>OX453322.1:5569533-6862180 GCA_949710035.1 Crambus lathoniellus
CGGTTCCAAGCAGTCTCACCTCTGCTAGTCCTATGATATCGTGCTCCACGTTTTCCAAGGCTTGAGTTAGTTCCAGAAAGCGTATGTGTGAGGCTAGAGATCTTATGTTAAAAGTGCATATTCTTAGCGTGTTTTCTTTCTTCATTCCTTTTTTAGTAGAGGAGTATTTATCTGGGGGGTCTAATTCCCCACGGTGACCAGCCGGATTGGGGAATGATGTAGTTGTATTTATTTTACTGTGGTTTGATATGTTTATTGTGTTTTTCCGGTTGGTATTGTTTAGTTTTTTGAATTCTCAGTTAAAGAATTTGTTCTGTGTCTCATTGTTCCAAAAGGGTTAATTTTTGACAATTTGGGTAAATTTTGCTGAGGTTGTTTGGAGGTGTAGAAGGTGGTGAGGATGATGCTCTTTTTCTTTTTTCTGTTTCTTGTTGATCTTTGATTATTAGCTTGCCGTTTTTTATGATTGCATATTTTCCTAATTCTCTAGCTTCTTTAAGTTTTGAAGACAGTGCTTTTCTTATTTCTAGCTCTTCTTTTGGTAGATCTTCCGTTATATAAACACCTTCAGGGAATTTTTTCTTGTTTTTCAGAATTGCATTCCTGCGCCAGTTAAGGGTGAATGTTATCTTTATCGGTCTGTTTTTATTTTCAGCCTTTTTTCCAATTCTATACAATTTACTTATTTCCCATTTGTCCCATTCGTGGGATTCGTTTGATTCGTTTTGTGTGTTATTCGTTTTGTTGAGCATTTCCAGCACTATTTCCATGAGTTCCGTGTTGTTGGCTTCCTTTTCTTTCACCCCGTGTAAGATAATATTATTCTTTCTTGCCTCCATGTCCAGAAATTTTACTTTAGATCTTAATGTTTCCACTTCAGTTTTCAAAGCTTCATTTTCTTGTTTAATGGATGACAAATGTTCTTCAATAGTTTTGCTAATGGTTTCTTTTATAGTTTGTGTTTGTTTTTCGCTTTGTTTTTCCATCTCTTCCTTCATATTAGCCCATAGTAGCTGCATTTGTTTATCCATTTTGTTGAACTTTTATAACCTCAAGTATTGATATTTGTTTTCAGTGATAACTGGTTTGTTTGTACAAATCGTGTTTATTGTATTGTTTCTATGTGATCAGTACTGGTTTTCCATGCAATAGATGCGATAGGTACACTTTCACTTTCGATTACCTAGTCACTTTTATAACCTCAAATAATAGTGGTATTTGGGTTTGCTTTCTGTAGTTTTGTATGCGCTATTCACGCTGATTTTATTGTTTAAATGTGCCTAGCACTGGTTTTCCGTCACTACACTTTACGATAAATCACTTTTGCACTGAATTTCCAATTAAAATACAGAGAGAAAATTTTCGTGGTATTTGCACTTTGACAGTTGACAGCCGAAATTTCGGCTGTCATATATACAGTACATATACCAAAATATTTTTTTTTACAATTTTTGTCTGTCTGTTTGTTCCGGCTAACCTCTGAAACGGCTGGACCAATTTTGACGGGACTTTCACTGGCAGGTAGCTGATATTATAAAGAGTAACTTAGGCTTATAGATAGATATTCCCACGGGAACGAGAACCACGCGGGTGAAACCGCGGGCGGCCGCTAGTTTTATAATAAATCATTTATCTATTACTATGTAAAAAAAAAAGAATGAATCTCAAGTTAACTGTCTTGATATTATGTACCTGTAACCCAAAACTTAAAATTATATGTATTGATATTGTCAAAAACAACTTGTATTTCGAAAATTACTTACTAACAATAGTATTAATCCTTATCCTTACTAAATTAAACTCAAACTTAACTCTGTCTGTCGGTGTGTTACACAACCACGCCTAAACTACTACACCAATTTAAATGAAATTTGGTACAGTGATAGTCTAGAGCCTGAGCAAGGACATAGGCTAATTTTTTATGCGAAAAAGGGCTATAAGGGGTTGAAATAGGGGATGAAAGTTTGTATAAAAATTACGTCATTTTTAAAGCTAGAAGCTTGAAACTTATTTTTTAGGCTTTTGATTAGATATAAATAAATACGACATTCAAAGTTTGTAAAACTTCTACCCTCAAGAGGGTAAAAATAGAGGATTAAAGTTTTATGTGATGACATTGGGAAAAGGCTTACGGCCCAGAAAATAAAATATTAAATCTTTTCTAGTAAGTGTCAGTGAAGCTGTGTAAACCTCGTTGCAGGTCTAAGCTTCACCAGCTGCTGCGAACGTTCGCGTTCTCGCCGTTGTTACTGTCCGGTGTAAACGAGGAGAAGCAGCAGCTGCAGGTGGAATTGTTTAGCGACTTCGAGGATGACCAGGTTGACCATACTCTATATCTTTATTGCATTCCATGATAGTGATGAAGGTGATGATTTCATTCGTTAGGACTTTGATATCTTTTTCGGTACCCTCGTCCCCGCCAAGCGTTATATTAATGTTGCTCTTTGTAAACATAACATTTAATAGCTTTTCTGGTTATATTTTTACTTTAGTTTCCTTTTGTTTAAATTATTCTATGTATAATTTCCTTTTTTTTCTGGTCAAGTTTGGTTTTGTTTTGTAATTACCTAACTTAATATAGTCTATTGTCCGTTTGTTATTAATGTTATTATGCATGATGTGCTTACATATAGTAGGGTAAATTCGTTGCATGATAGTTAATTTTATAGCATTAAGAAACTTTTTGATTGTACCCAGTTTCGTAAGCCAAATATAAAAAAAGGTGTTATACATTACATAAGGGCAAATATAAACTGAAACGGCAGCGGCGCGGCCGGCGTTCACTTTCAGTGTGAAATAATTTTAAACTTAATCTATTTATTTAAAAGACCAGTAACCCTTGAAAAGTTCAAAAAATCGCAGCACCGCTGGCAGTTGTGCGCCGAATGTAGAAATAGAAACTAAACATGACCAAAGGGAGACTAGAGTGGACTAAGTCTGCGCGCGGTCGAAATCGAAATCTTTTACCACAACCTTAGAACAAAAAATGTATTGTTAACTGGCGCGCCGAGACAGGCAGAAATGGAAAACGCTGGAGCTTTTACCCTGCAGGGGGAACAAATCATAAATAATTAATTTTTATTAACATTACTAACAAAAATATAAAATTGTATTTTCATAGCTGTTGATTTAGTAAAATAAAAACTTTATTATTATTGAACTTTGAACTTTATTAGAACTGGCGCGTCAAAAATGCTCCCGTTGCGCACAGACTTATCTGACACGCACTCGCACGCGCGTTGCTTCGGGAGGCCGCCATTCCGGTCTCAATTGGCCCTTATTTTCTGTACAGAGTTTGCCCGTAACGGACGCGTACGTCGAAGTCCAGTCCCGTCACGCGCAAGTGTACTCGTGCGAGTTGCACATACAGGCGCACTTCGCAGGAATGCGCTACTTCATGTTCCACTGGCCCAAGCTCGCCGCGCTCGTCGGTGAGTGCCTTACTGCTACGGAATACGGCTCATATTGCTGTGACTGTGACACCAGTCACAGTGCGACTGCAATATGTTTGCGTACGAGCGAGACAACTACAAGTAGTGCCGGATTATTGTACGGAATAACAGATTTACGAATGCATACGCAAGTTAAGTAAGGCACTTAACTGCTAGGGAATACTGTCCATATTGCTGTGACTCCAGCAATAAATAAATAAATAACTGACGTGTCTCTGTACTGTAATAAAATAAAATAACAGATTACTTATTAATGTTACTACACTCCATTCATTGAAGCAAAAGTTTTTTAGTAAACAATCTTGACATGTCTCTATCTAAGAAATGCATTTAAAATAAGAAAAATGTATTTTTACATACATTATTCTATTCATTTTATATTATCAAAACATGGAGTTACTGAAAAATGGAAAATGAAGTATTTAGAAAAAATCGACCCGTCTCACAACCAGCTCCGATGGGACTCGAACCCACGACCTTTCGTTTTCCGGGCGACTGCTCTAACCACTGAGCTACGGAGTCGTTACGAGAAGCGTCGAATTTATCCAATACTTCTTACACGCTGTATAGTCAGCGTTAATTTCATCAATGTGGAGATATTACTACCCTCACACATTGATGAAAGTAACGCTGACTATACAGCGTGTAAGCATTTTATCCATACTAATATTATAAATGTGAAAGTGTGTTTGTTTATTTGTTTGTTTGTTTGTTTGTTTGTTTGTCCTTCTTTCACGTCAAAACGGAGCAATGGATCGACGTAATATTTGGTAAGGGGGTAGTTTGGGAGCTGGAGAATAACATAGGCTACTTATTATTCCGGAAAATTGAGTAAAAATTGTAATTTTCTATGAAAAATCGTTTAAATGTCGTACGTTCGATACAAAACTGTCATTTCTTCCATTACCGTTTCCAAAGAGTATGTAATCACTGACGTCTGCGCGGTCAAAATCGAATACTAATCTTTTCCATAAGCTTAGAATAAAAATGAACTGTAACTAGCGCCAAAAATGCCCCAGTCGCGCATGTGCGCAGAGTTATCTGACACTCACTCTACTTCACAGAGTAATTTTTATATGTAGGAAATAGAGACCAATCTTGGGCCCCTTTATTGGTAGTGTGTAACTAGCGCTATCTGTTGTCTGGTCTAGGCAACTTTTGGTGTATAAAACTATAATTTATATGGCAAAACAACGTTTGCCGGGTCAGCTAGTATTAAATAAAATCAAATTAAATAAAATCTAGACTGTTTTGGTAGACTCTTTTGCTCCACTGAATAGACTGTAGTGTACTCGTGCGAGTTGCACATACAGGCGCACTTCGCGGGATCATGTTCCACTGGCCCAAGCTCGCCGCGCTCGTCGGGCAGCGCAGGACCGATCGTTGTGGAGATCCTTGGGAGAGGCCTATGTCCAGCAGTGGGCGTCGTTCGGCTGACATGATTAAGAAGTGATTAAACCACCGGAGCATTCCTTTCGCAATTCTTGTCACTATATCATCTTTCAGATCCATAATCGAAAGTTTTGTTGTTCCAAAGGAAGTTCTTATTATTAGTGATGCAGGCAATTGGTTGCAGGTATCAGCACCAACCTGTTCTTCGTGTCGCTGATCTTCGTGCTCAGCTGGTACCACCTCCAAGATGGACTGCCCGAATTCGTCAAGGTAACAACTTTTGTAGCAAACTCATAAACTATTCAAAATTGTTTTATTCTAAGTATTTAGAATGTGATAAGATTACACTTATAAACGTCAAAGAAGCTACTCCATCGGTTCGCAAATCCTAAGGCGGAAGGACCTTGCGAGGAGAATTGGCAAGAAACTTGTCAAGGGCAATCTTTTTCTCTCTGTTATATTTCATACAGAGTCGTTAAATTGAAAGATGACCTTCACACATTAGTAAGGTCACTTTCTATCACAATAGAAAAATACAGACAATATACAAAGTGTTTCTGTTGAAAACCCACATATCTATTAGTTAAATTGAGCCAAAAACTCAAATCACTACATAGTATAAAACAAAGTCGCTTTCTCTGTCCCTATGTCCCTTTGTATGCTTAAATCTTTGAAACTACGCAACGGATTTTGATGCGTTTTTTTTTAAATAGATAGAGTGATTCAAGAGGAAGGTTTATATGTACTTTTTATCCCGATATTCTCACGGGAACGGGAACCACGCGGGTGAAACCGCGGGCGGCCGCTAGTGTAATATAACATAACCATTTGTACAAAGATATTCCAAAAGGAACACCTTGTACCATAGATAGATTAAAACTAGTCTCCAAATTTGATCAGATTAGAAAGAACTTGTAAAATGTCATTATGGATAAAATTTAACTGCATAGGCTTTCAGTTCTTGTAAGATTGTCTGGACATAAACAGATTAATTAACTAACAACTAGCGCTGTTCCATAGCTACCTCTCCAACAGAACTCAATATGTCAAAATTGGTCCTGACATTAGCTCTGAGCTATCAATCACCCATGGAGTTCCACAAGGCAGTATTCTGTCTCCAACCCTGTTTTTGGTCTTCATTAATGACCTTTGCAATCTCCGCCTTAACAATGGAACACTATTTTCATATGCGGATGATACGGCCCTTGTATTTTCCTCGGATTCTTGGATCGAAACGTATGCTCTTGCGCAATCAGGATTTGACTCGGTGAGAGCCTGGCTTTTAAACAATGGTCTTGCTCTTAATTTGACAAAAACCAAAGTTCTGAATTTCTCAATTAAAGGACCCTCATCCGCCTCATCTGCCTTACCTAACCAGCTGCGAATAATTACAGAATCATCCATGCCGGATGACAATGCTGCATCCCAATATCAACCCCTAGAACCTGTTGAAACCATTACTTACCTTGGCATAGTGTTAGACTCAAGATTGTCTTTCCGACCGCATATCATCAAACTATCAAACAGACTGCGTAAGTTGATGCACGTCTTTAAACTCCTTCGCCAATCAGCAGATGCACATGTTCTAAAAACTGTCTATTTGGCACTATGCCAATCAATCGTAAGTTATTGCATAACTACCTGGGGAGGAGCGGCTAAAACGCATCTCTTACAATGTGAACGCGCCCAAAGAGCGGTACTAAAGGTCTGCTGTTCCAAACCTCGACTATATCCCACCAATTTACTCTATGAATTCTGCCAAGTATTCACAGTTAGGCAGTTGTACATACAGGCAACGATTATAAAACAGCATTCCCTGGTCCATTTCTCCCAAGAATCCTCTCGCAACCGTCGCAATCACATCATTGCTCCATGCCCCAAATTAAGGACAGCCTTTAGCAGTAGGTTTTTTGTTTTCTGTGGCCCTCACTTATATAATAATGCCCACAAGATTTTATCAATTTTTACCCTTAATCGTTATAAACTAAAATTAACTATCAATCAGTGGCTTCTTGCACTCTCATACGCGGATACTGAAAATCTCTTGGTGGTTCTAAAATAATCTACACATGCACGCACACAATTACTCACACATACACATACATACACACGCATGGACCGACACACTCCCTTACACACACAAACACTGACACATACCCTCATACACAACCCAGCATCATATATTATCTCCCACAGTCCTTAACGCTTCCGAATTGTAATAAATAAATTGTAATACTTAAATTTCAGATTAATTTAAGCATTGTATAACTAGGTGTTATTGGTGATCGAAGATTGTATAGCTCAAATCGTGGGGTGGAGACCTGGTGACCTGTATGACGGGTACTATTACCCACACAGGCACCAGCGATCCACAGCCAAAACTAATGTTACCTATTTAGTAGAAATAGTAGTTAGTACTTATCGGTACTATATTTTGTATAGTAATGTAAATACTTATAAACTTATTACTACTTTTCGCTTGTGGTGAGAAATAAATCATTTTTTTATTTTTTTTTATTTTTTTTTATTTTAATTTGTTTGGTTTTAAAGTGTTTATAACTAGCTTTATTACAAAAGGTTTTACTCGTTCCCGTGGGTATATCGGGGCAAAATATTGTTTATGTCACTAACTTTTTTCTTTTGATAAAAAATAATATAAGAAAATATTATTTTCAGAGCAAGTTCGGAAATGTTGAAGTGAAAAATGAAGATGACAACGAACATTTCGTGGGAAAAGTGAAACTTGAGAGAGAAGGTGAGAATCATTAAAAGAGAATTACTATTATTTATTGACTAGCTTTCCGCCCGCGGCTTCGCCTGCGTGGACTACACGACGTTATCCCCGAGGGAATGTAAGATTGTGATATTTGAAGATGATTGAAGATGAATGTGATATTTTTCTGGGATTAAAAGTAGCCTAAGTTACGCCTTATTACATCAGCTACCTGCCAATGAAAGTTCCGTCAAAATCGATCCAGCCGTTTCAGAGATTAGCCGGAACAAAAAGACAGACAGACAAAAAATTTTAAACATGTCATTTTGGTATATGTACCGTATTTATAATCATATGCATGTAGTAAAAAGCGGTAATTTTAATGTTACAAACAGACACTCCAATTTTATTTATTTGTATAGATAAGACTCTAATCAAGATCTTTTTAAACTGTATTACACACTAGAAACAAAAAAATATTTTACCTAAGATATAGTAGAAAAAACATCTCACAATAAGGGCCCCCTACTTGTCCGCAATCGGCCACTCTCCACACCCGTTTGCACTAAACTTAAAAATCGCCTAAGTCTTTTCCTAGCTAACTTAAGACATTCTTAACAAAAAATTGCTTTGCACTAACCTTAGGACATTCTTAAATGCACTTTTGGCTATTCTTAACTTACGGGCCCAATATCGAGCGCCTAAGGCTTAAGAAATACCTATATCAGTGATTATTGTCTGTGGCATTGTGAGCAAAGAGTAGTGCGAAAAGCTTTTCTGTTCCGGTGATTATCTTTGGAACTAAAACAGTTTTCATACGACAGTCCATTTTGACAGCTAATTTCGTATTGCAAGTGACTCCTGTGTCACGGCTGTCACCGGAACAGAAAAGCTTGTGGCTTTTGTATTCTTGTTTGCTAGAAAGAAACACAACACATGTGACATACGTCATTCATCATTTATTTAAAAAAAACATTACAGATCGACAATCTTTTCTGTTCCCATGACAGCGGCGCTTATGTTAAGCAGCAAAACATGAAAGTATTAGCAAAATGACATTAAAAACAAAACTCGTTAGTTCTAGTTTTGGCCACCGGAACAAAAAAGGTTGCGCACTGTATTTATGTTTTTCCCATGAAGCTCGACTTAATACTGAGGTAACTGGAGAGTGCAGTACGAACAATTTTTTGAATACCACAAATAACACAGTGGCTGTCTTCCGTCTCACCTACACTTTAAAAAAATACGTATGGTCATATGAGACAACTGACAACCACTACCTGCCACTACATACATAAATGTCAAATTTGATGGCGACACTTTTTTATTAAGGGTGAGAGCTCCAGTTACCTCAGAGTATTAAGTCAAACTTCATGGTTTTTCCTGACAGTTGAGCTCAGTTGACTTTTTCTTTTCTCGGTGAATTACTCCTACCAAATAAAATAGACAACGCCTTAGCTTTTGTCTCCTTTTAACTTACGAAGGAATCAATGAGAAGTTTCAACCAAAAAATATCCAGCGACCTACTTTACCTCGCCAGGTTTAAAATCCATAAACAATTAATATTTGAATTCATTCATTCATTCTTTTAGCAAAGTGATGACTAATTTACGACGTAGTCTGTCAGTGCAAACAAAAATTTTAGCTCGGCTGTTTTAGGCTGTTTCTAAGCTAAGATGTATCTTATCTATGACAAGCTCAACCCGAGTTTAGTGCAAACGGGCATGAAGTGTTACATACAAAAACCGAATATCATGGCCGATTAACTGACAGGCCGTTGCCTGTTGGCGGACTGATAGTGGGGCCTTTTAGGTGGGATTTGAACCCACAATCTTAGAATTATGGTTCATTGCTACTGATTGAGCTACTTACTGAAACTTGTAAATTGCATTGGCGTAGTGAATTTAAAAAGGACCACGCAAATTTCAATATGGAAAGTGACAAATCGAATTAGAAAACAGGGGGCCAAATCTGGCTAACGTTAAGTCATAATGATGTCTCAATCGTATTTCAATTGTAGTGTTTTTTACACACTAGTTACAAGAAATGTGTACTTTTTCACAATACTACTTATGGTCACACCACACACTGCATTCACATGACATCATACTGTCATAATTCTTGTAACTAGTGTGTAAAAAGCACTACAATTGAACTAGAATTTAAACACGATTATGTCTTTACGTTAACCAGACTTGGCCCCCAGGTAATTAGTATAGAGATGTGGCACACTTTGGTATTTATACCTACGTGTTAAAAGGTTTGAATTGTAGCAGGGTTTAAAAAATCTACTCGAACCTGCAAGAGTATCAAAAGGGATGAATACCAGAAAAAAACATTTTCTTGTTTCTTATTAGCGAACTAATTTACTTACTCCTTTTTGCGCCCTGTCATAATATAAAATTAACATTTATACCAAAGTTTGCCAAATTACCTCCATACTAAGTACCTACCTATAGTTTTTCTAATTCGATTTCTGAGAAGTCCCAATTCCTGCGCGAATATCGCCAAACCAAAAAGTGATCAGCGTGTTTAGACGCCTTAAATGACCTTTGAAATCTGTTGATGGGTAGGGATGGTAATTTGCATGGTCCTTTAACCATAATGATTTCTCCTGTTAAAAATACTGTCAGGCCAAACAAAAATGAGTGAATATTTATACCTTTTTTTTTATAGATTCTTCAACGTTCTTTGATGATGAGAGCCTGTTGGAAGAGATTCAGAAGCTAGACGAGCCAAAGAAAGTAGACACATTTTAATCTTAGACTAAGATATTAACAATTAGAAATATGCCTTAGTGTCGTGATATTAAATTGACTGGTAGAATTATTATTTAAAAGGGGTTTATAATAAAATTATAATGTAAGTAACTATTTTCGATCGACAATACTAGTGTGCGCGTCATATAAGTCTGCGCGCGGTCAAAATCGAAAACTTATCTTGACCATATCCTTAGAACAAAAAAAAAATACTGTAGCTAGCGCCAAAAACGCTCCAGTTGCGCACAGAGTTATCTGGCGCGTACATTTGGATCGAATCAACTTTAAAAATCTGTTTTTTTGGTACTTATAAAACGGTTTCTATGGTTTCCGCCGTACTGTTTTGACATTATTTCGGCCATGTGAATTGTCCCCAATTCATATGATCCAAATAATGTCAAAACAGTATCCCCCCAGTTGGGGTGTCAAAACAGCCTAGCAAATAAGAGCGCTCTTGAAAGTTAAGTGTACTCTTATGGTATAGGTAGATAGTTATATGACCGTAACATTCGTAACTTTTTTCTTTGTTTAAATACAAAATATCAGTCGGTGCCATATTTAAGTTTTGTTTTTGTTCGTGAGGCGTTATCTGATGGTATTTTTGATCGAAGATAATGGCAAATTTTCATTGGTTAATGGGCCCCGTATGCGGGGTGCGGGAGATTTCTGAAAAGTATGCCATACGGCCCGCATGCGCGGAACCGTTCTCGTTGGTCGTTTACGGGCAGTTTTCTAGGGATACGACGAAGTAAGCATACACTAAAATAATCACAGCAAAAGGCAACATAATATCTGTCGACTTAAGTCACTTATTGACAGTGACTCTACTCTCTACATAATGCTATTTTATTTACAAATAAGACATTACATTTAATGTAATTGGCCAATACTCGAGAACGATAGTCACCGAAAATCTCCGTTACCCACATACGGGGTGCTGGAGTTTTTTGAATCTCGCATTAATTTTTCATATCGATGGCCGGATTTCATATGAGGAAACATGTGAATTAAATAGTGCATGGCATAGTGGGCATTGATCATGTATAATATTGTCAAATTGTCACAGTATGTTTTCGTATTCTGGCAAAATAAAATATTACGCCCGCACTGTGGTGATTCCTACGGCTTACCGACCGCGTTATAGAATTGCCACTTTCATTAGTCGTTAACTCGCCTGCGGGGAGTGCCCGTATGCTGTATAACAACCGAGTTATCGACCAGTGAAAATGAGTCATACACAAGTATGAACAAAAATCTAAGAAGAGAATAGTAAGTAATAATAATCAAAATTGTTCCTGTATTTTAGTTATATAATTTATATATTTATACCAATTGGCTACTATTTTTTCATGCCATTAAATGGGTCAAATCATATCAATATATTTAGATAACGGTTAGTTGCATTAAATATGTATATTATATCACTTTTGTGCCTTTTTAATATAATATTGGTGGCTTCAAGTCATACATTCCATCAAAATGAAATGTTATTGTTTATTTTGATACTTTGTCGAATATGCTTGTCTTAACACTCTGTTTGTTAACGTAATGAAAATATAAATTATGTATGGAAATTGTGTCTGTTTGTTTGTAATTTTATATAGTTTTATGTGTCAGCATTTTTGTTGTACAAATTAAATGAGAGTATAGAATAAACAATTTTATACAAACCAACCCGTTTTATTTCTGCAGCTTACAATTTCTCTAACATAGTTTTCAACTGACTGGTAGTGATCAATTTATGGCATTATTTCCTCATGTATATACTATATACACATAGATTATCCTCTCCTACCTTATTATTTTATCAACTTCAGGTAGCCTGGAAGATATTGCTATTTAGCAATAAGGCCGCCTTTTTATATGCTTTCTTTCTGTTTCGTTGTGTTCTTAGTTTTTTTTCTATTTGTTGTGTGCAATAAACTGTTTATCTATACATATAATAAAACAGAAACGGAAAAAAAGTCTGTACATGAAAGATTAAAAAAAAATAATTACTGCTATGTGATGTGTACAGGATATAGACCCCAAAACGATATTTATTAAAAATTTTGTCTGTTTGTCTGTTTGTCTGTTTGTATGTTCGCTTTTCACGCAAAAACTACTGGACGGATTTTTACCAAATTTTGTGAAGTAATAGCTTATAACCCGGGTCAACATATAGGGTACTTTATATTTAATAAAAACCCCTTATTCCTACGGGAAAATACAAAGACTGATTCTTACTAAAATAGATGGCGCCACATGATTATGAAAATACGTTATATTTAATCGCTGTCTCAATTAATAATGAATCATGTTATTTTTTTTACTTGCTTCAAAACATAATATAAATTGAAACCCATCCAGGCACATATAAAATCATAAAAATAATTTCATGTTATTTACGTCATTATATCTACTAAGCAATAGATGGCGCAGGTAGTCAGTAAGATATAACTCTCACAATAGTACATTCGAATGATTATTTTAATTAGGGTGAAAGCCCTCTCTGTTGCCACTTTAAGATGTTTTTCACTTCTTTCGCATCATAACTACTAAGCAATAGATGGCGCAGGAAGTCAGTAAGATTACGATATACCTTTCACAAATGTACATTCGAATGATTATATTAAGTAGGATGAAAGCCCCCGCTGTTGCCACTTTAAGATGTTTTTCACTTCTTTCGCCTATGGTCTTAAGTAGGTATCTATAAAATACAAAATTTATATCTAAAATTGTCAAGAATGTATCTTATACTTTTCTTTACATTTTTAAATTCTTACAATACAAAAAAACTACTTAAAAAAATTTTACAGACTCCAAAAAGTATTTGTCAACTGAAAAGGAAAAATATAATATCTATAATTTAGGTACCTTTTTGAGGTCGGTGCCAGTCAGTTTATTTTTTTTTATTACTTTTTACTTCTTAAGTTTTAGTGTACAATAACAATAAGTTTTAGTGAATTGTACTATAACATACCCACGGAAACTACTAAACTGATTTTGATGAATCTTAGACTGTTGCTAAAGTTAGAATACACCTAATTTAAATCAAATAGAACCATCTCGATATGCCTTAAGATTTCGAGAAATTCGTGGACAAACATAGTAAAAACCATATAACTAAGTATTCATATACTTACGAAATTTAGTTTTATTTTAGTAAATTAAAAACCTATTTCTTAAACTTAAAATGTGCGAAGGGTGCCGATTGATGTGTTTTTGTTAATCAAATTTTAAAAGATACATCGAGAAATCAATACTTAACTAACTTAGATAAAATAAAAGAAACATCTAATTCGATGTAAACTGAATTATTACTATTGTTATTATGACTTAAAAGTCATAGATAAAAAGTATACTATCAAGCAAAAGTTATTAACGAAATGTTTTAAGCTAAGTAAGCACTCGGGGCTGTGGCCAAAACTGAAGTTTTCACCCTATTGATGTAATATTTCTATTTCGCATTTCCACTCGACGCTAGATGTCGCTACAGTAAGTATAGTGGTGCCACAAATATATCTGACCCGGTGACAGTGGTCGTGGAGGAGCCACTAGCAATACAAAATTAACTGTCAAAATGGACTGCCGGCAGTCAACAGTATATTTAGTACCAAAAACTAACCACTGTGTGAAATAAGTTTGTCGCAATGTAGACAAAATGTCACCAGTGTAATTTTGAAAAATTTGCTCATAAACGCTAAGTGGCCAGTACCTACGTAGATACCGACACCTACCTACCATTTTTTATGTCATTTAACCGGCTCTGGCTACTTAGGCCTTCAGCCGTAGGTACCATCCAATAAAATAAAGGAATATTAAAAATAGTTTTCTATCTAACTTATTTATTCATTTATTTACTAGGAAAGCTTACATAAATGATGTTAAATTAAATAATTAAATGGTAGGTATATCATTACATTTTGTACCTGTTACTTAAAGAAAGTTAATTACAAGCTCTCACAAATAGGAAATGTCTCCATATCAAAATACTAGCCTTCCGCCCGCGACTTCGCAAGCTCGGACTAAACGACGACGACGTTATCCCGCGGCCGCGGGAATGTGATATTTTTCAGGGATAAAAAGTAGTCTAAGGCAGCCATTACACAGTCCATCCAGATCGCGATCACTGATCGTGATCTTGATCGCGATCGAGATTTACTATGTAGATATTTTGCGATCAAGATCGCAAACCGTCAATCACCTTCGTACACAGTCAATCTGGATCGCGATCATTGATTTTGATCGCGGATCGCGATCCAGATTGACTGTCTAATGGCTGCCTAAGTATGTCACTTTTCAGCTGCCAAACTATTCCCATTCCAAAAGTCACGTCGATCCGTTGCATCAATTTTGACGTGAAAGACGGATAAACAAACAAACCCTCTTTCACATTTATAATATTAGTATGGATACACACAATCTCTTTTTCATTTTATAGTAAAAATATGATTGGCCTGATATTATGCATTACTAAGTAAGAACATAAATTTTAGCTTGATACCTCCCACGCATACTTGAGAAAAAGTTTCCTGATAGGTAGACGGACAGATCTATGAATGAGGGCTCAACTACTTATGTTCATGCAGCATTTGATAACAACATACCATGTTCATAACCTAGCCTGCATATTCGATATTCTTTAGACCCTTTTAGTAGAGAATAGGATTTCAAGAAGAGCGTTATGAAATCTGGGCAACAAACACACATAAACTAAACTAACACAAAAGTCACTACACCGCGCGTACGAAGTCGCGGGCAACAGCTAGTTATTATTAAAGTTAAAATAAATTTTATAAATTAGGGTGAAAAAAAAGTTTTGTATTGCGGTTTTTTAATAAGGTAAGTATTTATTTCTCAGATATAATTGTGTTACATCAAGATTCTTATGTATGAGCAATGTTTTATATTTATACAACCTTCTTCCTGAACTAAGATAAAAGTAAGTAAGACTTTTTATATATATATAAAACACAAAGATAACAGGAAAATTCATTGATTCAATTAGATATGATTTATACATTTATATATATATTTTACATAGAACACTGTATTCAGTGGTATTTAATATTATACCTGCGATTCCATATCACTATGACTATGGCAATACCATAAAAATACCATAGTACAGTACAGTCAACAAAAGAAGTAGCAACTAATGATAACAGTAGAGTAAAAAAATATAGATTTTATATTACATGTTTACCGCAATATGAAATAGATACACGATAAAGAAGCGATCAAAATAAAACTGATTTTGATGATGATGAATAAGGTATCGATAAATTGATGCAATTTTGTAAGTAAGTAGGAAAAATGTAATAGTAAAAAATCACGAGCCCTATAAGCCGCCTGAAAGCTACTCATAGGGCTCGTGGTTTTTACTTTCACGTTTTTCCTATAATAAAATTATGACATTTCTAAGATGCATAATAAAATTATATCAACATCAGCATCATAATAATTCTATCACTGTGTCAATTTGCGGTAGTCATTCATACTGGAGCAAATGTTGACCATCGCTAAACATAAAGGTTTTTGCAACGCCAAAAGTTAAAAGATTCTGGCGTTTCAAATTTATCAAAATAAGAAACAGAAATTCTATCTCATTTCATATCAGTTCCATCTTTTATAAACATTTTTTTATATTTTGATACAATGTACATCGATATTTAAACATATATTTATTATCGTTTTACACATTTTTTTATATAAAATATGTCATGCATTGAATCCTACGTATCATTTAAATTATTGTGGTCAACTTTATACTAAACCTTATCGTAGGCCTAATTTGGCATCCGCCAGCGAAATACTAACGCCTAATATGTAGTGATATCAGAAATGCATCACAGCATTTTACCCAATGGCGTCCAGTGGCGTAACTACAGGGTTCAAAAGCCGGTAAAATGCCATGGGCCCCCTGGCCCGAATTTCGAAAAAGAAATACGATTCCGATTTGTAATACGGGTAATGTAATGCGTAGTAAATTTGCGACGGGCCCCAAACGGTATACTTACGCCACTGAGCGTCTCAATAACATAGAGCCCTTAGAGTTCGACCAAAAAATGGGCAGAAACGAGACAAATAGTTAACAATTGAAAATAGACTTTAACACCTTTCGTATATGGCTAAATTTGGTTTGCATGCAGATCTTGCGTTTTCCATGAATTTCAACCTAATGCAAAGTGGCTAAAGTTGAATTTCAATTGATAGCGATTATTTGCTCTATGCCAAGAGTTTTTTGTAATGTTTTGATTATTATAATTTAATACCACAATTAGGTCTAAACAATTTATACAGCCACTTTGTTTGGCTTGCGCTGTATTGTGCGCTTTTTACTTTATTTATATAATTAAGAAAAAACCGTTTTTAGTCACAAAGGGACCGAAAGTAGAAAAAAAATAAGTTTATTATATTTACATTTTACTAAATTCTACAATAAATGGACAAGATTAGGATATGAGAACCAATAATTCAATAGTTTATTTAAATTGACGGGGCAATAGGGCCAATTTTGATGATTTAAGTATACAATTACATAAAGAAGACGGACTTCTTATGCTATCCAAGTCCGCCTATGATCTTTATTATTTAGGCTTTAATGTTCAAAGTTGTGCACTCGTACAATTCGCGCTGAATTTAGACAATTAAATTAAATTTAATTAAAAATTTAGAAAAAAAATATATCGTATGGAAACCATTGTTTGTGTGCGACTACGTTGTGCTAATATGAAAAACTGTATTTTTACAATGTTTTGAATTTGTTTTCAAGCTTACTCTGAAACGAAAAATCCAACACTTCGGTATACCCTTCTCTCTCACTCTCCAGTCGTGACAGAATCGAGTGAAGGAGGCGGGGCTAACGAAGTTTCGATTTTTGCGTGTCAGAGTCCTGTAACTTCTGTGCCGAAATATTGGGCACTCGAAAACAAATTTGAATACAATGTAAGTTCAAAATGTTATAACGTTGTGCTAAGCTGTAGATACTTACATACGACAGCAGATCAGGCTATGAACTTAGTCAACGCAATATTCAAGTAATATTGACTAAAGGACGGAGCTATAAACTGCATATAGCGCCATCTCACTTCCAATATTACTTCTTTTTACAACAAGACCCACATTGTTATATTTTACTATTTTTTTTATGTATTTTCACTAATTTACAAGATTAAAACCCGAGTTCACTAACAGTAGCTAGTCGGTGGCTGAAAATATTGAAAATGAAATAAGTAGGTAACCTATTGGAAAAAAAATTACAAGGTAAGATCTATATTCAAGTTGCAGTTTCGTCGCTTTTGCGATTCACCGACTTCACCGTGTGTTCTAGACCTTACATAAAATATCTAAACGTTCTTGAATCGACATAAATATTGTACTCATTATACTTTTAAATTATTATTAAGTGTATTATAGTTACATGTCTTTTCCACAGTTATTGAGCTGAAATATAGGGTGTCCAGTGGAATTTTTCAAGTTCAAAAATGAATACAAATAAAACTGAAGAATTTTAATGATTTATTTATTAATACAAACTGGAGTTTGACAGTGCGGATTTGACATTCGCCATGAGTAACTGGGGGGTAATTGTCTAACTCAACATCAATCGCAATCGCTTTCAGTTGACATCCATCACTTGTTGTTGAAGAAAGTTGACAAAATTTTAGTTGACAAAAGCAGCAATGGCCGTGCAATATCTTTCAAAATGAATGCGATTGCGATAGATGTTGAGTTAGACAATTACCCCCCTGGTCGGGAGCCTACCCACCGCGCGTTCATGGTTGAGTAACATTTGAAATGCGACGAATCACCGGTTCGAGCCCGTTGCGCTTTTGAGCAATCCTTCGAGCAATGTCGGTTGTTTTACTTCTCCTGCGGATCTCATCATTTCTGATTCGATCGAGCAAGAAAATACCAAGCATCGCTCTGTCCATTGCTCGCTGGGTGACCTTGAGCCTACTTATGAGACCCATAGTAAAAGACCACGTCTCGCTTCCATAAGTCATAACTGGCAACACATACTGGACAAATACCTTAGTCTTGAGACATTGAGGAATTTTGGACGCGAATATATGCCGGAGCTTCCCAAACGCTGCCCATCCGAGCTGGTGGATCGGACTTACCTAATTGAACTGTCTGTCTGTCTGATAGTGGTCAACAACTTCAAGTGTAATGGTCCCAACATTAACTGGACCGGATGCAACATGGGCATTGGACATGATTTTCGTCTTATCCATGTTCATCTTCAGACCCATTCTTTGAGAAGCATTACTGAGATCTTCGAGCATTGTGTTCAGGTCTTCCAAGGTCTCAGCCATGAGAACTAAATCATCGGCAAACCGCAGGTGTGTTAGGTACTCGCCATTGATGTTGATGCCGCATTTTTTCCAGTCCAGGAGCTTAAAAATATCCTCCAACGCAGCTGTGAACAGTTTCGGAGAAATGACATCTCCCTGTCTCACACCTCGCTGTAGTTGGATAGGATTAGAGCCCTGAGGGCCTACTCTGAAACGCAAAACCCGAAACTTCGTTATACCCGTCCCTCTCACTCTCGAGTCATGACAGAATCGAGTGGAAGGGGCGGGGCTAACCGAAGTTTCGTATTTGCGTTTCAGAGTACGGTCCCTGGTTCTGTAATCGGACTGACATGGTGGCGTTTTGGTATCAATAAGTACCTCAGCACCTCGATGTACCTGTAGTCTATTTGGCACCTCTGGAGAGACTGCAGCACTGCCCAGGTTTCGATGGAATCAAAGGCTTTCTCGTAGATCCACGAACGCCAAGCATATGGGCAAGTTATATTCTTCGGTCTTTTGTATACTTGCCGCAGCGTATGAATGTGGTCTATGGTACTATAGCCTTTTCGGAACCCGGCTTGTTCGGGAGGTTGGAATTCATCAAACCTGCGAGCGAGAAGATTCGTAATGACTCTTAAAAACAGTTTGTAGATATGGCTCAGATTCGAGATGGGTCGGTAGTTCGTCAAGAGAGTCTTATCACCCTTCTTGAAGGATAGAATAACATCGCTTCTGCCCCATGCCTTTGGCGTTTTGCCCTCGAAGGTGACAAAGTTGAAGAGCTTCTGGAGGACCTTAAGTATCGGCTTACCGCCCGCTCTCAGAAGTTCTGTTGTGATTTCGTCATCACCCGCCGCCTGAAAATTTAATTTAATTATGCGGAATCCGCGTAAATCATGCGAATGTAAGGGTCCGGTTGCAAGAGTGCCTGGAGCGAAAGGGGCGTCATTAAGACGACATTGACTTAAAAAAAAACCGCATTGTCAAACTGTTTGTATTACTTAATAATAAATAATAAAAATTCTTTAGTTTTAGTTGTACTTATTCATTTTTAAACTTGAAAAATTCCCGCTGGACACCCTATACAAATCATTATTATTATTATTATGTTAAAATTAGACATTTAGTGCCTGTTTCACAATGTCCGATTATGAGATACTTTCAATACCAATATAATAACAAAAACTGGAAAGTACCTTAATCGGACATTGTGAAACAGGCAAACATAGTAAAAAACCAGTTTTATGAAGTAGGTAAGTAGTTTAAGTTATTACAGCACTACTCTTTTCCCAAATATTGTTCCCAATACTTATGAACCAATATAATAACAATTACTCCCTTTTCAAGGGCTTATTCAATTTGATTAAAATAAAAAAAATATGTTAATTTACATTAGAGCATAATTATGATCAGGAACAGAACAGAATAACATGGCTACGGAATTTTGCCACATTTCTATAAAAAGAGCAAATAGTGACAACTTATGATGAAATGATGATACAAAAAATTTATATTTAGAGTTTTATTTGGTCATGTTTTTGATGAAATTTAGGTTTTAACTTTAATGAAATTGCTAAACCGTTTAGGAAATGATAACTATGAATACAATGCCTTAATTAAGATAGATATTTCAGCATTTTTTTTTTATAGTCGGCTAGCTTTTCTAATTGACATCCTTTCTGGTTGAGTGGTAGAAAATATTTATTAGCATTACTTAAGTCCGCCATTTGTAAATCATGCAATAAAGGTAAATAAAAAAAGGTAAAATTAAAACAATTTTGCTTTCTGTCTTGCTCAAATTCATCAGTGATTTACCGTTATCATAATCAAATTTTGTAATGAAGTTTTTACGCTTTTTTTTATTTACAAGACAATCCGACCTGTATAACTTGGTTTATAGTCAAAAATGGCTTATTATTAGCCTAGACATAAAGTTCAATTTTAAATAGCTTAACTTAGAATGGGAAGGTACATTGAAACACCCACTTATATATGTCGCACTGTAGACACAGTATACAGTAAGATTATAATATAACTTTGTTTACATTTGCCATTTTATTAGGCCGAGACCGTACAGCGACTGCGACGCGACGGCGATTTCGTGAAAACAAACTCATATTAACATACGTATGACGTGGCGATTTTTTTAGTTCGTATCGTCGCTGCAGTGTCGCGGTCGAAGTACCAGTGTATTTAGCTTTCTAAACAATAAAGCGTAAAAAATAGCAAACTTAAACCAAGCTAAGTGTGCGTGTGAGTGAAATTAGCTGCCTATGACACCTTCTTACCCTTAGCTTAATTTATTGTTTCTGCGCAAGGTCTTGCGCGAACTTCACATCCTTACAGTCAGTGGCGTAACCAGGCGTCTGTCACTCGATGTACTTGCGCGCAACTCTCTTCCGCACCGCCGGCGGTGCAAATCTATAGAAATTAGGTCCGCAAAAGAGCTAGAATATATGCGATAGATGCAACGAGTGGCCATTCGTAATTTGCGCCGTACAAGCTGAATTCCACTTTATTGCGTTATAGTTAGAATTGCTATTTATTTAAATGGCTTAGCGGAGTGCAGTATCTGTTACGTAGTAATTATTTAGTAATCTGTGGCGTAACTATATGGCAGGGCCCATAACCTGTAGGCCTACTCTAATTCAACGAAAAATTAAACTTCGTTATACCCGTCCCTCTGAGTCTGCGGGCATGACAGAGACGAGTGAAGGCGGCGGCTAACAAAGATTCGGTCTACTGCGCGTTCAACTTTTTTTAAACACATTCTAAAGAACAAAATCAGTTTTAGAACGCCTGTTTGTTTCTATGGGGCCGCAGGCTAGGCCTCAAGATGATAAATGTGTATGAGTGCGCGCCAGATAAGTCTACGTGCGGTCGAAATCGAAAACTAATCTTTTACCTCAACCTTAGAACTAAAAATTTACTGTAACTAGCGCCAAAAATACCCCAGTCGCACGCAGAGTTATCTGACATGGGCTCTAGTTACGCCATTGACAGTTATTGTCAGAGAACAGAGGAAAGTGGATAGAATGTGGGCGGGGCGTGTGTGGAAGCTCCTTTGCTCGAAACACCAAAAGACTACATATTTCATCTTTACACGATTTTTGCAACGTCGCGTTGTCAAAATTCCACACTATCTTTACGTTTGTGTCTTTTATAAAGTGCCTCTTTCCTCTTTTCTTGTGTTCAGTAGCCCTTGCATGAAAAACTATCGTTATCGTATATTTTGTATGAAAACCAAAGCAGCGCCTCTTTCGGTCGAATAAGAAACAAAAATTCAATAGATACTTGACCGCAGCATGGGTAGCATGATAAACTCGGGAGGTTTTGTCTATATCGAAACGTCAAAAATAACATTTCATCGTAGACAAACCTATTGTTCGGCTGTCAACTACAGACTTTCGAGGTAGACAAAACTCTTCTTGCAGCACTTTGACGGCTTTTGAAGGGTGGTAGGTAAACATAGTTTACTAGAGAGCGCGCCACATAAGTCTGCGTGCGGTCAAAATCGAATACGAATCTTTTACATAAACAACGACCAGCCTCTGAAGCTGTGCAACCAGCTCCGCAGAGACAGAAAACAAGTTCGGATGATGACGGCTTCAAAAAAGTGGAACGGAAGAAGAAGACCTCTCATCGTAACATGTGTGGCACCGCCCTGACTGGACACAACCACCTGCTGCGGCCGGCTATCCCGACGACGCTGGTGTACGTGTCACGCTTACATTACTCCACAAAACCCGAAGATATTGTGGAGTATATGAGAGTAAAAACCAAATTTACTCTGAGGGTCGAGCGGTTGGAGTCCCGCCACAACGTGAATTTCAACTCATTTGTGGTGAGGGTGCCGACTGAACATCTGTCGACCTTCATGAAAGAGGACTTTTGGCCGAGGGGTGTCATGTTCCGCCGGTTTCGTGGGCGGCTACCTGACACTGCTTTGCGCAACACGCCGCCTACAATACGTGTTAACAAATAGTCTATTATTAAGTTTTATATAAATTATGTATGTTAGTTTGTAAGGTATTTATTATATGGGCCTTAAATTGTAAAAAATTTTTGATGCCTGAAATAAATGATTTTATTTATTATTATTATATTTATTTTACCTTCATCTTAGAACAGAAACTAGCGCCGAAAACGCTCCAGTTGCTTGTAGGTTATCTGACGTGGACTCTAAGGACGACAGTTTTTGTGCTTGGGCTACTGTTGTTATTATAACCCTACTGTATTCAACAACTTATAGTTTAATATAAATCTATGTTAAAGTGTTGCCTTGCTGCGTTCAACTGGCCGTGGAGGCGTAGCGGGACAGCTCTGGCAACACCATGCCGACCGCCTGAAAGAATTGCGCGATCTAACGTTAGCGTGTTTACAACACCGTCCGGTGGGAGCGTGATAGGGGGAGAGAGTTGGGGAAGGGAGCGTGATGGGGTAAGGGAGGTGGGGAAGGGAACGTGATAGGGAGGTTGGGTAGGGAAAGTGATAGGGGGAGATGGGGAAGGGAACGTGATGGGGGAAGGATACTTTTAATCGAATATCATAACTTATACAGAGTTATTTGTAAAAACACTAACAACCATTCAAAAGTAGATACCTAACATCATAAAAGACAAAACTAGATCAGATGTTTGTATGGTTGATTTTTCGGAAAAGTCGTAGAACAAACGTTGTTGTTTATGATATTAATACCTAATCTACTCCTACGAGGTTGTAACAATAATAACTTAGAAAAGACTCCGTTCCACCGAAGAATTCCCTTGATAGTGGCGTTTCAGCCGCAATTCTTTCTTAATGCGAGCTGCTAAAGATTGGAATACGCTGCCTGCGCATGTATTCCCCGATCATTACAACCTTGGCCTCTTCAAGGCTAGAGTGAATGGGCACCTACTGGGTAAGCATGCTACACCCTAGACTGCATCCTGTCTGTTTAGCAAGATGGCGGTCAAATGCTTAACCGGTTTTTTTAAAAAAAAATAGGCAATCAGTTTTGCCATTCGAGCTAAACTCTAGGGTGCCAATATTTTGTAATTGTTAGTGTATCAGTAGACGTGCCAATGAACTTCATTGTTAATTCATTGACGGCTAGTCATTATGGGTCTTATCTTACCTCGTTTTTCTGCGCGCTTCTCGTCGATCCGCTACTGCACGTCCAGTTCTGAACTATTTGAAAGGCAGCCATTACACAGTCAATCCAGGGGTGCAATTGCGTAAGTTAATCGTATTAATTTGACAGTTCATATCGTATTCAATCGGCTGCAATTTGTATGGAATGACATTTATTACTAGCTGACCCGGCAAACGTTGTTTTGCCATATTAACTATAGTGGACCCGGTAAACTTCGTATCACCAACATCTATTATAGATAGACAGATGAAAATAAATGATCGTGAAGAAGTTTTATAGACTGCCTGCAACAAATGTCACTTATTAAAAAGTAGGTAATCCAAAGCGGCTAAAACGTCAGTGATAACAATACTCTTTGACATACCTCTTTGGAAGAGGCTATGGAAGAAATGACAGTTTTGTATTGTACGACAGTTTATCGATTTTCTATACAAAATAATCATTTTATTTTATAATTTTGCGGAATAAAAAGTAGCCTATGTTACTCTCCAGCTCCCAAACTATCCCCATACCAAAAATCGAGTTGATCCGTTGCTCCGTTTTGACGTGAAAGACGGACAAACAAACAAACAAACAAACAAACACACTTTCACATTTATAATATTAGTATGGATGATACAATATGAACTATCAAATGAATACGATTGACTTTACGCAATTCCATAGCAGATCGCGATCACCGATCGAGATTGACTGTGTAAAGCTGCCATTACCAGCTCGCGCACACCGCACGACGTTCCATGGGAAAGCCCTTACAAGGTAGAACGATCACTGCGGTGATCCTTGGGGGTGGCCTATGCCCAGCAGTGGGCGTCGTACTTACGTCGATATTATGAAATAGCCATCTTACCTCGTTCTCCGCGCGTTCCTCGTCGCTTTGGTACTGCACATCCAGCTCGGAACTGTTCACGATGTTCTCCCAGTCCTCGGACGATTCCACTGATGACGCGTCTAGGTCCATATAAGCCGGCCTAGCATGAGCGGTTTTTATCGCGCGATATGATATAGCACGTCATGCTGTCTTGCTAAGCCGGCAGGTGTGTTTAACTTAAATATTATGGTTTCCCGTATAGTGCAAGATAATGACATATATCGCGGAGAACCGATGACCGTTAGGGCGGGGCGGTTCTCTCAAGGCTCGCGCACACCGCACGACGTTTAATCAAGCCCCTACAAGTTAGACCGATCACTGTGGAGATCCATGGGGGTGGCCCACTGCTGGGCATACGCAGCAGTGGGCGTCGTACTTACGTTGATATTATGAAATAAATAGCTAACTTACCTCGTTCTCCGCGCGTTCCTCATCGCTCTGGTACTGCACGTCCAACTCGGAACTGTTCACGCTGTTCTCCCAGTTTTCGGACGATTCCACTGATGACGCGACTAGGTCCATTTCAGGTGGGTTTAACTTAAAAATGGTTTCCCGCATAGCGCGAGATAGTTACATACAGGGTCACTTGTAAAACATCAACAACCTCGCAGGACTAGATAACTATCATCATAAACAACAACATTTGTTCTACAACTTTAAAAAAAAAACGTAAATAAATTTTCGAAATTTCATATAAAATGTCCGAAAGGCGGATCGATTTTTGTATGAAATGACGAAAATTTATTTTATGTAGGTATATCGCGGAGAACCGATGGCCGTTGGGGCGGGGCGGTTCTCTCAGGGCTTGCGCACACCGCACGACGTTCCGTCAGCCCCCTACAAGGTAGACCGATCACTGTGGAGATCCTTGGGGGTGGTTTATTATGCCCAGCAGTGGGGAAATAGCTAACTTACCTCGTTCTCCGCGCGTTCCTCGTCGCTTTGGTACTGCACATCCAGCTCGGAACTGTTCACGCTGTTCTCCCAGTCTTCGGACGATTCCACTGATGACGCGTCTAGGTCCATATCAGCTGCGGACACGTTGAAAATTATGTTAAAAAGAGTAGTATTGAACCTAAAAAATAAATTGTCTTGGGAAAAAATTGGGTCAGTTTTAGGGTAAAATGCTTCGATCAATAATAGTACTAGGCTCACGAGCTAAATATTTTTTTTTATGACAGAAAAAAACTTAATAGTGTATGATCTTATGTCATAAATGACAGGAACTACTTATACAGTGGGCGCATATTTACTCAGCCGTGTTTGTCACTCCAACTATGTATCTACATATGTGTCTAGACCTAGGTGTTATTGTTGATCGCTCGAAGGTTAAATGGGATGAGATTGGGAAAAAATACTTTTTGAAAGAGTTAAATTGAGATAGAGATTTTAAAATTTCTTTTACTTTTTTGCATTCACAATGCAATTTTTATTATGGAAAATTAAGGTAAAAAAAAAATCAATGGATGCGAGAAGCTGAAAACCATGCTCAATGGCGTGAACTAGGAGAGCCTATGTCCAGTAGCGAACGGATACGGGCTGATGATGAAGTAAGTACTTCATTTTCAATAATAGAGATTAACTTATTTTTTATGAAAAATTTAAAATGAAGTAATTTAGAAAAAATCGACCCGTCTTACAACTAGCTCCTATGGGACTTGAACCCACGACCTTTCGCTGTCCAGGCAAACGGGCTGATGACGAAGTAAGTACTTCATTTTCAATAATAGAGATTTGATCATAAAACTTTTTTTATGAAAAATTGAAAATGAAGTATTTTAGAAAAAATCGATCCGTCTTACAACTAGCTCCTATGGGACTTGAACCCACGACCTTTCGCTGTCCAGGCAAACGGGCTGATGACAAAGTAAGTACTTCATCTTCAATAATAGAGATTTGATCATAAAACTTTTTTTATAAAAAATTTAAAATGAAGTATTTTAGAAAAAATCGACCCGTCTTACAACTAGCTCCTATGGGACTCGAACCCACGACCTTTCGCTGTCCAAATGCTCTAACAACTGAGCTATGGATTCGTTGAATAATAGAAATTGCAATGTGAATGCAAAAAAGTAAAAATAACTGATATAACCGAAGGTACAATAAAAAATAACAGTAAGTAAGTACCTACAGTAATATTGCGCTACCGAAAACGGTACCGTAACTTTTTGTCACTACCAAAAAGCGATACCGCTATTTTATCGGTACCACCATCGTCGTACCGCTAACCCATGTGTTCGGTTATTCAAGCCCTGCATCATATAACATCATATCCAAAATCATAATATTAGAACGAACCGAACCCGTCGAACGGTTCCTGCCTCGGCGCGGGCGCAGCTGGCAGGCGCACGCGCGCCACGTCCAACGTCACCTCGTTGCCAGTCGCTGGTGGGAGAGGGATGAGGATTAGGTGGGAGGATAAAGGATTTTAATCGTCGTATTTTTTAAACCACCCAGTTCCCCAAGCAAACCACTTGGGGAACTGGGTGAAATGGTCCCGCCCAAGGTGACTGATCACCCGTCCGGCTTCGCTGGCGTCCCCCCGCTAAATAATAACCACCCAGGCGCGAATTTTTTTATATATAGATAAATAATACCTATATAATAATTTAATATATAATAGATCAATTAATTTAATTTATTATTTTTTTTTATTTTTATTAAATTCTACACGTTAAATAATGATAATTTTAAATAAAATATTAGATTTTAATTTTTAAAGTGACCTCCTCTCTTCTAATTTGCTGTGCCCTACAGGGTCCATAATGTTCATAATGTATCATAACATCCTTTCACCCATTGTGGAAAAGCAATAAAGTATTGAGTATTGAGTATTGAGTAATCCAAGGTTAGGGCAATAGGGTATTTGACTGATTGTTTTTTATTGACTTAAAATGTTCATTGAATTAGTAGTAACACAATATAGGTATTTATTTTCAAATATCTTGCATATTTTCAGCGATATAGAGCATCAAACTTTCTAGTTAGACAAGGAGAGCGCTATAGAAACGTGACGTCACATTTCTATAGCGCCATACTCTCGCCATAGAAAATTTTGTTTTAGATAGAGATAGCTAGAGTCACTATTAAGTAGCTCATAATTCGCTTGTTATAATACAGATAGAATTTCTTTTTTCACATTTGTTATTCAATAATATTATTTTTTTGAATGTCATAACTAAATATCTAGATTTCAACAACAGTCAAGTACCCAGTCGAGGGGTGCCTCGGCGCGGTAGCATTGATGGCCAGTGCCAGCTGCCGCCCGAAGACAGCTCGCCCCATCCACCTACCTATAGCAATCGGGTCGGGGTGCCTCGGCGCAGGCACGGCGGGCAGCCTCAGGGCGGTAGCGTTGATGGCCAGCGCCTGCCGCCCGAAGACAGCTCGCCCCATCCACCTACCTATAGCAATCGGGTCAAGTAGCCTCAGGGCGGTAGCGTTGATGGCCAGCGCCTGCCGCCCTAAGACAGCTCGCCCCATCCACCTACCTATAGCAATCGGGTCGGGGTGCCTCGGCGCAGGCACGGCGGGCAGCCTCAGGGCGGTAGCGTTGATGGCCAGCGCCTGCCGCCCGAAGACAGCTCGCCCCATCCACCTACCTATAGCAATCGGGTCAAGTAGCCTCAGGGCGGTAGCGTTGATGGCCAGCGCCTGCCGCCCTAAGACAGCTCGCCCCATCCACCTACCTATAGCAATCGGGTCGGGGTGCCTCGGCGCAGGCACGGCGGGCAGCCTCAGGGCGGTAGCGTTGATGGCCAGCGCCTGCCGCCCGAAGACAGCTCGCCCCATCCACCTACCTATAGCAATCGGGTCAAGTAGCCTCAGGGCGGTAGCGTTGATGGCCAGCGCCTGCCGCCCTAAGACAGCTCGCCCCATCCACCTACCTATAGCAATCGGGTCAAGTAGCCTCAGGGCGGTAGCGTTGATGGCCAGCGCCTGCCGCCCTAAGACAGCTCGCCCCATCCACCTACCTATAGCAATCGGGTCGGGGTGCCTCGGCGCAGGCACGGCGGGCAGCCTCAGGGCGGTAGCGTTGATGGCCAGCGCCTGCCGCCCGAAGACAGCTCGCCCCATCCACCTACCTATAGCAATCGGGTCAAGTAGCCTCAGGGCGGTAGCGTTGATGGCCAGCGCCTGCCGCCCTAAGACAGCTCGCCCCATCCACCTACCTATAGCAATCGGGTCGGGGTGCCTCGGCGCAGGCACGGCGGGCAGCCTCAGGGCGGTAGCGTTGATGGCCAGCGCCTGCCGCCCTAAGACAGCTCGCCCCATCCACCTACCTATAGCAATCGGGTCAAGTAGCCTCAGGGCGGTAGCGTTGATGGCCAGCGCCTGCCGCCCTAAGACAGCTCGCCCCATCCACCTACCTATAGCAATCGGGTCGGGGTGCCTCGGCGCAGGCACGGCGGGCAGCCTCAGGGCGGTAGCGTTGATGGCCAGCGCCTGCCGCCCTAAGACAGCTCGCCCCATCCACCTACCTATAGCAATCGGGTCGGGGTGCCTCGGCGCAGGCACGGCGGGCAGCCTCAGGGCGGTAGCGTTGATGGCCAGCGCCTGCCGCCCTAAGACAGCTCGCCCCATCCACCTACCTATAGCAATCGGGTCGGGGTGCCTCGGCGCAGGCACGGCGGGCAGCCTCAGGGCGGTAGCGTTGATGGCCAGCGCCTGCGCGCCATGCCGGCTTCCGCCCGAAGACAACTCGCCCGCGTCTGCCGTGGGGGGCAACTCCTCCGTGTAGCGCACCAGGGGGTGCTCCTGCATAAGGTTAGTAATTTTAACCGCCTCTGTGGTCTATTGGTTCACTCACCACCACCGAGGTCTCTCTGTCTCAGGGAGGGGGGGGGGGGACCGCCCCCATTGCTACCCCACTAAGGTGTAAGCAAGACAGCAGCATGACGTGCTATATCATATCGCGTGATATAATGATGGTCATGCTAGGCAGGCATGAATCGTTGTTTGCCATTTTGGCCTGATTGAGGCTTGATTTATCTGTTTTAATTTGAAGCCCGGCAGATTTTCGAATTTCGGAGCGTTCGCCGGTACGGCCCTAGAGGTCCCGAGTTCGATTCCCAGTGGGGGTACAGTCATATTGTATTCGGTTTGGTTGGTGGTAGACTTGTTCTTAGTCCGCCTGGCTAGCTACCACCATCTTATCAAAGTCTGACGCCATAACAATGATGTTTTCAGCATTATTGCGTTCCGGCAGTTACAGATAAGATAGCCAGTGCGGCTACCACCTAAGCACCATCGGCTTGTAGCCGATTACGACGCATCGTGCCATCCTTGTCATGCCATACCAAATCCATACTTCTTTACTAATATTATAAAGAGGAAAGATTTGTATTTTTGTATGTAACGAATACTTAAACTCAAAAGTACTGGACCGATTTCGAAAATTCTTTCACCGTTAGAAAGCTAAAGTCTTCCCGAGTGACATAGGCTATATTTTATCCCGATATTCCCACGGGAACGGGTATCACGCGGGTAAAACCGCGAGGATCCGCTAGTGTGCTATAATGATATAATTATAAGTATAATGGATGATGCGCGTGTTAAATCTCTCGTGATTTACCACGCGCAACATGTTGAGGTTAGGCGCGTCATGGCGCGCAACGCCAGCTGCAAACCCTTGCGCGATGTTGTACGACATTGCCGGACATGTTGTGAATCACGTGTCGCGCGACTAATGTTGCCTAATGGATGGCTGTAGGATGATTCGATTGGAAACAAAGACGGGTATTATTACTACATACAGCTATCAGAAAATATAGAAAAGTTTGATTTTCTACAATTACTTAGATACCCGGTCGGGAATCGAACCCGGGAACTCGGAGATAGAGGTATCTAGAAAGCTCAAACCCGGCGGTTGTCAAAGAGTTTCCTAAATGTCTTTTATTTCATCATAAATGTAGTATTATGTTGAAAATATAACTTACAGGATGTGTTAGTTCACAAATGGGATTTAGCCGTAGATCAATCATTTCCAAGGATGATAAAAAACTGGTGTCAAAGTCTTCTGGTAAGCTTGATATCTGAAAGAATAGTTTATGTTGTAGTAAAAATGTTAAATACATAATACAAGCATGTTTACTAAAACATAGTAAAATCAATTGTTGAATGAACTCCATACTATAGCGGGTATTACACTACACGTTATTCAGGGCTAGTTAGGGCCCTAATTCAGAATATTTTCTTTGAGCTCCTTTTTAGCAAGTGATGCAATCAAAACAAGCAAAGTATTCTGAATTAGGACCCTAACTATAAAGGCCCTGAATACCGTGTAGTGTAATACCCGCTTATACTATAAGGCTGGCTTCACATTAGGTTGCAAGCAGCGTGACTGCCGCGCGTCTCCAATATCTCTGAAAGCGCGGCTGTCGCGCTGTTTACGACGTAATGTGGTAATGTAAAGCCGCTCTTATAATTAACTAGCGGCCGCCCGCGGTTTCACCCGCGTGGTTCCCGCTCCCGTGGGAATATCGGGATAAAAAGTACATATAAACCTTCCTCTTGAATCACTCTATCTATTAAAAAAAACGCATCAAAATCCGTTGCGTAGTTTCAAAGATTTAAGCATACAAAGGGACATAGGGACAGAGAAAGCGACTTTGTTTTATACTATGTAGTGATGTGAAAGTGTGTTTTTCCGACTTTCACGTCAAAACGGAGCAACGGATCGACGTGATTTTTGGTATGGCGATAGTTTGAGAGCTGGAGAGTGGCATAGGCTATTTTTATCCCATTAACCACATTCCCATGGGATAACTTCGTGTAGTCTACGCGGGCGAAGCCAACAGATTCTGTTTAACATGAATGAGAGACATGCTGGCGGATATTGATTTACGTACAGTTTTAATAGATAAAATACATAAATTGCTCTAATTAGAAAGATATGGAGGCCAATATTTAGGGTGAGAAAGGTTAATCTAACAGTTAGATTCTAACTGCTAGGTTTACAGGGAAGTAGAAAAAAAAGGTATTTTTTTCTAAGAATGAATGAACTTTTAAAGTTACTTCATCATGTCAGCCGAACGACGCCCACTGCTGGGCATAGGCCTCCCCCAAGGATCTCCACAACGATCGGTCCTGCGCTGCCCGCATCCAGCGGCTTCCCGCGACCTTGACCAGATCGTCGGTCCACCTTGTAGGGGTCTGCCCACGGAACGTCGTCCGGTACGCGGTCGCCATTCGGGAACCTTTCCGCCCCAACGGCCATCGGTTCTCCGCGCTATGTATAGCGTTACTTATAGCATGTTAATTGTTATTGAAGCTGAGAGGAATATGATTAGTTTCCATTCCAGCCTGCGTAGCATGACTATCATTATATCACGCGATATGACATTGCATGTCATGCTATATTGCTTACCCCAATAAGGTAGGTAAGCAAGATATAGGCTCTTTATCTATTATAACATAAAAGTAGCCTATACTATATCATATTACTATGTATGGTAAGTATGTTTTTACAAACAAAAAGTATTTAAGTATATATTTATCCATTATCAAGTTTTCCATGATACAGTTTCTCAATAAAATTAACATGGGCTTAGATAATTGGTGTGATTGTAAGAAGTAATTTTTTTTTTATCATGCGTCAATAGTCGATAAAAGCCGCTCATGCTAGGCCGGCAGGCCCTTGCACTAAACCATTATACTTTTATTTATGACATTTTAAATGCAGTTTGTTATGCTGTCGTGCAATGCTGAATGGTATCCAACAAGGGACGGAAAAAGGAAGGAAGAAGAGGAAGGCAAATTAAGATATGAGAGGGAGGACAATTTACCGAAAGGCTGGAGGAGTGAAGGAGCAAGACAGAGAAGTGTGGAAATGCCTGGAGGAGGCCTATGTCCAAGGACAAGTGGTTTGCTTCCTTTCTAAGTAATCGGTCACAGTACGTCGAAATAGAAAATGTCGATCAAGACTCAAAGACCATAACGTGTATCAGGTCGAGGGCCCAGCCGGTGCGAGACTCTATTCCTCAGGGATCAGTACTCGGGTGTGCCCTCTTCCTTATTTACATCAATGACCTTCCGAAGGTTATTAACGAACATTGTGTCATGTTTGCCGACGATTTTTCCGTAGTATCGATAGTACGAAACTTAATGAAAAAATTGAAACAATTATAAATAAAGTAAAACAATGGCTCAGTGATCATAATTTAGAAATCAATTTCAATAAAACTAAGATAATGCAATTCAGACCAAGACAAAAGAATAAACTAGACATAAATTTTACATATAATCAAGCAAAATTAGAATGTGTTCAAAATTTTTCTTTGCTGGGTATAAATATTGATTCAAATGTAAATTTTAAATCGCATATCCAAAAAAATAAGTCAAAATTATCACTATTTATATACGCTTTAAGGGAACTAAAAAAATTTACAAATTTAAAAACGGCAGTTACAGCCTACCATGCCAACGCACAAGCGTGGTTAAACTACGGCGTTATACTATGGGGTAACAGTGTGGATGCACATGAACTTTTTATTTTGCAAAAAAAATGCATCCGTATACTTGCCAATATTGGACAAAGAGAGAGCTGCAAGCCTTATTTTCGGAACCTTAGTATACTTACATTACCGTGCTTATATATATTCGAAATGTGTAAATTTGTCAAAAATCACCCAAATTTTTACACAAAAATAATAGACGCGCCGCGGCACAACATGCCTCGCTACAAAAATAATCTGTTACAAATAAGATCCAAATTAGCATTGCACAGTTCAGGTCCCTACCCGATGTCAATTAAAATCTTTAATAAGTTGCCGGAGCATTTAAAGGCTGAAACGAAAATTAGCATGTTCATTCGCTCCTTAAAAAAACTGCTAGTAGAAAAGGCTTACTATTCCATTAAGGAATATTTTGAGGAAAAATTTGTTTAAACGTCTGCCCCTCTCCTGTTCGTTGCAGTGCCTTTCGAGGTGCATGTGAAAATTGGTGCTTGCATGTTTTGTTTAGCTACTAAGTAACATGTAACGCAATTTAATAATAAAGAATAAAGAATAAAGAACAACCTGACTGAAAACAGGATGGCGATGCCACAATAACGTGTAAATTAATAACTTAACAACAATATTTGAAGTTCAAGTATTCATTCATTGTAAAATTTGTAAGGTCAGAGAGTAAAAGCTTTTATTATTATTATTATAAATTCAGTTTAGCTCTTAATATAAAACTGCTAAAACACTGGAAAATAAAAAATAAAAGTAGGTAAGTAATACAAAAACTAAACAGTATAATCAAATAAATTTTAATGTGCAATTCAATTGTAATTCAAGTGTAATTCAATTATAATGAATCTGTATTAAAAATTTAATTCATCCATTGCAACTGAAATGTAATCTGTGTAAAGTTTCTAAACTATAAAATAATATGGGTTCATAAAATAATAAGTGGCTTGATAAGGCTTGAGATAAAGCAATAGCTAACTCATAAAGTGACCGATTGTATTACGGTGATTGGTATTTATGCTATTTTGTAGACTTCAACAACTGGAAAATATGCTATACTGTCTACCAATGTTATGATCTTGTTGCCATGTTTGAATACCCTAATTAATAAACCTATCCTTTTGAATAAAGCTATTGAAAGCAAGATTTCAAATGTTCAAATAGTTTTAGATCTTATTATTTCTATAAAAATACATAAGATATCTTCATTATTTAAACAGCTTAAAAAATATGCTTTTTTTTATAAGAAAAGAAAAGAAAATAATGAGGAATTGCTTGCTTACTATCCATATCCCGTAGTCGTATTTCCTTTTCCTTGTACAATAGGAGGCAGCACTGCCTTGAGGGTCGCCCGCCACTGCGACCCTTATCACTAGAGATCGGATAATCGGATGCATATTTACCTAAAGTTAATATTTAGCTGGGAAATTATGGAAGCAGCTTCTTAAAACACGTTTTTTTTATATAAATCCCGGGATTTCAGAAAATTCGTGAATGCAAAATTTGTCAATAACATGGTGTGGAAACGATGTCTTTAGCATGAGCTATTTATTTAAAAAAAACGATACAAAAGTGCATTCCATAACAGCTAACACCTCAACTTTAGGTAAATATGCATCCGATTATCCGATCACTGCTTATCACTAAACACTAATACAAAATGTGGACTAGAGTTAGACATGGTTTAAAACTGATGCTAATTCTTTCTTTCATTTGGGAAATGAAAGTGACAACACCAGTTTAGTACCAGTTTTAAACCATTTTAGTCCACGTTTTGCAATAAGGGGGTATGTTATACTTTACTATTAAGTTTTTAATAACACCGATTTGTGTTTCAGGAATGGAATATAGAACTTTTTACATACAAACCTCATTACTATTAAGCTGCAGGAACATTAGTTCAGCGCAACGGAGCACGGAAGCTGGGAACTCACAGATCCTGTTGTTTCGAAGGTTGCAGTGTACTAGTGCCTCCATCCTATCCATCGTATCAGGGAGAGTTTCTATCTCATTATTTTCTAGTGTCAACCATCTAACAACAAGTAACAAAAAAAAAATTATTATAGGTTTGACAAAGGCTACGTGCCCACTAAACAGACACCTATCAGTGATTAAATGGACAGAAGACTCTATCTGTCCGCAATGCAAAGAAAGAGAAGAAACAAGCTACCACTTCATGGCAGAGTGCCCGATGTACGCATCACTGCGCTGGGAGCTCTTTGGAACGGACAAGCTTAAGGAAGAGGATCTAAAGAAGTTAACGATAAGTCAACTCAACAGGTACTGTAAGCGCACAGGTAGGTTCGAGGGTCCGACGCCGGTGGGGTAAATGATAACCCGCCTCCCCCCTGATTTTTCAGCTTTTAGGGGACTTGGGGAACTGGGTGAAATGGTCCCGACCTAGGTGACTGATCACCCGTCCGGCTTCGCTGGCGTCCCCCCTATAAATAATAATAATAATAATAATAAAAGGCTACGTTCCGATTTGCGCCAACAGCGATAATATTACTGATATCGCGCTCACACATCGTTCCGATTTGTTGTGAGCGCGACAACGAAAGCAGTAATTACGTCACGGATGACGTCACTACCGCCGCCATTTTGCGATCACGGTGATATCGTTCTCAAGCGTTAGCACTGTGAGCGGGCTGTCATATTTGACGTTTTGTTGTCAAATGTCATTGTTTGTTGTGGTTTTGTTTGAGTAATCTCTGCGTTTTAACTTTTATTTAGGTATTTTATTTGTTTATCCTGAAGCAGAAAGCCAGAAAAATGATAGTGCTTATTAAAGATGAGACGACGGGTAGAGACATTACTCTAAATTTAAGCACGGATCACTATCATCATCGCTGTCCAATAAAACGTTTACTAATTGACGAATATCCATACTAAACCGGTGATTATTTACTTACAAATTCAAATCAAAACAACGCTCGCTCGCGATGCGTGCAAATTGCCGTTCCGAATTGAAATCGTGTCAACAGTGCTGTCACCGCGATAATCAAAACGGAACAACAGTACTATTGACTCAAAACGGAACACGGCCAAACTTGTTGTGCTATCAAAACTTAAAACTATAATGCCAAATCAGTCATTTGTCCGTGAACTGGCAATAGGTCCTATCTTTTTGGATAGGAGCTATTGCCAGTTCACTCCTATCAGGTGACAGGAATCACCTGATAGGATAATTTGATACAGAAAAGGCAAAAAACAATTATTTTCAGATATTGCCAGTTCACAGACGCATAGTTATAATAGTGTATTTAAACAAGAAATACCTTAATTTTGATAGTTTGGTCATTTCTTCTGGAATGGTTCTAAGCTCGTTCCCCCTTGCCCCAAATGTATCAAGTTTCTCCAACTTGCCAATCTCCTTAGGGATCTCCCGCAGCCCTATCCTGTTGCACCAGAACGCCTCCAAGTTTTCCAGTTCACCAATTTCAGGTATTAACACTTTCAAAGGATTATAACTAATGTTCAAATTCACAAGGTTTTTCAAGTTACCTATCTCAGATGGCAGCGAATCTATGTTATTATAGTCTAGAGTCAATGTCGTTAGGTTCACTAGTTGAGTTATTTGAACTGGAACATTAGTAATTTTGTTTCTGTGTAAATACAGATGTTGAACTTCTAGACAGGTGTACAGAAGGCTAGGTATTTCGGTGATTTCGTACGCGTTCAGGCTCAAACGCGACTTCTTCTTGGCAATGGTCTGTTCTATAAGTGCTAATATGTGGTTTTCACGGATAAATTTTAATATTGCACTCATTTTGAATCTATTTTTGGCTACATTGCAAAAAAAACTATTGCGTTTTGATTTTGATGCAAAAACATGACAGACAGACAGCTGTCACTGTCAAAGAGGTGCACATTGCAGCGCCGTCATCTATGATGTTGCCACACTTTCCCAACAGTCTTGATTTCTACTAATAATTTTTATGTCCATAAATCATTTAAACCAAAAATTTATTAGTTTTAACTATTTGTTTCAATACAATTTAATCCAAATATACTAATACCCCTATGTATTCGATAAATAACAGGTGGTAGAGCTATCGAAATTGCGTAAAATGGAACAATAATGTTATTGATTTTTCGCGGACACAAAGTGCGACGATTTCCCGAATCGCAGAGAGTAAAATAAACAAACCCAAAAGTATTTTCGGACTAACAAAATGTAAAATAGAATACAAAAATTTTAAATGCATGTTTTATGGCTTAGTTAAATCAATAAAGTAACAAAATGTGGCGAGGAAGTGATATTCCAAAATTCTTATTTTTTATACTTCTTTTAGAACAGAATTCTTTTATAGTAGAATCCAGTGGTAAGTACTGAATAATTATTTTCCGTTTGTCATATTATCCAATTCCGATACCTACTACTCCAAAATTAGTCTCGTTTACAGGGTTCAAGCAAAATAGAAGTACGCATCATGTGCGTAGGGCGAATGTGGACGATTTTTTCAAGAACAAAATTCTCTCTTCCTATCGCTCGTTCCAACCAGTCTCAGTAAAGTATCACAAAGCCTCGTACCCCCGAGCGGACGATCGGCCGGATTATGATATTACTTCATACGATTCGGAGTATGGGGGTGTAGTTTCCAACTTTACGTCTTCCATCTACGACGACAACCCGCCGTTGTATCCAAACCCAGAATTTGTGGCGCGAAGTAATCAAGGTGAGATTAAATTGTGTTTTAATTAACATACCTACATACATACCATATGTGTTTGTTTTTCTAGCGTCCTTAGCTTCGGAAAGAAAATAAGTTATTGGCAAAGATTATGCCCACACAACAAACAATAATGCATCCGTATTCAGGGTCAGTTGGAATGGCGTCGATTCGCCGTCACTAATCATGAAATAAACAGTAAAAACTTTGCGTAAACTTATGTTATTATTTTATAAAAAGTTAGCCACTTTTCGCCTTTTATTAAGCAACTTCAAAACAAAACAAAAGAAGCTTCTCAGTTGGACCTGTATGTATGTATGTATGTTTGTCCGCGATTTCCTCGCGTTTGGCTGAACCGATTTTGATGCGGTTTACAGGAAAGTATTTGTTAGATTTATGAGAAGGTTTTAGTATTTTAACCGACTTCAAAAAAGAGGTTCTCAGTTTGACCCGTATGTATGTATATATGTTTGTCCACGAGATGCGGTTTACAGAAAAGTACTAGTTGTTACATTTAGGAGAAGGTTTTGGTATTTTAATCGACTTCAAAAAGGAGTTTCTCAGTTTGACCCGCATGTATGTATGTTTGTCCGCGAGATGCGGTTTCCAGAAAAGTATTTTTTACATTTAGGAGAAGGTTTTGGACTTTGGTATTTACAACCGACTTCAAAAAAAGAGGTTCTCAGTTTGAACTGTATACGTGTAATCACACAATATAATATGTATGTTTGTCCGTGATTATCACACGTTTGGCTGAACCGATTTTGACACGGTTTTCATCAGACGAGTATTTTTGATTGATGCGGTTTATGTGTACAACTGTACATCCCGTCCTAGCATAGGTAACTATTTACCAAGATACACGAAAATTGCCTGTATGATGCACTAAAAAGAGTGAAATAAAAATTATTTTTATTGAAAAATAAAAGCGCCTTTAAAAAAATGCCATCAAAAAGTAATTAATAATACCTCTAATACTGTATTCACACCAAATAACGTAAGTACTTTGAAGCCGGGTTTAAACAAAATATCAAAAAATTGTACCTAGGTACATGTTTCACGCCCGACTTCAAAGTACCTACTTACTTTATTTGGTGTGAATACAGTATTAGAGATATTATTTCTTACTTTTTGGTGGCATTTTTATGAAGGCGCTTTTATTTTTTTATAAAAATAATTTTTCGATGTAAGAATTAACTAGATATTATGTTAAATTCTTACTAGATGTAGGTACTTATGTACCTATCTAATAAGAATTTAAGTACTAGATGTGTCTAGTAAGAACTTGCAAGATATATCTAGTAAATTCAACAATATCGTACACGTCAGTGTAAGTACCTACGATTAACGATTAAAAACTAAAGATTAAAAAGTTAGTCGTAACTAACCATTAAAACTAATTTAGTCAATCATAATTTTGATGGTTGCATTTCATGTAGTAGTATGTACCTACACCAGGCAGTTTGTTTTTCATATTATGTATAGATTTATTGATGATTCACGATGCAGTCACATAAAAGCTAAAAAATCTTATTTCACAGTAAGCAAATCCGAGAGCAAACCATCTGAGTCAGAAGTTGATTTACCAGACGACTCATTAGCAGACGCTGATCTTAAAGAACATAACATCATCGACAGCGTCACTTATTTGTATGGATTTAATAGTTGTCATGGAGTCAGAAACGAATGGATGATTTTGGTAAGTAAGCAAGAATTAAGACCCTCATCATCAGTCATTTAATGTCCCCACTACTGGGGCACTGGCCTTCCTTATAGATGGATAAGGAGAATGAGCCATGACATGACCCACCACGCAGACCCAATGCGGATTGGTGGGTATCAAAAACTGCAAATACAGCCGGGACCAGTGGCTTAACGTGTCGTCCGAGTTCCGAAGCAAGGAGGAGCTCGAGATGAAAAGTTTTTGGTCACCCATACCATGACCGACCATTGTGACAAATGCTTATCCCATATGATATGATCGATCGCAGGCCGAGCGTACTAACCACTGCAAATTAAGACCCTATGCAGTTTATTTACGCCACGCTTAAAGCCGCTATGTGTGTGTGTATGTAGGCACTTGAAAGCGTGTAAAACAATTCGCAAATGAAACTTTTATAGAGAAAATTTGACCTATTCTCTTACAGATATTCATAACATGTGGCATAGCCGTTATCATGCTGATATCAGCAGTAATGTGGCTGATGTGGAGCGAATATGCGGCGGAGTTTCGACGCAGTAGCAAGCTTTATCCAATAAATATAAATCTTTGCTGCTGTCTTATAGTCTGCACCCTTATTTATATACAAGCTGTGGTGGTAAGTTTACCTCAAAAAATACTATTAATGTAGATCCTAAAGATTCCAAGTGTAGGAAGGGTGGTACTTAACTCGTTAAGTTACTACAGGACAGTTCGGTAACAAGATGCTGGACTATGTTTCACGTGGCACTGAATGAATACTGATAGCAAAAGTCGGTAATGGATTTAAAAAATTCATTCACTTTTAGAATGCTAAATTATCCTTGATAAACATAGGCTACATTTTATCCCGATATTCCCACGGGATCGGGTACCACGCAGGGAAAACCGCGAGGATCCGCTAGTCATTTAGATTTTAGAACATTCAATTAAACTGAGCTAAATCGAAAAAATTATCGCTTTTTTTGTACAGGGTGTATCATCTCCATCCCAATGCGAACGCATTGCTCTATTGCTGCACTATACCCACGTATCGTGCGCTATGTGGATTGTAGCCCTTGCTGCTGCAGTGGCAGAGTATTGTGCCTGCGATACGTTACTGCCTTTAAAGTATAATTATCTTTTGGCCTATGGTGTACCCGCATTGGTTGTTATGGTAACTATTTATAAATTTATACGCCTTTCTTTATCTTAATCAAGTTATACCTATTAAAAGTATGTGTTTTCAGTTTAATTATGCCTTGTCAATGGAACATTACGAGATCAAACATTACTGTTGGATGTCAATCGAAAAGGGAATGGTAATGGGATTCATGGTACCAGCGATGATTTTAATCGTGATCAACACTGCAATTATTATTCTTGGCCTACAAAGCGTTAATAAGAAACAAGCTGAAATGTTGACCGCGAAAATACAAGAACTTGTCGACCACCACATAGCGAATTGGCCGAAAAATGAACCGATGGAGACAATGATTGACAATAAGGGCAGCATTGATACTTTGGATATTTACACACCGGGTAGCAGCAGGAAGAATACGGATAGTTCAGATACTTTGGACAAGGAATACAATTATAGCGAAGACGAGTGTCAGAACGGTGATGGAAATGAGGTAAAATAAGATTATTATATTACATTACTATTTCATTTGAAAATAGCTTAGCTATCCATTTTTAAATCAGTTAGCTGTGTCATTAAATTTATAATATCACTAGTTATGGGTATAATTATGACCCCAAAAAATTATAGCTTAAAGTAGGCACTATTTTTACAGACAACACACGCAAAAACCATTCAAGACAAAGGAATCTTGAACATGCTGTACATGGATAACTTATCCTGGAAATGGAGCTGGAATACTGAGGGAAATGAGTTGAAGACGTACTTAAACTTATGCTTGGTCTTGGAGCCTTTCTTTGCGATCAACTGGGTAATGGGAGTAGTGGCCATTGAAAATGCAACGCATTGGTCTACGCCAACAATATACTTAATTTTGGTAGTGGCGATGGTAAGAAATATATTTTATCATGCCCTAAAACAAAAAAAAACATTCATTTGAGGTAAAACTAAAATAAGGTTTTTGGATAAAACTTTCAATATTGATAACTCAATTTGTTATTTTCAGTACGTCTATCTTACTGCGACAATTTGTACAACCTTGCCGATAGTTCGAAACAAGAACATACCGACCCCATGCTGCGAGGAAATTATTACTGAGCCGACACTCACGAGAACAAGGTAATTATTTATAAATAGCCGTTGCAGATTTGGAAATCTAACGAAATAATTTATTAAGCTAAATAAAAAAAAGTTCTAAATACATACATACAAGAATCTTTTTCCAATATTATTTTTGATGATGAAATTGCATTGTTGCAAAGCCCTCAACAATAATATTTTTTCTACCTTTGTAAATCTGTTATATTAAGCTAGCAACATTAAGAAGTTCGACAGATCTATAGTCTATGTCTATATAGTTTTAAAATATAACTTCTTGCTTTTTTTTTGGAATTTGGGCGTTTAAGGCGATACTCGGAAAAATTATGCTGAAGCGAGATAGCAATGAGAAAAAGAGGCGTGCGGGAGCGAGGCCGATGTTGCAGATTCGGCTAAAAAAACACAAAATCACTTTGTATTAAAAAACTACAGCGATTTTTAAAAAAATGCTTCTATTCGATCCTATACCTATATTATTAGTGTCCACTAATCAAACCAATTTCCAATAGTGTAACTAACCCCATTTACGAATAATCTTGAATTTTCGTATTTTTTCGAGGTCTTTTCGAAAAGAAAAAGTGTCGAGGCAAAATCATAAAATCGTGTTTTTGAAACTATACGATTCTAGATAAAGGTATGAAGAAATATATAATATCTTAATACCAGATTTGTAACAACTATAACCGTCCTATAGTTTTAAATCAAAAAGTCCATACTTTTTCCGAGTAGCGCCTTAATAATACTTATTTTATCTAACAAAATACAGACTTTACAGGCTAAGTAGATGCTGAATTAACAAGTACCTAAATCTGATGCCTTCTCTATGAGTACCTACTACTTACTTTAATTTAGATTTACGAAACCCTTCATTCATTCATTACGAAAAACGGCGAAATTACATCTTTCATAGTTTAAGTTATTTATAACGAATACTGTTATTTCAAAACCTTGCTCCAAGTAACTTGTGTAATGTTTTAATCCTACCAGAACGACCGACAGCATCCCTCTATTGGATCCCGCAATTCAGCAGCCGACTGTGACGCCAGCTCCTGCCGATACCATCAGCACAATCAGCATCTAAAGAGGATTAAACCTATAATTATGTGTGTATGAATAAATGGTAACTATACCACTTACATTCCACGCCGTGATAAGGCGCGTTTAAAATATTCGTCGAGGACGAACTACGAACGGCTCTAGTATTGCGAGTTCGAGGATAAAAAAGTTGTAAAAACCTTTATTGATTGATATAATCTTAATGATGTACGCCTTTGATAAATCTTATAGAAGTTAAGAATATTAGTAGGTAAAATGCGTACCTACTTACTGAAGTATCTAATGTACCTACCTACCTACCTAATTGTTGAATTAACATTTTATCTGCATTTATGTTTTTAATCACCAGACTGTTTAAAATCTGTTAGTTTAGAAGTTACAATGCTTTACAATTTTATTAATTATTAGGTACCTATTGGTAGGAGGGCCTAATTCCTATTTTGCCTGCCCAGTTTTATATATATATATTTAAATAAAAAAAAGAGCTTGCGCCTATCTATCTGAGATCAAAACCCATCATCACAAAATCAAGAACAATGTGATTGAATGTTTTTTTTCCATCCGATTACTTATTAAATGATAGTACGGTCAGCCATGTCCGAGCTTCAGTTGGATCTTTCCAAGGCTCTATAGCGGCATGTTGTCAGCGGCAGAGGCAACTGTAGCCGTCGACGGCAGTACAGTAGCGATAGCATGAGAAATTATAGTTATCGTATTAATTTAAATGAAAACCAGAGCATCCTGTATACACTGGGCGCTAACGTTACATTTTGTATGCAAATCTGTACAATGCCTCTAGTGGGCAGTAGCTGAACTACAGACAGATTCTCATAAAAAATGTAGGTTACCCAGTGCCACAACCTTTTCTGTGCCGGTGACAGCGCTACGTACGGTTTTCTTTTTTTTGTAACAATTTAACCGGCCCTGACTTCTAAGAACTTCAGCCGCTAGCAGCGCTATGGTTGGACATCAACTTGACAGCAAAATTACATTAAAAAAAACACGCTAGTTTCACATTTTGGCCACCGGCACAAGACCGGCACAGCAAAAAGCTCAGCAAAGTTTGTGGCACTGTAACGCTAACGCTCGCCGAGCGCCTAGTGTGTACAGTACAGGCCATGGAGCTAGACTTAATAGATACCTCGGTATTAATCTAGCTCAATGGTACAGGCAGTAAGAATAGTTAAAGCCCCCAGTACAGGATGGCCGATCATGTTGGCCGACCATGATGGGCCATCGTGTACAGGGCCGGTTTGCGTTGCTCGCAGACGGTAATCACACGCAAACCGGCCCTGTACACGATGGCCCATCATGGTCGGCCAACATGATTGGCCATCCTGTACTGGGGGCTTTATACGGTAGTTTTTCATGCTAGAGGGGTACAGTACAGTAGTCATTGTTACCATCCCAATTTTTTTTGGTAACCGGTACCGGCAGCGGAGGCACAGCCTAATAAATTTAATAATAAACTTATCTATTTAAATTATTTTTATTATTATTATTAATGCATAAATATAAATCGTTTGTTGGAATTGAAATAATAACCTAATATCGCGAAGCGATTTGAATGAATTGATTAATAAATATAGTATTTTAACTAGAATATTTATACTTATATAAGTACCCACTTGGAAGAAATTATGTTCAAAAAAAATTTTTTTTTAATTCTAGATTGGATAGTTTATGTTAGTTATCCTCTCTAAAGAAAGGATAAGCTTCGAAGAGTTGAAATTGAAGTAAAACAATTTTATTGAATGTTTTTTAGAAAGGATATTACTTATATTTTTACATTTTAACTATATCTGATGATTATATTATGTATAAATTTGAAAAATAAAATGCAAATATGTAGTAAATGTATTTTATCTCTTGGTCCAATACTCTAATAACAGTATAACTTAACCTTGACGATATTTATAAAATATTAGGATAAACCATTATATTTTCTCATACTAATCAAAATACCTGTTTACACATATCTTCCACAATAAAACAAGATTACTACTCTTCAATTGTGATTTTAATGTTAAGAATAAATAAAATATAAATATAAAAATAAATAGCGGGTAGTTTTAAATTTTGTCTCTTGACTGTACTGTAGTAGTTTTTGAAATTCGAACGCTTTTACTGTCAAGTATTTTAAATGAAAATAATCTGCACAAACTTATTGTATGTTTCTAATTTTGTATACAAAATTAGGGTTTATAGAAAATTCAATACTTATTTATTTATTGGCTTTTGCCTGACTGTAAGTACAAGGTACACTTTTACCTGAAATAATAAAATGGTATAATAATATACTTACCTACTTTATAGTCGGTACCTACCTATAAAATAAAGCGAGTAATATTCATCAAATATTTAAAACTAATTGTTTTATGTATGTAAGTAAACGTTACTGGGAAATATTCGATACTTATAGAAAAAAAAAACTAAATGAAAAAGCAAACACATTTTGTTGCAAAACTGTTTACTGTTATGCTGGGGCTTCACCTACGTGATGCCTAACGGGGCGACGACACCTGCGTTTTATATCAAATATCGCGCAAACTATGGCATTAGACGCAGGTGAAGCTCGGGCATTATGCTATGCTGGGGCTTCACTTGTGTTTAATGACATTAATTCGCGCGCTATTTGATATAGTATTGTGACCGGGTCTTAGCGCGCTAATTTGCTTTAGTTTAGTGCACAATTTAATGAACGCTAATCATGTCGTTATTAACGCCGTTAGGCTTCGCGCAGGTGAAGCCCCACATTACAAAAAACCTAGGGCGAGTCATGTATATGAGGAGATTGTGAGAGGGGGTTCCGGCCCCCTCCAAGCTTTCGAGCTCGTTAGGGGCCCCTGGCCCCCCTGGTTTTTTGTAATGCTGGGGCTTCACCTGCGCGAAGCCTAACGGCGTTAATAACGACATGATTAGCGTTCATTAAATTGTGCACTAAACTAAAGCAAATTAGCGCGCTAAGACCCGGTCACAATACTATATCAAATAGCGCGCGAATTAATGTCATTAAACACAAGTGAAGCCCGTGGTTAGAACCGCCCAGCCCTGACGCGAAGCCTTTTAGGCTTGGTGGAAGGGCTGGGCGCGGCGAGGGACAGTGTCATGCAATGCATGATTCAATTTTGGTTCGAATCTATTGTACTAAGATACCTACTGCTTTTGAATCTCATAGTTACTTGTATGAGGGCACTATACTGTTGATTTTTTCCAGTTGGCCATTATTTATTGTGTAATAATAATACTTTTCAGAGAGAATGCAACAAAACTGATAAAAATGATAATAAAATGGTATATTTGCATATGACATAGGTATAGTGCGACAAGGATCATTTGGCGCGTGGATGACATTGGCAGGAGCGCTAGTTGGCGGCTGATTGACTAGCTAGACGAGGGCTAGTTCCGATTACGACCGCGCGCAAAAAATACATAATACTTGCCGCATTGTACGACTGCCGTTTCTCTCCGAGTAGTCGTTATAGATTTCATGATAAATATAACTCATAGTGTGATAGCATTATTGTTAAGAAGTTTTAATAAATGTTTAAAACGAGATTTCTTATTTTTTTTCTGTCCTCATTCTAAATAGAGAATTGGCCATTTCGCGAATTGGTCCTTTTGAGAATTGGCCACTTCGCGAATTGATCCTTTTGAGAATCGACTATTTTTGGCGGATTGGTCCTTTCCAGACTCAGTTGCCATTTTGCGAATTGGGCATTACCGATTAAACTAAATACCGTCGTACTTACCACAGATAATATAGTACACACAAGGTGTTGCCAACTATAAGTACTTTTTCTTTTCTATAGATTTTATAAGTCCAGAGTACTACTATAGGGAAATTTTTATATAAAATAAAACGATCTATATTTACTTATACCGAGTGTATTTCAGAATATTGGGTATAAAATACTTATTCAACGTATGCCATCGCGTGGTACAAAGCTTACAACGTAGCAAGTCGAAGTCTCAAACGAAAACTAGGCGATTGTATAAAACCGTACCATTTATATTACAATCTAAATAGTATAAAATGCCGACCGGCGCTCGTGTTCCTGTATTTATAAAAAAACAATATGCGACGCCTTCGCGCCGCTGTTTAAATTTAGTTTGAGCTTAACTTACTCTTTAGTTATTTTATAGGAAAAAAATATAGATATAATTAGTATAATTTAAATTATTATATAAGAATCCCTTAATTGCTATGTCGTGTCGCCTGGATACAGTCTACATCTGTACAGGGTCCCGACGACCGTTGTTGACTGAAGCTAAGGATTAAATGATACATGTAAGAACCTATGCGAATGTGCGAGGCGCACCAGGCTGTCGGAATCATGACTTCACACCGCTAGCGAGTAGACACAGCCTCAGATGAAAAATACAATTTCATTCTGTACATTGAGGTTTTTAAAAAGTATATAATCTTCAAAAGAGGTTACAATCATTAAAAAGGAAGGAATGGAACTCCTTGTTTTATAAAAAAAAGGTTTTGGTTTGAGAAAGGAATGAACCTCTTTAAAGAAAAATAAATGCGGTTTGAATTTGGAACGCACAGAGGTTAGTTTCATTCGGCGCTGTGTCGCGCGTGTAGGGGCGTGGCGGCCGGTGCGTCGATGCGTAAATGCTGATTATTGGCGGTCGGTGGCTCGAAGCTTCTCCTCGACGGCTTCCTGCGAGGCTTCCGACAGGTCGGTGGCTTGAATGTACTTCTGTACTCCCACCAGAGACTTCTTCAACGCGTCAAAAGAGCTGTGGGGGAAAGAGTCGCCATATAAGTACACAATCACATCAGACGATACTTCTTGCACAACACGTGTTAGGGTCAGCGCAGACAGAATGGAGAAATCCTCGCGGAAATTTTTGAGGTCATTGAAAAATAAACCATGTCACCATAGCCTAAAATACAAAATTGTATGAATTTCAACAGAGAAGTTAGCCTCCATTATCCTCCTCCTCCATCCGCCTCGCGCGCATAATTATTCATACAATTTTGTATTTTGGGCTATGGTGACATGGTTCATTTTTCAATGACCACAAAAATTTCCGCGAGGATTTTTCCGTTCTGTCTGCGCCGCCGACCCTTTGAGTGCGTGTCAAATAACTCTGCGCGCGACTTGTGCGTTTTTGGCGCTAGTTTCAGTATACTTTAAGTTCTTAGTTCGCAGACTTATCTGACTCGCACTCTAAATCTAATACCGCAGGGTGCAGTGCAGTTATATTCATAATAGTTAATTTACAATGAAATGTCGATTCCCATAGCATGAACATGCCTATAATGCTATATTATCAGCCACTCAAATGAGATAAGACAATTTTATTTAATAGTTGATAATGCTATCAGGCGAAATTACTCGGAATATGCTAGAGATAGTAGTAAAATCAATTTATACGGTACAGGTATGTATGTACCTATGTTGTTGATGTTGAATTTTAACTGTAAAATACAGTAAATGTAACAAAAATACTCTTCATGTTTTAGTTTAGTTTCAGTACCTTCCGACCACTCAAAATTAAATTTCGTTTATTTAATTTAGGTTGGTTTAACAACACGTATGAACGTCAATGAAGCTACGCCATTGATTCGCAAATCCTACGACATACAGGAGACCTTGTAACGAGAAGAACTGGCATGAAACTCGCCAAGTGCTGTTTTTTTCTCGCTGTTATAATAAAACTAGATATCCGGCTGGAGTGTCAAAAACGGCCGAGAAAATAAGAGCGCATTTCAAATGTACACTCTTATTTCTTATCGCTTCCTGTCATATCTGACCTAAGATCGAAACATTCGTAAACTTTTTCTCCGTATGAAAAGAAATTAGTCGGTGCCATGTTTGAGTTTTGTTTTAGTTCGTGTGGCGTTATCTATACTAATATTATAAAGAGGAAAGGTTTGATTGTTCGCGCGCCCGGATTCAACTAAAATATCGACCAACTATCGGTCGACTCTCAAAACCAAACTATCGGCCGACAGTTTGATCACGATCGTCTTAGGATTCCGACTTAACTATCGTCCGATTAAAAATCACAATGGACGATTTTCTGAAAGCTCAGTCACGAGATGGCGCTGTCCCACCTATGCAGTTAGAAGAAACGGAACGTTATAAATTTTACTTTGACGCGACTTTTTTACGTAAAAAGGAACGTCAGACAGATGTTATTTATTTACCTAAATCTTTAAATTTACCTATTTCGTTTCTGTTCCTCACAGTAGTACTTATTTAATATATTATAAGTTTCCTTTGGGTTTTTAAAAAGTAATTAATTTAAATATGTTTCATACCAAAATATACCATAGACATGTACATACTTATTCAACGCCATTTAGTGAAGCAATTGGAAGCTTTTTTTTTTAATGGCCTCAGAAAATCGCTCATTACGCGTTGGCACTTATAATATTTTGTAGGATAGATAACACTGAACAATCAACAACATGGCCACAGCGACCATAACCTAAAATAATATTAAAAAAAGACAGACATACCTGGAGTACAACATCTTCTTCTTGACCTTGGCGGTGTCCGGGCACCACGACATGAGGAATAGCTTCTGTTTCTTGCTAGCCTCCGACGTGCCTTGACACTGGTGCGTGTACTCGAAGTCGAACAGGCCATATCTGGAAGTGATACATTGTCATTTTTATTTATTTTATAAGACTTTATTTACTTCGTTTTTATAAATTTGCAGCAGCTTCCTTTGTAAGTCTGTCCTTCTGTCGTTTGGACACAAAGGCCTCCCGTCCGTCCCGGCCAGAGTGGATCTATTGATTTCCTGAACTCGTCTGACCATCTTCTTACTGGCCATCGTCTTTTTCTTATACCATTTTCGCGGGGGGGGGGTCCACTCAGTTAATTTTTTGACCATTTTTGTCATTAGGGAGTCAGAAATATTGAGCAGTAAGCGCCTTTTCACAGCTTAACAGCCTGGCCACGAACATGGGCGACGAGGCGGCGGCGACGAATTGCGAATCAGTTGGTGCGTCTCATTGACTTATTTGATTAGACGTCTGTCGCGAGCGCGCAATGATTCCGCAATTCGCTCGTCGCCGCCGCCGTCGCGCATGTTCGTGGCCAGGCCGTAAGGGCGCCTTCGTCGTGACACTCGTCGACGTGTATGGCGAGGCGACGCGACTGCACTTTTTTTTCCACAACGGGGAGCACTTAGCCTTAATCACACACCTGATGTTAAGTGGTGATAAGGCTGTGAAGGTAGAAGCGCACTACTCCCGGAACCTTCGATTACCGAGGAACTGGCCATCTTATCTCTAACTGCCGGAACACAACAATGCTGAAAACATCGTTGTTATGGCGTCAAGACATAGTTAAGATGGTGATAGCAAGCCAGGTGGACTTTGAACAAGCCCTATACTACCAATCAAACCAAATACAATATGTACATACCCCCACTGGGTATCAAACCCGAGACCTCTGAGTCTGATACCAGTGGTGTACCACTAGAGCACAGAGGCGGTAAAAAAACGCTTCTAGCAAATGTATGAAAAGTAGCAGTGGCACCGTTTCTACGTCGATCTGCTTCTCGTCCCGGATGTAGAACACACGTAGCGGTGCTTCAACCAGACTAGCATAATATGTACAGAGAGAGAGAGAGAGAGAGAGAGATGTACCTGCACTCGCCGGTGCCGCCCTGCTGCAAGTGCTCGAGGAACTGGTCGTACTCGGCGTTCCGCTCGCCCACCGTCTCCACGTCAATTTGCTTCTCATCCCGGATGTAGAACACCACGTAGCGGTGCTTCTTATCCTTTTTAATCTCCTCATACGTGGTTTTGCATGCGTCCGACACTGTCACACCAGACGCCTGGAAGAAAATAAAGATATTTATTACTAATGGCCCATATTTCAGGAGCGCGGCTTGGTTTGTTAAGCTTTTTTAGATTCTTTAAAACACATTATAACGCATGAAAAGTGCTGTCATATCTTAAGCATCCATGGCATAGGTATCCTCACTTGATTTGACGCCTAATTTTCGGATAAAATTTGATCTGTATCCATACACAAGGATCATGTGAGGACATTCTGCCTTTACTCCACATCCAACTAGAATCTTTACGTTGAATTCATTACAAACAAGTGTCATACATAAGTAAATTGGTGATCGATTTTTAGAGAATAGACCTACCTACTTATTTTAATATTGATTGTGCGGTAATCTTTTCTTTAATGCGATGCTGTAATGCGGTCCATTTCTAGGAAGATCGAGAAGAATCATAATCATCACATCTTATCATAATATGCATACCTGAAATAATTGATGGTTCTAGTCTAGACAGTAAACGTTTCCAATTTAAAATAAAGCACACTGACTAGACGAGTTTAAGAAACAATACCGTAACGTAACCTGTTCTAAATATCACCGCAAACCGCAGTGGCTATCCGAGTTATCTTAATAAGATACTAATTCAGTTAAGTGGTAGGTATACCAGTCCAAGTATTTATAAACATAGTCAAAAAAGATCGACTCACGAGGCCTTCCAGAAATTAGTGGGACTACATTTGAAATGCAAGCTGAAAAAGTTAGCTTGTCTAAACAAAAGCTAATAAAAAATCCGATAGGAAAATTCAGAAGTTTATCAAAAGGGGGGGAGGGGGCGAAACATTCACACAGGTCGCCAACATTCACATTTTAAGATAGGTAAGTAATCGCAATTACTAGTTTAACATTTTGGGATTCTGGCTTATCTTGTTTCAAGCCCTATTAGCCACTACTGACAGAAAAGCATCGATATTATTTTGAGGACTTTAACAGTTTCTCTCAGCTTGAACTGAACAACAGTCGACTAGACTGCACACCAAAAATGCTGCCTACATCGCGTTCTAGCGGAGCAAATAGGTATTAGGTACTGTTGGACTCGAGTTTGTTAACAAACGTGGCAACTCTAGGTTCAGGGACCGTACTCTGAAACGCTAATCCGAAACATCGGTTAGCCCCGCCCCTTTCACTCGATTCTGAGGTCCTACTCTGAAACGCATAACCCGAAACTTCGGTTAGCCCCGCCCCTTTCACTCGATTCTGTTACGACTCGAGAGTGAGAGAGGCGGGTATCGCGAAGTTTCGGGTTTGCGTTTCAGAGTAGGCCCTCAGGTTTGATCTAGTAATCAATGAGGGGAAAATAGCAAGAGAAATCAAAGATTCTCTTGTGCAGATTATCAACAGTTTCCCAAAGCATATGAAGAACTGACTAACCGTTGAGCGGACACCTCAAATAGCAGAAAATTGAGATACACTAACAGTCTCTCTCAGCGTAAGAACTGAACAACAGTCGACTAGACTGGACACCAAAAATGCTGCATACAACGCGTTATAGCGGAGCAACTAGGTACTGTTGGACTAGAGTTTGTCAACAAACGTGGCAACTCTAGGTTCAGGGACCGTACTCTGAAACGCTAATCCGAAACATCGGTTAGCCCCGCCCCTTTTACTCGATTCTGAGGTCCTACTATGAAACGCATAACCCGAAACTTCGGTTAGCGCCGCCCCTTTCACTCGATTCTGTTACGACTCGAGAGTGAGAGAGACGGGTATCCCGAAGTTTCGGGTTTGCGTTTCAGAGTAGGCCCTCAGGTTTGATCTAGTAATCAATGAGGGGAAAATAGCAAGAGAAATCAAAGGTTCTCTTGTCCAGATTATCAACAGATTCCCAAAGCATATGAAGAACTGACCAACCGTTGAGCGGACACCTAAAATAGCACAAAATTGAGATACACTAACAGTCTCTCTCAGCATAAGATCTGAACAACAGTCGACTAGACTGGACACCAAAAATGCTGCATACAACTATGTACTATTGGACATATAGCAACTAGGTACTATTGGACTCGAGTTTGTCCACAACGTAAGGCCTCATTTTCACCTGCAAGTAAGTCTTCTGCGATAAATGTCCGACAGTCTGTCAGATAGCAACTTGCAAGTGTAAACACACTTGCAAATTGTAGTTTACACTTGCAAGTTGCTATCTGACAGACTGTCGGACATTTATCGCAGAAGACTTACTTGCAGGTGGAAATGAGGCCTAAGGCAACTTTAGGTTCAAGCTTGCCGTAGTCATCAATGAGAGGAAAACAGCAAGAGAAATCAAAGATTCTCTTGTCCAGATTATCAACAGTTTCCCAAAGCATAAGAACTGACCAACCGTAGAGCGGACACCTAAAATAGCACAAAATTGAGATACACCGCCAGCTGCCCACGACACGCATTAGCGTCGCAACAACAATTTTAGCCGACTGCCACGAATAATTTCACTACAACGACCCAAATGGTCGTCATGGGCGGATCTGTGTTACGACACGAATGCATTTTACTGGTTTGTTATTTTGATACTAAAAGAGTTGGTTTGTGATTTAACAGACACGTTGAGTACGAAATTCGTGCCAAGTGTCACAAAAGTATAGATCAAATAGCAAGGTCTTCACAATAATCTTTACTCTTGAATCTGAAATGTTGTCCAGTTTAAGGTTATTTCGTGTTGTATTTTAGCTTTTATGTCCCAAATTTTTAAGCTATTTTCTCAAGCCAGGATAGTTAGATATCTAGCTTAACAGAACTACCTACCATCTACTAGTCTACAATGAGTCACACCAACATATCAAAATATGACTATAAAAATTACTGCATTTAATGCGCGAACTCGTGCTAGTACTAATAGTTTTTGTTTCATCGAAATCTGGCCAGGATTTCCAAAGATACAGCGTTGTAAAGTTTCACCAGCTTTTGAAAATTTTCTTTCCTTGCGCGCTATTGCGATGACGTCATGTCGACTGACATCTCCGTTTGCGGCTGTTGCGGGTGATTTCCGTCTAACTGTACATACATAGAGTTCGTCTGTGCGCAATCTTCGCGCAACTCGTGCGTTTTTGACGCTAGTTACAGTACATTTTCTTCTTTCTAAGGTTATGGTAAATGATTAGTATTCAATTTCGACCGCGCGCAGGCGCACTCTAAAACTGTCACCTACTGTCGATACCGAAAGACATTTATCCCACAAACTTATCTGACCCAGTGGTGGAGGCGCCACTAGCAGTATAATATTATCGAAATGGCTGTCAGTTTTTAGGGTGCATATTTAACTACCAAGTCAGTTAAGGTTGTAAGTACATTTTGTTTTGACGGTTGCTATATGTATTGACAGAATCCCGCCCGCCATTACGAAAGTTGATTTAATTTATTATTCACGAAAATAAAACATTATTTGAAGGTGTTTTTTCACATGGGCTCAATACAAAATAACTTAAACATTTCATTGATCGACTATAAGAAAAATAAATAAATTTATTACGAAACCGTGAGAGCGCAACTATATAGCCAAAGGATTCTATGTAGGTATACGGAAGTGCGACGTGACGTCACACGTTAATGCCATTGGTTCACCCAAATTTTCCTCGGAGGCCGTACTTTAACGTTTAATATCTCAGTCATTTTTGAAGATAGGAAAAAAATAAAAACATATTCTTTTTTCTCGAGTTACATATTTTTTAGATATGCTGATAACAAAAATCATTGGTGTGACTCATTGTAACATGTGAACCATAAACGCATCTTCAGTCTGTTAGGCTTGATGTGCTTTAGACTATACTGCATTAACTGTGAAAACTGACTAACATTAAAAAACCGCAACAGTCCAGTCATACCCTTTCTCAAAGCCCATTTAAACGATTCCACGACAAGCTGTTTAATCCTTTTACGGAGGTTACATTCACTACTATTTATAAAGTTCCAGCAAATTGAGTAATGCGCCGTCTATGTCTAGTAATAGCGGTCATTTGAGTGTGTATCATTTAGCATTAGAAACAACATTTGTTTACATTTCATAATTTTCTAGTATTAGAAGCTTCGAGAAGACCGTAAATTAATGGATTTGTCTATATTGATAACATTATTTAACCGTGTTGAGTTAAGTAACATATCGCAGTTAAGCTCCAATGAAGCAGTCTCAATCCTATTACATTTAAGGCCTAATCAGACGACGGACTATCCTCCGGGTACTTTTTTCTCCATCGATATAGATCTCTTATAAATTGTATCGAATAACGCACACGAGGAACTAAAAGTACCGCGGACATACCGCGGACACCGAGATACTGGACTGGACAAAAGTTCGCGGTAGTCCTCGAAAAAAATAGAACGAACGTAACTAGGCGCAACAACGCACACAACAAACTTTATAGTCTGCAGCGCTCGATAGTGAAGTACGTTTCCGGGCAACAAATGACCGCACACCGTATGCGTTGAGTCCGCGACAAGTCCTCGGAGGACATAATTTGGACGTACAGTGACTTTTTGTCCGCCGGGGACAAAAGTCCCTCGTCTGATTACGCCTTTAGAGCCAGCTCACACTTGTGATGTTTAGTCGACCGATAGTTAGCTATTGTAAGAAGATCGATTTCGATTGGTCGATTTTAATCGTCAAATGCACGGACTGCCATATGCCATGCCATAACTTATCGCCCTATTAAAAATCACAAGTGCGCGCTGGCTCTTACATACCAAGGATGTAGACTAGCCAGACAAATATCCATGGGCTGGTAAAAATAACACGCAAGAAAATGATTGGGCTAAAATTATCCAAGTCAGTGAATATCTATTGCAAAAAATCACAAGTGCGCGCTGGCTCTTACATACAAAGGATGTAGACTAGCTAGACAAATATCCATGGGCTGGTAAAAATAACACGCAAGAAAATGATTGGGCTAAAATCTTCCAAGTCAGTGAATATCTATTGCAGACTGATTGCACATGATATAGATACCGAAATAGAAAGTAAAATAGCTTCGCAAAGGTTAACCGTGGATCGTATCTCTAAAGTTCAATAAGGCGTTCAGTTGTGCACAAATATCGATAGTAGGCTATATTGTACTTATCCTACTATAATAAAAGTTTGATATATCATTTCGTGTGGACATTGGATTTTTTTTGCAACTGGATTTGCTATAATTTTTAGACAGAAAGAATGACTAAGTATGAGAACGTCATTACGACACCAATGCAAAAATCAAATATAGACGACACTTTGTTCCATGATCTTGACTTAGCAACCTCCAGATAGTCAAATTACGAAATTACAACAAGACTTCGAGACCATACAAAAGCTACATAGAATAGAGTGCGCGCCAGCTAAGTCTGCGCGCGGTCAAAATTGAATACTATTTTTTCCATAACCTTAGAAAATGAACTGTAACTAGCGCCAAAAACGCCCTAGTCGCGCGCAGTGTTATCTGACACGCACTCTACCTATATGGTAAGTGATATTGACTAAATTGTCAAAAGAAGAGAGAAAGCTACGCCAAGAAATAAGAAGAGAAAAAAGGTGACGGATAATATTATGGACATTAAAAGAAAAAGAGCTAAAAATCAAATATAAGCAGTAGGCAAATAAATATTTGCCTACTGCTTATATTTGATTTTTAGCTTACGCAAATGCTTTTAGGGTGAATGTCATGCGATTCAATTGGAATGCCAAGATATGTTATCTGGGGGTCAAAAGAGCGACTAGCGATCGGAAGTGGCTGTGTTTATATACAAAACGATACTTTTCTGTTTATTTCATGATATCGGTTTGTTTGAACAGGTGGCTGAGCGGCGTATTATGTTATAGTTTTCTTGAAATAATATTACTATAGTCATCGCGTGGCTATTACTGATCGTGATCGATGGTGTACTCTTGGAGATGCCTATGGCCAACAGTGGACGTTAATAGGCTGATGATGATGATGATGAGTCATCGCGTAACGATAATTTAAGATGCGTTTCTCTTGTTGTTTCTTTTTAGTCCAGTCAACGAACGCTCAAAAAATAGTATAGGAGTAAATCCTTGGAACACAATTTTTTACTTCGTAACTTTGTTTGGACTACTTAGGAGGTAAACATATCAAAAGTCCCCGCCCGTAGCCCTTAAGCCGGGGGGAGGGGGGGTTTGAAAGTCTCATTTTTTGTTTTTGGTTTATATCTTAGAAACTATGCCATTATTCTGTGACTATGCGTTCCAGCGACATGTTCACTATGTGCAAAATAAAAGCTGCTTAAATTTGCTACAAGTTCTATTAAGTCAAATTTTACAATATCTTGTATAGTTTTCAAGATATTCGCACTTGAAAGTCTGTAATTTTGGAATAAATATTTTTGCACCTTTTGACCGGATAACTTTTCAACTCAACGATGCACCGAAAAACTTAATGCTGTCCATAGGGTTGTAGAGCATTAAATTCTCTTCAATAATATATTAATTTACTACTAGCGCTCCCCCCGCAACTTTGTCCCCGTGGAATTGAGTTCACAAAAGTTGCATCCAACTTTGAACCCCTTGTTTATCCCCTTAGAGGGAGAATTTCCAAAAATCCTCTCTTAGTGCTACCCTACACTCTCTAAGGAACATACATATCTTTCAGCTTCTTGCGCCCAGTAGTTTCAGCTGTGCGATGTCTGTCAGTCAGTCAGAAATGCAAAAATTTTGTAGAATTGTACAGATAAGTATATAAAACTTTTACGTTACTGACTGACTAACAGACATCGCACAGCCTAAACTACTGGGCGCAAGAAACTGAAATTTGACATGTATGTTTCTTGGGGATTGTAGAGTAGCACTAAGAGAGGATTTTTGGAAATTCCTCCTCCAAGGAGGGTAAAAAAAGAGGTTCAAAGTTTGTATGAAACTTTGTGAACTCAATTCCACGGAGACGAAGTCGCGGGGGTAGTGCTAGCTGTGGTGCTAGTAGTAGAGTAATATATGATTGAAGAGAATTTAATGCTCTACGATTCTATGGCTAGCATTTAGTTTTTCGGTGCATCGTTGGAAAGTTATCCGGTCAAAAGGTGAAATGTGGAGCAAAAATATTTTTTCCATAATTACAGACTTTCAAGAGCGGACATCTCGAAAACTATACAAGATATCTAAAAAACTGACTGAATAAAAGATGTAGCAAGTTTAATTAGCTTTCATTTTGCACATACTAAATATGTCGCTAGGATGCAGTTTCTGAGATATAATTCAAAAACCAAAAAAGGAGACCTCCAATCCCTCCATTAGGAAGCTACATTCTTCCCGATTGACATAGGCTATTATATTTTATCCCGATATTCACCAGGAACGGGTACCTCGCGGGTTAAACTGCGGGAAGTCACTAGTTAAACATAAAATAGTAACTGCGCCAAGTGTGAAACAAAATGCCGAATTCATTATATAGTCAACAGGCAACATCTAATCACTTCGTTTAATCACAATAAGATTATCTCTAAAAATCTCGATTACGATGATAAAACTTATACTTAGAACCACAATTTGCGGTCGACTCATTCGGAAAAACCGCTACTTTTAGCAAGTCTAATGTGATGTTTAGATTAACGATGAACGGGTTGGTAGCTTTCACAAAAAATAGTATGCTGCTGATGCTGACTCGACTTTTGGTTTCATTGATGGAGGTCATCAAATATGATACACTAGCGGCCGCCCGCGGTTTCACCCGCGTGGTACCCGTTCCCGTGGGAATATCGGGATAAAATATAGCCTATGTCAGTCGGGAAGAACTTTCTAACGGTGAAAGAATTTTCTAAATCGGTCCAGTACTTTTTGAGTTTATTCGTTACATACAAAAATACAAATCTTTCCTCTTTATAATATTAGTATAGCTTTACTCCCTGTCTTATTTGAATACTTACAAGTTTCTTTTTGATATTTTTTGCGATCAGGGATCTCAGATTGCATACAAACTCTCATCCTCATTTCAACAGCGTTCGCGACCAAAGTTAGTCTTGTGAATTGTACTGATGGAGGTGATGGTATCGTATTTACACCTATATTACACAGACTTATTTGAATATTTACCAGTTTAGTATATTTATTGGGAGTTCAGTTCAGATTGCAGAAAAACATTATCGTTATCGCCACGAGAGATGATATTCCCTGAAAGTTACAATCTGGAGTGGTCTTCTTCAAAGCAAGAGAGAGGAATAGGCTATATAGTGAAAAAAATTATTTTATTATAGTTTATAAATATTTTCTTGTATTTGGTTATATTTTATGAAAGGTTTTTAAGGCTTCGTTATTTAAATTACTAGTGTTTTGTATATTATTAAGCAACGTTAATAATAATTAAAGTGCTATTTTTTTTCCATTGTTACCAATTTAAATATGTACTTAAATGTAATAATGTCACTAATACCTTATAAGAGGTCATGATGTAACGAATACAATTTGTAACATTATGTTGTGAGTAAATGAATATGAATATGAATATGATAAGAAAAATACCTATGTAGCTTACTTCCACAAAAAACAAAACATGCAAGAAATTGCGCAAATCAGCACCGAATCAGTCGAATCGGTAGACGTAGACTCATTCGGCACCGCCAGGTGACTAAGCAAATATTTTAGAAAACACCTGCTTTCCATCAGGCTACTTAGTGGCCAAATGATTAGGTATTACCTAGTATAAAAACAAAATAACTCAGTTACAAGTATGTCTCGAAGTATAACGGGTGAAAGGCAGACAAAAAGTATCCCCCGTAGGTTATAAAAATAGATGTGCCTATCGAGACATTGGCCGCTACACACCGAAATAGAGCACACATGAACTCTGAAACACGTGTGCTCATTACCGATACCGAGACATGCCCATGATATATCCATCGATCATTACGCGAGGATACCCGGTCATGGGAAATCATTGAAGTAAATTGTTTGAAACAAATTGGGGTTGGATCTTAAAACAAGTCGCCTTCTTTGAGGTTAATTGAGGCTGTGGAGGTGTTTTTGGGAGGTATTCCAGTTACGGCACCACTTTGAACCGCACCATTTGAATGGCACCAAAAGCATTCCCATTACGGCACCATTTGGTGCCGTTCGAAAAATGAATTTAAAATATTATTAAAGCATTCCCGTTACGGCACCAATGGTTTAAAGTAGAGGTGTTCACTAAAAACATCGATAGATCAGTTCAGTTCTTTATTATTTTTGAAGACATTATTTGAAGTAGTTATTCTAGTAACAACAGAATAATACATTATTAAGAATAAAGTACAATGTAGGTGTCCAAATTATTGTTTCGATTCTGAAGTACCAGGATAACATAGCTATAGAGGAGGTAGTTATAGTAAATTGGATTTTTTTCTAACCAGTCGTAACAATAAATTATTATTTTAGGAAAACATTGAAAAAACCTCGTTAGTTTAGTAAATACAAGGATTAAATTTCCGGTTAAATTAGGATATAATTTAAAATCGCATTGAAATCGCTAATTTCAGCCAAACAAATCGGAGCAACTTAATTTTCGTCAGCCATTTTTTTGCCGCCATTTTGTTTTTTTATTGCCACCTAAATTTGCCCAGGGTGTACATTATTTTAGTCAAAGCACCACGTCTGTATCTTTTTCCGTTTCGGCAGGCAGTTAACCATCTCCATAAATGGCCGGATGGATTTTCATCAAACGTGGCTAAAAACCATCTCGATTAATATATACACTTTTAAACTTTCGCGTTGCATTATATAGTATTGAGAAAACAGGTATTAAACTGCAGCTGTGGTAGTTGTTACATTGGTCAGACTAAACGAACTATCACTGAAAGAGTCCGTGAACACATCACAGCTGTAAAAAAACCGCCAGACTAATAAATCGGCGATTGTAGAACATTTGCTGGAAAGTGGCACAAACCACTGGATCGAATTTCATCGCACGCAGGTTCTTTGCACTGATCGCCATTTTTATTCACGAGTCGTACGTGAAGCGATTGAAATTAAAAAAACATCCAAACAACTTCAATCGGGAAGATGGCTACAAATTATCTGCAGTGTGGAATCCAGTAATTGCAAACGCACTACCTCTTTGTTCGCGGTCGGCTAACTACCAGAATACGGCTATGATACGGAATAGGGACACCGTTAGTGTTGTGTGTGACGGTAGTTGGAAAAATTATTCGACGGTGGATGAAGATTCCACCGCAGAGGAGAGGCGTAACACCGCAGCTCCAGTCAGCCCGTGACCACGGCCGATGCAACTCGGTCGAAACGTCGGGAAAAGGTAGGTGTTAAACACCTATGTTTAGTTTTAAACGCGTTTAATACCTGTTTTCTCGATTAATATAGCTTTCAATTAAAAAAAAACGCAATGAAATCGCCTGATCCGTTTAGGCACTACGAATATACGTACAGACAGGCAGACAGACAGACATAGGCCTCAAACTTATAACACCCCTCTGTGCGTGTCAGGGGTTATAAAAACCTATACACTATAATTACCTCCTCCATAGCTATGTTATCCTGGTACTTTAGAATTCAAACGATAATTCGCAAAGCTACATTGTCCTTGTACTTTAAACCGTTACTAGAATACCTACTTCAAATAAAGTCTTTAAAAATAATAAAAAATCTAAACGGAGTTATCGATATTGTTGATTTAGGTAACAGCTCTACTACGCCTCTAACCACTGGTGCCGTAACAGGAATGCTTTAATAATATTTTAAATTCATTTTTCGAACGGCACCAAATGGTGCCGTAATGGGAATGCTTTTGGTGCCATTCAAATGGTGCGGTTCAAAGTGGTGCCGTAACTGGAATACCTCGTTTTTGGGCTTCGCCTAAAATGCTTTAAAAGCAAATTTAGCTGCCGGAAATGAGTCATTTTTTTTATTTATTTTTTTACGTGAAATGAAACGTTAATTAGGTACTGCATTTAACGAAATATGTTTTCTAACTTGAATTTTGCGTGAAACGAAACGTAAAACAAAAACCACCATTCCCCTGACCCTCCCCTCCCCCACCCACCTCCTAAACCCTAGTGAGGCGACTTATTTTAAGATTTTTACCACAAATTGTTCCAAGTAAATTGGTTGGATCCATGAATTGAGAGATTTGTTGCGAATATCAGCTAATAGGGTATTTGACTGAATTTTTTTAATGACAAAATGTTTATTGAATTAGTAGCAACACAACATAGGTATTTATTTTCAAATATCTTGCATATTTTTAGCGATATAGAGCATCAAACTTTCTAATTAGACAAGGAGAGCGCTACAGAAATGTGACGTCACATTTCTATAGCGCCATACTCTCGCCATAGAAAATTTTGTTTTAGAATAGAGATAGCTAGAGTCACAATTAAGAAGCTTATAATTCGCTTGTTATAATACAGATTGAATTTTGATATAGAGCATCAAACTTTCTAATTAGACAAGGAGAGCGCTACAGAAATGTGACGTCACATTTCTATAGCGCCATACTCTCGCCATAGAAAATTTTGTTTTAGAATAGAGATAGCTAGAGTCACAATTAAGAAGCTTATAATTCGCTTGTTATAATACAGATTGAATTTCTTTTTTCACATTTGTTATTCAATAATGTTATATTTCTGAATGACATAATTAAATATCTACATTTCAACAACAGTCGAATACCCAATTGTATTCATACTAAATTAAATCATAGGGTTTTTACCCGACTGCGACAGAAAGAGGTTTTTTATTCACAGCAACGCCGTAGTATTTACCATTTATCACACCTGCCGGCCTAGCATGAGCGGCTTTTATCGACTATTGACGCATGATAAAGAGCCTAATCTTGCTTACACCTTAGTGGGGTGCATGACGTGCTATATCATATCGCGCGATAAAAGCCCCGCTCATGCTAGGCCGGCTGATGTTAAGTAAAGATAAGGTTGGAGGTAATCTCTGAGGAACTGGCTATCTTAACAGAACATGCTGAAAACATCGTTGTTATGGCGTCCAACTTGCATGATAACTGGCTATCTTTATAGAACACGCTAAAAACATCATTGTTATGGCGTCAGACTCGCATGATAGTAAATTCCTAAAAAGTTTTAGATATAGGGCTCGTAAAAATCACCCAAAGCTTTGATTAACTTATTGTTTGACAGTTCCAAATTTTACGTCCTAGATCGTGCTATTACATTGAGTAAAGTGCGCTTTTGTTTTAAAAATCTCACGCAGGTGGATTGGACTAGCATTCGCATTAGAATCTATTAGATTTATGGCACAAAATTCTTACCGAGCAACTGAAGGTCTTAAATACAGATATTAGAAACAGTTTTATTTTTATTGGTTTATTCTTGTATTTTCGACAACCCTATTGAGTTTGTTCCACAAATATTAAGACCTGGGAAAGACTAATTACACGCCTACCACAAAAGTTGTCGACTTTTAGGACATAGCATCTTCAACCGGCAATACTCGGTATTAAAATTCGTTTAAATTCGACAATTTTTTAGTTCATTAATGTTGAAAATGCACATGTCTTTCTATCACGTCACACAATCATTTCCGACAAAATATAGCTGACTCACACATTTCCGTTAACGGCTCAGGAACAAAGTCCGAATTCATAATGGGTCCGAACTGACGTATAAATCTGTGCAGGACTTGAATTATAATGGTCTCATCAAACCAGACGTACCTATAGTAGTTCGAAATCTCCAAGATCCAAGCGTCATTTCTAAAGAAAACCTGCGATGACTCATCATTACTGATATTTATATCACTCGCCGATGATAATAGAAGAGAAAGAACTATTTTTGATAAGCTCTTGAGATCATTCTGGCACTACGTAACATTAATGGGGCATAAATAGCACATTCGTCTTCTGCGCGAAAATAGCGAGTGTACAAGTTGATTAATGATGACCCACACAGAGATGATCAGATACAAGTGACTTGGCAAATATTTTACATAAACCTGAAATTGCTGTGTCGTTATAACAATATTATAATATTGTATACGGTTTACTTATGTTGGTAGTTTGTAATAGGAATTTAGATTAATAAGGATTCAGTGTAGCGTGCTAACAGCGCTTTCCATTTTAGTGTAAAACAGTGTCGGTCGATAAACTGCAGCCCTAATTTCAGAGCTAGATTTATTCTGATTGTACATGCTAAAGAACAAGAATACATCAAGGCAGCTTTTATAATATGTAAAGATAATACTTTTAACTATCAAAGATACAAAATCAAAGGGAATGGTCTACGTATTTGAGATCAAAATACAATTCCGCGAATATCGTTACATCAACGAACAGTAGTGGAAATGTTGAAAATCTCAGAAACGGCACCCATAAAAGCTTCTACTAGTTATTTACGACAAGAAATGGCTCACATATTGCAGTAAGACTTTGCGGAAAACTCGATATAGCCCTGTCGATTGGAATACCTACCAAAATGCTTTGACGTACACATCGGGTAACAATGTTTATGTAACAGGAAATCATTCGTATTTCCAGTTGCACAGATAAACAAGGTTGACAAGGTTACTGACAACAATATGAGAGATATTGTCGACATTTCTGAAGCTATATTGTGCACCGTACATTGCCTCACGGTTCTATTTGTCGATGTCATATCGTATAGAATTAGTCAATGTTCAAGTTATTGTGAGTCATGTAGCAGGAAAACTTGTCATGTGCTAATTTAAAAAAGGTGAATCAAAGTAACGAATTGAATTCATTAGGCGCGTTACTGATTTTGAAATTAAGTACCTCCAAGTGTTTTAACAGTTTTATTATCTTTCAACAAACTCGATTAGATATTGTTAAAATATTCTATTATCTAAAAGGGGTTTATTGATTACTTAATACTAGATATTTTATGTATACTAGCTGTGCCCCGGCCTCCCATGAATTTCGGGACACAACATATTTATATTATAAGCCTACGACAGACACAGATCTACCAAATAGTATACACATAAGATTTTTGTAAAAAAAATCATTTTCGTGACAAGCTTTTTTGCTGACTGTACTTAAATATTGTATTGTCATCTAAACCAAACGTATACAAAATTTCAGCTCCACCGGACACTGGGAAGTGGGTCAAATTAAGCTTGCAAGATAAGTCCCCCACTAACTAAGTTAAATAAAAGCTTGTTAACAAAAACATGAATATCGGTCAAGCCGTATCGGAAGAATTCGATACCAAAACTGTGACACGGGATTTTTACTACCGCGCCAACTGTATCGCGGTATTAATATTGCCGAAATAGTAAAACTAGGGTGCTCTCCAAATACAAAAAGCATCAATTTTAAATTTGGGGTTCCGTGAGTTCCATCTCGCATCTTATTAGTGATCAAACGTCACGAACGGGGGATGAGGGGTGAATGACCCACGCGTCTATGCGTCACTCTGACTTGACTACTGACTCAGGTATGGGCAGTGACGAATCATTAATAAGCATTGTTAAGACAAACTGTTGTGCGATTTTAAGGTCGACTTTATGTTAATGATCCTTTCGCGAGACAAACAAACATTAGTAATTAATAGAACACATAATTTATTACTCTTCTTATCACTGAATTGTGGGATTAGTCTATGATACTTTCTTTAAACATTTTCAGTACTTACATAGGTAGGTACTTTCAGCTATACGTAATATGCAGTTGCTAACTCTATTTATGTAAATAATAAACATAAACAAATAGTAAATCAATAAATATGGTTTTAGAAATAAGTAAGGCTTTAGTTAGAATAGTTTAAAGGGCACAGCAGAAAATTCTTATTGTGTTGATAGCAAATTAAAACCTGTGTCAGACCAAAACAAACTGGACACCAGAAACTAAATGGAGCAGCTGTACAACTGCATGATAACATTTAATAAGTTTTTAGTAAAAAATTCATTTTGACGACAATCTTTTTTGCTGACTGTACTTAAATATTGTATTGTCATCTAAACCAAACCTGTCTACAAAATTTTAGCTCCATCAGACACTGGGAAGTGGGTCAAATTAAGCTTGCAAGATTTGTCCCCCACTAAATAACTAACTAACATGGCAAGTTAATAAAAAGCTTGTAATATGGTGTTGATTATGGTATAGGATAGGTACCTACGAGAAGGAATTTCTACTCTCATACCTATGTTATTTAATTCAAATGAAGTATAGAAATGAATAGAATGAAGTATGGAAGGACCGGTTGCGCAAGGCTGTCCCAGAAAAACTACACGGACCAAATAGGTTTAATAAAAATGGACTGGTGTACGCAGTGACAAAAATCGCTGGGCATGTATGAAAAGATTGATGGATGTGAAATTGTGAATGAAGCGAAAGAAGTGTGCAAGGATTGTAGCAGGTGGCGATCCATAGTCTCTGCCTACCCCCATGGGAAATAGGCATGAGTATTATGTATGTATAGATGCTAGATAATGTCAAAGTTGATACAGCACACATGATTGATTTTTTTGAGTAAATCCTGTGCATATGATGTTAAATTATAATATTTTGGTTCAAAGGAGAATAGAGAATAGTCAATAAGATATCCAGGCCCGGCGCAAACAAAATGTTCCATAAGTTTATAGATAAACATGAGTGATTAACACTGACTGCATAGGATAAGAGTAATCATCGAAATCAATTACCTACTTATAGGGATTTTTCCAGGAATAAAGTTGTAAGTAAGCGTTAGTTAACCCTCACTTGATGGCCACCACCGTACATAAAAAGTTATTTAATCGAGTTATAATATTCCCAATCTACCGGATTAATTTGCTTCAAAACAGACAAAAATAAATAATTAAGGGATGTTTCGTTTGCACCGTGCCTGGGTTTTTTGAGCATTCTCTTTTAATATATTTTTTTTATTTTTTAACATACTTTGAACAGGATTTAATTAGGCAACCCATGTGCGATGTATCAATCTAGGCAGTATCTTGCAATTATTCTGTGTTTGAATTAAATAACAGATGAGGGTAGATATTTTTACCTATACCGGATCTCATACTATTACTAATTAATATAAAAAGGAAAGATTTGATTGTTTCCATCCAAGAGGCTCCAAAACTACTAGACTGATTTCGAAAATTCTTTGACCAACAGAAAGCTACATTCTTCCCAAGTGACATAGGCTGATATTTTATACCAATATTTCCACGGGAACGGGTACCTCGCGGGTAAAACTGCGAGGATCCGTTAGTAATAAAGGATGTTTTAACAATTACTTATGTTAACCATTTTCAACATTTCGTAAACAAGTAGAGAATTTTTAACAATTTGGTCCATCTACTTCTTGTGATCATCTGGAAGGATATTTGGTACTAAAAATTATTATCACCTATTTTAGTTCAGTATACCAATTTTATAAATAAACTAGCGGCCGCCCGCGGTTTCACCCGCGTGGTTCCCGTTCCCGTGGGAATATCGGGATAAAAAGTACATATAAACCTTCCTCTTGAATCACTCTATCTATTAAAAAAAACGCATCAAAATCCGTTGCGTAGTTTCAAAGATTTAAGCATACAAAGGGACATAGGGAAAGAGAAAGCGACTTTGTTTTATACTATGTAGTGATATTGGACACATAACTGCTCCAAACTCAAATTAAGTAGCTTATTAAGCATATAATGTGTTATGGCAATTGGATACAACATCGGGTATTACCAGTATTACCACATACACCCAGACACAAGAAAATATAGAAGTTCTTCCCATTAAAAGCTCTTTAAATACTATTTGATGAGGAAAACACAATTTACCCTTTACAGGTTAATAATAATACTAGCTCTATTATGAACTTCACAACTGGTTTTAGAATGACATTATTAGCTTCATGTTTATATTTACTGCAAATCCTTCTCGGAAGAAGGATATAATTATGATTTTAGAAGTGTTTATGTTGTACATTTGAAACAGAAAAGATGAGCAAATTTAAGTGGATTGGAACCTTTAGTAGCAAATCATTCCACAAATGATTGCAGATTAGAAATGTACTTCAGTCTTCAAAATGAAGGTAGGGCGAAGAGGACACTGTCAAAGATTTTGCTAATGATAATTTTTCTGATAAGAATTTTCAAGGCGTGACGTTAAATCAAGTCCTTGTTACATTCGAAATAAAGACTATATTAGCGTCTAAATCTAATGAGATTGGGAGTTGCTAACACAGGTGCTATTTGTAAGACATAAAACCGACGACCTTGACATTGCCGCTGGGAGCAATACCCGAAAACGCTACAGCACATTATGCTCGTTTTCGTAACGGAGGCGCACCCAAACCAGTAGCGCTAGTCACCCCGAAATAGACTCGAAATGTATGTGACAGCCGGCCGCACTGTCGCTATACCTTATATGGTCAAACAGAAATGCGATTGCGCGGCATTGCATCGCCTCGAGGTTCACTGCCCCCCGCATCACCGGGCTGACCGGGCCTTGATACCGCCCGAAAAATACATTCCGTCGTTCTCCAGCAGCCAAACATCACATCAAAGCTATTTTAGCGACTCCGTGGTATGTCAAAAAAGGCGTTGCAGGAATAACCTTAGGATAGGAACATACGTGAAATCCAACACCGATGACCTGACCCTGTACAATTTATATTCACCGAGCACCTCGTTCCAGGGACGGTTTAGGGGTAACGCAAAGATCACAACACGTGGCATAAAATCACTGAACGGTGACAACTATTTTTACGAAAGGAGTGCGAACACGGCGGAGGGTTGTGCGAAATATGGCGGCACCGGTCACAGAATGAGCAAATCCTATGTAATTGCGAAGTTTATAATTGTTTTGCACTTGCACAAAAATTAGAAAACACATCACGGCAACTAAGCACTGCATTTTATTCTCTTCACTTACCATTTTTTGATGTTACACACGTAAAAATTCCACCACTAAACTTCACCGACACACGACAACGGCGACCGGAACGACACTGTTCAGAATGTTGGCTGCGCGGATTTTGAGGCAGCCAATCAGCGCATGTGTCAAAATTAATAGTGTGAGTCAATACAATGCTTCGCTAATTTGTATTTTTACAAAATACAACCTTTTGTGTTAATTACGTTGAATAACATTTATCACTATTAAATGAAGTTTTTTATACCGAAAAAAGAATGAGAGCATTTGCTTATATTTTCAAATTTTATTAATACACAATTTGACTTCTCGATGATGTACTACAAATATTATTCTGTGACAGTACTGACAACTACATAAAGTTTTAGTACAGCTTCGTAAGTAATCGTAATAATATTGCCAATTTTAATTTTCACTTAGTTTTATGTGGCACTTATTATCTTTGCAGATAAGATAAACAAATGCAATCGTTCTATTCAACGTGAAAGATAAAACTAACTTTTTTTCAACAAACAACCTCTAGTCAATGATTCATTCGCATTCGCAATCATCATCGCTCTCACAAATTATATGATCGCTCTAGCTAGTGGTAGTGGCAGGGTTGCCAACTCAATACCACAAATTGGTGCTAAACGACATCTGAAAAAGTGCTAGTTAAGTATGGATTTCCAAAAATAGTGCTAGGTAATTTAAAAAAAATCATAAAATGACAAAAAATATTTTTGATTGTGAATGACGCTTATTTCGATTATTTTTGCATTCATTTCTGTTTTGCAAAATATATACATTGGTTTCAAGCTATTACCGAGTGGTCTATCTAAGTCATATCTTGTATTTCGGATCGAACGATCCGATCCCACTCTTTTCTGAAACTTTGAGCATAACTGACTTTTTTGCTTAAAGGAATATCCTGGATATTCCTTAGTTATATCCATTTTCGTAACTCACCACGCACTAAGCTTTTTCGTCCGTTTTAAAGAAGGAAATCATCAATCAACAAACAAGACAAAGAAAGACTGGGTAAATGTTGAAATTAAAATAAACGGGCAGAAGAGAGTTATATCGATATGCGCTGTGTACCTGCCGTCACCGGCCAACTTGGATAGACAGCAACAATTCCTTGACAATGTTGATAAAGTTATGTGTAATACGGATATAGTATTAATAATTGGAGACTTTAATCTTAGCTCTATAAAATGGAAATCTCATGACGACAAGACCTATATGACACCAGTAAGCTACGATAGTTCTCTGGGTTATTCACTGGTAGACTTTATCAGCTTGAACAACCTACATCAATTTAATGGCATTTGTAATAAAAATGGTATTATACTGGATCTAGCTCTCAGTAACATAGATTCATCTTTCGTCTCAGCACCATCTGAAATACTGACTAAACTTGATAACCATCATCCAGCAATTCACATCACAGTTCCATTACTTTTCGACGTTGTTCAGGGGCTTGAGCCTAACAAAAGAAACGACATAAATTATTATAAAGCAGATTACGACAGTATCAGACGCGAACTCAGGACTATTAATTGGGTGCAAGAGCTGGAGAAAGCAAATGGTGTTAATGAGGCTGTATCGACTTTTTATGATATTTTAAATACAATCATTGAAAAACATGTCCCTAAACGTCATCAGATTTCCCAAAAATATCATTGTTGGTTCAGTAAAAATCTCATAAAACTTTTAAGAGACAAACACAAAGCCAGGATGAAATTTAAAAAATTTAAAAACCCCCGTGATAGATTAGAGTTTGAAATACTTAGTGAACGCTGTCAAAAATTAGCTGATATATGTTACAGTATTTATAAACAGAGAATGGAGTCCAACATCAATAAAAACCCAAAAAATTTCTGGCGTTATATTCAGGATAAACGAAAGGGACGCTCATCAATACCAGCTGTCATGAGCAAGGGAGATCAAACAGCCTCTACGGGTTCAGGAATTGCAAATCTGTTTGCTCAGCATTTCGCCTCGATTCACACTTATGGTAGCTGTCCCACATCCTCTTATTTGGATGATTCTAGTATGTCGTTGCTCTCAAGTCTCACCTTCACAGAAAGATGTAGCGAGGGCGATAAAGTCTCTTAATATACAAAAGGGTGCTGGCCCAGACAATATTACACCACTCTTCATTAAGCGTTGCGGCTCTTTATTAGCTTTGCCGTTGATGATCCTGTTTAATTGTTCACTAAGAGAGGGAGTTTTTCCCGATGAGTGGAAAAGGGCTCGCATAGTTCCTATACATAAAAAAGGCGATCAAAATGTCGTGCAAAACTATCGTCCCATATCAATTCTGTCTTCCTTCTCTAAGTTACTAGAGTCGATAGTCTACCCTCATGTCTATGAGATAGTGCAAAAAATGTTATCGACATCACAACACGGTTTTGTTAAGGGTAGATCAGTGGAAACTAATTTGGCAACTATGGTTTCCTCCATTGCGGTTGAGATTGATGCAGGGGAACAGGTAGATGCCATCTATACTGACCTAACTAGTGCCTTTGACAAAGTGAGCCATCCTATATTAATATCAAAACTTAAAGCCTACGGAATTACCGGGTCAGTATTGGAATGGTTTAAGTCATATCTAAGTCAGAGACCTCAGGTGGTGGCTGTGGCTGGCTTTGAGTCATCAGTTTACTGTGCTGGTTCAGGAGTACCTCAAGGCTCTCACTTGGGACCGGTCCTTTTCCTAGTTTTCATCAATGATGTAACCTCCTGTATCAAATTCAGTAAAGTCTCTCTCTTCGCTGATGATCTCAAATTGTTAAGAACGGTTAAAGATGAATCAGACGTCAAACTTCTACAGGCTGACTTGGATAGTTTACAGATTTGGTGTAGTAACAATGGGATGAATCTAAATATTAAAAAATGTTCTCAGATAACTTTCACAAAAAAGTCCAAACCGATATGTTCCAAATACAATCTAAACGGCACCAATCTGAAAATAGTTACCGAAATAGGGGATCTCGGTGTAATTTTGGACAGTAAGCTTAAATTTACTTCTCATGTCAATTCTATCGTTAAAAAGTCTGCACAAATGCTAGGATTCCTCAAAAGACACTTGCAAGGTTTCCATAACTTCCAAACTGCAATTCTTCTTTATAACAGTTTTATACGTAGTAGGCTTGAATTCGCATCTATTGCCTGGAATCCGGTTTACGCTAACGCATCCCAAAGAGTAGAAAGTATCCAACGAGCCTTTACAAGACACCTCGCATTCAAGACTCCAGGAATCCATCACAAAGCTCCATACAATTCAAGACTGTCATTTTTTGATATGCCCTCTCTTAAAAATCGTCGCACTATGTTGGATTTGCTTTTTCTATACAAACTTATTAACCACCAGATGTCATGTCCTGATTTGCTTGCTACAATAAGATTGAGCGTTCCTCGCAGGTGTCCTCGAAAACCCCTCACAAAAACATTCGCATTGCCTCGCCACCGAACTAGCCTGGGTCTGCACCATCCGATAGCTCGCATTTGCACGGAGTATAATGACATAAACGCGAAGCTCCCCGACTTGGATATTTTTGAGTTGTCGCAGTCAGTTTTTAGAAATAACATACTGGAACAGCTCTAATAAAGTGTAAATTTTATTGCGATACTTAAATGCGCCTAGCATAATAAAGTGTATAATTAATAATTGGTATAATAAAATTGGTAATTTAATATTTAATAGGTAATTGAAATTCTTTCTTAAATTCTTAAATTTAAATTTTTAATTTTGTTACGGTATTGATATGCATGATAATAATTTATTATAAATTGATAATTTTGAAATTTATAATTTGACCTCAAATACTGTATTTAGTTGTTTTTAAGCTATTGTAATGAATGTTGTGTAAGCTTGTAAATAGCCTGCACATTTGTCCATGATGTCAAAATTGTGCTTGGAAATGTATTGATGTGTTTGGTTGTAAGCTTGCCCCTTTAATAAAATAAAATAAAATAATAAAATAAAGACTTAACTATCATAAAGAAGATTTAGTCAGGCAGGCTTCGATCATATAAACCCTAGATACAGCGTTAGCGCACAGAAAGTGAAGCCGCCAACGAATGCTCCATTCGAAATTGACCGAGCATTAGATCGCTCTCAGTACCTAGTCATTTGACCGCCCGGCGAAACGATGCCTAAATGGGCTGAGAAGATGCGCAAAAACAATTCTAAAAAAGGAAAAAAAGAGGTGTAATATCATATTTTCAGTCAGTATTGAACGTAAAGTATAATTGCACAATTGATTTAAAGTCAAACATGTACTCAAACTATCATAATTTCATTATTTTATACTAAAATATTGCAAATTCCTTGCCGCGCAACCGTTTCTTCTATTTGCGTTAGTAAGACAGAGATGCAGACATGACGAAATACGATTCGCTGTTCTAGCGTCGGCCGACCATCTGAGCTTTCCATCTAATAAGATCGTAAGTACTACTATGCCGACCGAATTTAAATCCAATTACTGTTACTTAGGGTCGAATATCAAATGTGGTGACGGCAGTATTCGGAATCCAAATATCTATAACACAATAACTACTAATGACAGCGCTGTTGGAATCACTTTTTCAAGCGCATTTAGTATTGAATCGTGTATCTAGGGTTTTATGATCGAAGCAGGCAGGTCAAATTATATCAGATAAAGCGTTTTTTTACTGACCGCGTGACTGCCTTTTGTTCTGCGGTAACCAGAAAATAATCAGCATGAGTAGGTACTATTTAGTGCTAGATTTGGTGCTTGGTGCTATATGCCGTTCTTTCGTGCTATACTTATGAAAATAGTGCTAAATCTAGCACCGAAATTGCTAAGTTGGCAACACTGAGTAGTGGCTGAACTAAACTGAACGTAGCCAACAAGCACAAGCAACCAATCATGTTTCATTATTTTACAAATGCCCATATATGGAGTGGCGGAAACAGTAAAAAACGCAAACGTCAAGCTGTCATGTCAGTTAGCTCTCTCGACGTATTACGAATTTTCGCGGGTTTTTTTATATTTTTCGTATTTTTATAATTTTCGCTTTGCACAATTTGGTTTATGTGCTCTATTATTTTGGTCCAAAATAGTCCAAATAATCAGTAACATTAGTGCTACTTTATAATTACCTTATGTATTATTTTTCTCTTTGATAATTACTACGAAATTATAACATAGGTAAGTAGGTAGGTACTCGATTAGTCATCATGATTTTGCAATAATTATGTCGTCGTTTTATTCATGCCCATATAAGGAGTTCCTTACCTAGTACGATTCAAAATAATTATCATTATCGTGAGAATTATCAATATCTTATTTTAAATTACTTTGATGTGTGGTTACTTGTAATTGTATGTAACATACATTAAAATTTGTTAAATTTTAATATGGTTTTGAGTTTCGCAAATACCTAATACACTTCGGTGCACAGGGTAGTTTTTTTAGTGATAATTTTTTTTATGGTTAGGTACATAACTTCTAGAAGTTTAGAAGTTTGTATGAGGATCTGAAAACTAACTAATCAGCGACTAAGTTCGAGCGGTCTTTTTTATGTATATCTACTGACTTATATTTTGTATTGTGTTCTGGGTTCGGGTGTTATTTATTCCCTATCCATAGGGGGGGGGGGGGGGGGGGTTTACCGGCAAAAAAAATATGGATATGAGCATGGGCTTCATTCGAAGTCCACATTATGCCCATATTTGGACATAATGACGATAGCTAATTAGCAACGTGCAACATAACCATAGTAAAACAATATAAGTAAGCGGACTGGAGCCCTGAGCGAGCGATAATAGGCTAAATACGTAGGGCTGTCGCTTAGAGTTTATTCAATCGTCAAAAATGCATAGTCAATCTCTTTACAAAACAGTTTTCCCCTGTTGCCCCTACCCTGGGCGTCAGGAATCAATAATACAAAGTTTTTTAATTATTTTTGTACATAGACCAGGGGCTGACTAAAATTTTTTATTACCTACGTCATGTTATCTGTTTAGTGGTTTGAAAAATTACGGTCGAAATAGGATAAATTAAAACGTGGCTTTACAACAACACCAAGACCAAGACAAATAGACATGTTCATGCACACAAATATTTGTCTTGTTCGGGAATCGAACCCGAGACCACTGGCGCAGAAGATGGGTAGCCTACCTTGACGCAGGGGCCTGTCAAAAACCGAATACAATATGTACCTACGCCCACTGCGAATCGAACCCGGGGCCTCTGAGTCTGAAATCGGTGGTGTGAATCACTAGACCGCAGAGGCGGTTAAAAATTTGTATTATGCTCCCAGTTTATTAATCTAATCACATACCTACCTACACATAGGATTACAAGTTACAATAATTTGTTATTATAAATGTTTTTCTTTCTTCTTTCTTTCTATTTGAAAATTAAACTACAAATTGGTTCTGGTCAACGAAATCGGAAGCAGAACTATTTAGGTAGGTAAGCAGCTATACAAAATATTATGTACGTATCTACGTATGATAATTATAGTAGGTAGATTGTACTCACCGTTCTTGTTCGCTAGGTAGGTAATGCGAAGAAAGATAGATCTGGATTAGACAACTCGCTACTGAGACATCCGTATACACTACAATATTTTTTACTTCTACTCGAATTTTTAGCCATCGTAGGTACACGCACGAATTATTACAAATACAAATACAAAATTATTAGAAGGAGGCAGCGCAGCGGCGCGGAGCGTGCGTGTGGTGGGCACGTGGTGGGCACGGACAGTTTTACCGTAAGATGCATGTAGTCGTGAAACGATCATTTTTAAGGCCCTAAAACTTATAAATTAGCCTACTGATGAATCCAGAATTAATATATATTAAATATTGATATATAAACTTCAATCTGAGCATTTAAAAAAAACATAGTCTTTAAGATACTATTAAAAAAAAACATTGAAATGAAGCTGTTTTCAACTTGAAATACGCTACTGCCTCTAAACTACAAGTGATATTTTCACGTTTCTTTCAGGAAAAGATTGCTAACTTGTTTAACTTAAAACTGAGCATTTTTCGTTTTAAAATAATACATAGTTTTAACGAAACGTGTGTTTAAGCTGTTTTGGTGCGGGTAACGGCCGGAAAAAATTAGGCCACTTTTCTATGCCCAAGGTCGTTGGCGATACCACGGGCCTTAATAATATTATGCGCGGTCGCAGGCGACCGGCCGGCGGCGGCGGCGCCGCGCGGGCGGCGGGCGCTGCCACGCATGACTGTCGCCCCGTTATCACCGATAAATTTTGTCAGTGTGTGCGTGCGACGACGCATGACGACGCATACGTACGGGCGCGCTCACATACAAACCGTTTGGGGTGCCTGTCCAGGCAGTCAACGTACTTATATTGTTTTACTATGACATAACAAAGCAGCAAATACTATCAAAATATGAAATTCAAATGACAGTTGAATGAAGCCCATGTCCATGTCCATATTTTTAGCCGGTAGACTGGTTACGTATCTGTTGCAAACTGCGTGTCTTACCTACTTACTTCGAAAACAAAATAAAAGCATTATGATACTATAAAAACTTATTTATTACAGAAATCACATAATATAAATTACAGCTTTATTCTCAAATAAGTATCTACTATACAAAATGACAATCTAAGCATTACCAACATACTTATGGTATCTCTTTTTATTTTTGCATTTTATTTAATTTTTCACATATATGCATATGGTAGGATTTATTCATGCTTTTGTGGGACTGTGAGTCAACACATTATTATTATCTATTATTCAGGCAGGCAGTTGAGACAACTGATAGATGCCTGTATCCAATTCTATTACAGTTGAAATTTCCTATTTTGAATTTAAGAAGTAAGCATCTAGTTTGTTCTTAAACTGGTTTGTGTTTTCGGCTGTGACTATTTCTTCAGGCAACTTGTTCCACATTTCCACCACTCGGTTACTGAAAAAGTGCTTGTGCGGGTTATTATTAGATCTCATTTTTGCCAGCTTTAGGCTGTGCCCTCGCAGATGTGAATTCTTGTTGCGGATGAGCATCTTGTCGAAGCCATGTATGTTATAGTGGCCGGTCAGGATCTTATAAACTTCGATCAAGTCCCTCGCTCTCTTCGATCTTTTAAGCTGGTTAATCCTAGGGTCTTCAACCTTTCCTCATAATAAAGGCTCTTAAGTCGTATTGGAATTCTGGTGACCTTTCTTTGAACTTTTTCAAGTAAATCAATGTCTTTTATAAAGTACGGGTTCCACACTTGGAAACCATATTCCAAGATGGGATCTTATACATAGTGTACATATTAGTCATAGTCATTTGACCAGCGGTGCCAGCTAAGGCTCTACGTAAGACAATATCTTATTTAATACAAAACTCAAATATAAATTACAGCTTTATTTTCAAACACTATACAAAATGACTATCTAAGCATTACCAACATACTTATGGTATCTCTTATACATAGTGTACATATTAGTCATAGTCATTTGACCAGCGGTGCCAGCTAAGGCTCTGCGTAAGAAGGCCATAGCATGAGTAGTATCGGAAGCCTGTATTAGCAGAGCTATGGAATTTTCTAGATGCTGTCGGACATTTCTTGGAGGCGAGGATCTTTCTAGGGTGGAGCAGATGTCAGCTACGGAGTAAGCGGCGATCCGTGATATGTGGGACTTCCTCTTGGACATCGATTTGGTTAACCTGGAAATAAGAATAATATAGAATAACTAGCGGATCCTCAAGGTTTTACCCCCTGTAGGGCTAGCACAACTTAGCGCGACTCTTTGTCACGCTCCTTCCAACCAATCAGAACGTCGCTTTAAGTCACGCGCACTATCTATGAGCGATCTGATTAGTCGAAAGTGCCCGCGACTCTTTCTCACTCGAGTCGCGCGCAAGTTGTGCTAGACCTACTGGTGCCTGTTCCCGTGGCAATATCGAGATAAAATATAGCCTTTGTTAATTGGTGATAATGTAGCAATCTTAAAGTGAAAGAATTTTTGAAATCGGTCTAGTAGTTTTGTGTTTATTCATTACATACATACAAATCTTTCCTCTTTATTTAATTAGTATAGATCATATGGTTGGTGGGGCTTGTTTAAAGTCCGCCTAGCTACCATAATCTGACGCCTCCAAGTCTGTCGTCATAACAACGACGTTTTCAGCATGGTTGTGTTTCGGCTGTTGGAGATAAGATTTCCAGTTTCTCAGTAATTGAGGATTCCGGGAAGAGTGCGCTTCTACCTTCACCCTTATAATCACATAACATCAGGTGTGATGAAGGCAAACGGGGTAGCATTTAACCCCGATGTGGATTTTTTTTTTTAATAATTAGTTGTATTGTAGCTCTAGTGGTATCCTAGGAGTATTCATTGATAGATGGGAATTATCTCTTCTACAGGGTTGGGTGCAGATTCTGATGCACACAACCTGATTAGCGTGTTCGTGTGTTATATTTTTAAGTGTATTTCCGTGTAGTTGTACTTTAGTTACCCTAGTTTTGGATAATAGGATAATGTTACTAACAAATTTTATGGGCTCTGTCTGAAATAAATTGATTTGAATATTAAGGGGCTGACATGAGCCAACTAGCGCCGCTAATCGATTTTATTTTATTTCATCTAAATAGGCCCAATTAAAAAAATGGAATAAATCAAGTTCTTGTGTTATATAGATTAAGAAAAAATAATGTTTATGAATACAGTGCGACAATCTTTTCTGTTCCGGTGACAGCGGCGCTAGGTATGTATTTATTTCTTCTTTTTGTAGCAAGTTAACCGGCCCTGGCTTCTAAGACCTTCAGCCGGCAGCAGCGCTATGGTTGGACAACAACTTGACAGCAAAATGACTTTAAAAAACCACGTTAGTTCCAGTTTTTGGCCACAGGAACAGAAAATGTTGTCGCACTGCACTTTTTGTTCATGCATGCAAAATAACATAGTAAAGTTATGGCAGCCACAGAAGTTCAAGTAATTTCATCAAACGGGCTGGTTCAGTTTGACCAAATTGGCATGAATGTCTGTGGTGAAAGATCAAAAGACTTCGAACTTTTTTATATGGAGCTTGGCAAACCTAGTTGCGCGCCAGTCAACCGAGAAAATAGTTACAAATGACAAATACTTTTGACAAAATGTCGTAAATGATATAATATCTTCTGAAATATTTTAGCTCGAAGATGTAAAATAATTTTATTTTACACATTCAGTGATATATTTCAAAAAGTATATCATTTTACGACATTTTGTCGATAGTATTTTTCGTTTGTAATTATTTTCTCGGTGGACTGGCGCGCATGTTTCATAGCTGTAAGTACACCAAAATATTTCATACTTGCAACTTAGGTATGCCAATAAGGTTCGATGCCTTAATGCGAAATTTGATCAAATTATATGAACGTCTATGGTTGCCATTAGAAAAATTAGTGCATACTTCTCAATAGAATGCGCCATTTCTCCCAACTTCTCTTCTGCGCTGCGTTCCAACTGGTCGTGCGTGGACGATCGGCTGCACAAACAGTGGACTAGCGCTCGGTAGCATTGCATGTAGCATGGCCACCTGAAAATATAGCATTTATGGTTTTTTATGGCATGAAAAATTGAAAATGAAGTATTTTAGAAAATATCGGCCCGTCTCACAACCAGCCCCTTTACTGGCTAAAATTCATTTGACATTTATTATCCCCATATAAGGACAAAATATTCAAATGTCAAATGAAGCTCATGTTCATATCCATATTTTTAGCCGGTAGACCCCCAGCTGCACTCCGATGGGATGGGTTCTGGTTGTGACGGTTAGATTTTTTCAAACATACTTCATTTTCAATTTTTCAATAATAAAAATTGCATTGGCAAAAAAGTAAAATTTAAATAACTTTTTCATTTCTCATGCTCGTAAAGTTCGTGTTTATGTTTGGTATAGGCTGCATAAAATCGCTTTTTATGCTCTAGTGCATAAAGTAAAATCTTCGTCTAAGTCTCAGAAGACAAAGGTCGTCAGATAAACAGTCACACACGAAATTAAACTTCGTTTAATAAACTTGTTATTTCATTCTATTTCTTCAATTTTGTACATAATCCATGTTAAATTACTAAATTAACAAAATAACAAAACTAGACAAAATTAATGAAAGAAATAAGTATTTCAAGAGCATTATGGACTACGATCTGTGCTAAAGTCACTGTGCTGCCACTGCCACGTAAAAAAAAAAAGAAAGTCTTCCCGCCAATATGGCCAAGTTTTTATTTTTTATTTTTTGCAATATTGCACTCGAACATAAACCCATTTTACCCTCGAATTGACTATCCACCCTTGCCTACGGCTCGGGTGGATATATACGTCTCGGGTAAAATGGTACGTTTTATGCACTTGTTGTACAATCTACTACTTATTGCATGTTAAAAATACATTTGACGACTTCCGTGGCAGAGTGGTATACGCACTGGTTTTCAAGGTGCCGCTACTTTTGAGGTCCGATTCCCGGTCGGATAAATATTGAAAACGAACTTTTTTAATTTTTTAATCAATATAATGAATAAGAACAATTTATTTGTTAAGAACATATATATGGGTATTTATATTCGTCTTATGCAGAAAAATTGATTTAAATTCGGTTACGTTAGTGTTGTGATCAAGCGATGAGGATCCCCGCCGCGGGGCTCCGTCAACTTATGGGAAGATAAATAGCTTACGGAAAAAATGATCGGCCTAGGCGATTAATTAAATGGCGGATTCAACTATTTGGCTGCGACATACAGGGTTATTTTGAAACCACTGGCCAAATTTTTAAGTTCAACTCAAGAGTCGGTAAGTGAACAACTTTCTCCTAGAAACATGGGTCGAAATATGTCATTTTTTTGACCTTTCATACAAATCATACTCATGGCGAGATCGATTTAGTATGGGAAGTCTAAAATTTTTTGTGTTTTTTCGACTCATGTTTCTAGGAGAATGTTGTTCACTTACCGATTCTGAGTCAAACTTAAAATTTGGCCAGTGGTTTCAAAATAACCCTGTATACATGGAGACACGAAGTTTATTGTTACCTGTCTTCGAGTAATTCTTCTCTGGAAACAAGCAAGCTGTTTAAAACAGCTACTGAAGCTTCGAATAGCTTGAAGAAAGCTTGCCAGGATATTTCACACCTTAATCGCAATAAACTACGACCCAAAATGAAGTGAACAGCATGTTGTGCTTCAAATATGCTGTCCAGAGATTTGTAGTCCAGGGTTATCTGAAACATTGTTCAAATAAATGATTATCTTATCTCATCCTAAAAAAAATATTTTTATTTTGGCAACAAAGCTTGTATGCTTAATGACTTTAGTAAACTACATCTCAAATATATAACTAAGTTTATTATTATTACTTAAAATTACCTTTTTAGCTGCTAAAATTGCTTCTGTGAAAGTCCCCAGACTGATTTTTACCATTTCGCAAATAGCGTCATCTATTTTCACTGTCTTTATTTCGATTTCATCCATTTCTTCGCTTTGAAATTCTACAGAAATCTTTTTCTTTTTACTCCTTATAATAACCCCCATGTGTTCGCTTTCATAATGTTCGTGTATGTAACTTTTTAGATTTCTACTATATTGGTAGATTAATTTTGAGAGGGCAACACATTTCGAGCCGATAAGGTTCGCTTTTAAGATTTGTGTTAGTAGATATTTAGCTACTTGAAGAGAAGTAATACGAGACTGTGCTTCGTTCTTTGGAACCTGCAATAAAAAATAAGCAAAAATGTGTGATTTCATAAAAAATATGGATTTTTTTTGAATTTTTATTGTGTATTTTTATTTATTTTTATTTACCTCTAACTTTGATAAAGAGCTGATATCTTCAACAAAATGCTCTACAAATCCTTCAACAGACACCCATTCGCTCAGATACTTGATAGTTACAGCAATATCTTCTAAAAGAGATGTACTATTCATAAAAATTTTCTTTGAATTTTCGTCCAGTACCACTAATAAACGTGCTTTCACGCTTTTCCACATTTCAATGAACAGTTTGTCTTTAGTCTGGAAAATTTCATGACGTTCCAACTTATTTATGTATCGCAATACAGCATTCAAAAGTTGTATAGATGATTGAACATGCTGGTATTTTGATTCAGGAGTTTGTACTGTTTGGATCTAAAAAAAAGAAAAGAGTTACATTTTAAATAAACAATTAGTGAAAATTGATAATGAAGTATTTTAGAAAAAATCGACCCGTCTCACAATTAGCTCCGATGGGATAAACAATTACCACCTTATTACAAAACGTGGACTAAAATAGTCTTGGTTTAAAACTGGTACTAAACTGGTGCTGTCACTTTCATTTTCCAAATGAAAGACAGAATTAGCATCAATTTTAAACCAAGTCTAACTTTAGTCCACGTTTTGTAATAAGGGGGTTAGTGTTTGAATTTCTATTATGCTAAGTACAATTTTTTCGAAAAAACACAATTTTCCACACAAAATGTTGATCGATCAAAACAGCTGATTGACTTTCGTATGAAAAGTCGATTATTTTCGTCTTTTTTCAGAAAGTTGTAGAACAAAACTAGAAATAAGTTTTTTTCTACGACTTTCTGAAAAAGAGCGAGGTTGTTGGTTTTTTACAAATAACTATATATATGCAAAATAAAAGGTGTTTACTTACAGCACTTTGCAAAAAATATTCTAATGCAGACCATAAATAATCCAAGTTCTTAAATTCTTCAACATCAGTAGTCTCGCAATATTTCGAGAGTGTTAGTGAATAAGCAGAAATAGCGTTCAGTGTTGCCATAGCGCTATCGGAAACTACCACACTGTCATCGATGTTGCCCGATACGTTAAGAGAAAAACTACTATTGCCTTTGAAGTCGATGTTTTTGAAGCATTCAAGTAAAGACTTGTGCAGTTTTTCTTGCAGCTCTGCTAAAATTGATCTGTACGCACTAACGGTAATGGCTTTCTTTTGTTTGACTATTATAGGCAAAATTATGCAACTCATTTGGAATGCAGGGTCAGCAAATATTTCAATACTTGTAGAGTTGACTTTTGACTGTTTACTCAACAACAGTTCAACAATACTTGTAACAAGTTCTTTTTCAGCTTTTACTCTTTTAACAGCAGATTCTAACAAGCACTTGATAACAAGGAAATTATTAGAAGTTTTTATCTTTAAACTTAGTAAATCTATCATTAATTTATCTTTAAACGAAAATATGAATTTAACTGGAAATATTTTGTACAAATCAGGAGATTGTGAACTAAGTTCAAATGTGCTTTGCAAAACGTAATCAATACTTCGTCTCAGCTTTTTCTGGCAGTTATTTTTTATCGCTAGCATCACAAAAATTGCCAGAAGTTGGTAGGTTTCTTCTAAATAGTATATTTGTAGTTGTTTCAGGACTTCTACATAGCTTGAAAGAATATTGTTGTCGCTACTTTCTTCAGTGATAGAGAGCTGTTCAAAAAGGTCTTTCATGTTATTCTCTTTTGCAAAAGCTATGAAGTCAAAATCAGATTTTGTTACTGCTTTAGTTAAACTTTCTGCATTGTTGAAGCATTTGAGAACATTCTTCACTGTTTCTAATAACAAAGCACTTAACAACGGTTTATTTTTGGAAATTGCTACATTTGTAAAGATCTCGATGTCAGAATTAATCATGTATTGTTTAACTAAGATTTTAGCTGCTTGTTTTAACTGGTTTTTATCAAGAGTTGCTAATAGAACTTTTGACAAGTAATTATTTGGTTCTAGTAATTGAGGGACACTCCCCAAATGCTTGATAAGATAGGATTTTGTTTGTGATATGGTTTCTTCATTATGTTCAGAGTTGTTGTTTCTTAGAACTTCTATTGCCATTACTTTTACTACGAGTAGTTCATTCTGTAAGAAAAGTTAATTTTGTACATGTTTTTTTATCTTACTTACTTTTGTTATTCCTATACTAAGTCCTTACATACATTATTGCAATAGGTAATTAATTAGAATAAAGATTAAAAGTATTAACAATGATGTCACAAAAGAAAGCCTTATGCCAGCAATAAATTATTAAAAAGTATGTTGATATACCAAGCGACCAGGGCGCGCAGAAGCTCGCGGCCCGTAAAAAAATATATCAAGTCCCATAGAGTTCTTTCATTACACTAAACTAATATAATTATAAGCTTTGTAATAATCTATGACTTACCAAAATTAAGACAGCCTCATCATCTGTAATATTAGTTGCCAAATTTGTCCATTCCTGAGTCGTCAAACATGGCAACAATATGGACATATCAAATACTTCTGATGTTTGCTCCTCATATGGTATTAGCAGTTTGACATTGCTATATTTTATGTTCAGGAGTTTCAAGTAAGAAAAGTTTAAACATAGCTTCAGGAATGAATTAATCAGCTGTTGATTCTGTAATAAAATTATGTATAATTTTTTAATTTTTTTATTATTATTTTTATTGAACAAAGAACATTATTATTCAGGTCATTATTTAAAGTACGTTTTATAATTCGGTGCAAAAAAAAATCACTTTCACATTTGAGTTTGGCAACAGGGTGTCGTAAACCTTTTTCGTCATCTCTCTCTCTTTTAAACCAAATTTATTGTGAGGTTTTGGTTTTACAGATTTTGTTGAAATCTACTTATAAGAACTATATCTTGGGTTAAAGCGCATAAGATAATGCAAAATGGGTTATATAGTAATAGTAGAGACACAAATAGTAACAAGTAACAACGGTTCAAACTTAACAATAAACAAAAACAATAAAAGAAACAACAAGAAATCTACGAAATAATGTAAAAGAAGCACTGTACGCGAAGCAGATAGGATCCCACGTAAAGTAAACAAAATACAAATCAAAATCAATCAAATAATCACACGCATGTTAAAGTAGGTTTGTCACCCCTGCGTCACAAATATTTTGTGCTTGCGTGTTGCCAGTACGTGAAAAAAATATCCATCTAACATCCCTTCGAAAAATTATTTTTTTGTTTACGTAAGAGTAATTTCCATTTTTTTACATTTATTAATAATGTTTAACAAATATGTATCCAGTCAAAGCATGTTTTGAATTAACGGCAATGTCGTTCACAAATAAAGAATTCTACAGAATGTGACTATAGAGTTTTAATGTGGTAATACTGTTTTCTTTTTTTTTGCATCGAATTATAAAACGTACCTTAGTACAGTCTGATCAAAACTTTTGGCGTCTCAAAACATCGTCAAAACATCGCGCCAGACGAGGCACAGTACATAATTTATACATTAAATTGAGTGGGTGGGAGAGGTGAGGTAGCGGGGCACTCTACTGCGCAAAGCAAGCTAGCTAGCTGTACAACCATTAAGATTGAGTCGCACTTTAATGATACTAACAAATGACAGTAACCCCCTCTGTGGTCTAGTGGACCGAGAGGTCCATAAAGAGGTACATATTGTATATGGTTTGGTTGGTGGTAAAGCTTGTTCCGAATCCGTCTGGCTGGCTACCACCATCTAATCTAAGTCTGACGCCATAACAACGATGTTTTCAGCATTGTGTTCCGACAGAGATAAGGCCAAGTGCAGTTGAAGTTGTAATGAAGGCTAAGTGCAGTTGTTAGATAGAATGAAAAAATTGATATAGTTATTTAGGAAATAAACTTACACAGTCCAATTCTCTTACAATTAAATATTTTCCTAACTTTTTTAAGCTGTTAGCTTCAAAATCTTTGTAAATTGTCCAGAATTCTTCTGCTACATTTAAGGGCACAGTATGATCTGCCATCTTGCAATGTTTAAAAAAGCTAGATATAATGGAGGACATAACTTCTGTCAATGTTATTGTTGATAAACCTGTAACATAAAAAAGCATTGGTAAACTAAGTTTAAATTCATCATATTTTTTACATAATATACTAAGCTAAGAACTTACTTAAATTTTCTCCATTCAAGTGGTTTAGGCTAAGATCATCAAAGTCCTTTCGTAAAGACACCAGTAATTCCTTATTTTGCCTAAACATTAGTTCTGATGTCAATTTTCCATATAACTCCACACTTTCTGCAGGAAATACATTATTGGCTGCTATTGCTTTATTTTTCTTGTCACTTGTCACATCTTGATTTAAAGAAGACCTTGATTTCCGTTTTGTACTCTGTTCAGTGTTGTCAGAGTCTAAACAATCTCTTACTAATGGTAGAATTTTATTCAAAAATAGAGTACCTCTACCAAGTTTGAAAAAAGTTTCTAACATGAAATTGATCATTTCTGTGTAAGATTCCATGACACTAGCAGTCTTTTTTGCACACATAAGTGGTGGTAGAATTTCTTCAATCTTAGGTTCTACTATACTTGGGTCCAATTTTAGTGCTGTTTTCAATATGTCAAAATTTGTACTATCTGGTTTTCCCTCCATTTTTAATTGACCTCTCATAATTGATTCAAGGAACAGCAAAAATGTTTTTTTCGTCTTACCTTTTGGTATCTTCACAGCTAAAGTAACACTGATGTCAACCTCATTGTTCAAAACAATATTAAGCATTTTCAGAAAGAGGTTTCTTTTGATTGTTTCGCTGTCTTCATGAAATGATATTGGGTTCATGGTCATTGCTGGCGTCAAATAGTTTTGCTCCATTTGGAGACAATTTGCAATCATCACAAAAAAGGCAAATATAAGCTGACTTTCAGTTCTATAGCAACTGACAAATACTTCAATAAAATCACATAAAAACTTCGGTTCCACACAAGTTCTCCCATTTGGAAAAGTAAAAAAAGCATCCATAATTTTCAAAACCGACTGTATATTATCACCTTTTTCAGAAATAAGATCATCTTTTCTCACTAGTGTTTGGAGAAAACTTGTAAAGAAAGATTTCTTGTTTTTAGGAAACAGAATATTTTCACAGACATTTAGAACTGTGTTTCGATCAGAATTCAAATAACTAAAGACAGTTTCCAAATTTTCTCCGTCCAAAAATTTTGCTATGAATTCTAGTTTTTTCTTTGATTCTTTGTAAAATTTTATAATATTGTTGAATACTTTACTTATTTGAAGGTTGCATGCAGTTTCTTCACATTTCAAGTGTTGTAGTAAAGTTATGGCTATAAATAAACTTTCTTCAATATGCAAACTAAATTGTGTTAATAGTTTTGGATTTTCTAAAAAGGCTTGGATATGTTGAACATCATCATTCTGTAGTTGGTTCTTTTTTAAATACTGTGACACAATCTGTAATTTATAAAACATGTAATAAGTTTAACTTTGTGTTTCATGGTGCTCCCACAATGCTGTTAAAATGTTTACAAACATATCGATCACAATGACATCGAACCCCACATCATTTTGGAGAAAATTTAGAAATACCTATGTCGTTATGTTTTTTTTGTTTATTCTCTTAATGCAATAAATTTCAAATTCCATTTGATTTTCCATTTATGCGATTTGACTGCACAGTCACATAGGACTGCTGGTGTTTGAATGAGCTCCTTTGTGGAACTAAATTATGCTTTAAAAATAAATAAAATCATAATTTTTAATACAGTCCTATCATAAATGACTTATATTTTAAACTTAATTATAATTTATATTTTTAAGAGATTAAGGGTTAAGATCATGATGATGATGAAGGGTCTGTTTCACAATGTCCAATTAGGAGATACTTTCCAGTTTACTTGACAGTTTTGGATGGCCTGTCAAGTAACAGCTAATCAGAACTTACTTTTAGACATTTTGAAACAAGCCCTAAATTGGTAAAATGTTTAACTTACCTGTATTAATTTGCTTTTTAATCCATTAGTCAAATCATCTGAAACATTCAGCCAAGCTAGAATATTCCTTAAATCATCCCCAGACAGATTGTTTCTCTTTGTCAATGCCTGGAGCCAGTCGGCCACAATACGCTCTTTAGGAGCAGTAGGAAAATGATGCGAATGAATTACATTTTTCGCCAAACAAAGCCTTTTCGGCAATGGTATATCTTCATCGCCTAACCTTCGCTTTAGTTCTGAAATTGAGCAATATTAACACTTATTTCTAATACCTACTTCATTTTCGATATTTTCACTATTTTTAATTGGAATATAAGTATCTTCAATAAGTCATTGATAGGTATGTGTAAAGTAATATGATTACTACGTGGGAACTACATCATTATCATCATCGTTTCAGCCGTACGACGCCCACTGCTGGGCATAGGCCTCCCCCAAGGATCTCCGGGGGAAACTATAAGTAAAAATAAATATAATCAAGATAAAAGCCCACAAATTGACTTTTTAGGTTATGTTATAAATTCAGCAAAGAAAACTTACCGTTTAAAGGATTTAAAGACATTTTGTAACAGCTCTGCCTTTGATTAAAAAACACTCTCTTATTATAAGTATTGTTTTTTTTATTAAATATTACAACAAAACACGCAATTCGGGTTGACACATGGATTTGTTGTTCAATTAACGTTTTGTTATTTCGTGTTAGCTATCGTCATTCTGACATTTCTGACAGTGACAGCCAGCTGCTAATAAAACTCATTTAATACCAAATTCATGTTGTGGATGCTTGCTTGCTTAGTAGTGATTTTTTATTTAAATTAAAACCGATAATAAAATAAGTATTCAGCTGGTAATATTGCGTGCGTGAAAGAGTAGTCTTGTAGTACCCAATTTGCAAAAACGAAACGATTTTAAAGTAAGGCAGTCGCGCCATCTATTGGCGAGTAGCAGAACTTATAGTAATTATATTTTTATAATAATAAAATTTATAAAGTAATTCGAACGTCAGCTGTCGCAAGCAAGTTTGCAGGGGTCGGGTGGTGCGCAGTATGTTTTAATATACTATATCTATGGCAGCATGGCCCCGGGGTTTGGGCGGACTCTTTCCCCCTGTACACACTGGGAGCTCGGCGAGCGTTTGGTGAGCGTAGGTACCTACGGGAGATATTTTTTGTATGAGAATCTTTAGTTCTGCTACTGCCCACTAGAGGCACTGTACAGATTTGCATACATGCATGTTTACTTGCAGGTATACCTCCGTGTGCTCGGTAGCTGGAGGCCCGGGTCCTCAGCAGGGTGTACCTGGAGAAGAGGGAGGCAAGTAGGCGAGATGAACGATTGGTCCCGGCTAAGGTCGCTGTGATTAGGCGGCGCGGCGGGCGGAGGAGGAGCTACTGGTGGAGTGGTGGCGCCTCACGCTTTTTCATTTGTTCTAACAAAAACCCGTCATATCTCGCAAAATAATAATCTTCTAAGTATAGGCATGGTCTCATTCGATTCAGCGCAAAATAATACGTAGATAATGACACCCCAGCCAGACCCCACTCGCCTTGTTTGTAAAATTTATACTTAATAACTTTGTCACTCATACATACACTATTCTGGTTATTTTGTATGTGATTTTTTTCTAGGTTTATACCCCCTCTTAAGCCGTTGGTCCCGGCTGCATTTGCAGTCGTTATTGCCCATTACCCACTAATCCGCACTGGGCCCGCGTGGTGGGTCATGGGCGTCATGGTCCATTTTCCTTATCCATCCATCAATAAGGAAGGCCAGTGTGGTGTGATGATGGTGACTTCTGACGAAGCCTGCATCAGCCCTCTTCACAACCGTTCGGAAAGGGAATCCCTATTCTGAAGTGAGTAACAGTGACAGTGCTTATGTCGCAGCCAACTGGTTAAATCCGCCATTCAATTAAACGCCTAGGCCGATCATTTTTTCCGTAAGCTATTTTATCTTCCCATTAGGTTGACGGAGTCACAAAAAAAAATTCTAACCTATCACGTGTTCTACAGAACTTCCGAGGGGTACCTACATGCTGCCATCCGCCGGATTCAACCATCCGCCTGCGACACAATACATCTCCTGTCGGTCGTCGGGAACGTCCGACGGTTTGTGAATCAGGGGGCTGACCTCTCATTGACTCGATAAGAAGAAGACGATCACAAACAAAAATAAAAAATCTATTTTTAACCCCCGACGCAAAAAGAGGGGTGTTTTAAGTTTGAAGTGTGTGTGAATCTGTCTGTCTGTCTGAGGCCACGTAGCTCCTAAACGACTGGACCGATTTTGAAGCGTTTTTTTTAATTGAAAGCTAATTAATCAAGATGATTCTTAGCCACGTTTGATAAAAATCCATCGGGCCATTTATGGAGATGATCAACTGCCTGCCGAAACGGTAAAAGATACAGAGGTGGTGCTTTGAAAAGAATAATGTAAACCCTAGGCAAATTAAGGTGTAATTAAAAAAACAAAATGGCGGCAAAAAACTGTACCTACTTATATTCGTAGTGCCTAAACAGATAAAGCGATTTCAATGCGGTTTTTTAATTTTGTGTGTCGTTTAAAAAGGATAAAATAAAAATAAAATTTATTAATTTTACCCGATAAAAAAACCTCAAAAAAGTTAAAAAATAAAATTTCTATCTCGGTCGGGGTACCCATTTAGTACCTACTTCTATTTTTGTGGTACTTAAGTACTTTTTAGAGGTTTTTTTTTGTCGCGGGCTTTTAAAATTTTAAAATTTTATTTTTTGAAAAAAGATCTTTATATGTAGCTTACTTTCGCAAAAAATACGACATGCAAAATGCACCGCCCGCCCGCCCGCAAAAAATTGCATATGCAATGCACACCACAAAACTATCAGTGCATCACACCTGCAGCTACAGCTAGCAAGACAGCGTCGCACCTCGCACTTCATCGATAAGACGGTGTCGGCCGAACTCACCGAAAAAAACTCACCGAAAAAAACTCACCGAAAACCAAACTCATCGAAAACTTTTCTCACCGAAAAAATCTCACCGAAAAAAACTCACCGAAAACTAAGACTACTCTACACGTGCGTTGTTTCGTCTCAACTCAATCCGGGGCATCCTCAGGAGTTGTTAGACAGACAGTGCACCCGTTCAATGCTTAGCATTGATTAAGCTAAGTATCGGATATAATATCGACCTATCTGTGCAGAGATGGTATCAGTTTTTTGCTTCCCAAAATCTGAATCACTGAGAAACTGGCTATCTTATCTCTAGCTGCCGAAACACAATAATGCTGAAAACATCATTGTTATGGCGCCAGAGTTAGATAAGATGGTGGTAGCTAGCCAGGCGGACTAATTACAAGTCCTACCACCAACCAAACCAAATACAATATGTAAGTACCCAGTAAGTACCCCCACTGGGAATCGAACTCGGGACTTCTGGGTTTGTAACCGGTGGTTTGAACCACTAGACCACAGAGGCGGTTAAAAGATACTTACACAAATTTAGTTTTGCGAAGAAATAGCTCTCTTTTTATGAAAAGAGCTTTTTCTTTGCAAAACTAAAAGGAAAAATCTAATCTATCCATCTAAAACAAATAGTTACCTGCTGAAGTGCCAGATAGGTCATCGGTATTATTCGATAGCTTATAATTATAGCTTAGAATGTTACAGCTCTTCTAATAGCTAAACCAGAAACAGCTAGGTATTTCTTAAAGATGCTGTTTCTTCGCAAAACCTTGAAACCCATAAACAGGATAAATCTAATCTCCAGAAATCTAATCTCTGGAGAATTCTCTAATCAGAAAGAAATTCCTGCTGAATTTTCCGAATTAAGCAAACCAATGAATGGGCTGTAAAGGTTCATTCATAAAAAAAACACCAGCCATTTTGATCGGGTTATAAAATCGGATGCGTCCGTCACGGTCAGATCACGAAATGGGCCAAGGAGAAACCTGCGCTTGCGCGAAGATATAGATTTTCAGCCCTGTGACGTCACAACATGGCCGCCTACGACGACGCTCCACCACTGTAAAACAACCATTCTCACTTCCCATGCTCGATGTTTATACCACACGACTGAAATTAGTTCCCAAATCAAATGATATAGGTTATCGTTTAGCCGTGTCGCGTTCGAATCAGTGTTTGTAGCTTAGTAACGAAATGATGAAAATCGGATTGCAATATAATTTTTTAACAATGTTCACGACGACCGCGGTCACCAAGTTCCTGTGTTTATGTAAGTGATTTTTTTTTATTTATTAGCTTTTTTACTTGTTGATTGTATGGCTGTTGATTGTATGTGAAATAGGCGATGAAAAATCTTAAGCACTTTGCACACGAAGGGCGAGATTTAAGATAGTTATACGAGTTCATAACTTCATATGGACAGGAGATGAAGAACTAGACATTTTATGTATAATAAAATCAAATTTCGTTTTATTATTAACTATATTTGTGTAAAAAACAAGCAATTACAGAGAAATCTGATAATTAAAAGGAGGTTTAAAAACATAATGCTGGCTTTATACCTGCATTCGGTTAGCAACCAAACAGACAAGACAAGGCAAAACATGGCGATGATTAAAACATTTTTTTTTAAACGTAAAATACTCTACTTGCCACAAACTGGAAAATGTAGCAATACAAAAAAAGAAAAACCTAAGAGTATCCGTCTTCTTTGTCTTGTTCTGTTAAAATTATGTATATTTTAATTTGTTTAACTACCAACTAACCTCGTTTTTTAATTAGACTTTTAACAAAAACGTACCTACATTTTAAAAGTTATTAAAAACAGATTTGGTCTGTAGGTACTTTAAAAAATCAAGTGCTTTAGTTTTTTTAATGCATAGCGTGCGTGGTGTAAATATTTTATGTGGAACTGGAGTTTCTAGATTAGGTCCAGTAAGTGGTATCTATCTTTTGTCTAGGTTTGGGATTGAAGAAAAGTAATAATTTGACTACCTATAGGTTACAAAAAAGAAACAGTGTTAGTCATCATCACTATCACTACATAGTATAAAACAAAGTCGCTTTCTCTGTCCCTATGTCCCTTTGTATGCTTAAATCTTTGAAACTACGCAACGGATTTTGATGCGTTTTTTTTTAATAGATAGAGTGATTCAAGAGGAAGGTTTATATGTACTTTTTATCCCAATATTCCCACGGGAACGGGAACCACGCGGGTGAAACCGCGGGCGGCCGCAAGTTATTTATAAAATAACTTGGCAGGTGCGAATAAAACTCGCGTGGAGAGAGTTCCGAGAGAAACCAGACAAATTTAGTTTAATATAAAAATGGGACAAGTAAAATATATTTATTAAAGATACAAATTTTAGGTAGGTATGTATATACCTAAGTAAATGACGTTCGGTATAGTTTGCAAAACTTTTACCTTTTATACTAATTTGGCCTTGTATTTTGAATCTACAGTATACACATTTAAAACTGTAAATTGAAAACTAAATTCTCCCATACATTTCTTATGGCAGAATATTCAGTGTTATAAATAACTTGTATAAGTTATTATATTCTTATATTATTAGGTTCTTATATTTTTTCCCGTATTATTTAAGTAAAGAACTATTTACTGTTTTTTTTTCAAAATTTTAGTCTCATTACCTATAAGTAGTTTCGAGGAAAACGTTTTTTTAACTACAAATTACAAAAATATTTTGAAATCCTTATAACAAGTCATTTTGCAGTGATGCCAGATGCCCGAGTTGCATTCCCCCCAAATCCGAAATCCCCCAGCAGAATGCCGGTTTTGTGAAAAAAACCCCCAACAAGCCAAAATGCTTGAAAATGAGTTTTATTTGTGGCTCACTGATTATACTTGATAAGCTCTTTGGAGATGTGTTCCAAGCGCGCGCTAAAACATACTAAAAGCACAATTTTGCCACGAAAAAAATCCCCATATCACCACAACGTCAAAATTATATCCCCTAAAAATCCCCCGAAAATATTTTCCATCCATAATTCCCCCCCACAGCTCAAAAAACTGTCCTTTGTTCGATACGCCAATAGATACCTACAGTATGCAATATTCTATTTTGTTATAGTTGTACGCTACGCTACGATCAATCAAATTCACATCCATCAATCTTTTCATACGGGACGCCCTTGCGCAACCTTCCACATTCGCACAATATCTTTCGTGATTCCCCTTTCATTCATCCTCTTTAAGTGACCAAACCACCGCGCACCGGAGCATTCCTTTCTCAATTCTTGTCACTATATCATCTTTCAGCCCACACCTTTGACGAATCACATCATTGCTCACTCTATCACTCAATTTGACTTCACATATTTTCCTCAACGATCGCATCTCTACCGCATTTATTCTTCTTCTGCCATAAATACCCAAGCAAGACTCAGACCAGCACTCCGTTATGAATAGCCATTCGCGCCTTTTCACTATAACAAACTATAACAAATGTGTTATTACAATATTACCTTACTTGTTTTAGAAATTAAGAGAAGAACTTACTTACCTACTTACACATTTTTCAACATTGTGATCAAATGTTTAATAATATTTGTACTTAAGTAAACATTTTCTATTGCGACTTGAGACTAAATCCACGCGAGTGCTAGGATAGTCCAGAAATAAACTATAAGCCTAAAGCTGCGTCCAGACTTGTGTCATGACATCGGACCGGACTCCGTGTCATCGTACAAGACTTGTTACGCTCAATGTGGACGGTCTAGGTTGTGCTGCCGTAACATTTTGGCGTGTCAGAACCAGAACACCGTGTCTTTATCATGCATCGCTAGTTTTGTTGGGCATGCGCTGTGGTAATACTGTATCAAAGAGACAATGTATTATAAAGACACGGTGTTCAGACACGCCAAAATATTACAAGTGTAGACGCATGGTGTCAATCGAACAAGACTGCGTGGCAAGGCACCAGAACTGCTGAGTTCAAAGATGGAATAAAAAATAAAGATTATAAGTATTTAATACCTACTAGCTGTGCCCCCGACTTCGTCCGCTTGGAATTGTGACTTTCAGCAGCATTTTAAATTTTTAAGGCTCATTATTTTGCATATACTTTTGACGACCGATTTGGCGCAGGGGTAGGCTACCCACCATTTGGTTCAGGGGGAGCAATCTTTGCTTATTTTACGTGGTAAAATTATGAGAGCAAAAATTTTGTAGGTTATAGGTATATCGTGTATAACTATTATGAAAGACGGGATTTTTACCATGTTTATTTCGTTTTTCGAGTTCCCTTACTTGTTTTAGAAATTAAGTCTATCCCGTCTTTCATGATAGTTATGAAAGACGGGATAGACTTAATTTGGGGCAAATGACCCCCATTGCCCCCCCCCCCCCCCCCCTTCTGTATCGGCGCCTGCTCACCAGAGCTCACCTTCCCTCGATCACCAGTGTCACCACTTAACAAGAAGTCATGGTGCAGTGGGTAGAGAAAATTCTACTAACTACTACGCCTAGGGTTGTGGGTTTGATTTTCACCTGAAACCGCGTCTGGGTGTTGCTGTTTATCTCAGAATTAGGTACTAGCGCTCCGCCCGCGACTTCGTCCGCGTGGAGATGTTCAGAAAAGTTTCTTGCATTCTTTTAAAACTATGTAAGTAACCGAACTATAGGTCTCTCAAGCTAACTCTCATATTAAATATTTCATACAAAATACATGGGTATTTTCGAAATCTACAGGAAAATCGACGGAAAGATATTGAACATAATAGCCCAAGTAGCATTTTACTCCATTTAAGAGTACACATTTAGTTCCCAGGTGTACTTGAAGCATTATTACAGTTCACTCGTGATGTATAAGCTGCATTATTGCGATTAATAACACCTATACCTGTCTAAGGGACTTATAGGAGTGTAGAGTTATACTTTTTTACGATTATTGGTGTTATAATACTCTAACAACTATCCTTTAGTCAGCCGTCTGCCTAAGAGCATTATAGGAGGGTAGAGATACGGCAACCGCTGTTTAACGGCCTACTTCTACGATGTTTTAGAGCTAGCATTTTAATAGAACACACGTGGTCATTTATAAAGCCAAAGGCTGTTATGCTTACTTGTTTTAGACTGTTATACAGCTAGTAGCTGTAGTAGGACTTGTTTATGATCATTAAAATAACCCTTTTTTACTATATGTACAGAAGTGTTTAAATGGTTCACATGTGCACTGTAGGCTGTTAAAAAGACTATAATGTCTTGTCCATTAACATCAATAGCAGTTTAATTGTCCACAAGTACTACTCTTATTTGCTGTAAGCTGAACATGAATGTGAATGTGATATTCTATTACACTATCCCACAAGCTGTGTGTTTATTACGTCGCGTGCAAAAATGTGTGAATTTCAGTATATTGAAAGAATAAACGATGATACACAATTGACCTGAACTACATCTTAAAGCTGAACATAAGTTCACATTAGAATAAAGGACATTTTTCATTTTCGGCTAGGACATTGTACACTATTCGTACTAATAGTAAAAAATATAGTAAAGTCAAATAAAATATTAAAATTCTCATTGTTTTTCTGGATAAATGGTACAAATATAAACTTTGAAATAAAAATTCTTTGCCATCCATGGTCACACTGGCAACCATATTTAAATCACGTTCGGAAACTTTGATTTTTCTGTACGAAAAAACGATGACATTGACGACTGATGATAATCTGTCAATGTGAACCTTTTTTTTAATGTTAGTGTGACATTTTACCGCCATATTGAATCGGGGTTGCATAATTATTAAGACTAGATAATGCTTTTGTACCATCAAACGCGTTAGCTTATTGCGATATAATTAGTTTTCAGTTATTATATTTATCTTTTGCTTGCCTATGGTATAGTGTACAAAGTCCTAGCCGAGGCTCCATACAAAACTGAAAAATCTCCTTTATAGACATTGGCTCTGTAGTGGTACAAATGTGAGACTTCATATAGATAACAGCATTTTAACAGAACACATGTGAATCAATATACGCTCACCGCATTAAATTGGAGTTATAACAGTTCACATATAGCCGTATTTCATCTCCACCATTTTGTTCTACGTAACCTAAAATATTTACCAAATAAATCTCCAAAATTATCATGCAGATTCATCACAAAATACGCAGATAGAGCGATTGAGTTTTGGTTTCATGATATATTTAATTACCGTAGTATAATTATAATGCCAAAATAATATCAAAAACTGTAAATTGTAGATTTCCTCTCAGCCAGTTTTAAATATTTTAAAATGAATATCGCATTTTTACAGAGGCGCGTGAATATTTTAACTGTAAATATGTATACATTTCACGATAAAGTTGCATTCCCATGGCATTAACATTATTAAGTACTTAAAACAGCTACTTATCATAAATTTTTATCCAATTGATATCCGCCGGAGTTAATATTGTGTTCTGTCTGATGGCACACACAAAACCAAACATTAGTAAAATAAACAAATAATTTAGGACACACGTGCATTTTAGGTAGCACTGGAGTACTTTTGTCGGATTTTATAACTGTGAAGGCTGTGTATTTAGCCACTTGTTACTCTTTATTACACTCATGTACGTTGTATGGTTCACACTGCGTCCCATATAGTGCCGTAAGTCAGCCTTAAGTCCGATGTTACTACTTAAACTGCTATTATACTGCTAATGTACAGCAATAGTGAACTTAAGGCTGTCTAATTTGTGCCCAAATTGGTTCTACAAGAGCATTATAGCAAACTATACAGCTCTTATACAGCTGACTTACACAGCTTGTGGAGTACATGTGAACGACTAGACGTCTTATATAGAACCCCGAATGCTACTTGCATGGGAGGGATTCATATATTTCAAAATCCCTAACCTAATGCATGCATACATACTTGCTAACTATTTTTAAATTTTAAATTAGGACTAGGTACCTAGTGCTCGTTACACCTTAGCATCTAACAAACAATAATCGGCCTATTTCTTAAGTCGATGCTGCGTCATACATATAATATCTATTAATATTAATTTATTTAGGTACCTATACAGATTGCTGTTCCCATAATAAATACTATCCATCCATTTTTCTATCAATAACAATAAAGTATTGTTCAAGATACCATTTTCCATAATGCTAGGCTACGTATTGTTTCAATATCAGATTTTCTCGCAAGCTACAATTTATCTTATTCCCTTAATAGGATTCTGGAATCTGGAATCTGGAATCGTACCATTTTGCTATGATTAATGTCTTTCAGATACATACTACCTATCTCTGAACATTTATTATGCATATACGTTAATTCTGTGTTACAACGTAAATACATTACCTACGAACTTCGACGAGCGAGTCTCAAACTAGCTCCGATGGGACTCGAACCCTCGAGAACTTTCACTGTCCTGCCGAATGCTCTCATTTTTAATATTTTCAATAATAAAAGTTGCTTTGTGTTGTGACCGTAAAAACGTAAAAATTATGCAAACCGGACTTTTTGACTTCTATGAAAGTACAATAAAGCTGGTTTTCAGATTTATTACTTTTATGTAAGTACATACTTACATAAAAGTAAAAAAAACTCACTTGTTTCAAGAAAGTTTGGAACATTCATAAATAATTATCATCTACGTATCCATTATGGATATCTATTAATCTATAATTATTATAGTACGGAAATTATTGTACGAAACCTCCTTATTTCCATTCCTTTTTGTTCTTGCAAGCCACCCACGAATATAGGTACAGTAAATCACTTTTTTTCTATTGATAGAAAAAATTTGTTTAGTGTTTGTAGACGAAAAAAGTTTGCACAAGGATGTAACTACTACCAAATCAAGGTTTACACTTAGAATGGTTTACAAAAGCTCTTTTTTATCCATAACATAGTCTTCTTCACATCTGATGACCGCTTAGGGCACACCTTAGGACCTAACTGTTAGGTGATATAAGCTGAAGGTGGAAGCGCACTATTTACTCCTGGAATCCTTAACTATTATAGGTACTGAGGAACTGGCTATCCTATCTCTAACTAGCGGAACACACAATATATGTACTACCACTGTAAATCGAACCTGGGATCTCTGGGTCTGGGTTACCAGTGTGGTGGTATGTACTATCACTTGACCTCAGAGGCGGTTACTTTGCTACAATAAAACCGCTCTATTTGGCCTATGCAAGGGCGTTCGCCATGGCAGATGAATAGAAACTCAAAATACCCATGGTACAAACTTCACATTTATGGTAAGGCAGGGCCCCAGTTTTGGCCACTTTAAGCTCTAAAGGTTTTATACTAAAATAACTTTTCTTCATTTTTGCCAAAGGAAATTTAATATGGTATTTTAAGGTAATCAATACAATCGTTAGAATTCGTTATGCGGCTTATTTACGATTAATCCTATCCTACTAATATTATAAATGTGAAAGTTTTGATGTTTGGATGTTTAGATGTTTGGATGTTTGTTACTCAATCACGCCAAAACGGCTGAACGGATTTGGCTGAAATTTGGGACAAAAATACTTTATAGTCTGGAGAGAAACATAGGCTACTTTTTATCCCGGAAAATATCACACTCCCGCGGGATAACGTCGTGTAGTTCACGCGGGCGAAGCCGCGAGCGGAAAGCTAGTTTTCAATAAACGCCATTTTCTGATTATTTTTATGAAAATTTTAAGAAATGTATAATGGTGAAATTTATCGTAAACTTTTTTGCATTCTAATTAGCTTGGTTTTGATTTTGTGCTATACTGACTAAAGTTTGACTACCAATAAGTGTCCAAAACCGGGGCATTTGGCACCTCTCACACATTTTGTGTTAAAAACTATTTTACTTTACTTTATTAGATGTAGGTGAAACGAAGTTCACCGGGTCCACTCACTAGTACGTACGTTGTAGACGTTTAAGAGCACACACCTTTCTGTGATGTCGACTGTACATTACTCTTTTACGGCACACTTTCTTCCTGTTTTTGTTGCATATTGCTTTTTGTTGTCAGTTTTTGATCGAATAAAGCTTTGAAGAATGTAATTTAGCAGCATGTGGATTTTTTTCTACATGTGCACACATTTGGCCACGTAAACAATAAATTTCTATTGTTTTATCAAATGACGCGAGCATAAGAATATTATAAAGACGTAAAGTTTGGTAAGTTTGTGTTTAGGAAGTAATTTCAAGAACTACTAAACGAATTTTGAAAAATCTTAACCAGTAACAGCTATTACATTATTCCTCAGTGACATAGGAAATATTTAATTCTGATATTCTTCTTCTTTGATTTGCTTTCGGCTTTGCTCTTGTCGCTGGAGTATATTCCATTCGTCTCGTCTCTCGTCAATGCCTTCACCTCTTGATACGACATACCTATATACATTACTTTAATCGTTTCCTTTATCTGTTTGAAATAACTTATCTAGGTTTCCCCTTCCTCTGCTCCCCTCCATTTTGCCTTTTCTGATGTCACGGAGGCCAAATACATACTTAATATTATAAATGTTAAAAAATGTGTTTGTTTTGTTTGCTTGTTTGTCCGTCTTTCACGTCAAAACGGAGCAACGGATCGACGTGATTTTTGGTATGGGGATAGTTTGGGAGCTGGAGAGTGACATAGGCTACTTTTTATCCCGGAAAAACATCACATTCCCGCGGGGTAAAGTCGTGTAGTCCACGCGGGCGAAGCCGCCGGCGGAAGGCTTATTATCCCATCAACCTTGTCATTTTCAAATTAGATTTTCCGTTTCTGACATTTTACAGCGCCGCCCGATAGGACCGTTTGGGGTTTATGGGGTTAATAATGGAATTTAGGGTTAAGGCGAATTTAGGGAAAATTATATAGGGGAAATGAAAGCGTTTTAGGAATAGAGTCCGCGCAACATAACTTGGCATTTGTCAGGGGACGCTGATAGTCGTGGTCGGGTCGAAAAATAAACCTTTTTGCCATGTCATAATTTTAGTTCCAGATATTGACACGCGCCGCCAAGCGCGGTAAACGTCAAAGTCGTCAAACTAACAGCGATGACGACAAATGAAGAAGTTTATTTGAAAACTAGCGGCCGCCCGCGGTTTCACCCGCGTGGTACCCGTTCCCGTGGGAATATCGGGATAAAATAAAGCCTATGTCACTCGGGAAGACTGTAGCTTTCTAACGGTGAAAGAATTTTCTAAATCGGTCCAGTACTTTTTGAGTTTATTCGTTACATACAAAAATACAAATCTTTCCTCTTTATAATATTAGTATAGACAAAACTTTTGGTAAATGAAGTTTGCCCTCTCAGCTCAGCAACTTAGCAACTAAAATAGAAATCTTTGTGTCGGCTAATGAGCTACTCCTGTTATCCCTCAGGAACTCGGTGACCCGCTTACGTTTCGCCTAAGGTTAAGGTTCTTTATGAAACTGACTGTTAAAATGATCCCGAACTTATGTTAGCTTTCGTTTGTTTGTTATCCAAAACTTTGTTTTTTGTTTTTTTGTTAGTAGGTTGTTTGACTGTCAGTCTGCCTCTGTTTTTTTTATCTGTGTTACTTTGAGAAACTAATTTGAGGAATTTAGTCATGAAGATGAGATTACACTTGGGAATTAGGACATTTAGCATCAGTACTAGTTTTTATAGTGAAAGTTTTATGTGAGCCCTAAGTCTAAGTTAATACCACGTAGATACAGTTGGGAACAGCATAAAATAGGTTAGCATATACTTAGAATTGAACAACAAAACGTATTGTTTCCATAAAGCACTGATTCACCATTTGAATTGAACAGGAAAGTAAAGTGTGGGTGTCTCGGCGTCACACAATGAATTGCGTTTTATTTTCTAAACTTTCCACAGCTGTGGTTTTAATGTCAAAAAACACTTGCTTGAAATTCATTGTATTACTGGAAAAGTCACAAGTAAATCGAAGAACTCACTGAGCGGAGCAAAGCTTATAATTAACTGTTATGGCGAGTTTACAAAGACCCATCGTGAAGTATGAAATTTTCAGGTTCACAGTGAGAACTTCATATTCTAAGACATGGAAAAAAGTGCATATCTACTAGAAAAAAATAGATATCGTATCTATAAGGAGGATAGCGGAGAAGAGGAAAGCAAGTCAAAATATGCTACCGGGGTAGAAGCGTATAGACACGGTATAAATACATACGTCTATTGCGGGATCACCCCCTTAGCAGTCTGTTAATAACGACCTAGAATGGCGGATGTGGCCGAATTCACTCGGACGAAGCCGCAAGCGGCCACTAGTTACGTATAGCACCCACACTGTTCTCATTTAGCTGCAGCAGACTGCACGGACAGCAGCCCGTGAGCTGTGGAGCGAGATATTAAAGTTCGCTCGACTGCAACGGGCGGTATTGCGATAGTTTTACAATCTTCAATCTTGTGTAAATTTCAATCAAAACTAGCAAGAAGGGTCAGTTCTTTTTTATGATTACAAGGGTGGTAGGTAGTAGGTACCTAATGAAGATTTCACCGAAATGTCCTAAAGGATATGAATGTATCTTATATTATCCTATCCCTCGCCACAACTCACAAATTCACAATTCTTGTATTATTCTGAAATTTTTGCGTGAATGGTGAACAGTCAGAAAAACAGCAATATTTAAATAGATTGACTTGAAGCATGCTTTAAGCTGTAACACTTGCCTTTGACTTCATTTGATTGAAACTTCTCTCCTGAAAATTGAGGTTACAATACAAATATACTGTGGGATATACATCATGTTAATAATATATCGGTAATTGATACTCGAGCCACAGATTACTAAATGTTACTACGTCTCTCGAGCTCGACATAATTTAAATACTTACTAGCCGCGGTACTTAGACTGCGTGCAGTCACTATTATTTATTCTGTGGTGCAGTGTAGTTATCATCTAGGATCTAGGTATCTGTTACACAAGTTCTTAATATTTTGATGATTAATGTGATTTTATTTTTATTATGTAAGAATTTAGGTACATTGTGTATGCCATTGACCTTAGATAGAAACTCTTCGCAAACAAAATGCCCTTGTTTTAATATGTAGGTACGCAGGCTTGTGGGCGATCTCGTTATTTTGTTGGTATAATTTCTCGTTTCAAATTCAATTACCTACCATCCTATGCCTACGTAAGATTTAAAAGAGTGTTCTCGCTAAAATGAAAATGATTTGTTTACCCAAGATAATCCATTATGTATTTAAGTAATAAGTGATTATGACGATGTTTGAAAAAATATTAAAACTGTTTGCTTCCAGCATAATTATACAAGGTGTATAATTATTTTAGGGGCGATTTTACCCATGAAACCGAACAACTTACATATTACCCCAAGAAACAATGGTCGAAATATGAAAAAAATGCCGTCCTGTACAAAATAGTAGATTGTATTACAAGGGAGCAAAATAATATATTAACGGCGAGGGCGCTATTTTGAATCCAGAGCGCAGTGAAGGATTCTAGAGTAGAATCTCGAGCGCAGCGAGGGATTCTAAAGTAGAATCCTGAACGCAGCGAGGGATTCAATATACGCCGCCCGAGGTGAAAATAATTTTGCGGCCGAGTAATACACTCTGCTTTTCATCCCCCTCTATAAGAAAAGCAGTAAAGACAACTCAAACTACCTACCTTTCTTTGTCGTTCGGATACATCATAGCGCTAGTCGGAAAATTGAGTTTTGAAATAAAAAAAAAAAAAAAATATGTCCATCAGATTCCTTATAAGTATCGCCGGGGATGCCGTAGGGGGGTTGAAAATTTTGTTAGATTTTAACTACGACTCACCGTTTACGAGATACCTATTCTCAATTTTATAAAATTCCGTTTTTGAAAATTTCTCGATCCCGAAAAAAGTCCCGGCCCCATACAAAATCAGTAGAATTTTTTTAAAGTACTGCACACCCTTTGCTACACTCCAACCAATGCTTCTTTAATTATGTTCTAAATTCAAATCTCATCGTTTTGGACCCTGTTATGAAGCTGTTCAAAATTCAAATCTCATTTATACCCTCTTGTCATAACAGGTAAAAAATGGATCGTTTTGGACCCTGTTATTAGATAAACAATCATCGCTTTTCGAATCGATGGGATGAAAAAGCTTTTATCTAGACTCATGTTATAATTTTCGAATTATGAACTCATGTCTGAACGTATACTGATACACTTTATGCCATAGTCAACTTTAAAAAATAAAGCTGCTGTATCCGGGTGTTTCATAATGACCATTATGCAACACCCGGATACAGCTGTAACTCATTATAAAACACTTATATTTCTTAAATTTACAGTCTCCATGGCAACCGTAGGATTTACCGGCTCTGACTTCCAACTTTTTCAAGCTTTCTTTAGCCGGCAACAATCAGAAACGTTTTAAAAATTTGAATTTTGAATTTAGAAGGAATAGGCCGTATAGACTCCTATGAGTGGGGTTTGGCACCAATTCACATTTTATAATTAATATTGATTTACTTTATTTTTGAAATATATACTAAATGTAATGAGTGTAGATAAAGTAGTGTATGAGACTGCACATAACTCGGTATTAAAACACTCGTGGAATACTATTAAAAAACTCGCCAAGGCTCGTTTTTTAAACTCCCACTAGTGTTTTAATACCCCTCCTTATGCGACAGTCACATAAACTACTATTTCACTTCTCATGCTCGTAAAGTTCGTGTTTATGTTGGGTATAGGCTGCATAAAATCGCTTTTTATGCTCTAGTGCATAAAGTAAAATCTTCGTCTAGTCTCAGACTCTAAGACAAAGGTCGTCAGGTAAACAGTCACACACGCAATTAAACTTCGTTAAATAAACTTGTTTCTTCAATTTTGTACATAATCCATGTTATAATGGATGATTGATGAATATAATGACTAAATTAAATAAAACTAGGCAAAATTAATGAGTTTTCTAAGAAATAGGTAATTCAAGTGCATTATGGACTACGATCTATGCTAAAGTCACTGTGCTGCCACTGCCACGTATAAAAAAAGGAAAAAGAAAGTCTTCCCGCCAATATGGCGAAATCTTTATTTTTTCTTTTTTGTAATATTGTTATTTATTTTCCTCACACTCGAAGTGAAAAGCAGAGTGTATAACTCGTACAAAAACCCATTTTACCCTCGAATTGACTATCCACCCTTGCCGTCTCGGGTAAAATGGTACGTTTTATGCACTTGTTGTACAATCTACTGAAACTGACCGACTGAAAAAAGAGGGGTGTTATAAGTTGATTATAAGTTTAAGGTGTCTGTGTATCTGTCTGTGGCATCGTAGCTCCTGAATGAATGGAATAATTTTGCTGCGGTTTCTTTTGTTTAATACTAGGTACTACAGATGATCTGTGGTTTAATAGCTGACGTGATCGAGAGTTTTTAGATAGCATAGGTACAATTTGTGTAGATCTGTTTGGTCGTTTTAAAGTCTTAGTTAGCTGCAGTAAGAATCTAACTCACGTATGTAATGGGTATTTACTTACAAACATAATATGGTGTGTAATTTAAAAAGAATGAAATAAAAATAAAGTTATAAATTTCAATCAATCTTTGGCAAAAAACCTAAATATAAAATTCGTCTCTCGTTCGGGGGACCCCTAACATACATTCTTGTATCACTTCTCTTATTGCGGTCCCCCGACCAAGAGAGGAATTTTATTTATAGGTTTTTTATATTATATTTATTCACTTAGACATAATAAATATGTACCTACTTATGAATCGTCAATATTTTCCTCATTATACAGGATATACGAGTATTTCTGTAACGTCCTGAGTTTCACACACCTATTTTGATGTTATAAATGAGCAATTTTATTGCTTTATCAAGTCCTAAGAAAACGACTGCACTAATAAATAAAGGAATGAATATACCTACCTGATGGCGCGACAAAAATATGTATAGGCACACCAAATTGATTATTTGAGTGTATTTCAATACTTTTAAGTTGCCAAGGAAATATTTCGTAGGTTTAGTTAAATTCCCTTGTTGACCAGTTAAATACCACAATAAAATAAAATGAAAAAAAAAAACAGCCTTCATGAAGCGAAAAAAGTGTGTGCAAGGATCGTAGCAGGTGGCCATAATAGTCTCTACCACAAATAATTATAATATATAGGTATATAGTAGTATGGGCGCTTGTGCACTACACGGAATTTTACCGTCCGGCAGTCCGTTTTTTTACGGTCCTGCCTACAAAATTGGACGGCCAGACGGTAAAATTCCGTGTAGTGCACAAGCGCTCTATCACTGCCTACCCCCGTGGGAAACAGGCTTGAGTATAATTGCATGTAGGTAAAAAAAGCCTTTACAATTTGTAGCATACTTTGCATACTTTTTCTCTGTACAAATAAAACTAAAGCTATAAATCAACTTCACACAATAATATATGTTGGGACCATAAACTAATTCAGCAAAAAATAGCCTAGGTATTTTGTAGTTTTTCTAAACAGAACAGGACCTAGAAAACACAAACCCGATTTACAGCCTAAGTAGAAAACCTAATGTACCAACATCTTGCAAAAAATGTGTTACAGAGACAAAGAAAAATGTATTCGTTTCGTGAAACTTAAAGGTCGGTAAAAGGTCCCTAAATAAGTACCTACACTCGTTTGTAGAAAAAACGGGTCCTCGCTTTATTTTGTTACAAACATTGATCACTGCTCAGTCTCTTTGCACATCATCTGCTCGCTAAATCTCTACACTATCACTACATTCAAAATACAAAATAACTCTTCTTTCGAATCCTCGAATAAGAATAAACATTTTCCCATTTCCTCGCAACGGAAAAACTTTTTCTCAACTTCCCTATATCTATACTAACACATATTTTAAAGCTGAAGAGTTTGTTTGTTTGTTTGAAGGCGCTAATCTCAGAAACTACTGGACCGAATTGAAAAAATATTTTTGTGTTGGATATCAAGTCCATTTATCGAGAAAGGCTAAGTCGTGGGCCACACTGGAGCGGCGCGTCTTGCGTCCGCGTTGAGCGGGAAAAACAAATATATTGAGATGGACGGCAGGCTTATTACCGATCTTAAAGTGACAGTCGCAATCGCGACAACTAACAATTAATCGCTCCCAAAACACATATTCGTATTACGGAACGTAGATCGCTACGATTAGCGCCACAAGCGAGCGATTTGCAAACTAAAATTGCATGAAAGGTACCGTACCGTACTGTACCGATTGCAAACCAACCGCAACTAGTAGCAGTCGCGTTGCAATTGTACAATTAGCAACAGGTTGCTTGTTTTGGTAATAAGCCTGCGGGAAGGGCCACACTGGCGCGTCCGGCGGTTGCCGCGACCGGCGCGGCGGCGCGCGCGGAGGGAATTGTAAAGTCCGTTCGGTTAGATAGTGTCGGTACACCCGCACGGCGTTGTGGCTCTTGCTATAAAATTCAGATATAAAATAATATACTCAAGTTGGGTATCAAAGTCAATTTTAATGAAAATTTGGATATTTTTATATAAAAGGAAGTTAAATAAGTGATTTACAAATAAAAATAATTATTATAAATTTTTTATATGATTATTATGATTACTTATCATCGCTCGAATTGTCACAAGTCATAACCGTCGTTACCATCTGTATTTATAATAAACATAGATTATTTAAGAAAATATAATTAATTTTTTTTTTTTTTTTTTTTTTTTTTAATTTATTTTCCAAATACATATTACATTTAAGTTAACACAAACTTACATCGCCAAACTGCTAAAGCAGTTTGTAGGCGCACGCTTATTTCAAAACTAATTTACTATAAGTTAAAACTTAAATGCTAATAAATAACACACAAATATAATACTATTCTAAATAAGGCACCAAACTTACATCATGCATTTTTTTAATTTTTTTTTAAACCTATTTTGCAAGTTAATTTTGGCTCTTCTAGCAACAACGAATATTTATTAAATAATTTTGGAATGACCCAATTTCTGCATCTTTCCCCGTAGTAATTTTTAGCCTTGATTTGTACAAGTTTTTTGTTAAAAATAAGATTTTAAACTTACATGGTCATTATCACTATAACTATTATGAAAAACGGGATTTTTACCATGTTTATTTTGTTTTTCGAGTTCCCGATATTTCGGCGCAGTTGCACACGCCATGATCACGGAGTAACTGAATAAAGTTAATGCGGGTGGATGGTATTAGGAGCAGACGAATCTGTCTACCCTCTTTCTTGTCCGTTTATTGCGCTCGATACCCGTACCACTGTTTTCGTTCTCGCACTCAACTCGAACTTGTTCGCGACACACAATACTCACAGTATCACTCCGCGGAACACTTTTTTGATTTTTGTTGTTTTTACACAATCGAATCACTGGATTCCAGACATTTGACAATTTAAACCCATCCTCGCGATTGAAATTATTCTTATGCTTTTTTATTTCAATCGCTTCTCTGACCAGTCTTGGTACATAGTGGCGTTCCGTCGAAATAATCTGAGGGTTATAAAACTCCATCCAGTGGTTCGGCCCGGAGTGGATCAGGTGTTCTGCAATGGCCGATTTTTGTATATCGTTATTTTTGACGGCCTTGATGTGTTCCTTAACGCGGCATGCTACCGTGCGTTTAGTTTGCCCTATGTAGGAGCTACCACAGCTGCAGTCAATTTTGTAAACACCAGGTTTTTCCAATGGGAAATTGTCTTTAGGTGACCGTAGACATTGTGCAACTTTCTTTCCAGGAGTGAAGATAGTGTTTATGGAGAATTTGTTCAGTATATTTGAGACCTTATCCGTCACTCCTTTTATGAAGGGCAAATATACTGGCTGTCTGTTTACTTTGCACCTGTATTCTTTTGTTTTGTGTCTGGGTGGTAATTTTCCCTTGTACCCGTTCATACGCAGGACTTGGCGCACATGATCTAATTAAGTTTTCATACAAATTGACATAAATACGGAATCGAAATAGTTTGCGTTTTTTGACATAAAAACTTACACTACGGGCACTATGTATGAAAACTGTATTAGCGCCTCTAGCGGCGAGTAGCGCGCTTATATAGTTTTCATATTCGAAATAGTTTGCGTTTGCTTGACATAAAAACTTACACTCGGGGTACTGAACTATACTGTCAGTTTTATTTATATGATGAAAATAAAGCAAGTGCCCGTTTTTCCTTTTAGTCTTTATATGTAGACACATCAAGTTTAACATGTTAGGCCCTGTTGTGTACGTAATTTGAGCGCTTTTCGTAGGACATGTGCTAAGTTTGATGTGCTATCGTCGGTACTTACACGTTGGTTTATGGCAGGGTTCCTCAAAGTTATGGCTCCTAGTACCCCTGTTAAAGCTTCCAGCCCCCTTATCACAAACTCTCGGAAACGTCCACGACAGCGTAATGTAATGTAAGCATTATCGCTGTCACTAACTACTGACTAGACATGTCACATGTCTATTCAAAGTCAAAGCACAGAATTAGAATCGGTTACATTTTCCAAATGGCTATGAATCAGAAAGATGGTACCTATGTCAGCAAACCTACGCCCGCAATAAAAAATAATATTATAAATCGGTTGGTTGTGGAAGGAAATATAAATTAAAAATATTTTTAAATTTTTCTAACATTAAATGTGATGGGTGGGTGGTGGTCTTGATTTCGTTGCAAAGTTTTGAGTAATTTAGAATTATAGGAAAAATGTGATAGTAAAAAACCACGAGCCCTATAAGTAGCTTTCAGGCGGGATAGGGATATAGGGATATTAAGCTACTTATAGGGCTCGTGGTTTTTTACTATCACATTTTTCCTATACTTACAAAAACTGCATTGTAAATGCATAAAAAAAAAAATATAAAATCTTAATTTAGAATTATTTTAACCAAACAGGTCACCATTACCAGTCAATCTTGTTGAGGACCCCCTGCCATCGCATAACGAACCCCTATAGATTCACGTACCCCACTTTGACAAACTCTGCTCTATGGTCCCGAACGCCTACTGTCTTTGAATGTCCCTGGGTAGAACATTACAAGCTTTCCGCTTCCGTAATTGTGTTTCCGGATGTAGAAGCGTACCTAGTTTTCCCATTTTCCTGGAAAAATATTGTTTCAATAAAGTACACGAGTTGAGGGTTAAGGAAGGTTAGGTAAATGAGGTTTTGGTGCCTTTTGACCTCGATTTTGGGGTTAGATGGATAAAATGTTTTAAATAATTTACAATGTTATTTTTCTTTTATGGAACAATACATTTTATTTTAACTCTACTGAATTGTACGAAAAACTCTTATTTTCGCAAAAGCATGATCGTAAAATCGATTTCTACATTGATCCTACTAATATTATAAATGTGAAAGTTTAGATGTTTGTAAGTATGTTTAGATGTTTGGATGTTTGTTTGTTTGTTACTCAATCACGCCAAAACGGCTGAACGGGTTTGGCTAGAATTTGGGACATAGATACTTTGTAGCCTGGAGAGGAACAAAGTCGTGTCGTCGATAACGTCGTGTAGTCCACGCGAGCGAAGCCGCGGGCGGAAAGCTAGTAGAAAATAAATATACCATTGTACGAGTACCAACCTACCTACTACCTGCCTATAGCTAGCTTTATTTATTCTATTCTAAATCCGAATCACAATGATTAGAGATAGATATAGCCAGTTCCTCGATGATTGAGGATCCGGGAGTAGTGCGCTTCCACCTTCAGCCTCATCAACACTTAACATCAGGTGTGGTGAAGGCTAAGTGCTACCTCCTTGTGGATAAACAAATCACAGGTAACGAAAAAACCGAAAAACAAAGAAAAGTTAAATATCTACTTACACTATTAAAGAAAATAAGAAAATCAGGAAAGTACAAATGCTACCTTTCGTCGAGATTTTTTTATAAATGTCTTATCTAAGCCTGTCGCCGAAACTACAATGTTTTCAGTGTTGTGTTCCGGAAGTAAGCGATAAGATAGCGATAGGTCCTCAGTGGTCTTAGATTAGGATTTTTTGTCTGAAACGGAGAAACGCGGGTTTTCAGATAAAAAAAACCTTATAATATGGAAGTAGCGGCTGTTTTGGGAAGCTTATGCTTGAAAAATGGAAAATGAAGTATTTAGAAAAAATCGACCCGTCTCACAACCTTATCAAGGCTACAAGCTTATGCTTGTAGCCTTGATCTGTATCCCTACCACGAAAAGCTATAGTTATCTTTATCGTGATAGTTTTATACTCATTGTATAAAGACCAGAACAGCGCCTCTTTCGGTCGTAAATGAAACAAAAGCAGCACTTTGTCAGCTTTTGACGGATGATATAGTTTACTACATGGAGCTAGACTTAATACTGAGGTAACTGGAGTTCTCACCCTGAATAAAAAAGTGTACCCAGCAAATTTGACATTTAGTATGTAGTGGCTGTCAGTTGTCTCATATGACCATACGTATTTTTTTAAAGTGTAGGTGAGACGGAAGACAGCCACTGTGTAATTTGTGGTCACAAAAAGTGTTAGTACTGCACTCTCCAGTTACCTCAGTATTAAGTCTAGCTCCATGGTTTACTATTACGCTTAACATAACGACAGTGTTCGTTGCTACGGTTACTGCAGTTGTTTCGGTAAAACCTGAAACCTGTAAAAACATTTCTTTCTCTTCTCTATACTTCTCCTAAACTAGAGCGTTTTGTACTTTTTTCACTAAAGGGCCCCACAGATTACCGCGTCCGCCTGTTGACAAGCATGTCAGTTCTGATGAGCCAACTAGCGCTAATGCGCAGGCATAGTTTGTGGCCTTCGATCATATAAATCGAGGACTAATGTTGACAGTTATCGTCCGGACAGAAACTACCGATGACGACTAAGTATCACCTGCTAGTGTAAAAAAAGCCAGACAGCCAAGGCTCAAAGCCAGTTTTCGACTATTGCCGACAGGCAACGATCGTATAGTGTGGCCGATGGAGGTCTCGAACATCAGACGGCCGATCCGATCTAGGACTGCAAGCAGACTGATAGTCTGTGGGGCCCTTTACATGAACACTGAACACATCAATTCACTACCTCCCAAAGAGCATTCATTGCAGAGGATACTTTGGCTGTATTTTATTATTCTACCTCGTAATATCGAAAGCCGTTCAAGTTGTTTAGACAGACGAGACGGCTGAAATATTTACTGTAGCTTTAACTTTCGGTCGCTGAACTCAAGGGATGTCAAAATATTTTTCTACAAATTCTTCTAACATAACGTCTTACTAATGCTTAAGTTTACTCGTACCTATATCACTTTACTTGTACATACTGGATGTAGGTATTGCATGCACCAACACCAACATTAGAAGGACCATGGTAACATTAATGTTGGTGGTTCGGTTGTTGTAAAGTTTAGTATTGTTTCAAGTATGGAATCGGAAACAGGTAAAGGTGTGCGTTATATTCGATAACGCATATAGCATAACGTTATAAAAATATAACTATCGCACCTAATATAAAAATATAACTTATTCTGCTATTGCTATATTAAATTATATCAAGCAGGGCGCCGCACGCCATCTAGTGTAGTGTATTCGAAATGAACAAATGAAATGACAGAACTGAACGAATGAACTGTGTTCTCCTTCTCTATCCAGCCGTTATTTAACCTTCTTGATCCAGCCGCACGCGATGCAAGTATTGCTCTCTCTTTTCTTGGTAATCAAATCTATCAAAATTCAACTCTATCAAATAGAAATAGAGTTGAATTTTGAAAGTTGTAAAACCAAATAACGCGTTATATTTGAAACAGTTGAGACAGACTCTAATGTCTTATCAATAAGGACTAATATCATAAATCACGTACAACATGCGATTTGAACGAACATGTTATTTTTCTGCTATAATATTTATTACTGTTATTAGAATATTTAACTAATGCTGTCCTGTGGAATTCTTGATCGCGAACTAACGCTCGCTCAAAAAGTACTTACTTAAGAATTCTGTTTTGCGTACCTAATATGAATTTATTCGTGTTGTTATTTGTAAAATAGTGGAAAAAAGAATAAAGAATTGGTTTATTATTAGTAGGTAATTGATCATTAAGTAGTGTAAAAAACATTAATTACTACTTTTAGTTTAACATAGGTTATAATAGGTTATCACTACATAGTATAAAACAAAGTCGCTTTCTCTGTCCCTATGTCCCTTTGTATGCTTAAATCTTTGAAACTACGCAACGGATTTTGATGCGTTTTTTTTAATAGATAGAGTGATTCAAGAGGAAGGTTTATATGTACTTTTTATCCCGATATTCCCACGGGAACGGGAACCACGCGGGTAAAACCGCGGGCGGCCGCTAGTTTATTATATTAGGTACTTAATACTAATATATTATAGCATTAAAAATAACCTAATATTTTAATGTAGCATAACGATATGCTATAATATACGAATCACTACATAGTATAAAACAAAGTCGCTTTCTCTGTCCCTATGTCCCTTTGTATGCTTAAATCTTTGAAACTACGCAACAGATTTTGATGCGATTTTTTTTAATAGATAGAGTGATTCAAGAGGAAGGTTTATATGTACTTTTTATCCCGATATTCCCACGGGAACGGGAACCACGCGGGTAAAACCGCGGGCGGCCGCTAGTATAACATAATAGCACACCTTTAGAAACAGGGCACTGTAATTGAATTCAAAATTGTAAGGAAATGTTAGGGAAAATGGAGCCATAAATTTGATATATATTTATATTTTTTTTGTTTGCATTAATATCCTTAATCGGTCTATGTAGGTTTAATCGAGCGCCGAAATTCTAAAAAAAATGGCGCTGGGTCCACTAAGCCAGGCTTCGAACAAAAATCTTCGAACCTCTTTGATGACGTGGTATTCACCTGTAATTGTTTATACATTTAGCAGTATATATTTAGATAATATTTTATATAAGCATAACCCAAATGTAATAAACGTTGGTGGATCAATAAATAAATAAATAAATGAATTTCTGGATAGATAGATATTGGAGATCCTTAAACAAAATCTTAGACAAGAAAATCAGGCTACTCTCTGTCTCGCGAAAACTTTCAGTGATTCGAAAAGAACACAAATTTTGCGCAGACGAACTTGAGGGCGGCCACTAGTTCTAAGATCCATCAATCCATTAACATTACATAGGCCATTGGCCTAACTTGACCGTCAGAACAACACCCTAATTGAAATATTCCGAGAAGTTCGTAGAAATGCTGGAAAGTTTTTCGAGGCAGTTGAATGTCAAGTTACCTACGTAAGTGGCCATACTCGGTTGCGTCTTTTGTTTATGTAACTAATAACTACGTTTATCGGTACAATCGAGTCCATAATAATATTGTAATTTCGGTCATAAGTACTTAACTTACGTCTTAAATGCTAAAGATGTAAAATAGTTAATTAAGAGAAACTCAGAAAGATATACACTCGTGGACAATAAAATCATGCTCACTAGCGTCTCATAGATAGGAAACTTCAATCAATAGAATTCAATAGGAATCTGTGCAATGATTTTTACGTCGATGAAGAGGCAAAACGCCCAATTGTCGAATCACACCTTCGATTTGTTTATATGATCACACTTTCAAAAATCTTCCAACTATCTTCAATTTTGCGAAAAAGAAAAAAGAATAAATAAACCAGAATAAACCGATATCGCTTATCGCTCCAAATAACGTTATATGGGAGATATAGTTTGAAATTGAAAAATCATTATTGGTTATTTTAGCATAAAGCAAAAATACAAATCTAGGGCAAAAACTAATACTAATTATAAATAAAATAACCAGTTGACTGAAAGTTTTATTTTTTGTGAAAATTCAGCACTTTTTGTAAATTTTTAAAACTGTGTTTCGATAAATGGGCGTTTTGCATTTCATTGAATCAGGCGTCACTTGGCGGAAGTCCCTAACTATTGTGAAAAACGAAATATATGTAGCTTACTTCCGCAAAAACACAATATGCAAGATGCACCGCCCGCGCGCCCGCAAAAAAATTGCACATGCACACTACGAAAACACCAGTGCACAATGGTTGGGGCGAAACACGTGTAGAGTAGTCTAATCGGTGACGGTGCAAGGTGTATTGCTGTCTTGCTAGATGCAGGTATTGTGCACTGGTGTTTTCGTAGTGTGCATGTGCAATTTTTTTGCGGGCGGGCGGTGCATCTTGCATATTGTGTTTTTTGCGGAAGTAAGCTACATAGGTATATTTCGTTTTTCACAATGGGCGTTTTGCCTCTTTATCGACGTAAAAATCATTGCGCAAATGCAAATAGTTTCATATCTATAACACACTAAAGTGAGCATGTTTGTATGAAAAAAGTTCAGTGAGTCGATTTTATTGTCAACGAGTGTAATCCTTGAGAATATTTTTGAGGTTTTGAACATCATTTTCACATCAATCAACTCGACGTTTAAACTAAGCTATCGTTCAGTTCAATTGAATGCAATAAGTTGGAAATCGTTTTATCCGTCACAAAGTTGGATCTAGGAGAAGTTTCCCGCTTAGCCTGTCTGATCCCGATAGAAAAGGTCTAGAGGATTTAATATTTCTGAGCGAGTGATAGTTTGGAATCCTTTTGAAACCCTTCCTTAGTTGGTAGACTAGAACTCGTTATGTATTGCTGTGTGTTTGAATTCCTACCTTTTTAAGGCTATTCAAGATTTCATAAGTTGCTTTGCGTTTGATATTACTCCCCCTTATTAATAAACGTGAAGTAAAGTTACACCCGCAGACTTATCAATCACGTAACTTGCAGAAGCCAAGCGATAGCAAAAATCGCGCAATTATTGCTCTAAAATCGCTAATTCCGTATGGAGGTTTGTATTTTTAGATACAACTCGATTAGCGATTTTAGAGCAATAATTGCGCGATTTTTGCTATCGCTTGGCTTTTGCAAGTTATGTGTTAAGCCTGCCGATGTACCTAAGTCTGTTGTTGACGTTGTTGTCTTTGATTTCTTTTTAGGGAATAAAGTGACAGCATCAGTTTAAAACTAGAGTGTGTGTCAGATAACTCTGCACGTGCCTGGCGCGTTTTTGGCGCTAGTTACAGTGCATTTTTTTGTTCTAATGTAATAGAAAAGATTAGTATTCGATTTTTACCGCGCGCAGACTTTATCTGACGAGCACTCTAGGTTGCTTCACGTTTATTAATGGGGGACTATGTTTTATACTTTTTGACTGCTTTAATCTTTATTTTTTTATTTTATCCACAACGGGGTAGCACTTTCGTAGCATTGTCGTTGGCCTATAGCGGGCCCTCAGCGGGCCCTTAAGCCCGCTATAGGCCAACGACAATCAGATTGCTTTACATGATCGTCTGTAATATCAATATTAATGAAAAACTGAATTTCAAATTAAGATGCAGCAAACTTCAGGACTAACACAGACTAACACCAGTGACTTGTTACTCAAAAACACGGTTGTATAAAATTTTCTCGATCGAAAAAAATTGCGAAGCTGCCTCCAAATCAATAGTGATTTGGAGCCATTTGGAGGTTATAATTAACACGTTAAACTGCTAGTATTCAAGTAATACATTAAAATAAAGCTCGGAACTTTTTATTATTATTACATAACACTATAGATAAAGCAGGCCTTATGTTATATATTTTTGTAAATAACCTTTAAATATCCTTTTTAAAAAAGAGTTTCCTTCATTTCTTCATTCCGGACCGGCCGAATATGGGGCCGGAGAGTTATATAGTAAATGCTGAGAGTTATACTGTAGTTATTAGTGATTACTTTGCAGTTGACCGTTGCAGTTATTACTTTTGCAGTTGGCCTAGTAGAGCGCGCCCTCAACTTCTAGAGATAGCGGCCCCTTGAAAACCGGTGCGTACACCACTCGGCCACGGAGGTCGCGTAATCAATAAATCTGATTTGCATTATCAATTCTCGGATCTGATAAACACAAGTCATGATTTCCCAAAGTCAGTCACCTCTCGCGTGGGCAGTTCGCATGCCCCGCTGACGTCACGCCGCGATGACGCCACAGCTGAATTAGACTGAAATATCGAAGCCTATTTCCGTGCGGACGACCTTCCATTCATAATGGCATTAACTCGATAGTAAAACACTGGAGTTTAAATTAATTTCATGACCGGATTAACTTTGTCGTTGATTAAAAAGGTTGGGTACACGTGTTAGGCTTTTGTGTTGGATGTTTGTAGAGGATTAAACGATTAGGTAATTAACTTGGAACACATAGGTTACCAACAATTTAAAAACTGTACAGTAATGTTAATCGTAAAATTTGCGACCATGAGATTAACATACATTTCTTCAGAAAATCAGCGTCATGGTTCAGGCAGTGACACATACAAATACTGAGAAGTAACCATTTCAACAAAATACCTGTATTTACATTGTAACATCCTTGTAAATTGTATTTCTGTCTTTTGTTGAATAAACTTTTTCTATTTCTATTTTCTATTTCTACATTATACTCCAGTGCCACACCTTTCAAACAGAACATTTTCATTGTGGTGCAAATTTGAATGCTACAAAAACAATGGGTTCTTTATTTATTTTATTTTATTTTATTTTTATAAAAGCTGGTTAAGCATTTGACCGCGATCTTGCTAAACAGACAGGATGCAGTCTAGGGTGTAGCATGCTTACCCAGTAGGTGCCCATTCACTCTTGCCTTGAAGAGGCCAAGGTTGTAATGATCGGGGAATACATGCGCAGGCAGCGTATTCCAATCTTTAGCAGCTCGCATCAAGAAAGAATTAGCAAAGCGCTTCGTACGGACGGGTGGAATGTCTACTATGTAGGGATGGTAAGCTAACCTGCGTCTTGTACTCTGATGGTGGAAAGGGGCGGGAGGAACAAGATCATGGAGTTCCTGTGCGCACTCTCCAAAGTGTATCCTATAGAACACAGATAAGCTAGCAACTCTACGGCGGTGAATGAGACTTTGTAGTTTATCTTTATCTAAAGTTGTGTCTCCAATGAGTTTCTTTGCACGGTTTTCAATCGAGTCTAAAACTGCTAGCTGATACTTCGCGGACCCATCCCAAAGGTGACAGCAGTACTCCATGCACGGACGAATTTGTGCTTTGTATAGCAGAAGCAATTGCTCTGAGGAGAAGTAACGTCTAGCCTTTGAGAGGACGCCCAGCTTTTTTGCAGCAGTTTTTGCAATCGAGTCGATGTATTCGCCGAAATTAAGCTCAGATGATAGAGTGAGGCCGAGAACTTGTAGGTGTTCGGCTAGTGGTAAGGATACACTCTGGAAAAAAAACAGAACTTTAGGGCTACAGATGTTCATAATAATTTGATTTAATGTTAATCCTACTGGGAAACATTTGTGACTAGGTACTTACTTCGTCTTGGTTACACACAAAAACCACGCTTGTCGCAACAATTTGGAGTTTAGATTGCTTTGTCATTTATCAAGCACTGCTCTTACCCACTCGTAATTGCCAGGGAAAACTTGGTACACAAATTGTGCAAGAGATCGTTAACAAACCGCAGGATCGGCAGGATCCTCGAATTCTACAGATTACACTAAGCCTTTGGGGGTCTACTCTTGTTTTTACGGTCGATTTCGTTGGTTGTCGTGTCGGTCGTGGAAAACTGGTGTGCGATTCTGTAAGAAAATTCCGCCCCATCACTTCACCACCACTCCGCATTCGATCGAATACAAATCTTTAGGGTCTTTTCATTGTTTGTAGTATCGAATGTTAAAGATTTTGAATATAATAGGTCCGTCGAATAAGAGTGAAAAGTGAGTGTTTGCGATGTGAAAAACACTTCACATAACCGATCGACTTTTAAGTATTAATCACGCAACCAATTTTTAAGAGAAAACATAATAAGTTCTTATTTAAAATGATGTTGCATAAAGTTTTTGTGATTGTTTTAATATGTAATTTAAATTTTAAGTAAGTACTTACTTATACTAACTTTAAAGTTTTGGTAGCTCTCCTTCAACTTAACTATCCTTAGGCGGCTCTCACCAAGATCCAATAAATATATTATTATACAATCTTGGAACTCCAAATTAGAAGGCAGCCGTTAAGTATCCAAAGTCAGCCAGGCTAACTTTAAAAACGCCCTTTTTACGAGTTCTTCTTTAGTTTGAGTTAAATTGGATCACTTAAGTTTGGTGCTTCGAAAGCTTTTTGGTTAGAGCCTTATATTTTATACATTACATTATTAATAGTCCATTCTGCGAGTTTGACACGATTTGGTCAATCACCTGATTCCAGCGCTGTAGAAATTAAAAACAAGAAGGACGCAAATCTTATACTTAACTTAAAGCCACACACACATGGCACTTAAAGAGCATGCTTGTTTACTACTAGGTAGTATGCTCTTTTATGCTACGGCTACATTAGCGGCCGATAATTGTCTACTATCTCTTTCCATACGCCACTACCGGTAAGTTAGAAAGAGAAAGATATAACGATACTTCGCCGTAGCCCGCTAATGTAGCCGCAGCATTATAACAATGCTCTTCGAGTGTTTAACTAGCATGCTCTTTTCGTATACACGTGCTAATTGTCTGCTACTACGTAGCATCTGCTCAAAACTAGCATACTTGTGTGCTATTAAAGAGCATGTGTATTCCAGGCTTAAAACTGACACAGTATTTACAAAGTTTATGTTATAACTTTTTACATTGAAAAGCAAAAGTAATGTTTTCAAAGGGCTTTATACCGAGAGCGAATCTAGTGATACTCAGTTGATGTTTTAGAAGTATATTTTACTCTCATAATATACTATGCAATTTTGTCAATATTGTTAATGTCGGTATTCTCGTTCCCATGAATTATACGGTTTGCTATAGCTACAGGTGATCTGTGGGTAAGTTTACATAACTACCGACACTGCCGGCAGGCTTATCACGTAACTTGCAAAAGCCAAGCGATAGCAAAAATCGCGCAATTATTGCTCTAAAATCGCTAATTGGTTGAATCTACATACAAAATTACAAACCTCCTTAGTAGTTACGTTATAAGCCTACGGGTCTGTGTTCGGGCATCGCGGCGGCCCAACTGTTTATAATGTTGGGCTTATATTTATTTTATGATAAGCAACTGATAAACTTTGTTAGCACGTTGCATCTTTCCATACGAATCTTCAGTTCCATTTTGATTGACGTATTATGTGTGATGTCAGGCTTGCGCGTCGATGTTTACATTCATACTTTTCGCTAATCCTGCATTTCTTCGATACTCGACGTCTTGCTTATGTAGCGATGTGAATGCATCGCTACATGATTCATATTATTATGAAAAATCAGTACAAACCTACTTATGACCTATGTATTAAAACCATTAATGGAGATTGATGAATCTCCAATAATTAATGACCATAAAAAAGGGAAAAACACTTTATTTTAAAATAGATTAAAGACTCGTATCGTAACACGCCTAAATATAGCGGAACATATGCACAGTTGCACAACGCGAACCGGACGACGTTCCGTGGGCAGGCCCCCTACAAGGTGGACCGACGATCTGGTCAAGGTCGCGGGAAGCCGCTGGATGCGGGCAGCGCAGGACCGATCGTTGTGGAGATCCTTGGGGGAGGCCTATGCCCAGCAGTGGGCGTCTTACGGTTGAAATGATGATATGCACAAAATCTTGCTCATCATGTTGAGGGTTTTCTGCTTAATTAGACACTGGCAACGTCGCGCGATGCTGTGCAATGTTGCCAAACATGCTGAGCGTCACGTGTTGCGCGTCAAATGTTGCAATGTATACGATACGAAGCTTAATTAATTTGATATTTTTTAACTTTACATTCATGTCAAATAGACTATTCAATAGTAAGTTGCAGTACTATATAGAGAGTCAGTGATCCGAGGAAACGTCATCAGCCATTGATTGGGTTAGCTGACGAAGCCTAACGTAGTTGGCAACCTATTTACTATCTAACCTAGTAACTTGGCGTAGGCATGCATGACCACAGAACATGAGAAAAAAATCTTTAAGGCCGCGATTCCCCAAAATAGGCTATTTTAAATTATGGATTACTCGCAAATCACAAGTACTTAAAATTTGGAAAAAATATATGTTATTTTACGTTTATTTATTTAGTGCTTCCGGCCGTTTTTTTCGATTGGTGATATTTTACTGGGTCAAATAAAATCCCAAACATACGTCTAATCGTAATCCAAATATCCTATTACTTACAGTATACTTGGTTTCAGTTAATGGAAAATATACGAAAATAATTGTCTTTTAATAGCCGAGGGATTCCGGCTGTCATAAGTTTAAAAATGTTATTATTTAATTTTTAATCGAATTTTAAGTGATTTTCGATTCGCGGGGCGCTCGCGAGTTCACTGCCGGCTGCGGCGTCTGCCGCCCGCCGCTGCGTCCGCGTAGTGTATCGCGCGCGGCCAAGCAAGGGTTAGCGTGCCTATTTCGGTCGGGAATCATCGCCTTAAGTTAAGTCTATCTGGCTAGCTACCACCTTCAACTAAGTCTTGCGCCATATAAACTATATTTTCCAAGTTCCTCAGTGGTGAGGATTTCGCAAGTAGTACGCTTCCACCTTCACCCTTATCATGACTTAACATGCTAAACGTTTCCAACGTTAACCCTGTTGTGGATAAAAAGGCTCGAAAAGGGACTTCAGTACCCCGAGTGTAAGTTTTTATGTCAAGCAAACGCAAACTATTTCGAATGCGTATTAATGTCAATTTGTATGAAAACTATATAAGCGCGCTACTCGCCGCTAGAGGCGCTAATACAGTTTTCATACAAATTGACATTAATACGCATTCGAAATAGTTTGCGTTTTTTGACATAAAAACTTACACTACGGGCACTGTATGAAAAAATCTAGACTTTTGGACACTTAAATAGTCACGGATCGCCACAAGTTATACGTTATTGCTTTGCTGGACACATAGAGAGCCGCTGATACGAGGAAACCTCATCAGCCATTGATTGGGTTAGCTGACGAAGCCCCAGCAGCAAGCTTGAGTGACGTTACCTGCCTGTAGCGCCATAATATTGCCAAAGAAAATTTCGCTTTATAAAGAGACAGCTAGAGTCACAATTAAACAAAACAGATGAAGTCGCTTGTTGTGAGTACAGTCGGAGACAACTTCGGTGAACCATTTCTTATTTCTTATCGTGTGGCTGGTATCTCGATATTCACATGCAGACCCTTTAACTATTTGGTTATGTAAGTATTAAACTAGGGTAGTAAAATGCATATGTAAAATGCATTAGCAATAAGGGACAGGCACTACCTACATGTGAACGATGAGACGCCAGCATGCTACATAAAAAGCAGTAAGAAGTGGTCCACCGAATTTGTCCCTGACTGTAAAACAGATTCAATTCTTTTTTCAGATTAGGTGCGTAGGTACTATTCGTCAATGTTACATTTTTAATGTCATGTTAAATATTCTAAATTTTAACAACGGTGAAATACTTACCCTACTTCAGAAAGAATTATCGTGTTTTAACCAACAAACAAACTCTTCACCTTCCTTTATTATGTGTGTCAATAACAGTCTGATATTAAAGTATTCAAGATCGTTAAATCGTCTTATTTTTATTGAAAATGAAGTAAGTACTTACTTATTAGAAAAAATTGACCCGTCCCACAACCAGCCCCGATAAGACCTCCTGAACTCACGACCTTTCACTATCCGGGCGAATGCTCCAACCACTGAACTACGGAGTCATTAGGAGACGCGTCGCGTTTATTGACGTCATCCGGCGTCGTATTGTTGTCGTCCTGTTTTTGTTTATCAGTTTTATCACTAAGATTAAAGTTATCTAGTTCAACGAAACACGATGCTAGCTAAATTGATACCTTTACATAAGGGATACGGGTCTAAATTGAACAAACAAGTTGGAATTGACTGCATGGCAGAATGTGTGCTCTACAATTTTCCATTCATAACGAGCTAGTGTTGTTCGCAATAAAATCATAGTTATCGTTAAAAAAAATGTACTTACCTACCTACATATTTAATATGATGTTACGAAATGATTTTTCTAGTTAAAATTCATTTCGTACAAAAGTACTAACTATTGCTAGGTTTTGTAATTATTCAGTCCGTGCACTTGTCTCCCCCGGTGTCTACCCCAGTAGAGACACGTCCACTATTTTGTCGACTTGTCTCCACCGACCGGGGGAGACAAGTTTATTAAAAAAAAATTCTTAAGTGCAGTAAATACACTTCATCATCATCATCATCATCATCAGCCATTTAATGTCCCCACTGCTGGGGATAAATACACTTATTCATTCAAAAACCTCAGTTGTACGATGTTAATAAATAAAGGTCACAATCTATTTTAAGAGGTTACAAATACGTAAAAACCTAATCATTTCAGGGATTTAGGGTATTTCAAACTGGTCCCTATAGTTCTATATAATTATTATAACATAATTATATTCTAGTTAATTATTTTAGATGAAAAGTGTTAGTTTTAACATATTATTATACCTAACTCTTATCTTATCTTATCTTATCTTAACTGTCGCTTTAAATTGTGTAAAGTAACTTTGTTGTACATAATATATGTTTCTCCAAAATAAAGTAAAGTACAAACTAGACTTCCAAACAAGATAGTTAAATTTTGTAATTATAAAAGAGAATATCGATAGCTGGAGTATATCGACAATTCGAATACAATCTAGTCCCATCACTAAACAAATCAGCCCGTTCATTGTGCATACTGATTCGTTTTCGCCGTCGAATCGCAGCACAAATGCGGCGTATTGTTACTGCCAGCAGTTTGCAAACCAGCTATTTGAACCCACGCTTTCATACGAAAAAAAGCTAAATGTCTGGAATAAACGTTCGTTCCGTGAAAAGTTTCATCGATATTCAATTAACTTCACTAAACGTGGTATTGTAAATGAGGATTGGTTGTGAATGTGAAGTGTTTAGCTAACGCAGTGTCGTTGTTAATGCGGACTGTTGTTAACGTGGTCTAGTTATAAATGCAGTGTCGTCGTAAGCACGGTGTCTGTGTGAATGTGCGGTGTTGTATTTATGTTGTTTGCTGTTGCAGTGTTGGTGGTGTGCTCAGTGGGATGTCTTCAGTTGGACAGCCAGGCGTCTACGAGGAGGCCGCGGGTCACGAAGTACAGTAAGACGACCGCCGTCCCTGGAGGTACAACGGTAAGATTTAAATTTAACTTTCTATTCATATCCTATTTAGTTATTTACGTAATCGTGCGCAACTTGTTAATCGTTATTTTCTGACTCGGCGAGCGTCACTAGAGGTGTACCGCAGGGATCCATTTTAGGCAGTGCTTCCGGGTACTCCTACTAATTACTCCTACTGATAGGAGCACCGGGACACCCATGTCCTGATACTCCTATTGAACATAAAAACAACGGGGAATAATGTAATATTCTAAATTTAACTACTCCTGTTCCTATCACATAACATATTTACAGTCAAGAAAAAAAAAAATTTTTCAACCAAATATTAAGCAAATTATCATATTGAACAGTCCAACAAAAAAGAAAAAACACGACGTCATGATCAAATCGAGAAGGACACTATAATGTGCGAAAATCATTTGAATGTAGGTATGTATGTACCTACCTACATTATGTTTATTTGTTATGTTATGTTGTTGTTTGTAAGTTTCTTTTAGCTTAGCTTAGTTTAGACTTTAGTTTTTATTGCTTTCGCTTTATGGGTCCAGCTGAAAATCAGCGTTGTGGCTAAAGCTGCAACACTAGCTGAGCTGGTCAGCTTCTAATATCTAGATTTAAAGAACCATTTGTAATTTTTAACCGACTTCTAAATCAAAAAGGAGGAGGTTCTCTATTCGTCTGTATGTATGTTTTTTCACTTTTTTTTTTTGTGTATGTCCACCGATTACTCGAAGACGGCTGAACCGATTGAAATGGTTCAAACGTTATTACATCAGGTTGGTTTCCAAGTTGGTCCCATTTTTTGAAATTTTGAAATCCGTTCAGTAGTTTTCAGGAAATCTTGAAAATACTGTCGTTAATAATTCCTCACTAAATAAATAACGTAAGTACTTTGAAGTCGGGCGGGTTTTAACAAAAACAACAAAAAAATTGTACATGTTTCACGCCCGACTTCAAAGTACTTACGTTATTTATTTGGTAAGGAATTATTTCTTACTTTTTTGATGTGGTTTTTTTTAAGGCGGTTTTATTTTTTTATAAAAATAATTTTTATTGTTGTTAATGTATGAAACACTGAATAAATACTTACTTTACTTTACTATTGCATTGTATGGCCTATAAAGACAGTGTTCAAACGCCATGCCATGCAGATACGCAAGCACGATGCTACGACAACATGAAGGAATTCAAAATAGTATAAAAGGTTTTACGCAAAGAGAGGACTGCTTTTGGTTCTGGTATTGTATTCTCTTGTCTAATCTTCGTGGAGGTCAGTTGGTGGAGTTCTATGCCCAGCAGTGGGCGTCGTATGGCTGATGATGACGACTGATCCAATCAATATCGGTTCCAAAATTCCTTAAAATTGTTTATTCAAACGTGAGGAAGTTATAACACACAACATCAAAGAAACCTTTGTATTTGGTACTTAATGGATAAATGTTTTTTTCAGGAGGCAGCGACAGAAAGAAGTCTGGACACAGCCACGTACCGGCTGCGGATCAACGACGAGACCTGCATCCTGCTCACTGTGGATGCTCTACTCGACATCTCTTATGTCACCAAGCTGAACGAGCGGGCTGTGAGTATGATCATCAGTTCATGTGCCCACTGCTTCCTTGGTATCTTCTTGCCATTAACAAGCTGGGTCTCCTCAAAACTAAGTAAATACGCACTTTCTGGGCAAGCATGCTCTAACTTAAGTTACAGTTTGCTGAAAACAAGCAGCCAAATCAAGCCAGGTGGTGCAAAAAGACTTTTATATCAAACCTATAAAATACTTAATGAAAACAATTATCACTCTCTGTCTTCGTGATTTACTGATACTGATTTCGTGCTTGGGCCTTACGTGCTCAGCTGGTGCTTATGATGGACTTATCGAAGCCGAACTTGGAACTATGAGAAAACTTTAAGTATTACTCTAAATTTTCACAAAATAAATCTAGGAGTATTTTCAGGGCAAATAACTACAAGTAAAAATAGAGCTAAAGGCTAGACGAGCCTTCCAAAGCTCAAAATAAATTATGGTAACCCAGAAAGTTGCTTAATCACTTTAATAGCAGGATAAAATTCTTAACTAACTATATCTCTCGAGCTTCTCGCAAGACTTCACATAGGTACTTAGTATGTTATTTATCTAATCTAAATCGAACGTTGATGTGTTTTCAGGACGCCAACACGTTCGTGCCGAACAACGCGAACGTGGCCGGCGTGTGCAAGGAGGGCGACGCAGAAACACTCATAATCAGCTTCAAAGAATTCTCCTTAGAGTGGTACTTTGCCAAGGTGAGGTTTGATTCACCATTATCAGCAATTTTTATTTATGAACTTACTGCATTTATATATCCCGTCCCGTATTATATCGAGATAAGATGTAGCCTATGTCACTCATGGATAGTTTAATGTAGCTTTCTACTGGTGAAAGAATTTCCAAAATCAGGTCTAGTCACCTCAAAGCCATATCATCCAATCAAACTTTACCTCTTGATAATATTAGTGTAGATAGATGACTAAGGAGAATTGGCATAAACGAGAGATGATTGGAGATACTCGCACCTCCTCACAAAGTTATTTAATAAAAAAATAAGAAGTACCAATCTTAGATGATTGGAGTTTTGTGGCCAATTACGGACTAAGCTGTCGGAAGCCCGGGGCGGCGAGTTGGATGCCTCCCCCTCCCCCCAGTGATCAGTTCACATTTTGGACCCCCCCGGAGTGCTTTCGCTTTTGAGTGTGGAGGCGTTTGGCCCGTACCGGAGGCCCAAAGCACTTGTTTAGGATTACATTGATCAAGGGAACGTGGAGGCGTTTGGAGCCTCTGGAGACCCGGGGCCGCCCGCCCCTTCCGCACCCCGTTTGTCCGCCTCTGTTTGTAGCTCTCCACTGTTAATAAAACCATTAAAGAGGTTTAATGTCGACTACCCTGATATCATTATTCTTCCAGACCCCAGGAGGAGAGCGCTGGTACGTGAACAACATCCGTCTGACCTACAACTCCAGCGCCCGCATCCTGGAGCACGCGGCAAAGCAGGGACGCCGCGTGACGCTCACCACAGACCCGAAGTTGCTGCTCTTCCCCACTCCAGTTGGAAAGTCATATGATTGTCCTGAAGAGACGATCGTGGACTTGATGGAGAGCGATGCGACGTAAGTATACTAGTTTAGCGTAGAATCCTGGAGCACGCGGCGAAGCAAGGCCGCCGCGTGACGCTCACCACACCACAGACCCGAAGTCACTGCTGTTCCCCACTCCAGTTGGAAAGTCATATGATTGTCCTGAAGAGACGATCGTGGACTAGATGGAGAGCGATGCGACGTAAGTATACTAGATTAGCGTAGAATCCTGGAGCACGCGGCGAAGCAAGGCCGCCGCGTGACGCTCACCACACCACAGACCCGAAGTCGCTACTGTTACCCACTCCAGTTGGAAAGTCATATGATTGTCCTGAAGAGACGATCGTGGACTTGATGGAGAGCGATGCGACGAACGTATACTAGTTTAGCGTGGATATTTTTTTTACTGAAGTTACATAGGCCGGGGGTTAAAACTTTTTGTAATTTGTCCAATATTTTTGAAACTAATAGCGATCGCCATACATGTTGAGTTACGCAATTAGTCCCCTACTGGGTTTCAGGAAGGCATCCACTGCTTACGTGTTGTCATGAATTTTAGTAGAGTTGCTATCCTCAAAGTCGAAACCCTACCTTGTCCAGCATGCGCATGCTGATGACCTCGAGATATTTTTATTTTGTCTTTCATCCTCACGTTAACGTAACTCTGTCCAGCAACACGCGAATGAGAAATGACATCACATAATTTTCTCATGCACACAGCATTGTGTGCATGAGAAAATTATGTGAAATCCCTATCGTTAAACCAGTAGTCACCAAATATGGTGGTGATAATGTTGAAAAAACGACAAATGGTGATTTTGCTAGTGAAAAGTACTCCTTCAGAGTTCGGATTCTATCTGCAACATATAAAAGTATGATTGTCTTATCTTTCCAGTTCGGCGACAGCGCACCGCGCCAAGCTGTACCTCCGTCAGATGCGACTACAAGCCTTCATGTACAAACGCGAAGGGGAGTTCGGACCTCCTTGGCAGTGCGCGGGAGGCGCGCGTTCCCGCTCAGAAACTGCCCCAGTAGCCGTCGGCGCCGCATTGGCAATAGCTACCGCAGCTACGCTCGTCGCTTACGCTGGCTGGCGATACTTCAAGGTCAAGAAGGTGCAGTACGACACTATGGAGTGAGGGTAGAGGAACCGCCTTTTCTTTTTATTTCGTTTATGGGAAAAACATTGGAAAATCAAAGAGTTTATAGCGAGTTTTTAATTTTCTGATTGAAAGAAGGTTGTGTTATGTTTTCTTTATTTGGCTACTACCCGGTGTGAAGCTGCCCGAGAAGCCGTCAGTGCAGCATTAGCAATAGCTACCGCAGCTACGCTCATCGCTTACGCGGTCTGGCGGTACTTCAAGGTCAAGAAGGTGCAGTACGACACTATGGTGTGAGGGTAGAGGAACCTCCTGTTCTTCTTATTTCGTTTTTGAAAAAAAACATTGGGAAAATCAAAGAGTTTATAGCGAGTTTTTAATTTTCTGATTGAAAGAGGTTGTGTTATGTTTTCTTTATTTGGTTACTACCCGGTGTGAAGCTGCCCCAGAAGTAGTCAGTGCCGTATTAGGAATAACTACTGCAGCTACGCTCGTTGCTTACGCTGGCTGGCGGTGCTTCAAGGTCAAGAAGGTGGAGTAGGATACTATGGCGCGAGGGTAGAGAAACCTTCTAGTTTTTCTTTTGTTTCTGAAAACGTTGGGAGAATCAAAGAGTTTATTGCGAGTTTTTAATTTTCTGATTGAAAGAGGTTGTGTTATGTTTTCCTTTATTTGGTTACTACCCTCTCTGAAGCTGCCCCAGAAGCCGTCAGTGCAGCATTAGCAATAGCTACTGAGCTACGCTCGTCGCTTACGCGGGCTGGCGGTACTTCAAGGTCAAGAACTAGACACTATGGCGTCAAGGTAGAGAAACCTTCTACTTTTTCTTTTGTTTCTCAAAAAGTGGGAGTATCAAAGAGTTTATGGAGGTTGAAAAAGTTTGGGGTTCGTTTTGTTATTTTTGGTTATGAAAGAGGTTTGGTTTAATTTTCTGATTGACCAGAAGGGTTTTTGTTTTCTTTTTCTAGTTACGAAAAAGGTTTTGAATGTTGTTTTTAAAATCAGAAGTTAACGCGCTTTTTTCATTTATGTAATTGAAAAATTGAATTTATTTTTAAAGATTTCAGTATTATGGTGACAAAAGATAGATTTTTATTAGTTTTTCTATTGTCTTGTTTCAATAACGAAAGGTTTCATTTTTTATGGAAAAGTTTGAACGCAAATCAAAAGAAATATTAAAATTAGATCCGTTGCAAACCATGAATATTTTGAAGTGATAAAAAATATCATCATTCGATGTAAGAAAAATTTTGGTGATATTTCCAGTATCACGACAAATACTTAGGTGATTTTGAATCTTTAATTGTATTGATCCTTTTTTACCATTGGAAGACATCAAATCAAATATAATAGAGTAGGTACAATGTAATTATTGTAATAAATCCGAATACGACACGTTCTGACTTACTTAAATAATGTTTTATCTTTATGCTCGTTAAAAAAGAAGTGTCTTGATGTCTTAAGTTATGATATAAAGAATGTTCTTTTATATATATTTTTTTTACGAAGAAGGTTTTAAATGGTTCAAAATAGGAGTTATTAGGTATGTGTAAAACTATTAACACCATTGGAAGTTATGTTTGCCTAAACCCACAAATGAAGGTGGATATTTTTAACATGATAGAATTAAGAGAATTCGAACAAAAGTTAACGTAAAAATATTTAATTACATATCTCAAAATTGAAGAATATCATATCAAATATTAATACTCACTTTTAGTTAGAGTGATGTGAAAAGAATCGTAAAAAATGCCAATATCGATAAATAAATTTCATAGTTCGGTAGACCAAATTGTTATTATCTACAAAGAGTTAAATCAAGTGAGATTTAAAGGACACGTTAGAATCAATAAATAAAAATAGTTCTTGGAATAAACAACAGAGAGTGATAATATAATTTTTATAGACGAAATATGGGATTATTAATTATAAAAGATATGAAAGTTCAGATACACATTTAAACTTGGGCAAAGTGTGTATTGTTGACTTGGAAAATAGTTTTTTAATTTACCTAACTAAGAAATTGGGGTATTTATATATAACTAGTACATACATCTACTATATTTTATTTTTAAGGACGCCAAGTAAATGCTCATTGCATACCGCTAAAATGGGTCAAAATTTTCTACTATGATTCGGACACAATAAGCATGCCCGTAATACAGTGCTTTTTGCAAAAGCGATAGTTAAGCATTTCATGCTGCTAAGATAAGCATATGAGTTAATATAATAATTATATCAATCATATGCATTTTCAGTTAACTAACTTTTTTATAGTTACAAATATTACCTACTTTGCAAAAGTTCCATTCAAACACACTTTGCCTGACAGCTTTATTCCCACATTACATAATATATTATATTTATCGTACGTACATTTAAGAATGAAATGTTTAAATAACATCCTGTTTCAAGAGAGTGCTCTTAAAAATATAAAGCTGCTTGAGGTACATGAAAGTCTGTTTTGATAGAAGTTGAGAATATTTATTAATGAATTTTTAGTATTGATATTGTTATATTACTTATAATTGCTGATGATTAAGTTATGATTCATTTTAACATTATGGCAAGAATTTGCCTGCTCTTGTAATTGAAATATCTATAACTTATTGTGTAACACAGCGCAATTTGGTAAAATGCGCCCAAATATATAACTGCAATTATGGAATTGTACAAGTTTCCCTTTTTTAGTAAATAAGGGCTTATTGTAAAAACCATATGCTTATTTACCTATTAACTGCCAACAAAATAATGTCAGAGAATCTATTAGATAACACTTCTATCGAAACAGATTAAAGTACAATTGTTTAATATTGTTGTTGACGGTTGATTATAATGTAAAAATGTATTTAATCCCCATATAACCCCAAATACCCCATAGGATAGATTTATATTTTTCTCTTGAGATTGATTGAGAAAAATGGCTTACAATTAATCTAATATAGATGTTCTCGAATGTTTTATTTAGGTTAAAGTGAGAGTAAGTATTAGATATTATCACATCATTATTATGCTGTGCTCGATTTGATAATCTTTGCCCATATGACATTTTAATTTAATTAAAATATGGAAACATCATCGAAAAAAAGTTGTCAATTGTGTTAATAGTAATTAGAGTTTGGTGTATTTGAAAATTAAATTATCTGTAGTTGTGTTGTCTGAAAATCGAGAAAATAATGAAGGAATCATTTATATCAGATACAAAACGCATCTAAGTTTTTATTCTGCTATAAAAAAAATTAATGAGAAACAATTGCATATCATAACTACAATAAACCATGTTCTTTTAGAAGTAAAATATTGTCAGGGAAATATTTCCGCAAGGCAATGCTTATCAAAAGGAAAACAGCACCACTTACTTATCATAATACATATCAGATGATAATAAAATATAATTTATGGACAATCATTGTTGTAATTATATAAAGAAAACTAATTTATTTGAGATTGTTTGCGATGTAGCGGACACTATATATCGAAATATTATACGTGTACAAGCAATAAATACGTTTTTATGCCGTCGTTAAGACAAGACATGGCTGAAATTGATGTTGTATTGTGTTGCAAAGCTTGTGTCTACTAGTGTTTATTTAGTGTTAAGTGTATTTAAGTGCCTATGCATATTGCCTTTTTCTCACTCACCAACGCACGTTTATAGGAGCGATACAAACGAGTTTGACAAGCAAAATTTGAAAAGGTCTACAAGCTACGTTTGAATTCTGTGCGCATCGAAACAAATGCTCATCTACGGCGCTTAAAACGTGAAAAAATGCGGTGTGCATACTCATACTCATTATTTCGATAAGTTTTTAATATACCACTTTGCTAGATTTCTTTATGAACTTCCTATCAAACTAATTATGTAATTTCAAAAGCCTAAACCTACCCAAAACTACCTCTACCGGCTTCCATCAAAATTTAAGAGTATTTTTGTAACACCACAATGTTTTTCCACTTTCTAGCTAGCTAGCTATACAGATTTTGAGGATTTATTGTATATCTTTATGTGGAACACTAGTAGCCAAGTTTTGCTAGTTAAGATGCGCTGTGTGTTATCGCTTTTAAGTAGTGTCAAGTTGTAGCGATGGTATATTGCGAATAGTCATTAAAGAATTCGCAGCCGAATAGCTCAGTATTTTTTCACCAAACTTAATTACATAACAGCTTTCTTTACATCAGTAACACAACTTACTGTACTTACAATCTTTTTGAAAATCGATAAATAATATCGATAAAAGTTACCCCTTCTCGATTCGCAATGTCCCATCACTAGCACTTATTTATTTATTTATGTATCTAATACTCATCAATTACGATTAACATATCGTTTAATAAACTAAGTTGTGAGTGGCATGGGTTTTGTGATCATTATTAGTGTTGTAAGTTTGTATCTTATTTATACGAGGTTAGAGTTCAATTTAGCTTAAGTTAGACATAGAGTCCGATCTATGCTTGCTTCTCGCTGTATATAGAAAATTGCTTTCATTTTACCGATACCTACGTCGTCATTCGAAGCTACTTCAGGCTTTTTTTAAGTATGTACCTACTTTTCGATATATTTATACGTGTCAAGTTGTCAACATTCTGCACTATTTAATGTAAATATCTCTTGACTACATGTAAGCCACTTTTCATGTTTTACATACTTTAATCGCACTAAATATAATTTATATTTCAAAAGTTCTATCTCTAAAGTGACTAAAGTCTTAAGGTCTCACGTGAAATTTCTGAAACTTTTTCTACTAGTCAAGATTATAATTCTATTTTCCTAATATGTTGTATTGTAAGCTCCTGGTAGATTTCTTTCGTCAATAGTGTTTTTAGTGTTACGTACATATCGGTGCATATGTATTAAAAATAATGTACTAATATTATTATATGCCATACGATTTGTCTTCCAATAACATTGATCTTAAACAATAGCGTAAAGTATTGTAGCTTATTATTATATACATAACTATGGATATAATTGATAAAGGTGGTGATATTACGACGTTTGTTTATTTAAGACTCTTTTAAATAATGTACATAGTTCATTGACATGTCAGCAAATTATAATCCTACGCATATTAAAGTGAAAATATATTTTGAAAAGTTGCCTTTTACAAATGATAGATGGCATAGGTTTGTACGAGAGTCGTCTTTTAGATAGCGCCATCTATTGGTACAACTTTCCATTCTTAACTCTTTTGTTTTAAAATTTGTGGCACTGAATGCTTGTCTTTTGGCCTGCATTTAAAGTAATTTGTTGGCATATAAGTGAACTCTGCATAATATAATTAAAGTTCCCTGAAGTTTTAACGTCATTTAAATGCCCTTGTGTGCACTTTTAAGTGTTAGAATAAATAAAAATAAACGCAAAACACCAAAGTAACGCTATGGAAAACGTCGGAATAGCCACCATCGAGTAATATCTAAGAGACATATCTCAAATTATTGTAATTTAGTGCGTTCATTTATTGAAATTGTCTTTATGAATAAATGACGTCGAAATCTATAATGTGTTTTAATTTATAATACTCTATGTAAAGACGGCGCGGCGTGGGCGGCGCAACGAAGGAAGTCATTCTATCGGTATAGTTATAGCACAGGTTATAGTATATGTAGGTACTATTCGGTAGATACCACCTCTCCCATAGTGTTTATGTTTGTCAGCGCCGTCTGTCGTCTGTAGGCAGAGTCTTCCTGGCGTGTGATGATTATACGCGACGTCGCTCGTCTAGATGTCACCTCACTCTACATTACATGGACCGCTGCAGTTGGATGAGCATATTTTATAATACCCAATAGAATCATTTTTAATGTTAGACATGCCAAAAGCTTATGACAAGGTTTCATATCCCATTCTTTTTAACAAATTGTATGGCGCTTAGGTATTCGTGGTTCAAATAGTTTTTAGAGAACAGATAACAAATTGTACAGATATAACATTTGAACAGACACAATAATACGATGGAAAAAGCGCAATCCGATATGAGAAAACTTACCTGCTTGATCCCGCAAGGCAGCGCATTTGGATGCATTTTGTTCATTATATACATTAACTAGCGTATCCTCGCGGTTTTATCCGCATGGTGTACCCATTCTCGTGGGAATATCAGTATAAAATATAGCTTCTGTCACTCGGAAAGAGAAGAATGTAGCTTTCTAATGGTCAACGAATTTTCTGAATCGGTCCAGTAGTTCCTGAGATGAGAGCGTTCAACCAAACAAACAAACAAACACTTTAGCTTTATAATATTAATATAGATGACTTACCAAAAGCTCTTAACACTTGTCGGTTAGTATCCGTGGTATTTGCCAACGATGTATCATTAATAATAAAATGTAAAAAAATGAAGACCCGAACGTTAAATAAAATAAAACATGCACTTGAAATACATAGATACATACTCTCGAAGAACATAGGTAATCCTTCTGTCGCAGTCGGGTAAAAAGTATCAGAATGGCTTACTGACCATAATCTTAAGATCAAATAATAAATAATAATTAATAATAAAATAATAAATAATAAAAAATAAAAATAAAAACCTTAAAAAGACTAAATTACTAGACTCAAACGTAAATTGGACAAATCATGTTGAATACATATACTTAAACCAAAATATAACAGTTTACTTACGCTCTTTTTGAATTCAAATGTACAACCAATACAGAAAGGGAAATATGAAATAATAATGGTTCCGCAAAACAAATTAATCTCCAGCGATCTGTGGCTGACCATTTTTCTAATTAACCAGCCTTATTAATGAATTACCTAAAAAAAAAACCCCAAAATATACCGAAAAAAATATGCAACTTAACAAATAAATAAGAGCATTGTTCAAATTAGGTACTGAGAAGCCCTACACTGGGATTCTATTAAATAATAAATGTAATATCGATATAAATCTTTACTGCGGCACCATGGCCGATATATTCTATATCTACTACAACACGCGCCCGCGGAATCGTCTAGACTAAAAACAAACTACTCGCGTAATGATGACAATGCATTCGATATTTTGAATACTGATTTAAACATAAATCAACCATAGACAATGCAAGGAGGTATCATATCCTAACAATATGATACCACATGCCGCCGCCGCAACAAAAAAACCTTTCTTACTAAAGAAATGTTTTTTCCTACATGGATTACCCTAAAGCGAAGGCCCTGCCTACCTTGGAACGATATCACATCAATAAGACTGGTCCTCACTAACGGACAGCCAGGACAATGGTCGATATAATTATTAATTTCTTGAAATCAAAACAAACCAACCATTGCATTGGCTTGACATACCAAAACCAAGGGAAAAGGTCTGCCCAGCCTTAAACCTAACCTTAATACATCATATGTAGTTACAATCAAAGCTAACCCTAGCTCATTTAAGCATTAACTAAGTCGAAATTCCAAGATCAAACATGTCGGACAAGCACCAATAATATATTGACTACGAAATTACCCAAAAATAACCCTCATCTCAAAAGGTACCCGACAACAAGCTTGGAACTTCATAAACCTGTGGTAACCTCAAGCAGACTGTCTACTAGGGGCCACCACAGTTTATGTAGCGTGGTGTCGACAACATTGCCAGTCAGGGTTAGAGGGATCCTGCAACAACGAGGATATGACCCTGGTCCTTATTGGACCATCAGGGTTTCCTCCCCCCTCACCAACAAATGTTGACGTCACCTCGTTCCTTAAGTGACATCGAAAAAACTTACAAACTAACTAAAACGGAAATAAAATGAAACACAGAAGTGTTACTTTTGTGGTCCAGATCATTAACGAAACGTGATGTCAATATCAACATAAGTTAAAGTCAGAGGATTCTCACACCTAATTAGATAATAGGTCATCCTCCTGCCCTATCCCATGAAGGTAAAGAGACACGACACGATGTCTACTAATTAGTAAAAATGCAAAAAAATAATTGTTTTATTAAATTAAACATTAAAAAAAAATTAAATAAGTACATCATAAATGGACCACAGGACACTTCGTGGGCTTCAGGTGCAGTATTTCCGTACATGAAAAAGAAACACATATTAATACAAATCACACAATTATACATTTCAACTATCTAACAATCACTATTATAAAACATCCTAAAATCCTATCCTATTTCTATCCCTATTATAAAATGAATCTATAAAAGAAAATTTGTTTTTACATTTACTTTTATATGTAACAAATTTAATTCGTTTCTTATTTCGTAAAGAACTAATATTACATAACGAACTTATATTGGATTTCGAAATCCTATTCATATTCGACTTTTCAAACTTTTTCGCGCCTTTCTTCATTTTACTGTCATTCCTATTTTTATTCATAAAAAAACTTTTTAATTTAGGAATGACATGCGAACTTTTTTCTGACATATTACTTTTTCGAAAATTACTTTGACATCCGTCATTCGAGACATCTATCACTTGTGACTGTTGTGACTCATTGTCATCAATGTCAATCGATGTCAACATAAAATTCATGTCAACATTAAATTCAAAATTAAATTTTTTGTAAATTATACAAAATTTTTCAAAATTCAAAATTATGCTATTCCTGCTAAGAAAATCACAACCCAACACTATGTTTGGTACAATGTCCCTTACAACAACGAATCGCTGTGTAAACAACACGTTATCTATCAAGAAACATACATTAGTTTTCCCTACTATTGAAAGTTTTCCACCACTCACATTTCGTAGTTCAGCGTTCACCATGTCCACACTGAGACCTAGACTGTCTACTACCGTCTGTGATATTACCGACACACTCGCACCGGTGTCCACCAAGGCGTCTATTTTCTGACCACGACACTCAATAGGTAAAAACGGCGTACGCTTACTTGTGTTGTGATTGTCCTGCACCAACGTCAGCTGCATACAATCCTCTTCTTTACTTACAACAATATTATCAACAGATTGTGGGGACGTCTCGGTCGTCCTCCAAGATGATGTCGTGATGGGCATCATCGGGGCTTGAGCTCTAAAATCATTCAATTCACTTGCATCATACAAATCATGGGGTTTTTCGTTTGGCGTGCGAGAGGCACATTGATTGGGAGTTGGCACATTCTCTAACTCCGGCACAAAATAAACACATTGATTAGATTTATCACCACTGCTAGAATCACACATATTAGGGGCACATTCCTCGAAGCACTCAAGGTTATACAACTGTCTCACTACTTTTTTTAAATGCGTTTTGTCGACGTATATTTGCGACATCAATTTGCTGCGTGTGACAACGTCGGTTGTCCGCAGGAATTGTTGTATGAACAACTGTTCTATAATTGCGTTCCCAGCACGAGCGGCTAATATCTCCAACGCATACAGATATTCCAACGAATTTTCGTTGAAATACTGCTTTCTCGCAAAAAATTCAGCAAGTGGGTCCGATACAAGACCAAACTCCCTGATAAACTCCTTCTTCATTTCGTCGTAGTCTTTCACCATATCGACGATCTTATCGTAGAAATAGCGGGCTGCGCCCGTGCAGAAAGCTCCGACGACGATTTTCTTGGCCTCGCCTTCGTAGCCTTGCAGAGCCGTCATTATTTCGTAGCTCCGAAAAAAAACTTCGACATCTCCGTGGATGCCGTCGAACAATAAGACCTCCATGGCCTTCCTAGCCTATCTTGGGAATCTGCAACACATAAACACCGTATAATTGCGTTCTACGTAATTCGTTCGCGCCTAACACCATAAGAAGCCCAAAAATGGGATTCTATTAAATAATAAATGTAATATCGATATAAATCTTTACTGTACCTACATTATCTCTTATCTTTGAACAACAAAACTAAACTTAATAATAATCTTAAAACTTAATAATCATATTTTTACAATTTGCATGAACTATTTTAATTTCTATTGTTGGTTATCAAATACTTAAATTTTTTAAAATATCTCAGAATAGACAAGGCAAAGCACAGAATTCGAATCCGATTCCGTTTCCGACGGTTTGTGAATCAGGGGGCTAGTTTTAGATTAAACCATTAATACAACTATTCTCACTTTTTAAAGTAGGTACCGACATCGAAGCATACCCGTGGTAAGTAAAATTCATCGTAGGGGAACCTATACACGAAGTTTCAACTGCATCCATTGAGGAAATAAAAAGTTTCATACATTTACTCCCCTTAGGGAGGAGGGAGTGTATTTCCAAAAATCCTATCTTAGTGCTCCCCTATACACTTCCCAAGGAACATACAAGCCGAATTTCAGTTTATTGCCCTCAATAGCTTTTTTTAAAGTATTTTTTTCTCTTTACCTTTATGAAATGAAATAATTATAGCACCGTTAGTAGCTAACTAATTAATAATTAGTTGACTACCTAGTTACTGGCTTCCATTTTTTTAATGTATTTTATAAGCTTTCCGTGGCGACCTTTAAGTAAGGCAACACTTAGTTTAAGTATATTTTATTGTTTAAGTTATTTACATGTTTAGTGTATGACCTTGTTGGTTGCTCTAATAAATAAAAATAAAATAAAATAAACAATAGTTACGGCTGTACGTTGTCTTTTAGACAGTAACTCAAGAGTATATATATACAGAATATTATCCTGCCCGATGCCTGCACATCATACCCATACAAACTTTGCTCTTTATGGGGATAAACTAACTAAGCATATGTTGTAATAATCCATAAAATCACCTCCTAATTAAGTATAGGGATTTTCCCGCAATCCACCTCCCGCACTCCACACCCCTAGCGAGATAATTGGCACCCCGGGGAGGCAGTTTGAAATATTGTTTTGGATAATTGCTGTTTTGATTGTTTTTTGTTTTGTTTTGTTTTGACGACCGATTTGGCGCAGGGGTAGGCTACCCACCTTCTGCGCCAGTGGTCTCGGGTTCGATTCCCGAACAAGACAAATATTTGTGTGCATGAACATGTCTATTTGTCTTGGTCTGGGTGTAATCTATGTATATTAAGTATGTATTTACAAACAAAAAGTATTTAAGTATATATTTATCCGTTATCAAGTTTTCCATGATACAGTTTCTTAATGAAATTAACATGGGCTTAGATAATTGGTGTGAATGTAAGAAGTTATTTATTTATTTATTTTATTTATTTATTGTCGAGTTTGTAACAGAATCCGTATATTACTACTAGCTGCTATCCGCCACTGCCTGCGTCCACGACAGCCGTCCGCGTCTGTCTTTCTGTCTGCTACGCTTTCACGCCTAAACAACTTAACCGATTTTGATGAAATTTGAACTTGACCTTGGGAAAGGACATAGGTTAATTTTTATCCCGTAAAAGCATGTACTCTGTAGTCCACGCGGGTGAAGCTGCGGGCGGAAGGCTAGTATTTATTTACAAAAGTATCAAAAATTATTTTGGTACCCTATTGCTTACATCTTTCTTGTTTTTTGTGGGACTCATAAATAAAACATAAACTTATTGATGACAATATTTTAACACAAGTACTTAACCTGTTCTGTGGTGACCTAACCTACATCTATACATTTTATGAGAAGATATTGTACCTTGATTAAGGTGTAGTGTAGGTGTAGACCCTTAACTTAATAAAATAATTGAGTTGTTTTCCGCATAATTTGCGATCACAGCACCCTTTGGCACTGGGATGAAAAGGCACGGCACGGTGGATTCAGCTTATTACGTTAGGGTTGGCACCACAGAACACAGTGGCACTCCACTATAGCTTTTTTTTTATTATTTAGTACTTACATAATCTAAATTTCATAAACCTTTATTACTATAGTATTATATTAATTGTGCTCTAAGTATTTACAAAACGTTATTAGATTTGTTGTAAGAGAGAAAACACTAGGAACATAAAAATTTACAAACTATTAATGAGGAGCTCAGTAAGCCATTTATTTTGAGAATTGGGGTTTATTTAAATAAATAAAATGTTAATTAGTGCGGCAGATACACATCCCAAAAGCCCCCAGTACACGATGGCCGATCATGGTCGGCGACCATGACCAATACATCGTACATTGACACTTTTAAACGAACAAGTTTAAAAAGGTTCCTTCAAAAGTGTCAATGTACGATGTATTGGTCATGGTCGCCGACCATGATCGGCCATCGTGTACTGGGGGCTTTAGATGCGCCGACGACAGTGCCCCGATAACATCGTCTTGTCGTGATGGTACTACACGTTGTCGTCCACACTTATCGCGTTGACCCTTCACCCGATGATTCGCCGTAGCCCGCTTTGTGGCCTTAGCATTAGAAATCTCATCAGGTTATCTCTTTCTTGTGTATAGAAAAGAAAGAGGACAATGCATATGGTTGCTTTTCACGTTTGAGTTTTATAACGAGCAAACCATAGATGGTAGGTAGAGTGCAAATTTGTCAACGTCAAGGCTTTATGAAACTGCATTTCGTTTCAAGGTTTTCACAAAAACTTCATGCCCAAAAAAATTATATGTACTAAATTATACATGGAGGCTGATTATTTATAGAAGATACATAAGACCTTTAAATTGTAAACGTGTACAGGCCGCTTATGGTGAACGCACGCTTGTCCCATGTGAACGCATCGAACGAGCCGAACGAAACGTATTTTAAGAAATCTCTAGAAAGGTGAACGTGACGATTCGACATGGTGAGGTGTGCAAGGTTGTCTAGGTTTTATCTAAAGCCCCCAGTACACGATGGCCGATCATGGTCGGCGACCATGACCAATACATCGTACATTGACACTTTTGAAAGAACCTTTTTAAACTTGTTCGTTCAAAAGTGTCAATGTACGATGTATTGGTCATGGTCGCCGACCATGATCGGCCATCGTGTACTGGGGGCTCGAAGAATTATTTCATTCGGTTCGTTCGAAACGTTCTCCTTGATTAAGTATGCGTTTACCTAGAAACCGTTTTATCGAAATGATTGTTGCCAATTCATAATTTCACTAATGCTTTAACCGCTAATCTAGTTTAAACTCACAAAAAGATCAATTTTACAAATTAATCTATTAAAGTGGTTATAATGATTATTTCGATCCTGCACACAACGGTTACAACACTAGTATTTAAAATAAAGACTGAAAACGTAACTGTTTTTCGAGACGTTTCGTAGTTAATCGAATCTGCGTTTACTTTAGATTAAACGCAAAAATAATACGCTGAAGACACTTTGGCTTAATTTATGATGTGTTAAAAAATGTAACATATTATTTTCAAACACCTATGATAAGGAATCAGCATTTATTTGTTTTTTTGGTTGGTGTCAAAACGGGCATCTTAATTTATGACGGACGACTGTAGTGTAACAAACAAACAATTTACCAAAACCATTGAGTTATAATGTACTATGACCAAAACAACAAAATTTATTACCTACATTATAACTCAATGGGAACAAACAATTTTGTGGAAGTTGGAACAAAGAAGTGATTACAATACATGTTCTGGGTTTTCTTTAGTAATCGGTAGCATTCGGAGGGGGGTGAGGGGGAGAGGGGGGGACTAGGGGAACCCCCCTCTCAAGGGGGGAGGTGAGGAAACGCATAGTTTTTGAGATATTTAAATTTTTGTTTTGAGGTTAAGTCTGTGAAACTGCGCAATGTTTTGTCTACTAGTTAAAAAAAAATGTATGTACACTATAAGGGCAAATGGTTTTGATTAACTAATAGCCTTCCGAACGTCTCCGGCGCTGCGGGAAGTGCAGCCCCTCCTGCCCATGCGTAACAAAGTGCAGGCACTCAATGCTCACCTACGCAGCTTCGGCTTTTTGGTCGCCTGCGGCGACCAGCCTCAGCCGCTGCGGCTCACTTGGTGCCTGTACTTTGTTACAGCGGGCGGGGGCTACTCTCCCTCCGCGCCTCCGGGCTTTTATATACACTCTAGGGGTAGGGCATACTATGTAGTACCACGTGGAGTCGGGGTTGACTAATTCGGTTATGTTACAAATTTTAATTCCAAATAAACAGGCACGAGTCAGATTCTAGAAACGCATGCGAGAAGGAAATAACAAAAATATGGTCCGAGCAATGAACCTTTGTTGACACTTCATTGACAATGGACCAGAGACAAAATAGAACATAGAGACAACACTATATTTCGTCATACATTTTGACATTTTCTTTCTCTTTCTATCAAGTTTTTTCGTAATTAACCTCAAAAATTAAAATAAAGATTTTTCAAAAACTACACATCTCCTCGAAAAAAGGAAAACTAGGTTGTGATTCGGCCATCATTACCTATCGATTAAGACCAAAATCACTTTGAAATTCGTGCTGCTGATTACTAAAGCCGATCCCATGTTCTTTGGGAACAAACACACATTTCAGCATTATTGTGTTCCGGCAATTACAGATAAGATAGCCAGTTCCTCAGTGATTGAGGATTCCGGGAGTAGTGCGCTTCCACCTTCAGCCTTATCACCACTTAACATCAGGCGTAGCATGACGAACCCGACAAAGATTTTGTCTACCCCTTAATGTCATTTTTGACAGTTAAACAAAGAGTTTGTCTACGTTGGGGACTATAAAAAATAAAAATAAAAATAAAAATCATTTATTTTCAGACCAAGGAGTCCATAGAAAGTATTTTAATATTTGTGGTCTAATTATTTACAAAACGTTAAGAGAAAACACTGAGAACATAAAAATGTTTAAAATATTAATGAGGAGCTCAGTAAGCCATTAATTTTGAGAATTGGGGTTTATTTAATTAAATAAAATGTTAGTTATTAATTTTTTTACTTTTTTGCATTCACAATGCAATTATTATTATTAAAAAATGGAAAATGAAGTATTTTTGAAAAAAAAGAGCAGTCGCCCGGATAGCGAAAGGTCGTGCGTTCGAGTCCCATCGGAGCTGGTTGTGAGACGGGTCGATTTTTTCAAAATACTTCATTTTCAATTTTTCAAATAAAATGGTAATTAGTATGGCAGATTAGTTATCTACACCTCTACTACATTTTTAGTACTTTAACGTAGTCAGAAATTAAATTTTTTATACAATTCTGATAAATGTAGGTAAGTAATGAAAACATGTAAAATAAAAAGGGCTCATTTTTTTGACAGCCCTTTGCCTGCCCCCTAAGCAACAAGTGCGCTATGACAAATTGGCGATGGCAGATAATTGAGCTTTTTTAGCTCATCAACGTTATTCGGCGACTGCACATCGAATTACGGGACCCTAATAAAATGTTACACCCCTAGCTAATAATACCGATTCGATAGTTTGGTTTGTTTTACAACACAGTGTTTGAAAAATAAAATGAAGTACCTATTAGGAAAAAAATCGACCCGTCTCACAACCAGCTCCGATGAGATGGGACTCGAACCTTTACTTTTTTCTAAATAAGTACTTCATTTTCAATTTTTCAATAAAAAAATTGCATTGTGAATGCAAAAAAGAAATATCAAACCTTTGTCACCCTGTTTTATTTAAGTACTGCTTTTCTTTTTTAACCAAAATACATATTTCACGCACGCCTTTCACTGAAATTGGTAAAAACTACAATAATATAGGTAATAAATGACAACTTTCATTAGTATGGCACTTAAAAAGTAGCATTTAACCTTTAATTAAGACACTACGGGTTAATGTAGCGACTGCAGCGACACCTAGTGACAGATTTATTGCTACAAAAACTGCTTTTACTGAAAGAAGATACTTTCTTCCTAACGTTAGAAAGTGTGGATAAGACATTTTTTTATGGAGAGTCTCAAATTAAACAAATACTTACTTAAGTAAGTTTATTTATAAAAAAAAACTTTTTCATGACTAGCTTTTTTGCTGACTGTACTTTAATATTGTATTGTCATGCAAATAAAACCTGTATTCAAAATTTCAAATCAATCGGACACAGGGAAGGGGTTCAAATTTAGCATGCAAGATCTGACCCTAACGGACATAGGTACCTACATACACTGCGAGTTAAATAAAAGCTTGTGTAAAAAGCTGATTTTTGACAGTTTATTTTAAACTGTATTGAATATGTAAAGTTTCAAAATTATATGGAGAAGTATTTCAGTTTCGAATCATATAGATCAGATTCGTACAAATTATGGCGTAAGTATAAGTCTAATAACGTTGAGATTTTAAATTATTTTTATGCATTCACAATGCAATTCTGTAAGTATAAGAAAAATATGATAGTAAAAAACCACGAGCCCTATAAGTAGCTTTCAGGCTACATATAGAGCTCGTGGTTTTTTTACTATCACATTTTTCTTATACTTACAGAATTGCATTACACATATTTTTCTTATAACGTAAGTCGGAAAAACGAAACTCAAGGTCTTAAATATAAAAATTCGTTGACGTGACAGTTACGAGTTTATGTATGTGCTGGAATTTTAAGAGGTATAGTATACAACTAGTATACGTAGGTTTAACCATAAAATAACCGTAAACAGCTATGGGACCGTCATAATATCCATGGAGCTCGACTTAATACCTAAGGTAACTGGAGAGTGCAGTACTAACAGTTTTTTGTGACCACAAATTACACAGTGGCTGTCTTCCGTCTCACCTACACTTTAAAAAAATACGTATGGTCATATGAGACAACTGACAGCCACTCCATACTAAATGCCAAATTTGCTGGGTACACTTTTTTATTCAGGGTGAGTACTCCAGTTACCTCAGTATTAATTAAGTCGAGCTCCATGGTCATATCCATAAAAATAAAACGTCACCCCTCGACGTAATTTAAAAAAAATCAAGTCAGTTCAGTAGCCATAACGAGGTGTCTTGTGTCAGTAAAAACTACCCGTAAAAAGCACCATAACCCGAAATAACCCAATTTTTTCCTGAAAAGTAATTGATGTTAGTTTTTTTTGTCAAGATCAAAAAATTTAGGAATGTGTGAGGATCTCTTGAGGACATATTGGCAGCATATTTTTTGTGTTTTGCTTCTGTATTTTTTTTCTGTCAAATTGTTTTTATGACTTGTTTTTATTACAGCCTATGCAAATGTTTGCAATTTTGCCGTTAGCTACATTCGACGGCTAATCTTGTTGTTGGGGGGGAATCTTACCTCAATTTTTGCTCATTTAATTGGTTTTATATCCTAGAAAGTGACAAATTAACAAATAAAAACAATATTGAAGTAATATGCGAGTCTGCTGACGATGACGGACGACTGTACATTTTACTTTTATAAATATTTTTCTTATTACTTACGGTAAATTTAAATTACCTACTTACTTAGGTATAGCATCTTTAGATCCACGAAACGATCCAAAATGCTTCATATTAGCTCATTTCACCCACTTCCAGAAAGTGATAAATAAAATAAAAAATAGGTACCTACCTAGAAAAATGTAGGTAAGTCAGAGTGATCTTAGCTAAATCCGTATCACAAGAGCATTCGCTTCCTAGGTACCTACTATAATTCCGGGTAAAGATTCGTTTGCGTTTAGTATAATATCTCTGTGATGTTCAGGCAAATTATTTTGCTTCTACTAAAAATATCTTTGTGAACTAACAACACAATGAACGTTCGTCAGTCAACAATGACAGTCAGTCATTATAAATAGCTTGGTGTCTTATTATGTGTTATTTGACAGAAGTGGACAGACACATTTCACGAGCCGTCGACTGCAAGTGGCGCGGAGAGCCGCCGCAACACACTAGTGTATTGGTTATTTGAGAACTCTATTAATATTGTCTTTGACTGTAGTATTAAGGCCTGCGCAGACTTTTGTCCGCCGACATATTTTTTTTCCACAACGGGGTAGCACTTAGCCTTCATCACACTTGATGTTAAGTGGTGATAAGGCTGAAGGTTGAAGCGCACTACTCCCGGAATCCTCAATCACTGAGGAACTGGCTATCTTATCTCTAACTGCCGGAACACAATAATGCTGAAAACATCATTGTTATGGCGTTAGACTTAGATAAGATGGTGGTAGCTAGCCAGGCGGACTAAGAACAAGTCCTACCACCAACCAAACCGAATACAACTGGGCATCGAACCCGGGACCTCTTGGCCTGCAATTGGTGGTGTGAACCACCAGAGGTGTGAGTGTGTGTGTAGACAACAGAGGCGGTTGAACATAACCTAAAAGTTGCTGCGAATTCAATGAAAACTAAGCTAACCAACTAAAACTAAGGTTATTCTGCCCATGAAGCTATCTAGCGACTCCTGATTCCTCGCTAGACCTTAACGAATGGAATAACCGTCGATATACGTTGAACTCGCGGCGAGCGACGGACAAAAGTCCGGACAAAAGTCGGCGGACAAAAGTCTCTCGTCTGCGTAGGCCTTTATTCTGACTGACAGCAAAAGAAACTGCTTAGTCCAAAATAATATGATGAATTAAATAGAAGTAAACTAGGTGTAAGTATATATATTCTAAGTGACACATATTCGCGTCCGAAATACCTCAATGTCTCAAGACGAAAATCTTTGACCAGTGTGTGTTGCCAGTAATGACTTATGGAAGCGAGACGTGGTCTTTTACTATGGGTCTCATAAGAAGGCTCAAAGTCACCCAGCGAGCAATGGCGAGAGCGATGCTTGGTATTTCCCTGCTCGATCGAATCAGAAATGATGAGATCCGCAGGAGAACTAAAACAACCGACGTCGCTCGAAGGATTGCATCATTGAAGTGGCAGTGGGCGGGACACATAGCGCGGAGAACCGATGGCCGTTGGGGCGGAAAGTTTCTCGAATGGCGACCGCGTACCGGACGACGTTCCGTGGGCAGGCCCGCTACAAGGTGGACCGACGATCTGGTCAAGATCGCGTTGCGCCGCTGGATGCGGAAAGCGCAGGACCGATCGTTGTGGAGATCCTTGGGGGAGGCCTATGCCCAGCAGTGGGCGTCGTTCGGCTGACATGATGAAACTAGGTGTGAGGAGCTAGTGGCGCAGTGGTTAGAGCGCTCAGCATGCGATCGTTCAGAACCGTACTACTGTCATCAAAACCGTCATTCTATTCTAGCAGAACACGCACATTGTCTCTTTAAACTCGGACATTGGCAGAATCGTCGCGTAAAGAGACGCAGCCATCTACAACCAAAAATTGATTGATGCGATCGTTGAGGTTAAGCAACTACGATAATGGTCGCGGTCACGGGATGGGTGACCAAACTATTTTCATCTCAAGCTCCTCCGTGCTTCGGAAAGCACGTTAAGCCGTTGCTCCCGGCTGCATTTGCAGTCCTTAATCCGCATTGGGCCCGAATCGTGGGTCGTAGCGTAGCCCATTCTCCTTATCCATCCATAAGGAAGACCTGTGCCCCAGCAGTGCGGACATTATAAAATATGTATGTATAAGCTGATGATGATTAAACTAGCTGCACCGCGCGGTTTTATCCGCGTACCTACCTATGTGTTGTAAGTACCTATACTGATTGACTTATGAATAACCAATCTTCTGGTCGCAGTCGCGTAAAAACCTTCGAAATGTTACCAGAATCACACTTCTACTCCAACCTATGGCTAAATTAAACAGGCAGAGGCATTACCGCATCTCCTCCGTCCTGTATTCAATATTACTTCAATATTGCGATGATAGCTCAGGTAGCCCCTACAGCAGGCTGTCCGGAAAAAAACATCTACAATACAAATAATACTCGGGTAATTCGTCTATTTAAAAAGTAGTACCTACCTATTTACCTAGAGTGCTTGCCAGACAAGTCTGCGCGCGGTACTGCGCGCGGTAAAAATCAAATAGTAATATTTTCTATAACCTTAAAACAAAATATGTACTGTAGGTAACTAAAGCGCCAAAAACGCCCCAGTCACGCGCACAGTTATCTGACACGCACTCTAGATAGGTATTATTGTGATTCAGGTTGACTAGTAGAGAATGTCACAAAATCAAGTCTGCCATTTATTTTGCTGCAAAAATTTTAATCATATAATAAAAGGTTTATAATTTTCGATACAAAAGCTCCTTTTCGCCGTTGTCGGTTAAACCTTGATTAAACCCGGTCGTATGTCACCGTTCTCACAACGCGGTAGTTACAGGCTACTCGAGATTTTTGTATGGGAGGTGTCCGATGCCTGTTTACCGGTAAGAGTCATGTAATTACGTAATACAGACACTGCGGAGCGGACTCTGGATCATATTTACTTTTATTAGAAGTTGGTTCAAGGTTCAATCACAGCACACTAGAAAATGAATGAATGAAAGGCGAATCACGAAAGGGATATATTGTGCGAACGTGGAAGGTTCGGTTGCGCAAGGGCGTCCTAGAAAAACCTGCGGGCCAAATAGGGGTTTTAATAAAAAAATACTGGTGTACGCAGTGACAAAATCGTCAGGCATGTATTTTTTTTATAGTGAGGGGAATGCATTTACGCATACCCCGTCCACGTGCGGTGTGCGGACGGTGGTTATGTGGGACTCTCCAGGCCACTTCCTGATCCTCCATCCAGTGTCAGATACTCGATGGGGGATCAGGGGGGGGGAATACCCGCTAAACCCCTCACTTCTTGCTCTCTCCACCGTCAACTAGGTCATAATGTGGAGGGCATGTATGAAAAGATTGATGGATGTAGGTAGGTACTACATGAAGTGAAAGAAGTATGCAAGGATCGTAGCAGGTGGGCTACGATGGTATATAGTAGAGGCACCAAAGAGTACGCGCTACTAAAGAGTACGCAGTCTGTTTAGTAGTTTTACTGTGCGACAAGGATCTTTGGACACGCGGTCGGAATGGGAACTACTTGACTCTTCTTTAGCTATTCAATCAGTCAACTAGCGCTCTTGTCAATGTGATCCAAGTGCCAAATGATCCTGGTCGCATATGACCATGAAGCTCGACTTAATACTGAGGTAACTGGAGTTCTCACCCTGAATAAAAAAGTGAACACCAGCAAATTTGACATTTAGTATGTAGTGGCTGTCAGTTGTCTCATATGACCATACGTATTTTTTTAAAGTTTAGGTGAGACGGAAGACAGCCACTGTGTAATTCGTGGTCACAAAAAATTGTTCGTACTGCACTCTCCAGTTACCTCAGTATTAAGTCGAGCTTCATGCATATGACTAAACGCACTGCGTACTCTTTGGTAGCCCGTACTCCTTGGTGTCTCTACCCTATGGGCCATGAAGCTCGACTTAATACTGAGGTAACTGGAGCGTGCAGTACGAACAATTTCTTGAATACCACAAATAACACAGTGGCTGTCTTCCGTCTCACCTACACTTTTAAAAAATACGTACGGTCATATGAGACAGCTGACAGCCACTTCATACATAAATGTCAAATTTGCTGGCGACACTTTTTTATTCAGCTGCTAGCTTTTTTTTTCTAGCATTTTAGCCTAACCTCCTCAGATAATACCTACAGTAGCATATGGCTGTCGGCAGCCCTGCGCCACAATAACTCTATTATCTATAGCTGCACTCCAGGGGTGAAATGCGCAACGCGACACATTTGGACAAATTGGGCGGCAAATCGCAGCCATTGTTGGCTGACGAGAACAGGGTAGTAACTCGGATTAGGGTGACGGGTGTTGAATAAACTGATTTTGAAAAAAAAAATTAACAATACCTACATTCTTTACATGTGGAAATTATAATGAAACTCAAAATTATTTTTTATTGGTTATTTACACATAATCCGTCATAATACTTACCTACGACAAAATCCAGGCTATAAAAAAACTAAATTTTAACTTTTTGCTTCTCCCCTGCCTTCTGCTTCTGCACGCCTAAGTTCAATATTTAAGGCAGAATACCGTAGATTTAAACACACGATAACTCCTCCCAACCCATCTCAATGTATGAGCACTCTATTGGGCAATTAAACATTTCATTTCATTTCTCAAAATAGGTACGACTACCGGTTGAGACCTATCAAACGCATCCTAGTAGGTAATTTAATGATAAGCCAAATATTTACACAAAAAGTGATTTATCAAGCTTGTTATGTTTAATTGAATATCTTAATTAAATGCTTAGATACTTTCGCCCAATAAAGTTATTTCAGCTCTTTGTTCCTGAACAAAGGAAGTGTAAAAGTTCAATAACTAAATTATTTTACACTCCCGTTTAACATTAAGTACTTATAAAATCATTTAATTGAAAAAAATATCTAAGTTACAACACTGCGGCACTCATTCACGCAAGTGTTGCATTCCAAAACCAACTATTGCATGTTGAGTGTCAAAGCACAAAGAGCTGTTCATTTGTGTCCCCAAACTATGGCCCTTTGTTCCGATACTCGTAACTGCGGATTAACAGTGTCACGCCTTTGCCCCATTATTATAATTTAAAAATAAAAAACTATTATTCGAAATTCAACCTTAAAATCCAAGCAGCAACGACTGAAATGGAAGAAACTGGTCTCAGATTTTTGTGAACGAATTTCTAAAATGTAGAAGCGAATAAAAGTTTTCTAGTCGTTCAGCATTTGAGCTTAAAGTTTTGAAAAGAAGGTTTTAATCAATTAATTTTAAAAATAATTGTTTTTCTTTATATCAGCGGATTGTCCAACAAACTTTTTAAAGTTGGAAAAACTAAAGCAGAAGTCAAGTCAATAACAAAAAAACATTAATTTTGATCTTGAGCATAAGAGTAGTAGAGTAATAAAGATCGGTTTTCGTAGTAAGACTGTCAAGTTTATACTAGGTATACATTTCGTCGCACATGGCATGTTTCCAATATTTTCGTGGATTAACACACTTTTGCGTTATCCATTCAAGTCCTGTCCGGCACTACCCGGACGCCTGGCAACCCTAGCCGCATGGCATGCTTTCAATAAATTAAACCAAAAAATAAGAGTGAAGGGAAATTAATTCGCAAGCTGAAAGTTGGTGAAATTATTCAAAACATAATTATAAAATAAATTAAAAAAGTCCTCATCGATCCGGTACCTGGAAAAAATACTAGAAGTCAAAGGAAAAAAATGGGATTTTCGTGATTTTCAGCAAAACGGTAAGCTTTATCATAAAATTAGCTCAGACAAAAATTGTAGATCATGTAACTATCTACAAAAAATGGATTAATACTTTTTTCCTGAGAGCCACTGTTTCTGAGATTTGGAATATTGTATATTGTAGTGTGCGGCTTCGCCCGCGTGGTCTACACGGCGTTATCCCGCAAGAATGTGATATTTTTCCGGAATGAAAAGTAGTCTTATGTTCCTCTCCAGACTGCAAAATATCTGTGTCATTTTGGCGTGATTGAGAAACAAACATCTAAACATTCACATTTACGTTATCCTGCGGGAATGTGATATTTTTCCGGAATAAAAAATAGCCTATGTTTCTCTCCAGGCTACAAAGTATCTGTGTCTCAAATTTCGGCCAAATCCTTTTAGCCGTTTGGGCGTGATTGAGTAACAAACGTCTAAACATCTAAGCTTTGCATATGAGGACGATAACAACTTTTCCAAATTTTTGAATCGATATATCTGAGAAACGGTGGCTCTTGAGAAAAAATATTGATACATTTTTATAGATAAGTAATTACATGACCTTCAATTTTAGTTAAATCTAACTTTATGATAAAACTTACCGTTTTGCTGAAAATTGCGAAAAACCAATTTTTTTCCTTTGACCTCGTATTTTTTCCAGGTTTCCGATCGACGAGGAGTTTTCTTTTATAATTATATTGTTTTGAACAATTTCACCAACTTTCAGCTTTTTGCGGATTAATGTACCTTCGGATGTCTAAATTGACCGCAGGCTTATTACCAAAACAAGCGACCGGTTGCTAATTGTACAAATGCAACGCGACTGCTACTAGTTGCGGTTGGCTTGCAATCGGTACAGGTCGGTACAGTACTTTTCATGCAATTTTAGTTCACAAATCGCTCGCTTGTGGCGCTATCGTAGCGATTTACGTTCCGTAATACGAATATGTGTTTTGGGAGCGATTTATTGTTAATTGGGTATTTGACAGAATTTTTTTTATTGACTTAAAATGTTCATTGAATTAGTAGCAACACAACATAGCTATTTATTTTCTAATATCTTGAATATTTTCAGCGATATAGAGCATCAAACTTTCTAATTAGACAAGGAGAGCGCTATAGAAACGTAACGTCACATTTCTATAGCGCCATACTTTCGCCATAGAAAATTTCGTTTTAGAAAGAGATAGCTAGAGTCACAATTAAGTAGCTCATAATTCGCTTGTTATAATACAGATTGAATTTCTTTTTTCACATTTGTTATTCAATAATTTTAGATTTCTGAATGTCATAAATAAATATTTACATTTCAACAACAGTCAAATACCCAATTGTCGCGATTGCAACTGTCACTTTAAGATCGGTAATAAGCCTGCCGGACTACACACTTTGGCGTTCACATTCAAGTGTCCGGCTTTAACCGGACGCCTGGCAACCCTACGCATGGCATGCTTCCAATATTTTCGTGGATTAACACGCTTTTGCGTTATCCATTCAAAATTCGATAGAGATCAAAAGGAAATGGTGTGTGTGTATTGTTGTACATTTGTAATCTGCCGTGGGATTTCGTTTACGTTCCATTTGGTAGGTAGTCGACTAGATAAATAGATAATGTGGGATAAGCACAATGAAGAGTAAGAAAAAAGTCAGAAGTATTATTTGTGCTTAGATATAATAATTTTACGCAAAGCAAGGTTTTTGTCCTTGTTGCGTTTTCAAGACTTAAGTTTTTTGACGTCGTCTTCGACTTTCTCTGTACATTTTGTCACAATAATTACTATTACTACCTACGACTAAGTTCAAAAAGTGCACAGATATTATTGAACTCGACTGTACCTGAAGGCTGTTGTAGACGTAGAGTAAACGGTAGAGTAGAGTGGTAGAGTACTAACTATCCTACTAACTATACTAATGTAGACAGACATCATTAGTCGAGTAGAGTAGGTACTGAAATTTGGTAGAGTAGAGTAGCTAGTAAACGGTAGAGTAGTGCGGTAGAGTAGCTTGCCTGCGGTGCTAGCTACGCTACTCTACCAAATTTTAGTACCTACTCTACTCTACCAATGATGTCTAGGTAGAGCAATACCCTATGAGGCCACTTTAAGGATTTTTTGACTTTTAAGCACCAAGTACTAAATGTTCTTAGGTATTTAAGACACATATTATATCTTAAATTCGGTATAAGTAGATAATTTATCTATCTTTAAAGGTACATTTTTTTAAATTTAAAAAAGTAAAATAGTTTTTTGTATATAACACAAAATGTGTGAGAGGTGCCAAAGGTATCGGTTTTGGCCACTTATTGATAGTAAAAATTTTGTAAGTATAGCGAAAAATCGAAACCAAACCCACGTTAAATCAATATAGTCTAATGCGCTAGAAACCAATCAATTGCAAAACAACAATTTAATTGTGAAAAACAAAGTATTTCATCCAAAACAAATTTCATAAAATTTTCATACAAAACATTTTTTAAAACGGAAAACGACATTTATTGAAAAAAATCGTATGAGTTATGGAATTCTAACGGTTGTTATTTTTACCTTAAAATACCTTATTTTAATTGCCTTTAGCAAAAATGGCGAAAAGTTGTTTAGAAAACTTTTAGAGCAAAAAGTGGCCAAAACCGGTACAGGGGCCAAAACCGGGGCTTCTGCCCTACATTAGTATAGTTAAGTAGTAGGATAGTTAGTACTCTACCACTCTACTCTACCGTTTACTCTACCCGTGTACAGCTGCCTATGGTTTGTTAGACATCAAGGGCTCTTTACATATACTAATAGTATAAATTATTAATGTGAAAGTGTGTATGTTTGTTTGTTTGACCCTCTTTCACGTCAAAACGAAGCAACGGATCGACAGGTTTTTTTTTGTATGGGAATAGTTTGGGAGCTGGCGAATGACATAGTAGGCTACTTTTTACTCCGGAAAATACCACATTCCTTCGGGATAACTTTGAGAAGAACACACGGGCGAAGCCGCGGGCAGTAGGCTGAGTTGAGAAATAAAAACTCTTAACAGGAACGAAAGAGACATTTACTACTTAACTATCAATATACGGAAAAGGAGAATGGCCATGGCCCATGACATATGACCCACCACGAGGGCCCAACAAGGATCTCTTATCACGTACGAAAGAGACATTAACTACAAACTTACAGTTGTAGTACTTAACAGCTGTCATCAACAGTAGGTATACCTACGGATAAGGAGAATGGCCATGGCCCATGACGTATGACCCACCACGAGGGCCCAACAAGGATCTTTTATCACGTACGAAAGAGACATTAACTACAAACTTACAGTTGTAGTACTTAACAGCTGTCATCAACAGTAGGTATACCTACGGATAAGGAGAATGGCCATGGCCCATGACATATGACCCACCACGAGGGCCCAACAAGGATCTCTTATCACGTACGAAAGAGACATTAACTACAAACTTACAGTTGTAGTACTTAACAGCTGTCATCAACAGTAGGTATACCTACGGATAAGGAGAATGGCCATGGCCCATGACATATGACCCACCACGAGGGCCCAACAAGGATCTCTTATCACGTACGAAAGAGACATTCATTACAAACTTACAGTTGTAGTACTTAACAGCTGTCACCAACAGTAGGTATACCTACGGATAAGGAGAATGGCCATGGCCCATGACATATGGCCCATGACATATGACCCACCACGAGGGCCCAACAAGGATCTCTTACCACGTACAAAAGAGACATTAATTACAAACTTACAGTTGTAGTACTTAACAGCTGTCATCAACAGTAGGTATACCTACGGATAAGGAGAATGGCCATGGCCCATGACATGACCCACCACGAGGGCTCAACAGGGATCTCTTATCACGTACGAAAGAGACATTCATTACAAACTTACAGTTGTAGTACTTAACAGCTGTCATCAACAGTAGGTATACCTACGGATAAGGAGAATGGCTATGGCCCATGACATGACCCACCACGAGGGCCCAACAAGGATCTCTTAACACGTACGAAAGAGACATTCATTACAAACTTACAGTTGTAGTACTTAACAGCTGTCACCAACAGTAGGTATACCTACGGATAAGGAGAATGGCCATGGCCCATGACATATGGCCCATGACATATGACCCACCACGAGGGCCCAACAAGGATCTCTTACCACGTACAAAAGAGACATTAATTACAAACTTACAGTTGTAGTACTTAACAGCTGTCATCAACAGTAGGTATACCTACGGATAAGGAGAATGGCCATGGCCCATGACATGACCCACCACGAGGGCTCAACAAGGATCTCTTATCACGTACGAAAGAGACATTCATTACAAACTTACAGTTGTAGTACTTAACAGCTGTCACCAACAGTAGGTATACCTACGGATAAGGAGAATGGCCATGGCCCATGACATATGGCCCATGACATATGACCCACCACGAGGGCCCAACAAGGATCTCTTATCACGTACGAAAGAGACATTAACTACAAACTTACAGTTGTAGTACTTAACAGCTGTCATCAACAGTAGGTATACCTACGGATAAGGAGAATGGCCATGGCCCATGACATATGGCCCATGACATATGACCCACCACGAGGGCCCAACAAGGATCTCTTATCACGTACGAAAGAGACATTAACTACAAACTTACAGTTGTAGTACTTAACAGCTGTCATCAACAGTAGGTATACCTACGGATAAGGAGAATGGCCATGGCCCATGACATATGGCCCATGACATATGACCCACCACGAGGGCCCAACAAGGATCTCTTACCACGTACGAAAGAGACATTAATTACAAACTTACAGTTGTAGTACTTAACAGCTGTCATCAACAGTAGGTATACCTACGGATAAGGAGAATGGCCATGGCCCATGACATGACCCACCACGAGGGCTCAACAGGGATCTCTTATCACGTACGAAAGAGACATTCATTACAAACTTACAGTTGTAGTACTTAACAGCTGTCATCAACAGTAGGTATACCTACGGATAAGGAGAATGGCCATGGCCCATGACATGACCCACCACGAGGGCCCAACAAGGATCTCTTATCACGTACGAAAGAGACATTCATTACAAACTTACAGTTGTAGTACTTAACAGCTGTCACCAACAGTAGGTATACCTACGGATAAGTAGAATGGCCATGGCCCATGACATATGGCCCATGGCATATGACCCACCACGAGGGCCCAACAAGGATCTCTTATCACGTACGAAAGAGACATTAATTACAAACTTACAGTTGTAGTACTTAACAGCTGTCATCAACAGTAGGTATGCCTACGGATAAGGAGAATGGCCAGCCTTGGAGAGGGCCAAATAAGGATTGATCGATGGGTGTTTAACGCCTGCGAATGCAGCTGAACGTGCCTTCCAAAGTACTTACATACAATAAAACTCGACATTCGCGTGGTTGGAGCGAGTACAGAGCTCCTTGTTTAAACAAAAATGTCAAAAAAGATTGACTTAGTTTTGGTTTTATCACACAAAATTTGCTAATGAGACGAGCCCCAGATTTAATCTACATTAGGTATATCTCCCGCTAATTCTGATTTCCTGGTAACCCCTCAACTCTTAACAGGAACGAAAGAGACATTTACTACTTAACTATCAGTATACGGAAAAGGAGAATGGCCATGGCCCATGACATGACCCACCACGAGGGCCCAACAAGGATCTCTTATCACGTACGAAAGAGACATTCATTACAAACTTACAGTTGTAGTACTTAACAGCTGTCATCAACAGTAGGTATACCTACGGATAAGGAGAATGACCATGGCCCATGACATATGGCCCATGACATATGACCCACCACGAGGGCCCAACAAGGATCTCTTATCACGTACGAAAGAGACATTAATTACAAACTTACAGTTGTAGTACTTAACAGCTGTCACCAACAGTAGGTATAACTACGGATAAGGAGAATGGCCATGGCCCATGACATATGGCCCATGACATATGACCCACCACGAGGGCCCAACAAGGATCTCTTACCACGTACGAAAGAGACATTAATTACAAACTTACAGTTGTAGTACTTAACAGCTGTCATCAACAGTAGGTATACCTACGGATAAGGAGAATGGCCATGGCCCATGACATGACCCACCACGAGGGCTCAACAAGGATCTCTTATCACGTACGAAAGAGACATTCATTACAAACTTACAGTTGTAGTACTTAACAGCTGTCATCAACAGTAGGTATACCTACGGATAAGGAGAATGGCCATGGCCCATGACATGACCCACCACGAGGGCCCAACAAGGATCTCTTATCACGTACGAAAGAGACATTCATTACAAACTTACAGTTGTAGTACACTCGACAGCACATCAAGTTCAACATTTTAACTGCGATAACAGCTTTTATTACGTAGGGCATAAAGGCGGTCTCAAGGTCAACATGTATAGTCTGATGTGCCGCCGTGTGTACCATACTTAACAGCTGTCACCAAAGGTAGGTATACCTACGGATAAGGAGAATGGCCAGCCTTGGAGAGGGCCAAATAAGGATTGATCGATGGGTGTTTAACGCCTGCGAATGCAGCTGAACGTGCCTTCCAAAGTACTTACATACAATAAAACTCGACAATTCGCGTGGTTGGAGCGCGTACAGAGCTCCTTGTTTAAGGCGCTACTCGGAAAAATATGGACTTTTTGATTTAAAACTATAGGACGGTTACAGTTGTTACAAAATAAAACACTTTCACAGATTTTTTCACGCAATTTATTCAACAACTTAGTTAAATTTTAGTTGTTTTTTTGCCACCTTGCAAATTGCGTGAAAAAATCCGTGAAAGTGTTTTATTTATATGGACAGTTCGCGCAGAAATCTAAGATGTGTTTATAGTTGTTACAAATCTGGTAATAAGGTATATATTTCTTCATACCTTTATCTAGGTTCGTATAGTTCCAGAAACACGATTTTATAATTTTGCCTCGACACTTTTTATTTTCGAAAAGACCTCTAAAAAATACGAAAATTCAAGATTATTCTTAAATGGATTTAAAAATACTATTGGAAATTGGTTTAATTAGTGACATTTTTAAAAAATCGCTATAGTTTTTTAATACGAAGTGATTTTGTGTTTTTTTGCCTAATCTGCAAAATCGGTCTCGCTCCCGCGCGCGTCGTTTTCTCATTGCTATCTTGCTTCAGCACGATTTATCCGAGTATCGCCTTAAACAAAAATGTCAAAAAAGATTGACTTAGTTTTGGTTTTATCACACAAAATTTGCTAATGAGACGAGCCCCAGATTTAATCTACATTAGGTATATCTCCCAGCTAATTCTGATTTCCTGGTAACCCCTCATCTTGGCTACTTCATCACTTCGGTAGTGAAGTCACTATCTGCTGTCCTATCTGTGTTTGGATTTGCTCCCTGATCGGATTACGATAAATGAAGCTTTGGCTATTTCCACCTGGCCATGAAAGAATGATGATTAGGATGGGATACTAAAACTTGAGGAGCCCGTGGCGCAGTGGTCGTTAGCGCTCGGCTTGCGATCGTTGAGGCTAAGCATCTTTCGCAATGGTCGGTCACGGGATGGGTGACCAAAAATTTATTATGAAGAGCTCCTCCGTGCTTCGGAAGGCACGTTAAGCCATTGTTGGTGCCGGTTGCGCTCATAATATACCTACCTAAGTCCTTCGAGCAACGCGTTACTCGAACCCTAAGTCAAATATATGGAAAATTTGCTGTGAGCAGAGGGTTTTTTTATTTTATTTTATGGAAAAGGTACACCAACAGTATATATATTACACATTCTTAAATATAACCAGTTTACAATAAAAGTTCTTATATATATACCAATTACAGGCATACACAACATTTGCAGAATTTTTATTGCGTTTTCAACACGTATCCATTACCTTAGTACCTACCTATATGATTCTGTGTTAATAGTACCTACTTACGTCTTTTTATGTTCTGGAAACTAGTGAAACAGACAAAGTTCGCAGTCCAAATTAAAAATGCTATCATGTGCCTTCTTAATTTTTTACGCGAATCTAGAAAAAATGCCTTAACTAATCAATACAACGACTATGCCATTATAGTTAAATTACGGGAAATAATATGAATACATTGTGAAATTAAAAAAAACAAACGCAAATAATTTACTGCTTATCGCCTCAAACAAAACTATCGGATTCGAATTTACAAAATCCGCTGTTTATCCTTTAAAACGGCGTTCTTTTTTAAAACATCCGTCTCAGTAACCCTAAACCTGGCGCACCTGAATAATGGGCGTTCCTGATTGGTCTAAATTCCCAGAGGGGTGAGCGGGAAGCGCTGTGATTGGTCGGCTTCGATCGGGGGTGGAACTTAGCTGGTGTCAAGTTACTGGCCCTTAATAACTGTGATGTTGGTGATTTAGGGATTTCGATGTGACAGACAAGAGTTTTCGAGGGTGCTACGTCAAATTGGCGCTTTAATTATTTTGAATTATAGACGAGCGTTCAATGTTTGTGACAAAAGAGTTTGGGAAGTTCTAGGATTAGTGCTTCGACATTCGAGAGTATTTTTAACCGACTTCTAAATCAAAAAGGAGGAGGTTGAAAGTTGAAAACTTCCTTAGCGGCGTTGTGCATTTTTTGTGATGGGTAAAAAATGTTAAACTCGCGTCAGGCAGGACACGTGACCGTCAAATCGAACAGCTGCAATAAGCTGCAATGGATTTAAGTAGACATAGGGAGCTTACTATTGGTGCCGTAACTGGAATACTTTAATAATATTCTAAATTCATTTTTCGAACCGCACCAATTGGTGCCGTAACGGGATTGCTTTTTGTGCCGTTCAAATGTTGCGGTTCGAATTGGTGCCGTAACTGGAATACCTCAGCTTTTGTCTACTTATATCAAAACGTCAAAAATGACATTTCATCGTAGACAAACCTATTGTTTAGGTGTCAATTATAGACTTTCGAGGTAGACAAAACTCTTCTCGGGTTTGTTATGCTACGCGTGCAGGAGCAGACCCCTTTCACAAATTGTCGGAAACTTTCCCAACTGCGGAAAGTATGCGCTGTCTCTTTGTCACTCACTATAGAATAGATAAAGACAAAGCATAGAATTCGAATCCGATTCCGTTTCCGACGGTTTGTGAATTGAATTTTCCAACGGCAGTACAACAAAATTGAATTTTCCAATAAAGAAAAAATATAAAGCTATCTATCATTCCCCCCCTTTTCATTTTTGATTTGATTATGGGTTTTCTCTTGACATACATCTTGCTCGAAGAGAAGATGATATCTATGATAGAGCGAGCTTACCCAGAAGGTGAACTTGAAGAAAAAAAAGTGCCAAGTAACAGTTCCTTGACCTAAATATCAGTAACAATTTATTCCCAATTTCCTTCACTGACATATCTACATAGCTTAAGAATGTGGTTCTAATAGAATACGAAGTTTTTTTTTTCGGTTGCTATTATATCATAAACTTTACCACCGCCGTGAACCCACAACGACGCTACACACTTCCATTTCATAATTTCCATAGTGTCAGGTGACCGTGTCGATTACTCAGAAACGGCCTGGGAACAATGCGAGCCGGTTCTCGTAAAGACGCCATCTTGTCAACCCCCCCTCTGAAAGGGGGGTCCGATTTAATTGTTTTGTGTAAACTCATGGGTTGGGCAAACTTTTGGCTTAACCTTCTTTTTGGTCAAGCCTCTGTGGAGTATTGGTTCACACCACCGGTGTTAGACCCAGAGGTTCCGGGTCCGATTCCCAGTGGGGGTAAGTACAGTCAGCGTCAAATTCATATAAGCCTTTAGAGTAGTCAAAATCATCTGAAAAACATAAAACCAATTTGATCTACGCAGTTCGAATCATCATATTGTTGTAAAGCACGCAAGGTGTTCAAAATATCTTCGCACTCATTGTTTCATTCAAAGCTAAGATTTACAGATATTTTGAGAGCTTTCTTTGCTTAGATAATTTTGAACACTGACTGCTCATCACTACATAGTATAAAACAAAGTAGCTTTCTCTGTCCCTATGTCCCTTTGTATGCTTAAATCTTTGAAACTACGCAACGGATTTTGATGCGTTTTTTTTTAATAGATAGAGTGATTCAAGAGGAAGGTTTATATGTACTTTTTATCCCGATATTCCCATGGGAACGGGAACCACGCGGGTGAAACCGCGGGCGGCCGCTAGTAAAAAAATTTGAAACAATGAGTGCGAAGATATGTTGAACACCTTCCTTGCTTTCAACAATATGATGATTCGAACTGCGTAGATCATATTGGTTTTATGTTCTTCAGATGATTTTGACTACTCTAGCTAGAGGCTTATATCAATTTGACGCTGACTGTACATATTTTATTCGGTGTAGTTGGTGGTAGGACTTGTTCTAAGTCCGTCTGGCTAACTACCACCACTTATCTAAGTCTGACGCCTTAACAACGATGTTTACAGCTTTCTTGTGTTCCGGCAGTTATAAATAAGATAGCCAGTTCCTCCGTGGTTGATTCTGGGAGTAGGTAGTGCGCTTCTATCTCCTTATGGCTAAGTTGCTACGTACCGTGGATTAGAATCAGTCAAACTCCGTAGTTCAAGGGCTGTATTGTGCCACAAATGCACAACTTATCTGACCTGGTCGTCATTAGACCGATAGTCTGGTTTCTCCACAGAACACAAAAAGAAGGGTTTCTCTATAAGGTACTCCTGTCACCAGGTCAGATATGTTTGAGGCACTGCTAGCCAGGTGGTTCACCGAATTACGCAATCTTGGCGTCCGATATTTTTGAAGTGAAAACTTTTTTAGCGGCGTTGTGCACTTTTTGTGATGGGTAAAAATGTTAGGACACGTGACCTGGGTGCCTACCATCAACTTTAAGACAGCGATTCAAAAATAGCGCGATGCAGAATAGGTTCCTAAAATGAATTGCTTTCTTTCGTACTCTGACCTTCTAAAAACTGGATCGCAAATGAATTGCTAAATGTTAATGACCGACCGATTTGTGTCCCTTTTCTTCTACCCGTCTCTTTCACTCGATTCTGTCATGCCCGGAGAGTAAGAGGGACGGGTATAACCTGCAGGTGACATGTTAAATCGACCGGGTTATAAGTCAAATAAGAGTTCCTGACAGCTTAGCGGCTGTGAAATGTCATTGATCGATCACTGAATCGCTGTCATTGATATTTAGCTGTCGTGGTACGAATAAGCGAAGCAGATCAGTTTAGGTCCTAAACAAAACCGCAATAAGAGTTGATGGTAAGCACGATCAAAAAACTGTTACAATGTCATTAGAATACGAAGGCGAATTTCGCCACCGTTTCCAAAGTTTTAATAGTTCAGTTTAGAAAACGTGCGGCTTTTGAAGCCAGAAGACCTCGGTTCAAATCTAGTCCGATTTTTTTTTCTATTTTTTGTCAATTTCTTTTTTTTTGTGAAAAAGTCCAGGAAGCACTTTTCACTTCTGCCGGCACTGCCGGAGTGCAACCCGTTGTTTTTTTATCCACAACAGGATAACACTTAGCCTTCATCACGCCTAATCTTCACTTACTTAGCATTAGTTATTTGACGACCGATTTGGCGCAGGGGTAGGCTACCCACCTTCTGCGCCAGGGGTCTCGGGTTCGATTCCCGAACAAGACAAATATTTGTGTGCATGAACATGTCTATTTGTCTTGGTCTGGGTGTTTACTATGTATATTAAGTATGTATTTACAAACAAAAAGTATTTAAGTATATATTTATCCGTTATCAAGTTTTCCATGATACAGTTTCTTAATGAAATTAAAATGGGTTTAGATAATTGGTGTGAATGTAAGAAGTTATTTATTATTATTTTATTATTATTTCCTTTATTACATTTTAAATACTTACAAAATTATATTTCTAAACATTAAATTTTTACAATGAATAACACTAAAAAATATAACATTTAAAAATACAAAAATGCAGTTCCCCAACGGCAGCAAGATCAGGGTCCCGGCTACCGATGGTTAAGGATCCAGAGACAGGAACCTTCTCACTATACGGGCCGTGTCCAGAAGTACTGCCTTCTGCATCTGACTCCCGATCCATCCACCTAACGCGAGCCTCTTAAGGTGTTTATCGAGGCTCTTGGCTATCAGCCCATGGGCAGATATGACTATCGGAACAACAATTGCTGAATCAATGTCCCACATGTCAACAATCTCGTGAGCTAAATCAAGATATTTGTTTTCTTTATCTTTTTCAGCTTTCACAAGGTTGTCGTCATGGGGAACAGTAACATCAACAATTATTGCGCGGCGTTCGTGTCGATCTATCAATACAATATCAGGCTTATTAGCTACAATAGTCCTGTCTGTAATGATAGATCGATCCCAATACAATGTGGCATGGCTATTTTCAAGGACCTGTTCTGGTGCATACCTGTAGTACGGCACCTCGGATGCCACAAGACTATGTTTTAGAGCAAGTTGTTGGTGTATTATCCTGGCCACTTGGTTATGTCTATGCAAATACTCGCCGTTTGCGAGACGAGAACAACCGGAGATTATATGCCTAAGGGATTCACCCGGACGATGGCACGCTCGGCAAATATCCACTGTGCCATCCCTTAGGATATACTTTCGGTAGTTATTCGTCATCACAACCTCATCCATAATTGCACAGACAAAACCTTCGGTTTCACCAAAAAGATCACCGAAACGGAGCCAGGATACTGAGGCTAATAAATCTACGTCGGGCCCATGGAGAGCCCGGTAGAATCTGCCATGTAACTCCTTGCTTTGCCACACAGTGCTGCGGTCGGACGTACTAAGTACTACAGGTTTGCGCCAGTTTTCTTTTGCTAAAAATAGAGGCGTCAGTCCATTGTCAACAGCAACTACATCTCTATGAGACCCCATATCGACTTGGAGAAAATACTCCCTAAGATTGCATATCTTATTATTATTATTATTAGTTGTGATGAAGGCCAAGTGCCACCCCGTCCAGGATAAAATAAAAATGTTATATTAACTAACTGGACTTTCGCTCGCGTCTTCGCCCGCGTGGGTGGACTACATGAACGCGGGAATGTTAAGCTAGAAACACATTTCGCTGGCGCAGCGCAGCGCAGCGTCGACCCGGGTGTGCACACTTTACTAGCGTGGCGCAGCGTTTCCTAACGAAATTTTTGATCAGTGTCAATCGAGTCGTTGCCGAGCTAACATCTGCATTATGTTTTCTTCTAATTTTGAAAACAATTTCTGTTCTTACTTGAACATATTAAATCCAAAAAAAATATGTTGATGATTACGATGATAAGATGATGATGAATGATTACGAGATGCAATTTATATCTATACTAATACTATAAATACACTTTGTTTGTTTGTAATAGATAAACTCAAAAAATACTGAACCGATTTTAGAAATATTTAGTGTACTTAATTTATTTTCAAATCAGAATTATAGGTACATTATTTTTGTAATAAAATTAAAAAGTATAATGTACTAAAAACACTTTAATACTGTTTTAACAGTATAATTAACAACCCTACATGATAATGTATTGGTGACTCTTCTAAACAAAAAAAATATTTTTAAATTGGCCCATTATTGACGGAGAAATCGGAGAACATAAGTACCTAGTAAAAAGCAAAATGCAGAGCTCTGCTGCGCAGTCCGCTACCGAGCCATCTGACGATACAATGCTAGAAAGTGGTGGGGGGCCTGGCGCAATCGGAGCCGAGCGGAAACGCTGCGCTGCGCTGCGCTGCGCTAGGGAAATGTGTTTCTAGCCATACTAAATGTATGAAACCGATCGCGCTGCGCTGCGCTGCGCCACCGAAATGTGTTTCTACCTTTATACTTTTCCGGGATAAAGAGTAGCCCATGTCACTATCACGCTCCCAAATTATCCCCAAACCAAAAATCACGTCAATCCGTTGCTCTATTTTGACGTGAAAGACGAACAAACACAAAGACGAACAAACACAAAAATAATTAAACCTGATAAACCCTTTTCTAACCGCCTTTGTGGTCTAGTGGTTCACACCACCGATTTCAGACCAAGATGTCCCAGTGGGGGTACATATTGTATTTGGTTTGGTTGGTGGTAGGACTTGTTGTTAGTCCGCCTGGAAAGCTACATGAGAGTCAAAATGGCGGGTGTACCACAGTGAATCCAATTGTATCTATTATCAGTAAAATGTACTTACCTAAAATGTACTATTCAGTAGCTGCAATTAAAATATTTGTACCTCCATAAGCATGGAATTATTTAACATTTAAATATACATCCGCCATATTAACATCAAGATGGCGGGTGTACCAAAAAACACCAATGTAACTAGAAACGTTTTTTATAAAATGTGAATACATCAAAAATATGTAAGTACCTTAAAAGACCTTCAAGTTTAGATACACTGGCCCTAGATCGGTTCGATAGATCCTGAGAAATAACACTACAGATTTTTGTACATATCAAATGTAGCAGTCAAAACTCGTAACCGGGCAAACTCACTTTTGACTAAAATATTAGTCTAAATAGTACAAAAAGGTACAAGCTATAGAACATTCCCATAATTTGGTAGCTCCCACCGTCTTATCTAAGTCTGACGCCATAACATGTTTTCAGCATTATTGTGTTCCGGCAGTTAGAGATAAGATAGCCAGTTCCTCAGTGATTGAGGTTTTTTTATATTTAATGGGCTTGCTCTTGGCTTCATACTGAACCTGAGGGTTGAGAAGAAGCCTAAGATGGGGCGAGCTTACCCAGAAGCAGCCTATTCTCTCTAGCTTTAAAAATAACAGGGTTGTAGTCATTCGGGAAAACAGACGCAGGCAGGGTATTCCATTCCTTGGCGGAGCGCATCACAAAGGAAGAAGAAAAGCGCTTGGTACGTATCCAAGGGAGCGTATCAAGCGCTTTTCTTCCGAGAGTAGTGCTCTTCCACCTTCAGCCTTATAGCCACTTAAGGTGCATGTAGTCGTGAAACGATCATTTTTGAGGCCCTAAAACTCATAAATTAGCCGCCTCCTATGAATCCAGAATTAATATATATTAAATATTGATATATAAACTTCAATCTGAGCATTTAAAAAAAACATAGTCTTAAAGATACTATTAAAAAAAACATTGAAATGAAGCTGTTTTCAACTTGAAATACGTTACTGATTCTAAACTACAAGTGATATTTTCACGTTTCTTTCAGGAAAAGATTGCTAACTTGTTTAACTTAAAACTGAGCATTTTTCGTTTTAAAATAATACGTAGTGAAGGAATCATATGCCTAATGAAACAGTATATCAATCATATTAATAATTTATTCTACATATTTCGCACACAATAATTTTTACAAGTAGATACTATTTAGGTACAAGCACTGTCATTATACATTTGACCGTCGTGGTCTGGAGTAAGAACACCACTGCGCTGGCTGGCTTCGACTTCCAGCGATAAAAGCAATTACTGAGAGGTGGGGGGAAAGCTCGACCTGTCAAATGCATACTGCCGGTGATATTCATATTATTATAAACATAATCGTATCTGATTTGATAAGTCAATTAAACTTGAATATTTAATCTTAAATTATTAACAAATCATTAATATAGATATTATTTAAATACACATAGCTAACAACTCGTCCATCCTGATATATTTTCACGTCCTCGTGAACGTATCACAATAAATTATTTAGTAACAATTAGTACAAACAATTATATAAATATGATATTTTACAATTAGATCTCAATTAGGTAGTTATTTTAAAAATATAAATTACATTTTAAACTTATGATATTTGTATTTTACAATTACATCTCAATTAGGTAGTTATTTTAAAAATATAAATTACATTTTAATCTTATGATATTTGTATTTTACAATTACATCTCAATTAGGTAGTTATTTTAAAAATATAAATTACTTACATCTTAATCTTATGATATTTGTATTTTACAATTAAGTACATCTCAATTAGGTTGTTATTTTAAAAATATAAATAACATCTTAGTCTTATGATATTTGCGCACATTGCGCTGGCACACTTTGTGCTTAAAATTTTGCGCACGTTGCGCTAGCACACTTTGTGCTTATAACTTTGCGCACGTTGCGCTAGCACACTTTGTGCTTAGGATTTCGCGCACGTTGCGCTAGCACACTTTGTGCTTAGGATTTCGCGCACGTTGCGCAAGCACACTTTGTGCTTAGGACTTTGCGCACGTTGCGCAAGCACACTTTGTGCATAGAACTTCGCGCACGTTGCGCTAACACACTTTGTGGCAAGACATTTGCGCACGTTGCGCTTACAAACAGTAATAAACTTATCGGTTTAGGCACGTTCCAAACGAAGGAGGTGCTACCTTATCATTCAGAGTGTTACAAATATAACAAATAAAAAGACACTTGTTATTACATTACATATACGAATTTGAGTTAAGAATCTTCATGTAACTTAATCATCAACATGATCGTTATCATTTACATCATTACTAGCGCTATCTGAATCGCTTTCCATACCACTATAACATAACCATGGAAATATTTTACCATTGTCTTACACTTTTAATATAGTTGGGTATTTTATTATAAATTTTTATGGATATGTGGTAGATTCCAGAGCCTACTATATGCAATTTAGTTTAAGGTAAAGCTAATCTATTTCTATTTCGTAATGTACATGTCAGAGAGCGTTAAAAAGTATATCTTATATGGTCCTGATAATTTAGGCAGTAACTTTTTACTCTTGCCTGCGCTAAAGTAGTTTATACTACTTTTATACTCTCACTAAGTCTCCTAAATTATATATATATATATATATGTTTCAGGTTTTCTTTTCTTATCGAAATTTTGTCTTTGTTTTTCTTGAAATCCTAAAACAAAATCGTCTACTTCCGATCCAACTCTTACAATATCTAATTCAAGAGCAGAGTTACTATGATTACATGTTGCTAACACCCCGTCATTATCTGTAGCTATTATAGAGCTAATTTTATATTATATCTGATGTTTCAATATTATGAATAAAGTTCCAGATTATTAGACTGATCGTTAGGTGTATAACTTTCGCAATCGTTATTTAAGTTATCATTGTCTAAATCCGGATCGATTGCCGACCTAATATGCCCTTCATTTATATTTGTTAATTTAAGTCCAAAGAGTAAGTACTTCTGATGGTGATTTTCCGGTACCTACCTTTATTGATTGTGTTATTCTATCATCATTATTTGTATAAGAACCACTTTTATTAACAACTTCATTGCCAATTACATTATCTGATTCATTATCTTCTACAGTTCTATGAAAACAAGCCATTTGTGTATTTTATCCACACCTTTAAATGGTCAATTACATTTCCAGCATAATGGAGTATTTTCAACCATATATCTATCATTATTAAAAATCTTAACAACACGGTAAGGATCACGAATTTTGGGAACCAGTTTCCTGTTTTGCCCACAAGAAGGAAACTCTATTTCAACTCTAACAAGATTACCAATACAATAATTAAAGTTTCTTCTATGTTTATCATTCTATTTGCTCACTTACCTTATGTCGAATAGCTTCTACGTTATTTTCATCATACAATTCACTTTAAATGGTATAGAGAGATGTCGCTGAATCATTAGTTCCTACTAAATTAATTCTAAATAGTGCCTGAGCAGGGCTTTTGCCAGTCACCTTATTAATTGTATTATTAAAGCCCCACTGGACTTCGGAAACTAAACTAATTCCTCCCATAGATTTTCAGGTTTGTCAATATTTTTGACAGTAGCTAAGGACAGATAGCACTCTTATGTTATACCATTCTTTTGTCCATATCTTGACGTGGCTCCTGGCATTTAATATGTATTTTATCCCCAATGAACCGATATATTCTTGGAAACGTTTTTGAAGTGAAAGAAGTTTCTCTGTCCGATATAGAAATATAAATATATGTATTTGCCTTTGAATAGGGTACACTGAGTGTCTAAATCTAGTTCAAAAGTTCGGCTCATTCAGCCATTAACAACAGCATGTAAGTACTTTTTTTTTATACAAAGTCCATTTTCGCTTAAGTTTACATTGTTACTTGAAATAAATGCATTATTATTACATATATTATTGATTGAAATAAATCTCCATATTTTAATTTTAGAAATAGATTCACAACGTGAATGTTATACAGATTAACCAGATTAATAACAAAGTCAAACATGTCAAACTAATAAAAGATGTCAGTCAAAATAATACCTAATTTAAATGTCAAGATAATATCTATGTCAGATAATTCCTGATTTAAGTGTCACATTATTAACAAATTAAAATGTTTAAGAACGGCAGAATATATATTTTACAATGCATGTGCTCGAAAACAGCGTTTTCAAAGCAGTAAAATCGAGCGAAAAGTGCCACTTTTCCGCAATAGTGCGTTTTACTTTTCAATTTTCTTTCCTTTTTTTTATTTTAACTCCGCCCAAGTATCTAACAAATTATCGTTGTATAATAGTTGAGAAGACGTTTTACATTTCCTTTTGGTTCTACAAAGTGGATCGTATAAACGTAGTTGTAAACGTTTATACAACGCGAAATAGGTCCAAATTAAACGACATTATTGTTATTTAGAAGTTCAATAAAAGTCAGTCAAGAACTCTCCAACGTTGTTTAAATGTTAAATAAAAGTTTTCTACTGACTTTTTGGTTACATACCTAATAGTTTTACCCAGACTGCTATGGAACCATTGAAGTCCTATAACTGTTGCATAGACATTAGAAGGTGACTGAAATGTCGGATATTTGCTTAACATCGACTTTTATTGTACACATTCCGTTCATTCCATTCATTCGTTCTTGTGATGTTTGCCTATACTCGGGCACCACTATACGACACGTTGCAAAATACAGTCATAAAAACGTTCACGTAACCTATATTTTCCTACCATTATACGACGGTGTATAAAGTAGTTATAAAAACGTTTACTCAACTAATTTAATGGACCTTTTAGTTATAGGGCTAAATCGTAGGAATAACGGTTACATAACGTTGTAGTTGTCTAATAACATCTATTTAACAGTTACATAACCGAAAGTCGCATAAGACATGTTTAGGTATATGACCAATTTGTTTGTTGGGCGTCGTCAGTCCGAACAAAGAGTTTTCATCATTCGAAAAAGTTTTACGAAAGTCAAAAGTTGTAGGTAGGCAATGAATGATTTTCTTCAATATAATAGGTAAATGAAACCGGATAGGTACTTTACGAAACGTGTTATTAATCATTTAAGATTTTGATTTCGATCAATAAGTATTTTCATTTTAAATAATCGCTTAATATGTTCGTGAATGTATATTTTGTTAGTGCGTTTTTGCTGGAACTAATAGGTATTATGACGTATTTAGTAAACAAGTCAATGATTAGTAATATGTCCTTTTTGCTGCGAATAAACTGACTTAAATGGTCTTCATAATTTCATATACATATAATAATATAATTATGATCTTGTTCAATGAAAGTTTGACCCAAAAGCAAAGGAACTTGCAAGAGGTGATCGGGAACTATACAAGAGAGCAAACTTGCTTTTACAGTATCAACTTCTACCTGACTCTCACACTTGCATATATGCAGTTACTGCTGAATCGCCGAAATCTCTCATTATCGGTACGGTAAGTCATTTACTGACCACACATTAATCAAAGGCCGTGCTGTAAGTACTTTCTTCAAGTATCGAACTCTGGCTCCCAAAATAAAGCAATCTATCAATAAAGCAAGGGCTGACCAACAATTGTTGTGATAGGTATACCTACGTAAAACAGTTTTTGTTGGGTTATAATTTTTCTTCATAGAACAATCAACACTATGCCCAATTTTACTGCACAATTCACATCTTTTAATTGGTCTTTATAACGTTTGTTGTCGGATATGTTTGGTTGCTGAGCATTATGCTTTTCAGCTTTCCTAACTGACTTTAGACCTCTTTTTTTTTTGGTATACAAGTTACTTATCAGCGTCGAAGAACTGTGCTGCTTCCGCACTTGTTATGATAGAACGGTCTTTAATACAAAACAAGACGTAATCTATGGCATCTTTACCATTTATTTTATATCTGTTTATAAGAATCATCTTCTCATAGAAGTATCCTTCGAAAGAATCATCGAAAGGAGTCTTGCAAGCAAGCATATCCGTCAACAACTGGGCATAATACTCATCGCTAGGTAAAGCTAAACGTAGTTTGGATTGCCATTCAGACCAGGAAAACTTAAGACTTCGAAGTCCTTGATACCACTCTATGCTAATCCTACCAATTTGGCAAGGATTAATGAATGATTTGACGTTCCGACCAGTTATAAATTTCTGCACATTCATTAATTTTTGTGACCCACATTTCAATATTTTGATTCCGCTTAGACGGGTCAGATTCGGAGACAACATTCATAAGGAGCTGTCAGTTTTCATGGTTTGAACTAAATCTTTAAACATATGTAAAAAAAAACAATACATTAGTGTCTTGAGTACAAGGAGCGGATGTGGCTATAGACTTTATACCTGTATCATTTTCATAATCATTTGGATCTCGTGGTGCATCTCGACCGCACTCCACTCCGTCCCGACCATGGCCATCGCTGCGGCGATGACTGCGGCTCCGACCACGACCGCAACTCCTGTCCCAGACACGACTACCGCTCCGGCGGCGGCTACCGCGCCGGCGGCGGATACCGCTCAGGCGGCGGATACCGCTCAGGCGGCGACTACCGCTCCAGCGGCGACTACCGCTCCAATGGCGGCTACCGCTCAGGCGGCGACTACCGCTCCAACAGCGGCTACCGCTCAGGCGGCGACTACCGCTCAGGCAGCGCGGCGACTACCGCTCCAGCGGCGGCTACCGCTCAGGCAGCGACTACCGCTCCAGCGGCGGCTACCGCTCCAGCAGCGGCTACCGCTCAGGCGGCGACTATACCGCTCAGGCGGCGCGGCGACTACCGCTCTAGCGGCGGCTACCGCTCAGACGGCGACGGCGTCGTCGTCCCGCCGGCCGCCAATCGGGACCTCTGACGTGACTCCCCACGTCATCGGCGTCGCGACTGCCTCTCACTCGGCATTGTTACAAAACAATGTCTTGGAAGAACTGAAAACCGACGGTCGTATAAAACATATTAGTATTATAGTAACATAAGTTTATATTCGCCACTGAAAATAACTTGTAAAACGCTAATAAATCAATTGTTGGTACTTAATATAAAACAATAATAAAGTAAAATAATTGGGGCGTTTGTTTATTTTTACCCCAAGAATAAAATTTTCCACATTTTCCAATATGTCACAATCCCGGGCCCCAATATAATAATACAATCTCGACACAAAGAACAACGCGAAAGTTAAGACTAGGTACCTACGCCGAAGTAATTAGTTAATGTAAACAAAACACGAGTCGTAGGTAGGCGCAAACGAATACCAACGCAAGGCGGTCATTCTTTCTTATCAAACAATTAATGGGGCCCGGTGACGGGAGACGGGAGCCTCGTATTATTATCAATAATTATCTTATGGTTCATCTTTGCTTAAAAGTACTAAGGTTTTCAAATTATAAACCAAGCATTACAGTAATTAACTTTTACTCAAGTATTAAATGTGAAGTTATTCAAAGAGAAAATGAAAGATTACAATGTCAGGTTAACTCACCTTTTCTTTTCTCGTATTAAACAAACCTGTTCCTCACGTGAGCGCAGAACGATCCCACTATTCTGAATTGAAGGAATCATATGCCTAATGAAACAGTATATCAATCATATTAATAATTTATTCTACATATTTCGCACACAATAATTTTTACAAGTAGATACTATTTAGGTACAAGCACTGTCATTATACATTTGACCGTCGTGGTCTGGAGTAAGAACACCACTGCGCTGGCTGGCTTCGACTTCCAGCGATAAAAGCAATTACTGAGAGGTGGGGGGAAAGCTCGACCTGTCAAATGCATACTGCCGGTGATATTCATATTATTATAAACATAATCGTATCTGATTTGATAAGTCAATTAAACTTGAATATTTAATCTTAAATTATTAACAAATCATTAATATAGATATTATTTAAATACACATAGCTAACAGTAGTTTTGACGAAACGTGTATTTAAGCTGTTTTGGTGCGGGTAGCGGGTGGGAAAATTAGGCCACTTTTCTATGCCCAAGGTCGTTGGCGATACCACGGGCCTTAACAGCAGGTGTTAAGAAGGCTAAGTGCTACCCCGCTGTAAAAAAAAAGTAATAATAAACAAACACATTTTCACGTTTATTAATATTAGTATGGATTGGGCTGAACGGATTTGAAGCCAAGTTGATCGACACGCTAAGAAGAAGTATGGATAATAGAGGAATGAGATAAGGTACCCGTGGCGCAGTTGTTAGCCCGCTCGGCCTGCGATTTTTGCCATAGATAGTCGGTCACGGTCACGGGAAGGCCAAAAAATTATTATCTCGATCTCATCCGTGCCTAAGCCGTTTTGGTCCTATTTGCATTTGCAGTCGTTAACACCCACAAATCCGCATTGGGCCCGCATGGTGGGTCATGGCCCATTCTCCTTATCCATCCATAAGGAAGGCCTGTGCCCTAGCAGCGGGGACATTTAATGGCTGGATGGATGGATAATGATATTTCTGATGATAAGAATGGTTTGAGATATTATCATTTAAGTTCTAACTTTTCTGATTATGCTGTAAGTAAGTATATTTTTATAAAACCAATTTTAAAGTTACTAATTTGGTGTCACAATCAAATATATAAATGTTTGAGTTTATAAAATACCGTGAACAAAACAAAAACAAGTCACTTTGTTCGTTTACATAAAGATCAATAAATGAAGATAATCTTAATTACAAACAAAAAAGCTAAGGTTAATTTTCTTAAAAGTTAAAGCAACTCAAAAGTAAACTTTCTTCTGTTTATGTTAAGTTTGTGATGAGAAATAAAGTATTTATTATTCTTGTACATACTTGTCTACACAGTAAAGTCTTGTTCAATCGTCTTATAAATATAAAATAGCTCACCCAAATAAACATCGTAAGTATTTCACAGGCGCCGCTCCTTATAAATAATATTGTTTTGGTTACCATAACGTAGGTAAGCAAGCGGCACAATAAAGGCGAATAAAGGCTGCCACGCAGGAGGTCTAAGATTCGATGTTTGGTAACTTAAGTAGGTTAGTATCGATGTAATTTAAATGGTAATCCATTCATTTCTTATTGATATACCTTAGCTATTCAATTTTAATACTCACTAGCCTTACGCCCGCGGCTTCGCCTGAGTGGATTAAAAGACGTTATCCCGCGGGAAATTTTATTTTATAATTAACCGGAACAAAAAATAGCCTATGGCACTCTCTCAATCTCCTAACCCCCTAACCTCAGCGGATATCGATTCCGCGGCTAATATTGCCCATTGCCACTTCAGTTTGCTAATTTCAAGAAAAAAAAATATCAACAAAGCGTTTATTTATTTATTTATTTAAACTTTATCGCACAAAAGGGTACAAAAGGCGTTCCACTCACGGCTTCGCCCGCGTAGATTAAACGACGTTATCCCGCGGGAACGTGGTATTTTCCGGTATAAAAAGGAGCCTGTCACTTTTTAGCTCCCAAACTATCACCATACAAAAATCCCCAGAAATCGCGTCGGTCCGTTTCCGTTGCTCCGTTTCGACGTGAAAGTCGGACATACTAACAAATACGTTTGCACATTTATTATATTAGTAAGGACATGAATTCATGACTCCTATGCGTCATTCATATTGAAATTAGTTTAGTTACATTTATATTATCAAACCACGAAGCGTGAGAAACGAGCTTTTGCCTTTAACGACAATTTTACTTAATAAGCAAATAAACAAATCATATGCAATGCAAAATACACCGTAAACTAATGTAATACGATTGTTATTTTTATAACTTGGTAACGTGGTAAGAATTTTCATGATAGTTTGCGTAATATCATCGTGTGAACAAAGTGACAAAGTTTTGTTACGTTTTGTGTTAGGTAATTGTGGCTCGCCGCGGTTTTACCCGCGTGGTACCCGTTCCAGTGGGAATATCGGCATAAATTATAGCCTATGTCACTCGGGAAGAAAGTAGCTTTGTAATGGTGAAAGGATTTTTAAAATCGGTCCAGTTGTTTTTGAGTTTATTCGATAGGTACCTACAAAAAAATAATACAAATATTTTCTCTTTATAATATTTAGTATGATTGTTTTAGCCGCGGGGTAGGCGCCCATTCCCGTGGGAATATTAGGATCAAATGTGCCTGTGTTATAGTCTATAATCTATCTCTGTTCCAAATTTCATGCAGATTCGTTCAGTAGTTTTTGAGTGAAAGAGTAACAAACATAATACTCACAAACTTTCGCATTAGTAGGATTAGGTGTGTACTCTACTACTACTGTTCTGTTTTTTGATGGTATCAAGTTTATGCAGCTTTTTGTTAATTTTTTTCTCTTCCTTTTGCTGAATATCTATAGGTATTAAATTTATTAAATTATAATTCTGATAGTCGACCGATAATTGACGACCGATTTGGCGCAGGAATAGGCTAGCTATTACCCACCCACCTTCTGCGCCAGTGGTCTCGTCTCGGGTTCGATTCCCGAAGAAGACAAATATTTGTGAGCATGAACATGTCTATTTGTCTTTGTCTGGGTGTTAACTATATTAAATGAATATGTAAATATGTATTTACAAACAAAACGTATTTAAGTAATTATATATTTATCCGTTATCAAGTTTTCCATGATACCTACAGTTTCTCAATGAAATTAACATGGGCTTAGATAATTGGTGTGAATGTAAGAAGTTATTTCAGAAGTTATTTATTATGACACGAATGGTGTGTTTGTTCGTTTGTCCGTCTTTCACGTCAAAACGGGATATACTAAGTACTTACTTTTTATTTCGGAAAAACATTACATTCCGGCGGGATAACGTAGTGTAGTCCACGCGGGCGAAGCCGCGGGCGGGAGGCTAGTTTATTATAGAAAATGCTGAAAGAATAAATTCCTTTCAATACTTATTATCCTGGATGGATGCTAACAAATTTTAATTAGAATAAACTATGTAGTGGCAATAAGAAATTACTTTTAAATAACAATAGGTCTAAGTTTTTCCAAACTCTTAAGTTTGAACTTTTTATTTAAGTTTTTAAGTAGCTGAAAAATATCAGTGTATTTCGAGAAAATCGGTATCTTCTTAATCTTAACTAGGTACTTACTTAATTGTTGAGCTACTTATGGTTTGTTGTATTGGAACCCCCCTTAAATATTTATTTTATTCTGTTTTTATTATTTTTTGTTACTTATAGCGGCAACAGAAGTAGACCGTACATCATCTGTGAAAATTTCAACTGTCTAGCTATCACGGTTCATGAGATACTTACAGCCTGGTGGGTGACAGACAGACAGACTGACGGACAGCTAAGTAATAGGGACCCGTTTTTACCCTTTGGGTACGGAACCTTTTAAAAGCATTATTTTGTTGCTCTTTCTCCGATCTATGAGGTATTATGAGGTCCCAAGTTTTCCAAACCGGTCTCAAAGAGTTGCAAATAGCAATTTATTAAATAAAACAAAAAAAAAGAAATTCGGGCGCGCCAAACGCTAGCCACGCCTCGTCAAACGATATGTTTGACTCCCTCACTCGTCGTTGTCTCTGTTGCACTCCGAACGTTCCGTTTCTCAAATTGTGTTATTTGATTCCCTGTCTGCTACAAGCGAGGATGTGCACAATTTTTTTTATAGAACATTTTTCAAATCGCGCGTGTTTGAAAAAGTGTAGTGAATAGTGTCGAAGTGTACCTATTGTGATTTTGAAGGATTGTAGAGGTAAGGTTATTTCTTTTTTTTCATTTTATTGGTTCTAATTTTTAGTAATAGAATACTTACACTAAAAACTACTTTATTGATTTTATTTTTTAATTAAGTATTTCACTATTGCAATTGCTAGGTAAACATACTTTTTTATTCAAAAGGAATTAATTAGACAGGTAAGTACTTAAATAAAAAATTAAAAAAAAATAGGACGGCCGGAATCCCTCGGCTATTCAAAGACAATTATTTTCATATGTAGACGGATGTTTGGGATTTTATTTGACACAGTAAAATATAACCAATCGAAAAAAAACGGCCGGAAGCACTAGATAAATAACTGTAAAATAACATTAATTTTTCCGAATTTTAAGTACTTGTGATTTGCGAGTAATCCATAATTTAAAATAGGTACCCTATTTTGGGGAATCGGCGCCTTAAAATGAATTTTCTTTTCTTTTTTCTTTAGTATTATCCTAATTTGGTTTTGGTACCGTAAAATAACGTGGATACCTACCTATCTTTTAATGCAGTAAGTCCAACGAAAAGCAATAAGTACAACAAGCAATAAGACCTACTTACTTACAAAAAAGCTTAGACAAAATTTGTAAGTATTAGAAAGAACTACCAGCCGAATCCTTTCGAAAACCCGCTCAATTCTCTTCTGTTATTTATAACTAGCGGATCCTCGCGGTTTTACCCGCGTGGTACCCGTTCCCGTCGCAATATCGGGATAAAATATAGCCTATAGGTATCACTCAGGAAGAAAGTGGCTTTCTGATGGTCAAAGAATTTTCTAAATCGGTCCAGTAGTTCCTAAGATTAGGGCGTTCAACCAACCAAATAAAAAACTCACTAACTACCTAACTATAATACTTAGTTGTTAATTCTAAGGTTGTTAAGTAGATTGCTGCTTTTTTAATAATTAATTTCCTATGCATAATAAAATGCATTGAGAATGCATAAAAGTAATTGAAAGCCATAATAAAAATGCGTTTTCGTAATGTAGAGTTAATCTTTAAATATTAAAATTAAATAAAGGAATGCGCAGGTTGGTTCCTTGCAGAGACTTTTCTTTTTAACCACGACGGGGTAGCAATTTAGTCTTCATTAAAATAAAAGTATCCTATGTTCCTATTCAGGCTACAAAGTATCTGTGACCCAAATTTCAGCCAAATATAACAAACATACAAACATCCAAACCTCCAAACATCTAAACTTTTACATTTATAGTAGGATAGGATAATAGTATTATTATGAGAAAATATGTTTTTTTTGTTTGTCTATATCTATACTTCTAGGTATACTAATATTATAAAGAGGAAAGATTTGTATTTTTGTATGTAACGAATAAACTCAAAAAGTACTGGACCGATTTCGGAAATTCTTTCACCGTTAGAAAGCTACAGTCTTCCCGAGTGACATAGGCTATATTTTATCCTGATATTCCCACGGGAACGGGTACCACGCGGGTAAAACCGCGAGGATCCGCTAGTAACGTATAAACTCGAAAACTACTGGAGCGATTTTAAAATTTCTTTCAGTACTTATTGAAAGCTACATTATTCCTGAGTTACATCCTACTAATATTATAAATGTGAAAGTTTAGATGTTTGGATGTTTGGATGTTTGGATGTTTGTTACTCAATCACGCCAAAACGGCTGAACGGATTTGGCTGAAATTTGGGATACAGATACTTTGCAGCCTGGAGAGGAACATAGGCTACTTTTTATCCCGAAAAAACGTCACATTCCCGCGGGATAACGTCGTGTAGTCCACGCGGGCGAAGCCGCGGGCGGAAAGCTAGTAGTCTATATTTGATCCCGATATTCTCACGGGAACGGGTACCAACCTTAAATAAAATCAGTGCAATACCATACCTAAGACCTAAATACTTTGGTAGGTAATCAAAGATTATTATTACACCTTCGACCAACTACCTATAATCGAAGATTACAACCCACATATTCAACAGCTTGTTTACAAATGTTAAAACCTAATATAAACTGAAATAAATACATTTCAAAGGTTGGTTGGTTCAAATATAAATAATATAATAAACAAAATTATTGGGTTCCGATAAAATAGAAAGCAAAATAGTAGTATGCTAGGAAAATCGGAGGCATCGTGGCGTGGTCGATCGACTCTACATTTAAAAACCCTGTGTCAACCTACGAGCGACCCGCTCCGGCTACGCAAGTGTGCATTGTAGATGCACTAGTATGAAACAATATAAACCCACCTAAATAACTCTGATTATTGATGAAAACCGCATTAAATTCCATTGGATCAAAGCCTTCAGACAACAGGTTGCTCTAGCACCAATATTTTTGTATGGAAACCAGAGCAGCGCCTCCTTCGTCGTTTAAGGAACTGAAATTGCACTTTGACAGCTTCTGAAAGACGTTTTTCATGCTAGAGGGGTTAGATAGTTATGTAGAGAGATAGGTACAGTCAGCAAAGCTACCAGGTATACACCATAAGCTTCATCAACAGTTTTAGTGTACCTACTGCACTTTTGCAACGGACTGCCATCTGGTAAATCTACCAATAGCGTCACAGTTCTTACCCTACACCAACGATATTCTTTATAATAATTTTAAACAAAATGTCATTTGGGTTGACCAGCTACCTACTTGGGATCTAAAACCCTTTTTAAAAGAAAGAACTTATAAAAGATTATAAAAATAAACAACAGATGGTTCCAGTGGTTCCCAGAGCAAAAGGCGATAGAGCAAAAGTTTAAAAGAAACAATTACGTCTTTAGTGCAAATATAGACTACGCTTGTCATTGACCCGTCGTCGTTAGTAGGAAAAACAAATGGGGACGGGGCCAAGGATGGGCAGCCCTTCTTGTCCATGCAAGCGAAAAAGTGTGTTTAGTGTATACCTGGTGGATTTGCTGATCGTAACTACTTACACATAGGTAGTGAAGTGTCTATGATAAAACATATACACACAGAACATGGAAAGTATAGAAAAAAATCTTTCCGTGTTCTGTGCATATACATATGAATTGTTATCTTATTATCAAAATATTAAGACGAGTTGGTTTTCGGACGAAATTTCGCATTTTTTAACCAACAATTTAAAAATAAGGAAAAAAATTAACCGTTTTTAAATAATTTCCCATGACCCAATCGTCCTAGGTGTCGCGTTACCGATTGTTTTACAACCGTGTCCGGCGTCGTGTTATTGTAAAGATGTTTGTGTTTTTGCCGGCCACGGCGAATTTTACTTTTTTTAGTCATTATTATGATACTGTTTCCGTCGGCGGCGGCGGGTTAACTGAATGAGATTTTATAAGTAAACTTTCGCAATGGTCGGTCACAAAAATTTATTAGGTATCTCAACTCAACCTCCATGCTTCGGAAGACACGTTAAGGTGTATCGATGAGCTCAGTGGCGCCGCCAATGGAAATAAATTAATTGCATTTTGTTAAAGGCTTGGATTTAAAGTTTCGGTTATTACGCGCAAATAGAAGAGCAAAATGCAATTTTTAATTGTTTTTTCATGGCCTCAAATATGAGCACCAAGTTATGGATCTCGATATTGTAAAATGTGGCCACTTTTGGCACTATTGAGATTCACGACTTATTGCGTAAGTTTGAGTTCTCAAAATTATATTTATAAAATGCATTCCACTCTTTCACCTGCGCGTAATAACCGAAACTTTTAATCCAAGCCTTTAATAAAATGCAATTGCATTTATTTCCATTGGCGGCGCCACTGAGCTCATCGATACACCTTAAACCGTTGGTCCCGGGTGCCCCATCAATTTGCATTGGGCCCACGTATGGGTCAGGCATGGCCCATTCTCCTATCCATCCTTAAGGCGCATGGAGTCGTGAAACGATCATTTTTGAGGCCCTAAGACTCATAAATTAGCCTACTGATGAATCCAGAATGAATATATATTAAATATTGATATAATAAACTTCAATCTGAGCATTTAAAAAAAACATAGTCTTTAAGGTAAGCACTATTAAAAAAACATTGAAATGAATCTGTTTTTAACTTGAAATACGCTACTGCTTCTAAACTAAAAGTGATATTTTCACGTTTCTTTCAGGAAAAGAATGCTAAGCTAATGTTTAACTTAAAACTGAGCATTTTTCGTTCTAAAATAATACATAGTTTTGACGCAACGTGTGTTTAAGCTGTTTTGGTGCGGGTAGCGGGGCGGGAAAATTAGGCCACGCTTCTATGCCCAAGGTCGTTGGCGATACCACGGGCCTTAAAGAGGCCAATGCCCCAGCAGTGGTGACATTAAATGCCTGATGATGATGATGAAGTAAAGTTTAACTTTCTTTTCAGTAGTTTTATTTCGCATAGGTATTTAGTTAGAGGCGAGCTTTGAGATAAGGCGTAAGCTCCAAATACTGTAACGGCTTCTGTTCGTCATCTTTCTTGGAGATTAGGTATAGTTAAATTCAAATAATATAGAATTAAGCTAGTTGCTCCACGGCTGGCGATTCCACCTTCAGCCTTAGCATCACTTTATGGCGATACTCGAAAAAAATATGCAGCATAGCAATGAGAAAAAGACGCTCGCGGGAGCGAGACCGATTTTGCACATTAGGCAAAACAACCACAAAATCACTACGTATTAAAAACCTACAGCGATTTAAAAAAAAATGCTTCTATACGATCCTAAATATTATTGGTGTCCACTAATTAAACCAATTTCCAATAGTGTAAGTAACCCCATTATTCTTAAATCTTGAATTTTCGTATTTTTTAGATGTCTTTTCGAAAAGAAAAAGTGTCGAGGCAAAATCATAAAGTCGTGTTTTTGAAACTATACGAATCTAGATAGAGGTTTAAAGAAATACATATCTTATTACCAGATTTGTAAAAACTGTAACCGTCCTATACTTTTAAATCAAAAAGTCCATACTTTTTCCGAGTAGCCTTAAGCTAGTTCCTCGACGGTGTCATGTTATTTTAACTATTTTTAACCGTGGTCCGGTAACAGTACTATCCAACTGTACCACGGGCAAGAAATGGACGATTCCTCGAGTAGCGCCATTCCACCTTCAGCCTTATCATCACTTTAACATCAGGTGGGATGCATGCTAAGTGCCAACTAGGTGCGCATTACTTAACTAACGGCAGTTAGAGATAAGATCCTCAGGGATTGAGGATTCCGGGAGTAGCGCGATTCCACCTTCAACCTTTAGCCTACCCCGTTGTGTATAAAAATAGAACTTATGAGGACTTATCGTAAAAGCTTTTATTTTAAACTGAGATCTTGTGGTCCCAGCCAGACAAAGTCACGAACATACTTTTTTATTGTCGCGTTAGATAAATTTTGCCTACACATTAATAGACGTAGTAGGTATACCTAGTTGAATCTATTTTACCAATACGCTACTAATAAGAAATCTTAGCATCGTTGCATTTATTTTCAGACACTTCTGCAGTCTTAAAAATCAGCAATTTATTATAGCTCAATTCTAAATGTTAGGAATGATTAATCATTTTTATGTAGGTAATAATACGGCATGATCAATGGACTTCCAGACCGAACATTACGAAATCAATAACATACGTATCAACCTACTTGAATGAAAATAAAAATTACAACCAGCATTTTTTCTAATCAATAATAATAGCAATGCGTAATTAAATAAAACAAAATAAATACGCTTTGTATTATGTAACTAAGGTCTATAACATGAATGTAGAACGGAAAAATTCAGACGGGCCATTATTATGTCTGTTTTGCCATCTTGGTTGAATGTTTCTATTTCCTTGCAGTTTCCGTGTTTTGGCGCGCAGAAAATCAAAATTGGTTGTAATGAAATCTACTAATATGGAAGGGTGTACAGATCGGCTGAGTCCGTTAAGCGAATCCACTAGTGAATCAGAAACATCCTTACCACCATTCCCTTACGACAACCAAACCAACTTTTACCCACAACCAGACAACGATACGAAACAATACTTCTCATGTAAACAAAAATCACCAAGAAGTGACGAAAGAAAAGAGGCTTACCTACAAGAGAGCAACAAATTCGAAAACTATCTATCACCACAGAGGAATAAAAAATATTTAAACTTCGAACTGAAATTACCGCAAAACGACAACTTTTTCAATCAAATAGAAACAGATGACCGCTCTCTGCGTCCCGCCTATTTTAACGACGTTCAAAATTTGAAAAGCTGTCAAAATGAGAACAACCCTAACTTGCCAGATGTGAAAATTATGAATCAACAAATTGCTTTTGAGAACGCTAATAACGTTAACACAAATAGAGATAGACAGTCGTTTTTTAATGAGAATGACAATGGGAATGTGAGAAGGTGTTTGAATTTCAACTCGGAGCAAGTACAGTGCGTTTGTGAGGCGTTACAACAGAAGGGAGATATAGAAAAATTGGCTGCGTTCCTATGGAGTTTACCTTCTAGCGAACTTCTGCGAGGCAACGAAACAGTTTTAAGGTATATTTGTTTACTTGTTCAATTTACTGAAGTGTATTTTAATGTATGAGGTATCACAAACCTTGTCATCCCTGGTGACAACTTTTTATAGAAGCAAACCATATTTTAGCTCCAGTAGCCCGTAGGTAACATTATGAGGGACCTTTAATAAGAAACGTTCTCTACAATCAAAGGCAGAGCTCCGCGGTGTGGAGTAGGTACCACAGAGGCGTATACTAGGACCTACACTTTATACTACAAGAAGAAAAGCATCTCGAGCTCGACATCACATAAATTAGTACTAATGACGATGATTGATGATAAGTCCTATATTCCTGAAGTCCTGATAGCTACTTATAGGGCTCGTGGTTTTTTACTATCACATTTTTCCTTTACTTACAAAATTGCATTGTGAATGCATAAAAATAATATAAAATCTCAATATGGCTGTTTCATCTTAATCGATTGTTAAACATTTGTATAAAAATGTTTCTTTCGGATGCGAGGGTTTCCTCACATTGATGAAGCAACGCTGGCCTACAGCGTAACAAGTGATAGCAAAATTCGACGAGTCTTGTAAGCCTTTCGGTAGCTTAGTTGGTCAGAGCATCGGGCCGGATTCCCGGAGGCGCGGGTTCGAATCCCGCCTGAAAGCTACTTATAGGGCTCGTGGTTTTTTACTATCACATTTTTCCTTTACTTACAAAATTGCATTGTGAATGCATAAAAATAATATAAAATCTCAAGTCCTATATTCTCTTGGCAGGGCTCGCGCCGTAGTGGCGTACCACAGAGGAGTATTCCAAGAGCTGTACTCCATACTGGAAGCACATACATTCCCACCTCGGCACCACACGGCGTTGCAGAACTTATGGTTTAAGGCGCACTACGATGAGGCGGAGAAAGTGAGGGGCAGGCCTTTGGGTAAGTCGTATACCTATGCCATTTAATTAACAATTAAACAGTAAAAAAAATGTTAAACATATTAAACAAGTACAGTAAGGCGAGATATACCGTTGGATTTTCTTTATCGAAAAATGTTCAAGTGTTTTTCAATTTGTACAATATTACATTTAGGTAGGTATACCTTGGCCACATAACTTGGCGTGTATCAGGGGTTGCTACTACAGGTGATCTGTGGTCAGGGGGCGCTGATCGTCGTGGCCGGTCGGAAAAATAAGCCGTATTCCCATGTCATAATTTTAGTTCCAGATATTGACACGCGCCAAGTTATGTGGAGCGTACTTTACCATGTTGTTCTTATGTATTGCAGTGGTTAACTTCACCAAACACAGAACAAAGTTAAAACTAAATAATTTTCCACAGGAGCCGTAGACAAATATAGGTTAAGGAAGAAGTATCCATTACCGAAGACCATCTGGGACGGCGAGGAGACCGTCTACTGCTTCAAGGAGAAGAGTAGGAACGCGCTTAAAGACTGCTACTTTAGAAATAGGTAAGACTTCATCATTATCAGCCATTAAGGCGATACTCGGAAAAAATGTGCTGAAGCGAGATAGCAATGAGAAAGTGACGCGCGCGGGAGCGAGACTGATTTTGCAGATTAGGCAAAAAAAAAACACAAAATCACTTCGTATTAAAAAACTACAGCGATTTAAAAAAAATGCTTCTATACGATCCTCAATATTATTGGTGTCCACTAATTAAACCAATTTCCAATAGTGTAAGTAACCCCATTTAAGAATAATCTTCACTTTTCGTATTTTTTAGAGGTCTTTTCGAAAATAAAAAGTGTCGAGGCAAAATCATAAAATCGTGTTTTTGAAACTATACGATTTTAAATAAAGGTATGAAGAAATATAATTATATCTTATTGCCAGATTTGTAACAACTGTAACCGTCCTATAGTTTTAAATCAAAAAGTCCATATTTTTCCGAGTAGCGCCTTAAACGTCCTCACTGGGGCACAACCACAGAATTAAGGCGATACTCGGAAAAAATGTGCTGAAGCAAGATAGCAATGAGAAAACGACGCGCGCGGGAGCGAGACCGATTTTGCAGATTAGGCAAAAAAAACCACAAAATCCCTTCGTACCTACCTATTAAAAAACTGCAGCGATTTAAAAAAAAAATGCTTCTATACGATCCCCAATATTATTGGTGTCCACTAATTAAACCAATTTCCAATAGTGTAAGTAACCCCATTTAAGAATAATCTTGACTTTTCGTATTTTTAGAGGTCTTTTCGAAAAGAAAAAGTGTCGAGGCAAAATCATAAAATCGTGTTTTTGAAACTATGCGAATCTAGATAAAGGTATGAAGAAATATATATCTTATTACCAGATTTGTAACAACTGTAACCGTCCTATAGTTTTAAATCAAAAAGTCCATATTTTTCCGAGTAGCGCCTTAATAATAGTACACTGGTACAGAAACTTCACTCCGCTAAACCATTTAAATAAATAGCAACAACTGTAATTACGTGGTATAAGTAATCAGAAGCGCGATATAGCTCATCCGATCTCATTGCTAGTTGCCGATATTAAAATTTGCCGTCTTTCATTTGTTCAGCTACTAAAACACAAACCCCAAAGTATAAATTTATTGTTTCCTTTGTTCAGGTATCCCACCCCAGATGAGAAGCGAGCCCTGGCTAAAAAGACCGGGTTAACCCTCACTCAGGTCTCCAACTGGTTCAAGAACAGGAGGCAGAGGGACCGCACGCCCCAACAACCTAATAGACCGTAAGTATTTCATTTAAATATACATGGTACCTATCTACATTTTGTAAAATCGCCTGATCCGTTTAGGCACTACGAATATACGTATAGACAGACAGACAGACAGACATAGGCCTCAAACTTATAACACCCCCCTTTGCAGTGCGTCGGGGGTTAAAAATATAAATATTTTGTGTAAAATATGTCAAGATTTTTTTCATACTTTTGACTGCCTATAGCTCATATACGGTATCCCCTATCGATTTCGGCATATAATCCTTACAGTGGGGTATATTGTGCTTTATTTTTAAACTACTGTTACCCATTGTATATATTGGTTTTTGTCTATACATTTTGGACCGTCTAGCGGTATACTGTTCGGTAGATTTATCTCGCGGCGCAGGACACGTTGCGCAGGGCCAATTGCCTAAAAACTTGCACACCGAATTGGGTATTTGACTGTTGTGGAAATGTAGATATTTAATCATGACATTCAGAAATATAACATTATTGAATAACAAATGTGAAAAAATAAATTCAATATGTATTAGAACAAGCGAATTATGAGATTCTTAATTGTGACTCTAGCTCGATCTCTTTCTAAAACGAAATTTTCTATGCCGAGAGTATGGCGCTATAGAAATTTGACGTCACATTTCTATAGCGCTCTCCTTGTCTAATTAGAAAGTCTGATGCTCTATATCGCTGGAAATATGCAAGATATTTGAAAATAAATACCTATGCTGTGTTGCTACTGGTTCAATAAACATTTTAAGTCAATAAAAAAAATTCAGTCAAATACCCAATTGGCTCACAAAAACGTAATCAAATCACGTTACGATTCTATTAGCCTTCGCGGACGAAACCGCAGGCGACCGCAAGTTAAGTCAGATGACTTTAACGTTCAAAATATTAATGACTACTGACAATTTATTGATAAACCTAATGACTGGTAGAGAATGCCTGGTTGTTTTTATAATAAATACTAGCGGCCGCCCGCGGTTTCACCCGCGTGGTTCCCGTTCCCGTGGGAATATCGGGATAAAAAGTACATATAAACCTTCCTCTTGAATCACTCTATCTATTAAAAAAAAACGCATCAAAATCCGTTGCGTAGTTTCAAAGATTTAAGCATAGATAAGATAAAGATAAAGATAAAAATATTCTTTTCATCCCATCGATTCGAAAAGCGATGATTTTTTATCTAATAACAGGGTCCAAAACGATTCATTTTTTACCTGTTATGACAAGAGGGAATAAATGCGATTTGAATTTTGAACAGCTTCATAACAGGGTCCAAAACAATGAGATTTGAATTTAGAACATAATTAAAGAAGCATTGGTTGGAGTGTAGCAAAGGGTGTGCAGTACTTAAAAAAAAATTCAACTGATTTTGTATGGGGCCGGGACTTTTTTCGGGACCGAGAAATTTTCAAAAACGGAATTTTATAAAATTGAGAATATCTCGTAAACGGTGAGTCATAGCTAAAATCTAACAAAATTTTCAACCCCCCTACGGCATCCCCGGAGATACTTATAAGAAATCTGATGGACATATATTTTTTTTATTTTTTTATTTTTTTTATTTCAAAACTCAACTTTTTTTTCTTGCCCGACTAGCGCTATGATGTATCCGAACGACAAAGAAAGGTAGGTAGTTTGAGTTGTCTTTACTGCTTTTCTTATAGAGGGGGATGAAAAGCAGAGTGTATTACTCGGCCGCAAAATTATTTTCACCTCGGGTGGCGTATATTGAATCCCTCGCTGCGTTCAGGATTCTACTTTAGAATCCCTCGCTGCGCTCGAGATTCTACTCTAGAATCCTTCACTGCGCTCTGGATTCAAAATAGCGCCCTCGCCGTAAATATATTATTTTGCTCCCTTGTAATACAATCTACTATTATTCACTTAGACATAATAAATATGTACTTATGAATCGTCAATATTTTCCTACCACCCATTCAAGACTTTTTTAACTGACAAGAAGAATGGGCGCAAGAAACTTGCCAGCGTTTCTTAGTTAGGTAACGACATTTACAAAAAAAAACATATCGTTACTAATACAACAATTGCTTAGTATAAAAATACATCATATTAAACAGTGATTATGTTATGTGTTACATCATGACCATGCATTGCGGTCATTCAAATAATCGTCTACTTTATAGTATCCTTTGCTCATCAGCGACTCTTTAATGTAACATTTAAATTTATGCAATGGTAGTTCAATTATATGCTGTGGAACTTTATTAAAAAAGGCTATGCTTTTCCCCAGAAATGAGGCTCTGGATTTTTCTAGCCTAAACTTGGGAACGACAAGTTTATCTTTATTTCTTGTGTTAAAGCGATGAATATCAATATACAAAGGGACATAGGGACAGAGAAAGCGACTTTGTTTTATACTATGTAGTGATATACGAGTAAGTATATAAAACTCTTGCGTTACTGAGATTTTAAATTATTTTTTATGCATTCACAATGCATTCCTGTAAGAATAGGAAAAATGTGATAGCAAAAAACACAAAAACAACACAAACAAGTCATGTAGGTCTTTCGGTAGCTTAGTTGGTCAGAACACCCCCGGCCGGATTCCCGAAGGCGCGGGTTCGAATCCCGCCTGAAAGCTTGCGATGCTGACTAAGGGCGTTTGTGCACTACACTGAATTTTACTGATCCGGCGGTCCGTTTTTTTACGGACCGGCGTGGCATGAAAAACACGGATGGTTGGCTTGTGCACTTGTCCGGTTTTTTACTGGCCGGGGCAGCGCAGTGATCTCTTTGAAACTACACTCTACGGACGCGTTTTAAACGAGAGGAATAATGAGTTCCTTGGAACGTCGGCAATTGCTTGCGTTAATTTATTTGCGATAACTCCTAAGATATTCATTTAAATTATATGGTGTAAAAGAGTAAAATAATGTGCATGAAATGCTTAAAGCAACTAACGTATTTAGATTGATAAGGGTTAATACTGTATCCATTTAAATAGCTTTCCAAGGTACCGCATTGTTCGTAACCATTTTTTAAGAGATAAATATGGCTATAATATGCTATCCTTAAAAGATAGACATATGCCATCGCGGACTTTTTTGTAGATCAATAGAAGAGGAATATCCCAACATGCATTATTTTTTTAAACTTCGAAAGGATTAGGCAGCGTTTTTGCTGAAAGCTCCCGGGCGGGCTTGCCGTTTGCCGGCACTTTCGACAATTATCGTTATATTTCTACCAATTTACACAAAACTTTCATAAATTATATATTAAAACCTTGCTGAAGAACCACGCTACCTATTAGTCAAAACCGCATGAAAATCTGTTTCGTAGTTTTAAAGATTTAAGCATATATAGGGACAGACAGACGGGAAGCGACTTTGTTTTATACTATGTAGTGATTTATGATTAAAATACAACCATCCGTTTTTTTCCGGACGGTAAAATTCAGTGTAGTGCACAAGCGTACATATGTTTTTCATTGCCGTCATCTCGGAACGGAAAAAAACGGTCCGGAATGGGGAAAAGTAAAATGACGGACGGTAAAATTCAGTGTGGTGCACAAGCGCCCATATGTTTTTCATAGCTGCCATATCGGTCCGGAAAAAAACGGACCGCGCCGGATCGGTAAAATTCAGTGTAGTGCACAAAGGCCCTAAGGGCGTTTGTGCACTACCACTGAATTTTACCGATCCGGAAAAAACCGGATGCTTGTATTTTAATAATTAATCATTTATATTAGTAATTAATTAAATACAAGCATCCGGTTTTTTCCGGATCGGTAAAATTCAGTGGTAGTGCACAAACGCCCTAAGGGCGTTTGTGCACTACACTGAATTTTACCGATCCGGCGGTCCGTTTTTTTCCGGACCGATATGGCAGCTATGAAAAACATATGGGCGCTTGTGCACCACACTGAATTTTACCGTCCGTCATTTTACTTTTCCCCATTCCGGACCGGTTTTTTCCGTTCCGAGATGACGGCAATGAAAAACATATGTACGCTTGTGCACTACACTGAATTTTACCGTCCGGAAAAAAACGGATGGTTGTATTTTAATCATAAATCACTACATAGTATAAAACAAAGTCGCTTCCCGTCTGTCTGTCCCTATATTATATGCTTAAATCTTTAAAACTACGAAACAGATTTTCATGCGGTTTTCACTAATAGGTAGCGTGGTTCTTCAGCAAGGTTTTAATATATAGTTTATGAAAGTTTTGTGTAAATTGGTTGAAATATAACGATAATTGTCGAAAGTGCCGGCAAACGGCAAGCCGCCCGGGAGCTTTCAGCAAAAACGCTGCCTAATCCTTTCGAGGTTTAAAAAAATAATGCATGTTGGGATATTCCTCTTATTTTTTATCTTTATTTTATTTTTATTTTATTTAATAGGTTTTCCAACAATGAGTGCAATTACAAACATCAACAAAATTACACAAATTAGGACTGATTGCCCCATTATTTACAGGAAAACACCACATGCACAAAGATAAAACTTACAATAAATTACTTAACTAATAAACGTGATAATAATAACGTTGTATCAAACAAAATATATTAAAACAATAAACATTAAAAAGTAACAATAACCTATTCGAAGAGAAGTTAACGTTTTAGTTAGTACAAATTATTTTCTTAATTCTGGCTACAGATGTGTGCACCAGATCAAGTTCGACTTCTCGAGAACAACTTGCATACAATAAATACATACGTGACAACACACAGTGCTGTCTCAGATTTGTGTAACATTTAGGATAGTAAAACAACCTTATATTAGAAGTTCTCTGAGGTCGGCTAGGAGCATTGAAATTGACTTTACTTAAGAGAACAGGGCAGTCAAGGGCACCCGTGACTAATTTCTTAAGAAAGACTAGGTCTAACATTCTTCTACGCGTCTCAAGTGAAGCTGTCTGAAAATAGTCTAGACGTAATGTATAAGATGGCAGCTGGCGAGCCATACCACAACTGTAAGCGAGATGATACAAGAATTTCTTCTGGATGGCTTCAATTCTATTGATATGTACTTGGTAGACTGGGGACCAAACAACACTGCAGTATTCCAAATGGCTTCGCACTAGGGAGTTATACATGATAATTTTCACAAAAGGTTTCTTAAACATTTTACTTTCTCTAATGATAAATCCTGCAGAAGCATCTGAGAAGCTTTTGCTATAATTTTATCTATATGATAGTCGAACTTCAGTTTTCTATCAAAATGAACTCCAAGGTCTCTTATTACATCTACTTCCTCGATGTTTTCACCATTGATGATGTACTTAGTGCGTAAGATGTTAGTTTTGCGAGTAAATTTGATGTGATTACACTTTTTAACATTCAAGGACATTCTATTACGATAGCACCAGTCAGCCAAACGATTCAGATCTTCTTGAAGCAAAACGGAATCTGATAGACATTTTATGTCTTTGATTGCCTTTAAATCATCAGCGAAAATATAGACCTTGGAATTCACAAAGCACTTTTCGACATCATTTATAAAAATAATAAATAAATAAGGACCCAAATGAGACCCTTGTGGAATTCCCGACGTTGCCGTATAAATATGTGAAGCAAATCCGTTCAATACCACTCTGAGACCGCGATTTGACAAATATGACTTAAACCAACTTAACATTGGCTCTACCACCCCTATACCTACCAATTTATCAATTAAAATTATATGGTCGACTGTGTCGAAAGCCCGGCTGAAATCAGTATATACTGAATCGACTTGCGTTCGCTGATCAACGGCTTCCACTAAATCCTCAACGTAAGTGGCTAAATTGGACGCCGTTGATCGACCCCTAACAAAACCATGCTGACTGTCAGATAAAAGTTGTGACAAATGCCAAGATAGTAAAGGACATAACAAGGATTCAAAAACTTTCGCCAAAGTTGATAAGATTGCTATTGGCCTGTAATTCTGAACACGTGACTTATCACCATTCTTAAACACGGGAATGATATTAGTGTCTTTCCAAAGCGATGGAAATACACCATTATGCAATGATCTGTTAAATATCAAGGCTAGGGGAGAAGACAATTGAACAGCATTCCTGGACCAAAAGATCGAAGGTACGCAGTCCGGTCCAGCACCCTTATACAGATTCAGATGTAATAGTGCTCTTTCAACTTGAAGTTCAGTGACCGTTATAGCACCCAAAGTTCTACCACTATCACGCTGGAAGTCAGTTGAAGATGAAGCAGTAATTGGTGTGGAGGCAGCATCAAAAACTGAAGCGAAATGGGATGCAAAAAGATTGCATATTTCCTCTCCCTGATCGGAGCTACTGATTCCATCGGACAATATATTAGGAAAAGAGCTTACACCTCCTCTTTTCATTTTGACATAACTCCAAAAATACTTAGGATTCTCCTTAATTCTCGATTCCAACATGGATGTATATGAGTTATAGCATGATGTTATCATTCGGTTGCATCGCTTTTTAAGAATACCTAGTGACAATATATCCAAGGGATTGCGATATTTATTTACTTTAATTCTAAGTTTGTTTTTTTCCTTAAGCGCTTTTATTACTTGTTTTGAAAACCAATAAGGGTATTTCTTCGATTTCCTACAGCTAGTTACAGGCACGTGTTCCTTCACTATACCTTGAATTACTACATAAAAAGTTCTTAACATATCATCCACAGATTGACAAGGCTCAAATTTCTCAGACCAGTTTATCTTGTCCAAAGCTTGGTTTATAGCTTGGTAATCAGCCTTAAAGAAATTCGGTCTAGGAATAATATCATTAGCCGGTAAGCTTAGCTTGCCTGGGAGTGATACTTCTATAGACAGTACTGGATGATGAGGATCAACCCTGGATACTTTGTCTAATGTCTCGTTCACACTAACTGTACGTATATTTGATAGAACTAAGTCAAGAATTTTGTTGTTGCCATTACGGTGGGGATTAAACTGGAGTAGGTCATTTAGATTCATAAAATTGCACATCAATCTACCTAGGTTACAATTAATTTCCAAAGAGAGATCATTTCTATCCCCAACAACCCACTCAATACCCCCCGTATTAAAGTCACCAACAATTAAATAACTACAACTATCATCATTTAGAACTCGGTCACAATTTTCAGTAAAGTGTTCCAGTAGTTTTATGTTTAAAGGTGATGGTAAATAAACCGCACACAATTTAATATCTTCATCGCAACCATTTAAAGACAACCTCAAATTGATCCATATATCTTCGGAAAGTGACTCATTATGTGACATTCTATGAGACTGAAATCTTTTAGAAACGGCTATCAATACACCTCCACCTTCCTTTTTGCTGTTAAATATGTTACATGCCCTATCACGTCTGTAAACTATGTAATTACTATTAAATATTTCAGAATCAAACACATTTATATTTAACCATGTTTCCACAAATACATAAACGTCATAATTGTAACAGGCTGTATTACAATAGACATCTTTTAATTTAGTTTTTAGACCTCTTACATTCTGGTAATATATCTTTAAGTTATACATTTTTAATGATTACAATACCAATTTCATTAGCTAATAAACAATTACAATACAAATTCTGTAGATCTACAAAAAAGTCCGCGATAGCATATGTCTATCTTTTAAGTATAGCATATTATAGCCATTATTATCTCTTAAAAAATGGTTACGAACAATGCGGTAATTTGGAAAGCTATTTAAACGGATACAGTATTAACCCTTATCAATCTAAATACCTTAGTTGCTTTAAGCATTTCATGCACATTATTTTACTCTTTTACACCATATAATTTAAATGAATATCTTAGGAGTTATCGCAAATAAATTAACGCAAGCAATTGCCGACGTTCCAAGGAACTCATTATTCCTCTCGTTTAAAACGCGTCCGTAGAGTGTAGTTTCAAAGAGATCACTGCGCTGCCCCGGCCAGTAAAAAACCGGACAAGTGCACAAGCCAATCATCCGTGTTTTTCATGCCACGCCGGTCCGTAAAAACACGGACCGCCGGATCGGTAAAATTCAGTTGTAGTGCACAAACGCCCTAAGGGCGTTTGTGCACTACACTGAATTTTACCGATCCGGAAAAAAACGGATGCTTGTATTTTAATAATTAATTATTATAAATAATAGAATTTATTTATTTCGTGTAGTTTAGGGTTCGAAACATTGAAACTACACGAAATAAATTAATTATTACTATTATAAATGATTAATTATTAAAATACAAGCATCCGTTTTTTTCCGGATCGGTAAAATTCAGTGTAAGTGCACAAACGCCCTAACAGCGTAACAGCCGAAACTAATGGGCGCAAGAAGCATGCATAACTAACTTTGGCATGCATGTTCCTTGAGAAATGTAGAGGAGCACTAAGAAAGGATTTTTGGAATTTCCCCACTAAGGGGGTAAAAAAGGGAGTCAAAGTTTTGTATCAAAACTTTTGTGAATAGGTAATACCTATCTCAATTTCGCGAGAGGAGCGCTAGTAATACATATTTCGATTTCGTATGAGAATCGCAATGATAAATATTAGCTTAACGAAGCAAATTAGCGTTCTCACACATTTTGTGATTTATGCGATATATGTATGTAATGTAGGTACCTAGGTACCTACTCGTACGTTTCTTGGTTCCCACATAGACATTGATTTGCGCTATCGCAACGTAGTTGCTCTATTTTAAAATAACACGACAATGAACAAACATTTAATTTAGGTATATGATCGACGATTATTTTGAATATGTCAGCATTTTTACCGGACCGGCAAAGCAAAATAAGGAGAGTTATGATTTTAATTTACAGAATAGGGTAAGTATTTCACTGTTGAAAAATAGAAAATGAAGTATTTAGAAAAAATCGACCCGTCTCACAACCAGCTCCGATGGGACTCGAACCCACGACCTTTCGCTATTCGGGCGACTGCTCTAACCATTGAGCTACGGAGCCATCGGAGCTGGTTGTGAGACGGGTCGATTTTTTCTAAATACTTCATTTTCCATTTTTCAATCATAAAAATTGCATTGTGAATGCAAAAAAGTAAATAACTACTTATGTATTTCAATGTTGTTGAAGTTAAAACGTAACATTTAAGAATACCAAATAAAAATAATAATAATTTGAATCTGTTTTATTTATAACAAGCAAATTATAAGCTGTTTATCTTTGACTATACTTAGCTGTCTCTTTCTAAAACGAAATCTTCTATGGAGAGATTATTGCGAGAGACGGCAAACAATCGTTCTCCGTATCCTTGAAATAAATTCTTAATTTATTTTCTTTTTAGATTAATTGGCAATTTAGTAATACAGATTTATTGAGTAGCTAAAAACGATTAAACTAAAAACTATATTTGACCAAGTTGACCTGTACTTCACTACATAGTATAAAACAAAGTCGCTTTCTCTGTCCCTATGTCCCTTTGTATGCTTAAATCTTTGAAACTACGCAACGGATTTTGATGCGATTTTTTTTAATAGATAGAGTGATTCAAGAGGAAGGTTTATATGTACTTTTTATCCCGATATTCCCACGGGAACGGGAACCACGCGGGTGAAACCGCGGGCGGCCGCTAGTTAGTAACAAATAAAGCAGCTATGTGAAATGACCTTGAGACTAAACACCCATAACTTTTGAAACAAAGGACTTGCAGACGAAACAATAAACACTGACCGTTTCGAGTGTGTTATACCTACTTATGCCATGGATCGTATTACCTACCTCAACAGTTTTTTGTTTAATCTGAGATTCATTTAAAAACTCTTCTGTGAATTATGGTGAAACTAAAGAAAAAGAAAATTAGGGATAAAATAAAACAACACGGGACCAAGTCTGCTAACTTTAAGTCATAATTTTACATTTTAATTGTAGTGCTTTTTTACACACTAGTTACAAGAATTATGACAGTATGGTGTGATGTGAAAGTAGTGTGTGGTGTGACCGTGTGACCATCACTAGTATTGTGAAAAAAGAACACATTTTCTTGAAACTAGTGTGTAGAAAAAGCACTTCAAAACACGATTGAGACACGATTATGACCTAACGTTAGCAGACTTGGCCCCCTGGCTGCTGGTCACAGGATGTATGATCAAAATTTAATAGAACGAACTGCTCAGAGCTTATATTTGCAGTCGTTTAGAAATTACCAGTTCCTCAGTGATTAAGGATTCCGGGAGTAGTGCGCTTCCACCTTCAGTGTGATGAAGGTTAAGTGCTACCCCATTGTGGATGAAAGAAATACAATCTGTGTAGGTAATACAATATGTGTAAACTTCATGGCCCATTCGCCTGTGCCACAGCAATGGGTAGGTAGGTACCTACCTACGTTTTCAACACACTTGCTCATAAAGTGAGCCTTATTACATCGATCTTAGGGCCATAAACCGAACTATAACCCACGCGTGCATAATATTATTACAGTACTATTTGCTTAAGAGAATTATCCCTACAAAGTTAAGTAGTACCTAACTGCAAATTATATGCGAGTAAACAGAGACTTTTCAATTTAACCGGGTAATACAGTATCCCTACAAAGTTAAGTTAGTACCTAACTGCAAGTTATATGCGAGTCAACAGAGCATTTTCAATTTCAGCGGGTAATAGATACAGTTCTTTTTTTGTAACAACAAAGAGGTTTTATACGGCTGAAAATCCATTTACGTTTTTAGAATAAATAAATGTGTCCCTAATTAAGACAAAAAACATAATTAAGTATATTATTATCAAATTATTTATAATTCACAATAATTTGTTATAAAACATTTGCATTTTATCACTATTATCATACTTTATTATTTTGAAGTAGGCTGTATGGCTGTATGTAATAAATGACCTCACATTTGGCGCGTGCAAAAAAAAAACTTGCGCGCTTTTTCCCTTAGTTAATATTAGGTTAATACAATATGTATGCAATAAATGTTTGTTTTTCCTCGCAAGTGTGTTGAAAAAGTGCGTATGAAACTCGTGAGCAACTTACTCACTAGACACTCGGCTGATTTACGCCCTCGCCTGCGGCTCGGGCTGCAACCCACAGCCTCGTGTATAATGAGCAACCAAAGCTCACTTGTATCATAATATACTATTAAAACATTACTGATGATATGATAATCATTCGTTAACACTACAGTGCACGCGTGGCCTACTTTAGTAGACCAGGGTAACTTTTTTTGTAATAACTTTTCAGTTTAGCACGTTAGGAACTAGCGATTCCAGTTAAGCCTCGTCTGGTATATTTGTGAGAGCCTCAACACCCTTCGTCAACCCTGCGTCTACGCATGTACAAGCATTTTGGCGCCAAAAGTGCGGGCCTACTATAGTAGTCCGCGCGTGTATTGGTGTACCAAAATCAGGTAGGTAACTTTTGATGTGTTTTCGATTTATTATGCTAAAATCATGTTCTCTAGTTGAAAATAGTGAGTTTAATTACGTATTTTAACTAATTGGTATTAATTAATTTGTAAAAAAAATGGAAAATGTTACTTTTTCTTTTTTTTCTTTGATAAGCGGATTCATTACGTCATGGGTGATTTACAAGTAAAAAAGTGGCTGCATCAGCACGGTTCTGAAAAGGAAATGGTAGTTGTGAGTGAAGATGATGAAGTTCAGCCAAAACCAGACTTACAAGCTCTAATCCTCAAGCCGAAGACTCCAAGTAAATGACGAATCTTAATTTTGTGTATCTGACGAAACATCCGTTTCACATAATACTCGACTCTGGCAACAAGTAACCAAAAGACGCAGTCAGTTGTATAAATCAAACACCAGAACTGTTTGGCACTAAGGTATTCCACCAGCAGCAGTCTAAACATTAGGTTAAAACCACCAGCTCCAAAACGAGTGGCATCTAGGAATGCTAAAGATACTTTTTCCTATTTTGTAATGTTTTTCACTGAAATCATAAAATTACCCTTCCCCAACATTTGAAATTCAGCATAGCAACACTTTTAGGCAGCACAGCTCAAGAAACTAAAGAGTATCAACCCGATTTGATTTCATAAATAAGACTAGTTGGTCGATATGCACTCTACTCGGAAGGCCGAAATCAGTCGGCCAAAAACTAGTCAAGAAGTGCATCGAATGGATTCATCTCGATCACAATGTTGAAATATATCCTCAACATTACAAAAATAAAGAAAATAACAATAAAGTATACTTTCGGTAATAAAAAGTTAGTTCATCTCAGATATGTGATTATTAGACCTTTTTTTATAGATTTTTACTAAATTGTTGATTGCTCAGTATTTTAAATAATTTATATAATAAGTATGGTTTTAAATATTAGAATAATAAATACTATTTACATTTCACTTATTGTTTTAATGAAATTGCTACAATAATACAATTTATTGACATTTTAAAATGGCCTACTATAGTAGGCCACGCGTGTACTCGTGTTAAGAAAAGGGGCGCGTGTACTGTAGTGTTCTATGTCGTGGTAAACACATCACCTTCCACTACACTGATTAAAATAGGTAGGTTAGGGGTTACCTACACGGGTACCATGCATTTTTTACAAAGACTTTTTAATCTTATTTCAAACAAAAAATGATACTTACTTTTTTAATGCATGGTTCCAATTAAATTAATGAGTACTTAAAACAGTTAAGATGTTTGTGAGCTGTAATAAAATATTATCTATATGTAGGTATATTTGTTTTATAAAAGTGTTACTTACCTAGTTATTAAACAGGATAAGCCAAGCCTCTAAAAAAATTTAGTTGCTTTTTTCGTGTGAGTTCTGTCAATGGTAGCTATTGTCCATAAGGGTCGAAGGGTCGTTAAGGGTCATTAATCAATTAGACAAAGGGGCCGATAGCCACACGTGTGTCGCACCAGTGGGCAAATCTGCGCATCTTTGAACAAACCTTCATAATAGCACTATTATTATATTATAGACTAGCGGCCGCCCGCAGCTTCGCCCGCGTGGACTACATGACGTTATCCCGCGGGAATGTGATATTTTTCCGGGATAAAAAGTCGCCTTAGTTACTCCTTATTACAACAGCTACCTGCCAGTTAACGTCCCGTCAAAATCGGTCTAGCCGTTTCAGAGATTAGCCGGAACAAACAGATAGACAGACAGACACACAAAAATTGAAAAAAATGTTATTTTGGTATATGTACCGTATATAAATAATCATATGCATGTAGTAAAAGGCGGTTATTTTAATATTACAAACAGACACTCCAATTTTATTTATTTGTAGTAAGTAGGTATAGAAGATGAGGAAAAATGATTAAAGAAACCTTTAAGTATATTATTTTTAAAGACATGGGTATCTAAAGTAAGACATCCTACACGAATTATGTAGGTTTGATGAAAAAAAAATTTTTCTTTTCAGTTCCTTGTATTTATTTATTTTTATTTTCGTATGAAAATCGTAAAGCGGTTTACAAAATACATCTACCTACCAAGTTTCAAGTTTGTAGTACCTACTTACTTATAGTTTCGGAATAAAGTGGCTTTGACATACGGACGAGACGGACGGACGGACGGACAGACAGACAGTAGACGGATGTTTGGAATTTTATTTGATACAGTTTATATATCATTAATCGAAAAAGTACGGCCGGAAGCACTAGATAAATAACTGTAAAATAACATATATTTTTTCCAAAATTTAAGTACTTGTGATTTGCGAGTAATCCATAATTTAAAATACCCTATTTTTGGGAATCGGCGCCTTCAGTGGTTGAGGATTCCGGGAGTAATGCGCTTCCACCTCCAGCCTTATCACCACTTATCAACGTGTGGTGATGAAGGCTAAGTGCTACTACAGTATTAATATCTTAATACTGCGGTGCTTCCCCGTAGTAAATAAAAAAAAAACGGACACATCTTCGGGCGGCCATTTGCCTGGAAGAAATTGCTAATACCAACATAGCCATCCATTGCAGTCTCCATTCTTTACTGACTTTTGAAATGTTTAACTATGTTTTATAACAATAAAGTGTATAGTGCAGCAAACTTTTCTGTTCCGGTGATTATCTTTGGAACTAAAAGTTTTCATACGACAGTCCATTTTGACAGCTAATTTGGTATTGCAAGTAGCTCCTCTGTCACGGCTGTCACCGGAACGGGAAAGCTTGTGGCACTGTAAAGTAATAAAATAACATTGCCTATGCCACAGTGTAAAAAGCACCTACAGTGAGACGACTCCTTTGTTGATAAACGCATGCCGCCACTGCGTAGGTATATGCACAGAAATTCCGTCAAGGGTCAGGGTTGTCACAACATAAACTACCTACCTACTCAATATCTATATATATAAAATTCAAAGTCCTGACTGACTGACTGACTGACTGACTGAGATATCAACGCACAGCCCAAACCGCTGAACCTAGAGACTTCAAATTTTGCACATAGATACGTTATACAGTGTAGGCATCCACTAAGAAAGGATTTTCGGAAATTCCACCCCTAAGTGGGTGAAATGGGGGATAAATGTTTGTATGAAAGTCCGTCAGTTTTGAAGTTAGGATCTTCAAACATTGTATTAAGGCTGGGAGTTGAAAATTTATATTTACCTGTGTCAGCGTTTTTGACAAATCCACCCCCGAAGGGGTGAAAGGGGGGATGAAATGTTGTATCTGGAAAGTCCTTCATTTAATTTATTATTTAGGCTTATGGTCGGAAAGTAAAACAAATAAGCAAAAACATGTTTCGTATTTTTTCGAAAATCAACCCCTTAGAGGTTAAATGTGATAAATAAACCTTAAAATCGAGATGGATGTCGTTATTGAGGTTTTATAGGATGACGATTGCAAAAATGGCATTTATTTAGATGTTTAATACGCTGAACATGATTCAACCCCTAAAAGATTGCAACAGACTGGTAAAAGGTGCACGGATCTTTCGTTGGTCAAGGTATACACATATATAACAAAATCCCAAGTGATATCTTGGATTTACCATATCTAGAGTTTAAGAATCATATAAAGAGTGGCCTCCTCAAAAAAGGCTATTACACTGTAAATGATTATTTGAACGACAAAACACCTTGGTCGTAACACTCGTAGCAAATGTTCCTAGTATGATATTGTGAGTCGTGTCCTATATTTTATATTATTAGCGTTTATATTAGTTAAGCTTTTAATTCGGTCATTTAAGGTAGGCAGTTTGAGTATGTCATGCTCACTAAAACATTTCTACGGTGGTGGCGTGTGAGGCGGGTCGTTACGTTCCCTAAAATATGGTTGAGCGAAGCGATGGCTGGTTCATGCGTCATGCTCGTGAACGGGTGCTGCCAGTGGGAATGGGTCTGCTCTTATCTGCTTGCCTTAAAATGTGTTTTCTTTTGTTTTTATTCATTTTATTAAGAATTACATTTAAAACATGTATGGCGCAACTTGCAGTATATAGTAGAATTGTCTTTTGTTTTTAACTAATATCAAAGCTTTAAGTAGAGTTCCTAAGTACTTAATTGAAAATTGTTCACCGCTATGATCATTAGTTCGCCTATACTTAACTGTATTTATCATAACCCATTGTGTAATTGTGATGGAAACTGACCTTAGTCATACCATGTTAAGGTCATTTTTCAATTTGACGACTCTGTATGAAATAAAACAGGGAGAAAAAAACAACCCTTGGAGTTTCTTGCCGGTTCTTCTCCAAGGCCTCCCGCTGTAGGGTTTGCGAACCGATGGCGTAGCTTCTATGACGTTCACAAGTATTGTAAATAACAATCTAAATTGAATAAACAAATTTGAATCTTGAATCTTGAACCTTGAATAGGGGTGAAATTTTGAATGAAAAATCAGGGGTAAAATAGACATTTTAACTTGAAACTTTGTAGGCTTACTTCTTAAAACAAATAGGCAACCCATTTCGTAATTTTCTCAAAATCAAACCCAGGGGGTAAAATAGGGGATGAATATGTATATAAAAGTCCGTCAGTTTTGAAGTTAAGATCTTCAAATTTTGTATTTAGGCTGGCAATTGAAAATTAATATTTTCCTTTGTCAGCGTTTTTGACAATTCCACCCCCGAAGGGGTGAATAGGGGGATGAAATGTTGTATCTGGAAAGTCCTTCATTAAATTTATTATTTAGGCTTATGGTCGGAAAGTAAAACAAATAAGCAAACACATATTTCGTATTTTTTCGAAAATCAACCTCTTAGAGGTTTAATGGGATAAATAAACCTAAAAATCGATATAGATGTCGTTATAGAGGTTTTATGGGATGACGATTGCAAAAATGACATTTATTTTGATGTTTAACACGCTGAACATGATTCAACCCCTAAAAGGTTGAAATAGGGGTGAAGTTTTGAATGAAAAATCAGGGGGTAAAATAGACATTTCAACTTAAAACTTTGTGGGCTTACTTCTTAAAACAAATAGGCAACCCATTGCGTAGTTTTCCGAAAATCAAACCCAGGGGGTAAATAGGGTATAGAAACCTAAATCATCTTAAGTACCCTAAAAGTTCTTGGTACCTAAGCTACTCAGAACTAACTTTTTGATTGTGAAACAGACACTTATTATTTACTAGCTTCCGCCCGCGACTTCGTCCGCGTGGACATTCGAGAAAATACTTAGGGGACCAATAACCAAGATAAAAAGTATTCTATATTTTAATTTCATAAAAATCCGATCAGCCGTTTTTACGTGATTAGGCGGGTCCTCCCTCACCAAGCGAGCAGCCTCGCGCGAGGCAGAACGTTTGCCACGTGCGGCGGGCCTCGCACGAGGCTGCTCACTTGGTGAGGGAGGACCCGCCTAACCGCGTAAAAACGGCTGATCGTATTTTAATGAAATTAAAACATAGAATACTTTTTATCCGACGAAGTCGCGGGCGGAAGCTAGTTTTACATAAAAGTTTTAATTTGTAATAACGAAAGAATAAAAATAGTCAATAGAGCCTTTTCAAGAATAACATCGTTAAAGCACGTTATGGACAAAACAGAAACAGCATACATGAAACAGCTGTTTTTTTCGCGATTTCAAAGTTTGTCCCCTAGTAAAAGTTGTTCAGTTTGATGGTCCCTATCAAATCAACCATATTCGGCTTTAGGGGTATTTTTTTGTAACACGTTGTATAACGTAAAACCTAGTATTTTATCGTAAGCAACCTAGTAGGTATATTGCTGTAAACGACAGGTACACTACGTATTACAATTAGCTGATGAAGGTTACAACAAAAAACTGAATGGTTTGTAACTTGTAACTTACTATAAAACTTCAAAATTTAATAAAATTGAATTATATTCAACTGTGAACTTTAAAGTCAGTGTTTTAATGTGCAAAATCAGATGATACTATAAATACACTTTTTTGAGAATTTTGGCAGTTACTGACGTTTTTGTCTTAACCTCCATCAACTGATATATCGCGTAAATATAGTACCTGTCGCTTACGACAAAATACTAGGTTGCTTACAGTTTTGATAGCTTTGTATAACCTGACGTAGGTAGGTACCTACTGCTGCCTGTTATGTAGGTACTTACATGTAAAGCACGAAACGTAACATGCAAAAGATTCATCAGAACTATATGAAACTTTCTGTATTTTATTGAAAAATACAGTGACCGTAGCGTATGAAATCATAATGTACGTAGGTATGTAGGTAGAAGTAGGAGGTATTTAATGTAGCTAGGTAGGTAGTAGGTACGTGTCATTTTCAGTGCTAATCTGAACTAGGTTTATTGATGTAGGTACTAGTATGTGCGTGAATTTGCGAATAACTCATCTAACATACCTAACATCAATTTTAAAAGCAAGGTAGGTACCTAATTACCTAGGTAAATAAAAATAACTTACCGGTCGTTTCGTTGAAATCGGTGGAACTTTAAATCTTTATCAAACCTTGACGTGAATTTCAATTAGAAACGGAACAAATCCTGTAAACCATTATTAGTTTTGAAATTTCGTTACGCTGCTCAAAATGTACACCCCTTCAAGTTAGAGAGCGCAAACTAGAGGAGATTGCGCTCGCCGACTCTGCCGCTCACTTCCCCGCGTACCCCCCATCGTTGCCCTGCGCAAGTACAAGAGTCGACCGACTGTTAGTACTAAGGCTGTGCCTATGCTATGAAAATACAACTTTGTATAAATTGACGACGTCCGTGGCCGAGTGGTGTACGCACCGGTTTCAAGGTGCCGCTATCTCTAGAGGTCCCGGGTTCAATCCTCGGTCGGGTAAATGTTGAAAACGAACTTTTCAATATTTCCTCGGGTCTGGGTGTATGTGTTAATACCTGTCGTTGTTTCCAATTTCCATACACTACACATCCATACACTTCCATACTAGTGCTTAACTTAAACTACTATACCTTGGTATTGGAACAATGTATGTGATGGTGTCCAATATTTGATTTTATTATCTCCTTTATTACATCCTACTCCTACTAATATTATAAATGTGAAAGTTTAGATGTTTGGATGTTTGGATGTTTGTTACTCAATCACGCCAAAACGGCTGAACGGATTTGGCTGAAATTCGGGATACAGATACTTTGTAGCCTGGAGAGGAACATAGGGTACTTTTTATCCCGGAAAAACATCACATTCCCGCGGGATAACGTCGTGTAGTCCACGCGGGCGAAGCCGCGAGCGGAAAGCTAGTTTAAAATAAGATACAAAATTATATTTCTAAACATTAAATTTTTACAATGTACAACACCAAAAAATATAACGTTTAATAATACAAAAATGCAGTTCCCCAACCGTAGCAAGATCAGGGTCCCGGCTACCGGTGGTTAAGGATCCAGAGACAGGAACCTTCTCACTATACGGGCCGTGTCCAGAAGTACTGCCTGACTCTGACTCTTGATCCATCCACCTAACGCAAGCCTCTTAAGGTGTTTATCGAGGCTCTTGCTTGGCTATCAGACCATGGGCAGATATGACTATCGGAACAACAATTGCTGAATCGATGTTCCACATGTCAACGATCTCGTGAGCTAAATCAAGATATTTGTTTTCTTTATCATTTTCAGCTTTCACAAGGTTGTGGTCATGGGGAACGGCGACATCAACAATTATTGCGTGGCGTTCATGTCGATCTATCAATACAATATCGGGCTTATTAGCTTTCATAGTAATTCTGCTAACGTTAAGTCATAATCGTGTCTCAATCGTGTTTCAATTGTAGTTCAATTGTAGTGCTTTTTTACACACTAGTTACAAGAAATGTGTACTTTTTTCACCATACTACTGATGGTCACACCACACACTACATTTACATCACATCATTTTGTCATAATTCTTGTAACTAGTGTGTAAAAAAGCAATACAATTGAACTACAATTGAAACACGATCGAGACACGATTATGTCTTAACGTTAGCAGGCTTGGCCCCCTGTCCTTCGAGCAACGCGGGCCTTCCGTCTCGGACGGAAGACCCATGTTGCTCGAAGGTCCTGTCTGTTATTATTATAATTATTTTTATCTTTTCGCAGGGAAATGCTGGTGCAGGCACAATACGCGGGCCCCCAAGGGGGTTTGGCTCAAGCTTTGTTGCCAAACGCCTACTACCATCAGTTGCAGGACCCCTCGCACTACCTCCACGGAAACGCACCATAGGCTAGTGTTGCCAGTTTGCCACGCGTAAAATTCAGCGCACGTAAAGCCAGTGTTGCCACACGTATAATGCAAAATTCAAGTTGTTTATTTATAGAGATTTTATATCCAGACTGATGATTAGAGAATTATTATTTGAAGATTTGTGATTTAGGTACAGTTAATTTAGGTAACATTTTAAGTATGATAGCGCCCCTTGTGATTTTACGAAACAACTCAAATAGATAAAGTTTAGTAGCTATGCTATAGCATTGATGCACTGGTTTATGTTCTCTACTTATAACTACTGAGCTACCTACTGAGTTGTACAGTGCGACAAACTTTTTTGTTCCGGTGACAGCGGCGCTATGTACGTTTTTCTTTTTTTTTGTAGCAATTTAACCGGCCCTGACTTCAAAGACTTTCAGCTGCCAGCAGCGCTATGGTTGGACATCAACTTGCCAGCAAAATGATATTATAAAAAACACGTTAGTTTCACATTTTGGCCACCGAAAACAGAAAAGTTTGTGGCACAGTAGGTACTGGACATTGTGGGGACACAAATGGTGTTCCCTTAGAAAAAAAAACTGTTTCTGAACTAAAACTAAAAGGACCACGCATTTTAGTCTCTGTTCTTCTTTACTACTACGTGCTACTACTTACTATGACTACTACTAGTAGATAGGTAAGTACTTTTTATTTAAGAAACTATGATTTTATTATTTTGTCGTGATAAGGTATTTGATTTGTGATCTAAGTTACTTAGTTCATGTTATGAGACTGTAAATTAGTAGCCTTTTCGTGTTTTAAGGACAAATTGCATTGCATATCGTTTTGTAAATATAGCTAATTAAAATAAGGTGCTGTTTCTGTTTCAATCATTGTATTCTAGTCTACAAGTGAAATAAAGATTTATGAGAAATTAAATTGCATTTTGCTTATAAGAGTATGTACGTAGGTACTCGGTACCTAATCACTACATAGTATAAAACAAAGTCGCTTTCTCTTTCCCTATGTCCCTTTGTATGCTTAAATCTTTGAAACTACGCAACGGATTTTGATGCGTTTTTTTTTAATAGATAGAGTGATTCAAGAGGAAGGTTTATATGTACTTTTTATCCCGATATTCCCACGGGAACGGGAACCACGCGGGTGAAACCGCGGGCGGCCGCTAGTTCATAATATTATTTCATTTTATCATCATCATGTTAGCCGAACGACGCCCAATGATATTTTTATTATGTTAATTTATTACACAATTAAATTATATTGAAATAGGTACCAGAAAACATTTTTATTTAAATACTTGCGGCCGCCCGCGGTTTCACCCGCCTGGTTCCCGTTCCCGTGGGAATATCGGGATAAAAAGTATCCTAAGTTATTCCTTATTACATCAGCTATGTGCCAGTAAAAGTTCAATCAAAATTGATCCAGCCGTTTCAGAGATTAGCCGGAACAAACAAACAGACAGACAGACAGACAGACAAAAATTGTAAAAAATGTTATTTTGTTATATGTACCGTATATATAATCATATGCATGTAGTAAAAAGCGGTTATTTTAATATTACAAACAGACACTCCAATTTTATTTATTTGTATAGATATAGATTGGTCACCATCACATACTTGTTCAATACCAAGGTATAGTACCTAGCATAAGCACTAGTATTATGGAAATTGGAAACAACGACGGATATTACCACATAAGTACTTACACCTAGACTCGAAGAAATATTGAAAAGTTCGTTTTCAACATTTACCCGACCGGGGATCAAACCCGGGACCTCTAGATAGCGGCACCTTGAAACCGGTGCGTACACCACTCGGCCACGGAGGTCGTCAAAATTAAAACTGAACCTCATTAAAACTGAAGTACCTACCTACCTACTTATGTGTTTTTTCTTCTAGTCCTCTAATAATATAAAAGATATGAAAATATCCCTAAAATTATATCGCTTCAGTCACTAGCATGTAATTATGTTATATACTATTTCAGTGCCCTAATAATCGCAATGATCCATTCATCAAATCACTGACGTATCTATACCACCAACAGTTATTTAATCATGATGATTAAACGATCCCAGTGGGAAAACCGTTTCAACTGCTGGCTTGTAGGTACTATTTAGGGTGACTTTCACCACTGATATTTAAACGTGATGAACGCTAAAAGTGTTTAAAACATAGTTCTGTCCCTGTCAGCTGTTTGAATGTGACAGAGACAGAAATACGTTTTAAACACGTTTAGCGTTAATCGTGTTTAAATATCATTGGTGATATCGGGCCTAAGGGTGACTTTCACCAATGATATTTAAACGTGATTAACGCTAAACGTGTTTAAAACATAGTTCAGTCCCTGCCAGCTGTTTGAATGTGACAGAGACAGAAATACGTTTTAAACACGTTTAGCGTTAACCGCGTTTAAATATCATTGGTGATATCGGGCCTTAGTCTCTAAGTATTTAGTATTCCGTGCTGCTGGTGACTACATATTTAATGGGGAGAAACCACGATACTGCAGGTGATCTGTGGGAGAAACGGACAAAGCTTTTTGTAGATGGCGGATGGATATGTCACAACAAAGACCTAATATAATAACACATACGCCCTCTGTCGTGATAAAAAGTTAGTTTTCCTCTCCATTCAAAACTGATGACTAGGCTGTATGGGCATTGATCCCTTTGCCTATCTGGAATGGTAAATGTTTAAAAAAAAGATACTGTGGCCAAAAAGCTTATGGCCCCAGTACAGGTTGGCCGACCATGGTCGGCGACCATGACCGGCGATCATTTAGTGACAGTGTTCACACGATCGCCGGTTTCATTCTGCGTTGGACTGGCCGTGAGGATGGATGTGTATGCAATGACGGCTTATGCAATTTACATTTACAGAGCTTTTAATTTATTACGAGAATGATCTATATTAATAGACTCTGTATAATATGTCTACATAAATGTAATTATGCATTAAAGTTATAATAGACATATTTATCATAACACCCAGACACAGAAAAAACAAATACTTACATCATATGAATATTTCTTGGGCGGGGATTGAACCCAGTATAATAATAATAATGTATTAATAACGTTTTATTCATTTTATTTTTATTTACTTAATTTTAGATAACAAAACAGAATACTCCTATACATCTTGTGAATTTAAGTGTATTTTATTATCATTTAAATAAAAAAAAAAAATTATCAAAGATATACAACATCAAGGATATTTTTGACAATGTAATATGCTCCACAAAATGGCCTGATTGCGAAAAAAAAACAATAATCTAAAATATACTACACGTCAGTCAACGCAGAAATATTCAGATGAACTGAATGATCGGCCAACGTGTGAACGCTCTTTGTGGCCTGCGACAAACTTCCTTTGAATCGTGCTCGAAAAACCGACACGGGACGGATCGCCGGCGATCCTTGCTCACAGTCAGCAATCACACGCAAACCGGCCCTGTACACGATGGCCCAACATGGTCGCCGACCATGATCGGCCATCCAGCCCCCGTAATGGGTATGGACAAAGATGTAGTATTAAACATAGAGTATTAAACATAGACTAAAAAGTTGAACAACGAAATGATATATCTTTCCTATCCTCCTAAATGACAGTTCAGCGTGCATTGAAAAGAGATAGCAATATAGGCAACGCTCCGTATTGAAACCTAGCGCGCCACCAGGCGAGTTTCTGTAGGCCAGAGTGGACTACATCAGTGTTGATCAGTGTTCGTGGTTTTTTATTAGTTGTGGTTAATTTATGCAAGATTAGTGAAACAAATCTTTCTGTGTGTATTGCCAAAACACCATGGCTTGTGCTGTAAAGAGCTGCAAAAGTTCCTACAGTAATTTAAAGGACAAACTCGGAATAATATCCTTTCATCGGCAATGATATTTTATATGTAGATACGTTATCTGAACTAAAAAGTGGCGACGAAAAAGTAAGGTAATTGCCCGAAGTTTACTCAGTCACACACAGACCCTTGTCGTGTCAACGCGCTCACGCGCTGTAACAATTTTTCAATTACGCCTCAAATAATAAACTTAATGCCTTCCTGTGTTTAGAGAAGTTGCAAAATCTATGCCGGATCTTTAAAAGACAAGAAAATTGATTAATTTCATACGTAATTATTGAAATTATAAATTTAAATTAAAAAAATTAAATAATTTGTGATGACTTTTGCGCTGTTGCCAGTTCGACATTCATGAGCGAGTAAGCTTGTAAAGTTTTGTGAACGCCTGAAAGAGACAGAAAACTGACACATAAGACAGTGCTTGCAATAATTGTTTATCTCTTTTTGACAGTTGGGGTTTGTGTATATATGTCTCTGACTAACATTATTTTTGGTGAAAAAGAGATAGATATGCGGAAATGCCTGTTGTTAGGAAGAGATAAATATATTTTGACTATTTGTGCTTATTTTTTGTTTCTTGTACGTCATGAAAAACAAATTCGCCATTTTAAAATGCTATTTATTCGAGTGTAACGTGTCTATTTATAAAATTTCATTGTTCATCGGTGAGTGAACCTCCGTTTTTTCCAATTATTCAAATAACTAGGCCATTTTTGGTAAGCCTTTCTTTGCAAAAATACTGTAGAAAACTTTTATCTTTTATTTTCATACACGTAACTATACCTGATGATAAAACAAATAAATGAAAATCTTTTGTTAGATATCGATCGACATTTTGTTTGACATTTCATTTACTCGCCATTGGTCTTGTAGTGTTGGTACTTTGCAGATAAGATATCGATAATCGAATCAATATTTTTTCGTTCTCAGTATTCAATCATAGTACTTTTATTTTATGTCTGTAAGTACCTATCTTTTCGTTCGTATGGCAAATTTAATTTAACAACAATATGTTTAATTTTCAGCTTTCCGTCAGACTCCGATTTAAAATTGAGGTGGTTGAAAATATAGGAAGAGCAGACTGGCTTCCCCCAAAAAAATGCAAGAGTACCTATGCAGTTAGCATTATGAAAAAAAAAACGAGTGCTACAAACAATATGCAAGGATTTATGCTGATACGGATTTTTAAAAATCAACCAGCAAACGTTCAGCAGGTAATTTTTGTATTCTGAATTTATGTTATCTATAAAATTTCATTCTGTACCTAAGCTATTCATTTTAGAAGTGTACCTAAGTATATGATGTAGGTACAAAGGAATGTATAGATAATGACATGATTATTTTATAAACAAGATTTAACAAAAAATACCCGTATTTTGTTTTAAGAAATAATAGTTATTTTTAGTAAAAAAATGATAAAGTAATTGCTAAAGCGCCTACTGACATAGCCTGGAGGACCCATTAGTTTGCACAACTTTGCTACTTTGCATGGACGGCCGATCTTTTAGTACCTATCCTTTATGTTTCGCTGTCGGACTAGGTGTAGCTTGGCACGTAGGTATGGGGTAGGTAGTAATAAAAAGTGCCTTCGTCTGACATAGTAAGGAACCTGCTCACATAATAGAACTAGAAAGGTTACATTTTTATACCTAAAATAAGGATTTTAGGTATAAAAATGTAACTTTTTCCAATCCGGCACTTAAATATTAAAAAAAATCTTTCTGTTTTAACTAAGATCGGTTCTATTATCTTATGGCCCTCTTGTATTGGGCTCACTCACGTCAGGTTGACTGATCGTCACTAGAGTTGCAGTGTAGGTAACTGCAATTTTTTTGATTTTTGGTTAATTTTGTAACATGTTTTATACATACTTATGTCTAACTTTTTTCTGTTAACAGGAAACATAATGACACACGATCACGAGTACCACGATCAATGAGAACATTGACATCGACCATTTCGGAACCTACCAGATTTTGTTCACATAGTCAAGCAAGCCCCAGAAAGATTCTAATTCGTTTCTTATGAATAAAATTTTGTTAATGTTGGCTCACATACTCATTTTAAACTTAAGTATTTTACTATTTATATTACAAACCTAAAAAGCGGACCCATTCCGAGACAATTTTATATAATGTATATGTCGCAGGCGGATGGTTGAATCCGCCGGATGGTTAAGTATAGCAGCATGTACCTCTCGAAAGTCCTGTAGAACACGTGATAGGTTAGAAATCTTAAATTTCGCGGTTATTTTTTTTATGACTCCGTCAACTTATGGGAAGATAAAATAGCTTACGGAAAAAATGATCGGCCTGGTAGGCGTTTAATTGAATGGCGAATTCAACCATTTGGCTGCGATATATATAACTGTAATAATAATTAAGTAAGATTGAGAAGATGTAAATTTGTTTTAAACATAAAACTAAAAAATAAACTGATGTTTGTTTTATCTTTCTATTACTAGAGTTTCCATTAGTAAAGTATTTATATTATGAAAACAAACGGTACAGTTCAGTACAGTATTTTTTTATTTATTTTCTTTTTCCTCTACATCTCCTATAATAAACAGATACACAAATTCACCTTTGCATCGTTATTTTTATCCAAAAAAGGTTTTAGATTGTAGAAAACTAGCTGCCCTTCCGTAGTAATTCCCGAGAAAACTCTTGAAATTTCCGGGATAAAAAACAGTCTTAGAAAGGACTAACTAGCTACGAGGTCTTCATTTTGTTAACTGATAAAATGAAGTTATCGATACTTTTCATTACGAATGGTGCATCACTATAGCTCTATATCATAATAAGTAAGTATGTATAGACAAAACGGTGCCACTTCGATATTAAGTAGCAACAAAGCTACTATGTTTGTCTCTTTTTTTCAAATGACTTCCATAGTGAGTTAAAAAGAGATGCAACCTGCATTGTACTTATTACCCTGCATTGTACTGCATTTCACTTTCTACTATCCATCTACGTTTATTAGTACATCTTTGGGTATGGACATGGGCTTCATTTGACATTTAAAGCTCATATGGGCTTCAAGTGTCAAATGAAGCCCATATCCATATTCATATTTTTAGCCGGTAGCCCCCCTGTACTGGGGGCTTTAGACTGAGGTAACTGGCACTGACCTCTATTATACCTGGAGAGTGCAGTACTAACACTTTTTTGTGGCACTGAGGTTGTCTTCCGTCTCACCTACACTTTAAAAAAACACGTTAGGTCATATGAGACATCAGACAACTGATAGCCACTACGTACGTACTAATTAATGTCTGCTGGGCACACTTTTTTATTCAGGGTGAAAACTCCAGTTCCCTCAGTATTTTAGTCTATTAACCAAAGGATGGAGGGCCATAGCTAGAAACAGCTTGAGACCTATCAGAGGATTTAGTTGAAAAATAGTTGATTCCTAAGCAAAAATCCATGTAATTTCTAATAGTCAATTAAAACTGCTATGACCAAATGAGTCAGGCCCTCAGGTGGCCTACCACAAGCTCTAATAGCAGTTATTTTTAAGCTGAGAGAGTGAGACGCCGCTATACGGCGTGTAAAGCGGCGTCTCACTCTCTCAGCTTAACAATAACTGCTATTAGAGCTTGTGGTACGCCACCAGTTCATCAACTGTCAAAAATTTTCTGTCACCTGTCAAAGTAATTAAGCATTGATTGTTAATAATTTTTGAACCTGAATATAGTAAGGAATTCGTGAAATCTTTTCAGAAGTTTTCAATTGTCTAGAATATACCGTTACAGATTTATAAAGGTTTAGCTTGGGCTCTCAGTTCATCAATTTGTACAATAATGAATCTTCCAAATTTTGCAAGTAAACTAAAGAATACATAAAAATACTTTGAATTTCTGATTCTTTAACACTTCTGGGAATTTCTAACGTAGAACCAATGGTCCAAACGTTAATAGTTTAGTATTAATTGGATTTTTTTCATTTTGACAATTTATGAACTGAGGGCCTGACGTTTTCGGTTCTATTGACTAGGTTTCGTCACATAGATTAACCACTTGTCTGTTGATAAAGGCCCTCAGTTCATAAATTGTCAAAATGAAAAAAATCCAATTAATACTAAACTATTAACGTTTGCACCATTGTTTCTACGTTAGAAAATCCCAGAAGTGTTAAAGAATCAGAAATTCAAAGTTTTTTTATGTATTTCTTTAGTTTACTTGCAAATTTGGAAGATTCATTATTGTACAAATTGATGAACTGAGAGCCCAAGCTAAACCTTTATAAATCTGTAACGGTATATTCTAGACAATTGAAAACTTCTGAAAAGATTTCACGAACTCTTTACTATATTCGGATTCAAAAATTATTAACAATCAATGCTTAATTACTTTGACAGGTGACATCAAATTTTTGGCAATTGATGAACCGAGGGCCTGACTCATTTGGTCATAGTAGTTTTAATTGACTATTAGAAATAACATAGAGTTTTGCTTAGGAAACAACTATTTTTTAACTAAATCCTCTGATAGGTCTCAAGCTGTTTCTAGCTATGGCCCTCCATCCTTTGGTTAATTTTTAGTCTAAGCTTTTTGACCTTTTTTTGGCGGGAAGAAGTTGAAAAGGGCGGTCGACTAAAATTATTTTTATCTTTAAATTATTGTAAATATTAAGTAATTCGTGTAATTTTAAGTGTTAAGTTTATTTCTTTTTGTTTATATATATATAGGTATATAATCTTCATAGTGGTAAGTCAGTAACTTTATTTGTACATATATTAGTTCTTTTTATACTTAGCGCCATGGATCTTGAACCTGATCCTGACCCACCACCGGATGGAAATACATTTAATCCTCTTTTAACATTAATTGCGGCTGATAATTTTCTTACCTCGGAGGAAAAAAAGACAAAGAAAACAAAGTCCTCAGTCCCAAGTCAAAAACCAAAAAGAAAACTTGGTTCTTTAATTTCTAAACCAAAACCATTTCATCCTATTCCACATCAGGTTATTTCAGAATCATTAAAAGATGCTAACAATGCCAAAGTTTTATCCCCAAAACCTATCCCAACTCCCGTAGTGCCCCCCGGCGGCGGCAATAACTCTTCTGTATTCACATACAGAAATTATTACAGTGCTACTGACAATGGTCCATATGTTGTGCATGTTCAGTTAAACGAAACTTCTCCCTCTGCCGGCACCACTTTACATCCAATCAAATTCGGAAACTTATTGTTCAATAATAATTGTAAAAATATCCTGGAAGATGGTATTTTACGTGTTGGTCGCAATCGTTTGGCTATCAATTTTAAGACTTCTGCTGATGCTAACCAATTTCTTAATAGCAGTTTCCTTACATCTGACACCTACAAGGTATCAATCCCTACGTTTAATATCTGTAAAATGGGTATCGCCAAAGGTATTCCTGTGGAATGGTCACATGATGATATTGTAGCAAATACTCGAATTCCAGATGGTTTTGGACCAATTATCCGATCTCGGCGTCTACATAGAAAGCTTACTAATGCTGAAGGTGTCTCCTGGGTGCCTACGCAAACTGTTGTTTTAACCTTTGATGGTCAATCTCTCCCACCAAAGATATTTTCTTTTTTTGCCTCCATACCCATAGAACAATACATTTACCCAACAGTCCAATGTTTTCAATGTTGTCGGTTTGGACATACTCATACTCAATGTAGGAGTCAACCTAGGTGTTATAAATGTACTCAAGATCATTCAGGGTTTAATTGTAAAATTGAAATTTACCAGTGCATAAATTGTTCAGGCAACCATCAATCCACTGATAAGAAATGTCCAGAATTCATAAGACAATCAAATATTAAATACCATATGTCACACAATTCTATTTCATACCAAGAGGCTATGAAGATGGTGCCTCCACTTAAGAAATCATACTCTGAAGTTGCAGCAAACATTAACCACCAGCATCCAAAACCCTCTGCTTCACCTGTCTCCTCCCCCCCCACAATGAAACAAAGTTATAAAAAAACTTTTTTTATTAATAAAAAGCAACCAACGGTTGTTTCATCTGGTTATGACAAGAAAGCTCACAATGATATTATAAATGAATATGCTATTCCTGCCCCCAGCAATGGTTGTGGCTTCAAATCCTCAGACAATAATAATTCTGATTCAGTTTCACAAGATGATCTTAATAATCTTCTTTCCTCACTTGTTAATATTATAGTAAATTCTTCTCTACCGTACTCCGTTGCCATTTCTCTAATTCAGAACTTGTCTATCTCTATATTCCAAATAATCAAAAATGGATCAGATTCTTCAGTGGAATAGTAGAAGTGTAAAATCAAAACACACTGATTTAATATCATTAGTAAATAATCATAATCCCTTTTTGCTAGCTATTTCTGAAACTTGGCTAGAACCAGGTACATTGTACAATTTTCCTGGTTACCACGTCCTCCGAGATGATAGGCCTGATGGCTTTGGAGGCGCAGCCCTCTTTATCAAAAAACGTTACTTGTTTACACAATTACCTCTGCCACCCCACAATAACACCCATATTAATGCTGTAGCCGCTAGATTGGGTAATATTACAGTGCTTTCACTATACATTTCTTGTAAGGACTCTTCTATTATTCCCATATTGAAGAATTTTCTTCAGTCTCTTCCTTCCCCTATTATAGTGTTAGGTGATTTCAACGCTCACCATGCACTTTGGGGTGCCCCCAACAATGACTCGCTTGGAAATGATTTAATAGAGGTTATCGACGATTTCACTTTGTGCGTTTTAAATGATGGCTCTCCAACGCGCAGAGGCCGTCCTGGTCAACGACCAAGTTATGTTGATATTTCAATGAGTTCTTCATCGCTGTCTTCCCTTTTATCTTGGAAATGTTTACCACTAACTCATGGTAGTGACCATTTCCCAATTTTGATAACATTGCCGTCTAAAAGTCAATCGGTATCTCCTCTTCCTCCTTTACTGAAGTATAATATCGCAAACGCTGATTGGAATGAATATAGTTCTTTACTAGATGATCATATAAAACCGCTCCCCAAAGTAAACAAAGATAACCTCAACGAATCCTACAATCTTTTTGTCTCATCTATTATCTCTGTCGCAGATAATGTTTTTAAGAAAAAAAAAACTGTTAAAGGTAAAATCTCTTCTCCGCCTTGGTGGGATCAAGAGTGTACGGCGGCTATTAAGGCTCGAAATAATATCGAGGAAGATTGTAATTCCTATTTAAATAATGTAAATTATTTCCAATTTAAAAATGTCACGGCTGCTACTAAACGTTTATTAAGAAAGAAAAAGAAAGAGGGTTGGAAAAAATTCTGTCTATCTTTATCGCCAGACACGCCCTCAACGGTTGTTTGGAACAGTATAAAACGATTTCGTTGTTCCCAAAAAGCAGTTAACAATGTATCCAGTTTTAATTTAGATTGGATTGCCCCTTTTAACAATAAATTGGCTCCGTGTTACGTTCCCAATCATTTTGAATTACCAAATAGTTACAACAATGTTGGCATTAACGATCATTCTGATATTAACTCTCCATTTACAATGGAAGAGTTGAAATCGGTTTTAAATCATGTTTCAGATTCTTCCCCTGGCTTAGACGGTATTCCTTATTCGTTTCTTGCTAATGCTAAATCCTCAACCCTTTCCTTTTTATTAAATATCATTAATGTAACCATAGAATCTGGTATAATTCCACCTTCCTGGAAAGAACATTTAGTGATTCCGATTTTAAAACCAGGTAAAGATCCTACGGATCCTGCTTCCTATAGGCCTATTGCTTTAGCTTCAGTTATATCAAAATTAGCCGAACATCTTATTAAAATCAGGCTAGAATGGTTTTTGGAACATAACAACTTGTTAGCTCATTCACAATTCGGGTTTAGAAAAGGCCGCAGCACCCAAGATAGTCTCAGTATATTTTCAACTGACATATTACTTGCTTTTTCTAAGAAACAAAGTGTAGCTGCTGCCTTCCTTGACATTTCGTCAGCGTATGACAACGTTGACCTTTGTTTGCTTAAGCAAAAACTAATAGATCTTAAGGTTCCATTAAAATTTTCAAATTTTATTTTTAATCTATTTTGTGAAAGATCTGTTACTTTAAGAGTTCCAGGCGCAACGCCTGTGCCTCGAACCCTTTGGAAAGGCGTTCCACAAGGGTCCATCTTAAGTCCGCTCCTTTATGACGTATACACTATCGATTTGGAATCTAGTATAAAGCCAGACTGCAACGTCCTTCAATACGCAGATGATGTTTTAGTATATTCTGTAAATAGTTCCATAGAGTCTGCGGCATCTAGTCTTGAAAGATCTTTAAATAATCTTTCATTTTGGTTAGATAATCATAATTTACAACTTTCAACTTCTAAAAGTACTGTAGTTATATTTTCTAAAAAGAGGGTCGTCCCAGTTATTAACATATGTGTTAAGGAAGTTGAATTGTCGGTTTCTAATGAAATCATATTTTTAGGCAAGAAGTTCGACAGTAAAAACTCTGAGGTTGCGCACGTTGATTATGTTGTAAACAAATGTGAAAAAAATATTAATATTCTAAGAGCTCTCGCTGGCGTTTGGTGGGGTTCTCATCCCTTCACTATGAAGTTAGTGTATAATGCCTTAATTAGGAGCATTTTAGATTATGCATCATTCACTATGTCTCCCTTAAGTAAAACTGCTGCAAAAAAATTAGACTCTATTCAATTTAGATGTTTGCGTATTGTTATCGGTGCAATGAAGAGTACTCCTACAAACGCTTTACAAGTAGAAAGTGCCGATCCTCCATTAGATTTAAGAAGGCAATATTTATCGAATAGGTACTTCTTAAAAATGTATCAGTTAAATTCTCACCCCCTCATTCCAAGATTAGAAGAGTTAAATCAGCTTGTTACCAATAAAAAAACCATTCCATATTTAGTCAATAGTTTGAGAGAAGCTGAAAAAATCAGATCGAGACATAATATAGATAAATTCTCCACTCACCCTTTGTTCTCCTTCGATTACTGCTGTCTTATTTTTATTCCTAATGTTTTGCTTTCAATTGGCATAGATAAACAAACGCAAGATCCTAATTCTATACTGATAACTTTTATTAATGAAAAAGCCTTAGATTGTGAAATATTCTTCACTGATTCCTCTAAATCTCCCGATACAAACAATACTGATAATGTAGGCGCCGCTTTCTTGAGAGATGCAAATGGATTTTTTAAACTTTTTCAATATTCGAGTCTTTCTTCAACTTACAGTGGAGAAGGGTTTGCAATTTTAGAGTGCATAAAGTTTATTATTTGTAACAGAATTGCTAAGGCTTTCATATTCTCGGATTCTTTGAGTTTTTTGCAATCATTACTATCGTGTCCATTTTACAGTAATTCCATAAGCCCCCTAGTTTTGGAAGTAAAAACTTTGTTGAAAGAATGTGCAAGTTTAAATTTAATCATTACTTTAGCTTGGATTCCCAGCCACGTGGGCATTCAGGGTAACGAAGCTGCTGATCATTTAGCCAAACTAGCTGCCAGACAAGGTGACTCTTCTTCACAACGTATCTTCTCACAGGACTTAGCCTCTCTTCCAAGGGATCTATTGGAAAAAAGCTGGTGTCGTGATTGGGAAGAGTCGTGTCAGCATAAAGGCAAATTTTATCGGGACAATCAACCTAATATTATTTTCAAACCTTGGTTCTCAAAACTACGCTTTGACAAAAAGCTAACATCCACTCTTTCCCGTTTACGTTTTGGTCATTGCAGTTCCCCATCCCATCTTGCTAAACTACGCGTTCGCGACTCCTCGCTCTGTGAGTGCGGACTTGACGAAGGTAACATCTTACATATCCTATTCCAGTGCCCCCTATATAATTCTTTGCCCTTTTATGACATCCTTTTAAAATACAAAGCTCCTCTTCCCTATAACCTTTCCTCTATCCTGTCCTTATCTAATAGAATTTATGTTAAATGTCTTATTAAGTTTTTGTCTCACCATAATATCTGTTTATAATTCATCCTTCATATATTTATTATCTATTTATCAATATTAAATATATTTACGACCCATGCCCAACTCCAAACCCATCCTTCCTTCTCCCACACTGAAACTGGCAGAAGTATTCCCCTGTCAAGAGGAGTGGATTGCCACTACAAAATAAAGAAGAAGAAGAAGCTTTTTGACAGTGACAGTCAGTCAGTCAGTGACAGATGACATTGACAGTTGTGATTGTGATTACGACGAGCGAGATTTCTTTGTTTGTTTCGCAAGAATTCCAAAAAAGTAATTTTTAGAACGTAATCGAGTGATAATCTTTAATAAAAGTTATAGTTTACGTAACTTGTATCGGTGCAACGCATTACTCACGTATTTTAAATGCCGTAACCGCTGGCATTTTACTATGACAGAGTCGAAATCTTTCGTCAACTTTTCCTGCCAGAGGTGCTTACAGCCCTTGAAGCTAGACGAGTCTTTGAATAACTTGGGGGAGCACACTATAGCTGATCTCACACTACAAATACGCAGGAACAATGAAGCAGATTTGGAATTACAGTCGACAAGTCTGGAACACTATGTTCCTCCTTTTCGGATGTCAGAGTCAGGTAACGGAGCAAATGGTTTCATGGTAATATCAGATGGATGGGAAACCACGTCTGTAGGCCACCAGCTGCACGTCAAAGCCACGCTGTTCGATTTACTCTCAAATAACTCTGAAGTTGATCATCCATTATGTGATGAGTGCACAGACACACTTTTAGAACTTATGGATAACCAGCTTAGGCAAACAGAAGCAGAATGGAAAGATTACAACGATTATTTAAAGAAACTTGAGGATGATAAGGAAGATTTGAATTTGGAAGGATTGGAAAAGGAATTAGAAGATTGGAAACAGGAGCAAGCGAGATTGCTTCAAGAATTATCTTCATTACAAAAAGAGGAAAGAGCTATGAAAGAAGAAATTGAGTTACAAGAAAGAGAGAAAGAGAGATTAGAAAAAGAGCAGGATGTTTACTGGAGAGAGTACACAAGGCATCGGAAAGATTTAATGACAACTGAAGATCAAATGAAGTTTTATGAATGTCAACTTGCGTACACACAATCCCAACTAGAAAAGCTTAAGAAAATGAATGTGTTCAAAGCAACATTTCATATATCTGATTCAGGACAGTTTGGTATAATAAATAATTTCCGTCTCGGTCGTTTACCAACTGCTCCCGTGGATTGGTCAGAGATAAACGCTGCATGGGGCCAAACAGTCCTACTTCTGTCTTCTTTAGCAAGAAAAATAAACTTCTCATTCCAACGGTACCGCTTAGTGCCATATGGTAATCATTCATACATAGAAGTTTTAGAAGACCAGAAGGTTTTGCCTTTGTATGGTTCAGGTGGATTCCGTTTCCTTTGGGATACAAAGTTTGACGCTGCCATGGTAGCGTTCTTGGATTGCTTACAACAATTTAAAGAGCAGGTTGAGAAGGGGAATACAGGATTTTGTTTGCCATATAGAATAGATAAAGGAAAAATCGAAGACACTGCATCTCCGCCTCATGCATATTCCATTAAGATACAGTTTAATTCTGAGGAACATTGGACTAAAGCTTTAAAATACATGTTGACTAATTTAAAATGGGCTTTAACTTGGATCTCATCTCAGTTTAGTGAAGATAGAATTGAAAATTAAGTTGTATAAGTACTCTTCATGAAGTTTTATTTGCTGTGTTATACCTACTATTAATTTGGTGAAAATTTATAGTATAGTAACTTTTTATAAAAATTTTAGATTTCCTCTGTTTTTTTATATTCCCTGCAAATGTTTAGACTTCATTATTATGTTACTAGCGGCCGCCCGCGGTTTCACCCGCGTGGTTCCCGTTCCCGTGGGAATATCGGGATAAAAAGTACATATAAACCTTCCTCTTGAATCACTCTATCTATTAAAAAAAACCGCATCAAAATCCGTTGCGTAGTTTCAAAGATTTAAGCATACAAAGGGACATAGGGAAAGAGAAAGCGACTTTGTTTTATACTATGTAGTGATTTCTTCATAATTCATTTGTAAGTATATAGGAAATATCACATCACAATGTATAAAAATATTTTTTAGTAATAACAGTTATCAGTGATTAATGTAAATAATATTACAGTGATGTACATATTTAAATGCTCTGTATTACTTCATGTAAGATATGTTAAATAAAACATTTCAAAATGTTCTGTTGTTTGCTAAAATGTAACAGTTTTAAATAGTGTAAAATGAGGCTTAATTTACTAGTATTATTTTCAATGTGATTTTATATGAGCTGTGATTAAAAAATTTGCAAATTCAATTACTTATTTAGCGAATTTTCATTTGATTACCTACTGTTTTAAACTGTACTTTTTACTTGATTGTATGAAATATTTGGTTATTAGACCGGGTGTTAATTTACATAAAACATTGGGTCATTCCATGGAAAACGCTACCGCAACATATTTTCTTAAAATGCTGATTTTTAAAGAAAATGTGTCTTAGGATAATCATAAAAGCCTATATTTTAATAGACCACCCTTATTTTTTTTATTTAGTTTCAAATTTATCCTGTTTTTACATATCAAAGTCAGGTTACTGTATATGATTGATGGTAGTTTATTTTTATCAAAACTCTCAACACCAAAACAAGAAAACTACCGTCAGATTGACATTGCGCGTTTCGCTGTTAGAAAGGAAAAGTTTTAAGCAACCAGTGCCTGAAATATTATTTGAATACTTTAATAATTTCTTAGATTTATTTAACCTTTAAAGCAGGCCTCTTATGTGTAACACCCGTTACAAAAAAAGAGCATTTGTTCATTTAGCGACTGAGTTAATGCACGCATCATAAAACGCATTTGGGAAAGTAAGGTTATGATTAAGAACTGCTAATATTTTCTATTTATTTGATGTTCAGCTTATTTATTTGTGAAATATTGGCGGGGAATGATGGGTAACACCCGTTACGTAACGGGTGTTACCAATTTTTAATATGACTTTATTAGGACTAATAAAAGGTTGATTGTGCTGGTTTATGGTTGTTGCACCTAAAAACCTTTCAATGCATTTTATGATGCGTACATTAACTCAGTCGCTAAATAAACAAATGCACTTTTCTTGTAACGGGTGTTACACGTACGAGGCATGCTTTAAAAGTTCTAAGAAATTATTAAAAATATCAAATAATGCGGCTGCCTAAAACTTTTTCTTTCTAACGGCGCGGCGGCAGAATGCGCAATGTCAATCTGACAGTTATTTTCCTTTTTTTGGTGTTGCAAAAGGGAACTGTACCTATAACAGTTTTTCCAAAAATATTGATGTTAGAGAGCAGTTTAGGCATGGTACTAAGTTTTACTAAGTTCCTATATTGTTTAACTAGCTTTCCGCCCGCGGCTTCGCCCGCGTGGACTTCACGACGTCATCCCGCGGGAATGTGATATTTTTCCGGGATAAAAAGTAGCCTATGTTCCTCTCCAGGGTACAAAGTATCTGTGTTCCAAATTTCAGCCAAATCCGTTCAGCCGTTTTGGCGTGATTGAGTAACAAACATCCAAACATCCAAACATCCAAACATCCAAACATCTAAACTTTCACATTTATAATATTAGTAGGATGCCATAAATTTGATCAAATAAACATTTATTACTAGAAATATTGGTTTAATTTCGTACTCGTAACACCCGTTACATTGAGCTGTAACACCCGTTACATTTTTAAATTTCGATGAAAAATCCTAAGTGCATTTTTGTTTTAATATAAATAGCCTATAATGTTTAGAATTTATTTAGAAATGCGTTTACATTTTTTTTCCCTTTGAAAACATACACAATTCGCAGACTTTTGCTTTTGTTGCGGGTAATCCGGAAAGCATAGGCAAAATCGTGTAACGCCCGTTACGCACATATATTGGTCCTAATTTCTTTACTGTTAGCTATTACTGTTAGTTTTAATACGGATGACGAAACTTAGACCTAGGTGTAGGGTGTTAAGCTAATAAAAAGGATATGTTTCCTTTTTGCATCATTAATTAATCGTCAAGTAAAGACGTACGACCTGTAACACCCGTTACATGGAATGACCCCATTGTAAATAATTTATTACTTACATTCATAATTATAAACTCATATCTTAAACTTTAGCTTTTTATTTGATATTGCCAAAATCGCCAATAATCTATTCATTGATTCATTTGCATTCTTTTTTAAATAATCTTTTTGTTCCTTTGTTTTTCCTCCTAGCGCCACCTAGGTATAAGTGAAGTGAATTCAAATATTCAAAGTAGGTAGACGTTTGTTCCAAAGATCTCATGACAGATGGCGCAGTTTTATAGAAATTAAATTCATTATTGTATTCAACGATAAGAAAGATCACAACATGGAAAGTTAAAATTTTCCGTGTTCTGTGAATCAGATGATCGCCCAAAATTATATTTTAAAGGTATTTAAGGTAGGTATATAATATGATAATATGAAGATTTCATCGCGCTCTGTGCAGAGTTATAATTTGAATAGGTACATTTTGATTTTTGTTTGGTCCTTCGACTGAAATTTTTCATTACGAATATTGTATGTGGTTCAAATAATCAAAATCAATAAATTTAGCGCTTATCGTATTCTAGATAAGCATTAGTATTTTCTGAAATCTTGGTTCGATTGTGAATCCTGCTGCCTATTTAATTGCGAATTATGTTTAAAATTTTCGAAGCAAGAAAATCGTAGGTGTGACTAGTCTAGAACGGGAAGCTAGCATTGCATCGTCGAGGATCGAGGATGGTTTGATTTTAATCATTCGAGGCAAGGCAAATATCTTCCAGTACAAGTCTTGTTTAAAACTTTCCTCACGAAATACGAGGAAATACAATTTTCATAGTAAAAATGTGATTTTTGGTTCGTGCTTGCATGTTAAATGACCAGTCATGCAACCATAAAGTTTTATAAAAAACAATGCTAGCTGATGCGTTCTACCGTGAATTTGGAATACTACCTACTCGCCGAGCGCCCAATGTGTACATTGTACAGGCTCTTAGATATTGGATCCAAGAAATGTAGCCGTATTAGCGTGTGTGAGCTCTAGGAATTTTTATTGGCAATATCGGTCCGGTCCGATACGAACTGAGGCGATGTGAGTGGGGTGGCTAAACTTAGATAATGTCCTAAGTAGGTGCCTACCTAAGTACAGTCAGTAACTTATCAGATTGTACAATACAATACACGGTGTGAAAAATGTTCACACCTCGAGCTCGGCACAGCGCCACAAGCGAGCGATTGATGAACTAAAATTGCATGAAAGCGCTCGTATGGTACCGATGGCAAACCGCAAGCTAGCAACCGCAACTAGTAGCAGTCGCATTAGCAACTGGGGGGCAAGTCTGCTATCTTGTCTCAATCGTGTTTCACTTGTAGTTCAGTTGTTGCAGTTGCTCTTTAAAACACTAGTTACAAGAATCATGACAGTATAATGTGATGTGAATGTAGTGGTAGTGTGTGGTATGACCATCAGTAGTATTATGAAAAACGTAAGTACACATTTCTTGTTACAAGTTTGTAAAAAAACGCTACAACTGAACTACAATTGAAACACGATTGAGTCACGATTGCGACTTAACGTTAGCAGACTTGGCCCCCTGGTTGCTTGTTTTGGTAATAAGCCTGCCGGTAAAATAATACTTAAACTACAATAATACACTATTATTAAAATACACAGATACATTTTGATAAATACAGTTTGCATCAGTGTGAACGGAAAAGCATTCAAGCTAAAGAACTTTTGAAACTTGTGTGTTTGCCACAATTTGCATAAATTAACCATGTTCAGCGCAAACAGGGCTCCCATTCGAGAGTCCGGAAATGTTTATAGTAAAAAAAGGTTTATTTATCTAAACTTGAAGGGAACGGTGGAATAGAATCAGGCTTTACTAGAGGAAAGTCGATATCTAACAGCTATCAAACCATAGCAAGGGCAAATCGTTACACATGTGCTATACCCGGGTTCGATTCCCAGTAGGTTTACATATTGTATTTGGTTTGGTTGGTGGTAGGACTTGTTGTTAGTCCGCCTGGCTAGCTACCACCATCTTATCTAAGTCTGACGCCATAACAATGATGTTTTCAGCATTATTGTGTTCCGGCAGTTAGAGATAAGATAGCCAGTTCCTCAATGATTGAGGATTCCGGTAGTAGTGTGTGCTTCCGCCTTCTGCGCCTTATCACCACTTAACATCAGGTGTGATGAAGGCGAAGTGCTACACCGTTGTGGATAAAAAAATTCAAGGCAATCGATGTTATTGACATTCTAGTTCTAGGTGTACCTACTTGTACGGTTCAGCCCTCTCCTGCACCCTGATTCACAAACAGTCGGATTCGGAATCGGATTCGATTTCTGTGCTTTGTCTTTGTGTATTGTATAGTGAGTGACAGAGTCAGAGCATACATTCCGCTGTTGGGAGCGTTTTCGTCGTCGTTCCGTCGGAAACGGAATCGGATCTGCCCCCTGATACACGAACCGTCGGAAACGGAATCGGATTCGAATTCTGTGCTTTGTCTTTGTCTATTCTATAGCGAGTGACAGTGACAGAGCATACATTCCGCTGTCGGGAGCGTTTCCGACAGTTCGTGAATCAGGGGGCTGTACTTTAATTATCTTTGTCTATTCTATAGTGAGTGACAATAAATAAATAAATATTTTCTTACAATCACACCAATTATCTAAGCCCATAGTAAATTTCTTAAGAAACTGTGTCTATGTGAACTTGATAACGGATAAATATATACTTATATACTTTTTGTTTGTAAATACATACTTAATATACATAGAAAACACCCAGACCAAGACAAATAGACATGTTCATGCACACAAATATTTGTCTTGATCGGGAATCGAACCCGAGAACTCTGGCGCAGAAGATTACCCCTGCGCCAAATCGGTCGTCAAATGATTGACAATGATTGAGCATAGGTACATTCTGCTGTCGGGAGCGCTTCCGATGGTTTGTGAATAAGGGGGCTGGTGATGCTCCAACGTGTAGCTAGTATGTACTTAGTTGGTAAAAGACCGTCACTCACTGTGCTTGAATAAATATTCATATATTTCTTGCATGTGTTATTTCTGACAAAGAAAGCTAGGAAGATTCTTTTATAGTGGTACAGTCAGCTTCAAAATTATCTGAGCATCCAAAACTTCCAAAAATATCTGTGGCCCGATTCTGCTAACGTTAAGTCATAATCGTGCCTCAATCGTGTTTCAATTGTTGTGCTTTTTTACACACTATAGTTACAAGAAATGTGAACTTTTTTCACAATGGTCACACCACACACTACATTCACATCACATCATACTGTCATAATTCTTGTAACTATAGTGTGTAAAAAAGCACAACAATTGAAACATGATTGAGACACGATTACGACCTAACGTTAGCAGAATCGGGCCACTGAGCATTTATTAAAATCAGTCTTAGCACAAAACTTTCATTTGTTGTCATTTGCTCTCAAAGAACAAATGAAAATGCACCTTTAACTCTTGAGATAAGGTTGATTTTTGTCCAACGTTCAGATATTTTTGGAAGTTTTGGACGCTCAGATTATTTTGAAGCTGACTGTAAGTACCTACCTACAGGGAAATTGAACTTTTACCCTTCAAAACAAACCACCAGCCAGAAAACTTGCCGATCAACACAACATCCCTTAATTAATTCATTGCATTTCTGCTTTTTTGTTTACTCCTAGATCATAATAATATTTTGAAGGTAGGCTTGCCAACTCCAGAAAAGGCATTTCTCTCTGCTGATGCATTTGAAGGTGATATCGAAGCTATCATCTGAAAGACATGTAGAAAGCCAGGTGCCTCTTTCATCTAGTCATAAATAACTTGTGCCATTGTTCATAAGCGCCCAATATTTTTTCATAGGCTGATTTTTTATTTTCTTCGTCGACAAATACTGCTCAACCCGAGGGGACTGCTACGAGATAGATACTAATATCATATAATCACTGTTTTCCGGGACAAAAGGTGTCCCGCAAGGGGTCACGGCGGGACGGCCCAAAATTTACCCAGAAGCGGGACATCCCGGAAAATCCGCTGTTGGCAAGCCTATTTGAACTAGTAGCGATGCCAGACGTACGATAATTTATCATCGTACATGTACGATAATTTCGACACCGGTACGATGTACGATACAATATGTATTATCGTACGTCAAAGTAGGTACGATAATTTCCATCCCTCCTCCGAAGTGGGGTAAATACTAGTATAGTGCCTTTCAAATCATCTAATCCCCCTCAAATCTACTAAACCAACGAACCACAGAGAAAAAAGTCTTTCCGTGTTCTGTGCAACGAACGAATGACAATGATAGTTCCTAGAACTATTCATTGCTATTTAATTTAACCTAATCTACCTAGGCTTGAATTACCTTTCAACTGTGGCAAGTAAATTACGTTTTTTTTGCTCGCCGTGACTTGCAAAATTGAGTGTTTCGCGCGGTTCTGGCATTTGTGCGATAATTTTTCATCTCGTACGATAATTTTCGAATACCGGTACGATAATTCACTCACACTCGTCTGGCAACTTGAAGGTGTCAGCAGCCCTAACTACAAGCTACGAGACTGATCATACTTTTAATGCCGTAAGGCAACACGTATCCCATGTCCTCGCTGCAAATCCCTGCATTATAAAAGTTGTACTAGTACAACGTGTTCCGGAACATTCTAGGGAGATTATCCCAGATTAAGCTGGGATACTTGATGCTTATTTTAGTAGCGATGCACCGGGTGAATGCTCATGTTGATGCAGTCAAAAGGTGCAGTGGATTTTAACAAAGCAATTATACAATATTAAAGTAGTTATGCAATAATATTGTCTTGTAATGACGATGGCATTTATAAATAACTAGCTTCCGCCCGCGACTTCGTCCGCGTGGACATTCGAGAAAATACTTAGGGGACCAATAACCAGTATAAAAAGTATTCTATGTTTTAATTTCATAAAAATCCGATCAGTCGTTTTTACGTGATTAGGCGGGTCCTCCCTCACCAAGCGAGCAGCCTCGCGCGAGGCAGAACGTTTGCCACGTGTGGCGGGCCTCACACGAGGCTGCTCACTTGATGATGGAGGACCCGCCTAATCACGTAAAAACGACTGATCGGATTTTTATTAAATTAAAACATAGAATACTTTTTATCCTGGTTATTGGTCCCCTAAGTTTTTTTTAGAATGTCCACGCGGACGAAGTCGCGGGCGGAAGCTAGTAAATAATAAGTGTCTGTTTCACAATTAAAAGTTAGTTCTGAGTAGCTTAGGTACCAAGAACTTGTTAGGTAGGTACCAAGAACTTTTAGGGTACTTAAGGTGATTTAGGTTTCTATATACCCCTATAGGTACCCTATTTACCCCCTGGGTTTGATTTTCGGAAAGCTACGAAATGGGTTGCCTTTTTTTTTAAGAAGTAAGCCTACAAAGTTTCAAGTTGAAATATCTATTTTACCCCCTGATTTTTCATTCAAAATTTCACCCCTATTTCAACCTTTTAGGGGTTGAATCATGTCCAGCGTGTTAAACATAAAAATAAATGCCATTTTTGCAATTGTCATCCCATAAAACCTCAATAACGACATCCATATCGACTTTTAGGTTTATTTATCCCATTTAACCTCTAAGGGGTTGATTTTCGAAAAAATACGACATATGTGTTTGCTTATTTATTTTACTTTCCAACCATAAGCTATATATAATATAAATTTAATGAAGGACTTTCCAGATACAACATTTCATCCCTCTTTTCACCCCTTGGGGGGTGGAATTGTCAAAAACGCTAACACTGGTAAATATTAATTTTTAATTGCCAGCCTAAATACAAAATTTGAAGATCCTAACTAACAAAACTGACGGACTTTCATACAATCAATTATCCCCTATTTTACCCCCTTTGGGATGGAATTTCCAAAAATCCTTTCTTAGTGGATGCCTACACTGTATAACGTATCTATGTGCAAAATTTGAAGTCTCTAGGTTCAGCGGTTTGGGCTGTGCGTTGATATTATCTCAGTCAGTCAGTCAGTCAGGACTTTGAATTTTATATACAGGATAATTTTTTTATCAGTGCACAAATTTTTAGGATCGAGTCAGAATCGGTAAGTGAACAACTTTCTCCTAGAAACATAGGTCGAAATATGACAAAAAATTTTTGACCTTTCATACAAATCGGACTGATCACGTGATCGAATTAGTATGGGAAGTCCAAAAATTTTTGTCGTATTTCGACCCACGTTTTTAGGAGAAAGTTGTTCACTTATCGATTCTGAGTCGATCCTAAAAATTTGTGCACTGATAAAAAAATTATCCTGTATATAGATGTGTTAAAAATGTTCAAATTTAATCTACAAGGTTATGGACGATTAATGGATAATTGAAATAAAATAAATAATAAATAAAAAAAGCCTTATTGCACACAAACAAAGAAACAATAACACAAAGAGACATAATTATGAGAAAACAGACAACATGCGGCCTTATTGCTAAATAGCAATGTCTTCCAGGCTACCTTGGGCGAGAGAAAAAAATAAATGAAAAGAACAGAGGGGAGAGGGTGCTTAAAAAGAATAGAAACTTCATAAACAATAACGTTTATTCTAAGACTTTTCCGAAGAAATCCAAAATAATAATAATCGAATTTCCATACAAATATTCGAACGAGCTTATCGAGTTTTGAATGAAAAGTCGACTTTTTTCGTTTTGTTCGAAAATCCTCTTGCATACTTTCCTGTTAAGTACATATAGAAATTTTGCGAGCATTGAACGTGTTGACTGTTGAACTATTGTATTGTACATAGCCTTTTCAAGCTAGTTTTCCGTTTGTTTGTATCAAGTTCCATGTCTAACACTGCTAGTACATCTAATGGGCAAATGTACCGCAAAGACCGCAACTAGTCCAACAGAAGTCGTTACAACAACCATTTATGACAACGTATGACATAAGTTTTATCGCTTATTTTACCTAAGTTTTAGTTTTAGTACTATTAGTAGGAATTTACGCTACAAGAATAGAACAATATTTTATTATGTAGCGGGTAGTGTGAGTATAATAATGTAGTTACTTCTATCTAATAAAGATGGCGGTTTGCGTTTCTGAACCGCGGTAGCCACTCATTTTTGAACATTCAATCGGATTTTTTGGAAAACGTAATGTTAAAAGATATACTTAATGCAGGCCCAATGTGTATAAGTGGGTGACGACTATATGTATGTATATTAGTGTACAGACGACTGCAAATGCAGCTGGGACCAACAACTTAACGTGCCTACGTGGTTTTTGGTCACCTTCACCGATCCCATGACCGATCATTGCGAAAGTTGCCGAGCGCGCTAACCACTGCGCCTCGAACTATTTTTAGTATTTTACTTTATTCTATAGTATAGACACATCCTCTTAATACTAATAATACTGTGGTATAGATGAATACGTGGACTCTATTATCAAAGTCCAAAGTGTAATACTTTGGACTTTGTGTTATCAGCTGAAAACGATGACTGTGGCTAGTATTTTGGACTATTTTTATTACATATTATACATAAATAGTAACAATACAATACGTACAAAGTTCAAAGTTCTTTATTGCACCATGTTGTTGCAATATAAATGGACACAAACATGACCCTGCAAGGGCATAGCAAATACTTATAATCTATTTATAATTATTAATTAAATTTGTGTGTATGGGCAATTTGTTGCCTTTTATATCCTCAAACGATTATTATTTTTCCACTCATGGTTGCCTGAAAGAAATTGCTACGTAGCAATAAGGCTGCCTTTTGTGTGCTTCGTTTGTAGTGTCTTCTTTTTGTTATGTGTTTTCTTATTGCAATAAAGTGTTTCTTACTATTATTTATTATTATTATTAAATAATGCCTATGCCCAGCAGTGGGCGTCGTTCGGCTGACATGATGATTATTATTAAATATCACTAATATAGCATAATATATAAATACTTACCTCTACCTTAATCTTATATTTATTATTTATATCAACTATGACATACAACAACTATCTAACACTATAATAACTTTTATTGATATGCTTTATCCATCTAACTTTTAATAGATTATTATATTTATATTTATTTTCACTTTTTGAAAATGAAGGTAGGTATTAGAAAATATCGACAAGTCTCCCAACTAGCTCCGATGAACTCGAACCCGCGATCTTTCAGTGTCTCTCAGACGAATGCTCTAACCACTGAGCTACGGAGTCATTGGTTCGAGCATTCGCCCGGACAGTGAAGGGTCGTAGATTCGAGTCTCATCGAAGCTAGTTGTGAGACGGGTCGATTTTCATTTTCAATAAGTAATAAAAATTGCATTGTTAATGCAAAAAAATAAAAAAATACTCACTTCCAAAAACTAGTAAAAATTAAAAATAAATCGTAATCATTCAATTTAATAGACGAAAGTTCGTGATTTATTTAAATTAATCTTGGAACCATGCTTCTTCTTCTTCTTCTTCCTTAATGGCTTGCTTTGTGTTTGTTCACAATTCCGCCAATGTCACGTAGTTAGCTTTTACACGGTTGGGATGCGATTGCGAAGTTCGTCATTCATTACATTCTAAGCGAATTAACCTAGAAGGGATGAAAACGCCACAATAAACATCACAAACATTTAACATATAGGCGGTTATATATTTAGAGTTTTAGGTTATTATATATAATAAATTTAGACAGTATTTTCAAAAAGCGGGTGTTAACAAGACACAACAGGGATTTCATATTTATAGGGCGGGGAATATTGTTGGGTAGGATGTCGTATAGGGAAATGTTTAACTTAGGGCAATTAAAGAATAGGTGATCCACGGAACCTTCCTCCATCTCACAGTCACAGAGGGAGTGATCTTTAATTCTCAGTCTCGCCAGGTGGGTAGGTGTACAGGCATGCCCTATGCGTAGACGACAAATGATGGATACCACTTTCTTGTTCAGATCCTTTACTTTAAAAAACCAGGGCTTCGGTGGGATTACCTGCTGGATATCAAAGAAGTATTTTCCAGCACGGTCCTTTGTCTGCAACCAATGGGTCTGCCAAGACTTCAGTAGGTGTTGCTGAGTTAGAATGAGGAGGTCCTGGTGGAATAACTCCGAGTAGTCCAGAGATCCAGATGTGGTGGCGGCTTTGGCACAGGAGTCAGCAGTGACGTTGCCGGGTATACCATTGTGACCGGGAATCCAAGCTAAGACTACCTCAATTGATTTTAGTTGGCATCTCATCAGAGCTTGCCTGATATTCAGAATGACAGGGAACCTGGATTTTGAACGAAAAGGGTTTGACAGTATTGCTTGGAGGCAACTTAGTGAATCGCTTAAGATTATGGTTTTGTTTAGACTATGGGTCTCAATGAAAAGTATTGCTTCAAGAACGGCGATAGCTTCGCCGGTGAAGACGGAGGAGGGGGGAGGAATTTTGTAATTAAGGATGACATTGTGACGAGGGGACCAGACTGCGGCCCCCACGGGGCTATTCTCCTGCAATTTGGAGGCGTCAGTATATATCGGAATCCAACCATTCCAATCCTTGGCAAGCAATTTATTGAAAGTCTGCGGTGCTAGAGGAGAGTCTTTTTCAACCCCAAAATCAAGCATTACAGGGGGGGTGAATATTAGAGAGTCAAAACTGTTATCAAAGAGTGGTTGGTGTGAGAATTGTTTAATAGGAATTTGGGGGTTATTAAATTTATTAAAACTGTGTAGCAGCCATTCTTTTTAATATTGGAAGCAGGGGGTGAGATGACATGGTGAGAATTTTGAGGACAAAGCGATCACTAAGGTATTGCCTTCGCAGAAAGAGGGGGGGGGTCGCAGCATTCGACCTGAAGGGCGTTGATAGGGGATGACCTCATTGCACCCAATATGATGCGTAGGCATTTTGATTGGATCTTGGTAATTCTGTCTAAAGGGAGCTTGTTGCAAGGGTCTAATAAAAAGGATCCGTAATCGAAATGGCATCGTATAATTGCATTGTACAAAAGTTTTTGGGAGTAAGGATGAGCTCCCCACCAGACACCCGAGAGTGCCCTTAATATGTTTACACCCTTTTCACACTTACTGACTACGTTATCAAAGTGAGGGATTCCCGAAAGACGTGAGTCAAGAATCATACCCAGGAACCTGACCTTATTGCTAGTTGGGATGGGGCTACCCTGGAACTCCACAAGCGGAACTGGGGTGTTACGTTTCCTGGAGAAAGTCACAACAGAACATTTATTGACAGAGAGCGTAAGTCCGTGGTCCGATAGCCAGTCACCAAGGTAAGAGAGTGCTGTGTTAAGTCTGGAGGTTGCTTCAGGGAGGTTGCTCGATCTGACATACAAGGCAACATCATCCGCATATTGCAGAACCTGACAGAAAGGATTAACTACGGACTCTAGGTCACTTGTGTATACGTTATATAATAGGGGGCTAATAACAGATCCCTGAGGCAAACCCTTCCACACTGTTCTGGGGGGTGAGCTAAAATTCTGGTATCTGATCTCTATACTTCTACCCGATATTGAATTTAGAATGAAGCGCACCAACTTCTCAGGGACACTCAGCTGAAGCAATTTTTGCCTGAGCACTGGAAGAAGGACGTTGTCGTAAGCAGAGGCTATGTCGAGAAATACGCCTACCACTTGTTCTTTTCTCTTAAAAGCAATACGGATGTCAGACGTCAGAACACTTAGATTGTCAAGGGTACTGCATCCTTTTCTGAAGCCAAACTGGGATGGGCCCAAGAGGTTTTGACTCTCCAGGAACCACTCCAATCTGTTCCTGATCATATGTTCCATAATTTTGAGGAGGGTGGAGGATAAAGCAATGGGTCTGTAAGAGCCTGGGTCCTGGGGATCTTTTCCGGGTTTAAGAAGGGGGATAATAATTTGCTTATTCCATGAGTCTGGGATGATACCCAAATCAAAAAAGTTATTAAGTAAATTTAGAAAAATATGTTTTGTTTTCTCCGTGGCTTTAACCAGGAATGAATATGGTATTCCATCGATGCCAGGAGATGAGTCAGAGAGACCTGAGAGCGCCGTTTGGAGCTCATCAAATGAAAAAGGCTTATCCAGTGCATGAGTCGATGGCATAAAAGAGTGGGGGTTAACCGGCATGCAGTCACTGTTGGGGACAAACGGTGGAGCCAGCCTATCCGAAAAAGCATCAATCCAGCAGGATGGGTTATTAGATGTAGGGTTCCTACGATTTAGGGCACAACGGAATCTTCTAATCTGGTTCCAGACCACATTAGGTGGGGTGCCAGGAGAAATCGACTCGCAGAACTTCTTCCAGCCTTCCTTCTTCTTAGCAGAGAGAAACCTCTTGGTACGAGCATCTATTCGCTGATAATTTATGTAATTTTCCATGGTCATACTAGAACTGTACTCTTTTTCAGCCTCCTTTCTTTTTTGTATCATAGCAGTGCACTCTGAGTCCCACCATGGGGGGGATTTTCTTAAAGAAGGGGATTTTTTGAGTGGGATATGGGAGTCAGCTGATGCTTTAATTGTATCAGCAAATTGAGAATATACCTGGAGGCAATTTTCGGATGAAATAATCGTGGGAAGGGAATCTTCATTGTTATCCAATTCCGATGTGAAAGAAGGCCAATCTGCTTTGTGGAGGTTGTATCGTAACAGAGGAGGGGGGTCAGCACTTGTGGGGGGGCCCAGTGGGAAGGTAATAAAGATGGGAAAGTGGTCGCTTCCTAAAGTGCTTGGAAGAAGATTCCAAGAGAGCTCAGAGGCCAGGTTGGGAGAGATGGTAAGGTCCACAGCACTGGGGTTCTGGGTTGGGGATGTCCTTCTCGTAGGACGCCCATCATTTAAAATACACAGATTTTCAGAGTCCAGTAAATCCACAATGAGATTTCCAAAAGCATTGGACTCAGCCGAGCCCCATGATAAATGGTGGGCATTGAAGTCGCCCATTAATACCATTGGAGGGGGAAGAGCTTGGATGATGGATTTGAGCTCTTGGAGAACATTAGAGTTGGGATGTGGGATATAAATAGAGGCAAAAGAAACACCATTGGTTCTTATTGCAACTGCATTGATAAGATTTGTATTGTGAGGAGGAAGATTAATAGAGTCGAAAATTAGGGAGCGCTTGACAATCAAGGCGCTTCCAGCCCAACCGTCCCTTCTGTCATCCCGCAGACACGTGAACCCAGGGACCCCAAAGTAACTTCCCGGGGCCAACCATGTCTCCGAGATGGCGAGGAGAGACGGTGAGAATTTATTGATGAGATATAGAATTTCAGAATATTTACTTCTAATACTTTTACAGTTCCATTGTATACTGTTCACCGCCGTTTTTAGAGAGTGAAGTGAGAAGGGGCATTATTTTTGAGGCAACGTTGGGCGGTAGAGGGACATCATTAAATTTTGATAGGATGTTGGCTACAAGCAGCCAAAGGAGGTCGAGGGTGTCATCGTTTGGGGACTCGTCTGAAGATTGGGAGCCATTCCCCAAGGCGCAGCCATTGGGATTTGAAGAGCGAACATTTTGAATAATGTCTTGGTCTGCCTTCTTGTCATAAGATTTGCCCAAGGGGGATCGTGGGCGAGGAGGGCGGGAGATGGTTTTCCGGTAGGACACTGATGGACTATGACTAGGCAACATTTGGGAGGAGTGGGGAGAATGATGGGGAGCAATAACCGTTTTGGTTGTGTCTGCATACGACTTTCTTGAGGTGGGGTATTTCTCCGATGCCTCTTGGTATGATATGTTGTCCTGGGACATAGTTATTTTAATTGACTTCTGGCGGGAGTGTTCAGGACAGGATTTGTTTGTAGCAAAGTGTCTGCTGGAGCAGTGTAGGCAAGTTGCGTTTTCTTCTGGCACTTGACATTCCTCACCTGCATGGGGTTGAGCGCACCGATAGCACCTGGGCTTTGAGCGACATTGGGACTTAATGTGGCCGAACCTGCAACAATTGTTGCATTGGATGGTTGGCAGCTGGTAGCTTTCTACCGGGATAGCCGTATAATATGAAAACATCCTCTTTGGGAGGACTTGACTTTTAAACGTCAGAACAACTGATTGAGTTGGAATCCAAGTAATTTGGTCATTAATTTTTTGTTTACGGTTCAGACGCCTAGCCTTCAGCACTGTATCACAGCCCTCTGGCAGGACGAGGGATTCGACGAACTCTTCCATTGTTAGATCAGTTGGGATATTCCTAACTATACCCATGCGGGTGACATTGTATGTCGGGATTACTGCAACGTACTTATGGGATTTCAGGAGTGGGTTCTTTAAGAAACTGTTTGCAGCTGAACTGCTTTTAAACTCTACAGAAATCCTGTTGCGGCCAACTTTTTTAATGCCATCTTTGGCAATGTCTTTGACATGGTTTTTAGACAGAAATCTGCCGAATATAATGGGGCGAATAGTGGTTCCAGAAGAGGGATCTGTTTCATTTACTGATACATGTACAAGAAATGGATGTTTATCAGAGTCCGAGTAGAGTTTCTGAGCATCATCATCGAGCAAGGGGTGGTCTGTACACCGCCTGCCCAGTGAGAGCTGGTTGGGTCGATTCGTTAACCAGTTTTTTTGGAGGGATTACCTGGGTTTCACCCTCAGGAAGTCTTCTTTTCGTCGCGGATTGTGAGAAAAGAGGAGGAGACAGTTCCATTGGCGCTGGGTTGCCGTCAGGAGGGTCGGGGGGGTCGGGAGGGATCGTCGCCATTATTTATTTATTAGATTAAACAGAGGAGGGGTTATATTAAACACTTACCGGACAGCACAGTACAACACAAAATATACACACACTGTAACCAATACTAAGTATAAAAGGCTTAGAGTTACGATTATTATGAAATGATCATGAAAAGAGACCGAAGTCACTGAAAATCCCTTGAACACGTGTATCTACTAACACTCGCGAACACGGAAACGGAACCATGCTTGGAACTTACTGTTCTGATTGAATTGTCAATGTCAAGCGGAAAAGGGCCGAATGAGATTTTTTTTAATACTGTATGAAAACATTAAAATCTTTGTACTGATAAAAAAATTGCAGTTTATTTTACTTGAAGCTTATATACTACTAGCTTTCCGCCCTAAGCTTCGCCCTCGTGGACTACACGCCGTTATCCCGCAGGAATGTGATATTTTTCCGGGATAAAGTAAAGTAAGTAGCCTATGTTCCTCTCCAGGCTACAAAGTATCTGTGTCCCAAATTTCAGCAAAATCCCTTAAGCCGTTTGGCGTGATCAAACATCCAAACATCCATCCAAACAACTAAACTTTCACATTTAATAATATTAGTAGAACTAGGTATGTACATAAATACGTTATTCTAGTGGAATTTAATACTGATCTAAAAACATAACTAAACAAGTAGACACCTCACTTATAATTATCAGAATAATACATAGGTATAGAAGTTTACTTATCTTACTTCTTACTAATATTAAAATGCGAAGTTTGGATGTTTGTTACTCAATCACGGCGAAACAGCTCAACGGATCTGAATGAAAGGACATTTTTCATTTTCGGCTAGGACATTGTACACTATTCGTACTAATAGTAAAAAATATAGTAAAGTCAAATAAAATATTAAAATTCTCATTGTTTTTCTGGATAAATGGTACCAAAATAAACTTTGAAATAAAAATTCTTTGCCATCCATGGTCACACTGGCAACCATATTTAAATCACGTTCGGAAACTTTGATGTTTCTGTACGAAAAAACGATGACATTGACGACTGATAATAATCTGTCAATGTGAACCTTTTTTTTATTTAATGTTAGTGTCACATTTTACCGCCATATTGAATCGGGGTTGCATAATTATTAAGACTAGATAATGCTTTTGTACTATCAAACGCGTTAGCTTATTGCGATATAATTAGTTTTCAGTTATTATATTTATCTTTTGCTTGCCTATGGTATACTGTACAAGGTCCTAGCCGAGGCTCCATACAAAACTGAAAACTCCTTTTGCAAATAGATTATGGACAGAATAGCATAAATGCTACTTTTCACCCAGGAAAATTATCTCATTCCCAAGGGAAAACATCGTCTATCTCACGCGGACAAAGCTGTGAGCGGAAAGCTAGTACGGTACTTAATACGCGAGTTTACTTTTACTTTTGTATTTATTATCAATGTGAAGACAAACATACCAAACTGATAACACAATCACATTAATGTCATTCTCTCGGTACACGCCTTATCGGGCAGTCGCTTAAAATGGGGAAAAAAGTGTTCGTCGTCGGTGTCGGGATGACGAAGTTCGTCAAACCAAATACAGGAGGAGATTATCCAGAATTTGCCAAGAAAGCTGCTGTAGATGCTCTTGAAGATGCAGGAATAAAATACGATGATATAGAGCAATGTGTTTGTGCGTATGCAGCCGGAGACTCGACCAGTGGACAAAGAGTTGTATACCAAATCGGTATGACTGGTATACCAATATACAATGTCAACAACAACTGCTCAACTGGTTCTAGTGGTCTGTTCTTAGCCAAACAACTAGTCGAAGGTGGTATTGCTGATGTTATTATGGTGGTTGGCTTTGAGAAAATGAAGCAAGGAGCATTGAGAGGAAACTTCACTGATAGAACGTCTCCTTTAGACAAACACATCGCCAAAATGGCTGAAATGACTAAAGTCTTACCAGGTCCATTAACGCCACAGTACTTTGGGAATGCTGGCATTGAGCATATGCAGAAGTATGGCACGACTGAGCTGCATATAGCTAAAGTTGCTGCTAAAAATCATCGACACGGGGCTAGGAATCCAAGAGCTCAAGGCAACAAGGCTTATAACGTAGATGAGATACTGAAATCCAGGAAAGTATATGGACCTCTCACGAAGCTAGAATGCTGTCCCACCAGCGACGGGGCTGGTGCTGCAATCCTAATGTCCGGAGAAGCCGTTCATAGATACGGTCTTCAGAATAAAGCTGTAGAGATCCTTGGAATGGAAATGGGTACTGACACTCCATCTATTTTTAGAGAAAAGAGTTTCATTAAGATCGTAGGCTATGACATGACGCTGAATGCTTCTAAAAGGTTGTACGAGAAGACTGGCATTTCTCCGAAGCAAGTGGACGTGGTTGAGCTTCACGATTGCTTCGCTACGAATGAGATTATAACTTACGAGGGTCTGCAGTTGTGCGGGGAGGGAGAGGCTGGGAAGTTCATCGATGCTGGGGACAACACGTACGGGGGGCAGGTGGTGGTGAACCCCAGCGGGGGGCTGATCGCCAAGGGCCACCCGCTGGGCGCCACTGGGCTGGCGCAGTGCGCCGAGCTCGTGTGGCAGCTCCGGGGAGAAGCTGGGGAACGACAGGTTAGTGACAGTGATACTCGTACAATGCCAGTTAAATTCTGACCCCGTGGTCAGATTAAGAAGCTTTTCATACATCTGACGACGACTCCGTAGGTCAGTCACAAAGTAAATATTTATTCATATGGTTCAGTGATTAGAGCAGTCGCCCGGATAGCGAAAGGTCGTGGGTTCGAGTCTCATAGGAGCTGGTTGTGAGACGGGTCATTTTTTCTAAATACTTCATTTTAATTTTTTTAAGAGAATACCTCTTATCCAGCCTGTAATATATTGCTTAGTACACAGGTTGCCATGCATGCCATCCTTTGTGTAGGCCTTCTCTTGTTTAAATCTTAGCCGCCGCGGTGTTATCTCTTTTGTTTTATGGTAGGTACGTATAAGTATATTGAGCCAGAATATTTTGTTCTCCCGTTCGTCGCTGTTTCTATGCTTCTGTTTCTACAATTTAAAATTATAATCGTATGATGTTTTATTTTGTAAGCATTGCTGTTATCTTTCATACCTACTATTGAATATATACCTACGAACTGAACCATTTCGCAAGTAATTTAGAGATGTGCGTAATACCTACCTGCCTACTGAAAAATTTATGTTTTTGTTTGTATCATTGAGCAGATATGTTGATAAGATAATGTTGGTTATCATTATCATAAAGTATTATAATGTTTTTGACTAAAGGTTGAAATAATATTATTCAGATAACGCTAATAGATTGAACTTTGAAGCTTAGTGCAAAAAAACATTTATTCACAATGTAATTTCTATAATCTTTCTGTTCATAAATTTATTGTCATTTACTAATATTATAAAGAAGAAAGATTTGATTGTTTGTTTGGATTGAATAGGCTCCGACACTACTGGACCGATTTAGAAAATTCTTTCACCGTTAGAAAGCTACATTCTTCCCCGAGTGACATAAACTATATTTTATCCCGATATTCCCACGGGAACGAGTACCACGTGAGTAAAACCGCGAGGATCAACTAGTACCTACTTATATGCATACAAATATTTTAAAATCATATTCTTTCTTGTTCCAGGTGCAAGGTGCAAGGATAGCCCTGCAGCATAATTTAGGCTTGGGAGGGGCAGTAGTGGTCGCGATGTACAAGAAGGGATTCACTGATGTACTGTCCAAATTGTAAATTAAAATATATTCTAATATGTTAATAAGCAGTTTACCTATAGTATTTGATATGTTTAAAAAATATATAAACTTTATAAACTACATTAAAGTAAAAGACTGTTATTTTGTTGTTTTGCTAATAATTATATGGATTATACTTCATTAATGAAATTAATAGTTTTTCACACTTATGCTCTGAAATGTTAATATTATATTTGAGAAAAGAATGCAGTACGTGGCACTTTTCCGAGGTAAACATTCTAAATTTGAAAATCACTGCAGTAATGAATTTCAGTACTTACTTACTGCACTGATTTTAGTGCAGTAAGTAAGTACTGAAATTCATTACTGCAGTGATTTTCTATGGTACTACCAACTTTTTTCTTTATTTTTTCTTTAGTTATTCCTGTGTATAAAAACTGAAAAAGCAAAGGGACATTTGCACCATACAGCCACATTATTATTATCATAATGAGTCACACCAACACATCAACATATGACTATAACAATTACTGCATTTAATGCGCGTACTCGTGCAAGTAATAACAGTTTTTGTTTCATCGAAATCTGGGCAGGATTTCCAAAGTTACAGCGTTGTAAAGTTTCACCAGCTTTTGTAATTTGCTTTCCTTGCGCGCTATTGCGATGACGTCATGTCGCAATGACATCTCCGATTGCGGCTGCTACGGGTGATTTCTGTCCAACTGTACCTACATAGAGTCCGTCCATGCGCAATCTGCGCGCAACTGGTGCATTTTTGCCGCTAGTTACAGCACATTTTCTTTGTTATAGGGATAAGGTAAAAGATTAGTATTCGATTTCGACCGCGCGCAGACGCGCTCTTAAACTGTCACCTACTGTCAATACCGAAAGACATTTCCATCCTACAAACTTATATGACCCAGTGGTGGGGGAGCCACTAGCTGTACAAAATTATCGAAATGGCTGTCAGTTTTGGTTCCATATTTTGACCACCAAGTCAGTTAAGGTTGTAAGTACAATTTGTTTTGGCAGTTGCTATATTGACAGAATACCGCCCGCCATTACGAGTTGATTTAATTTATTATTTCATAACACGAAAATAACACATGTATTTGAAGGTGTTTTTCACTGGAGTTGGTACACATGGGCTCAATACTAAATTTCTTAACCATTTTATTGATCGACTATAAGAAAAATAAATTTTATTACGAAACCGTGAGAGCGCAACTATAGAGCCAAAGGATTCTATGTAGGTCGGAAGTGCGACGTGACGTCACACGTTAATGCCATTGGGTCACCTGAATTTTCCACGGAGGCCGTACTTTAAAGTTTAATATCTCAGTCATTTTTGAAGATAGGAAAAAAATAAAAACAGGTTCTTTTTTATCGAGTTACATATTTTAGTTATGCTGATAACAAAAATCGTTGGTGTGACTCATTAGGTTAACTTTTTTTAAATACTTACACAGAGTATATTACTTCGTATTGTACCCAAAGATATTATAATATAAAAGATTGCGCACTCATGAGTTACAGCCGAGCCGAGCGAGATAGGCCTATTATGGTGTGCGTCCCTCTCTAATGAGAGAGACGTGAGTGACTACACGATTTGGTTTTTTCGAGGACAATTTATAGTTAACCAGACTTGGCTCACGTAGGATTCGAACATCACGCTTCCTAGGGAGCTCTTGTAGCTAAAAGAAACATAGATTTAAACATCCTAACTCACTTTCTATTTATAATATTAGTTAAGATGAGGACTCCGCGAGGCAAAGCATTTGCACCACTTATGAGGCAATAATGTGACCATCTCGACACAAACACATATGCTTTATAAGCATACTTACTTTTGAACCGACTTCAAAAAAGGAGGTTGTCAGTTTGACCTGTATGTACTTATATGAAATGTATGTATTTTGCTAAAATGGATAGAAATAAAAAGTCCACGTACAGTAATAAAAATCTGTTTATTAGTTAGACTATACATTGCTAAACAAAATTGTCTTGCGGATCTTTTGACGCATAGAGGCTTTGTGTCCAATTAGTTTTAAAGATTCGTTTTTTTGCGTAGGTACCTACTTTTTTAACCTTAAATTAAAATACAGATTTTATAATACATTTAATAAGTTCTGTTTTATGCCTATTTTCTGATAAAGTTCTTCTTTTTTTTCTTCTTCTGCTGAGTATTGTGTAATTTTTTCAGGTATGACGTTAAGCCAACCTTTTTTAATTTCTTCATCTTTAGGAAATCTGAAACAATGAAAATTAATGTTTGGGTTAAGTAAGAAAGTAAATTCCAGTCTATAGATTACAAACGAAATGGACACCCTACTATACGCAAGAATAAAACTTTGGCTAAATACTTACCTATGAAAAGATACACCGCTACGTTTATATGATGCGCTTTTGCATCCTTTCACACATCAAGTGAGAACCATTTTTATTGATTTAAACGTAATTTTAAAATGATAATTAAGATCCACACACTAACTTTACACACATAAATTAATTTGCCGTCGCCATATTGATGATGTTTTTATTTTTATTAAAATTGTCCAGACGCAAAGTGTTGCAAATTTATTATAATTAAAACTACCATAACACCGACTCATACATTAAACAAGTAGTTTTTCAAGGTTTTAAATAATACAAATGATATGGACTTTATTATTATCAGCTTAACATTCTTTTGAATTAATTAATATTTTGAAAATTCTCGAGAACAGGAAATATGAATTTGAATTAAGTTCTACTACAACCAAAAATATTTCATGGTGGCAGCCCAGTAGACAGGGATGCAATCCTATTTAGGAGCCTCTCGCTCGGCTCGTTTTTCCGTTTATTGTAATGTCATACGAAAATAAACCTTATTGTAACTGCATAGAATCGAATTGACATTGCTTTTATTTTCATAGTGCACAATCTTGTTATATTATAATATCTTTGATTGTACCACAAGCGCTATGTACCCTTAGCACCATGAAGCTCGACTTAATGCTGAGGTAACTGGAGAGTGCAGTACGAACAATTTTTTGTGACCACAAATTACACAGTGGCTGTCTTCCGTCTCACCTACACTTTCTTCTTCTTCTTCTTCTTCTTAACAATACGGGCGGTTTCCGCAACTCGACGTCTATTGCGCCTATTTTGCGTCCGGAGGGTGCGCGGCCAGATCACTCCAGCCAGCCCAGCTCAGCCAGGAACGCTCCAAGAGCTTTCACATTAGTGATCGCTTCCTGGACGCTGCCCGGCGAGCCGAGGTACCTCGCCCGGTAGGGGGCCACCCCCCTGCATTCCAGCAGTACGTGGGCAGCTGTTTCTTCTTCCTCCATGCATCCTCTGCATAGGGGACTGTCGGTGACACCTAAATTAAAAAGATGTCTGTTAAATTGTCCATGACCAGTAATGGCACCTGTTACCAGGCGAAGTTGCGGTCTGCACAGTTGTATCAGGGCCCTGGATAAACGCGCGTCCACGCGCGGCATTGCGAGCTTCGCCTGTCTGCACGAATCCAGCGAGCTCCAGTTCTGTTGGTGTAATTCTGTAGTGCGTTCACGGATCTTATTTGCATACCAGCTCGTCGGGATGGGCGCGATCGGCTCTGGGCCAACAGGCGTGGAGCCGGATGCGCGTCTGGCCAGTTCGTCGGCTGCATCGTTTCCACGTGATCCGCTGTGACCTTTGATCCATTGGATAGTAATAGTATTAAGTGCACCTACTATATTTAAGGCGTGGTGACACTCAAGTAAAAGGCTCGAAGTGATGCGACTTCCCTGGAGAGCTTGTAGGACGGATTTACTGTCGGAGAGAATTAAGATGTCGCGGTCTTTTACCTCTCTTGTTTCGATTGCCCGAGCCGCCATTATTATGCCCATGCACTCGGCCTGAAAGACCGTGTTGTATGAGCCTAAGGGGGATGCAATTTGTATGTTGAGGTCCTCTGAGAAGACACCCGACCCTGTGCCCGATGAGGTCTTGGAGCCGTCAGTGTAAATGAGGAGAGCCTTGTGTGTTTTCCCTGAGCTGATGTCGTCTATCAGGTGTATTCTGTATTTTTTGTCGAAAATGAAGGTTGGCTTGACCTTGTCGCATACTGCTTCGATAAGAGGGTCGTTTAGCCAGTCCTTCAGTAGTACACTGAGATGTTTTACCCTTTCGAATTTTAGAGATCCCAGTTGTTTTAATCTTAGAGCTGTTTTGGCTGCCTCCTGTTGAATGTGGAGATGCAGTGGTGTTAGGTTCAGCATTACCTCTAGAGCCGCTGTGGGGGCTGTGCTCATGCAACCTGTGAGAGCGCAGCAGGCCTGCCGTTGTAGTCCCTGTAGTTTTTTTGCGCCAGTGGTTTGAGCGGCCTTTGGCCACCATACTACAGATCCATAGCTTACCAGGGGTTTTATGATCGTGTTGTATAGCCAGAGGAATAGTTTGGGTGCTAGACCCCAGCGTTTGCCAATCATCTTCCGGCACTGCCATAGTATGACGCTGGCCGACTGCGTTTTATACTCCAAGTGGCTGTTCCAGTTTAGTTTGCTGTCTAGGATTATGCCTAGGTACTTTACCTCGTTAGATAGTTGTAGTGTAGTTCCAAACAGCTTCGGCAGACGGAAATCGCCTACCAGGCGCTTGTTCGTGAACATTACCATTTCCGTCTTCGTAGGGTTGACGGTCAGGTCTTGTCGTTGGCACCATTCTTCAACCTTTTTCAGGGCTGCTTGCATGGTGTTACAGGTTATGCCGGCCTGGTTACCTATGGTTAATATGGTAAAGTCGTCCGCATACCCTATAGTATAGAAGTAGTTAGAGTTTAGATGTGATATCAGGTCGTCTACCACCAGGTTCCACAGAAGTGGAGAGAGCACACCTCCTTGGGGGCATCCCCTCGCCACCAGAGCTCTTTGGGTGACGTCTCCTGACACCTGTACCGTTCTATTATGTAACACCTACCTATCCTTTCTAATCGCTTAACCCTAATCTTAATAGAAATAGATGACCTAAATATACTAACAAACCATTCTAGTATTTACTCTAAGCTAATACTGAACCTCTGTCAAGGATTCTATTAGTTACTAAAATACCTAGCTAGCTTGAACGCTGTAATACCTAACTGTTGTCCGATTAATATATAGATAACTACTATGGATGCTCTGAATCAACTCTGAAGTGGCCTGTGATGTCGTAATGGAGAACCCTGGTTGTAAAGCGTAGACCCATGATCTTTTAAATGAAGCGACAGAGACTAACCTTACTACTAACTAACTCATACTTTGAACTGCCTATATGCCTACATCAACTTAACAGCTGTTCATATTACATGGCCGTTGCTTCTAATTTTCTAACCTCATTTATAGCGACCAAGACACTCAAAATAAGTTAATACTCTTGTATAAATCTAACATTAGTTTACCCCTACATTGCTTGGACATTTAACAGTTAGGTCCTAACCGATTCCTAGGTCCAATATTCTTTGAAAACCTGGTGAGTTATTTTGCTGAGTCCACCATGCTAATTCTCTGGTTACTGACCCAAGGTTAACTGTCTATTAAAACTGGTGGAATTTAATAATTTAGGTTACAATGGAACTGAAACTAGTCACAGCATCCGGATTTGCTTGCAAGGACTAAGGTGAAATTGGCATGTGTGGTTTGAAATGAAATTTGATATACCTATATGAAGATGGAGACTCCATTGCTATAATAGTACCTATTAGCTTTAGCATATATGGCTTTGCTTGCAAATTAGAAATGAAAATTTGTTATATCTATTGGAAGACGGAGTCACTATATCAGATCTATAACCATACCTACTAGCTTAGGCATATGGCCTTGCTTGCAAAGTTAGAGATGAAAATTTGTTATATCTATTAGAAGATGGAAACACTACATCTATAATAGTACCTATTAGCTTCAGCATATGGTTTTGCTTGCAAAGTCAGAGATGGGAATTGGTATAATCATTAGGGTGAAGAGAGTCTATTGATCTTAATCACCATCTTGGCCTAATACAAATGCTCCAGCAATATTATTTAACCGGTAAAGTCAGGGCACCTCCGCCGCCCATAACAGTGGAACTCGTCACCAGACTTGGACATCCCTCCTCCGGCGCTGCTTTATTACATTTTCATATAAAAACAAACTTCAACATATAAAGTCAAGCTGTCATGTTCGTCAATTCTTTATGTATATATATATATAAGAGGACCAAGCTAAATGCTTCAAAGCGACTTGTTAGTCTACATGAAGAGATCTTTCTCCTTCATGGCAGCAGCAGTTAAAGTTAACGTTAATTGATATATCCTTTTCCTTTTGTTGAATAATCCTTATTGGGATAAATCCAACAGGTTGAGTGCTTAAATTAGGAGCACTAACAAGTCTGACTCCTGAGATGAGAGAACTCAAATCTAATTCATAGTAAGTACATATAAATATAGACTCTCCTAACCTTTTCTATGACCAAGTTTCCCCGTAGGACTAAATTCCCTAGTTATGTCTACGTGTCTGACTCGGATCTTATTGAACTTTTGCAACTTGTTGGTTAAAATTTGTCTCTAAAGAATCTCACTCATGGTAATATATCCTTAATCTCATCATTGGACTGGTCTTGGAAATAACTTAAGAATCCAACCAAATTGAACAGAAGCTTTCGCCTCACCCCAATAGCTTTACATAATTTATGGCTAAAATAGAACCATGTTCCAACTCAATAGGTTAGTATCTGGAAAACCTTGAATCCACATCAGCTTCCATAAGACACTGGTCAACATTACACCGAGTTCCTTCGAGTTTAAACATCTTCTCCCGCCACTGAACAAAATCCTTTTCATACATTAATATAGCAGTAGTCTGATCCAGTGAACTCTTCCGCAACCAGCTCAATTTATAGATTATTATAGGTGCCTTTTGCATCATAGGAATATATTACCTGTTGTCAAGCCAAATATATAGGTAAATTTAGATTCTCCACTTATGTTTGATAGATTATTTCAACCTTCATATCTTTGCAATGCGTGAACCTATAAAGATTACTCTAATCAAGCTCTTTGGACTGTTCCACTAGCACTGTTACTTCACAAATCATTTCCCAAATACTGAAAGCACTAGGTATCCATTGGTCACCTTTTCCTTTTCAAATCTATTAATTTCTTACAAACCTCACTGAAAATCATACAACTTGTAGACTACATTGCTACAACGCACTAACCATTTACCTAATCGCTCTTCTTAAGATATAACATTATTTTGTTAGATAAAAGACAGCCATTTTGCTGGAAACTGTCAATCGGACTTTTCCCCACTATCTATAATCATTCTGTCAAATTGCCCGGGTTTGTTCGTCTGTCACAAGAATCTATGGCTAGGGATGTCAACAAAATTCGGATTTGATCGTAGATATATTGGTGATAACACATAATGCTACTTATAGACCTACAGCGAACCTACTCTTTCTACCTACTCTGTATACCAGACTCCCCTCGTAGCCTTGCCCCAGCAGACCTCCCCCTTTCTGCCAGAACAAAGGTCTTCGAGTTACCTAGCTCGTGATTCTAAGTAGGTACCTACCTGCTTAATTTCAGACTAAATGCGACTTTCCTAACAAACACAAACCTGGCGCCTGTATCGCCAGTTCTGACGCCCCAATTCTGTCAAGTTTGGGTGAGAGGGCCCCCTAGAATCCTATCGCTCATGCCGTGGTCCATCTGCTTGGGAAGGGAACAGATAGACACCCTACAGGTAGGTATGGTTCAATCAGGCCGCAACTGCCTCCAAATCTGGGGCATACGCCCCGCGCCATCAGACGTGTTAACTGAAAAACTGTCAATGAAAACAGCCCGCCTGATCAAACCATGTGGAAATTACTAAGCGTTATCCAATGAACACTCATCTGACACTCCACAATGCCAGACTTTCTTTACCTAGCGACCTCCCGTGAGCCTTGCCTGGAGCCCGGAGACATAAAAATGTACTCCTGAAGAAACAAACTCTATGCTTCCAACCCTCTCTGACTCAAATTAAGCCCATTTTCTAGGATTTTACTTGGGAATAATTTACTTTAATTGAAATGCTTTCTGTAAACAAACTAGACCTTTTAATTTCGGATCCAATTTACCAGTCAGAATTCCAAAATTAAAACGTTTAAAAGATCGCGAACCCAATAAACGCCCTATGGTGCAAGGACTCACTGTACACTTGCTTGAAGACTACTTCTCGCTTGATTAAAAATGGAAACTTCTTCAAAAAGTGTTTCGTCTTCCATACGTGTTGCCTCGAAGTCTATCCCGGAGAAATAAGAGCGGGCGTCGCGTCGTTTTTGCTTATATAGACCTCCTCAAAAAAACGCGCCAAAAAGTGGCGTCCCACATTCCTACTCTATCGTCATAGCGCCCTCTAGCGTTTAACGCCAACCCATTTCAAACATCCCGAACGCCCCGCCTGGCCTTCGTTCAGAAACCTTTGATAGTTACAAAACTTCTAATATTAAGTTATAAAATTTACTAAACTATTCAAAATACTACCTTCTCACATAATATAAACACATTATTTTGTATGATTCCTTTTTTTATTTACGAACGAAAACTATTATCAAAATGGTAATTGTTCGAACATAATTTCCGAACGAATCATCTCTAGCCAATATACATTCACCATATTTGAAACTTTGAACCTTATCTAAGATAGAAACCAATATTCTGTACTTTTGATTATTTAACCCATATTTTTATTTAAGTTTTACATAATGTTAATTTAACATTCTGTGAGTAAAAACCTTCTCGCTATATTTATGTGATGTCATTTGACTTGTCTTAGTTCTCAACTCTGCCGCTAGTTGTCGTTGCACTTGGACAGGATTATTCCATTTTGACATGACATTTGTTTACAACAAGATTTATAATTTTACTAACTAATAACAGTTCGTGTCGATTATTTCGTGAACCAATATCGAAATACAAGTATTGTCCACACTCCCGTGAAGCAAATTCGATTGACAAAACCCTCAACAAAGTGCATCTTCTTATATGAAATAATTTGTCACAGAGTCCAACTGTTGTGAAACATCGTTGTTTCAATCCCTGAATCTCAGGTATTTATTAACTATATTTTCTCGCTAATTCAAACAAATTTACTGTATCTAACTTCCTCAGATTAATCATAAAACTTCCAAATTAAATGCAAATGACCACAACTGCTCCGCTACCATTAACCCGTTTCTTTTTCAGTGTTTACCTCAAGCAATCTGAAACCACTAAACAAGCCCCAAGCCTTATAGACAGAATCTCCCTCCCATATACACTGTGTTGACAAAGTATGAAGCAAATTCCCAGCGCAACAACATGGTAAATGGCTAATTTTGCTCAATACAACCCAGTTGACACAACCCAATTTGACTTTGTGATTTATTCCCACACCAGGATCTATTTATACTATTAAAAGTTATTGAGGTAAGTAACATTAATACATTTCGACTTTTAACTCTTTAAGAAATATTCGAGATAGTTCAGGTGCGATTCTGAACCGTTACAGCCGACCCCAAAATTCTTCAAAGGTGACAGTACCAAGTATTGGATCCGGAGTAGAATTTTTCTTCCTATCCAAATCTCTAATATTTCTTTTTACACATATATTTATATATATATAGACATGTTTTTTTTTTTTATATCTATATATATATATTATTATTATTTTTATATCAATCTATATATATATATTTTTTTTTTTTTTTTTTTTTTTATATATATATATCCCTTTCTCTTATTATTTTCCCAAAATCAAAGAATTGAATCAATTTGGACCAAGAAAAACACAATGCTCTTTGTCCTACCAAAGGACATTGCGGCCTCCGACCCCTATCGAATCAATTTTTAGTGAGCCCTAGTGATTATGTAATTAAGAGTGTAGAGTGTATTTAGACCAAAATAATATCAAAAGTTATCAAGCGAGCTTTAAGTGATTTTTATTGCTTTATCCAAATTCATCGTATGTATATCCGACACCAGAGACGTACAAAGCATGGTGAAAGGTACGGGTTGTGAATCCGTAGTTTAGAATAAACTCGCCTTGGTGTATAAAGAGTAATCCAACCTTACGATTACATGGCGTTCTAGCGCAGCAATTTATACCCCCAAAGTGCCCCTGCATATCTCTGTACGCCCCCTTCTAAATGAAGCATATACAAAGACCTTTTTGTCAAAAAGCTTACTCAAAACTCTGGAATAGCCTCCGATATCACTTTGGAGAATGTATAGTTGTCGAGTTAAACATGGCCCGTCCTGACCCACGGGAAGTGTAAATTTTGTACAGGCGTTTACACCGGGACAAGATACAAACATAAACACTGTTTGTATATATATATATATTTTTTTTTTATTTATCCTAACACCAAAGTCCCACTGTACAAAATTCAAGTCTGTTAACACGTGCTCTACGCCTATCCCTATCACGTGCTGTTGTGTGCGGATCTTATCTTTTGGGTTAATAATAATGGTTGTAATCAGGCTTCCCAATTTGTTTACACTCATGGCCTCATATTTTGAATCTTTTTTTTTTTTCATATATAAAATAGATATATATATATATATATATACACTTACATTTTTTTTTTTCATATATATACAGATTCCACTCTTCTTCACTTTTAACAATTCCGTCCTTCCTCAAACTCACATCCGCGCCACCATGAACATAACCAACGTTTCACCTGATTACTTGTAGTATACTGCCCTAAAAAGCTATTAACATTAATTTGTAAAATTAATACTACCGATCCTCATAATACTGTCACCTCTTCTATTTTCCTTTCCCCTCCCTATAAATATAAGAACTCCTCTTTTGTTTAATTTATTAACAAAACTTTTCGCTCAGATTCGTTCGAAATTAATATATTTTTTTTTTATAGTTAATCAGTTCATTAACAATGCATGAATTGACTCCAACACATGATTAGACTATCTACCATGACCGAATACTATCCCTTTCCTTTGCTAATAATGACCCAAAGCCAAAATTGTACATGTTCGACCAACATTTCCTACCCGTTAGCAAATTTCAATTATCCACCTAAAACATGACAATATTACACCAATTGAATTAAAACTCTGTAACAAAATTTAACAACCCAATCCTAACATTTACCATAATTAAGAACGTAAAATCCCTTTCGTAATAACAATTTCAACCTTGAAACACATCACTACCATCACTGTTGCATCGAACTATAAAACCGACCTAAGTAAATATATAAATACCCCCAATATATATTAATATAGGTATATACCGCAGTACCGACCAACCTATCAACGCTTACCTTTTTTTTCCATCTAACAACTTCCCTAACCTAGCCAAACTACTAAAAGTCTATTCCCACTACTCTCTATCCGAATACTATCAGCGAATTTTGCTAACCTATCAACACTTATCACCTTCTTGCTACCATCTATTAAGTCCATTACGTGTCAGAGCTCAATTCATGTTAGGTACATAAAAATTAAATTATTAATCAACTAACATCCCTATATAACTCTTTTAAATATTAATTGTAAAATTCACATTATTAACATAACTTTAACATTTTAATCCTGATAAGTAATATTAAGTTTTTTATTTTTTTTCAAAAGTTCTACTAAGTGTCTTCCTTAACTATGTCTATAAAAAAACTATAAGACCCCTTATTCCCTCAAATGACATATTTGGTTTTGGCTTATCCTAATTTTGGTTTTAACTCCAATTCACGTTTGGTGTTAACGTCTAATTTAATTTAGGTTTAAGTCAAAGTTTATTCATGGAATTCAACTTTAACCTTTCGACCCCCCACCTTTAAGTAGTACCTGACCTTATGCCCTAATTTTTAAAGTATAGAGCATGAGAATTGACTTCCACTAAAAAGCGTATTTGTTTAACAATTAAATTCCTTCTACTTCAAATTCGCAACCAACCTTTACACTATAGTACAACCTATATTGGTTCCTTTAAGTTTCCTATAACTATAACCTGCCTTTATCCCGTAAAACATATTCTTAACTAATTTATCTAATTGGAAAATACACCATATTTCAAAATTAGTAAATAATTTTCCCCATTATAAACCCCGTCATCCATCTCTAACTTTGGTTACTAATAATGATATTAATTAATAACGTTTATTTCACTTATCCCGCTCATATCCTTCTATGTTACAAAATAAGTAGGTACCTATATCATAAATACCAAACATCGACGGGTATCATCACACTTCCAAGCCCCAAAGCAACACTGAACAGTTTGTCTACGACAATCACCTGGGCAGGAATCGAACCCGAGACCTCTACATATAGTGACTTCCAACCCATTCGACCCCAGTGGTCGTTAACCTATCATATGGACGTCCCACTTAATATCATTTTCTATAGCTAATTTAATTCTAAGGTCTTAATACTAACCTAAATAGAATTCCTAGTAATTTTAATTACATTAATTCTAAACCCTACCAATTGATTAACCTGTAACTGTAGTTACACTTTTCCACGACCCCCAATCCAACATACTATAAAATTTAACTGCACTATCTATACTGATATTATAAAAAAACAAAGTTAACAATAAAGATTAACTAATTCTAATAATATTTAATTCGTTACATCAATTCAAATGTCTCATCGTTTGCCTAAACTGGAGTCATCATATATTTGTTTTTTCTTTCCCTATAATTGCAAGTACCAATCTCTACCCTATGGATGATAGTCGAGAATGATGTTCTCTCAATGCAACTAGTAAATTTTCAATTTAAAAAATTTATGTATGACTAACATTCTAATAAAATATTCCCCAGTGTCCACACAATGGTACTCTTAGCATAGCGACAATTTCCTTACTTTTTCTACCAGCATCTATCAGTTGTCTCACTGCTTATCCGAATAAATAAGAATAATAATAATAATAATCCCTAATAACACCCAAACCTCGACCATATGTTATTTCTTTTCAAACATAACGTACCTATAGTCCTATCACAAAGTAATTTATTAAGATTAACCAATGGTTCAACTAAGAATGTATATTTAATTACTAATATAGAACCAAGATTGATAAAAAGAACAACAAACCAATCACGTCGCCTGTATGAAAGTTCTTTCCCTTCTCCATTCACCACCCCCTATTCAACATCATCATGTCCAGTGGACGAGGACCACTGCTGGCATACTATGTTTCAATTAAATCCATCTGTTTTTTTTTTTCCTATATAGAGAATATACAATTAGTCTATGAATATTCCCGGCATACCTGTAACACTAATGCTACCCATAACTAGTTATAAATAGTCAACAGTTGTTCACTACATCACGCCAGCGACCCCAAACTGTCAGACACACTTGGTTCTTACATTATTTACCTATTTAAGCTAATTTGTAATATTTACTACCTACTTTTAGACATTGCAACCTATAAAACTTAACTGGATACCTAAGAGAAGCAATATTAGTTAGGCAAGCAATCTCCTATAATTCTCATTGACATAAGAATAAATACTTGATTTATTTTATAACATTGTTGTATTCCTTCTTAAACCGTCGTTGAATTTTCTAACTCAAATTTCAACGAAAGGTAAAGAATTATTTAACCCTATTTTATTCTTGTTAAGTACCTATTTATCTATAATGTTCCGGACTAACACACCACCCCACCCTAGTCTACACTACTTATCCATCCAAACAACAACTCCTACTTGAAATCAAAACCACCGTAATTATAATAAAATTTCTGCAAGTCTTATAACCAACATCTAAGTTTCTTTTATGTTCCCGGATGAAAATTTTGATTACTTACCTAAACCAAGTAATTTTTCCCTTCTTGTTCATATATTAGATTGTTTAATAATTATGAAATTATCCTATTATGGTTTTTCCAAACTCACTGAACCATTTTAGATGAAATTCTCTCTACTTGCTGTTCAAATTAGAAACCATTGAATCTAATGTTTCTAATCTAGCCAATCCAAAATCTTCACTAACAAATTCCTTTTGGTTCATATTTCATGAATTCCAATACCTAACTATTAGTAAAAGAACCCATTATTTTACCCAAATAGCTATTTTTTAAGTTTTAAGGAGTAAGAAGTAATGTTACCTCATTTTACTAACCTAATACAAAAACCACTAAACCTTACCTTTTAAATATATTCATAACTACATTTAACAATCTGGCTAACATTATTTTAGTTTGTAGCAATATAATTTCCTTCCACTAAGTTAGGAATCTAATCTTTACCCACTAACATATCTAATTTTTTTTCTTTAAAACTTTATCACCGACCCCAAAATACAAAATAATACTTCTATCATTCATCGAGACAAGATTTCTCTTTAATTCTGAACTATTTTCAACTTTTAGATTATCCGAGCGTTTGAAAAATCTAATCTTCACCTACTAAGTTATCCGTTGACTTATTTAGCATTGCAAATACCGTTCCCTTCAAACAAATTTACCCTCTTTGAGTCTAAGCTGTCCACAAACAATTCCTGTCATATACAAGTAGGTACTAATTGTGTCTAATTCTAAAAATTTTCAACAATTTAATTAAAACTAAATCTCTGATTAACTTACCAAAATGGTTGTTATCAATCTATAAGTCAGAAAGGGTCTCCCCTCTCTTATGTACACCATGAAAAGCCAGACCTCATAACACTTCAGTTTTCATTCATTATCCACTTATTTCCATGAGAAATCACTCTCATAACAAGACACATTTTTCAACCAAGCCAAACTTCTTTAATTATTTACCCCTTTGAAATACCTTGTACAAACTATAAATAAACTAAAATACTATTTTCTTACTTCAAATTCATAACTCTTACAATGATTTACACTAAAACCTATTTGCATAACTATTTAATGTCCTTTTAGGTTATATTTTCACAATAATGATAAACACAACCACAGATCTATCCTTTCTATAGAATTAATTAAATAAAAAAAATTGATTCAGACATTTTCAGCATTTTCAACACTATCACAAACTTAGAAGATGACACTCAACCTTTAATAATTCATAATTTTTTTTGATGAAAACAAAAACATTCCTAACAACAATTTTTTTTTTTTTTTTTTTTTTTTCCAATGTTTTTGGCTTGGATGCGAGTTCTTTAAGCCATGTCTGGATTTATATCCTAACAACAATAAAAATAGCGCACCACAGAACAACGTGATCGCCCCCCCTCCCCAACTAATATATGTATGTAATATTTCACCTAATGTATGTCATTATCTATCCTAAATTTTTTTTTTTATAACATTTTCAAACACGCCTTTAAACTATAATCTCGGACCGCACATCACATAGTCATTAATTTGCACGATTCTGATACATAACATAACCCATTTTAATTAATTAATAAGAACCACAATTTTTCGTAACCTACCGGTAGCGACATCTATCACGCAGTAGTGTAATGGGCGATTTTCCGAAAGCTCAGTCACTAGATGGCGCTGTCCCACCTATCTATGCAGTTTGAAGGTACGAAACATGAAATTTTACTTTGACCTTTTTTTTTTTGTAAAACGGAACGTCAGACAGAAGTTATTTATTTACCTTAATCTTTAAAATTTAACTATTTCGTTTCTGTTCCTCACAGTAGTACTTATTTAATTTATTATTAGTTTCCTTTGGGTTTTTAATTTAAATATGATTCATACCAAAATATACTAGCCGCTACACACTTCGTTCAACGCCATCTAGCGAAGCTTTTGGAAGCTAGAAAATCTATCCTGTCACTCATGTTCTTAAATATCGACCTTTCCAAGAAACAACCTCAAAATCTAATTTTGTGAATAGAGGGCTACCGGCTAAGAAATCTGGATATGGGTATGGGCTTCAACTGTCATTTGAATTCCTTATTCTGATAGATTTTTGCTGCTTTGTTCTGTTGAACGTTGCTAGCTAGTTATCGTTATACCCGACGTCACAAAACAAGGAACCGATAGCGACTATTTTCTTTATAAAATTGACTCAAGGTTCCCAAAACCGTATGAAGTTCATACCCATAAAGTAACGCGGTAGCTCCCAGTCTTTACTAAACATCAAAACCGAACAACGTATCTCTATAATTTATTTGTATACAAATATGCAAGCCCATACAAAGTTTGTACTTAACAAGGTCCATACAGTTTCCCATAATTTTTCCGTTCGCCTACCCAGAGCTAACACTAAGGAGAGAAACAACCTTGTCAATGACAAATGTCATTCTCCATGTGTTCCCCATACATGCTCTTTGATTAGCTCCATATAACCTCTACTCAAAAGTCTTTCAACTATACAATTGTGCTATACAAGTTTGTGAATTCACCTGCCCGGCTTTCGACAATTAAATTACCTAATTATTGACGAATTTCAACAGAGATAATATTGGTTATCTATGAAACCACAATATGATGTTACTCAAGAATTATAACTATTGTTCTTTTTAATAAAAAGACAATTAATAGTAAGTACTTGTTTAATTATGTGATTAATTATTTATTCTCTAACAGAATGCAATCCAACTTAGCATTTCATCTAACTAAAATTCAACATTACTACCTATGAAATCTCTGAAAAGATAAACATTTTCTTATTTTTGAATTTGCTAGCATATAACAATAATGAATTATTTCTTCCATTTCAGAAAACAAGTTGCTATACTTAACTAAACCTAATCAAGACCTGTGAACAGTTCTCAAAAGACCCTTATTAAGAACCATCCTGCCCGGGGACGCTTAACAGAAGTTTGATTAAATAATTAATATTAACCCCGTCGCTTCAGTTTTCCTTCTGCACTAAACAACAAATTGTGGCTATTCCAACTCAATGTAAACTAGCCACTTACCTTCAGAAATACTCAGAGCTCCAATGTAATTTATATGCTAAACTCATTAAAAAGGTTTGTAAATATTGTCTTATTTTCTTATTCCTATACAAGATTTGCTATAATATGTGTTAATTTTTAATCCTGGTAACGGCACTACTAAATTGTAACACCTACCTATCCTTTCTAATCGCTTAACCCTAATCTTAATAGAAATAGATGACCTAAATATACTAACAAACCATTCTAGTATTTACTCTAAGCTAATACTGAACCTCTGTCAAGGATTCTATTAGTTACTAAAATACCTAGCTAGCTTGAACGCTGTAATACCTAACTGTTGTCCGATTAATATATAGATAACTACTATGGATGCTCTGAATCAACTCTGAAGTGGCCTGTGATGTCGTAATGGAGAACCCTGGTTGTAAAGCGTAGACCCATGATCTTTTAAATGAAGCGACAGAGACTAACCTTACTACTAACTAACTCATACTTTGAACTGCCTATATGCCTACATCAACTTAACAGCTGTTCATATTACATGGCCGTTGCTTCTAATTTTCTAACCTCATTTATAGCGACCAAGACACTCAAAATAAGTTAATACTCTTGTATAAATCTAACATTAGTTTACCCCTACATTGCTTGGACATTTAACAGTTAGGTCCTAACCGATTCCTAGGTCCAATATTCTTTGAAAACCTGGTGAGTTATTTTGCTGAGTCCACCATGCTAATTCTCTGGTTACTGACCCAAGGTTAACTGTCTATTAAAACTGGTGGAATTTAATAATTTAGGTTACAATGGAACTGAAACTAGTCACAGCATCCGGATTTGCTTGCAAGGACTAAGGTGAAATTGGCATGTGTGGTTTGAAATGAAATTTGATATACCTATATGAAGATGGAGACTCCATTGCTATAATAGTACCTATTAGCTTTAGCATATATGGCTTTGCTTGCAAATTAGAAATGAAAATTTGTTATATCTATTGGAAGACGGAGTCACTATATCAGATCTATAACCATACCTACTAGCTTAGGCATATGGCCTTGCTTGCAAAGTTAGAGATGAAAATTTGTTATATCTATTAGAAGATGGAAACACTACATCTATAATAGTACCTATTAGCTTCAGCATATGGTTTTGCTTGCAAAGTCAGAGATGGGAATTGGTATAATCATTAGGGTGAAGAGAGTCTATTGATCTTAATCACCATCTTGGCCTAATACAAATGCTCCAGCAATATTATTTAACCGGTAAAGTCAGGGCACCTCCGCCGCCCATAACAGTGGAACTCGTCACCAGACTTGGACATCCCTCCTCCGGCGCTGCTTTATTACATTTTCATATAAAAACAAACTTCAACATATAAAGTCAAGCTGTCATGTTCGTCAATTCTTTATGTATATATATATATAAGAGGACCAAGCTAAATGCTTCAAAGCGACTTGTTAGTCTACATGAAGAGATCTTTCTCCTTCATGGCAGCAGCAGTTAAAGTTAACGTTAATTGATATATCCTTTTCCTTTTGTTGAATAATCCTTATTGGGATAAATCCAACAGGTTGAGTGCTTAAATTAGGAGCACTAACAAGTCTGACTCCTGAGATGAGAGAACTCAAATCTAATTCATAGTAAGTACATATAAATATAGACTCTCCTAACCTTTTCTATGACCAAGTTTCCCCGTAGGACTAAATTCCCTAGTTATGTCTACGTGTCTGACTCGGATCTTATTGAACTTTTGCAACTTGTTGGTTAAAATTTGTCTCTAAAGAATCTCACTCATGGTAATATATCCTTAATCTCATCATTGGACTGGTCTTGGAAATAACTTAAGAATCCAACCAAATTGAACAGAAGCTTTCGCCTCACCCCAATAGCTTTACATAATTTATGGCTAAAATAGAACCATGTTCCAACTCAATAGGTTAGTATCTGGAAAACCTTGAATCCACATCAGCTTCCATAAGACACTGGTCAACATTACACCGAGTTCCTTCGAGTTTAAACATCTTCTCCCGCCACTGAACAAAATCCTTTTCATACATTAATATAGCAGTAGTCTGATCCAGTGAACTCTTCCGCAACCAGCTCAATTTATAGATTATTATAGGTGCCTTTTGCATCATAGGAATATATTACCTGTTGTCAAGCCAAATATATAGGTAAATTTAGATTCTCCACTTATGTTTGATAGATTATTTCAACCTTCATATCTTTGCAATGCGTGAACCTATAAAGATTACTCTAATCAAGCTCTTTGGACTGTTCCACTAGCACTGTTACTTCACAAATCATTTCCCAAATACTGAAAGCACTAGGTATCCATTGGTCACCTTTTCCTTTTCAAATCTATTAATTTCTTACAAACCTCACTGAAAATCATACAACTTGTAGACTACATTGCTACAACGCACTAACCATTTACCTAATCGCTCTTCTTAAGATATAACATTATTTTGTTAGATAAAAGACAGCCATTTTGCTGGAAACTGTCAATCGGACTTTTCCCCACTATCTATAATCATTCTGTCAAATTGCCCGGGTTTGTTCGTCTGTCACAAGAATCTATGGCTAGGGATGTCAACAAAATTCGGATTTGATCGTAGATATATTGGTGATAACACATAATGCTACTTATAGACCTACAGCGAACCTACTCTTTCTACCTACTCTGTATACCAGACTCCCCTCGTAGCCTTGCCCCAGCAGACCTCCCCCTTTCTGCCAGAACAAAGGTCTTCGAGTTACCTAGCTCGTGATTCTAAGTAGGTACCTACCTGCTTAATTTCAGACTAAATGCGACTTTCCTAACAAACACAAACCTGGCGCCTGTATCGCCAGTTCTGACGCCCCAATTCTGTCAAGTTTGGGTGAGAGGGCCCCCTAGAATCCTATCGCTCATGCCGTGGTCCATCTGCTTGGGAAGGGAACAGATAGACACCCTACAGGTAGGTATGGTTCAATCAGGCCGCAACTGCCTCCAAATCTGGGGCATACGCCCCGCGCCATCAGACGTGTTAACTGAAAAACTGTCAATGAAAACAGCCCGCCTGATCAAACCATGTGGAAATTACTAAGCGTTATCCAATGAACACTCATCTGACACTCCACAATGCCAGACTTTCTTTACCTAGCGACCTCCCGTGAGCCTTGCCTGGAGCCCGGAGACATAAAAATGTACTCCTGAAGAAACAAACTCTATGCTTCCAACCCTCTCTGACTCAAATTAAGCCCATTTTCTAGGATTTTACTTGGGAATAATTTACTTTAATTGAAATGCTTTCTGTAAACAAACTAGACCTTTTAATTTCGGATCCAATTTACCAGTCAGAATTCCAAAATTAAAACGTTTAAAAGATCGCGAACCCAATAAACGCCCTATGGTGCAAGGACTCACTGTACACTTGCTTGAAGACTACTTCTCGCTTGATTAAAAATGGAAACTTCTTCAAAAAGTGTTTCGTCTTCCATACGTGTTGCCTCGAAGTCTATCCCGGAGAAATAAGAGCGGGCGTCGCGTCGTTTTTGCTTATATAGACCTCCTCAAAAAAACGCGCCAAAAAGTGGCGTCCCACATTCCTACTCTATCGTCATAGCGCCCTCTAGCGTTTAACGCCAACCCATTTCAAACATCCCGAACGCCCCGCCTGGCCTTCGTTCAGAAACCTTTGATAGTTACAAAACTTCTAATATTAAGTTATAAAATTTACTAAACTATTCAAAATACTACCTTCTCACATAATATAAACACATTATTTTGTATGATTCCTTTTTTTATTTACGAACGAAAACTATTATCAAAATGGTAATTGTTCGAACATAATTTCCGAACGAATCATCTCTAGCCAATATACATTCACCATATTTGAAACTTTGAACCTTATCTAAGATAGAAACCAATATTCTGTACTTTTGATTATTTAACCCATATTTTTATTTAAGTTTTACATAATGTTAATTTAACATTCTGTGAGTAAAAACCTTCTCGCTATATTTATGTGATGTCATTTGACTTGTCTTAGTTCTCAACTCTGCCGCTAGTTGTCGTTGCACTTGGACAGGATTATTCCATTTTGACATGACATTTGTTTACAACAAGATTTATAATTTTACTAACTAATAACAGTTCGTGTCGATTATTTCGTGAACCAATATCGAAATACAAGTATTGTCCACACTCCCGTGAAGCAAATTCGATTGACAAAACCCTCAACAAAGTGCATCTTCTTATATGAAATAATTTGTCACAGAGTCCAACTGTTGTGAAACATCGTTGTTTCAATCCCTGAATCTCAGGTATTTATTAACTATATTTTCTCGCTAATTCAAACAAATTTACTGTATCTAACTTCCTCAGATTAATCATAAAACTTCCAAATTAAATGCAAATGACCACAACTGCTCCGCTACCATTAACCCGTTTCTTTTTCAGTGTTTACCTCAAGCAATCTGAAACCACTAAACAAGCCCCAAGCCTTATAGACAGAATCTCCCTCCCATATACACTGTGTTGACAAAGTATGAAGCAAATTCCCAGCGCAACAACATGGTAAATGGCTAATTTTGCTCAATACAACCCAGTTGACACAACCCAATTTGACTTTGTGATTTATTCCCACACCAGGATCTATTTATACTATTAAAAGTTATTGAGGTAAGTAACATTAATACATTTCGACTTTTAACTCTTTAAGAAATATTCGAGATAGTTCAGGTGCGATTCTGAACCGTTACAATTACGTAACATGTTCACGATCCAGTCTATGAGTTGTTTATCAACACCGTGTCTCCTTAGTGCTGCCTCGATGCTGGTGAATGTAGTTTTATCGAAAGCGCCCTCTATGTCAATGAAGGTGCCTAAACAGATAAGTTTATTTTGGAGAGCCTCCTCTATCTTACCGACTAGTTGATGAAGAGCTGATTCTGTCGATTTTCCAGCGCTGTAAGCATGCTGATGTTTATGTAGTGGGAGGTTAGCCAACGCTCCACTTCTTAGGTACCACTCACAAACTCTTTCCATAGTCTTCAACAGGAAGGTTGTGAGGCTGATCGGTCTGAAGGCCTTTGGATTAGTGTAGTCGGGTTTACCTGGTTTAGGTATAAACACTACCTTGACTTCTCTCCATAGGTGCGGAGTGTAGCGATGCGCCAAACAGGCTTGTAACAGACGGGTGAGGGCTGGAACTACCTGCTTCTCTCCCCATTGTAGTAATGCCGGGAAGATGTTGTCCGTTCCGGCTGCCTTGAAAGGGGAGAAGCTCTAAATAGCGCTTCTTACCTTTTCAGGTGTTATTACCTGTTCGGCATGGTGCCAACAGTTTTCGGTGGGTTGCACAGGTTCGTCTTGCCAGCTTACCTGTTGTACTAGTTGACAGTCCGGAAAATGGGTCTGTATTAGGATAGCGTTTGTCTCCTCCTGGCAGCGAGACATCGTGCCATCGGGTTTCTTCAGGTTGCCTAGCGGGCCAGGACCCTGGTTAGACAAAACTTTCCTTACCCGATTTGCCTGTTTAGTGGAGCTTATCTCATTACTGAAGCTTCTCCAAGATGAGGTCCTCCAATACCTTATCTTGCGTTTATATTCAGCCTTAGCAGCCTTATATAGGTCCCAGTCGTGGTCGTCGCAGGTGTTCATTGCCCTGTTCAGCCTTTTCCTGACCAGTTCACGTTGCCTTTCAAGCTCCGGACCCCACCATTGGCGTTTGCCGGAGCCTGCCGAGCCGGGAACTCTCAGGGGACAGGCGTCTTCAAAGCATTGTATTATGGTGTTTGTGAATTTTACTACCTGTTCCTCTAGCTGCGCGGCGGTCGAGAGGTCCCACCTTTCGCAGCCTATGTCAAGTTGCTCTGCTAGGAGTGTTCTGTAAAGTTGTCTGTTTGTTTTCCTTGGATACCTTTTAGGGCCAATAGTAACAGTAGGTACCTGTAAGTTGAAGAGTAGCCATCTATGATCTGAGCATGAGGCTTCATCTGAGACGTGCCAGCCCGTTATCAAAGATGCCGCTAGCGGTGTTGCAAGTGTTAGGTCGACAATCGTCCCTCTACATCTCTTTGCGACGAAAGTCGGTTTGTTTCCTATATTAATTATTTCTAGATTGGTTGTAAGTAGAAATTCTACAAGATCATTACCTCTAGTGTTACTTTTCTCCTCTCCCCACAACGGATGGTGGGCATTGGAGTCTGTTGAGATGATCAGCTCAATGTTGTTTTCCCTGCAGTATCGAGCAAGCAATACGACCTCCTCAGGTGGCGCTCGCTCCCCCTCAGGCATGTATGCTGATGCTAGGACCAACTCCTGGCTGTTATTTCCATTGTTAATTTTCAGCTTAGTAGTGCTTAAATCTCTGGAACAGAAATTTAGTAAAGGCTGTGTTTCGATATCGTTTGATGTAAATATGCTCGATCTTACATCACCACTGGCGGCATGTATGAGCTTACCTCCAATACTGGAGAGTCCTCGCACAGTGCCGCCCCTGATCCACGGCTCCTGGATCAGAGCGACCGTCGTTTTGTTAGTCTCCAGCCAGCGTCGGAGTTGAGCCGTTGCGGTTATGCTGTGCTGGAGGTTTGTCTGTATGAGTTGGGCCTTAGAAAGGGACGCCATCTTCGCAGACAACGTCCTCCAAGGCCAACTCGTCGAGCCCCAGCAGGAGTTCCTCGTTCGTCGGCGAAGCCTCTCTGCCGGAGGGGCCGGCAGCAGCAGCGTCGATTTGCATCTCCGCTGCGGCCGGCTCGGCGGTGTCGGTGGTAGCCGCTTGTGCGGCTGGTGTAGTCGTCGTGTCGCCACCGGTAGACTCGTGAGAGTGGTCGGTGGGTGGGGTGTCGACGAACTTGCCCTTGGCGTTCCTGAACTTCAGGTACACCGAGCCGGTTAGGAAACTGACTCGGCGACCCTTAGCTAGGATCACCGGCACGATGTCCACCGGCACCGACACGATGATGAAAGTGCGGTTGGTGGACTCTTGAGCTTGAAGCCCGTTCATGAGCCACCGTTCCACCTGAAGCTCTGGGTTTGAGAAATGCAGGACCTTACCTACCATTCCTTGCTCCCGCTTCCAGAGCTTGGGCAGAGCGAAACCACACTGGACCCTCTTCGGGACCTGCTCAGTTCTCAGAACACTGAGCCGTCCCACGTCCGTTATGTGGTGCCCCTCCGCCCACTCTGTCGCCCACTCCAGGGTTGTGTTGTTGGTGCCTGTCAAGTGTAAGCACCCGTCCTTGTACATGGGCTTCCCACAAAATGCGACTTTACCCGCTTCGTAGGTGCCCAGGAGTATTTGCTGCACCATAGCCTCCTCCATGTCAGCCTCGATCTGTTCGGCCACCGCCTTAGAGATATATCCCGAAGGCGATGTGATCACAAACCTGACCTCGTTGGACTTGGCCGCAACAGCAGCGTAGGATCGCGCCCCAGTCGAGGAACCGCTCGGCAGCTCTGCCTTCAGCTTTTTGGACTCGCCTCGAGGAGAGATCGTCTCATCCAGGCGGGCCCTTTTGGCTTTAGGCTTAGGCCGCGCAGCAGCTCCTGCGACCGGGGTGTTGAGGGGGGCCGTGGTGGCCTTGTGCCCTTGCGGGGGATTGGGAGCACGTCGGGTTGACTTGGGTGGGCGCGGGTTTCCCCGCCTCCCACTTTCCATCCTCCCTGGCGCTCCCAATCCTGTAGTGAGGTTCGGGTCTGTACTGGCAGGAGACGGCGCAGGTCCAGCCGGGTTTCCCCGACCATTCCCAGCGTCATCCCGCGGTCCCGACCCTCCCCCCGAGTGTGCGTCGGTACTAGCTGGGAGCGGCAGAGGTTCGGTCAGGTTTCCCCGATCGTCCTGAGCCGCAGCCTGCGGTCCCGACGGCTTACCGGTGTTCGATTTACCGGGTTTGGCACCGATTGGCGTGGAAGGGCTACGATTTTTTGTCCTAGCCCTTCCTCGCCTCTTGCGCTTGCCCCCGGTCCGGTCAGCCGGTGGCTGCCCATCACGTGCCGGTGCAACGCCTACTCTCTTTTCAGAGGATTTGCACTGCCGGCCGCGATCGCCAACCACCGTCCACCGGTCGTCGATCACCGACTGAATGGTGGCCTGCGGAGCAGGTGTAATTGGTTTAGAGGGCGCCGATTTCTCAGCCTCCCCCTGGTGTGTTCCCTCAGGTTTCCCTTCGGGAGTGGTGATCTCGCGCGGGGCTATCGATTGCTCGACCGTCCCGCGGGAGAGTGACCCAGCATTACCGGGTGATGTGGATTTGAACTGTGTATTATCCATGTCAAATTTAAAGTAAAAGTTCGTCTGGTCGGCTTCCCACCCTCCATGGAGCCCGCACATTTGGGAGTGCCCTGTATTAAAAGATACAGGGTGCACTAGGATTACCGACCAGATATAGGTGCAGAGAGTTAGTACTCAGGCGCGACATCAGAGATTCGAAGCGGGTGGCTGGGTCGCCGTTCAATTAGCTTCCCAGTGGCTCCACCTACTCTTACCCCTTCAGCATGGCCCTAACCATCCATCAAAGCTGGACCCCCCCACACCTCGCCGCGACCCTCTGACGGGACGCGTGGCCGTTTCCTCCCTGGCGCTACCCAGAAAGGCTACCGTTTCGGTTGAAATCCGGACCGAAGAGGGCGTGTTGTGTGACAAAGGTACTACCACCGACCCTGCCACACTCAACCCCCCAGGACTCCTTCATCCCCCCTTACGGCGTTCGACTGCACAGGCCGTAGTGCAGGAGGAGCTGTTACTCCACCGGTTCGCTCCCCTCCCTGCCGGTGGAGAAGGTGGCTGATAAGGAGTCAGCCGACAGGATAGAAAGGATGCTGGGAAAGGTAGGGAAGTGATTTGTAGGAAAGACGGGATAACGCCTGATTGCTTATCAGTTACATCTGTTTCTTAAGGAACCAAATCAATAACAGGCGGCACCGCGGGAAGGTTAGCAATCAGACTTGTCCTAGGGATCTTCACGACCTGCGCTCTCCCCTATGACCAAATGCTACGTTTCTATTTGGATTGAGTGATAGAAACGTAGAAGAGAAGCAAATATTGAGCGACATCCGTCCAATCAACATTGCCGCTCTTCCGCCCCAAAACCTACACTTTAAAAAAATACGTATGGTCATATGAGACAACTGACAGCCACTACATACTAAATGTCAAATTTGCTGGTGTTCACTTTTTTATTCAGGGTGAGAACTCCAGTTACCTCAGTATTAAGTCGAGCTTCATGCTTAGCACGAACATCAATCGAAAAAACAAAATGAGATTTATCATAGACAAAATATCCTTTACGAGTAATTTTGTATGGGAAATATGTACAGCGCCATCTACCGCCCAGAAGCGGGTATTGAAGTTGCGCATTTTAGTAGCAAGTAGTAAGTATCACTAGGCTGTATGACCGTTCGACATGGCCTCACAAACCAATATTAAAAAAACGGCGGGAATGATTTTCAGCGGTTGAGGAGTTTTTGGCGCCATCTTGGCGGGTTAGGTTAAGTGGATATTTTAATTAATCGCAATTTGTTTCATAGTGGACTTTGTGACTCAAGATAGGTGTAGTTTTGTGCCCCAAGTGTTTACGCAACTGGACGATGTGTGGAATGATTAAAATATGCGCTATCTCGGTAACGTGATGCCGAGTGTTTTATTGTAGTGGTGACTACCTCAGCGAGAATTACCGAGAAGACCGACTCGACATACTTGACGCCAAATACTCCAAGAAGCATTAGAATGTAACACACCTACATTCTAATGAAAACATAAGAAACTATAATAACATACATAATACTCAAGAATTGGCAGTATGGCTTGATGTCTTCGCCTGTCCAAAAAGGACGAACTTTTTTACAATGTCAGCGGTTGATTAGATATCAATACAGTATAAATTGTGTAATAAATTATCAAAATGAGTTCTGCCAATGAAACACATACAGACATTGTATGTACCTACTCCACCAAATTTGAGAGCAGAAGCAAAATTAATAACAGAAAACTCACTGCCAGCAAAATCAAAAGAAAGATATATGAAAACCTACGATCTGATTTTGGAAAAGTGAAAAAAAGGCGCATACGTTTTCGGAATCTGTGTTGTTGGCGTATTTTAATGATACATCATAAAAATAATATTATTATGGGCGATTTATACATAAGTGTGCCCGGGAAAACAATAACATTTACATTTAATAATTGCCCGAACATGTGTGATATAAATTTGAATAAATATTATATAGTTAAACAGTTTTTTTATTTCCTCGCATTTCTTGAGAAAAGCACTATACAAGCCTTGTACGGTAAGCAAATTACCTTGCCTCGAATGATTAAAGCCCTCGCCTGCGGCTCGTGCTTCAAACCATCCTCGACAATGTAATTTCTTACTTACCTGTCCTCGGCTGTAATGTACTATTAATTATTGTTTTGTGTAAGTTTTTATGAAACTTACACTCGGGGTACTGTACCCCTAGTGTAAGTTTTTATGTCAAAAAACGCAAACTATCGTGAGTGCGTATTTATGTCAATTTGTATGAAAACTGTATTAGCGCCTCTAGCGGCGAGTAGCGCGCTTATATAGTTTTCATACAAATTGACATAAATACGGAATCGAAATAGTTTACGTTTTTTGACATAAAAACTTACACTACGGGCACTGATATTTCAATAAAATATGAACCTATCTAAGTATAAGCTTGAAAGTGCTTAGGCTTGTGTTTCTCTCAGTGGTAAGAGCAGTCGCCCGGATAGCGAAAGGTCATGGGTTCGAGTCCCATCGGAGATAGTTGTGAGACGTGTCGATTTTTTCTAATTATCTACTTCATTTTCATGCAAGAATAGGCATGATGGCTATTATTGTTATTAAGGTAATATACAAGGATCTCTCAAAGATAAAAACATTGGTAAAAGAAATATTTTGCTAGTATGAAAACTCCCCGAGATATCACACATTGGACTCGCCCAAATAACGGCTACGAAATTGTGACGTCACGCTTTCGTAGTTTGTTGCAACGTATAGGAAATTTGTTCGGCAGCTAGTATATTAAATATAGTGTTTTTCAAAATGGTTTCTTAGACAAATTTGCTAAACATTTTACGGACTAATTAAAGTAATAAAATTTTATTTTAATTTTTTTACTTTTTAAATGGACTTGCCCACCCATCTTCGAAGGGTCATAAAACTAATAAAACGCAATAATTAAAACCAAAAGGTCTACAAGCGACTCTACCCCCCTTATTCCAAAACGAGGAAAATTCATGCTAATACGGTATTTTACTGTTTTTTTTTATTTCTTTAAAATGGTTTTTGAAAATATTAGCTACACAAAACAAGTTTTCATTTTGAATTATCTTGAATATTTTCAAAGATAGAGTACTTTAAACTTTATAATTAGACAAGGACAGGACGCTATCTTAGTGACGTCAGTGGGTTAGTAGCGTCATAGTCACGCCATAGAAGATTTCGTTTTAGAAAGAGACAGCTATAGTCAAAATCAAACAGACTATAATTCTTTTATTATAAAACAGATTCAAATTATTTTTTCACATTTGGTATTCTTAATTGCAATATTTTTTAACGTCATCATTAAATATCTACATTTCAACAACAGTAAAATACCCTATTCTGTCTTTCATTTGAAAAATGTAAGTGACAGCACCAGTTTAGTACTAATTTTAAACCAGGACTATTTTAGTCCACGTATAAGGGGGTAAAAGTTTAATATGTTTACGTTTTATTAGTATTTATCAGTCATCATCCCTATTCTACCACATGATCAATAATGATCATTCTCATAGATGCCCAGCTACTGTCTGAAGATGCCATGAAAATCATTTTGATATCCGTCGTTATCTCATCCCATTATCGACTCAAACCTCCAATTGACACGGTTGTAATTGTTTTGGCACGGTCTTTACACATTCGTCTACTGTCCTTCGCTATGTCAATACTTGGTGGTTTAATATATGTTATATTTGGTTTCTCGTTGGTTAATGGTCAAAATTTCCCGGATTTTTTGGAAGATGGCGATTTGGCGGTTTGTTTGTTGATCTTTATTATCTAGTTTTAAGAACATTTAAATATGATTGCTTTTATAGGTATAAATGTGTATTGTAAAGCGGCTCCCAGCTCAACAAGTGTACCTATCGCATTTTATATCATATTATGTCTTAAAAATCAGTCTCTCAAAGACCGGAGAAATTCCAGTCCAGTTTTGGCATTCCTTAATTGCCGAATTTTACATGATGCCGGATGTACTCCTATGTAGGTGTATTTTTTTTACGATAAGACCAGTCTTTAATCTATATTGCCCAAATTAACTTATAAGTAAGAAGCTGCTTGTCTTTTTGGTTTTCGTTCTCACTCTGTTCTTAGTATCCTTCTTTTAATCTTGTCCTAGAAAATTCGCAACTATCTTTGGACTAGTTTCGTACTCCAGGCCTTACTATGAGCTGTTAAAGCAATATTAAAGAAAGACTGTGAAACATGAAGATGGAGCTTACCTATAGCTTCTCTTTTCATCATTATCATATCAGCCGCACGACGCCCACTGCTGGGTATATAGGCATAGGCCTCCCCAAGCATCTCCACAACGATCGGTCCTGCGCTGCCCATATTCAGCGGTTTCCCGCGACCTTGACTAGATTTGTCGGTCCACCTTGTAGGGGGCCTGCCCTTGGAATTTCGTCCGATACGCGGTCGTCATTCGAGAACCTTCCGCCCTAACGGCTATCGGTTCTCAGCGCTATGTGTTACGCCCACTGCCACTTCAACGATGCAATCCTTCGAGCGATGTCGGTTGTTTTAGTTTTAATGCGGATCTCATAATTTCTGATTCAATAGAGCAGAGAAAAACCAAGCATCGCTCTCTCCATTGCTCGCTGGGTGACCTTGAGTCTTATTAAGAGACCCATAGTAAAAGACCACGTCTCAGTTCCATAGGTAATAAACACTGGTCAAAGACTTTTGACTTGAGACATTGAGGTATTTCGGACGCGAATATACTAGGTATGCCGGAGTTTCCCAGGTGACGGTACAGGGTGTGTTCAGTAATTGTATCCATGTTTTAAAAACACTATTGTAATGTCGAATCTTTAAATATTTTTTATTTGTGCAAGACTTTAAGACTTATATAGAAGTAGTTGCATCATTAGTTAAAAAGACGCTGCTTTTAGTCTTTTTATCAGAAAGTTATATTTGCTTCAAAGGTTCATAGCAAGTTGCTTGAACCTTTTAAGCACGGCTGCCCTTTACGGGGTCCAAGCAATAGTTATCAAGCAATAAAATGTAAACTCAGTCTCAGTATTAACGGCGACAGTTACTTTCGGACGATATAAAAGAATTTTCTGCGCGTTAACCTTTTCAATAATAAACTTGGTTTTACGACTTACTGTGAAATGTAGCCGGATCGAACGCGATTCGGATTAGATTTTGCCGTTTTATTTATTTTTATTTTGTGAGGAAAACCTTTTCCTCACAAAATAAAACACACACAACACAGTGAACTTTTAAGGGTTGTATTTGAATAAAACTAACCTACAAAAGAACTAAGTTGGTAGGTATCTTAAAATACTGAAAATCACAAAAATTTACAATTCATAGAAGTAGGTACTTACTAGTTTTAGGTGGCTTTGAGATGGCAACCCCCGCCCTCTCTCTGACTTACTGTCGTTACTCAAGCGACCCGCGTGTGCATGAGTTAGGGTTAAAGGGTACCTGGTAATGATCGTCTAGTTATAGGATTGATAGATAGGTGATTGTAATGGATTGGCAATCTACTATTAAACCGTGGGTTGTATTACCACAACAAAAGTCACTATTAATAGGGAAGGGCTCAGATGGACTGCGCCTGCGGCCTGTCTGTTGTGCCCCTCTACAGTATTTATTTGATCTCAGTATCTATTCCTAATTCTTAGCCCATGAACGGTTTATCGCGTCCCTGAGCGTAGCGACGGCCTTACGTCAGCTGTATTATGCTCAGCGACAATGCGGACCTTCAAGCTGCGCGTAAGAGCTCTGCTTTCCTGTGTCGATTATATAATCTTTGATTTTGTTTATGTGTTGCGTCAGATCAGATCTGCGCAACGAGCCGTCCCTTTTTGTAATATTTTATGGATCCGTATATTATGTATTAAGGTTTTTTTTTATATTTGCAGGCCTGCTTAGGATCTGGCTCACCGGTATTTTAATATAAGGATGAGAGGCTCTCACGGATTAGAAATAGAGGTCGGATCAGATAATACGAGCTATCCAAAACTTTAATATTAAATTACTAATAGGCGGACTTTGATCCGGGCTATAACCGATAGGTCTCAAACGGTCTTTGTGAACGTCTCGGTATCACTATAGCCAACAGATTATTCTATTAAAAAGTGGAATCAAATAAATGACTGACAGCAAAGTGGAATTAGATAATAGATTGCCAAAGTTACAATAAATTCTAGCGCTCAAAATGGTTAATAAATAGGATAGAGAAAGTGGCTCAGCTTTATTGAGCTGTAATATTTACGTTAGATTATTTAGATTATTATAGAATGGGGATAAGCTCTGATAAATATTACTGAAATTGCAGTATTAGGAAAACAACCCGTCTCACAATTTGCTCCGATGGGACTCGAGCCCACGACCTTCGACTGTCCGGGTGACTGCTCTAACCACTGAGCTAAAGGCTCGTCAAATTAATTAGATGCTCTAGATTATTTAGGACAAGAAATGGAAAAGCAGAATAAAGAGGTAAAATATAATTTATTTCTTTAAAATGGTATGAGAAACTCTTTGATTATTTAAACTGAGAAATCCGTGTAGCAGATTTCTTAGTTCTCAGCACTGTTCCTAAGGCTATAGAGCTGAAGAGAAAACGTACTGAGAGACAAAAAACTCTTCAGAGCCGTATCACACAATAAATTATTCATAGCTATAAATTAGAGTGATCACTTCGCCAGAATATTACAATTCAACTACGGGTTTAAATCAGTATGTTATTAAAATACAGTATAACTACTATGTCAATATAAATAATGTGAGAAAATATGTCTGTGAAGTAACCACTTTGATACACTTAGCTGTATTTCCAGAATAGGTTCCCGCGGCTTCTTAATTTTATATCACTTTCACAATCAGAACGAAACTCGTGTGTACTCCTCCGTGCCCCGCGATCAAGTGCGCCCGCTCTGATAGCTTGCTGCGGCCTAACCTCCTTACATCTAGATAATTATACAATACTAATCCCTATTCTAAAGACAAAACGGTCGTAATTCTAAAGACGGGTTCCTCGTCGGCACGTCTCCCCGCTCGCGTCCCCCGCGCTGCCCGGTGGCTGGTGTCTCTGAGCCGCTTGGATGGGAAAAACCCACGAGAGGCCAGCGGGACATTGTCCAAAAAGCTCCATTGTTCTGAAAAGCAAGATAACTAAAGTCTTTGTTTTACAGGAATGTTCATATACATTAAGGTAGAAAACCGCCTGATAGAAAAGGCCCATAAGGCCTATAATACTTTGATTGATCTGAGCTTGTGGCGAGTGGTAATTTCCAAACTAGAAAGTTGGGTAATGCACATCTGCACCTATTGTTTATAGTTTATTAACGAGGTCGCTAGTTTAAAAGCTAATTGCTAGACTATTATACTTTGTTTAGGTTTTTGCCTGTCGGCTGCGCATTTTTAAAGGTTTATTGTACGCTGGGTATTTTTAGGGTTTTTTATATCCTTGTTCATTACTTCCCACGTCTTGCATCGTCGTAAGATGCTTTTGTTTAATAGTAATAGGTACGAGCAGATGGCTTGCCATCTCATCTCTCTCCCTGTAGACAGTTGAAACTTTCTAACTTTCTACACCTTCTATACAATAAGTTACCCAAACGCAGCGTATCCCAAAAATAAATAGTATTCTCAAAATAATTTTAACTTACTCGTTATCCTCGCAGCAAACTCAGTCAAACTATCAGGGTTCTACGTTCATCGTTAGTAATATAATATCTAAACAAATGAATGGCGTTATAATTTTCTTTTGTCTTGTTAGAGTATGGACAAACTAAAATATACGTTGTTGTGCGGGTCAGCCGCTATTTTGAATGGTCCGATGTAAAGTCGGGTAAATTTCTTTGTCAACTTTTTACTATTATAACAATCTTCTATCTCCGGGACTCAGGCTACCTACGATCTATATGACCTATCGCAATAGGTACGGAACATATGAGCTAGTTCTTTGTTCACGCGCTCGGTTGAATTTGGACGCGGGTGACGCACTGATGTGTGCGACAAATTTATTCCTAATCGAAACAAACCACATTTCCGAGCCTTTGATATAAACTGAGCCCCGTTATCAGTAACGGCATGTCCGATGTTTATACACTCATTAAATTTCTCTATAAATTTTAAAACGGCTCTACCTATCGCTTGTTTCAAAGCTACAGTTTTATAAATTTGCTAAATGCGTCCTGTATGACAAAAATAAACTATCTCCCATATGTTGCGGTTGTTAAAAGCTTGTATAAAGCAGCAAAATGATCTCCTACCTCTTTTGTTACGACCGGCTCACTAGACGCTAAATGATTCGCAATCTTATGGTTTTTAATAAGATTTCCTTACAATATTATGTTTCTTATAAGATTAAATATTTGATACTAAGTACTTTTTGAACTAAACATGATCACTTAGGTACAAAGTCTCAATTGTTTGAATAGCACAATTGTGATAATATAATAATAGTTATAATAATAATTTATTTTAGGTATCTACAATGTTGGTGTTGATTGTTATGCTTCAGCTAAGATTTTTAAACTTTAATTAAGTATTCAGATTTATTTTAGCGTATAAATGGATTCGTATCGGATTTTAATATTAACCAGAGACCTTCTTATCAATAGATTATTTGCTATTGTTATAACTACACTTAAACATGCAACTTATCTGTCCTTTGTCCAGTCCCAAGTTTCAGGACATTTGAACGTTTCCTCGGCACTGTAGTAGTAGTCAGTACCCACTCCGAAGTACTGGTGACCCGGCAATTGGCTAGTGCCCGCTCGTGTCACACCATATGAAATTGACATATTTAAAAAAAATAAGTATGGCACCTGTATCCAATACATCAATAACCTCTCCCTCTTTCTTTTACTCTTCTGTGTACCATAGTCTTGGCATTTGGATGAAATTATTATTATATAATTAGTAGTAGGTTAGCCTAATTAATAATATCTTTACACATATCAATATTTCTGATTTCTTCCTTTCCACAGAGGCAGTGATAATTACATTGCCTTCAAACTACCCTTTAGCTCTACATAATGCTTCAAATATCGCATTATGAGTTAATTGCACCAACACATTCAATTATCGAGCTGTATCGAAACAGACTCACACCAGACTAAGTGTAAAGTTTAATCATAGTTAAAACTGTTTTGCTCCAAAATAACATTTAATTGTGGGTGTATCGTACCAACCAATATAATTATCCAACTGTATTCTAAACAGTCTCATACCAAACTAAGTGTAATAGTTTAGTCATCATAGCTAAATCTATTTTGCTCCAAGTTCACCTTTGATTGTGGGTTTATTGTACCAACCAATTTAATTATCAAACTGTATCGAAACAGTTTCATACCACACTAAGTGTAAAAGTTTAAGAGTAGATAGACTATTTTGCTCCCAATTCGCATTCGATTGTGGGTTTATCGTACCAACCAATTTAATTATTGAACTGTATCGAAACAGTCTCATACCACACTAGGTGTAAAAGTTTAATAGTAGTTAAACTATTTTGCTATAAATTCGAGTTTGATTGCGGGTTTCTTGTACCAACCAATTTAATTATCGAACTGTATCGAAACAGTCTCACACCTTCGCTACGTGTAATAGTTTAGCCGTAGCTAAATCTATTTTGCTTCAAATTCGCATTTGATTGTGGTTTTATTGCACCAACAAATTAAGTTATCGAACTGTATCGAAACAGTTACACACCTTCAACCATAACATGTGTTGCTGGAATAGTATTATTTAAGCTAACTTAAAGAAGATATGTAGTACCTGTCTAAAAACGGTAAATCGGAAACCTTTAACCGCATGTTTTTATTTCCAGTAAATGTAGAAATCCAAAACACAACTGACAATGAACATAGTCATTGTATAAGACAGATAATTGATGTAGAATAGCTGACTTTAAAATAACACAGTTAGCTATTTGCGAGGCTCGAACCCCGCAGCTGTGGCTATTATATGTAGCAAGCCACACGAAGCATGTTCGTGATTATTATAATTCAAAAATGCTTTTCTATAAATCTATGGGATTTACACATTTTTTTTAATCATATTTAATGTGCCATGATCTCTTCCCGTACCTTCTATATCCAAAGAAAAAATCCTAGTTATTATTCTAGATAATTGAAAAGTCGTTAACTTGTTCACTTAACCATTGTGGTCAAACAATACCTATCGCAAACCTAATAAATTGAAATGTTTTCATATTAAAGACAGGAGTAAAATTAAACCATATTTTAGTATGAATACTTAACTTAAATATATCTGGAAATTTGTTCTGTCAACTTTCCACTGCTGGCCTTCCATCATTGGGATATCCCTTACTGGGTGCTGGTTTCTAGCTGGAGTGACAACGAGAAATCACACAGCGGAATCGGTGATTTGTTCTCGCAGCATCTCGGGGTACCAGGTTCCGCAATATGGAATTGAGAACAATTAAAATTGAGATGTATGAACGAAGAATATTCTTACGGTGTGTATTCTTTTCTTGAAGATTAATAATAACCTATCAGCTAACTTAAATCAGCTTATCCTCGTAGTACCTTACAGTTTAGACTATACTCTTAACTAAATTATTACTTTAACTTAATCTTAGAAACACAGCTGCGTATTTTAAAACTATGTTTTTAAAACCACGTGTTTTCGTCGGTCTCTCTTAATTCGTAAACGTATTTATTGTTAGCCCGAGCTTTTGTGTAAAGACATCTATATTTTTTTGTAATACCGGTAACAATAGATCCTTTATGTTCCGCGCTTATTTGTAAAGAAGCAACAAAGTCTTTGACCGTAAGTTCAGCTAGTTTATTATGCCCCATTGTCTTATTATAATTCCCCACGCAAACCGAAGTCTCAAGTTCCATGTGTACTTTAGGTTTATTATTAGGTATCTCTATTATTTCGATAGAGTTTAAAATTCCTCTCAATCCTTCAGTATCCTTACAAGAACCGATTATAGCCTTTGTTTTTACTTCTAAGTGTTTATTTAATATTTAAGTTTTTGTCAGGACAACATCTAATCACGCCCTTAACCCTCTCTAACCAATAAAACTTAGTATTTATTAATCTTGGTAATTTCCGCAAAATTAGGACAAGCATTTTTATTTGGACATCGACAATGCCTACGTCATTCCGAATTAATCGTTTTACGCCCTCACTTTTAGATCCGAACGCACTCTGTACATTAATGATAATTTAAATTAACCTGAGTTTTGAAATACTCGTATAATTCAGTCGCAATACCCGTTATTTGAATAGCCGGTGTCAATCAACGCTTATGCTTTCTAAAGATTTAGCTTTTTGGTTATCTGATCTAATTTACTAACAATAATCTCTAAACAAACATACGTTTGACTTGACGTATTTAAATCTACTTGTTCTACACGAGATCTAGTATTTTCCCGAACATTATTTCCTTGTAAATTATTATTTTAATTTGGACTTTTTTGCATTCACGATGTTTTTTTTTATTATTGCAAATATTGAAAATTAAGTATAAGAAAAAGTCAACCCAGCGTGTCACTACCTGATCTGACATAATAATTGTTATTAGTAACTATACTATTTTCCCAGTACGCGACTAACAAGACAAAAGTAAATTACAACCTGTAAAGTCACACAACAATAATATGTATATAAATTCAAGTAAGATAAGCAGCGACCTGTAAAATAACACAATTAATAAACAGCTACCACCTTTAAAACTAAAACCTTCTACCAATCCAATAAAAGAGCTAAGATTTTATTGTAAAACAAAATTCTCTCCCAGATATTAAGACTAGACCTATCTCTCCCAGTAATTAAGATTTAGTATGTATATTTAAATTATAAAACAAAAGTTCTACGTTGTGTATTTAGCAATCTCTCCCAGATATTAAGATTTAATATGTATATTAAATTTATGAAATTAAAAGTTCTACGTTGTGTATTAAATTAAATGTAGTAAATAAAGTTCTTTGAAACTAGTTGTGTCTATTTTTATTGACACAAAAATCTAGAATTCTGGTCACGCGCAGCACGTGAGATGGCAACCCCCGCCCTCTCTCTGACTTACTGTCGTTACTCAAGCGACCCGCGTGTGCATGAGTTAGGGTTAAAGGGTACCTGGTAATGATCGTCTAGTTATAGGATTGATAGATAGGTGATTGTAATGGATTGGCAATCTACTATTAAACCGTGGGTTGTATTACCACAACAAAAGTCACTATTAATAGGGAAGGGCTCAGATGGACTGCGCCTGCGGCCTGTCTGTTGTGCCCCTCTACAGTATTTATTTGATCTCAGTATCTATTCCTAATTCTTAGCCCATGAACGGTTTATCGCGTCCCTGAGCGTAGCGACGGCCTTACGTCAGCTGTATTATGCTCAGCGACAATGCGGACCTTCAAGCTGCGCGTAAGAGCTCTGCTTTCCTGTGTCGATTATATAATCTTTGATTTTGTTTATGTGTTGCGTCAGATCAGATCTGCGCAACGAGCCGTCCCTTTTTGTAATATTTTATGGATCCGTATATTATGTATTAAGGTTTTTTTTTATATTTGCAGGCCTGCTTAGGATCTGGCTCACCGGTATTTTAATATAAGGATGAGAGGCTCTCACGGATTAGAAATAGAGGTCGGATCAGATAATACGAGCTATCCAAAACTTTAATATTAAATTACTAATAGGCGGACTTTGATCCGGGCTATAACCGATAGGTCTCAAACGGTCTTTGTGAACGTCTCGGTATCACTATAGCCAACAGATTATTCTATTAAAAAGTGGAATCAAATAAATGACTGACAGCAAAGTGGAATTAGATAATAGATTGCCAAAGTTACAATAAATTCTAGCGCTCAAAATGGTTAATAAATAGGATAGAGAAAGTGGCTCAGCTTTATTGAGCTGTAATATTTACGTTAGATTATTTAGATTATTATAGAATGGGGATAAGCTCTGATAAATATTACTGAAATTGCAGTATTAGGAAAACAACCCGTCTCACAATTTGCTCCGATGGGACTCGAGCCCACGACCTTCGACTGTCCGGGTGACTGCTCTAACCACTGAGCTAAAGGCTCGTCAAATTAATTAGATGCTCTAGATTATTTAGGACAAGAAATGGAAAAGCAGAATAAAGAGGTAAAATATAATTTATTTCTTTAAAATGGTATGAGAAACTCTTTGATTATTTAAACTGAGAAATCCGTGTAGCAGATTTCTTAGTTCTCAGCACTGTTCCTAAGGCTATAGAGCTGAAGAGAAAACGTACTGAGAGACAAAAAACTCTTCAGAGCCGTATCACACAATAAATTATTCATAGCTATAAATTAGAGTGATCACTTCGCCAGAATATTACAATTCAACTACGGGTTTAAATCAGTATGTTATTAAAATACAGTATAACTACTATGTCAATATAAATAATGTGAGAAAATATGTCTGTGAAGTAACCACTTTGATACACTTAGCTGTATTTCCAGAATAGGTTCCCGCGGCTTCTTAATTTTATATCACTTTCACAATCAGAACGAAACTCGTGTGTACTCCTCCGTGCCCCGCGATCAAGTGCGCCCGCTCTGATAGCTTGCTGCGGCCTAACCTCCTTACATCTAGATAATTATACAATACTAATCCCTATTCTAAAGACAAAACGGTCGTAATTCTAAAGACGGGTTCCTCGTCGGCACGTCTCCCCGCTCGCGTCCCCCGCGCTGCCCGGTGGCTGGTGTCTCTGAGCCGCTTGGATGGGAAAAACCCACGAGAGGCCAGCGGGACATTGTCCAAAAAGCTCCATTGTTCTGAAAAGCAAGATAACTAAAGTCTTTGTTTTACAGGAATGTTCATATACATTAAGGTAGAAAACCGCCTGATAGAAAAGGCCCATAAGGCCTATAATACTTTGATTGATCTGAGCTTGTGGCGAGTGGTAATTTCCAAACTAGAAAGTTGGGTAATGCACATCTGCACCTATTGTTTATAGTTTATTAACGAGGTCGCTAGTTTAAAAGCTAATTGCTAGACTATTATACTTTGTTTAGGTTTTTGCCTGTCGGCTGCGCATTTTTAAAGGTTTATTGTACGCTGGGTATTTTTAGGGTTTTTTATATTCTTGTTCATTACTTCCCACGTCTTGCATCGTCGTAAGATGCTTTTGTTTAATAGTAATAGGTACGAGCAGATGGCTTGCCATCTCAGCTTCTTTTTTTCTTCTCGATCTTATCTTAGTAATACCAAACTATTTAGTAATCTGTGGTAATATTTTAATTAGATTATAAAATAAAATATGCGAAAGTTTGGTTATTAGCTTCTCAATCACGGGAAACGTCTAATGATCTGGATAAAATTTGAACTGAGATAGACTATAGGGGTCGGCGCAGACAGAACGAAAAAATCCTCGCGGAAATTTTTGAATATCAACAGAGAAGTCAGCGTCGCCTCGCGCGCATAAATAGGGTATTTTACTGTTGTTGAAATGTAGATATTTAATGCTGACGTTAAAAAATATTGCAAGTAAGAATACCAAATGTGAAAAAAAAATTGAATCTGTTTTACATGAAGTTTGACTTAATACTCAGTATTAAGTCGAGCTTCATGCTGTTTTATAATAAAAGAATTATAGTCTGTTTGATTTTGACTATAGCTGTCTCTTTCTAAAACGAATCTTCTATGGCGTGACTATGACGCTACTAACGCACTGACGTCACAAGGATAGCGTCCTGTCCTTGTCTAATTATAATGTTTGAAGTCCTTTATCTTTAAAAAATATTCAAGATAATTCGAAATAAAAACTTGTTTTGTGAAAGTTAACAAAGCTTCAGTATCAGTATAATCAAGAGTCTTTATAAGTCTTATAATTTTGACAGTTTCCTAGGAGTGACATTGGAGAACCCTTTCTTGTACATGGCGAGGACCACTGCACCTCCCAGACCCAAGTTGTGTTGTAAAGCGATGCGGGCGTCCTTCACCTAAAAAAAAGAAAAAAAGAGATAGGTATTAAAAGTTAAAAAGTAATAACGTCTATTATAGTAATCGGTCTAGCCGCTCTAGACGTTACGGAAGAGTTTGGATAAAAAGTCTTGAATGGGTGGTAGGAAAATGTTGATGACTCATAGGTATATAGGTATTATTTATTATGATGACTAAATGAATAAATTATTTTTTATTTAGGTATTTAAAAACACTGGGAGACTGGCACGAGAATTATATTAGAATCTAATAATAAATTACTAGATTATTTTGTTTGGAATCATGATAAAAATGTATACTTTAAAAATACATGTCTTTCTATAGGCAAAGAATAACATTAACAATTAAATATTTGTACAATCTAAGTACTACTACTACTGTGTGGCCTGGCCACTGATTGAGGTAAAAAAATATTTAAACTGTGTGATAAATTATACCCGAAACATCTCCAAAGTATATTTTATTCTATTAAAATTTATTAGACGTCAGATCTCTTGTATTTTTTATTAAGTTTTATAGCTGTAATCTTATCCGTAATCCTTAACTAAACTTATCAACGCATTGTTGTTACACAATATAAATATAATATACCTAATAATGTGATAACATTGTCAATTCCAAAGGTCGAAGCATTATTATATTCTGTGGACGAAGGTTACAATTTGTATCTCGTTACTATCGCCAGTTTTAATTTCTCTCTATTATAATTTCATCGTCATTATCGTGAGCCGTACGACGCTAACTGCTGGGCAGAGATCAAGGATCTCCACAACGATCGGTCTGTCGGTCACAAAGCCGATTCTATTTCCGACGGTTTGTGAATCAGTAGGCAGATCGTTCGGTCCTTATAAATTGTGATTAAACAATCAAAACAAACTTAGTCTCGGTCATCTGAATTAAAGTTCAAGTTGTAACTAAACAGTTAAAATTATACACGGTAGTTGTTTTATCACCCCGGATAATGTTAGGGTTTATTCTACTCATGAAAACAAACAACTTTTATTATGGGACCAACACTGAAATCGCGAAAAAATCAGCTGTTACATACAAAAGTGCAAAAATATTTAATCAAAATGTATGGAACAGCTGATTTTTTTTAATCGCGATTTCAGTGTTGGTCCCATAATAAAAGTTGTTTGTTTTCATGAGTAGAATAATTCCAAAAATATTTTTATCACCCCAGATAGTTATCTGAAAAAAATACCGTGTATTAGTACTAGTAGTAGTATCTAGTACTTACTGAATTTTGAATTTTATTTTTTATGTTACTGTAAGCGAATCTACTCTTATCTACTCTAGCAATGTTTTTCCGTTTTTCAATATTATGTCAGTTTGAGTGCACTTATTTATCGTAAAAACGTATCTTGAAATTATCATAACATCTGATAACTCAATATAATGATAAAGCAAAAATCCCTCTATGCAACAGCACTCAAATATTTATCTCAAATCTTTTTAGATGCACGATAACTTATATAAGGTGTATTCAAAATAAGCGACAATATTTTAGGGAGTGATTCTACCCATGAAACTGTAAAAAAATCCCGTAGAACCATATGTCGTAATATAATATTTTTTTGTCGTCCCATACTTATACCTACTGCTCATCAACCTGATCCATTATGTATGGGATGCCGATTTTTTAAATATATTTTGACTTATGTTTCTAAGGAAAAGTTTTGCAGTTTTATGGGTAGAATCACTTCCTAAGATATTGTCGTTTATTTTGAATACATCTTATAATAGCGTCGCCACACATGGACCACTGAAAAAACACCGCCACCACCGACTTCTTTCCTGTAGTTTGGATACATTTATTGAACGCTGACGCCGCCCCCGGTAGTCGCTACTTGTATCTTCTTCTAGCTTCAAGTGGCGGCGTTTATGGCTCGTTAAATAAAAGGGTTAAATCTTCATATTTTCAATCTATTAATCGTCTGTGAGGCCCTTAAGGCGCACGAAGTTACGTGCGGGCAACAACTAGTTATTTATAAATTACGCAACGACCACTTTATCCTAGTATAATTCTCTCAAAATTTATTAGACGTATCGTATCTAGTGTAGAATTAGCAAGTCTTATTGTCCTGTTTTACTAACCTGTCGTTCCCCAGCTTCTCCCCGAAGCTGCCACACGAGCTCGGCGCACTGCGCCAGCCCGGTGGCGCCCAGCGGGTGGCCCTTGGCGATCAGCCCCCCGCTGGGGTTCACCACCACCTGCCCCCCGTACGTGTTGTCCCCGGCATCGATGAACTTCCCAGCCTCACCCTCCCCGCACAACTGCAGACCCTCATAAGTGATCATCTCGTTAGTAGCGAAGCAATCGTGAAGCTCAACAACATCCACTTGCTTCGGAGAAATACCAGTCTTCTCATAAATACGTTTAGCAGCCAAAGCAGTCATGTCACTGCCAACAATCTTCATCAAACTCTTCTCTTCGAATACCGCTGGGGTATCAGTTGCCATCTCCATGCCTATAATTTCAACAGCTTTATCTTGAAGTCCGTGCTTAATAACTGCGTCTTCAGACATAAGGACAGCAGCGCCAGCCCCATCGCTAGTAGGACAACATTCCAACTTAGTCAAAGGTCCGTAAATCCTTCTGGAGTTCAATATCTCTTCAACTGTGTATTCCCTCTTACTCTGAGCTCTAGGGTTCTTCACACCATGCCTGTGGTTCTTTGCTGCGATTTTGGCTATGTGGGTTTCCGTCGTGCCATACTTCTTCATGTGTTCTAAACCTCCATTACCAAAGTACTGTGGTGTTAGAGGTCCTGGGAGGACTTTTGTCATCTCTCCCATTTTCTCGATATGCTTTCCCAAAGGATCAGCTCTGTCCGTGAACACTGCGTTACCTAAAGCTCCTGGGTTCATCTTTTCGAATCCCAATGCTAGACCAACGTCTATGATACCTCCTTCAATAAGTTTTTTGCAGAGATATAACGCATTTGATCCTGTAGAACAGTTATTATTGACATTGAAGATTGGGATCCCAGTCATGCCTACTTGGTATAGCACTCTTTGCCCACAAGTTGAATCACCAAAGACGTACCCACAGAATGCTTGTTGTATAGCCTCGTAATTTACTTTAGCGTCTTTCAGTGCATCAAGGACTGCTACCTTCGCGTAGTCAGGGTAATCGCCCGCTGTGCCAGGCTTGACGAACTTCGTCATCCCGACGCCGACGACGAAAACTTTTTTGGTCATAATGCACACGTCCTTTCCGCAGCTGAATGAGATACGAACTGATTCGGTTTGTTAAAGTATTGTTATATAATTGGTAGTATCAATAAAGCGGTGATGCTTTATCGCTTTTATTACTGTTATCGTTATCGTATGTTTGAGCGGTGGGATTGATACTTGTTTCAATTTTCGGAGGTTATTCAAGATATACTTTCTTCGTGTGTATCAAATAATGTTATTATGATTTTAATTAATGTTAAGGCGCGCTTGCACGAGCAACTAAAATTGCGCAATTGAAGAGCTTTTTGCAAAAACAGCATTTGTCAAAAAAAGGGCTTTACAGTAAATTAAAGAAAACCATATTTATGTCACTTGACATGTGTTTTTTTTGCAGAAACAACTCGCTTGACTTGTGTTGTTTAATATGACTTCTGTTGTTTTTGGTGGACTCAAACAAACTTTGAAGTAGTATAACTTTGTACATGTGATGTTTTGTGGAAACGCAATACACAGAGAGAAAGCTTAGCAATATCCATGCCTGGTAGATGGTATCAAAATCTCAATGGAACACAAAAATTAACATTAAAAGGACATCACCCATTCTGGGCTATTTCTAAAAGTGCCGGCCACCAAAAATAAACTTAATATAAGAACAGAAGACACTATTCTTAGCATTTTTTATTATTACAGCTAAGTTCAAAGTCCCATAGTTTAGATTATATTTAAGATCAAAGATCACCTATTCTCCATACATTTTGACTAATTTTGAAAGTGCCGGCGTACAATAACTAACCTTGTATAATAACAGAAGACATAATTCTAAACATTTTTCATTACTACCGCTAAGCTCTACGTACCATAGATTAAATTATATTTGAAAAAAACTTTTTTATCACTATGTAATTTGTTTATGTGTGTGTTTATACCCCAAAAGCTGACACTACCTGTTATCTGGTGCTCTTGCACCAGACAACAGATAGTGTTAGTTATGCAGTTCCAATAAAGGGGCCCTAGATTGGTCTCTATTTCCTGTATACAAAAAGTTACTTTATGGTGTGCATGTACATTTACACACACACAAGCGTGGCGCGCTCTGGAGATGAAACATCTGTAAAAACTTCTTACTTTATTTTAGCTTATCTTATAAAATGGGTTTTTAAGGCTAAATATAATTAAGGATAGAAACGACTTGGCTTGTTAGCTCCATAATATTTTTTTTTGCAAGGCCGTCCTTTGCCGCAGCACGCTTCGCTCGCTCGAAACGAATATATATTTCATGGTGACGGTGATTTACGGTTATCTTTTTCTTCGTCGTGTCAATGGTAAGTTTAAATCAGATGACCCAAAACTGTGCTACTCTTACGGCGTTATCCGTAGGCGTCCAAGCATGCAGAGTGAAACCGCACCTGCACGCGAAGTCTGTGTTACTGGAGAAGCCCCACATGGACCGGTTGTCATTACTTCGAACAACTTGGGTATGGAGTCTAAAAGATCTCCATACTGATCTGGGAAGTTCAAGGCCAGGAGGGAGTTTTTCCTGGATGGGCACATATGGGTGTGGAAGGATGGCATTGGCAGAGCTTTCCCACAGTTTAACTTTGGGTAAAGAGGCCTCCGTGGTTGCAGGCTTGAAGCAACTTATACAAACTATTGCGACTCTTTAGCCTTTGAGGCACTGGTACGTAGCAGTGCATTGGGTGACGTGGATCAGAATCAAGTTAGTTCCACATGTGTCCTTTAATGCTATATCCACCTCTCACGTCTCAAACAACATCCTTTGAGGAAGTAGAGGCTAATCTGACAGAGGCACTAATAGTTCTAGATTTACGGTTATAACTTATAACCTTTAATAAAAAAGCATAATTATAAGTTATTTTAGGGAGCTGTAAGGCCGTTACCCAGTAGTGGGCGTCGTATGGCTAAAATAATGATGGTGATATTAGGTACCTAGTTGTAATTGTCTTTATCTTACAAAAATATCCTCAGTGCCTGTTGCCGGAATATTAATTGCATGCAGGGTAAACCTTGCGTATCCCATAAACCAACATAATACAGCATAATACACATCACATGTGGTTCTTTTGCCAATATGGTAAATGAAAACTAATTCGAGTGAGATAATAATTTATGATGGATATTTTACTTCATGTCCACGTGTGCTCTGTTCGTCGAGAATTTATAAAGTCAAGGTTTCTCAGCTCATAACCTATTGCTGTCCGCTAATTATTTAAAAAAAGAAATGGCTTAATATCCACGGCGACACCACTCCCCCGTTTGGGCTAAGAGTAGCGCAGTTTTTGTCAATCGCCACGAAACACGGCGAAAGTGAGAGATAATACAGTTCGCGATAATTAAGCGACAGTATTTCCTTGACTGGCAAATACCTCAGGAGCAGGCGGGTTTCGTAAAAAACAAGGGCACTCGCGAGGAAATTCTAAACATCAGACAACTAATCGAGAAGTCGTATGAATTTGACACGCCGGTTATAATTTGCTTCATCGACTACAGCAAAGCATTCGACTGTGTCAACTGGGACTGCTTATGGAGGGTCCTATCAGAGCTGGGGGTGCCGCTCCACCTTACGGCGCTATTACAGGCCCTGTATCACAACAACCAGGGAGTCGTCCGGGTGGCTAATACAACCTCAAAACCCTTCAGTTTTAAAAAAGGAGTAAGACAAGGTTGTATATTGTCCCCCATCATGTTTAATGTATATGGTGAATATATAATGCTGCGAACCTGCGAGAACTGGGAAGGAGGTGTTACAATTGGCGGAGTGAAAATCACCAACTTATGTTATGCCGACGACACCACCTTACTAGCAGCTAACGAAACCGAGATGGTCACTTTACTGGACAGGATGGGAAGAATCAGCAAAGAACTGGGTCTCTCCATAAACAGAACCAAGCTCATGGTGGTAGACCGCACGAACAAGCTAGAACTCACCGGCGCACTAAATCTTAACATAGTTAACACTTTCACTTACCTGGGTTCTAGCATAAGCAACAACGGTTCGTGTGAGGAAGACGTGCGCAGACGTATAGGTATGGTAAAGAGTGCTATGGCACAATTACACAGGATTTGGTCGGACAGGAATATCTCAATAAAAACCAAGTCCAAACTGGTGTCCACTCTAGTGTTTTCCATATTCCTGTACAGCGCCGAGACATGGACTTTGAAGAAAGCCGATCGTGCGCGTATTGACGCCTTCAAGATGTGGTGCTGGAGGAAAATGCTGCGGATTCCCTGGACAGCACATCGGACTAACGCATCCATACTCAAAGAACTGAAGATCTCTAAAAGACTCTCCACCATCTGCCTTCGAAGGATTGTTGACTATTTTGGCCATATAGCCAGGAAAAACGGAGACAATCTAGAGAGACTGATAATAACTGGCAAAGTCAACGGCCAAAGACCAAGAGGGCGTAGCCCGATGCGTTGGTCGGACCAGATCCGCACCGCTCTCGACACCAATTTTCACGATGCCCTCCATGCTGCATCCAACAGTAACAAATGGCGAAACATCGTGAGGGACAAGATATGTCCGAGAGGTCACGACCCTCAGCATTGAGGAATACGACGCAAGGAGGAGGAGGAGGAAGCGACAGTAACGCTGTTTAGAGACGTATTATAATTTTCATCAACTCTCAGCGAACAGAGTTTGGGTGTGAGAAAGTCTAACGACACAAACAAAAATTTTTCCTGGAGATTCTTTTGTTTCTTTAGTTAGAACTTACGTTAACGTTATGTATGTGATCAAGTTATCTTTGAACTCAAATATAATTTTATCTATGGTACATAGAGTTAGGCTGTAGTAATAAAAAATGTTTAGAATAATGTCTTCTGTTATTATATAAGGTAAGTTTTTGGGTGCCAGCACTTTTAAAATTAGGCAAAATGTATGGAGAATGGGTGACCTTTGATCTTAAATATGGGACATAGAACTTAGCTGTAGTAATAAAAAATGTTCAGAATAGTTTCTTCTGTTGTTATATTAAGTTTATTTTTGTTGGCCGGCACTTTTAGAAATAGCCCAAAAATGTATGGAGCTTGGGTGATCTCCTTTGCTGTTTTTGTAAGAAGCTCTTCAATTCCTGTCAATCCCTGCCAAATATGACGTCAAGGAAGATGGCAAAATGTCAAAATGTAGCAACCTGTTGCTTAGATACGGACACGCAATACCACGAAATATGAAGCAACATCGCTTCACTTAATTTCCCCCAAGGAATTTATAATACAACAGGAAGGTGCACTGCTGCTAAAAAACGGTCCTAATGAGATAGTAAGAACGAGGTCAGTTTATCTCACTCCATCCCATTACGGCGGTCACGAATATGCGCGACGGGCGGCGGGCGGCGACGAGCGAATAGCGAACTTGACACAACGAAGACGGAAAACGTCAGAAAACGTCATTCGGCTTGTAATGTTGCTAATTTAACATTCTGAAATCTATCATTCAAATTCTTTTCTAGGATAAGCCATAAAAAACTTAAACGACCTGATACATTTTTATGCTTAATACGGTAATACCTAAATTAATATGCGATGTTTTCTATTGACTAAAAGTAATACGAAGCGGAAATTTTACGAAATTTAATTTTTATAACGAAAGTTGTGAACCATAACTCTACTAAACCTGTTATTTAAGAGTGCTGGCAATTTCAGAGAAAGGGACACCCTCACCTCATTCTTGCGGTCTCAGCTGGACCGTTGACATTTTGTATTGAAATATAAACCTTAACTCTTAAAATTAAAGTGTATTTTTAAATACACAAAAATACGGAGTGCACCTTCCTGTTGTACGTAGTACTTATAAATTCCTTGATTTCCCCATATTGATCCATTACAGTTGGCAGGCAATAATTGCTAAAAAATTGCCCGTATATGCATGCCTTTATGCATGCAAGATGCAATTCTGTAAGAATAGGCAAAATTGTAATGGAAAAATCCTAAAGACTTTCCGGTCCAAAAAAATCTGCTTGCGTGATTAGAAGGCGATTCTCGCGCAATAGACATATTTTATGTCGAATTAGAAATATTTCTACAGATCTAAGAATCGCCCCCCTGTTGGTTTTTTCTATTACATTTTTATAAATAATTAATGTTATTTTAAGTATAAGATAAGGGCAAATATCCAAGACACCTACAAAAAGAGTCTTACGTTAACCTTTTAATATTACAGGATATGGCTTTCTTGGATGGTATGAAACCTCACCGGGAAGAGCATCATTATACAGAAAAAGTTTGGGTGTGTAGCGTATGACATTTTAAATTAACTAATGATCGGATGACTTATATTACTTATATTAGTACTAAACAGTAGTCCAAGTAACTATGAAAATCGCTCGTAATCGATCTCGTGAATGATTTATTTTGTCAAAAAAGCAGCGCCACCTTTGGTCGTATAAGGAACTTAAATTTAATAGGCACCAATTTGAAAGCTTTGGTGAGGGTCTGAAACCTCCAAAAATATCTGAACATTTGACAAAAATCAACATTATCTCAAGAAGTAAAAGTGCATTTTAAGTTTTCATTTGTTGTTTGAGAACGGACGACAAATGAAAGTACACCGTAAAGTATTGTGCTAAGAGTGATTTTTGTCAAAGGTTCAGATATTTTTGGAGGTTTAGGACGTTCAGATAATTTTGAAGCTGACTGTACCTAGTTTGACGGATGGTATAGTACCATTATGGTACGATGGTAAGATTACCATAACGAGAGCTATCGTGCGTGGGGTATAGTAGACATATCACGAAAACTATCGTTATAAGCCTACCATACATACATACATCATCATCATCGTGTCAGCTGAGCGACACGCCCACTGCTGGGCATAGTCCTCCCCCAAGGATCTCCACAACGCTCGGTCCTGCGCTGCCCGCATCCAGCGGCTTCCCGCGACCTTGACCAGATCGTCGGTCCACCTTGTAGGGGGCCTGCCCACGGAAAGTCGTTCGGTACGTGGTCGTTATTCGAGAACCTTTCCGCCCCAGCGGCCATCGGTTCTCCGCGCTATGTGTCCTGCCCACTGCCACTTCAACGATGCAATTCCTTCGAGCGATGTCGGTTGTTTGAGTGCTCCTGCGGATCTCATCATTTCTGATTCGATCGAGCAGGGAAATACCGAGCATCGCTCTCTCTATTGCTCGCTGGGTGACCTTGAGTTTTCTTATGAGACCTATAATAAGAGACCACGTCTCGCTTCCATATGCCATACATACAAACACACAATCACGACCATTATCCCCTAAGGGTTAGTCAGAGACTAGGCAATAAGCACCGCAAAAGCAGTCCACTGTCTATGGACAGTGGACTACTATGGTACGCGTTTCACCAAGCGGTAACTGCACATCTACTCAGCGTGACAGGTGGTGAGCCCGTCGCCGCTATAAGCTGTTGGATGTACATATGTGCAGTTCTAAGTCCATTAGTCGCATTTACGATACCCAAGAGAAGAGAATATGAGATGGTAGTATTTTCTTAAGAAGCCGCTACATGCCGCTACCACTTATCATGATTAAACTATCGTTAGGTAATCATAATAGTACAAGTGCCACAAGCATTTCTGTTCCGGTGATAGTCTTTGGAACTATAATTTTTTTTTATACGACAGTCCATTTTGACAGCTAATTTTGTATTGCAAGTGGCTCCCCTGTCACGTCTGTCACCGGAATAGACAGGAATGTGGGACTACCTTTAACTAAACTATACCATCCGTCAAAAGCTGTCAAAGCGCTGTTGTCAAATCAAATACCTTTGACCTATCTATTGAATTTTTGTTCGATAGATGACCGAAAAAGGCGCTGCTCTGGTTTTCATACACTATATACGATAACGATTACGATAGCCAGAGAGTTTTTCCTGCTTAGGGTACAGTCATGGAGCTAGACTTAATACTGAGTTACCTCAGTATGTAGTCTAGCTCCATGGGTACAGTACCCCTAGTGTAAGTTTTTATGTCAAGCAAACGCAAACTATCGCGATTCCGTATTTATGTCAATGTGTATGAAAACTGTATCAGCGCCTCTAGCGGCGAGTAGCGCGCTTATACAGTTTTCATACAAATTGACATACCTAAATACGGACTCACGATACAGTTCTCCCAAATTAAGAGATAAGAATAACATGTATTTTTTAAAATATTTTAGAGCACACCAGAGCCACTTTTTCCTACATGGAAAACTACGCAGGTAAGAGTCCGTTAAGAGGTGGGTGAACGTCGCAGTTACATTTGAACGTCGTGATTTAGGCTGCCTGTCCATTGACGCGAGCGAGCGGAGAAAAGGAGAAATTTTGACCATTAGGATTGCATAAAACCTCCGCTCCGCTACAGTGGACAGGGGGTTGCGAGATAGTTTTAAAATTCATACATTTTTGAAAGCGGAGCGAGGTAGCAGTGTAGGTACGAGGCGGTGAAGCGAGGCGGGCGGAGCGAGTCGGCGGTGGAGCGGGGCAGCGGTGTGAGGCATAGCCTACCGTACAGTCCGCAACTCCGCTCCGCCAGCTCGCCGCGTCAATGGAAAGACACAGTCCGTAATAAACCAAAACGACTACCACTCTCAGTTTCAACTGTACAGTTCTATCTGTACAGATTTATCTAATCATATTTTGATTCCTCCTCCTCGCGTCGTGTTCCTCATGTCTGAGGGTCGTGACCACCACCTCCTTGCAGTCTTTCCTTGATGATGGCTTTCCATCGTCTCCTGTCGCCGGCGGCATGCAGTGCGTCATAGACTGTCGTGTCGAGAATGGTGCGGATCTGGTCAGACCAACGCATCGGGCTGCGACCACGCGACCTTTTGCCGTCGACTTTCCCTGTCACTATCAATTTCTCCAGGTTGTCACTTTCTTTCCTGGCAATGTGGCCAAAGTAATCAAGTATATTTTGATTAGATCTCAGTTAAACTGTACAGTTCAACTGTTTGTTCTACACACCTAAAGCTGCGTCCAGACTTGTAACATTTCGCCGAACATTACCCCGTACCGTGTCAGACACGCGTGTCAGAACGGATAATGTGGACGTCTTTTGACACGCGAACAAGTTCGCGTACATGTTACAAGCTTCAAATCCATTCCGAACACTCGAAGAAACTGCTTGACACAGATAAATGTACGGACAATGTACGGAGTTACGAAGGTGCAGTGTGGACGCTGGTCTGTGTGCTGTTACGCATCGATGTTACGTGTTACGAGCCGATCCATCGAGAGTCGGTTTTTATCAAAGGATTTCGCAATTGTCCGCGTGTCAAGGAGACGTCCACACTTGTGTTTATGACACGCGTCGAAGTACGCCAGATGACACAGATACAGACACGGGATAGGAATGGATCAGGTCGTGACATGTGCCGGCATCACAGAATAAATACAAGTACAGAAGATGATTATTTTATAAAAATGTCAATATCTCGAAAACGGTGCGTCGTAGCCAAAATCTATCGAAATTTTTGATACCCTTTTAATAACCCCGGAGGTATTTGAGAGACATCGAATGGTAAAAAAAAAAAATTTTTTGGGATCTGTTAACTCAAAAATAATTTTTTTTTGAGATCTGTTAACTCAAAATTTTTTTTTTTAACTTTTTAAGTTCTGAATTCAGTCCCCGAAGTTATTTGAGAGACATCCAATGGTAAACAAAAAATTTTTTTTTAGGATCTGTTGACTCAAAAATTTTTTTTTTTACTTTATATGTTCTGAATTCAGTTCAAATGGATGAAAACAGAGGAGCAGGGGGACAGGGCCGCAGCCCCCCCACCAAGAGGGCTCGGGGGGCTAAGCCCCCCGCCGCCGCCCCCCGAGCCCAAGAAATCCTAACAGTCGTTTTAGGTTAGTTTAAGTTAGAACTGTGACCAAAACGCAGCGCGAGCCGAGCGAGCGAAGGCAGCGGCCGGCGAAGGGGCAGAACAAACTTTTTTTTTTCCAAAAAAAAAGATAACTTTTTGTTTTTTCGTCTTAGTTCTTTTTTCGAAAGCTATGATTTTTTTCACTTTTTGAAAAAAAAAATAGTGTTATTTTTATGCACCCCCTTTGCGACACCCGGACGGCCTAAAGTGTATATAAATAACTAATAAATAAATAAATAACTTCTTACATTCACACCAATTATCTAAGCCCATTTTAATTTCATTACGAAACTGTATCATGGAAAACTTTTGTTTGTAAATACATACTTAATATACATAGAAAACACCCAGACCAAGACAAATAGACATGTTCATGCACACAAATATTTGTCTTGTTCGGGAATCGAACCCGAGACCACTGGCGCAGAAGGTGGGTAACCTATCCCTGCGCCAAATCGGTCGTCAAAAGTATATGCAAAAGAATTAGCCTTAAAAATTTAAAATGCTGCTGAAAGTCACAATTCCACGCGGACGAAGTCGGGGGCACAGCTAGTAGGTATTAAATACTTATAATCTTTATTTTTTATTCCATCTTTGAACTCAGCAGTTCTGGTGCCTTGCCACGCAGTCTTGTTCGATTGACACCATGCGTCTACACTTGTAACATTTTGGCGTGTCTGAACACCGTGTCTTTATAATACACTGTCTCTTTGATACAGTATTACCACAGCGCATGCCCAACAAAACTAGCGATGCATGATAAAGACACGGTGTTCTGGTTCTGACACGCCAAAATGTTACGGCAGCACAACCTAGACCGTCCACATTGAGCGTAACAAGTCTTGTACGATGACACGGAGTCCGGTCCGATGTCATAACACAAGTCTGGACGCAGCTTAACGATTTATCTTTACAGTTCGACAGTACAGATAAATCGCACAGATAAAACTGAAGGTGTGTAGCGCGCATAACTCCTCTCCGCAACACTCGCTCGCTCCGCTGCTCCAGCCCGCTCCGTATCAATAATGGACAGGCACCCATAAAGTCGTGAACAGTCACCAACCTGCATTGGTCCTCATAGCTTTTATTCCGTATTTCAAATTATTATTTTTTCACTTCTCATGCTCATAAATTTCGTGTTTATGTTGGATATAGGCTGCATAAAATCGCTTTTTATGCTCTAGTGCATAAAGTAAAATCTTCGTCTAAGTCTCAGATTCTAAGACAAAGGTAGTCAGGTAAACAGTCACACACGCAATTTTAAACTTCGTTATATAAACCTGTTATTTCATTCTGTTTTTTAAATTTTGTACATAATCCATGTTAAATTACTAAATTAATAAAACTAGGCAAAATTAATGAGTTTTCTTAGAAATAAGTATTTCAAGAGCATTATGGAGTACGAGTACGATCTATGCTAAAGTCACTGTGCTGCCACTGCCACGTATAAAAAAAATAAAGTCTTTCCGCCAATATGGCGAAGTCTTTATTTTTCTTTTTTGCAATATTGTTATTTATTAAATTTCCCTCACACTCGAAGTGAAAAGCAGAGTGTATAACTCGTACATAAAACCCATTTTACCCTCGAATTGACTATCCACCCTCGCCTACGGCTCGGATGGATATATACGTCTCGGGTAAAATGGTACGTTCTATGCACTTGTTGTACAATCTACTATTATTTTACTTTATTTATTATAATTTACATTGCAATAGGGTATTTGACTGTTTTTTTTATTGACTTAAAATGTTCATTGAATTAGTAGTATTTATTTATTTATTTATTTACACTTTATTGTAAACACAGATAATACAGATAGACAAAAAAATATACAAAGGAGACATACAATTGGCGGCCTTATCGCTAAAAGCGATTTCTTCCAGACAACCTAGGGATGGACAGGATAAGAAAACAAAGTATGATGGGATAGTTAAAGGTGTACAAAGTGTTAAGTAAAAAACAATAAACTTACTACTTACATCTAAATAAATTAATATATACCTACAAACAACATAGGTATTTATTTTCAAATATCTTGCATATTTTCAGCGATATAGAGCATCAAACTTTCTAAGTAGACAAGGAGAGCGCTATAGAAACATAGCGCCATACTCTCGCCATAGAAAATTTTGTTTTAGATAGAGATAGCTAGAGTCACTATTAAGTAGCTCATAATTCGCTTGTTATAATACAGATTGAATTTCTTTTTTCATATTTGTTATTCAATAATGTTATTTTTCTGAATGTCATAACTAAATATCTACATTTCAACAGCAGTCAAGTACCCAATTACATTACATAATAATATGTGGTTTAGGTATGGCTGTTACGACTCTAAATATCATTTTAAACTTACACGGTCATTATTACTATAAATTTATGAAAAAAAAAAATTATTTTCGAGTCCCCGATATTTGCCATGATCACGGAGAAAGAGGCACATATCACCTGTAGTAAGAAGTAACTGGCTTAAATATCGGGAACTTGAAAATTTTTCATACAATTGTTAAGTACCTGCCTACTTCTGCTTCTTAAAACTTGTGTTGGGTTCGCAAAACCCTAAGGCGGGCGGGAAACCTTAACGAGAAGAACTGCTAAGAATCATTCAAAAACCAGTCTAGGGTAAATACCTCCCATTTTGGTGATATCTTAGGTTGGAATACACTTTTGACTAAAATTAAATGATGCTTGTATTTTTAAAGCCAAGATGGGTGAGTTTAAAAAAGTTATTTTTTTTATAGATTTGTCATTGTTTTCTATAATTTTAAGGTATATTTTCTCACTTTCGATGTAGAGTTTTTCAGCTTGTGATTTTTGTAAAGCATTGTTAGACACCGCCATCTAGCGCCTATCACTACGAACAAAAATCACTCTACAATTTGTAAATGCGTTTACTAAAGATCGCGATTGTGAAAAAATGTTTTGCTAACCCCCTGTACACACTGGGCGCTCGGCGAGCGTTTGGTGAGCGTACGCGAGATATTTTGTATGAGAATCTGTAGTTCTGCTACTGCCCGCTAGAGGCGCTGTACAGATTTGCATACAAAATGCAAAGCCAACGCTAACGCTAACGCCCAGTGTGTACCAGCTCTAAGGTGATACTTTATAAAGTGCTTTGAGGTGAAAATTCTTGTTTAATCTAACTACAGCGCTCCAAGCGGCGAGTAGGAAAACTAATTAATTATGTGAAAATTCTTGTATTGAATCCACAGAACAGAAAAAAAGTTCTGTGATTGACCCCCTGTACACACTGGGCGCTCGGCGAGCGTTTGGTGAGCGTACGCGAGATATTTTGTATGAGAATCTGTAGTTCTGCTACTGCCCGCTAGAGGCGCTGTACAGATTTGCATACAAAATGCAACGCCAACGCTAACGCTAACGCCCAGTGTGTACCAGCTCTAAATTTTATTACAGTGCAGCGCTCCAAGCCCTCAGTACAGTCAGCTCTATTTAGTACTTACTAATTTTTGCCATCTTGTTGCAGCAAAAGCATCCGAATAAAAAACTCAGTTACGACTACGACATAGTCAAACAAGTTGTAAGTTTATTTTATTTTTTTAACACAATTTAAGTTCAAACATAATAATTTGCAACTAAAAAGAAAACAAGTCTCTAATCCAGAATTGACCACCTATTTGAAAAATGAATTACTTTTATTGTACAGTACGGCAAAGTATCAAAAAGTATGACAGCTAAAATAATTGCTTTGTTGTACAGTACGGCAAAGTATCAAAAAGTATAACAGCTAAAATTAATGCTTTATTGTACAGTACGGCAAAGTATCAAAAAGTATAACAGCTAAAATTAATGCTATTAATTAATGTTAACTTATAGTGTTTTTAAGTTGTTTAAATCAGATTATATTCGGTTTCAGGAAAACGAGAACGCTCCAGAAGAAGAACTAGAAGAATTTGCGAATAAGGTAGACCAATTCGTAAGTACATTTTTATTATATGCACTTTTAATAAAAAATATTAAAAATCTTAAAAAATGCGGGTCAAAACTAGAAAACCGGATATATTGTAATAGAAAGTAGGGATTTGAGTCCGCACCTTTGGAAATCTGGTATGTGGCATTTTTATTAGTGGTAGGACTTGTTCTTAGTCCGCCTGGCTAGCTATCACCTATCTTATCTAAACAACGAGGTTTGTGGTCCTGATCTTAGAGATAAGATAGCCAGTTCCTCAAAGTTGAGGATTCCGGGAGTAGTGCGCTTCCACCTTCAGCCTTATCTCACTAAACATGGTGTGATGAAGGTGAGTGCTACCCCGTACCGTAATAGATAAAAAATAACCGGGCAAGCCAAATGCATTTCTCTTTTTCTTTGTCCAATCCAATCCAATCAAATCCAATCAAATCCAATTTATCATAATTTTCTTAACTTACAAAATTGCATTGTGAATGCATAAAACTAGAAGAACGTCTAAATAAATTAATAGTAAAACCCTTTAAAATAAGACTTGAGATATTTATTTACAAATTACTTTGTTATTTATTAATTATACACACTCGAATTAATAAAACTTACAGCACGATGACCTCATGAGAACCGGTAAAGTAAGTTAGAAAATACACCATAATTTCAATGAAGATAATTACAAAAACATTTTTTGTGAATCGAATTGTATTTAATGTAACTATTGTAATTAACTGTCATTAACTGAGTGTTTGCTTGCACTAGGAAAGATATGAGATGAACATTTGGAAATAAACGTATTTTTATTTTCAGAGAGAAGAGTTTAAGGCTAAAATTGCTATTGAGATAGTAAGTAAAATTATTTTTCATAAATAGTAATTCAGCTGAGTATTCACTATCGTCCTTTATTAATAAATACCAGAATTTTCTTAATTTTAGAAGCAGGTATGAAAAAAGCAATATTAATGTATCAACTTCGATCCACAATAACATCTATTAATTCATCATTTTGTGGTAAATTTGTTTCTCGAATTCGGAGCATAATTTTTTTCCATAATGACCTAAGTTTTCACAAATATTTTACAGAATCCAAATGCATCTTCCGAGCTGGTAAATAATAAACAATTTAATACGATTTTTTAAATTTTCACCTAACAAGTTGCCACTCATGCATGACTTCGTCATGAATATAGGACTTTAAACTCACGGGCATCATTTCGCTAACGTAACAAAATTTCATTGGAATACGTTCAGCATTTTCATGAATCTTGTACACAAAATCAATGAATAATCATGACATGTCATAAAGATCTTATTTCTATGATAAACTTAAAATAGAAGAAAACTATTCTTACAAGAGTTCAAACACTTCTGACAATAGTTCGACCATTCGATAATCTAAAGGATGTCTCAAAAGTAGGTATAGGATTTGAATTTCGCGCTATTTCCAAAATATTCAAGATGGCGGGTTGAAATTTGACATACGTCATCTTGACACATGTAAAATAATCGTGGAGCGTTTCACAATAATACAGCGCATAGAAGTTTTACAAATATTTAACGAAAATTCACAATCAATTACAAACACTCGTCGAAAGGTCGAAAAATTTCGTAATTTCAAGAAGAGGTGATGTCAAATGGCCACCGAGATCTTGCCATCTGATGCCACTGGATTTCTTTCTTTGGGGCTACGTTAAAGATAAAGTCTACGCCAACGATCCACAAAACATAGACAATATAGACAAAATATTCGCCGAGTTATTGGTGAAATTAGTAGCGAAATGTGTGAAATTAGCAGCGAAATGTGTGAAAGTGTCATGAAAAACTTGCTCACAGCAAAAATGCCCGTGGCGGCCATTTAGCAGATATTCTATTCAGATAAAATTGTACAAGTCTCTTCTTTAAAATAAAAATAAAACTACGAAGAAATTCCAACAAATCATCCTATACCTACTTTTGGGACACCCGTTATATCGAATGGTCGAACTTTTGTCCAGTCTGAAAATCTGTTTGTGAGATTCATTTTTATGTTTTTTTTTCTATTATCATTTATCCTTCATATAAAAGCAGTATCCATACTATCCCTTCTATACTAATATTATAAATGTGAAAGTGTGTTTGTTTGTTTGTCCGTCTTTCACGTCAAAACTGAGCAACGGATCGTCGTGATTTTGTATGAGGATAGTTTGGATGCTGGAGAGTGACATAGACTACTTTTTATCCCGGAAAAATATCCCATTCCCACGTGGTCTTATTTCGTTTCTTTATGCATAAGAATTCAGTTACAATAATATTTTTACGGTTCTTTTTAGAGCAAAGCAAGTTTTTTTAAGTGGCGGGTGAGCAATTTATATCACTTCTTACAGCGTAAATATATGGATATGTCGCAGGGATTTTGTCTAAGTCGTGATATTATAATTCCACTAGTGAAATTATAATTTCGCGTGATATTATGAATAGACATTACGAGACAGTATGCACACGGCTGCGAGCCTCGGAAGTCATATAGAACACGTGATAGGTTAGAGAGCGAAGAGTGAAAAGAGTGAAATTATAATTTCGCGTGATATTAAAATTCCACTAGTTAAATTATGAATAGACAATGAAACAATCCATAAGTTGTATTGATACAAAAAAAATAACTACGAAATTTAAGGTTAGTTATTAAGGTTCTAACCTATCACGTGTTCTATATGACTTCCGAGGCTCGCAGCCGTGTGCATACTGTCTCGTAATGTCTATTCATAATATCACGCGAAATTATAATTTCACTAGTGGAATTATAATATCACGACTTTGACAAAATCCCTGCGACAGATATAAACTTCATACGTTTTTTGCAACATGGAGTCAATCCTACTAATATTATATATACGAAAGTTTGTGAGTATCGATGTATGGATGGATGTATAGATTTTTGCTACTCTTTCACGCAAAAACTAATGAACGGATCTGGATGAAATTAGCTTCAGAGACAGATTATAGGCTGGAATAACACATAGGATACTTTTTATCCCGATATTCCCACGGGAACGGGAACTACGCGGGTGAAACCGCGGGCGGCTGCTATTTTTATAAAAAAAAATATTCGCCTTTTTCAGTTCTCTGTTTACTGACGTCGAATTCAAATGACTAAATTTGTATGAATTTCATATCCATAAAGTTACGAGGAAGCCCCTTGAAAAATATAACATAGCACTCAGTCTGACTTTCCTTACATTATGATAATAAAAATAAAAACGATTATGCAGTGGCTATTTATATATTTGAGATTAAAAACATCATTCACAATGCCTGTCTTAGTATCCATCATAGTAAATTTTTAGGCTTTGCTGAAATGTAATCTCTTAATTAATGGAATTATTGATAAAGTATATTTTTTTGTTATCTAATAAGTGCTTCATTTTCAGCACTAAAATTGCATTAAGAAAGAATGCAATAAAGTAAAAATGAATATTGTTTTAGTGATGCCCACACTAATATCCCCCAATTATATAATATTTAAAGCCACCTTATTTCTTCTTACTTACCTCTTTCTTGTGTTCTGTAGCACGAAAAACCGTCGTTATGGCAACCGTTATCGTATTTTTTTCTATGAAAACCAGAGCAGCGCCCATGAAGATCGACTTAATACTCAGTATTAAGTCGAGCTTCATGGCAGCGCCTCTATGGATCGTATAAATAAAGGAACTGAAATTCAATACAATATTTGACAGCAGAACTTTAACATATTTTGAAGGATGGTATAGTTTACCATTCGATTACCATAACGATACTGTTTTCGTGCTCCGGAGAACTTCGATCAACAATAATAACACCATTCTTGATCGAAGTTACAGAGTCAGATGTTTATGTAATAGGTTTAAAGTAAAAATAATATTTAAATATTTCAGAATTGGTTAGATAAAGTTATTGAAGAACAGGTAAGCAGTAACATTATTGCAAGAATTTAACTTACTTCGATTTTTAGATTATGCTTACTTACTTACCTAAAATTTAATTGTAAAATAAAGTAACCCACGGATATAAAATGCTTAGTTAAAATTTTGATTTAAATTTTAATAAGCAGTAACTAAATAAGAGAGCTAATAGGTTATTTATTTATAGGGCAGAGGTACACTTTGTGGCCACTTTAAGGATTTTTTGACTTTTAAGCACTAAGTACTAAATGGTCTTAGGTATTTAAGACACAAATTATATCTTAAATTATAGATAATTTATCTACCTTTAAAAGTACATTTTTCAAATTTATGAAAGTAAAATAGTTTTTTTTTATATTACACACAATGTGTGAGAGGTGCCAAATATACCGGTTTTGGCCTCTTACTGTTAGTTAAACGTTTGTAAGTATTGCCAAAAATAAAAACCAAACCCAGGTAAAATCAATATATTCTAATGCGCTAGAAACCAGTCAATTGCAAAACAACAATTTAATTGTAAAAAACAAAGGTTTATAAAGTACTAGCGGCCGCCCGCGGTTTCACCCGCGTGGTTCCCGTTCCCGTGGGAATATCGGGATAAAAAGTACATATAAACCTTCCTCTTGAATCACTCTATCTATTAAAAAAAACGCATCAAAATCCGTTGCGTAGTTTCAAAGATTTAAGCATACAAAGGGACATAGGGAAAGAGAAAGCGACTTTGTTTTATACTATGTAGTGATTTCATCCAAAACAAATACTTAAGTATCTTAAAATTTTCATACAAAACATTTTTTCAAACAGAAAATGATATTTATTGAAAAAAAATCTTATGACATAAGGAATTCTAACGGTTGTTATTATTACCTTAAAATACCTTATTTAAATTGCCTTTATCAAAAATGGCTAAAAGTTGTTTAGAAAACTGTTAGAGCCAAAAGTGGCCAAAACCGGTACAGTGGCCAAAACCGGTACGCCTGCCCTATATATAATGTTTAAATACATACAGACAGTCATACAATAATAATTTAATTAAGTAAAGTTTAAATTAATTAAATTGTTATATTGTATTGTAGGACCGATCGTTGTGGAGATCCTTGGGGGAGGCCTATGCCCAGCAGTGGGCGTCGTTCGGCTGACATGATGATGATGATGATGATTGTATATATGTATTAGCGATGGGCGTTGATTCAACGAACGGTTTAAAATTTAAATAGACGGTTTACGTTCAATCGACGCTTCGATAGTTCATTCGTGAAGTAGTCGAATTCATAGACGACTGAGAGTCTGACTGACAGATCAGTGTCCACAACGTTCATAACTAAACAACGCGACGACACGGTGACGCGAAACGTATGCGTTCGTTGAGTATCGTCGGACAAAGCAATTTGGACCTTAAGTATAATATGGCGTAGGAGTGGACATTTGTATTTTTTTAGACTTGTTAGTGTGAAAAGGCAAGAACATTCTGATATTGCGCAAAAGAGTACGTCGATGGACTGGCTAAACGATGCAGTGCAGGATGAACTTATTTTGTAACTTTGCAGTTCTTTCGACTGTCAAATAATGCGTAAAACTAGACTAACTACAGTCGTCACAAAATAAGATGCCCGTTTTGACACATGCTAAAGTGACGTGATTAGGCATGTAACCATACGAGTCTGTGATCGATTCTCGCGATTAATCGATTAAGGTTCTGAGTAACTAATCGATTATAGTAGGTTTGCAACTTATGTGGATTAAAAATAAAGTTATTATTATAAAATGTTAAACTTACTATGTAGGTACTTATACTTTTAATAAACATATTATTGTATAAATTGACCTTTTATCCTACTTAATATTATAATTATGTGAAAGTTTAGATGTTTGGATGTTTGGATGTTTAGATGTTTGTTACTCAATCACGCCAAAACGGCTGAACGGATTTGGCTGAAATTTGGGACATAGATACTTTGCAGCCATGAGAGGAACATAGGCTACTTTTTATCCCGGAAAAATATCACATTCCCGCGGGATAACGTCGTGTAGTCCACGCGGGCGAAGCCGCGGACGAAAAGCTAGTGTTATATAAACTTGAATCGAATCCACTTAAATTGCATAATTTATGTAAGAGCGAACGCGCACTTGTGATTTTTTTATCGGGCGATAGTTTGGTCGTTCTCGGATTCAGTATAGAGTTATATGGCAGTGGCAATCGTCAGTGGGCTTAAACTATCGACCGATCAAACTATCGAAAATGACTGGCCGATAGTTGTACGATAAAACTATCGCACAACCATCGGCCAGGCGGTAATGTGCATGAAGGACTATGCGAGCGCGCGCACTGCATTCAACTAAACTATCGCCCAACTATCGGTAGACTGCGCATTCAGTATCGAACTATCAAACATGACTGGCCAATAGTTACTACAACTATAGTTATAGTTACAGTTATACAACTATCGGACAACCATCGGCCTGTGCATGAAGGACTATGTGAGCGCGCGCCCGGATTCAACTAAACTATCGACTAAAAATCACAAGTGCTCGCAGATTCTCAAAACCAAACTATCGGCCGACAGTTTGATCACGATCGTCTTACGATTCCGACTAAACTATCGATCGACTAAAAATCACAAGTGCGCGTTGGCTCTAAAAGTGCAAGTATTTTAACTACAGCTCACAGCATAGACATGGTCATAGAGTAGCTACATTACTTTGGTCAATACGTCGTATATTAAGGCGATGAATCCCGACCGAAATAGGCACGCTAACGCTTGCTCGGCCGCGCGCGATACACTTCACGCGGACGCAGCGGCAGCCGGCAGTGAACTGTGGACTCGCGAGCGCCCCGCGAATCGAAAATCACTTAAAATTTAATTACAAATTAAATAATAAAAAATTTACACTTATGACGGCCGGAATCCCTCGGCTAATCAAAGCCAATTATTTTCGTATATTTTTCATTAGCTAAAACCAAGTATACTGCAAGTAATACGATATTTGGATTACGATTAGACAGATGTTTGGGATTTTATTTGACACAGTAAAATATGACCAATCGAAAAAATACGGCCGGAAGCACTAGATAAATAACTGTAATAACATATATTTTTTCCAAGTTTTAAGTACTTGTGGTTTGCGAGTAATCCATAATTTAAAATACCCTATTTTGGGGAATGCCCGCCTTAACACTTTTGAACCAAAGAACCTTTTTAAACGTCTTGTTCGTTCAAAAGTGTCAATGTACGATGTATTGGCCAGTGGTTGGACCAACGTGTACAGTGCGTTTGCCTAGAAACCGTTTTATCGAAATCATTGTTGCCAATTCATAATTTCACTAATGCTTTAAGCGCCAATCTAGTTTTCACACAAATAAGATCAATTTTACAAATTAATCTATTAAAGTGGTTATAACGATTATTTCGATAAAATTGAATGAAGCTGGAGAAACCCTGCACACAACGGTTACAACACTACTATTTAAAAAAATAAAGACTGAGAACGTAACTGTTTTACGAGACGTTTCGTAGTGAATCGAATCTGCGTTTACTTTAGAATAAACGCAAAAATAATACGCGGAATACACTTTGCCTTAATTTATGATGCTTTCAAAAATGTAACATATTATTTTCATACTCTTTTGATAAGTAATCAGCATATATTTGATTTTTTGGTTTTCGTAACAAGTTACATTCTAGGGTCATTACCATGTGTCAAAACGGGCATCTTAATTTGTGACGACTGTAAAGACAAGACACCGTCGAAGCGTCGCGCCCGTAGACTAGACGATTTAGACGCCGCGCTTAAGTCGATTGAATTGAACGCCTTCCATTATCGCGTCGACTAGTCGACGAATTCAACTAGTTGATGGACGGTCTAGTTTCGTTAACGAAAATTACGTCGTCGACCCATCTCTTTTTATTTTAATAATAATTAGGCCTTTACGGCCGTTCAAAAATTGCCATAGCGGACGGTATTTCACGTCCACACGGCGGGGTATTGGTAAAGTTTTCAACTAGCAATAATCGCACCTCGGATTAACCTCATTGGTTACGATATTGCCTCTGCGCAAAGTTAACTTTGTAAAAAAATTCTAGAGCTTATGACAAATCGGATGCATTCATATGATACCGCGAGCTAGACTACTGGTGGCGCCATCTAGATATATTTTTGAAAGTAATGGTGTACATACTCTGTTGTTTCATCTCTGCCGTTATGTGTAACTAATTTTTATTGAATGTTTGTAAAATAAACCTTGAATTCTATTTTTAAAACAATAACAAGTGAAACAATACAAATTAAATTAACATAAGTAAATCATAAAAATGTCACAATGACAACATTTTATTATTTTTTGTCATTAATGATTATTTTATTATCGACAATAAAAATAAAAACTAATGTGGCAACAAAATAAAAAGTGTTAAACTCTGATATTAACGTTTTTAAATAATATTTTTTCATAATTTATTACAAAGTGTTTTTTTAAGATAATACATAGGTACAAAACGTATCTATAAAGCAGGATAAATTACGTAGTTATTAAATAAATTCAACCAGTGAATTGCACATAATAATTTATAATTAAATAAATCCTATACGGTAAAAACTGTTGTAAGACTTGCCTCCTATTTTATTTTGAACATCCAAATGTAGCTAGCAATAACATTAATATTATGTTTATATTTTTAGAAGCAAGGTAGAGCAAATCCGGCTGCAAGTGGTGTCGTGAGTATTTTCACAATTTTTTAAAGACTTATGGTTTTATACGTTTACCTTTTAAAACAGTGCCATGTAAAACTTGATGACGGATAAATATTTACGTAAAATTACTCTTTCTTTGTAAATACACACTATACCTACATAGAAAACACACAGACGAAGAATTAAACACCACAGTTAATATAAAAATAGTAGTAAACACCCACTTTCTGAAATAATTTTATGTGTAGGTAAAAGTATTTATGTACTTATCTATATATTTATTCGTTATCATATCAAGCTTTCCATGACACAATTTCTAAACGAAATTTACATGGGCTTAGATAATTGGTGTGATTGTAAGAAATTATTTATTTTTTAATTTATCATATAGTAAAACCAATATGAAATAAAATAAAATATTCAAGCTCGCATTTCAACAACCTTGAAGAATCTCTGTGATGATTTGGAATATAATTTTGTTCTTATTCACGTTCACTATATTATTTATACAGGGTTGGAAAAATATGACCCCGGAGGGAAACTGCCTTAAATCATTTAGCTAGTTCATTTTACTGAAAGGAATAGTAGATTGTATTACAAGGGAGCAAAATAATATATTTACGGCGAGGGCGCTATTTTGAATCCAGAGCGCAGTGAAGGATTCTAGAGTAGAATCTCGAGCGCAGCGAGGGATTCTAAAGTAGAATCCTGAACGCAGCGAGGGATTCGATATACGCCGCCCGAGGTGAAAATAATTTTGCGGCCGAGTAATACACTCTGCTTTTCATCCCCCTCTATAAGAAAAGCAGTAAAGACAACTCAAACTACCTATCTTTCTTTGTCGTTCGGATACATCATAGCGCTTGTCGGGCAAGAAAAAAAATTGAGTTTTGAAATAAAATAAAAATTAAATAAAAAAAAATATATGTCCATCAGATTCCTTATAAGTAGGTATCTCCGGGGATGCCGTAGGGGGGTTGAACATTTTGTTAGATTTTAGCTACGACTCACAGTTTACGAGATATTCTCAATTTTATAAAATTACGTTTTTGAAAATTTCTCGGTCCCGAAAAAAGTCCCGGCCCCATACAAAATCAGTTGATTTTTTTTTAAGTACTGCATACCCTTTGCTACACTCCAACCAATGCTTCTTTAATTATGTTCTCAATTCAAATCTCATCGTTTTGGACCCTGTTATGAAGCTGTTCAAAATTCAAATCTCATTTATACCCTCTTGTCATAACAGGTAAACAAGGAATCGTTTTGGACCCTGTTATTAGATAAACAATCATCGCTTTTCGAATCGATGGGATGAAAAGAATGTTCAAACAACAATGAGTGAAAACGATTCATTTTTTATCTGTTATGACAAGAGGGTATCAATGAGATTTGAATTTTGAACAGTTTCATAAAAGGGTCCAAAACGATTTAGATTTGAATTTAGAACATAATTAAAGAAGCATTGGTTGGGATGTAGCAAAGCGTGTGCAGTACTTAAAAAAAACTACTGATTTTGAATGGGGACGGAACTTGTAAACTAAAAAAAAAGGAATTTTATAAAATTGAGAATATCTCGTAAACGGTGCGTCGTAGCTAAACTCTTACAAAATTTTCAATACCCCTACGGTGCCCCCGGAGGTACTTACAAGGAATCCTATTGACATTTTTTTTTTTTTCAATCAGGCGTAGCCCATGCCCGACTAGCGCTATGATGTATCCGAACGCCAAAGAAAGCCTCAAATAGGTAGGTAGTTTAAGTTGTCTTTATTGCTTTTCTTATAGAGGGGGGTGAAAAGCAGAGTGTATTACTCGGCCGCAAAATTATTTTCACCTCGGGCGACGTATATTGAATCCCTCGCTGCGTTCAGGATTCTACTTTAGTGCGCTCTGGGACCGTACTCTGAAAGGGCGTTTGTGCACTACACTGAATTTTACCGATCCGGAAAAAAACGGATGCTTGTATTTTAATAATTAACCATTTATAATAGTAATTAATTAAATACAAGCATCCGTTTTTTTCCGGATCGGTAAAATTCAGTGGTAGTGCACAAACGCCCAAACGGTAATCCGAAACTTCGGTTAGCCCCGCCCCTTTCACTCGATTTTGTCCCGACTAGAGAGTGAGAGGGACGGGTATACCGAAGTTTCGGGTTTTGCGTTTCAGAGTAGGCCCTCTGGATTCAAAATAGCGCCCTCGCCGTAAATGTATTATTTTGCTCCCTTGTAATACAATCTACTATTTATTTAAATAAGAAACAAAACTGAACTTAAATATTTTTTTAAATTAGCTTGATTCGCCCAGGAATCGAATCCGGTTAAATTAGGAAGAATACCAGCCTGTACGACTCGAACACGACGAAACACGACGAACACGACTGCGTAGCTCAGAGGTCAGAGCAGTCGCCCGGATAGCGAAAGGTCGTGGGTTCGAGTCCCATCGGAGCTGGTTGTGAGACGGGTCGATTTTTTAACGACTTCGTAGCTCAGAGGTTAGAGCAGTCGCCCGGATAGCGAAAGGTCGTGGGTTCGAGTCCCATCGGTTTTTGCTAAAAGACTTCGTTTTCAATTTTTCAATAATAAAAATTGCATTGTGAATTCAAAAAATAAAAAAAACTGTCCTGTAGTTTTATTGCATCAATCGATCGAAGTCAATTATACGGATCAAATCTCTGTAATAAACGTGATAAATTCAATGTAAGGAAAATAATAAAATACTTAAGATAGATTCAATGTCAAGTCAAGTCGATGTTGTAGGTACAGTGCCACAGGCTTTTCTGTTCCGGTGACAGCCGTGACAGAAGAGCCACTTGCAATACGAAAAAATTAGCTGTCAAAATGGACTGTCGTATGAAAACTGTTTTAGTTCCAAAGATAGATAATCACCGGAACAGAAAAGCTTGGCGCACTATAGGTACTTTTCTATGCAAAACCAGATTTAAAAAACAATCCTTGAAGGCGATGCGGTTTTGTTTCGTGTAAGTAGGTAGGTAGGTAGATAAGGGCCAGGGCCCATACATTTCTTCCACCCTGTATGTTGATGTCTGTACTGATGTACTGTTATGTTTTATGTATATTTTATTTATGTTTAAGTATTTAAAACTTTTTCTATTTGTACCCCATTTGGGCTTTCACGGTTTTTCAGACGGTTGGCTGCTAGATAATAGCAAATGTTTTGCTAACCCTCTCGATGGGGTCTGTGGGTTCCCCCATCCCTGGTAAAGAAAGAATATATTTATAGAAAAATTACCTGAGTTTATAATTTAAAATCACTTTTAATGGTAGTTTGGTTGCAATGAGAAGGTTAAATTGTGAGAAGAAGTATTCTAAGATAAAGGTGTATTTAAACTGCGACGTTCGAAGACGCCGACACGAGACTCCGCGCCGCAGTCCCGTTGTTACACAACAAGGAAAGGCCAAGCAAGGAAATATGTCGATATTTTCGCTTTTATAAAATTGTAGTCTAAAATTTACGCATCACTGGCTGTTATGTTGTTCCCCAAAATGTTTTTTATTAGGAAAATTTTTATTTTATTTCTATTCCATACCTAAATAAGTATTCTACCTATTCTATTACCTAAAAATTTTTTTATGTTCCCTTTTTTCTCTATAGTATTACATGGGTTATTCAAAAGACCAACAAAAACCCCGACTCGAAGTCCCCAAGTTCTCAGGGGCTCCTGGGGTAAGTAATAAATTATTGTAGTCATAAAGAAAGAGAAAGAAAGAAAGAGAAACATTTATTGGCTATACACACAATTACAGTAATATTAAAAGTAAAAAATTAAAAAAAACCAGGTGTACAGCCAACTAGGCCCCACCTCAGCATAGTATTGCAACAGTAAAAAAAAGTATACTGTTGCAACGCTGATATTCTGGAAACATGCTAAATAAGGTGTTAAACCAGTAACATAAAAAATTTACATCATTACAATTTATGTGTTTGATAATGATGAATGATAGGCCAAGGCCAGTAATTTATATTAAAAAAAACAAACAAGAACAACACTAGCTTTAGCAATCAATAGTGATCTGTGAACAACTGAACAACACCAACTTAACCACAACTTAACTAATCTGTTGCATAAGTTACATTTTGAATTAGTTCTAAAACTCGTCAATAGATGGCGCTATAAGTAAGACTAATACCTACTCATCATCATCATCATTAGCATAGTACTTTTACTATGTCATTGGCCACGACATCTATAATTAACAGTGGTCGGAATAGGTAGTGCCATTTCGCGGGATTTGGACACATTGGACAAATCTAACACAAAAGGCACGAGACGAGTGAGAAACCTATCGCACCTTAAAACCAAGGCCAAGGCCTTAAAACTTAATTATATTACCTAGTGGACCTATAGATTAAATATAATATAAATAATTAATAAATAATTTTAGAATCCCGGGCTCCCGGGCCCGGGGGGACCTATGTCCATATTATTGATAATGTTTGAGGTCATTCACCCCAAATGGCACTACCTATTCCGACCACTGATAATTAAAGACAAACACAGACAGACTATAATAATTACACTAGAAATATAACTGATGCTAAAAATGACTGTTCTAATAACTAGGTAGGCGAAACGCGTTGTGTTGAAATTATTTAAGTTAAAATCGTTTTAACCGAATAATGTTATTGTTTTACTGTAAAAGGATATAGAATCGGAAAGGAGAGAAGGAATATTATGAAGATAATCAATAAACACATGTTTTCAGTTCGAAGGATATTGGGATAGGAGTCCAACAGAGGCGGTAAATATTTAAAAAAAAATTATACATGGTGTTTTTCTATAAGCGCAAATCTCTTAGGTGGTGATTGTGCTCATGAATATGAACAACTTTTACTATGGGGCTAACAATGAAACTCAACAAAAAAAATCAGCTCTTTCATATAAATTGTCAATTAATACCTACTCGATCAGAATTTATGGAACAGCTGATTTTTTTTGTTAAGTTGAAGAATTGGTCCTATAGTAAAAGTTGTTCATATTCATGAGCACAATCATCACCTAATGGAAAAACCTCCTGCATTACCTACTTAAAAAAGTGGCACGAATATTATTGAAATGTATTTAACTTTTTGGTTGTATGGTGTTCGATTAATTAGTGTTACTTATGTTTTCGCAAAACACCAGAATTTGTGATAAAAATAAATTAAAATGAAATACTAGGTCTTTCTTTACGTATGGAAGTGGAGAATTTTTCTAACCTATTAACTATGTCAACCTGTAGTGTTTTATTTCAATAAAACATTAGAAATAAGACATATATTCTTCTCTAGCTTAAATTAATGGATTTTTTACTGAATCCAGTTGCACGGCCTGTAAAGCCACTTGTGTCTACTGAATAGATAACAAAAATAACAAAATGCAACTGTTACTTATTTGACGTGCTTATTAAAAATCCTTTTTCAACACACTTGCTCATAAAGTGAGCCTTATTACATCGATCTTAGGGCCATAAACTGAACTATAACCCACGCGTGCATAATAATATTACAGTACTAGTTGCGTAATAGAATTATCCCTACAAAGTTAAGTAAGTACCTAACTGCAAATTATATGCGAGTAAACAGAGACTTTTCAATTTAACCGGGTAATACAGTATCCCTACAAAGTTAAGTTAGTACCTAACTGCAAGTTATATGCGAGTCAACAGAGCATTTTCAATTTCAGCGGGTAATAGATACAGTTCTTTTTTTGTAACAACAAAGAGGTTTTATACGGCTGAAAATCCATTTACGTTTTTAGAATAAATAAATGTGTCCCTAATTAAGACAAAAAACATAATTAAGTATATTATTATCAAATCACTACATAGTATAAAACAAAGTCGCTTTCTCTTTCCCTATGTCCCTTTGTATGCTTAAATCTTTGAAACTACGCAACGGATTTTGATGCGTTTTTTTTTAATAGATAGAGTGATTCAAGAGGAAGGTTTATATGTACTTTTTATCCCGATATTCCCACGGGAACGGGAACCACGCGGGTGAAACCGCGGGCGGCCGCTAGTTATTTATAATTCACAATAATTTGTTATAAAACATTTGCATTTTATCACTATTAATATACTTAATTATTTTGACGTAGGCTGTATGGCTGTATGTAATCAATCACCTCACATTTGGCGCGTGCAAAAAAAAAACTTGCGCGCTTTTTCCCTTAGTTAATATTAGGTACAATATGTATGCAATAAATGTTTGTTTTTCCTCGCAAGTGTGTTGAAAAAGTGCGTATGAAACTCGTGAGCAACTTACTCACTAGACACTCGGCTGATTTACGCCCTCGCCTGCGGCTCGGGCTGCAACCCACAGCCTCGTGTATAATGAGCAACCTAAGCTCACTTGTATCATAATATACTATTATCTTACAGAAGCCGAATATACTGGTGAGTTATTTAGAAACAAATTATAGTATTGGAAAAATGGAAAATGAAGTATTTTGAAAAAATCGACCCGTCTCACTACTAGTCCGATGGGACTCGAACCCACGACCTTTCGCTTTCCGGGCGACTGTCCGGTTTCCGGAGTCGTTCCGACTCCGTAGCTCAGTGGTTAGAGCAGTCGCCCGGAAAGCGAAAGGTCGTGGGTTCGAGTCCCATCGGACTAGTTGTGAGACGGGTCGATTTTTTCAAAATACTTCATTTTCCATTTTTCTATGATAAAAATTGCATTGTGAATGCAAAAAAGTAAATATTTAAATAAATTATAGTATTAATAATAATAATAGTCATATTTCGACCCATGTTTCTAGGAGGAAGTTATTCACTTATCGATTCTGAGTCGAACTTAAAAATTTGGCCAGTGGTCTCAAAATAACCCTGTATTACTTACATTGCATAGGCGAATTCACACTGATAATAATAGTCCATGGAAATCGTACATTTTGCCTTGCGTTAAATGAGGTAGTTCTGATTTTTTTGTATGTTAGTAGTGATGAGATAGTAATGACAAATCCAAGTTTTCCACCTCGAAAGCCCTCCGGATCATTGTTAAATATTTAAAAATCCAATAAATTTTCAGATTTTTTTCAGTTTTTGTCAATTTTTACCACCAAGGACCTGTGTTACGGCAAAAGTTACCATGCACGCTTTAAAGAAGACTAAATTTGTAATAAAAAGAGAATAATTTGGTTCTTGTAAGTCAAATAGTTTTTAAGATAGGGCTATTTAAAAGTTTGCAAAAATTCAAAAAAGGAAGTATTACAGTTTTTTTTAGTTTTCGACATTTTGACCCATAGTAGTGGGTTTATGGCAAAAGATAAATTATTAGTTATTATTATATTATAGTCCATTAAATTTCCAACAAAATGAGACCAATTAGTAATATCAACTCACACTTGATAGTTCGTGAGACAGCTGTTCAAAGTTATTGAGGTAAATAAACAATTATGTAATAGAAGGGTTTGCAAAATGAAGTACGCCCTAAAGGAAGGAGGATCTGGGAGGTGGTGGGATCAATTATGTACATTGTGTGTATAGTTTTGATGGACCAGGCACGTCCTCTGAATCCACAGCACACTTTTTGGGGGCAGCTTGCTGAGGTATAATTTCTTCATCGAACTGCTCAGGACGGTCAAAATCGTCCTTTGATGGTAGGTTATCAATCAATGGTTCATCAATGTCATCACACATCAGGTCTGGTATGTTCTCGCATGATTGGCCAATGCAGTAGCTGCAAACACCGGAACATTTGAGTTTTGCTTTCCTGCAACCACATCTGCTGGTACAACCTTACATCTTTGGTATGCTTTCAAGGTGATTAAGGTTTGCGTGTTATTAACAAGGTAGAACGGGAACGTCTCCCAGATCCTTCTTCCTTTAGGGCTTACTACCTTTTGCAAAGCCTTCTATTACATAATTGTTTACTTACCTACCTCAATAACTTTGAACAGCTGTCTCAGGAACTATCAAGTGTAAGTTGATATTACTAATTGGTCTCATATTGTTAGAAATTTAATGGTCTTTAATAACTAATAATTTATCTTTTGCCATAAATCCACTACTATGGGTCAAAATGTCGAAAACTAAAAAAACTGTAATACTTCCTTTTTTTGAATTTAAGCCAACTTTTAAATAGCCCCATCTTAAAAACTATTTGACTTACAAGAACCAAATAATTCTCTTTTTATTGCAAATTTAGCCTACTTTAAAGCGTGCATAGTAATTTTTGCCGTAACACAGGTCCTTGGTGGTAAAAATTTACAAAAACTGAAAAAAAACTGAAAATTTATTGGACTTTTAAATATTTAACAATGATCCGGAGGGCTTTCGAGGTGGAAAACTTGGATTTGTCATAACTATCTCATCACTACTAACATATAAAAAAATCAGAACTACCTCATTTAATGCAAGGCAGCACCACTTATTTGGTACGATTTCCTTGTACTATAAGTAGGTATTTTGTTGTACCAAAATTGGGTATTTGACTGAAATTTTTTATTGACTTCAAATGTTCATTTAACTAGTAGCAACACAACATAGGTATTTATTTTCAAATATCTTGCATATTTTCAGCGATATAGAGCATCAAACTTACTAATCAGACAAGGAGAGCGCTATAGAAACGTGACGTCACGTTTCTATAGCGACATACTCTCGCCATAGAAAATTTCGTTTTAGAAAGAGATAGCTAGAGTCACAATAAAGTAGCTCATAATTTGCTTGTTTTAATACATATTCAATTTCTTTTTTCATATTTGTTATTCAATAATGTTATATTTTCGCATATCATAATTAAATATCTACATTTCAACAACAGTCAAACACCCAATTATCTTGCGCCTTTCTGTTTTTCAGACAATTAAGGACAGACAAAAAATGTTACGTTCTGGCAACACGGAGGGGCTTGTGAGTTCAATATTTTTTATATACCTAACGTTACTGAATAATAATAATTATTATATTTATTTAAAGGATCACCAACATAAGTAACAGTAATAAAAAAATATAAAAATGCGTGAATAATATAAATACATAGATAAGTATCGGGGGGTTTTGCCATAATCGCCACGCTTGGCAGGCGGGTTGGCGATCGCAGTATGGCCTGCTGTTAAATGGAGACGCTGCTGCCCATCTCCTTTGGCAGTTTTCCCTCTGTCGGCTCTTACGACACCCACGGGAAGAGAGGGGGTAGTGCTATTCTTTTATGCGCCGGCACTACACGGCAGTTGCTCAGTTGAAGTGGCAGTGGGCGGGACACATAGCGCGGAGAACCGATGGCCGTTGGGGCGGAAAGGTTCTCGAATGGCGACCGCGAACCGGACGACGTTCCGTGGGCAGGCCCCCTACAAGGTGGACCGACGATCTGGTCAAGGTCGCGGGAAGCCGCTGGATGCGGGCAGCGCAGGACCGATCGTTGTGGAGATCCTTGGGGGAGGCCTATGCCCAGCAGTGGGCGTCGTACGGCTGAAATGATGATGATGATAGATAAGTATTTACTTGTAATTCTTAATTGAACGATCGAAGTTCCTTAAAAATCGGCTTCGTTTGATGTTTTGTACGCAGTGACAAAAATCGCCGGGCATGTATGAAAAGATTGATGGATGTGAATGAAGCGTGCAAGGATCATAGCAGGTGGCGATCCTGTCTCTGCCTACCCCCGTGGGAAATAGACGTGAGTATATGTATGTATGTATGTTTTTTGAAGCAGTTTTTAACATGAGTTTCTTTGTATTTTCTTAGGAACATAGAACTTCAGCAATTTTTTTATACGTTGACTATTTGTAAATAGTCTTTCGCCATAAGCATTGTACCTACATTAAAAAGTTATTGTTTAAACCTACCACAATGTGTAATGTACAATCACCTCACAGGAAAGTTGAACAACTTGCCGAAATTCTTAATTAACCCGTGTAAAGCAACGGCGTACTTCGGGCACACGGCCGATAATGTTTGCATTACACGTTCCCGTGAGGTGACTGTACACGTTTAGTAATTAATGTCTTATTTTGTATGTATTATGAATTATAGATCTCCGGCCGCGAAGCATTAACTATGGCGATAGACAGAGTAAATGTAAGTTAATCAGTTTTATTTATTTACTTATTTGAGCGGCCGCCCGCGGTTTCACCCGCGTGGTTCCCGTTCCCGTAGGAATATCGGGATAAAAAGTATTCTATGTGTTATTCCAGCCTATAATCTATCATTGTTGCAAATTTCATTCGGATCCGTTCAGTAGTTTTTTTTTATTTTTTTTATTGGTTGATAGGCAAGCGCTTGTCCGCTATCACGCCTGATGTTAAGCGTTGATGCGATCTACGATGAATCGCGCTTGCCTAGAAGGTACCGGTTCACTCGCGACTTGAAGACCCCCAGACTGTACCTATCGGGAAATACAGACTCAGGCAAGGAGTTCCATTCCTTAGCGGTACGGATAATAAAATTAGAAGCAAAACGCTTAGTCCGTGTCCCAAGAATATCCACTATAAAACGGTGGCGCTGATTCGTACGTCTGGTTGTCCGTTGGAAGAAGGGAGATGGTGGAATTAGGTTGTGCAATTCCACTGCACACTCGCCGAAATGTATCCGATAAAAAACCGATAAGCTTGCAACTTTGCGTCTATGCTCGAGGCAAGTTTTTTAAGTTTTAGAGTGAAAGAGTAACAAACATCCATACATCCATCCATACTCACAAACTTTCGCATTTATAATAGGTACCTATTAAGTAGGATGACATATTACCACATATTACACTGTTATAGTATGTCATTATTTATTATTGTTTCATTATTTATTACTAGCTTCCGCCCGCGACTTCGTCCGCGTGGACATTCGAGAAAATACTTAGGGGCACAATAACCAGGATAAAAAGTATTCTATGTTTTAATTTCATTAAAATACGATCAGCCGTTTTTACGTGGTTAGGCGGGTCCTCCCTCACCAAGTGAGCAGCCTTGTGCGAGGCCCGCCGCACGTGGCAAACGTTCTGCCTCGCGCGAGGCTGCTCGCTTGGTGAGGGAGGACCCGTCTAATCACAATAACACGCTGAACATGATTCAACCCCTAAAAGGTTGAAATAGGGGTGAAGTTTTGAATGAAAAATCAGGGGGTAAAATAGACATTTCAACTTGAAACTTTGTAGGCTTACTTCTTAGAACAAATAGGCAACCCCTTCACCCCTATTTCAACCTTTTAGGGGTTGAATCATGTTCAGCGTGTTAAACATCAAAATAAATGTCATTTTTGCAATCGTCATCCCATAAAACCTCTATAACGACATCTATATCGATTTTTAGGTTTATTTATCCCATTTAACCTCTAAGAGGTTGATTTTCGAAAAAATACGAAATATGTGTTTGCTTATTTGTTTTACTTTCCGACCATAAGCCTAAATAATAAATTTGATGAAGGACTTTCCAGATACAACATTTCATCCCCCTATTCACCCCTTCGGGGGTGGAATTGACAAAAACGCTGGCAAAGGAAAATATTAATTTTCAATTGCCAGCCTAAATACAAAATTTGAAGATCTTAACTTCAAAACTGACGGACTTTTATACACATATTCATCCCCTATTTTACCCCCTGGGTTTGATTTTGAGAAAATTACGAAATGGGTTGCCTTTTTGTTTTAAGAAGTAAGCCTACAAAGTTTCAAGTTAAAATGTCTATTTTACCCCTGATTTTTCATTCAAAATTTCACCCCTATTGCAACCTTTTAGGGGTTGAATCATGTTCAGCGTATTAAACATCTAAATAAATGCCATTTTTGCAATCGTCATCCTATAAAACCTCAATAACGACATCCATCTCGATTTTAAGGTTTATTTATCACATTTAACCTCTAAGGGGTTGATTTTCGAAAAAATACGAAACATGTTTTTGCTTATTTGTTTTACTTTCCGACCATAAGCCTAAATAATAAATTAAATGAAGGACTTTCCAGATACAACATTTCATCCCCCTTTTCACCCCTTCGGGGGTGGATTTGTCAAAAACGCTGACACAGGTAAATATTAATTTTCAACTCCCAGCCTAAATACAATGTTTGAAGATCCTAACTTCAAAACTGACGGACTTTCATACAAACATTTATCCCCCATTTCACCCCCTTAGGGGTGGAATTTCCGAAAATCCTTTCTTAGTGGATGCCTACACTGTATAACGTATCTATGTGCAAAATTTGAAGTCTCTAGGTTCAGCGGTTTGGGCTGTGCGTTGATATCTCAGTCAGTCAGTCAGTCAGTCAGTCAGTCAGGACTTTGAATTTTATATATATAGATTGTATGGACGGGTGCGGCCATTACGGTCCCAGTCCATGTATAGTATAGCCACCGGCCATTCCGCTCCCACATTCAAAATTTTGTTTGTCCATTTCGCCCCCCATTTTAAAACAACCGTTTTTTTGACACAAAACTCAAGTAAATACTGTTGGTAACAAAAGTGTTTCTGAATTTAAAAATGTTACTTTTTGGTGTTTGTAATAGTTTGTACATACAAACACCAAAAACTAAATTTTTTATGCATTAACTTTAGAAACCTTACCATGCAAAGATTGTTACCGGCTATATGATTGTGATATTAAACTTTAGCTGTATATTTTGTTTCAATGTTTAAAGCATTTTAAGTACTTTTTTAATAATGATTTTGACAAATGCTCACTCTAATCAATTTCAGAGTATAAAAGCTGGCAAGTACTACCCATCGCCTTGGAAAACAACGCCATCGGCACCGACTACAAAAGGAGTAGAGGTAAAATTCAATATGGCTTATAAAATTCAATTCGATGGCTTCTGAAATAAAATATGGATTCTGGATTATGATATGACTTCTTGAATAAGATTTGAGATCTATCTAAAAAATGCAGAGGAGGTATTGGGAAGATAGGTAGACTATTCTATTACCTACCTACTTATATATTTTTTTGAGCAAACAAAGGCAACAATTATTTATAAGTACTTATGTAGGAATTAGTTAACTGAATTCATTATTTAGAAAGAAAGGATAAAAAGATTTTGCTCATTAAATAGCGTTGTTAATGCAACCATATGAATCATAACCTAGTATAGTATTATATGATCTGAGATCATAACCTTATACACTTATTTATTTAAAATCTAAGTTTTAGCATGTAACAAGTTTCAATGCTGAATCCATTTTGCTTTTTGTTTTTTAGTAGTTGTTTACTAAAGCCTTGGGCTGTGCGATTTTTATCTATTACAATAAAATTATTCCTATGTTTTTTTACAACTTTTTACGTATTATGAAGATTTTTTCAGTCTTATTAAAGTTGTAACTAAATCTACGCAACACAAGTAAGATAATAATATTACTTTCTTATAGGAACGAGCTGCACCACCGCCGCCTTTGAGATCTCGTTACGCTCGATCGATTGACGGAACAGTGAGTATTTTTTGAAAGCTTTCCGCCCGCGGCTTCGCCCACGTGGACTACACGACGTTATCCCGCGGGAATTTGATAGCCTGTGTTCCTCTCCAAGGTACAAAGTATCTGTGTCCCAAATTTCAGCCAAATCCGTTCAGCTGATTTGGCGTGATTGAGTAACAAACATCCAAACATATAAACATCCAAACATCTAAACATCCAAATATGTAAACTTTCAAATTTGTAATACTAGCTTTCCGCCCGCGTGGACTACACGACGTTATCCCGTGGGAATGTGATATATATCCGAGATAAAAAGTAGCCTATGTTGCTCTCCAGGCTACAAAGTATCTGTGTCCCGAATTTTAGCCAAATCTGTTCAGCCGTTTTGGCGTGATTGAGTAACAAACATCCAAACATCTAAAAATACAAACCGTCGGCGACACTGGCTGCAGGCCAAAAATCGAGATTCTTCAAATAATATATTGCGTTTGCAAAATGTGAAGTTACTCTGTCTGTCACACACCCACTTGCAGGAAGCTCCATTAAAGTTAATGCTTCATTAAGTCTATTGCTGTCACTTTTCGTTGTCAAGAAATAAAAAGTGACAGCAATAGATTTAATGAAGCATTAACTTTAATGGAGCTTCCTGCAATTGGGTGAAAGTGTGGTCGGTGGTCAATCAATGTAAAGTTTTTTTAACTATTGTTTTAATACAATTATAATCTTCTTAGGGGTCAGGTGCTGATAGACAATCATGGATGGGTGGTTTGGCTGCTAATCTACCGGTAATCTTACTAATATTACCTATATAAGTTTTTTGTAAAAATTTCATTTTTTGACAAGATTTTTTGCTGACTGTACTTTAATATTGTATTGTTATCTGAACCAAATCTCTATTCAAAATTTCAGCTCTATCAGACATTGGCAAGTGGGTCAAATTAAGCTTGCAAGATTTGTCCCCCACTAACTAACTAACATAAGTCCTACTAACTAACATACTAACTAACTAACATGGCAAGTTAATAAAAAGCTTGTTAAATTTTTAGGATATGTTTTAACCCATCACGGCGACACGGCTGAACAGCCCCCTGATTCACAAACCGTCGGAAACGTTACCGACAATGGAATAAATGCACTGTCTCTGTCACTCACTATACAGGGTGTTAGTTTAGTCAGTTGCAAGCCTGAAACCACAGCTTGTACCTACTTATAAAAGTAAACAACTTTTCCCAAAACACATGGGTCAAAAACTGAAAAAAAAAACTGAAAAAAAAATTTTTTTTCTTACCACCAAACTACAGTGTCGCTTATACTTCATTTTCTATATTTTCAATAATAAAAAATGCATTGTGAATGCAAAAAAAAGTAAAAATATAAAACTTAGTTTGATTGTTCTTAAACTTTTTAGTAATAGGTTAGCTCTTGATTCTGTGTTTCATCATCATCATCATCATCATCGTCATGTCAGCCGAACGACGCCCACTGCTGGGCATAGGCCTCCCCCAAGGATCTCCACAACGATCGGTCCTGCTTGGCCCGCATCCAGCGGCGCACCGCGACCGCCACGATCGTCGGTCCACCTTGTAGGAGGCCTGCCAACGGAACGTCGTCCGGTACGCATAATCATCATCAGCCATTAAATGTCCCCACTGCTGGGTCACAGGCCTTCCTTAAGGATGGATAAGGAGAATGGGCCATGACGTAATAATTATATATTTCAGGTTCCTGATTCCACTAACAAGCCATGGATGAATACAATGGGTGGACCTGTAAGTGCTTACTTATTTACTTAATATCTAAGTAAGTATAAAATTAAAAATGAATCGCAAAATTCGTTGCTAAATGCAGCACCCTAGAACCGGAATTTTAACTACTTACAGTAAGTCTCGGACTATATGCGTCAGAAATCGGTCCGGTTCGGAAAAATAACAACAACAAACAAGCTCGAATTCAATCCGTCGCGTCGTTCAAGCAATCGTTTGAATTTTTCTTACGATGACTACCTACAGAAGATCCGGAGCCATCCGATACCTACGGATACGGATGAGGTTGGTGCCAGCCAGGTATGCACGATGAAAAAGGCACCGACCTTAAAAGGGTTAGTAATTTAAAGATATTGTGTTTTCCTTTTAATTTAGCAGGTACTCTTTGAAGTCGGTTTGATTTTTTATATTACTTACTATTTTTAACCGACTTCAAAAAAAGGAGGAGGTTATCAATTCGACTGTATATATATTTTTTTTATGTGTGTTACCTCAGAGCTTTTTGGTTAATGAACCGATTTGGATAATTCTTTTTTATTTAAAAGGTGATGCTTCTCGTGTGGTCCCATTCAAATTTTATCAAGAACTGGCAAGAAGTTCAGAAGTTATCCTGAATAATGTGTATGTAGACTTTATTTGGGCACAGTCTATATATTTCCCTTTTGGGTAGGGCAGGCGTACCGGTTTTGGCCACTGTACCGGTTTTGGCCACTTTTTGCTATAAAAGTTTTCTTAACAACTTTTAGCCATTTTTGATAAATGCAATTAAAATAAGGTATTTAAGGTAATAATAACAACCGTTAGAATTCCTTATGTCATAAGATTTTTTTTCAATAAATTCCATTTTCTGTTTGAAAAAATATTTTGAATGAAAATTTTAAGAAATTTGTTTTGGATGAAATACTTTATAAACCTTTGTTTTTTAGAATTAAATAGTTGTTTTGCAATTGATTGGTTTCTAGCGCATTAGAATATATTGATTTTACCTGGGTTTGGTTTTGATTTTTCGCAATACTTACAAAAGTTTAACTATCAGTAAGTGGTACATTTGGCACATCTCACACATTGTGTGTAATATAAAAAAAACTATTTTACTTTTATAAATTTGAAAAAGGCACCTTTAAAGGTAGATAAATTATCTATAATTTAAGATATAATTTGTGTCTTAAATACCTAAGACCATTTAGCACTTAGTGCTTAAAAGTCAAAAAATCCTTAAAGTGGCCACAAAGGGTACCTCTGCCCTATATGGACGATTTCATAGTTTCATCAAATTGGGGATCATTTTCAAAAAAAATTTTTTTCGAAAGTTGGTACTTCTGACCTGATCTTATTTTCACCAAGTCAGGACCAGGGGATCAAATCCCAAGAAAATTGAGAGAAATTCTCAAATATAGGCAAGCCTTATGCGTTCCATTTATTTTTGAAGTTAGTCAAGTATTTGCATCTGGTAGTCATCATCTCATAGTGATGAGTTGGTGATGGAAGCTACAACTCCTTAACGGTTAGGAGCTGGATTTAAGAAAAACTCCTCAACAGTTAGGAGTTATACCTATGATGTTTTATAAATACCATATGCACGAATGGACCTTCAGTTGTATTCCTTCAAGTTATCTAAGTAGCTAAAGATGGAAAGCTGAATTCCGTAACGGATAGGATATTTATAACAATTTATCATAATCACCATGTAGTTTCTTAAGCTACTTCACTAAAAATCGAAAAATAAAACGTTTTTGAAAAAAAAATGTAACCGCCTTCAAAACGGATCTTCAAACGAAAATTAACAAACACTAAAAAAGGAAAAATATAATAAGATTTTTTAATTGAAAGGACGATGATACGTGACCTTTTCTAATTTATCTCGGTACTTTTTGAAGTCACAAGCACACATGCTTCGAAGCCTAAATAGAACGCTTTACTCAAATATAATCCAATTCCAAGAATATCACATACATACATACAGGTCAAACTGATAACCTCCTTTTTTGAAGTCGGTAAAAACTAAAGTGAATAGGTCGGCGGCGGCGGCGGCGTTTTGTGGTTGTGGTACGTTAGGTTAGTACTATTAGGTGTTAGTTTGAACAAGGGACATACTTCAGGGGGTGAAACTGTGGCGCCACTATGATTTGTATAATGGCAACCCTGTCGCCTGCGCAGCTCCGTTTTCGTCGCGCCCGGGCAAGACATGACGTTTTTCCCGACCGCTCGCTACGACGAGTATTGTGTTGTCATGTCAACTCGTGTTACTGTGTTTAGTTAAGATATTTACGGTGTCAAAGTTTTCTGGCGGCGTTAGCGCCGAGAACAATATACGTTTTCTGCTCAGTTCGGTGTTTTCATTTGGAGTATCGTCCCAACATAACACGCGAGCAGAAAGATGGCCGTCGCCGGCTCCTCCTGATGTCGCCGGCCAATACGTCCATATTGGTGACCCCGACGTGATGCGCCAGCGCCTTTTCCAATCACCGTGACTGGAAGCTGTGATAGATCATCGAGAAGTTCGAGAACGATAGCCCCCGGTTTGACTTGACATCAACATCGACGCGCCGACCGTCTGCCGACGGACGCAAACATCGTAGGTATTACACGTCCGGACCGGCTTAGCAACGCAACGAGACCTCCGACCATCATCGTCGCCGCCGTCCGCTCGCCGCTCCGACCGCATCGCCGGACATCTCTGTCGACATACCTACCTACGGCAGTACGGCTACGTCCGGCTCGTCTCGTCCGACATACAAGTGCGGTGCGATAGTATAGTGCCTACATTAATACAAGTGCTCAGCCGAAGTGAATGTGAAACCATCACCACACTCTTCGTTCATTCATCTATCGCTGCCGTACGTACCGATCAAGAAATTTGTATGTTGTTGTGTACCGATAGAACGCCTACGCTGGTGCTAAACTTTTATAAATAGTTCCGTTTGTTCGTCGCCGCGCGAGTCAGTAGTAAGTTTCCCTCCCGCGCTCAAGTGACAGCAGTGACAGTGACTTTATCAGAGCCCCTAGTGTAAGTTTTTATGTCAAAAAACGCAAACTATTTCGATTCCGTATTTATGTCAATTTGTATGAAAACTTTATTAGCGCCTCTAGCGGCGAGTAGCGCGCTTATATAGTTTTCATACAAAATGACATAAATACGGAATCGAAATAGTTTGCGTTTGCTTGACATAAAAACTTACACTAGGGGTACAGTTTTTCGTCAGTGACAAGACAATTCGATTTCGAACCGAATCTTCCTCCCAAACAAACCTTTCGTCGTTATCAACTTGTTTTTATGACTTTAGAATTAGTGTAACTAAAATAGTATAGTGTATAAGTGAATGAATGTGTACCTACATACAATACTAACTCACCCCTGCAACTTTGGTAAGTTGAAGAATAACAAAATTGTTACCTACTTCTTTGTCAAAAAGTTATTCTTACCTACTTCTTTGACAAAAAGTTAGGTAGGTAGTTCTTTTTGTAGCAAATATTATTTATTTTGCTGTCATAAAGGTAGTGTTTTTGCTGCAATTTTAATCTGAATAAGGAGTAAGTACTTACCTCAGTTTCTCAGTGGTACCTACCTATTATAGTTTTGTTTTTCTTATTCAACAGAACTTACCAAATAAAATAAATAAGTACTTAATAGGTTTTATCTTGTTTTTTGTATTTAGTGTAGGCAATGAACAGATTCTTTGTATGGAGACCCATACATTAATTCCTCAGTCGATGAAACTTTGCTGGGTTATAAAATAGCATGAGCCATAAACTTTTAAATGCTTATCCAAAAAAAAAACTCACTCGAAAGTTAGGTATTTATACCTAAATATACAAATATGTTTATATATTGAACCGAGTAATTTCTCAATCCAAATTTATTTTACCAAATGAGTTATTTATACTAGTATGTGATACTTGATAAAAATCCAAAACTTTTTTCAAACATGAGTACTGCTTTTGAATGATAATTCCTTTTTTGACTCTCATTTTCATTGAAAAATTGCTCCGTCGTTTTTTTTTACTTATATGACCTTAGAATGTTTATTGACGTTACGAGTAAGAACATCCAAAAAAAAATTATTACCAATATTGATTTATTTTAAATTATGAATAATTCAATATGGAAAATTGCTCAGCATTATTTATCTTTAAAATTATGTTAAAAAGTCACATATACACACAAATCTAAAATATCCAAAAGAAATATCATCCGGAACACCAAAATTTTGAAAGTGAAGATAAATCTATCCCCTGTTACGCAATAATGTACCGTCTTTCGTTACCAGTTGGGTGCAGATTAGCGTCCTCGTGCTAATAGTACGAACTTAAGGCGCTACTCGGAAAAATATGGACTTTTTGATTTAAAACTATAGGACGGTTACAGTTGTTACAAATCTGGTAATAAGATATATATTTCTTCATACCTTTATCAAGAATCGTATAGTTTCAAAAACACGATTTTATGATTTTGCCTCGACACTTTTTCTTTTCGAAAAGACCTCTAAAAAATACGAAAAGTGAAGATTATTCTTAAATGGGGTTACTTACACTATTGGAAATTGGTTCAATTAGTGGACACCAATAATATTGAGGATCGTATAGAAGCAATTTTTTTTAATCGTTGTAGTTTTTTAATACGAAGTGATTTTGTGTTTTTTTTGCCTAATCTGCAAAATCGGTCTCGCTCTCGCGCGCGTCGTTTTCTCATTGCTATCTCGCTTCAGCACATTTTTTCCGAGTATCGCCTTAAACGCGTGACCCTGTGTCTGGGGGCACAACTGGGGGGCCGCGTTTGTGTCGTCGGTCGCTGTGTGATTCTTTCTTTTTTGTTTTCTTTGTACAATCAGGGACAAATTCGGTGAACCACTTCCTGCTTATTTTTGTGTAGCTAGTGTGACTTCAAAAAAAAGTAGCTCCTCAGTTTGACCATATTATAGTATTCTTTGGTTTGGTTTGACTAGGTATGTTTGTATGTATGTTTGGCCGATTATCTCGCGTTTGGCTGAACCGATTTTTATGCAGTTTTAAGAAAAGTATTTTTTACATTTAGGAGAAAGTTTTGGTATTTTAATCGCCTTCGAAGAAGAAGGTTCTCAGTTTGACTCGTATGTTTGTATGTTTGTCTCCGAGTTGCGGTTTTCAGAAAACTATTTGTTACATTTAGAAGGTTTGGGCATTTTAACCGACTTCAAAAAAGGAGGTGTTCAGTTTGACCCGTATGTATGTATGTTTGACTTTGAGATGCGGTTTTCAGAAAAGTATTTGTTACATTTAGGAGAATATTTTCGAATTTTAGCCGACTTCAAAAAAAGAGGTTCTCAGTTTGACCCGTATGTTTGTCTTTGAGATGCGGTTTCCAGAAAAGTATTTGTTACATTTAGAAGGTTTTGCATTTTAACCGACTTCAAAAAAGGAGGTACTCAGTTTGATCCGTATGTATGTATGTTTGACTTTGAGATGCGGTTTTCAGAAAAGTATTTGTTACCTTTAGGTAAATATTTTGGAATTTTAGCCGACTTTAAAAAAGGAGGTTCTTAGTTTGAGCCGTTTGTTTGTGTTTGTCTCTGAGATGCGGTTTTCAGAAAAGTATTTGTTACATATAGAAGGTTTGGGCATTTTCACCGACTTCAAAAAAGGAGGTGCTCAGTATAACCCGCATGTAATGTATGTTTGACTTTGAGGTGCAGTTTTCAGAAAAGTATTTGTTACATTTAGGAGACTATTTTGGAATATTGGCCGACTTCAAAAAAGGGGGTTCTCAGTTTGACCCGTATGTTTGTCCTTGAGATGCGGTTTTCAGAAAAGTATTGATTACATTTAGAAGGTTTTGGCATTTTAACTAACTTTAAAAAAGGAGGTGCTCAATTTGACCCGTATGTATGTATGTTGGTCTTTGAGTTGAGATGCGGTTTACATAAAATTATTTCTTTACATTTAGGAGAGGGTTTTGGTATTATAACCGACTTAAAAAAAAAGGTTTTCAGTTTGATCCGTTTGTATGTATGTTTGTCCGCGATTATGTCATGTTTTCTGAACCGTTTTTGATGCTTTTTTCAACAGGCAAGTATTTTTGATTGATGCGGTCTATGTGTACATCCTACTAACATAGCTATTTAAATAATGCCACGAAAAAGTTAGAAATAATAGCTCTAATAGGTACTGTATTCACACCAAATAACGTAAGTACTTTGAAGTCGGGCGGGATTAAACAAAAACACCAAAACATGTAGGTACACTTGACAGCACATCAAGTTAAACAGTTGAACTGCGATAACAGCTTTTATTACGTAGGGCATAAAGGCGTTCTCAAGGTCAACATGTATAGTCTGATGTGCCGCCGTGTGTACATGTTTCACACCCGACTTCAAAATACTCGTACTTACATTATTTGGTGTGAATACAGTTATTAGAAGTATTATTTCTAATTTTATTGTGGCATTTTTTTAAAGCGCTTTTACTTTTTTATAAAATATTTTTTTTTACTATTTGGTTATTTATTAAACTAGGATACCTAGAACAATACATAAGCGATTAGCGAGTTGATTTTAACTGTCTACGTTTACGAAAACTATTGGATGAACTGCTCATGTCGGTAAAGTAGTTAAACGACATGAATGGGATAGAGCGATAGTTTTTGATTACGAATACAGTTTGCCAAACTCATACTAAGTTTTACTGGTTGTACGTGCACACAAAAATACAACGTTCCATAGCGAGCAACAACAACCGTAACGTGTATTATAAACGCAAAACAACCATCGACCGGGAGGCGACCGTCGGTAACCCTACCTGCTCGAGTATCATCATAAATAATAATAAATAAAATAATAAATAACTTCTTACATTCACACCAATTATCTAAGCCCATGTTAATTTCATTAAGAAACTGTATTATGGAAAACTTGATAACGGATAAATATATACTTAAATACTTTTTTGTTTGTAAATACATACCTAATATACATAGTTACACCCAGACCAAGACAAATAGACATGTTCATGCACACAAATATTTGTCTTGTTCGGGAATCGAACCCGAGACCACTGGCGCAGAATGTGGGTAGCCTTTTTTTGTTTGTAAATACATACTTAATATACATAGTTAACACCCAGACCAAGACAAATAGACATGTTTATGCACACAAATATTTGTCTTGTTCGGGAATCAAACCCGAGACCACTGGCGCAGAATGTGGGTAGCCTACCCCTGCGCCAAATCGGTCGTCATCATCAATCATGACATGCTCATTGTTAGTAGTAAGACAAAAAGTTACGTTAAAAATAGATTAGGTTGTCTAGTCGCAACCTGGCCCTCTTAGTACAGTCATGAAAAAAGTGCGGCTAAAATGATGAGAAAATATATCATCAGGTACCAGCATGAAACGCTGTTCATACGATCAGGCTTGATAGATAGACTAGAAAAATGTGGTCTGCCACGCTCCGTCTTGGCCACGTTGTCAGTTCGAGCGATTTTAGCGGCGGCTTGCGGGGTGGTTTTCATGTCATGGGGTACCAGTATCAAACTAACGTCTTATTGTAACTTAGGCCAACCTACTACCAAAAATACTGGTCTGCCGACCCGCAGCCTGGCTGCCTTTTGTGTCCGAGCAATTTTATGTTTGTAATGTTACTTACATCTATTATATGTGGTCGTCCGAATCAAAAGGGACCTTGTAGCTCTCGGCACTTACGCCTTTATTGCTGTTGTTCGAAAACAAAACAACAAAAATAAAGACGTATGTGCCGGCCGCAATAAGGTCCCTTTTGGTTTGGACGACCACATATATTAATGTATAGGGTTGCACGGAAATTCGACTATAATATTAAAGGAGACTAATATTTTATATTAATAGTAATTAACCATTTTAGAAAAATTTCACTTTAAATTTGTTTTTTGCGAAACACTACCTACCTTTACTGCTCTAAGTTAATTTATTTTTATTTCTTTTTCGCACTATTGAGTATTTGCTATTTTTGAGAAGGGGTGTATCAGTTAACAAAAATAAATAATGAAACTCGAAATAACTGCTCTCAGTTTTTACATAGTAACCGCAACTTTCAAGCACGTTGGTTGGATAAAATCGTAGAAAGTTAATCTGCAGATGAAATGCAAACACTTCAACATCTTTTTGGCAATCCAAAAAGGTAAAAATAAGCATTACGTTAAACACAGTTAAAAATGACATGTTGCAGTATTTTTATCAATCACAACACATGTTTTACGTGCTCACCCCTACCTATAAGCCTATAACTAACACAAAGGATAATGGGTCTTTTTATATGGCGAATTGACGTAGTACAACTAACAGAAATTACATCCTTTTCATTTGTAGTACTCGATAGTAGGCCTAGTTAGAATAACCTTTACCTAATTTCATCTGCATTATCACCCACACTGAAGAAAAGTCAAGTCCAAAAGGTGTATAATAGCTGGAATTAAAAAGTCGAAATACCCTGATGATATCGAATAAAGCGAACAATAACTGAGTGCATCCGCGCGCTTTAGCGGATAGGGATTATGGCAAGATAATGAAAAAATAACTCGAAAAAATTCATATTATTTTCAATTTATAAGCTATCCTGTTAAATTGCTCACCTGGTAACCTAAAGCACGCGCACATTAAGGGCCGACGCGAAGCTTTCAAGTTGGAAAAGGCGATTAGCAAGTTACAATGGGATGTCATTGACATAACTGAGGTCCGAAGTGAGGAAGAGGACTTGATTATCCTACTATTCAGCTTATACCTTGCTATACCACCGGGTGGGTAACCAGCAGTCCATTGGTGGTGTTGCGTTCATCGTCCACAAATCCCTCGTTAACAACGTCGTCACCATAGGGAGTGTGTCGAGCAAGGTAGATAGATACGCTACCCACCTACTCAAAATATAGAAACGGTATATGGTGCATATCATACAGGTCTTCGCTCCGACCTCGAAACACAACGATGTTGAAGTGGAGGCTATGTATGGGGAGATCTCTAAAGCCATTCAAAGCTATACAAAACCCACTACACGTTTGTGACAGGGGATTTCAATGCAAAATTGGGGCATCGTTACGGTGATGAGTTGAGAGTGGGGCAATTTGGATTTTGGCAACGAAACGAAAGAGGCCTGATGCTGGCAGACTTTATGGAGCGGGGGAAAACCTCTTCCTACTGATGAACTCCTTTAAAAAGCCCGTAAGCCGCAAATGAACCTGGATTAAACCGGAGGGTAAAGTAAGAAAGATAGATTTTATATGTCGACGAGGAAGCCAATATTTAATGATGCCATTGTATTCAACCTCGTAAAGACAGGAAGCGATCACCGCACAGTTAGAGCACATTGAGTTGAGTAACAACGTCAAGCTGGAAAGATCTCGACTAAAAAAATCTACGCTCCGACCAAAACCAGCACAAATTAAAAAACGCGAGTGCTTTCCGCTCGAGATTCAAAACCGCTTCTAAGCCCTTCCATCCAAGCATCGATGTGGACAATCTATATACAACATGGTGGTGGATACTGCCCGCACGGAAATGTCCAGTTATTATAAAACTCGCCGCAACAAATCAAAGAAACTCTCCGGCCACACGCTCTGACTCATGGATCAGGGAGAATTCACTGTTCAATGTTTAATTAAAACAACCGTCCACTGAACAGTTATTATAACTTATTTTTTGTTGTTCCATTTTTGCACAAGTTCACAGACACGTGTCTCAAGCGGATAGCACTCGCGCTCGTACACGACCGAGACAGACCCAGATATCATGTCTGTGAGCGGTATCTATGTGTACGTTGCTCGAGCGAACTTTGTATGTAGATTGTCTTCTGTACCTATTTATTTTGTGCCTCTATCATGCTTCGAAAATTAAGCCATTTAATGATCATGAATGTAATTTTTATTATTCTTTGAATGTAATGTATATTTTTTTTTCCTTTACATCAAACAATATTTTTTTATTTTATTTGAACTTCAGATTTTACACAGTAAAACTGAAAACTATACACACAATCGTTAATAGTCTTTCAATTTCAATCGCCAAACTGCATGGCAATTTGTTGGCGAAAAAAAGCACTAATATCCATTATTATTGTGTTTGCTACACGTACGTCTACATTATGGGTATAACAATTTTATTATTGTAGAAGCAACAAAAGAATCACAATACTTATTATAACATATACATAACCTGACATAATAATATATTAATACAATAAAAACAATTAAAGGCAAATTTAACATTCTGAGGCTAATTTCTCTAAAAGGGTAATCTTTTAACTTAGTTTTAATAACAGTCATACACAATTTATCCTCTTCTTTTTACAAACTTATTTCGTTACATATTTATTTTTTCTATATGTCACTGCTTTCTCTGTCAATACGTCTTTAGTTTAGCTACTTTACCTAGAGTGTTATACCTATTTGTATTGCCAAAAAGATGTTGAAGTGTTTTTATTAATCTGCAGATTAACTTTCTAAGATTTTTTTTAAGTTGCGATTGCTATGTAATAAACCATAATTTAAATAGTTATTGTATGATAGCACTTATTTCGAGTTTCATAATTTATTTTTGTTAACAGGTACACCCCTCCTCAAAAATAGCAAACTCTGTAACTTAACGGAGCTAAAAAGAAATAAAAATAAATTAAATAAGAGCAAAACTCAAAAGGTAGTGTAGTGTTTCGATAAAAAAACTAAAAGTAAAATTTTTCTGAAATGGTGGTACACCCCTCCTCAAAAAATAGCAAAAACTGTAACTTAACGGAGCTAAAAAGAAATAAAAATAAATTAAATAAGAGCAAAACTCAAAAGGTAGTGTAGTGTTTCGATAAAAAAACTAAAAGTTAAATATTTCTGAAATGGTTAACTTTTGGATATAATACATTATTAATAACCTAAATGGTGGTGTCGTTTAATATTAAGGTCGAATTTCCCTGTTACTCTGTACATTCATATTATTGATGTAAGTAACAATACAAACATAAAATTGCTTGGGCACAAAAGACGGCCAGGCTGCGGGTCGGCAGACCAGTTTTTTTTGTAGTTGGTTGGCCTAAGTTACAGTAAGACGTTAGTTTGATACTGGTACCCCATGACATGAAAACCACCCCGCAAGCCGCCGCTAAAATCGCTCGAACTGACAAAGTGGCCAAGACGGCGCGTGGCAGACCACATTTTTCTAGTCTATCTATCAAGCCTGATCGTATATACAGCGTATCATGCTGGTACCTGATGACATATTTTCTCATCATTTTAGCCGCACTTTTTTCATGAATATACTAAGAGGGCCTGGTTGTGGCTTGCCTAGCCGCCAACCTAACCAGCACCAACAACTCAACTTTTTTAACGTAACTTTTTGCCTTCTAACAATGAGTATGTCATTGTGGTACTCTATAGTAGGTAGAATTACCGACGGTCGCCTCTCGGTCTACCATTTATACAACTATTTGGTAAAGACAATGTCAACATAATTATTTTGCCTCGGCGATTGATACGTGAAAATAGAATCTATAGATCGCGCGAGCGGACGGCGGCGGCGCGGTGGCGGGGCGGCGGGGAACCCGTCCTGTACGGCTCCCGCGCCCCGCTCCTACGCCTCGCTTCGTACTCACAGCTCCCGATTGCTGAATTAAGTTTTTCTATGTAAAATGCTTTTAGGTTTTGGTTTTTTTTTGGATATTGTTGTAGTTGAAAATAAAGTGAACTGTGTACTTAAATCAATAAATAAAACAGATAGAGAAATTTGCCACTGCGAGTAAAACGGCAATTTTTAAAATAGTTTAATTACATGGTTTATTTTTTAGATTTTCATTTTGTGGTTATAAAACTTCAATAAAATAGCATTTCCGTAAAAAAGTTCGACGGAGAAATTTTACGGTTCGAGTCACACCAAAAATACATATTTTAGTAAAATTTAATGTTTCTGCTGGGATATGTTTTTGGACATTTCATAAATCATTTTAATACGTTACATGAATATGTATGGTGAAGAAAGTTTCAACGGAGCATTTTTCCTCAAAAAGATATCTATGAAATATGACTTTCATTAAAAAAACCTAACTTCTATTATTATTATTCTTTGGAATTTTATACAATACTTTTAATTTATTGATACTTTATCACGCTGTAAAGTTTTTTCTGACTGACGAATTACTGTTTGGGTCAACTAGCTTCATTTCCTACACTAATTGTTTTAATTCATTCTTTATTGGGTTCTTTCAACAAATTTTGTTGTGACTATTTTTTTTTCTGTGTGTTTTTTTTAAATGTGTAACCTGCACGTTGTCACTTATGTTATGATTTAAGTGTAGGTATATATATATATTTTTTTTAATGTTGTGTAATAATTGTGTGTGTATTTAGAGAAGGTGTTCAGTACACCCCTGCCTAGACCCGCGGAATCGGCATGGCGCAGTGGAAGGTTATCATGAGTATAGACTCCGGACAAAACTTGGTTTCAGCCGGGATGTAACTGAACAATTGAAACTGCGATACACAGCGACTTAATGTGAAGTAAGGTGATTGTACATACGGGTCTGTGGTGTCGAAAGTCTCCTGGGCTGCGGAGAGAGGGGGCGCACCCCCTGGTTCCTTCTTCTTCTGCAGACCTTACCAATTCGTCACCTTACTCACAAAACAAACACTACACAGGGTCCCAAAACACTGGGCGTCCCAAATACACAATAACACACGCGGGGCTTGCTTATTAAGATATATTGTCCCGACAACAACGCGTGGTGGAAGGTTATCTTTCAAAGCAACGCGACCGGCCACTCGTCCAGATGGCGTCAAAATCTTGGTCGTACAAAACGGGATCAAATCGATAATTTAAGATTCAATTCAGGCTCGATATGCCAGGCATATTCAACGCGAGCGGTTTTTAACAATTCAGCAAAATTAATCCGACATTTTTCTTTCAAGAATTCCAATCAAGTGGAACTGTCAACTTCAAGTGACAGCTAAATGTCAATTTGACGTGACATTAGAGATGCGTTCAGAAACGTCGATCTTTTCCGAACATCCCCCCGCCCCGGACCGTTAAGAACGGTACGTCAATCTACGGGTAATCGGGAGAGCCCACTAACTGCTCTCTTCAAAACCGAATCTCGAACCAAAACCTCAGCAAAACGAGGAACTCCGTCAGTTCCGGGGTAGAGTTTAACAATGCGCCCCCTTCGCCAACATAGGGGCGGCAGGTTAGCATCCTTAATCAACACGAGGTCGCCAGTCTGGGGTGGGGTGGTTTTATCTGTCCATTTCACGCGCTGTTGTAGGATATGCAAATACTCCATCGACCAACGTGCCCAGAAGTTTTGGGACATCTGTCTCAAAAGTTGGTATCGCGACAAACGATGGGATCCTACATCCTGAATCGGATATTCAGGCAAAGCCAAAAGGGGCTGTCCGATCAAGAAATGACCTGGGGTCAACGCTTCCAGGTCATTCGGGTCCGAAGACAACGGGCACAAGGGTCGCGAGTTGAGGACGGCCTCAATTTTACAAAATACCGTATCAAGTTCCTCAAACGTGAGAATAGTTTCTCCAATCACGCGACGCAAGTATGTCTTGGCAGCCTTTACACAAGCTTCAAAAATTCCTCCCCAGGTCGGACAAGCTGGAGGGCTAAACTTCCAGATTATCCCACGCCGGGAGAGGGTGGTTCCAATGTCTATTTTATTATCAACAAAAAACTTAACTACTTCCTTAAGATAATTACACGTTCCCTTATAATTAGTACCACAATCGGAACGTATCAATGTCGGCAGTCCTCTACGGGAAACAAATCTGCTCAAGGCGGCGACAAAGGCTTCGGTAGACAATTCCGAGACAATTTCCAAATGGACAGCCTTGGTGGACAAACACACAAACACGCACAAGTACGCCTTATAGGTTTTAGCATTACGCAGTCTCGAAGCCTTTACAGTAAAGGGACCGGCGAAGTCGGTGGCGACTCCGGCAAAAGCTCTACATTCCGTGACGCGATCAGCAGGCAAATCACCCATCTGGGGCTGCATGGTCGCGGCCTTCAATCGATAACAAGGCAGGCAACGGAAAACCACAGTGCGAATGGCTCGACGAGCAGACAAAATCCAAAATTCACGCTGCAAAATGGTCAACAAAGCATTACAGCCAGCATGTTGTGCATTCACATGTCGATCTGTTATTATCAGTTGAGTCAAATGTCCGGCTTTAGGTAACAAAAGGGGGTGACGAGCTCCATACGGCAGGTTCGCATTTCGAAGTCTTCCGCCGACTCGCAAAAGCCCACTCTCGTCCAGGAAGGGATTTAATCATTTGACATGGTTAATTTAAATTACCATTAGAGACAACGGAGGCATACTCTAGCCCAGTATTGACAAGAGGAAGGCCTAAATGTTTAAAAATAGTACACCAGAATATCCAAGGCTTTTCTGCTGGCAAAGACCTAGAAATAAGTTTATTTTTAAATTGTGAAAATATTGATGTGTTATGTGTTACTGAACATTGGTTAAAAGAATATGAATTATTGTTAAATTTGGATAATTATAGTGTTGTAAGTTCATTTAATAGAAAAACTACAATAAGGGGGGGTTCTTTAATAATTTTACCTAATAACACACAATATAAAGAGCGAAAGGATATAGTATCCCTCTCTGTTGAACGAATTTGTGAGATATCATGCGTGGAACTTGAACAAATGATTATAATCTGTGTATATAGCCCCCCTGGAGCAAATTACACAGTCTTTGAGTCCACTATGGAGGATGTTTTGAAAATATGCTGTCGTAAGAATAAAAAAATTGTAGTTTGTGGAGATTTTAATATAGACATCTTAGATATTAAATTAGCACAACTCTCCGGTAAATTCCTTAATCTTTTTAGATCATTTAATTTGCTTCACACTTTTAATGAACCGACGCGAATTACGCCAACATCGGCCACTTGCTTAGATAACATCTTTTCCAACTGTAACTTAATTGAGAAATCGGTAATTAATATTATTAAATCCGACCACAGTGGACAACTAGCTTCTTTTGAGCACTATAATGTTACTCCTAAACGCGAAGTAATTTGCAGGCCAATACCGAAACGTGGTATTAATAAATTTAGAAATAATGTACAAGATAAAGTTCAATGTTTGCCAGCTTCTGCTGACGCTAATAACTCTTATCAATCATTATTTGATATTGTTGAAAAAGAATTTTAAACAAAAAGTTATAAAGTGTAATGATCGTAAGAAGTTCAGTGACTGGGCCACACCTGGTATTTATAATAGTAGAAGAAAGTTATTTGAACTCTATGCACAAAAAACGACCTCCTGTGATCCTAGCTTCATTGAATATGTCAAGAAATATTCAAAAACATTTAGGAAAGTATGTGCTTTGGCAAAATCTAGGTATATTTCAAATAAAATTAAATCATCTGAAAATAAAATAAAAGCTACCTGGAGTATTATAAACCAAGAAACTGGCAAAACAAAAAGCAAAATTAATTCATTTAACTTAAAAATTAGTGATCAGACTTTTGAATCGGATATTGAGGTGGCTAGTGCTTTTGAAGGTTTCTTTGCTCGAATACCGTTAGAAACTACTAGCAGACTTAATTCTTGCCCCAACACCGCTGTCTCTCTTATGGAATCTAGTGTGAACAAGTGCCAGGAAACATTTAGTTTTAGCTATGTCACTACCGAAGATATTATTAAAGCATTCAAAGCAATAAATATTAAGAAAACAGAAGATCTCTGGGGCATATCTACAAGTATCATCAAATCAATAATTGATGTGATAGCTCCATCATTAGCAATAATTTTTAACCAATGTATAAGTGAAGGGGTCTTTCCTAATTTAATGAAGAATAGTAAAATTATTCCTCTGTTTAAAGCTGGTGACAAAAGTGACCCAGCAAATTTTAGACCTATATCCATACTACCAGCAATAAGTAAAATATTTGAGAAATTAATTTATGCTCAACTTTTAGAATATTTTAAATTAAATAGTATACTGCATGAGAAACAGTTTGGTTTTTCAAAAGGTAAAAGTACCACTGATGCTGGGGTTGCATTTCTAAAACATGTACTTGATGCCTGGGAGGACAAGCAGGATGTAATCGCTATTTTTTGTGACCTTTCCAAGGCATTCGATTGTGTTGATCACCAAACACTATTAAGGAAGTTAAAACATTATGGTGTTTCTGAAATGTCAGTAAGCCTTATGCATTCATATCTGTATGAAAGAACTCAGAAGGTAGTTATTAATAAAACTGAGTCTACCGGAGCTCCCATTACTATGGGCGTACCCCAAGGATCAATATTGGGCCCGCTGTTGTTTTTAATATACATAAATGACCTTCCTTACTACGCGAAGAATTTATGTGAGACGGTGCTATTTGCCGATGATACATCTCTAGTCTTTAAAGTAGATAGAGGTGATGACTGTTCTGACGAAGTAAATAGTGCTCTTTCAAAAGTGTCACATTGGTTTAATAGTAATAATTTATCATTAAACTCAAAGAAAACTAAGTGTTTAAAATTTTCGTTACCTAATGTAAGACAAGTTGATTTTCATATTAGACTAGACGGCGATACGGTCGAATTCATTAACAATACAAAATTTCTAGGTATTATATTAGACTCGCGACTACAATGGGATCCTCATATCGAAGCCTTGGCGAGTAGACTCAGTTCGGCTGCATTCGCAGTTAAGAAAATAAGGCTCTTAACCGATATTGAAACGGCTAGAATAGTCTATTTTAGTTATTTTCATAGTGTTATGTCCTACGGCCTTTTGTTGTGGGGCTCAGCCGCTAACATCCAAAGTATATTCGTGCTCCAAAAAAGGGCTATTCGCGCCATTTACAACCTCCGATCGAGAGATTCTTTAAGAGATCTATTTAAAGAAATAAACATTTTAACTGTTGCAGGACATTACATCTATGAAAATATAATTTATGTGAAAAAGTATTATAATACATTTGTAAAGCAGAGCGATATTCATCGCTTTAACACAAGAAGTAAAGATAAACTTGTCGTTCCCAAGTTTAGGCTAGAAAAATCCAGAGCCTCATTTCTGGGGAAAAGCATAGCCTTTTTTAATAAAGTTCCACAGCATATAATTGAACTACCATTGCATAAATTTAAATGTTACATTAAAGAGTCGCTGATGAGCAAAGGATACTATAATGTAGACGATTATTTGAATGACCGCAATGCATGGTCATGATGTAACACATAACATAATCACTGTTTAATATGATGTATATAAGCAATTGTTGTATTAGTAACGATATGTTTTTTTTTTGTAAATGTCGTTACCTAACTAAGAAACGCTGGCAAGTTTCTTGCGCCCATTCTTCTTGTCAGTTAAAAAAGTCTTGAATGGGTGGTAGGAAAATATTGACGATTCATAAGTACATATTTATTATGTCTAAGTGAATAAAGAATATTTTTATCTTTATCTTTATCTTTAATCGCGATACCGCGCCCTTCAACTTGCGACGGCCTAAACGCAAAATTTCAATCTCGGACTCAAAACTATCAGCTTGTACTCTCCGGACCCAAAACAAGAGCGCGTCCCTACGCTCGTCCGGAGTGAGAACCGACGAATCACGCCTCGCGCGTGGGTTTCTGCAATTGTACGCAAAACGTCTGATCCAAGCGGTAACACCAAGCAGCTTCTGTAAGGAGCTGTACCGATCCAACAACAAATCCTTTTCCCCGGCGGGGTTAGTCTCCAGGACGCATGCCCGCATATCAGGAACGGCTACGTTCGACAACGCTGGAGAGGGCGGCCACTCCGACTCAGACCGCATCAACCACTGTGGGCCCCACCAGAGGGGGTGGTTAATTAGGGTTGGGGCTACACAACCCCGAGACGCACAATCCGCGGGATTCATGGTTCCCGGCACATGTCTCCAAATCAACTCGATGTCGGAATTACAAATCTGCGACACTCGATTGGCCACAAACACGTCCAAGGTGTGCGCCGGAGCCTTCAACCAACAAAGGACGACCTGACTGTCCGTCCAAGCATAAACCTCTTGTATCTTAATAGATCGACCTAATGTGAGCCATACGTGGTTCAACAAACGCATTAGGAGGGCAGCTCCACACAATTCCAACCTCGGGATCGTATGACGAGTCCGAAGGGGAGCGACTTTGCTTTTCGCTATCACCAGATGCACAGCAACAACTCCGTCAACAGTAACGGTGCGGAGGTACACGGCCGCAGCAAATCCACGTTCGGAGGCATCGGAAAAGCCGTGAAGAGTAACTTTACAATTTTCAGAAGGGAGGAATAGCCTCGGCAAATGCACTTCATTAATCTCGGGGAGGGATGAAACGAAGCTCGACCAATCTCGGAGTAACTCGTCCGAGAGGGGTTCATCCCACGACACACCCGAAGCCCATAACCGTTGCAAGAAACACTTGGCCATAAACAGCACGGGGCAAATCCACCCATTGGGGTCAAAGGTACGTGCGACAGTAGACAATACTAAACGCTTGGTCCAGACTTTCGGTGGTCGTAAATCCACACAATAAGTGAACGTGTCAGAGACCGGTTTGTACTGTACGCCAAGGACGGTCACCACATGGGGATTATCAACATTTTCGAATAGGTGGGGGTCCTGCTGGTGCTCTTCGGGCAAACCTACCAGTACATCAGGCGAGTTGGATATCCATTTCCTCAACTCGTAACCTCCCGACTACAAAAGGGCGGTGAGTTCGTCTCTCAGGACAATCGCCTCTGAGACAGATGAGGCGCCCGTGCAAATGTCATCCACATAGACGTCACTGGCCAAAATGGCGGAGGCGCGAGGGTATCTCAAGCGCTCCTTCTCGGCCAACTCCAACAAAGAACGAATCGCAACAAACGGGCTCGAAGCCAAACCGTACGTATTCGTATTCAATTCATAAATCAACAAGGGGTCCCTAGGACTCTCTCTCCACAAAATCAATTGGTACCTCCTATCCTCTGGATGGAGGTACCAATGACTCAACGGAGCGCCAATCCAAATCGCTCACGGACATGTGCCCTAACTCCTCATACTCCCGCATGAATTCAACATACTTCTGGCGGAAGACCGGATCCTTGCTCATGCGACGCTCCATCGCCACTAGCCTACGTTCCGCTAGCGGTCGGGATTCGCCCAGAGGAGGTCGGCCGGCACGAAAGGGGAGACGGGTGATCAAACGACCAGAGCGGAGGCGACCAGTGTTATTCTGGTAATACAACTCGCATTCATCCGCTACTGGGTCGACCCGCGGGGCTGGTGGAGGTTCCTCAACCTCCCAAAACTTCTGCACCACTTCGGAGAGAGACACATTAAAAACAAGACCGCGATCCTCATCAAGGGAATCCAAAACGCGGCGAGCAGGGCCCATCACAACTGTACCGAGTGTCGTCTGCAGAGCTACCAAGCCATCTGGCTGCAAAACTCGCTTCCCCGTCAACAAAACTCGCCCCAGGACATCGGCTCCAAGGAGAGCATCAATCGGGCCTGGGCGGAAGAAATTTGGATCGGCGAGTGGGGAATCAGACACCAAAGACAACATACTCGGTCCCAAGTCAACTGAAGGTTGACGGCCAACAACTGTGTCCAACACAATCGCCGAGGTCTTAATGCCTGGCGTGGACTTATTACGTGATGTAAATGTGAAGTCAACATGCCCTAACAACCCGGGGACTTTCACATCGCCAACACCTCTCACGCCTTCCGTGTGGGGGTGCACCTTGAGGCCCAACCGCCTAACTAACCAAGATGACACAACACACCCCTGAGCACCGGAATCCAACAAGGCGCGAACTTCCACAAGGTCGCCATTCAATCCCCTGACAAGCACAGAGGCCGTGGGCAACAAAACGGTCTCTGGAGGGGTGGCTACAATCGACCGTAAACACGTTGATTGCTAGTATGTGGGGTCCCCAGACGTCCCCCCATGGTAAGGGGGTCGCTCATAGCGATCCAGTGGGTCCCATTCTCCCACATACAGCCTACGTCCAATTCGCCCGGTATCAGGCGGGTCCCGGCCCCTTGAAGACGGGGCGGGCGCCGCTCCAAACGCGGGTATTCGGCGAGCGGCGGCGAGAATCGGTGCCTAGCATCCACCGTGTACGTCGCCCCATAGTCGCGGGGGCACGGTGACCGATTTTCAGAAGGGGGGTCCCGGGGACCCCCGGCTGTGCGAGGCTCAACACGTTGCGGGGGGCTTCTACGACCTCCAGCATCGCTCGCAAAATCGAACCCCCTAGTTGGGGACCGATTTCCCATGGGGGGGTCCGTGGGACCCCCGCCCGTGCGAGGCTCAAAACGTCGCGGGGGGCCTCTACGACCTCCGGCAACGCTCGCATGACTCATCCCCATCCTTGGGGATCGGTTTCCCATGGGGGGGTCCCTGGGACCCCCGCCCGTTTGAGGCTCCAAACGTGGCGGAGAGCGTCTGGGGCCACTCTGGTGGCCACTAGAACTGCTGCGGGATGCAAACACCGCGGGGGGTCCGAGACCCCCACCCATACGAGGTGATCCTGCAGCGACGCGCTGCGGCGCTCCGCCGCCCTCTGGGCTGTTCATGCAGAGGAGGGGATGGTGGTTGCCCTTACAAAAGCGGCATGGGTGCGCTTGGGTACATTCGCGCTGCATGTGCAGGCCCAAGCACGAGTAGCACCATGTCCGTTGTCGCGCGATCTTTCGACGGCCTTGGACGCGCTGGTCGAGGAACTTATCACAACGGGTCGTGCTGTGACCCGGTTCCCGACAGTACAAGCAGCGGGCGGTCTCCTGGACGGCGGCATAGCGGCCGGGCGCGCGAGGGGCCATACGCCCCCTACGGGGGGGTCCGGTGGGGGACCTACTCTGTGGCACAGGTCGTTCGGGTCCCATAGGACCGGCCAGAGAGGAATTATCTGCCAGTCTACTCTCTCCTTCCAGGAACGTCAAGAGGTCCGAGAAGGGTGGCAGATAAGTCGCACTATCCCCACCATACTGCTGCTCAAAACGGACCTTAACAGAGTCCGGCAACTTTCCCAGGACAATGTGCAGTAACAAAAACGACCACTGCTCCACTGGGAGTTTTAAGTTGTTTAATGCGTTGTAGGCAACCAACAGCGGATTCAACAAAGCCACTCTCAAGTGCATCACGCTGGCAACGCGGGGTAAATTCAAAATGGCGGCAACATGGTTGTCCGCCAGACGTCGTACGTTCTGGTAACGACGGGCAATCAAATCCCTAGCAATAGGGTAGTTTTCATCCGAGGGGGCCAAATGTTGAACCGATTCAAGGGCCTCCCCTTCCAACACGGATAACAAGTAAGCCAACTTCTGGCCCTGGGTCAAATCATCCCGGGCATGTACGAGACTATCAAAAATATTAATAAAGCCCTCCCAGTCCTCTAGACGACCAGCAAAACGCCTTAAATCTAAGGGAGCCAATCTAGCAAATAGAGGGGGCATACTCTTAGATGTGACCGGGGACGGGCTCGGTTCATTCTCTCTTGCCACTTGCAAAGGTCGAGCCACCTGGGTAATTCTGTCCGCAAAATCATAACACTGGTCCACATCCAAACCGACTTCTTGTCGCATTTCCACATCGGTCTCAACAGTCTTTTCCAAAAATAAGGCATACTGTTCATCAACAACAGCCAAACGTATGGGCAGATCTACGTATCTGTTCAACAAGGCCTCCGTCCTATCCGGTCGATCCAACAATGCAACCGCAGAAGCTAACCACCGTAACTCAGAACGTATTTTGGCTTTAGCAGAGGAGGCCGTCATTGTAACGTCACAAATTTATCAACAAAAACAACAAATTCAAAATATTCACTATAACACAAAATCTCCAATATTTGGAGGTTATTAATATAATCAAACTTACCAATTAAACAGCGTTTCATTTGAATAACCTTTTATTAATTCAACCACAGTAGTTTCAGAACCAATATCCTTCCAACTTATTCTAAATTATCCGTCCAATAAATCTAATATCCATCCATAACATAATATCCGACCGACAAACTAGCAGGGTTTCCCCTTCACTTATCTGTACTACGAAAATCTGCAAGCAACTGACTGAATTTTACACTACCCGTCTTTTTATAGACGAACAGACATCCCAGTGTTGCCAGAGCTAAAAGTAACGTTCAACGATATGAAATGTTTCCATTATCAAAAATGACGTTAACGGTTAAAATTAAGGCTAAGCCCGCACAGCGATTAAAATTCGCGCGATTAAAAATCGCGATTTTGTAACTCATGGAATTGTATGTAGGTACACGCACTCGCGATTTAAAAATCGCGCGAATAAAAAATCGCTGTTTGCTGTGAAATAATCGCGCGTCTTAACCCGGCGGGAGGCGTGCCCATTTCTAGAAAATATTCTGTCGCTATCGGGTAAAAGTTATAATACAGGAGTGTTTTTTTCCATTTTTAAATAATGTTTAAACTTTGAAGTAAATAAGTAAAAATTAAAGTATACTTATTTTATTATATATTTTTTTATTATCATTTAAAATTTTTACTAAATATAAAACTCTTGCGTTACTGGCTGACTGACAGACAACGCACATCAGAAACTACTGGGCGCAAGAAACTGACATTTGGCATGTATTTTCCTTGGGGAGCGTAGTGGAGCACTTTAAGAGGATTTTTGGAAATTCAATTACAGAATTTTGCAATTTTGCAAACTTATGGCTTAGTATCTGAGGTCGAAAAGCTTTGAAATGTCAAGCCTTGAATCTTATCGACTAGATTTTAATGGTAGGTAGGTATGTACTCGTGCAGTTGAAAATGTCAGTTTTCTGCATAGTTTAATTTACAAAATACTAAGAATTTTGCGAAAAACCGGATATATAGACATAGATTATGACATTTCTCAATCTTACTTAATAAAGATAGGATTTAGGGTATTATATCATTGTGTAACTATCCGTGTTCTTGCAAAATCTAGCATTTTCACAAAAATCGATTAATCCATTCATCCTACGACATAATATTAAAGGCAACGACCGTTACTGACTGATCTATCGACGCAAAGCTCAAGTCACTGAATGGATAGCGTTGAAGTTTGGCATGCAGATAGTTATTATACCAAGGCATCCGCTAGGAATGTACTTCTCAAAATTCACATTCTAAGGAGATCGAGGGAAACGGGGTCAAACGTTTGTATGGAGAAATAGGAAAGAATATCCATACTAATATTATAAAGAGAAAAGATTTGTATTTTTGTTTGTAACGAATAAATTCAAATACTAGACCGATTTTGAAAATTCTTTCACCAGTAGAAAGCTACATTCTTGCCTGGTAGCATAAGCTATATTTTATCGAGATATCCCACGGGAACGAGTACTACGCGGGTAAAACCGCAATGAAGCCACTAGTTGTTAATAAAAAGATCTAAAGTGTGAACTCCGTTACTCGGAGTCGAACTCGAGTAAGTGAAGCCGTGGGTGAAATATAGCTTTAAAATATGTTTTTTTACTTTCAAGTTTAATTCTTGATAGTTTGGAAACTATTTCATTCTTACATAGGGACTCCACGGTGTTTTACGTGGTACCCATTTCCGTAGGAATATCGTGTTTAAATATATTCATGTCAATCAGAAATAATAAAGCTTTGAAAATCAGTCCAGTAGGTTTATTGAGTTTAGGCATTACAAACAAACAAAAAATCAAACTCGTATTCGTAGTTTGCTCTGAAAGATTTAATCTTTCCTTTTTAGTACGCTAAAAAACGTATTAAAAAAATTGCTTAAAACGTAGCGTAAAAAAATATAATAGTAATTATTATGTTTCACTTATTATAAAATCTTCAACTAAATCGTTCCGTCCGCGGCCGCTGGGTTAATTTGACGTCCCGCTCATCATACGCATGCGTACTATAGATAGTCAGATAGAACTACGAGTACCAGTATTCTATTTTCATATTAAAGGTCTGAACGCGACGGTATACCTACTTAATATGTTATGTTATGACTCATCTTCTGGCCGACGTCGGTTCAATAACGCGTATTACCTATCGTCGTCGGTCGGTACCAGTCAGCCGCAGTGACAACTAAACGGTCAAACGCTGTTTTGACGAACAGAAAATACGTAATTTATGTACTTAATATTGTGTTTTTTGGATGTCTAAATGGATGTAAAAAAGGTACATCCAGGTGCTGAGGTACTTATACCAAAACGCCACCATGTCAGTCCGGTTACAGAACCAGAGCTCTAATCCTATCCAACTACAGTGAGGTGAGACAAGGAGACGTCACCTCTCCGAAACTGTTCACTGTTTCTGTTGGAGGATATTTATAGGCTTCTGAACTGGAAAGGATGCGGCATCAGCATCAATGGCGAGTACCTAACACACCTTCGGTTTGCCGATGATGTAGTTCTTATGGCTGAGACCTTGGAAGACCTGAACACAATGCTCGAAAATCTCAGTAATGCTTCTCAAAGAGTGGGTCTTAAGATGAACATGGACAAAACGAAAATCATGTTCAATGCCCATGTTGCACTCGCTCCAGTTAATGTTGGGAACATTACACTAAGTTGGTAAGTCCAACTTTGAGAAAGAGATCTCTCGTCGAATCCAGCTAGGATGGGCAGCATTCGGGAAGCTCCGGCATATATTTGCATCCGAAATACCCCAATGTCTCAAGACGAAATTCTTGATCAGTGTGTGTTGCCAGTAATGACCTATGGAAGTGAGACGTGGTCTTTTACAATGGGTCTCATAAGAAGGCTCAAAGTCACCCAGCGAGCAATGGAGAGAGCGATGCTTGGTATTTCCCTGCTCGATCGAATCAGAAATAATGAGATCCGCAGGAGAACTAAAACTGGATGTCTCAATTTTCATAAAACGCACCCAACATATTATTATTATATTATTATATTTTGAAATAACAAGAAAAAAACTCCAATCAAGCTCGAAAACTAATCTAGAAAAAACACAACATGTATCTTTATCTCAAGACAAAGGCAAAGATTTTCAATCAATGTGTCTTGCCTTCTTCGCCTATGGGATGGAGACAACCACCCTGACGGAGAAATCTGTCGAAAAGCTCCATGTCGCACTATGGCTATGGAGGGCTATTCTACTGCTAGAATTCATATCCTGTGACTATATACGCACACATGCACGCATGCTACGCACACATGCACACAACAGCCAGTCAGCCCAGTGATGCCAGATTGAGGAGATTCTTTCAAAATTTGGAATTTTAATATTTCTAGTGAGGAATTATTTTATCAAAAGATGTAATCTGAGAAAAAATAAGATTAAAAAAAATATTATTTTCTATCCTTGGAAAAGTATTTATTGATTGATTACTGTATTAATTGTTTGATTACTCGGGGTTTTAAATTTCAGCCGGTATTGGTCGGAGCGTGGATTTTATCATTCGCAATCTTTCAAGCTTGACGTTGATATTCAATGCAGACCATGCGGTGATCGCTTCCTGTCTTAACAGCGTTGATCACAATGTCATCATTGAATATGTGCTTCTTTGTCGACATGATAAAATCGATCTCGTTTTTTACTTTACCGTCGGGACTTATCCAGGTCCATTTGCGGCTTACGGGAGTTACGGGCTCTTTAAAGAAGGAGTTCTCTCTCTCCATAAAGTCTGCTAGCATCTGGCCCCTTTCGTTCCGTTGCCCAAATCCAAATTGCCCCACTCTCAACTCATCACCGCAGCGTTGCCCCAACTTTTCATTAAAATCCCCCACCATAACCGTGTAGTGGGTTTTATAGTTATGTATGGCTTTAGAGATCTCCTCATACATAGCCTCCACTTCGACATCGTCGTGTATCGAATCGAGGTCGGAGCGTAGACCTGGATGACATTCAGAGAATATCGTTTTGATTTTCTGAGTATCAGGTATGCTACCCTGCTCAAGACACTTCCGATGGTGATCACGTTGTTGACAAGGAACTTGTGGACGTTGAACCCGACACTACCTAGGGACTGTTGGTCACCATCCCGGTGGTATAGTAAGTTACCGGATTGCAGGATAATCGAGTCCTTCCCCTCTCTTCAGACTTCAGATAACCCAATGATATCCCAATGTAACTTACTAATTGCCTCTTCCATTAGCTTCGCGTCGAGCTTCAGTGTACGCGTGTTGTAGGTTGCCAGATCGAGTCCTCGGTGTTGGTAGCCGGATCTTACCCCGGGGATTCTTAGCTCCCTCTGCCCGCCGATACCATAGCCCGCCGCTACCGTAGCTAGGAATAGCGGTACCGCCGGGGACTGGGGGCTGATTTACTTGTTGCGTAGCTATTTTGGGGTGTTTTGCCATAATCGCCACGCTTGGCAGGCGGGTTGGCGATCGCAGTTTGGCCTGGTGTTCAGGAGGCGCTGCTGCCCGTCTCCTAGAGAGTTATTGCTACTAAATGATTATACAATGGATTATTAGTAAAAATAAGAATAGTGCTAAAGAATATTAAACGAAGGATCATTAAAGCAAATGAAATTAGATAAGTATTACAAGGAATATTATGAAAAACAAGACAATACCTTTTTTAAACTTACTAGTATTTTGGGGGATTTCAGAGAGATCTGGGGGAAAGCCAGACGTTCGTAATCTGGCAACACTGTCGTTGGTGTATTTCGCGATTTTTTTATCGCAGTGCGTGGTAGCAAAAAACTCACGATTAAAAAATCGCGCGAATTTTTAATCGCGCGATTCAAAAATCGCTGTGCGGCCTTACGCTAACGGTTTTAAACTTGAATCCTGCAGCGCTACTCAGTCTAGACAACACAAAATGTCTATTTATTGCAATCAATTCTAACAAATTCGTCCATCCTGACCATCTTATCACGTCCTCGTGATTAATAAAACATCTATTACAACATTACAAACAAACAAAAAAAAAATCATCCGTTATTATGCCAATCCTACAGCTATAAATTATTTAAATCAGAATAGGTATACAATCTTACAAAGCTAGTGACAATTAAACAATATTTTGTACCTATACATAATATCCACATACTTAAATTTTGCAACACATTTGTAACAGTTGTACTTACCAAATCAATAAATACATAAGGTATTGTAAGTAATAATGGATGATAAAATAAAAATGCAACAACTATGATTTTCGTTACACAATAATAAATCAGTCTTCCTTTCCTTTTGATTAGCAAGTACGATAATTACCTATTCTATCAATCTTATAAATAATCAGGTATCATTATTAGTTTCGTGATTTACATTGCCATCTCTTTTCCATCTCTACCCTTATCTAAATCATCTTTTCAATTTTTTTCATACTCATCCTTTTCACTCTCACCCTTTTCACTCTCATCGTTTTCACTCTCACCCTTTTCACTCTCATCCTTTTCACTCTCACCCTTTTCACTCTCACCCTTTTCACTCTCACCCTTTTCACTCTCACCCTTTTCACTCTCACCCTTTTCACTCTCATCACTATCATTCATTCCTTTGAAATTTAACCAGGGATAAATACGTTCTACAGGGTGAATACCTCTATAACTAGGCTTTCCTTTTCTTTTTGTTAAAGGTGTATCTTCCACTAAATACCTATCATTTTCTAATATTTTTACAATTCTATAAGGTCCGTAACATTTTGGTACTAACTTCTTACTTTTTCCTGGACATTGTACGTTTCTTTCAACCCTAACCAAATCCCCAAAATTGGATTTCCTAGCTCTACATCTCGATTTATCAAATCTTACTTTTTGCTTCTCTTGATCAATACTAACGTGCAAATCTACATCATCACGTATTCTTTGAAAATCAATATTTGTATTATTTTCAGCCGTATCTAATGACGAAGCGATTTTACCATCACTCGTCCCTGATAACCGTAAGCCAAACAAAACTTCTGCAGGGGTTCGACCAGTACCTTTATTGATCGTGTTATTTAATCCCCATTGTACATCCAAGACCTTCTCGTCCCACAAAGATTCATCTAAGCCATGATTCATTGCGGTAAGGGCATCTAATACAGTGCGATTATACCTCTCCACTTGCCCATTGGCTCGTGGAGTGGCAACTGCATTCATGATATGGTGGACACCAACATTTTTCAAGTAATCACGTAACGATTTTCCGGTAAATGACGAATATCTGTCGGTAATAAGTCGAACAGGTGATCCAAATGTAGCAAAATATTCTTTAAAAACTTTAATTGTAGTGTTAGCCTTTGTATTCTTTACAGGTTTAATGGCTATAAATTTACTGTATGCATCGACTATTATAAGTAAGTACTTATTTTTATTTTTACTAGTGTTAAATAGCCCCAGATGGTCTGCATGAATGGTATGAAATGGGGTAGAAACCTTTGGAATAGGATGCAAGAATCCAGATTTCCTTCCAGATGGCGTTTTACTATGAGCACACTCCAGGCATGCATCCACATACTTTTTAATAAATCGCCTCATTGTAGGAAACCAGTATTTCTCACATACCTTATCCAAAGTCCTCTCGAATGCAAAATGGCCAATGCTATCATGACAAGCTTTTAGTATCTGCCATCTAACCCCTTTTGGTACAAACCATCTGAGTCCGTCGTCTGTAATTTTAAAGACATTATTATTTTTAACGCAATAATTTTGTTTAACATGAACTATATCATCACTATTGCTATCCTGCAATATGTTTTTGATTCTATTCACTTCACTATCCGTCATTTGAACAGTTTTCAACCATCCATCAGATATATTCAATACAGCTGGTAAAGTTTTACTAGAAGATTCTTCATCGATCGGATTCCTACTAAGGGCGTCTACGTGAGCCATCGAGCTACCGGTTTTATAAATGATATCACAATCAAATTCTTGAATCAGGCTCCACCAGCGAGCAACCCTAGGTATCATATCACGTTTCATAAATGTGGCACGGAGAGAGTTGCAATCGGTCACAATTGTAAAACTTATCCCAAATAAATACGATCTGAATTTTGCTAATGATGTTATTACTGCTAACGTCTCTAACTCATATGAAGAGTACCGCTGCTCTTCAGGCGAAGTCTGACGACTATAGTAAGCTACCGGTCTAAGATCCCCACATTCTTGACGTTGCAGCAAAATCCCACCTACGCCCCATTTACTCGCGTCGGTGTGTAACTCTGTTTTTAAATTAGGATTATACAAAGCTAATACTGGACGAGTCACTAAGCTATCTCTTATTACCTCAAATGCCACTTGCTGTTCAGACCCCCAGGCCCATTGTGTATCTTTCCTAAGCAATTTCGTCAACGGACGAGCTAGTGCTGCAAAACCCTTAATAAATTTTCGAAAAAAACTTGCTAAACCTACAAACTGGCGTACATTATGTACATTTTTAGGCACTGGAAAATGTTTAACTGCCTCAGTCTTTTTGATACCGGGCTTTATTCCGTTACTAGAAATCTCAAAACCTAAAAAGTCTACGGATGTTTGGAAGAAATGACATTTTGATAATTTAAGAGTTAACTTAGCCTCCCTGAAACGTTGAAATATAGACTCTAAATACTTTAATCCTTCTTCTATTGACACTGATGGGACCAAAATGTCATCCATATAGGCTACGGCAGTATCAAACCTCAATGGCCCTAGTGCTTTGTTTACCGTTCTTTGAAAAATGGCTGGCGCATTTGCCAACCCAAAAGGCATTCTATTAAACTCCCATTGTCCGTCGGGAGTAGCGTTGCCAAGTGTCCCGATTTTAGCGGGACGTCCCGCGAAATAGCCGATTTTTACAATGTCCCGCCGGGACAGGTATGTGTCCCGCATTATGATATTTTTCAGTTAGACAAAGAAACAAAACAATCAAAGAGTAATATTTCACCGAATATACATTTGAATCAATTATTTTGAGCAGTAGTTCGAAGTGTTTTTGTTTTAGCAGTATGCAGCTGTGGACCACGTTGTAGAAACAATTTCCTTAATTGCAAATTTTGAACATTTTAAGTATTCTCAGTTTTATTTTGTGTAGAGAGTAGTTATTGTCTCAAATGAATATTAAATGGACAGACGTGCGAAATGCGAAATTTACAAAAACTTATACGATTGGAGTTGCTGTAACATTCAATTTTCAACTATCTTGTAAAATTCTGTGATGAAAAATGAACAATTGCTGAAAAAAGCAAAAAGTGAAAAAATTGAAATATGACAAACAATATTATTAAAAAAGAAACGTTATCAATAAAAGCAAGAATTTATAAAAAATATACTTTTCATTTTTTTAGCTTTTTGTTTCTTGTTGTCCCGCGGCAAAATGCTTTGTCCCGATTTTTTTATTCAATTTAAGTGCATGTCCCGAGATTCTGAAAAAAATACCTGGCAACCCTAGTCGGGAGTGACAAAGGATGTTTTAGATTTTGATTCTTCAGATAGGGGTATTTGATAGTACCCACTTGCCAGATCTAAGGTAGTATAGTATTTATTGCCTGCAAGTCTATTCATCTGATCTTCCATGCAAGGTAAAGGATAATGCTGTTTAATAGTTCTCCTATTCAATGCCCTATAATCAACGCATAATCTTTTATCGCCTGTTTTTTTTTCGCACTAATATAATCGGACTAGCATAGGGTGAATTAGATTCGCGTATGATACCACTGTCAACCATTTCATCAACCATTCCCTGCACTTCATTTCTTTCCTTATGCGATAGTCTATAAGGTCTATAAATGATAGGTTGGTTATCATTTAGATCAATAGTCATTTGCTCTATATGTGTGCAGCCTAGCTCATTCAAGTTGGTAGCAAAGCAATCTCTATACTGATTGATCAGAGCTAACAGTTTAAGTTTATCGCCTTGGGACAAATCCCCTGAATTTATTTCATTCATAGAAAAAGGTTCATAAGTTACCGAGTCTATTTTGTTTATTGTAGATGTACCAAAGGATTCGATAACAATCTCTACACGTGCGAGTAACTCTCCTTTTTTTAAAATTAATTGGTTTGGATGTGTTGGGTATGACGATTATCAGACCCTTACCATTAATTAATTTGTAAACGCCTTCACTAACACAATACTCTCGATTAGGTTCACCCCTAAAACCGCTTTTTACATAAATACAACCGCTATACTTTGTATCGCTATCAACCTGAATGGCATCACTTTTATTGACAGTGATATCATCCAAAACTTTTAATATTGGTTCGTAACCGTTGAGGCACAATTTGAGATAGCGGGCATTACAGCTGACTCTACCAAATTTAGTTACCTGATCGGAAATCTGGATGCTAAATACGCACATGAAGTGGAGGACATCATCTCAAGTCCACCACCCGCCGGTTGCAGATATGAAAAAACAAAAGAACTTTTGATTAAGCGGTTTTCTTTGTCCGAGGAGGCACGAGTTAAACAGCTGCTTGATGGTGAGGAATTGGGAGACAGAAAACCGTCCCAGTTTCTCAGACACCTCCTCGCCCTGGCCGGACCATCTTTCAGCGATCAATCTATTATTAGACAGTTGTGGACAAGAAGATTACCAGATCAGGTTCGGGCAATTCTGGCATCTCATCCGGACCTTACATTAGAAAAACTTGCTGACCTGGCAGACAACGTTATTGAAGTTTTTAATCCAGCGCAAGTTGCATCGGTTGCATCACGTGCAGAGTCCAGTGTGCCGACTTCAAATACATTTGAGCAAAGATTTGAGAAAAGGCTGGATGATCTCTGCAAGCAAGTTGCCAGCCTCACTAGAAGCCGCTCTTCCAGCCGGTCCCGTAATGCATCTCCACAACGTTCCCGTGATAGAACTCCTGGCAAGCAAATTTGTTGGTATCACAGAAAATTTGCAGAGAGAGCTACCAAGTGTACCAAACCCTGCAGCTGGACCGAGGAAAACGCCAACAACAGTCAGTAGCGGCGGCGACTGATTGTTTGTCTTCCGGCCGCCGATTATTTGTAACAGACAGACGGTCCAAACACCGATTCCTGATTGATACTGGTTCAGACCTGTGCTGCTATCCCCGACAGTATGTGAAACAACCACTACTCTCTGAGGACTACAATCTCAGTGCAGCTAATGGAAGCACCATCAAGACCTATGGCAATGTCCCGCTGAGCCTTGACCTTGGGCTTCGCAGGAATTTTTCCTGGAATTTTGTCATCGCAGATGTCAGCACTCCGATCATCGGCTCCGATTTCCTAAGTTATTACAACTTGTTACCGGACTGCCGCAGCAAGCGCCTCATTGATGGGACGACGAAGCTAACCGCCTGCGCCGCCATAGCGCAAACCGAACAGGATAGTGTAAGAGCTATCTCTGTTGGCGGCACTCCATATGCTGACATCCTCGCCGAATTTCCGGACATTATTCGTCCGCCCGGATTACCCAGGACGGTGAAGCACAACACGGTGCACTTTATTAAGACTACTGATGGCCCACCGGTTGCCTGCCGCCCCCGTCGCCTCGCTCTCCAAAAACTTACCGCGGCCAAACAAGAATTTGAAGCCATGTTGCACTGTGGGACAGCTCAACCATCCAAGAGCGCCTGGGCTTCACCGCTGCACATGACCACCAAAAAGGATAAGACCTGGCGTCCATGCGGGGACTACCGCGCCCTAAACGCACGAACCGTACCAGACCGGTACCCCGTCCGGCACATTAATGATTTTGCCAACAACCTCGCCGGCGCCAAGGTGTTCAGCACCTGCGATCTGGTGAAGGCATACCACCAGATACCAGTTTTTAAGGAGGATGTACCGAAGACCGCCATCGTGACCCCGTTTGGCCTCTTCGAATTCCCCTTTATGACGTTCGGTCTGAGGAACGCTGGACAGACGTTTCAGCGTTTCATCGATGAGGTCACACGGGGTCTCGATTTTTGCTTCCCGTACATCGACGATGTCCTCATTTTCTCACCAGACGAGGAGAGCCATAAGGAACACCTCCGCATCCTCTTTAACCGTTTCAAGGAATACGGCGTCATCATCAACCCTGCGAAGTGTGTTCTAGGCGCCAGTGAGGTCGCATTCTTAGGGTACGTAATCAATGCCGAGGGTACGTGCCCACCCCAGGATCGTGTCCAGGACCTGCTCGATTTCCCTCCCCCTCAGACGGTGCAGGGCATGCGCAGATTCCTGGGCATGATTAACTTCTATCGCCGTTTCATTCCCCACGCTGCCCGGTTTCAAGCCCCATTGGTCGACGCTCTCGCTGCCACTAACAGCAAAGGTGCAAAACCATATCCATGGACACCTGAGCTGCTGACACAATTTGAAGATTGCAAGAGGAGCCTCAGTGACGCTACGCTTTTGCAGCATCCTATTAATGATGCTGCTCTTGGCCTGTACACCGACGCCTCAAGCGTCCACATTGGTGCCTGCTTGCAGCAGAAAAAAGACAATGATTGGGTCCCTCTTGCTTTCTTCAGCAAAAAATTGTCTCCCAGTCAGTCCCAATGGCCAGCTTATTACCGGGAACTCTTGGCGGTGTACGAAAGCGTACAACATTTTCGCCACATCCTGGAGGTCCAGCACTGCACAATTTTTACAGACCACAAGCCGTTATTGTATGCTTTCGTGCAGCGCCGAGAAAAGCTTCCGCCATCCCAACTAAATCAACTCACTTTTATCAGTCAGTTCACCACTGACATTCGTCACATCAAAGGTGAAGACAATGTGGTGGCTGACGCCATGTCCCGAGTCACGTCTATCAGCTTGGAGCAAGAGTACGAGACCCTTGCCCAGGCACAACAGTCCGACCAAGAACTCAAGGATCTGTTGTTACGCGATTCCCCTGTTCTCAAACTAGACAGGGTTACTGTGCCAGGCACAAACATTTCCCTATACTGTGACTCTTCATCAGGAAAATCGCGACCTTACCTGCCGCTGCAACTTCGGCGTTCAACCTTCAACCGCCTTCATGGACCTGGCTCTCGTGCTTCCGCACGCTTTGTTGCTTCACGCTACGTGTGGCCTGGTGTCGACCGTGACTGTCGCTCTTGGGCCCGTGAATGCCTCGCCTGTCAGAAGAGTAAGATCACTCGGCACGTATCAGCCCCACTCGGTTCCTTCAATACGCCATCCGGTCGTGTCCTTCACGTCCATATGGACATCATCGGTCCACTACCAGTCTGCGACGAATTCCGCTACTGTTTGACCGCCATCGACAGAGTGACTAGGTGGCCTGAAGCTTGGCCTATGCGGACGATTACTGCCGAAGAAGTGGCCGACACGTTCATTCGCGAGTGGGTGTCAAGATACGGAGTACCCTCGGTCATTACAACAGATCGAGGCGCTCAATTTGAATCCGATCTGTTTCGGCGACTTATGTGCAATTTTGCCACGAAACGGATCCGCACCACAGCGTACCACCCCGCTGCAAACGGAATGATAGAGCGTGTACATCGCCAGCTGAAGGCTTCCCTCATGTGCCATGGTGGTTCATGGACAAAGGCCCTACCATTGGTGCTCCTAGGGATGCGGTCAGCCTTCAAGGAAGATATAAAAGCCACTTCATCCGAGATGCTTTACGGCGAAAGTCTCCGCCTGCCAGGTGAGCTCCTGGTTGAGGTCCCTGCGCCCGCCAACAGTGAAGATGCCGCAGATTTTGTCGTCAGATTACGACAACACATGGCAGAAATTCGACCAGTACCTGCGTCACGACACTCACAACCCGGGACCTTTGTATTCAAAGATCTCTCCACGTGCTCACATGTTTTCTTACGTGAGGACGCCGTTCGTCGTCCCCTTCAGCCCCCATACTCTGGTCCTTACCAGGTAATAGACAGACACAATGATAAAAAAACCATTACCATCAGTTTTAAGGGCAAGCCGGCGGTAGTTTCTGTAGATCGTGTCAAACCAGCTTTCATCGAGTCACTTCCAGCCACTGTTTCATATCCCTGTCCTCTACCCCTACCAGCTCCATCCATCAACTCCTCTCCAGCCCTTCCAGCTTCCACTATTCCAACCATCCTTCCTACTGCCCCTTCACCTGCACCATATGTCACCAGGTCCGGCAGACAAGTTAGGTTTAAAATTCCTTTCGAATAGCCTTTTTCTCTCCGTGGGGGGGTGGTGTGGCGCCACTATGATTTGTATAATGGCAACCCTGTCGCCTGCGCAGCTCCGTTTCCGTCGCGCCCGGGCAAGACATGACGTTTTTCCCGACCGCTCGCTACGACGAGTATTGTGTTGTCATGTCAACTCGTGTTACTGTGTTTAATTAAGATATTTACGGTGTCAAAGTTTTCTGGCGGCGTTAGCGCCGAGAACAATATACGTTTTCTGCTCAGTTCGGTGTTTTCATTTGGAGTATCGTCCCAACATAACACGCGAGCAGAAAGATGGCCGTCGCCGGCTCCTCCTGATGTCGCCGGCCAATACGTCCATAAAACTACCCATCAAAACAAACAACTTTTACTATGGGACCAAGTGCGATATCGCGAAAACGAAATCGGATGTTTCATACAAAAGTGCAATACCGAATGGGCCAAAATGTATGGAACAGCTGTATTTTTTTCGCGATATCGCACTTTTTCCCATAGTAAAAGTGGTTTGTATTGATGGGTACTTTCACCACCTGGAGTATGTCCCTTGTTCAAACTAAAACACCCTGTATATTCTGTGGTTGTGGTTGGACTGGTTGTGGTTGGTGTGCCTATGCGACATGGCAAGTACGGTAATTACCGCCATCTAGTGGTGAGGTGCGGAACTAATCTTCAATCTTTTTGCAGGAAAGCTTTGGGCCTAACAGAGAGCAAATGGCGCAATTAACTAGACAAATGATGGGAAAGGTAATTTTTTTAAGCTTTTAATCAAAATTAAGTACCTAACAATGATGTGACGATCATACCATACGATACGACTCTATACATCAAATGAATTTATAGAAATTCTATAAAAATTTTGAAACGTACCTACCTACCTACATGTTTTGATACAATGTAACAAACATTCCATGCGTCAGTCTATTTTGTATTAGGTGCATCCTATGTTCGTTTTTTCTTCGTCGTCGTCTCTTGTAGCGATTGTAGAGGAGCCAAACACAAAGCAATTAGGTACTTCGGATTTCATATCCGAACTAAGCCAGAAGTAGCGAGAATACTCGCACTAGTAAGCTCGTTAAACGCCATGCAAAGCGCTGAATGTGTGTGTAGGTAGGTACGCAGGGCACATGAATAAATATTATATACTCTGTGCGCAGGGTACGCTATCAACGCTCGCCAACGCAACGCCGAGCGCCCAATGTGTACAGTACAGGCTCGTGCTTGTAATAACTAAAAAAAAAACAAACAAAACCGAATTAACACAATTTTATTATTTTCCATTTCAATTTTAAAAGAACTAGTTAAAAATTAAAATCTGGGGCTAAAACGGCCTAACTGGGGCTGATAAAGTCAACACGTAAAGATTTGATGACGATGACGACTGCACATCATATTCTTCTTCATCGTCATACTCTTGGCAGAGTGGTATTGTCGTCACATCAGGGGTGGTATCGTTTTTGAGTTATTCCATAACATACCAACATAAAATAATAATATCTTTCCTCTTCATAATTCAGGGTGTTTTTCTATAAGCGCAAAACCTCATAGGTGGTGATTGTGCTCATGCCATGAATATGAACAACTTTTTTTACTATGGAGCCAACTCTGAACTCCAAATAAAAAAAACAGCTGTTACATACATTCTGGGGGCCAAGCCTGCTAACGTTAAGTCATAATCGTGTCTCAATCTTTTTTCACACTAGTTGAAAGAAATGTGTTACTTTTTTCACCATACTACTGATGGTCACACCACACACTACATTTACATCACATCATATTGTCATAATTCTTGTAACTAGTGTGTAAAATAGCACTACAAATTGAACTACAATTTAAACACGATTGAGACACAATTATGACTTAACGTTAGCAGGCTTGGCCCCCTGGTCGAGTACGCATTGACAAATTGTATGAAACAGCTGATTTTTTTGTTGAGTTGCAGAGTTGGCCCCTTAAGGCGCTACTCGGAAAAATATGGACTTTTTGATTTAAAACTAGAGGACGGTTACAGTTGTTACAAATCTGGTAATAAGATATATATTTCTTCATACCTTTATCTAGAATCGTATGGTTTCAAAAACGATTTTATGATTTTGCCTCGACACTTTTTCTTTTCGAAAAGACCTCTAAAAATACGAAAAGTGAAGATTATTCTTAAATGGGGTTACTTACACTATTGGAAATTGGTTTAATTAGTGGACACTAATAATATTGAGGATCGGATAGAAGCATTTTTTTTTTAAATCGCTGTTGTTTTTTAATACGAAGTGATTTTGTGTTTTTTTGCCTAATCTGCAAAATCGGTCTCGCTCCCGCGCGCGTCGTTTTCTCATTGCTATCTCGCTTCAGCACATTTTTTCCGAGTATCGCCTTAAAAGTTGTTTATATTTATGAGCACAATCACCACCTAAGAGGTTTTGCGCTTATAGAAAAACATCATGTATTAGTATAGACGGAGAGTCACTGTGTGTGAATACGCAGTGTTTTTTTGAGTACTGATGAGAGCAAAAAAGTCTGCTACTGAAAGCTGCGTTTTATTACATTAAATTTATTCCAGAATCCAGCTATTGACCGGACAGCTATGGACGGGGATGAGGTAAATTGTTATTTAAAACTAATTAATTTTAATTTTTGTAAAAAACTTTTCATTTTTTTTTTCAATATAATTACAAGCGAATGAATAATTTTTGGGGCAATTCTGTAGATTCAAATAGTACATGTTCTATGACGAAACGCTTAGAGAAACATTATAAGAAACGAAATTTCTTACTCTTAATCTATGTATATTATGTATGTAAACAATAATACACTATATGAGTGCTTTTATAAATAGTATTAAGGTATTAAATCATTGATCAGCCATCAGCCCACTGATATATGTATTAAAGCTTTAGATGGTACCTAATATATCTGGTTCTCCCTTGTTTGAAATAATAAAATTTGGTCTAATCTCACCATAACAATCGTTTGGTATAAAATTGGTTAACCTAATTTGTTTGAAATAATATTCATTTGTTATTATAAGTAAGTAAACATGTTTGCGCTTTACTTGACATTATCATAGCATTACATGTTAACATCATGTAATGCTATGAAAAACTGCCTAGGTACTACCTATGTATCTTAATGTTTTGATTGTCAAACATTTTAAGATAATGGATGTAAGTACCTAGATATTATTATCTTATTTTCTATTTTGATTTTATAAAATGTTGCATGCCTGTTATAGTAACTGTTGATACTTACTAAAAAAAATCCTTTACCAACTTGTAACACAGTTTTAAGCAATCAATAAATTTTGATTCTGAAATAATTCTGATTTACTCGTATTTTATATTTTTAAGTAAAGGGCCCCATATACGGTACGATTGATCTGTACGATCCGTCGCTTCAGACCGATCGAAACGACAAACCGACAGTGTATGTCAAGATCGTGAACGATTTACTTAATCGAAAACGATCATGAATACCGTAACGATGAATCGACGGTGTATTGATTCGTTGCGATCAACGATTCGATTTTTGTCTTCGGATTCAGACTGTCGTCAGATTAATCGCAAAATGATTGCAACGATGCATCGCACCGTATATTAGTCAATCGTAATGACCAATCGTTTCATGTATGTGCGGAATTTTTAGCGATCAATCGTTACGATTTAACGTCAGATTGATCCTAACGATGCATCGTACCGTATATGGGGGCATTTATATTTAACGATTATTCCATTCTTTAACTGTTTGTAGTCACTTCAAATACAATGTTTAAAATGGGTACCATCCAAATAAATATTCATCATCATGAACCATCATTAACCATGTACTTAATGAAATTTTAAGGAGAAAAGTGATTACCTCGACTTCATGACACGCACTCGAGCTAATGAACCTATGGTACGTATTTTTTATAAATTAGACAAACTGCTGAACTTTTACGGATAACTAACGCGCCTTTCATTATCACTTGCGTACGCACTGCTTTAAAGGCTTGAGCCTTCTTGAGCACACCAAACGCAGGTCAGAAGCAGCGCTTTTTGAATGCGGGCCCGCGCAAGTTGTAATACAAGAAACTCTATGTCAAGAAACTACGTCACACAAAATGGCGGCCATGTTAGCATGACACACCGAGGCAGGCCGTTCGCGGTGCAGCGCAGCCATGAAGTTCGACTTAATACTGAGGTAACTGGAGCGTGCAGTACGAACAATTTTTTGAATACCACAAATAACACAGTGGCTGTCTTCCGTCTCACCTACACTTTAAAAAAATACGTATGGTCATATGAGACAGCTGACAGCCACTACATACATAAATGTCAAATTTGCTGGCGACACTTTTTTATTCAGGGTGAGAGCTCCAGTTACCTCAGAGTATTAAGTCAAACTTCATGAGCGCAGCGCTACAGAATAATATTGGCAGCACCACAGAATATATGCAGCGCGTCGAAAGCAGTTGACGAGAGTTATATTATGCCTACTGCCCGCCTAGCCCGTCACACTAAACGCGGTTTGAACGCGGGCCCGTGTTGCATTGCAACTGCTTTAAAACTATTGCTGAGTTCAGTGTACCGACTCCCGCCGACTCACGCGCTGCTACTGACCTGCTCTGCTCCTGACCCGCCGCGTTTGGTAAACTAAATGTTTGCCTTCTCACTCACTCGAGCGCAAGTCGAATGTGCGGCCACACGACGCCCCTTGCCCCTTGCCTTGTTAAAAAAAATTACACACTACTCCCGGAATCCTCAATCACTGAGGAACTGGCTATCTTATCTCTAACTACCGGAACACATTAATGCTGAAAACATCACTGTTATGGCGTCAGACTTTGATACCTAAGATGGTGGTAGCTAGCCAGGCGGACTAAGAACAAGTCCTACCACCAACCAAACCGAATACAATATGACCCTACTGGGAATCGAACCCGGGACCTCTGGTCTGAAATCGGTGGTGTGAACCACTAGTGTAATGTAGTACCCATCAATACAAGCAACTTTCACTATTGGACTAAGTGCCACGTTGCGAAAAAAAAATCAGCTGGTCTTTACATTTTGGCCCATTCGATATTGCACTTTTATATGAAACAGCCGATTTTTTTTTATCGCGAAATCGCATTTTGTCCCATAGTAAAAGTTGTTTGTATTGATGGGTTCTTTCACCCCCTGAACGAACACCCTGTATGAAGTACCTTTATTATATTACTAGCGGCCGCCCGCAGCTTCGCCCGCGTGGACTACACGACGTTATCCCGCGGCAATGTGATATTTTTCCAAGATAAAAAGTAGCCTAAGTTACTCCTTATTACATCAGCTACCTGCCAGTGAAAGTCCCGCCAAAATCGGTCCAGCCGTTTCAGAGATTAGCCAGAACAAACAGACAGACAGACAGACAGACAGACAGACAAAAATTGTAAAAAAAATTATTTTGGTATATGTACCGTATATATAATCATATGCATGTAGTAAAAAGCGGTTATTTTAATATTACAAACAGACACTCCAATTTTATTTATTTGTATAGATCATGTAATTTGTATATTTTAGACAGCATCCTTTCAACAGTATCCTGGACATCCTCAGCCGTCACAGGATTATCTAATGGTATAAAACCATTTCTTAGCTTTCTATCTATAGTAGATACCTAATACTAGCTTTCCGTTGGCGGCTTTGCTTGCGTGAGCTACACGATGTTTTCCCGTGGGAATTAGATATTTTCCCGGTGTAAAAAGTTGCCTATATGCTATTCTAGAGTATATGTCAAGGCATGTCAGAATCGAGTAAATGCAGCGAGGCTAAAGGCAGAACTACATTAGTTCTAGAGCAGTGTGTTGACGCGCCGTACCACGCGTATCGGTTTAGGCCTCATTTCCACCTGCTAGTAAGTCTTCTGCGATAAATGTCCGACAGTCTGTCCGATAGCAACTTGCAAGTGTAAACAAGTGTTTAGACTTAGAAGACTTACTTGCAGGTGGAAATGAGGCCTTAGTATGGTTAGTGCCTGTCCACACGGCGCGTTGCGTCAGCGTTGCATCGAAATCTCGCCGCGTTGATTGGTGACGCGAAACTTTGGACGCGACCGGGTCACCCGGTCGCGTCACCAAAGTTACCAATCAATGCAGCGAGATCTCAACGCTGCTGACGTTGACGAAAGCTGACGCAACGCGCCGCCGTGTGGACGGGCTTTTAGAAACACACCTACGCAGTGTGGCGCGACTTTCTCTGTCTCTGTCGTCTCCGAAATAATTGTGTGCAAAAAATATTCTGGCGTCCCACACCACATAAGTGTGTCTACGGCGTAACGAAGTTTCGTTTTTCGTCGAATTAGAGACTAGAGTAGGCCTTCGGCACAGAATATATACTAATACCTTATGCCTTCGGATCTATTCAGCCGTGTCGCAGTGATTGAGTAACAAACATCCAAACCATCTAAGCCTCCACACTTTCGCATTTATAATATTATAGTATGGTTATAAATTCGAAAGTAACTCGGTCCATCCGCCTCTCTGTAATTCACGCTTAAACTACTGTACCGATTTTAATGAATAGATGAGATGATCACTACAATACAGATGAGTGCGCGGTCGACGACAAGGATGTGACAAGTTCATTTAAGTTGCCGTATTTTCGAAGCTGTTGTTTTCAGTACGCGCCTTGCTTAGGCTGCATTTCGACCCGTATAAGCTGCTCCCATCCCAGATAGGGTTACCAGATCCAAAAATGAGATTTCCGGACAGAACCCCTCACTTTTAGGTAAATTTCCTGACATTTTGTCTCGACGTTGTATGCGGGGCTACAAATTTTCAAAATTTCGAGATTCTCGTCTCAAAAATGTTTGAGTATCTCGAGATCTAATAAATAATTCACTTTATATGTCGAGTGTTAGGTTTTTCCTTACCAAAATGCTCAATAAAGTGTTTTTTTAATAAACATATAATTTAAATCCCATTTTTTTTCTATCAATTTAAAAACTCCTGAAAAATTAAATTAATTTCCCTGTTTCCCTGACAAAATCCCTGACATGTCAGGTGTCTTCCCGGACAGCTGTTAAACCAGCCTTGGTAGGTACTAGCGAATGCGAAGACCAATTATTAATGTACTATGGTAATGTTGCTAAATGTATGTTTATATTTTTATAATCTGATCATTTTTTCAGCCAGGCCCCCAAGGCGATTATTCCAACATAGGACCACCAAACGGATATCAAATGCAACCGGTAAAAAAACTTTTTTTTTATGGAAAAATGGAAAATGAAGTATTTAGAAAAAATCGACCCGTCTCACAGCCAGCTCCGATGGGACTCGAACCCACGACCTTTCGGGTCGATTTTTTCTAAATACTTCATTTTCCATTTTTCTGTTAATAAAAATTGCATTGTGAATGCAAAAAACTAAAAATTAAAATAACTTTTTTTTATCTCATACTATTTATGTATTTTAATAAACAGAGGTTAAAAAACAGCTCTGTAAGTTATTGAAATAAGTAGAGCCCTATCCACTGGCAGGCTCCATCCACTACTGGCTTTTCTTATATAGGCAGATTTTTAAAGTCGACAGGTAGGAAATTGACATTTGCATGCCTACTAAATTAGGGTAAATTATTGTTGATCCATCTATACCATTGTTGACCACCTCAATGTAAAACACAATTTTTGAAGCAAATAAAATGTTTGAGTTTGAGTTTGAGTTTGAGGGCTAACATGCTACAACTAGATGCTACAACATGCTATGCTCCTGTTCGTTGCAGTGCCTTTCGAGGTGCATGTGAAAATTGGTGCTTGCATGTTTTGTTTAGCTACTAAGTAACATGTAACGCAATTTGTTAATAAAGAATAATAAAGAATAATAATAATAAAGATAGCACGAGATAGTTTGTCGCATTGCTTTCGACCAATCAGATCGCTCGTAGATAGCGCGCGTGACTGCCGATTGGTTGGAAGGCGCGCGACAAACTATCTCGAGCTATCTCGTTGCCGTCATGTTAGCCCCACTGGAAAGTGATTGCCTTTGGCGTTTTGCCTTCGAGGATGACTGAATTGAAAAGCTTCTGGAGGACCTTAGGACTTTTGGAAATTCCCCCTCTAAGGGGATAAAAAAAGGGTTCACGCAGACGAAGTCGCCAGCGGAGCGCTAGTTATGTATAAATGTTCGAAGTTGGGACGGGTCGCAAGTTTATTACCTATTAAATATAAGTATTTTTTATGGATTTTTCAGGGAAATCCTGACCAGTATTATTCAGCGGGAGCACAAAATATTCCAAATGTATGTCTAACTTTCTTCAATATAATAAGGATTATGTATAATTTTGATCAACACACAGCTAAAACGATAAAAATGTAATTATTAAACCATTACAAAAATTTTGTATCAACATTCGTAAGTTTGAGACTAAAACCATTGCATAAAAATTCACTGGCTTATTAATAATAACAAGAACAAAACAACAACACTACAAACGAACTGTCTGGTCCAGAAATACCATAATCAAGTATTTTTCATGTGCATAAATGCGAAAAACAAACAATACAGTCGAAATAATGTACCAAACAACGAAAAAATGTTTTATGTTCTTTTGTTTAGGCACCGATTCCGAAATGCCAGTGTTATTACTGTTTTGTGGCTTTTACTTTGCCAGTACCACAGAATGCTTAAGGCGCTACTCGGAAAAAGTATGGACTTTTTGATTTAAAAACTATAGGACGGTTACAGTTGTTACAAATCTGGTAATAAGATATATATTTCTTCATACCTTTATCTAGAATCGTATAGTTTCAGAAACACGATTTTATGATTTTGGCTCGACACTTTTTATTTTCGAAAATACCTCTAAAAATAAGAAATATCAAGATTATTCTTAAATGGGGATACATATACTATTGAAAATTGGTTTAATTAGTGGACACCAATAATATTTAGGATCGTATAGAAGCATTTTTTTAAACTCGCTATAGTTTTTGAATACGAAGTGTTTTTTTTTTGCGTAATCGGCAAAATCGGTCTTGCTCCCGCGCGCGTCGTTTTCTCATTGCTATCTCGCTTTAGCATAATTTTTCCGAGTATTGCCTTAAATCCAGTACCTACCCGTATTGTATGTTATATTGTTATATGTATAGGTTTGTATAAAATTGGAATAAATAACAGCCTCCCTAGACAAGTGGCTTTCTATTAGCGAATTCGCCAGTCGAATAGAAAGAAAATGTATGGGATTGACATTAGCAATCGAAATGACACGTGACCGCTAATGTCAATCCCATACATTTTCTTTCTATTCGACTGGCGAATTCGCTAATAGAAAGCCACTTGTCTACAGGGGCTGGTACCTAACGTTGACGATGTTAATTTATAAACCCGTAAAAGTTTAGCGTTGTTTTCAACTACATAATCCATAATTAAAGCAAAGTTGCTAAAGTACCTATGCAGTAATCACAGATTTAAAGGAAGTACCTTATGGTATTTAAATATATAAGAAAACCCCATAGATCAAGCTCTACTAACTAAAAAGCCTAGTAATAGGTCGTAATATTAATATACCTACTCTGTGGTTTATATTTTGAATATATGTCCTTATAAGAGCATAATATGGATAATCCCAGGTGCTGTATAGTCCATTCGCTTAGATAGTGTCGCTCTGCCACAATGCCGTGCGGGTGTACCGACACTATCTAACCGAACGGACTATAGATGTTACTGCTAATAAACTTATCGCTAGGTTAATAAACAGAAAATTTTGTCGTGTCGCATGATGTGTGATCAGATGATGCATGATAAGATAAGATTGAAATAAAAAATAACTAAGTATACTTATGGTGTTCACAGGGAAACTCCGAACAGTATCCAGACATGAGTCTAAGACAAGGGAACCCAAACGTATGATTATATTTATTTTAATACGAGTTTATATTTTATTTGTATTTTAAATAACTGGTAATGATGAAAAAGGTTAAAGGAGGCCCTCACTCAAGTGTCGTAAGAGTGTAAATGCATGCCACAAATTTCCAAAAAAAATAATGAAAATGAAATAATCCGACCCGTCTCACCACTAGCTCCGATGGGACTCGAACCTGTAATTTACTTATAACGACCACGATATGTCATTTTCAACAATAACAAATGCATTGTGAATGCAAAGAAAACAATTATTTGAAATAAATCACGGTTAAGATAAAACATTAATCTACTAACTATTCCTCCTCCTAATCATGGTTAAGATAAAACTTATCTACAAACTGTTCCCCAAATCATGACGAGAAATTGTATTTCAGGGTGACTATTATCAACCACAATACCCAGATGCGATGAGTGGACCTCAAGGGGGCCAAAATGTATGTATGAACATTCAAATATTAAATAAGTGTTTTTGTTAAAAAAAAACAAACAGCAAAAAAAACTCACTTCCCAAAACAGAGGACGGAAGTGTTACTTTTTCTGATCGGTCTGAAGTCGGAGGCAAGGTTACAATTCTCACCGGAGTGCTGTGAGATATTGTGTATTTGTTTAAAAAACAGTATTTATTCTTGTTAACTACTTTCGGCTTGGCTCAGACATAAATCTCCACCGTGGAGAAGACTTCCGTGGTCGACTGGCTAAGGGTCGGGCCACATTGATCGACGGCTTTTATTAATTTGTGGTAAAATTTATAGGTAATGAAAAAAATATGTTATTTCCAGCAGTTCCCCCCCATGGGAATGCCACAACAGTATGCACCACAGAATGGACCACCCGGTGGGCAACAAAGTGGGATGGTAAAAGAAGAATTTAATACATTAATTTCAGATGTTAATAAGTACTAGCTTTGCGCCCGCATGGACTACACTACGTTATCCCGCGGGAATGTGATATTTTTCCGGGGTAAAAAGTAGCCTATGTTGGTTTCCAGTCTACAAAGTATCTGTGTGCCAAATTTCAGCTAAATCCGTTCAGCCGTTTGGGCGGGATTGTATTTTACCAAAATCAAAACATCCAAACATCTAACTAAACTTTCACATTTATAATATTAGTAGGAAGTAGGATAGGCTTCCTACGTGGAGAAGACTATGCGACAATAAATATGCATTCTATCTAGGCTTTTATAAGCGCAAATGAACGTCAAAGAAGCTACGCCATCAGTTTGCAAATACCTTGCAACGAAAAGAACTGACAGTGACAAGGCAAGAAACGAGCTCCTCCGTGCTTGGGAAGGCACGTTGAGCCGTTGGTCCCGGCTGCGGTTTCCCGTTTTCGGCTGTAATGTACTATAAAAGTTACAAACACAATTTTATAATTAGAATGTCAACGTTAGTGCATGTATGATGAAGGATCCCGCAGTCTGATAAGGTAAGTTATTAGCAATCACTTAGCAATCAAAACTGTCAGCAATTGCATTAACATTTAGTAGGACAGTTGTCACATTGATTGGCAGCAATCTAAGGCCGTATACAGAAAGAAAGCCGGAAGCCGATGCCGATTTACCGGCGCTTATAAGCCATAGTATAATCATTATTACAAAAGGGCCAGGCCAGCGCTGACCAGCGCGTGTCGGAACTCGGAACTTGTCTGCGACGTTCGGCGCCTGTCGGTGCCTATCGGCGCTTATCGGCGCTTGTTCATATAGACTGCCTCGCCGGTTTCCGGCGCGGAACGGCGCCTATAAGCGCTGATAGGCTTCCAGCTTTCTTTCTGTATACGGCCTTACTGTCATTACAATCAAATTTGACAAGCAATTGATTACTAATAAGATAAGTTTATGCTAATAAGTTTCATAGTCAGCCCGCGCCGGTTTGCTTATCATTCCGAGAGAGAGAGAGGGAGGCATTGGTACCTATCGTTAATACCTGCAATTATCAATCTGCATTGGGCCCGCATGGAGGGCCATGGTCCATTCTCCTTATCCATCCAAAAGGAAGGTCTATGCCCCAGTAGTGAGAACATTAAATTACTGATCATGATGATGATGATGATGATATAATTAGGTATGAACATACTAATTAATGGCAGTAAAATAATGAAAAAAATATGTTATTTCCAGCCGTTCCCCCCCATGGGAATGCCACAACAGTATGCACCACAGAATGGACCACCCGGTGGACAACAAAGTGGGATGGTAAGAAGAATTTAATGCATTCACAGATGTTTATACACGGTCATGTTTTTATAACCCCGGATAATTTTTGGGATTATTCTACTCATGAAAACAAACAACTTTTATTATGGGACCAACACTGAAATCGCGAAAAAAAAAACAACTGTTCCATACATTTTGATTAAATATTTTTGCAGTTTTGTATAGAACAGCCATGGAACAGCTGATAAGATAAGATAAAGGGGGGGGGGGGGGGCGGTATTTTTTTTACATTTTCACGTCAAAAGTCAAGAAAAAAATAAAAATGTTCCTTTCATTATGATACCCCATTATGCCTTAGTAGTTCTACTTCGAATATTTGAGACCCCCTTTCAGTTTCTGTTGCAAAAAAAATATAAATATTTTTATTTCTCTCTTATTTGCAAAATAGTTGGACAAACGTCATCTAAAACTATTCCAAATTTGATAGCTGTTGTAAAAAGTTGATAGCATTAGTAGTTCTCGAGATGTCCAGTTGTGACAAACTGAGTCTCACCATAAGACCTTTGAAGAAGCTTTGTGGTAGGTACTTTTTATCGCTTAAAGGATATTTGTTACCCTGTCGTTTAGTTTCAACGTCATTTTGTATTTCCCGTTATTTAGTTTCCATAACGCTAGATAATTGGTGTGATTGTAAGATTATTATTATATTTCAGCAATAGCTTAATTAGCTCGCTATTACTACGTGTAGAAAATGCAGTATGTATACATATGAAAAATGAAAAAAAAATATAGGTACATATACACGGGAGCGCACACTTTACGGCGAAGCGCAATTTTAGGTACCTATCATCATCATCATTTCAGCCATACGACGCCCACTGCTGGGCATAGGCCTCCCCCAAGGATCTCCACAACGATCGGTCCTGCGCTGCCCGCATCCAGCGGCGCACCGCGACCGCGCACCAGATCGTCGGTCCACCTTGTAGGGGGCCAACCACAGAACGTCGTCCGGTTCGGTTCGTAGGTAGTAGGTACCTATACTCTTTAAATAAATTAATATTTAATTTGATATGAAATTTGCTTTTCAGATGCCAAATGCTCAATCGTTAGAGCAAATAATAGCCGCCCAGCAATATTGGAAGATGAAAAACGTAAATCTATAATAACTTAAAGATATAGGTACTTTCTTGCATGCCTTTGGAATAATCTTTGTATGTTTTTTCATATAGAAACACATTGATTTGCCGATTCCACCGGAGATAGCTGAAATTGCTGAAAAAAGGCATATGAATCTACCTGGATCGGTAAATAAATATACATACCTACCTAATCACTAAAATACACTTAGATATATTTACTCCAATAGAAAAAAACGACTTGTTAAATAATTATTTTTACTTTCTTGCATTAAAAATGAAGTAATAGAATAAAAAAAGCGACTCTGAAGCTCTGTGGTTAAAGCATTCACCGGACAGTGAAAAGTCGTGTGAAATATCGTAAAACGGATTGATTTTTTTAATACTTCATTGCCTTTAAATACAGATTTCTTTCAAATTGGCTCTATGATGACAGTTTATTAAGTATTTAAATGTGTAGCATGAAAAAGCAATATTTTATTTAAATATTTCACTTTCAATATGATACCGTACATTTTTTGGTATGTATGAGACCATAGAACGTCTAGAAGACGATAGAGAAGGCTGTGATGTGATGAGACGATATATAACATGGGGGTAGACTACTTTGAGGTATGAAAAAGAATAGGGAGACCGAAAAAAGACGTTTGCTGGAGTGTGCTATTCTTGCATTTTAACAAAAATCAATAGGTAGGTATACTTCTAAGTTTCAGTTTGAAAAAAGGCAAATACTTAGTACTGCTTCAACAAAAAAATACTATTTTTATTTCCAGGGTTATCCACAACAGCAGGCACCTATACAGCCTCCATCGGTAAAAAAAGGAATTTATGCATACTATTATAAATGTGACAGTGTGTTTGTTTGTTTGTCCGTCTTTTGCGTCAAAACGGGGCAACGGAATGACGTGGTTTTTGGTTTGAGAGCTGGAGAGTGACAAGGCTTTTTTTTTATTCACCACGGGGTAGCACTTAATTAGCCTTCATCACACCTGATGTTAAGTGGTGTTAAGGCAGAAGGTAAAGCGCACTACTCCCGGAATCCTCAATCACTGAGGAACTGGCTATCTTATCTCTAACTGCCGGAACACAATAATGCTGATAACATCATTAAAATCCCATCTTTTTAATGGTTTTCGATATTCGGTAAAGTCTATTCTAATGTTGATAACGCGTCTACATTAGATGATCTTGCCATCATTAATAACTCCAAAATCTTAGAAATACCCTGAACAGCGATTTTAACCTCTATGGTTAGGGGAGGGGAAAAAATAGTGATTGTTGTGCGACCAATTATTTATTTAAGACCTTATTGCCGTGGGGAAAAGATTGATAACTTAATGAAACTGTTTCAGAAGTTAGCTCTCAGTACCATTAATTAGGCCAGCCTAGGCTCAACGTGATTTATAAGTCGTTATCACGTCAATAAAACTGTAACTTTGGCTTAATAATTTAATTTATTTAAATTAATGTTTAAATTTTTTCAGGGTTTCGCTTATCCTCCACAACCAGCACTAGGTTTAAGATCCGGAGATGAAAGACAGATGTATCAGCAGGTAAAAATCACAAATCTTTTTGTAGCTTGATTATGGCGGTTAAGTAACTTTCGCAATGGTTTGGTACGGGATGGTGACCAATGATTTACTATCTAGAACTCGTCCGTGCTTCGGAAGACACCTTAAACCATTAATCGCAAATGCGCAATCAAATCGCAGTCGTTAGTCGTGGGCCACACTGGAGCGGCGCGTCTTGCGTCCGCGTTGAGCGGGAAAAACAAATATATTGAGACGGATGGGAGGGGCCACACTGGCGCGGTCGGCGGTTGCCGCGACCGGCGGAGGGAATAGTACGTGTTCGCGCGTCTTGCGGATCCGCAGGTCGCCTCCGCCGCGCCCCGCGGTCGCTTCAGTGTGGCCCACGACAAGTACCGACCGTGGTGCGTCTTGGCCCATTCTCCTTATCCATCTATAAATAAATAACTTCTTACATTCACACCAATTATCTAAGCCCATGTTAATTTCATTAAGAAACTGTATCATGGAAAACTTGATAACGGATAAATATATACTTAAATACTTTTTGTTTGTAAATACATACTTAATATACATAGTTAACACCCAGACCAAGACAAATAGACATGTTCATGCACACAAATATTTGTCTTGTTCGGGAATCGAACCCGAGACCACTGGCGCAGAAGGTAGGTAGCCCACCCCTGCGCCAAATCGGTCGTCTATGATGGCGACCCGTTTGGCTCATAGCATTACGACTACGCCTGCCTCCTGCACTAGAGGTCACGGGTTGTATCTTCGCACAAGACAAATACGCGATTGAATGTAGTTGAACATTGCCATTGAATGATTCACTTTTACGTTTACCTTGTTCAATGTGGTTGCTTCATCCAAATTGAAAGGCAGAAGTAAACCGTGTAATACCGCCATATAAGGTGACTGGCACAAGATCGAAACAAATGGCGATCTGTTGCATCGGAGGTATTATGATCGAAGATCGGAGGGCAAGACTCATTTTGAGTCGCAGAGCTAGCTAAGCAAGTAGTTAGTATGAATATGTCGATTTGTCTTGATCTGGGTGCTTTCTGGGGCTGATGTAAGGGCTCTGCATTGTCATAAGGCTGACGATAGTGAATTAATCTTTTCACTTTTTTCAGGCTTATCCTCCACAATCACCTGGAAATCAAGGACAAATGATGCAGCAGGTAAGTTTTCATGTTTGTTTGTGTGACGAGTAGCTAAATGCCTGTATTTCCGTTGTCCCCAACTTTTTTGTCCCATCATGGGGACAACGATAAGTAATTTTAATTATTTTTTCAAAACCCTCTGTCCCCATTATGGGGTAAAACTTATGGGGACCGGGAATATAGGGCTAAATGAGTCTGTTCCATCCAACTACAAGGTGGGAACTTCATAAACAATGTAGTTACAAACTACTGAATACGAGAAAGACGTTCGGTTAGATAAACATTGCTAGTTTTAAATAAGTTTTTTACAAGTTTTTTATACTTGCCAGTTATTTAGTTAGTGGAGGACAAATCTTTTCCCAGTCTCCGACGAAGCTGAAACAATACAATCACAAAAATATCTTTCCGTGTTCTGTGAATACAATATTAAAGTACAGTCAGCAAAAAAGTTTGTCATTAAAATGAAAATTTTTACTAAAATCTTATTAGAATATCGTATCTTCAAAAGAAAATTGCCTTTACCTGTATAAGATTACTACTTATGTTGTGGTATTGCAAATGAATTTATTTCTATTTCTAGGAGGAGAAAGTCAGGCATTCAGTACTGAATCAAGATTGGGTTCGAAACCAAGCTAGTTACAAGGACAAGTAAAATGTATGAAAAAGGGTTAAGGTGGTTCGTTGAGCTCAGTAGCGTCACCAATGGAAATAAATCATTTACGATTTATCAAGGGCTTAGAATAAAAGTTTCGGTTATTTCGCGCAAATAAAAGAGTAAAATGCAATTTTTATTGCTTTTTCAGGGCCTCAAATATGAGCATTAAGTTATGGATGTCGATATTGCTAAATGTGGCCACTTTTGGCACTATTCACAATCACGACTTATTGCGTAAGTTTGAGTTCTTAAAAGTATATTTATAAAATGAATTTTACTCTTTTATTTACGCAAAATAACCGAAACTTTTGATCTAAGCCTTTAATAAAGTGTAATTGATTTATTTCCATTGGTGGCGCTACTGAGCTCAACGAACCACCTTATGTAGCTGTTTTCCCAGTCTAATACATCTAACATTTTTCTCGTGTTCTGTGGTTACAGCTATAGATTATAATTATTAGTCTCTATGTTCACTACCTGATATATTTACACATAATAAACATGCCGTTGCTAAACTTATAGGTAATCGTACATCACAAAGAAATACTGAGAAAAAAATACATAAGAAAAATGTTCCAATACTTCACAACTACTAAAAATATAGAAGTAGGTAGTACCTACTTCTAATGCTCAAAGACCTGAAGAGAAATGCAATGAAAAGAATGTCCTTTACTTTTGACATTCCTGTTTTTTGACGAATCGTCAATGACGGATCCTTTGTGAACGAAACGTTTCTAGGTGACAGCTTGACTAGCAGACACTAGGAGTGTCTTCGTCGGCACTTGGGCTTAGGGTTCCATACCAAAATGGTAAAAAGGAATCCTTATGGTGCGACTCTGTCTGTCTGTCGCAGCTGGAAATCTCGAGAACTACCTACTAATGCTATCAGCCCCCCCCCCCCCCCCCCCCCCCCCTTATCTCCGAAGTTTGCATAAAGAAAAACTGAATTTATTTTATGTGATAGAAGTTTATGAAAGGATTACAGGAAAAATAAAATGATGTCTCTAAATAGTTAACTTTTTTAGAAATCATCAACAAAAATTAAATTATTTCCACTATCGGTCAAGAGATGGCGTTGACCTAAAACTGCAATATTCTACACCGCAAATTTTTTGACGAATAATTCCTCACCTATGAAAACATTTGCGCGTTTTATGTAAACTTCTATACTATATTATAAAGAAGAAAGATTTGATTGTTTGTTTTTTGTATCAAATCATAAAAACATCAATAAATTAATCTAAGTACGACTTTCCGAGAAAGACGAAAAAAATCGTCATTTCTTACAAAATTCGGTCAGCTTCGGACATTTGTATGGAAAGTAGATATTTTTTGTATTTTTCCGGGTTTCTGGTCCTTGATATTTTACAAATAATACTATGTTAAGCTTAGTGTCGCCACGCCGTGTTTAATATTTAACATGCTTCGCTTGCGATTGTTGCGGTTTTCACTAGGGCCGGTCACGATATGCATTCTCTTTCAAAGCATAGTGGAGCTAATTATAAATGTTGGTCCCACCCACCGGCATCAGTATAAGTCCCTTGGTATATTCCTAGTGGAAGTATATATATGTCATCGGAAAATAACAAGAACCGCCATAAATTTTATAAATTTCCTAGGAAATTTATAAATTTACGGACGTCCTGTAGAACACGTGATAGGTTAGAAATTTAAGGCGCTACTCGGAAAAAGTATGGACTCTTTGATATAAAACTATAGGACGGTTAGAGTTGTTATAAATCTGGTAATAAGATATATATTTTTTCATACCTTTATCTAGAATCGTATAGTTTCAGAAACACGATTTTATGATTTTGGCTCGACACTTTTTATTTTCGAAAATACCTCTAAAAAATAAGAAATATCAAGATTATTCTTAAATTGGGATACATATACTATTGAAAATTGGTTCAATTAGTGGACACCAATAATATTTAGGATCGTATAGAAGCATTTTTTTAAACTCGCTATAGTTTTTGAATACGAAGTGATTTTGTGTTTTTTTTGCGTAATCGGCAAAATCGGTCACGCTCCCGCGCGCGTCGTTTTCTCATTGCTATCTCGCTTTAGCATAATTTTTCCGAGTACCGCCTTAAGGCAGCGAAGCGATTGCCTTAAATTTCGTGGTTATTTTTTTTAGGGAATTTATAACTTTACGGTTTTTATTATTTTCCGGTGACATATACTTTATTATTTTTTCGCTTGGTTGGTCGTAGCACTTGTTCCAAGTCTGATTGGGGTAGTTAGGTACCCAATCCTATCAAAGGTGAACGAAAATCGAAAATTGTTTACGGCTGTGATCATAACCCATTGTGTAGTTGTGATTTGTGATGAAAACTGACTTGTACAAGGTCATTTTTCAATTTGACGTCTATCTCTGTATGAAATAAAACAGGGAGAAAAAAACAACCCTTGGAGTTTCTTGCCAGTTCTTCTCCAAGTTCTCCCGCCGTAGGATTTGCGAACCGATGTTGATATATGTATGTTGCAAATTACGAGTTTATTGAATCTGAAAATGAATATTTCTTATTTTCTTCAGATGCCCCCCCACAAGAAACACACACAAGCAGAAAAAGATCAGTACTGGAGTTATTTAATTAAAGAAATGAAAGCAAAATTATTGTAATAAAATCAATTTAAAAAATAAGCGCTTTTCATTCATTATATTTTACTACTTCCTAGTATAAAAATCGCCTCCAAGCTTGGTTGTATCGCCTTAGAGGCCTTGTTGATGACTGGGGGCAAGTTTGTCAACTTTATTAGAAGTGAGGAGCTCGATGATTGGCACGTTTGTTCTGCGGTTGTAGTGATCGGGTTGGGAAAGTCAGTTTTCTAAATTTTATAAAAAAAGTTCAAATTGTTTTAAACAAGTGTTTTTTTAGTTTAAGGCAATATTTCGACTTAATTCGACCCATAATGTTTCATTTCTAGACTAGATCTTTTCAAATTCGCCAGAGTAAATCAAAACATTTTCAGAAAACGATCAATGAATAAACAGGATAAACATTTATTTTATGTTGCGTATCTCTAATCAATACTGAACGCTTCACATTTACCCTGTATTGTATATGTTCTAAATAATGTTGATTTTGAAAATGAGCGACATTGGTACTTTCCAAGCGGGACTATACTGGCGGGGAATTACCTATGAATTATGAAATTCTATTCTATGAATAGGGGACACCCCAATATTTGGGGTATTAAACGTGTCATTAAAAAAAGGTTTAAGGCGCTACTCGGAAAAAGTATGGACTCTTTGATATAAAACTATAGGACGGTTAGAGTTGTTATAAATCCGGTAATAAGATATATATTTCTTCATACCTTTATCTAGAATCGTATAGTTTCAGAAACATGATTTTATAATTTTGACTCGACACTTTTTATTTTCGAAAATACCTCAAAAAATAAGAATTATCAAGATTATTCTTAAATGGGGATGCATATACTATGGAAAATTGGTTTAATTAGTGGACACCAATAATATTTAGGATCGTATAGAAGCATTTTTAAAAAATCGCTATAGTTTTTGAATACGAAGTGATTTTGTGTTTTTTTTGCGTAATCGGCAAAATCGGTCTCGCTCCCGCGCGCGTCGTTTTCTCATTGCTATCTCGCTTTAGCATAATTTTTCCGAGTATCGCCTTAAATTCAAACTGTTTTATAATAACACTAGCGGTCGCCCGCGGTTTCACCCGCGTGGTACCCGTTCCCGTGGGAATATTGGGATAAAATATAGCCTATGTCACTCGGGAAGACTGTAGCTTTCTAACGGTGAAAGAATTTTCTAAATCGGTCCAGTACTTTTTGAGTTTATTCGTTACATACAAAAATACAAATCTTTCCTCTTTATAATATTAGTTTAGATGTATTGTGTTTAAAACAACTTGTTTTAATCATGCCAACCCTGGTAGTGATCAAGCAACTTTTGCAGCGGTTTGTCACGGGATGGGTGACCAAGAATTCATTATCATGACTTTCATGCTTTGGAAGAGACGTTACGCATTTGGCCAAGCTGCATTTGCAGTCGTTAGCACTCAAGGATTTGCAATGGGTCTATTCCCATAAATCCTTCCGCAACGGCTCGTTCACACGGGATCCCTCATTGACGATTCGTCAAAAAACACAAAAGAATAATGTTAGTTATTTAAAAATGTTACTTTTTAGCATTCAAAATGTAATTTTTATTATTGAAAAATCTAAAATTAATTATTTTAGAAAAAAATCAACCAGAGGGCCTACTCTGAAACGCAAAACCCGAAACTTCCTTATACCAGCCCCTCTCACTCCCCAGTTGTGACAGAATCGAGTGAAAGAGACGGGGCTAACCGAAGTTTCGGATTTGCGTTTCAGAGTACGGCTCCAGCTCCGATGGGACTCGAACCCACGACCTTTCGCTATCCGGGCGACTGCTTTAACCACTGAGCTACAGAGTCGTAACGACTTCGACCACGACCGCTCGCTATCCGGGCGACTGCTGTAACCACTGGTCACTGGTTGAGCAGTTTCAAAGTGTAATGTATAATAAAAGATGAATCCGTAATTTTTTACGATTCGTGATCGTGTGAACATGGGCATTTAAAAAGTATTAGGGTTGCTATACACATATTCGGGTCGGCAGCGATTGTTATCCCTTAGCGTCTAAAAAGACGAATCATGAAAAAAGATGTCACGTCGAACGGCTTCATGTGAACGAGCCGTAAGGAAGGGAAGTGCATTTACGCATACCCCGTCCATTTGTAAGGAAAGCCTATAACAGACGTCCAATGAAATAAGTCAATGTGACGACGCACCAACTGATATAACGAGCGTCAAAAAAGTCTAATCATGAAAAAAGATGACACGTCAAACGTCTTCGTGTAAACGAGCCGTAAGGAGCCCGAGCACGATACATCGCGGTCTACATAGAGGCGATCAGAGTCGAGCTGTATGTAGCCCTGATACCAGCACCAGTTATTAAATATTTCGATAAAATGATATTATGCTAGTACGGGATATAAAAAAAAAAATCGACTTCGACTTAGTATGAGCCCGATAAACTTTATATTTTTAATTTTTTTAAACAACGGTGTAGTACTTAGCCATCATCACACCTGATGTTAAGTTGTGATAAGGCTGAAGGTGGAAGCGCACTACACCCGGAAAACTCAATCACTGAGGGACAGGCTATCTCATATCTAACTGCCGGAACACAAATGCTGAAAACATCGTTGCTATGGCGTCAGACTAAGATAAGATGGTGGTAGCTAGCCAGGCAGACTAAGAACAAGTCCTACCACCAGTTGAGTTACAGTGTCACTCACAGAGAAAAAAAACGTGGCTTTGAGTAACAGTGTTACTTATCGGTATTTTTTTAACACAGAATGGTGTGACGCAACGGGAACAAAGGACCAAAATATTCTTGGGCACCGAAAAAATATTGAGTAGGCTACATCATGTCATGACTATAGAGATATCGAAGAATTATGGTTAAACGTTCTGTTTAGTGAAAAATGGAAAATGAAGTATTTAGAAAAAATCGATCCGTCTCACAACTAGCTCCGATGGGATTAGTTGTGAGACGGGTCGATTTTTTCTAAATACTTCATTTTCCATGTTTCAGTAATAAAAATTGCATTGTGAATGCAAAAAAACTAAAAATTAAAATAAGTCGTTCTGTTTAGATTAAAGTAGATATGTTATTTAACTAAACATTATTAAAGGTTTTAGTGTGCGATTTGTACTTTACCTGTTGCATTGCTTCTTTTCCAGGATCATTTCAACTGGCCAAAAAGAGCACGCGATGTAAGAAAATGTATCTATTATAATTATTTCTTAGTATTGGTTACTAAAAAATCCTATTGCATGCTGGCTAGACCAACGCTACATAGTTTTATATGAGTTTTATTAAGCCCTGTCCTAATTGGCTTTTGCTTGAGCGATGATGCGTTCGTCCGATGTAATTATGTTCGTGTGATCGTGGGATTACACCTAGTAATATCTAGTGAATGTTTTAATTGACGGTCACACGATCTATCAAGCGATAGGACTAAATTGTCTAGTATTCGATTTCAGCGCACGATAATACCGCAACGTCTCTGTGTTCCCTGATTCTTACAACCCAAGTCTCTTTAAGTCGAGAGTGAATAGGCTTCTCCTGGGCAGGCATGTAACATCCTAGACTGCATCCTGTTAGCCAAACAAGATGGCGGTCAAATTCTTGCCTGGTTTCTAATAAATAAAAAATAAATAAATAAAAAACGTATCATCGCACGAGCGACAGACGGCCAATTAGGACAGGGCCTTAGTCTTGGATAAAATTTTCCTTAACAGCTGTAAATATCAGAAACAAGCTTTAACAAAAAAAGCAGATTGTGCTGTTCAATTACAGCAACTTCTTGTACGAATTTTCGATCTGACGGTCACGTGATCCTGACGCGAGTTAACATTTTTTACCCATCACAAAAGTGCACAACGCCACTAAAGAAGTTTTCACTTCAAAAAACAAATTGTATAAAATTATTGAAGTTTTAAATGATTGTGAGGAGTTCTTAAATTTTCAGATACCAGATACGGTACCCAGATTCATGGAACAGCAAAATTCATGGGGACAACAACCTACACCAGTGGAAAGTATGACAAAGTTGTTAACGGTAAGTGAAGTATAAATAAACTAGCTTTCCGCTCACAGCGTCGCCCGCGTAAGCTAGACGATGTTTTCTCGTGAGAATTGGATATTTACCCTTTTTAACCCCTTAGGGCGGGAATTTCCAAAAATCCTCTCTCAATCTCTTCACTCCCCAAGGAACATACATGCCAAATTTTAGCTTCTTGCGCACAGTAGTTGGCTGTGCGTTGTCTGTCAGTCAGTCAGTTTCGGAAGAGTTTTATATTTTTAAAGATAGATAAATAATTGGACACCACCACATACATTTGTGGCGCAGATACATATACGCCGCACATAACATTGGCATATATGACAAAGACCTAAGTTAACAGATGGCATTGACAACGAGGAACGAAACAAACTGTACGGAGACTCTGAAAAATATATTAGAAAACCTAGATCGCGCTATCGTTGTCCTTAACAATAACAACATCCGTCAGATCGTGGTCTTCGGGGTTACAACACACAGACCGGAAGGGAGACATTCCATAAGTCTTTATTCCTTCATCGTTGTATCTATACAGGTGGTCACCGCCTAACATCCCACACATTGATCCAATACTAAATTAAGTAGTAGTTTACCACCTGTGTTATATCGGACACAACAACGGGTATTAATTACAACCCGACACGAGAAAATATCGGAAAGTTCGTTTTCGATATTTACCCTTCCCTTGAATCGAAACTGGGACCTCAGAGATGGCGAAGCTTTGGAACCCAGTGCGTACACCACTTAACTACTGAGATCGTAATGATGATGCTTTCGGCAGTTAGAGATAAGATAGCCAGTTCCTCAGTGATTACGGATTCCGGGAGTAGTGCGCTTATTGCCACTTAAGGCGCTTCTCGGAAAAATATGGACTTTTTGATTTAAAACTATAGGACGGTTACAGTTGTTACAAATCTGGTGATAAGATATATATTTCTTCATACCTTTATCTAGATTCATATAGTTTCAAAAACTCGATTTTATGATTTTGCCTCGACACTTTTTCTTTTCGAAAATACCTCAAAAAAATACGAAAGTTCAAGATTATTCTTAAATGGGGTTACTTACACTATTGGAAATTGGTTTAATTAGTGGACACCAATAATATTTAGGATCGTATAGAAGCATTTTTAAAAAATCGCTGTAGTTTTTTAATAGGAAGCGATTATGTGTTTTTTTTTTGCCTAATCTGCAAAATCGGTCTCGCTCCCGCGCGCGTCGTTTTCTCATTGCTATCTCGCTTTAGCACATTTTTTCTGAGTATCGCCTTAACATTAGGTGTGATGAAGGCTAAGTGCTACACCGTTGTGTTTAAAGAATTATAATAATTATGATTAACAGCCCGCACCCGCAGCACCACCGGTTCAATACGGCCCTCCGGACAAACTTGGATACAATAACGAAGCTATTGTAAGTTATTTAAATTTTACTTTTTTGCATTTATTTTTTTATTATTATCCTTATTCATCCATAAGGAAGGCCAGTGCCCCAGCCGTGGGGACATTAAATGGCTGATGATGATGATGATGATGATGATGCATTCACATGCAATTTTTATTAATGAAAAATTTAAAATGAAGTATTTAGAAAAAACCGACCCCTCTCAGTCGCATCGGAGTTGGTTAGTTAGACGGGTCGATTTTTTCTAAATACTATTGTAAGTTTCTTCTTATTTCTTACACCCCCGTTTTCACCAAAGTATATTACAGTACAGACAAATTATATACAACTTTTTCGTTAATGGTTCTCACTTGTAAACATGTAGAAGACTTCTTGTAAACATGTACAGTCGGGGACAAATTCAGTGAACCACATCTTACTTCTTTTCGTGTGGCTGGCGTCTCACCGTTCAGTTGCAGTCCCTATCCGTAATTGCTTAGGCATTGTACTACCCTAGTTTAATACATAAAAAAATAGTAAAAGGGTCTGTGCGTGAATGGCGAGGCACCAGCCACGTGAAAAGAAGTAAGAGGTGGTTCACCGAATTTGTCCTCGAGTGTACATGACCTTGTATTTTATACATGTTATCCAACAAGCGCGGGTACAGTTTAAAGTCTGACACACACCAAAAACGCTGTCGGTGTGAACCTATAATACGCATATAAGTTCAAATATTAGGGGTTTCACATTTTTAAATAATCTTATAAAAAAATTGATTGTAAAAAATTTAGGTACTGTAAGATAATATTATGTACAACGTCGATGTAACTAAGAATAATACTGTATTAATTAAGGATATAGTAAGGAAATAAATGTAAAACAAGATATACATTTGTATAAGTAAAGAAATAATAACATAAGAAAGTGTAAGCAATAAAAGAAAATGTAAATAGGATATAAGTATGTAAAATGGAAACAAAAAGCCTGCAACAGACGTTACAACGTGTAAGAACTTTATTTACCCTGCTTAAAAATTAAATAAATAAAGAATAAAATAAATATATTAGAATAGGCGGGCATCCCACCCGTTAAAGTGAGAATGAGGATGAATGAAAGAAAGAAAAAGTATGCGGAATAAAAGTACGACAGGAATGTATGATAGAACTGGAATGAGAGAGAAGAAACTATATTTGTAATAAAAAAGGCTTGGACCTTATGTCTAAGGAGAAGTAAAAAAAATAAAAAAATAAAAAAAAAAAAATTAGGTGTTAAAGTATCTTAGTAGTATATTAGAGATTTTTGTACAATTTTTTTTCCCATACTAACGTTTTTGTAATTTATTCAACGACTAATATTATTTAACTTTACAAAATTTAACACACGTATTAATGGACATTTTCACTACTAAATGACATATTCGTTAAGAGCAAAAAAATATTTTCACTAAGTTTCAACTAATAAAGTACGAAATTCTGGAAACAAAAATAGTCGTAACTTTCGCGATAAGTTTTTACTATGGAAATAATCAATTGTTGTGGTTATTAAATTATTAAAAGTTGCTCAATACGGTCTTAATGTAACGCAATATGAAAGAAATTAGATATTTCTAATATCATAAAAGTTGTTAAGTTATATGTACAAAAGAAAAAAAACGGCAATTTCATACTTTAAGGCGCCGATTCCCCAAAATAGTGTTGTTTAAATTATGGATTACTCGCAAATCACAAGTACTTAAATTTTGGAAAAAATATATGTTATTTTACAGTTATTTATCTAGTGCTTCCAGCCGTGGTTTTTCGATTGGTGATATTTAACTGTGGCAAATAAAATCCCAAACACCTGTCTAATAATAATTCAAATATCATATTATTTGCAGTATACTTGGTTTTAGTTAATGAAAAACATATGAAAATAATTGTCTTTGAATAGCCAAGGGATTCCGGCCGTCATAAATTTAAGGCGCTACTCGGAAAAATATGGACTTTTTTATTTAAAACTATAGGACGGTTACAGTTGTTAAAAATCTGGTAATAAGATATATATTTCTTCATATCTTTATCTAGAATCGTATAGTTTCAAAAACACGATTTTATGATTTTGCCTCGACACTTTTTATTTTCGAAAAGACCTCTAAAAAATACGAAAAGTGAAGATTATTCTTAAATGGGGTTACTTACACTATTGGAAATTGGTTTAATTAGTGGACACCAATAATATTGAGGATCGTATAGAAGCATTTTTTTTAAATCGCTGTAGTTTTTTAATACGAAGTGATTTTGTGTTTTTTTTGCCTAATCTGCAAAATCGGTCTCGCTCCCGCGCGCGTCGTTTTCTCATTGCTATCTCGCTTCAGCACATTTTTTCCGAGTATCGCCTTAACTTTTTTATTATTTCATTTTTAATTGAATTTTAAGTGATTTCCGATTCGCGGGGCGCTCGCGAGTTCACAGTTCACTGCCGGCTGCTGCTGGGTCCGCGCGAAGTGTATCGAACGCGGCCGAGCAAGCGTTAGCGTGCCTATTTCGGTCGGAAATCCTCGCCTTAACCCCTATTATTACAAATCATGACGCACGCAGACGCTATGCAGCACGTCTGCGTGCGTCATGAGTTGTAATATATGAATTTGTCCCTCCGGCCGTTTTCGCAACTACGATTCGCAACTAGTTGCGAATTAAGAGTCTTTATTCTTTGTTCACAACCAGTTGCGAATCAAGAGAACATTTTCCTTATCCGCAACTAGCGCAACTAGGTATCAAGATTCACAACCAGTTGTGACCAAAGGTTTTTTTTTCCGTATTCGCAACCTTCGTCGTCTGTTTCTTGACACTCTTTTTATGTTGATTTTGCATAAAAACTTTTAAAGCGTATACTGGCCACAGCAAAAATAAGTATCAATAGACAATTATTACAAGGTATCTTGTCTTGACAATGCACTCATCGTGACATGCTTACATCGTAAATATTTTTTCTGTTATAATATTCCAAAGTCTATTTTAAGTTAAAGCTATAAAAATGTCTTCTTCCAACGTGTTTCTCACTTCATCCAACATGGAATTCATATCAACTAAGCGAGGAGGCTCGAAAATGCTGCATGAGGGCCACCAATACCATCGTAAAAAAATGTACACAAAAGGAAACTCATTTTGGAAATGCTGCAATGAGAAAGTGTGTAACGGAAATTTAACGCTAAATACGCGGAATCAAATATTAAAATTTAAGGAACACCACACCAATTGTAAAGCTAACTTCGCCAAAAACATGGTGTTAAAAGAATTCGATAATCTGAAACGAACAAGCAGCTGTAATTTCAACTCTATTCAACAAGAATATGACAAAACAGTTCAGCGTATAAACGACTGCGGTCTCCAACACCTCGAAGAGATACCTAAATTCAATAGTATTAAAACAGGACTCTTCAACGAAAGGAATAAAATACTAGGTGCCACCAAGGTACGTTTTCAAAATCCTGCCGACGTAGTTGTCACTACAAAATATCTCCATTTCTTACTTGCCGACTATGTAGATGATAACGATAGGATTATCGCATTTTGCTCTACTGAAAATAGAGAAAGCATAAATGAGTATCGTCACTTTTTTGCTGATGGCACTTTTAAGAGCTGTCCAAAGGGGTTTCAACAACTCTACACGATTCATGCATTCGATGAAAGGAGCCAGAACATAAAACCATTAATATTTTGTCTGATGTGTAGTAAGAAAATGCAGAGCTACGAAATATTGTTCAACTTGATTAAGACCACGCTGCCTTCGTGGTCGCCAGAAAAAATAACCATGGACTTTGAACTGGCTGCGATTCAAGCGATCAAGAAAGCGTTTCCAAAAATTCTATTTCGAGGGTGTTACTATCATTTTAACCGTAGCCTCTGGAGAAATGCTAAGGCCCTTCAAATAAAAACAAGGCCAAAGAAAAGACACGTCGCAAGGTGTGTTGGACTTGCTCGGTTGCCTAAAAACTTTATTACTGCTGGATACCAATACGTAATGGCCAAAAGTCCAGGTGGTGAAGAAATAAGAAAATTTAATATTTATTTCAATAAGCAATGGGTTAAAAAGGACGAAATACTGAACTATTGTTGTTGTGAAAATGAGAAAATAAGGACCAACAATAATATTGAAGGCTGGCACACAAAAATAAATAAATACATAGGTCGCAAAAATCCAAATCTAGCTCACTTACTTGATGTTTTAAGCTCAGAGTCTACGTGCTTTGATTTAAGAAAAGTAAGCAACAAAAAGAAAAAAGAATACATAGAATTGGACGACGAAATCAACGAATTGAAATCCGGGAAAATAAGCGTGGGGCACTGTATAGAAATTATTTGCCCATATGCAATCTGAATAGAAGAATTATCAGTTTTTTTTATTTTGTAGGTAAGAGAGAAGAATGCTTTGTTTTATTTGTTTATTGTTTTTGTTTATTAAAAACGTATATTGTTATTGCGAATTTTGGTTTTAACTCCACTTTCTTTTGTTCAGTATCTTAGTTACTGGTTGAGAATGAAGAAATGCTTTTCTCCCATCGCAACTATGTATGTTTGGGAAGTTCTTATTCTTTGTTCGCTACTAAGTTGCGGTTAAGGAAAAAGTTCTCTTGATTCGCAACTGATTGTGAACAAAGAATAAAGACTCTTCATTCGCAACTAGTTGCGAATCGCAGTTGCGAAAACGGCCGGAGGGATTTGTCCCTCCGGCCGTTTTCGCAACTACGATTCGCAACTAGTTGCGAATTAAGAGTCTTTATTCTTTGTTCACAACCAGTTGCGAATCAAGAGAACATTTTCCTTATCCGCAACTAGCGCAACTAGGTATCAAGATTCACAACCAGTTGTGACCAAAGGTTTTTTTTTCCGTATTCGCAACCTTCGTCGTCTGTTTCTTGACACTCTTTTTATGTTGATTTTGCATAAAAACTTTTAAAGCGTATACTGGCCACAGCAAAAATAAGTATCAATAGACAATTATTACAAGGTATCTTGTCTTGACAATGCACTCATCGTGACATGCTTACATCGTAAATATTTTTTCTGTTATAATATTCCAAAGTCTATTTTAAGTTAAAGCTATAAAAATGTCTTCTTCCAACGTGTTTCTCACTTCATCCAACATGGAATTCATATCAACTAAGCGAGGAGGCTCGAAAATGCTGCATGAGGGCCACCAATACCATCGTAAAAAAATGTACACAAAAGGAAACTCATTTTGGAAATGCTGCAATGAGAAAGTGTGTAACGGAAATTTAACGCTAAATACGCGGAATCAAATATTAAAATTTAAGGAACACCACACCAATTGTAAAGCTAACTTCGCCAAAAACATGGTGTTAAAAGAATTCGATAATCTGAAACGAACAAGCAGCTGTAATTTCAACTCTATTCAACAAGAATATGACAAAACAGTTCAGCGTATAAACGACTGCGGTCTCCAACACCTCGAAGAGATACCTAAATTCAATAGTATTAAAACAGGACTCTTCAACGAAAGGAATAAAATACTAGGTGCCACCAAGGTACGTTTTCAAAATCCTGCCGACGTAGTTGTCACTACAAAATATCTCCATTTCTTACTTGCCGACTATGTAGATGATAACGATAGGATTATCGCATTTTGCTCTACTGAAAATAGAGAAAGCATAAATGAGTATCGTCACTTTTTTGCTGATGGCACTTTTAAGAGCTGTCCAAAGGGGTTTCAACAACTCTACACGATTCATGCATTCGATGAAAGGAGCCAGAACATAAAACCATTAATATTTTGTCTGATGTGTAGTAAGAAAATGCAGAGCTACGAAATATTGTTCAACTTGATTAAGACCACGCTGCCTTCGTGGTCGCCAGAAAAAATAACCATGGACTTTGAACTGGCTGCGATTCAAGCGATCAAGAAAGCGTTTCCAAAAATTCTATTTCGAGGGTGTTACTATCATTTTAACCGTAGCCTCTGGAGAAATGCTAAGGCCCTTCAAATAAAAACAAGGCCAAAGAAAAGACACGTCGCAAGGTGTGTTGGACTTGCTCGGTTGCCTAAAAACTTTATTACTGCTGGATACCAATACGTAATGGCCAAAAGTCCAGGTGGTGAAGAAATAAGAAAATTTAATATTTATTTCAATAAGCAATGGGTTAAAAAGGACGAAATACTGAACTATTGTTGTTGTGAAAATGAGAAAATAAGGACCAACAATAATATTGAAGGCTGGCACACAAAAATAAATAAATACATAGGTCGCAAAAATCCAAATCTAGCTCACTTACTTGATGTTTTAAGCTCAGAGTCTACGTGCTTTGATTTAAGAAAAGTAAGCAACAAAAAGAAAAAAGAATACATAGAATTGGACGACGAAATCAACGAATTGAAATCCGGGAAAATAAGCGTGGGGCACTGTATAGAAATTATTTGCCCATATGCAATCTGAATAGAAGAATTATCAGTTTTTTTTATTTTGTAGGTAAGAGAGAAGAATGCTTTGTTTTATTTGTTTATTGTTTTTGTTTATTAAAAACGTATATTGTTATTGCGAATTTTGGTTTTAACTCCACTTTCTTTTGTTCAGTATCTTAGTTACTGGTTGAGAATGAAGAAATGCTTTTCTCCCATCGCAACTATGTATGTTTGGGAAGTTCTTATTCTTTGTTCGCTACTAAGTTGCGGTTAAGGAAAAAGTTCTCTTGATTCGCAACTGATTGTGAACAAAGAATAAAGACTCTTCATTCGCAACTAGTTGCGAATCGCAGTTGCGAAAACGGCCGGAGGGGAATTTGTACGCGTAGGTTCACACCAACAGTATCGCAGATGCATTGCGATGCGTTTGCGTGCGAGAGCCGCACGGCCGTGCGCGAGATACAAAAACGGCTGCGGCGCGGTCGCGCAACAGCGGAACGGCAACGCCGCACACGAGCTCCGGCATTGTGACGTTGTATTCTACAGGATTTCTCAATTGAGGACACACCGCGGTGACGTATGCGTCTGCGTGCAGCTGCGACGCTGACTGTGGCACGTCAGTTGTCAATATTTACAAATTGTCATCGTGGATTTTGAAATACGCGAAAATTAATTAGTAAGTAAAGTACGCAGATACAAATGTATATACGATCCACAAGATAAAAACTATCTTTTGGGGGATAAAATAGAAAGGGAATTACGAATTGAAAGAAAATGTCAACCAAAACCACCGAAAGCAGCACACGGCGTCGCTGACGCACGGCGTCGCAGGTGCACTGCGATGCGTGTGCGACGCCGATGCCGGTGTAAATTGCTTTATGTCGCAGCGTGCTGCAGATGCAACGCATCGTGTTGCTTACGCATCTGGTGTGTGGAAGCCTTAAAACATGAATAAAATGTCAAATACTTTTCAATACTCGATTGAATTTTGTAGGTGAGAACGCTTTATAAGGTTATCAACAAGTCCGAAACAGTAGTACTTACCTACTTGCATCCATACTTGTTGTCTACTCAGTGTGAACGCAATAGTATTTGAAACAGTTACAATACATGTAAAGAACAAATAATTATGTTTTTAAACTCCCGCGTTCCGTTATAATTATAAACAAGAGTAACGGGACGCAACGCGACATTTCGCCAACACCGCCCGTAACGTCAAGCTGTAAGTACGCTCAGAACAATAACTATTAGTTATTGTTCTGAGAGTACGTATGTACTACATAATAAATGTCGTGTTGAGTCCCGTTACTCTTGTATAAAAGTTTTGACAAGTATTCTGCCAGTTTTGTATAAAACTATTACTTGACTTGTTTTAGGTAAACACGAGGGGAAATAGTTTTTAGAAATATTGAAGTTAATGAAGGTATTTTTTTTCACAGTTTGCTAAGAATATTTCTTTTGCAAACACTCTTAAAAAGAAGCCGTCGGAACAAGTAAGTCTTTTAAAAGTTTTCATAACTATTATAGTCTGACGCTAATAAAAAGTGCTATCCATTGAGTGGTTCGAATGTTTATATATCAGAAATAATGGTTACCCTAAATATATTCATATATATTTTTTTTGCAGGAAAAGCCAAAAGAGGATACTTTGAAGTCACTTCCAACAAGAGTAAGTTATCAAAGATTTTGATTGTAATGAGTTTTGCTCCATTAATTGTAAAAAAACATAACATGCAATTTTAAATTTAGGATGATTTCGGCTCTCCGATTCGTTGGGTTATGTATAATTCGGTAAGTTTAATTATCTTATATTTTTATGATATTGGTTATTGGGGGCACTGATTGTCCAAACAAGCAAATTAGCATTAGGTACATTTTGAAGTAACAAGCCAAAACCTATGTACTAGTTTTCGTAGCTGCTACGAAATTGCTACGACGTAGCCAGTGAACGGACACACGTACCACGGCGACCAATAGAAATAAATCATTTACGATTTATCAAGGGTTTAGAATAAAAGTTTCGGTTATTTTGCGCAAATAGAAGAGTAAAGTGCAATTTTTAAGTATTTTTTCATGGCCTCAAATATGAGCATTAAGTTATGTAAGTAACTTAACGTGAAAAAAACGAATGCTATTTTGTTTTAAACAACGGCTAAAAAACAGCAAAAAGTTGTAATTGAATGTGGTGGGCAAATAGCGGAATCACAGGAGAGTGTCAAGTTTCTTTGTATTCATATCGACGAATGTCTAAATTGGAAACACGAAATTAAAGCTATAGAACATTATGTTAGCTCTGCTTGCTATGCTATTAGAAGTTTAAGAGATGAGTTGGAATTAAAGGATATACTATCAGTATACTACTGCCTCGTAGAATCAAAATTAAGACATAGCATCAAATTCTGGGGAAACAGTTATGACTGTATTATTAAAAGAGCTTTTGTTCTCCAGAAAAGAGCAATCAGAACGATGGTGCGGATACCTCCTTGGGAGTCCTGCAAGGAACACTTTAAGAGGCTAAAAGTTCTTACTCTTCCTAGCTTGTATATACTGGTTCTTGTTTTAGATGTCGTTAAGCATAACCATAAGTATGAAACTGAAGCCGAAAAGAAAGAAAGACTAGATAGTAGAAGAAAAAATATAATTACCAAACTACAACCAAAATTAAATGTTGTTAAACACTGTATTCGGTATCAGGCTGTGAAACTTTTTAACGCACTGCCTTTAGAACTGAAAATTATTGACGATCTCCATATATTTAAAGTTAAACTTAGGAAATTTTTGTTAAATGGATGTTTTTACTCACTCGAAGACTTTTTCGGTAATCCGTGCATTTTTACCCAATAAGGAAATGTAAAGTTTATGTTTATGTTATTTCTTATTTTATTACTTTTGAATTTTACTACTTGACATTCATAATAAATTATTCATCTATTGTTTGCTTTTCTAATATGCTTTTTTTAATATTGTTCTGTGACATGATATTTCTTTTTTTTTTTGTTAACTTGTTTTTAATTTGTTTTTAATCTGTGACATTCAGACACAATTGTAAAAAATTGTTATTGAATAAATGAACTATGAACTATGAACTATGGATCTCGATATTGCTAAATATGACCACTTTTGGCACTATTGAGATTCACGACTTATTGCTTAAGTTTGAGTTCTTAAAAGTATATTTATAAAATGCATTTTACTCTTTTATTTGCGCAAAATAACCGAAACTTTTAATCTAAGCCTTTAATAAAACGTAATTGATTAATTTCCATTGGTGGCGCTACTGAGCTGATCGAACCGCCTTAAGCCCCTTTACACGGCGCCGGCGGCGCGGCGGTGGCGGCGCTACTCAAGACTGACGAAACCAGGTATGATTATAGTTACAAACTATACTAGTTTCACTAACCGCAGCACGGTTTCCAGTATTCAGTAGCACGCGACTAGCGCGATAGCGGTCATGACAAAAAAATATATGTAGTTATATAAGATTAATATAATATGCACGCCGCGTAAAGTTAAACCATAGGCCACACGTGTTTCTAATGACAATAAGCCTTGAATAGCGTTAGCTAAATCCTTTTACTACACCGTGCAAACCTGCGTATATTATGATTCCAAGTCAGATATAACAAAAATTCTTCTAAATCATTTCTTTATTCAGAGCTAAGATAGCCGTATCTACTGATCGCTGCGAAGTTTCAAACAATTTTTATGTCAGCAAGAAACAAGGGTCTCGACAGGCGACTTAATTATCAACTTCGTAATTGGAAACAGAGTTTGAAATCTTATTGTTTTCAGGACGAAACCGAAGACGGGCTCGCGAAAGTAACGGTAATATTGTTTGAAAGATTTTGCTATTGATAAAGTATCTGGTAAAATTTAATGTTTGGATTTTGAACGGAATCCCGTTTCTGAGGAACAAGTTTGAATTTAGCTTGTATCTTAGCAAATATGCGGATAGTATGAATTTCCTTACTATGATTTAACGAGGAAGGTTCATTTTCTAGTTTTGGTTCCTTTAAAAAGCAACGAAAATTTGGTTGAGAACATTTTGCTATTTTTAAATAGTTTTGTAAAATTTTATGTTTGGATTTTGAACAGAATCCGGTCTCTGAGGAACAAATTTGAATTTAGCTTGTATCTTAGCAAATATGCGGATCAATATCCTTACTATGATTTAACGAGGTCAAAGGTTCACCCTTGTTTGGTAGAACAACGTTTCGTCGAAAATCGGTTCGACTAATTTTAGTTACAATAAAGTCATTTCACAGAATTATTCATTTGATCGAATGTTTATTTGTCATAATTTTATTTCGTATAATTATTTATTTGGTCGAATGTCATTTTACCGAATTTTCGATTGCGCTAATTTTATTTAGACGAATGTCATTTTACCGAATTTTCAATTGCGCTAATTTTATTTAAACGAATGTTTAACTAGACTAATAATGATGATTTAGTCGAAAGATCGTTAATATTTGAGTGGCTCGGAAGTCCTGTAGAACACGTGATAGGTTAGAAATTTAAGGCGATCGCGAAGCGCAGCGAAGCGATCGCCTTAAATTTCGTGGTTATTTTTTTTGTGAAACAATTCATAAGTAATTTGTATTAAAACATTTCTAACCTATCACGTGTTCTACAGGACTTCCGAGGAGTCGGCTTTTCTTCTAAACGTTTTTATACCAAACGATTATTATATCAAATGAATATTCGATGAAATGAACATTCTATTTTACGATCATTAGCGCAAACGTTGTTATCGCAAATGAATATTCGATGAAATGAAAATTATGTCAATCGATATTATACAAAGTGATTATTTTCTCAAACGTTGTTCGAATTATTGAAATTCGATCAAACGTTGTTCTGCCAAACAAGGGTGAACCGAGGTCAAAGACAAAGGTTAACTCAAATAGATTTACAATAGTAGATTGTTTAGCAAGGGCTGTATGGCACCCATAACAGTCGAGTGTTTTGGCGCACGAACGAAGTGAGGGCGCCGATAGTTCGAGACTGTTATGGGTCCATACACCCGAAGTAAACACTCTACTTTTCATTTCGAATATGAGGATAGTAAAAATAAACAGAAATAATCTAAAAAATATTTTTCCTATGGCCGCGGAATTTACGAAAGACTAAAACTTTTTTTGTTCATTTTCTTTATTTTAGGGAAGGCAAGGGAAACTAAGTCCATACAGTCTTGTTTGGTGTTTGACCCGTACTCTATGCAATTCCATGAAATTAATAGCCTGATTTTTTATGTTACAAATAACTTATTTGGTTTAATCTGTTTCTAAAAACGCATTCTTTAAAAAAAACAATGTTTTAGATTTTAATATAATAATTCTACGTTATTAATTATTTTATATAATAGCAAAACATGGTTGTATAGACTTCTGTGCCTTTGCCTGCATACCTTTGGTAAATAAATGTGACATGACCCCTCCTATTCCTTTTTTAAATTTCATGACGGCCCTAGGGCCGCCACATACCACTTTCAACCCGCATTTTAGGCAAGTTAGGAGTTACTTTCAGAATATGAGACATGAAAAATAATTTGGCACCGTATAATATCCTGTCATACATGATATTGTCAAAAATAGTTTAAATAAGGAACAAGTTCGAATTTATCTTGTATCTTAGCATAGATTCGGGTGATAGGTATAAATTTTCAACTATGATTTAACGAGGAAAATTGATTTTCTGGTATCGGTTTCTTTAAAAAGCAGTAAAAACTTGGTTGAGAAGTCTTTGCTATTGATAAAACATAAATGTTTAGATTTCGATGGAAGAAGTTGAAGATTAAAAGTTGTTTTTTATCAAAAATTGGTTAGCCTTCATAATATCACCTAATGTTAGGTGTAGATAAGGCTGAAGGTGGCGCACTACTCCCGGAATTCTCAATCACTGAGGAACTGGCTTGGCTACCTCCAATTGCCGGAGTAAGAACACAGCAATGCTGAAAACATCGATGTTATGACAAGTTGTTGTTTTCTAAAATATACGGGAATAAGCTCATTACGAAATACAAATTTAGTCACAAATCATTGTACTTACCTATTTATTAACTTTTTATTTTTAAATATAAATATAAACAAACATTCACTAATTAGATACAAACTTCTTATGTTTTGAAACAGGATGTTCGCACAGGTACTAATCGGCAAGCAAGAATTGATGTAAGTACTAGAAATGTAATGCCCATTTCTTAAAAATTTAATTGTAATAGAGAAGATTGAGAGAGATATGCGGAGAATGCAAAATCAAGCACGTACTAATTTATAAGGCGAATTAAATCTACAGCAATTTTTATTTATTTTTAATTCCTACAGGGTGCTGTGTATGTACCAATTATTGATCACAATCTGGAGAGGATTGGTTTGACAGTAAGTATGAAAAAAGGCCATTCATAAATTGGTAGAGCTAACGATTATCTTTTTTTATCTTATCTCTAACTGCCGGAACACAATAATGTCGAAAACATCATTGTTATGGCGCCAGACTTAGGTAAGATGGTGGTAGCTAGCCAGGCGGACCAAGAACAAGTCCTACCACTACTAACCAAACCGAATACAATATGTACCCCCACTGGGAATCGAACCCGGGACCTCTGGGTCTATGAACCACTAGACCACAGAGGCGGTTAAAAGGTTAGCTCAAGAAAGATTATCAAATGTTTTGGAATATTTCGATAAAAAATAATATTTTTTCCTGTTAAGTATTTAAATTTAGGCTAAGTAGGTTAAGTATAAATAAGGTTAATAATAATTTAGGTTAAGTATTAAAATTAAAGGCCTATGCCCAGCAGTGGGCGTCGTTCGGCTGACATGATGATGATGATGATTTAAATTTTTACTTTTTTTTTGCATTCACAATGCAATTTTTATGTTTGAAGTATGGAGCTGGTTGTAAGACGGGTCGATTTTTTCTAAATACTTCATTTTCCATCTTTCAAATTTTTCCTGTTTCAAGACGGTGAAAACAACAACGCCTAGAATCGAAATGCCTGTTGAAGAGCAAGCTGCCTACAAAGTGCTGATGAAGAATGTGGACATGAACAAGATGGGTGAGCGGGACTGGCTCGCCATCGAGGTGGCCATGGGTGTGCGGGATGATGCCCTGCAGGTGGGTGTAGCCCGTAATTGAAGAATCAGAATCAATAAATAAATGATAAATAATAAATAATAAATAATAAATAATAAATAATAAATAATAAATAATAAATAATAATAAATAATAAATAATAAATAATAAATAATAAATAATAAATAATAAATAATAAATAATAAATAATAAATAATAAATAATAAATAATAAATAATAAATAATAAATAATAAATAAATAATAAATAAATAATATATAAATAATAAATAAATAATAAATAAATAATAAATAAATAATAAATAAATAATAAATAAATAATAAATAAATAATAAATAAATAATAAATAAACAATAAATAAATAATAAATATATAATAATAAATAAAATCAGAATCAAAATCTTAGAATTGCGTTTTTTTTTTCTTCCTATCTTTCTTTAAACGCAGGTTTTTACTGGGCACAACTGTTCAGACGCAATAAACTTATCAGCTTTAATTCGTATGTATCTTTCTGTATCTTTCTGATTCTTATGGCGCGCTTACGCGAGTTACTAAAATTGCGTCACGACCACATCAAGCAATTGAGGGCGATGGCCAAAATGTCAAAATGTAGCAACCTTTTGCGAAGATACATCGCTCCACTTAATTGCTCCAAATTGATCCATTGCAGTTGCCAGGCAATTATTGCCAATAAAATTGCTCGTGTACTCGCGCCTTAACGCTGTAAGCCAGCTTTTATTTAGTCAATGAGAGGAAATTACTACATTCGACATTCGAAAGCAGTATCTTTGCAGATGTTAAACAAACGATTAAGATGAAACAATTGCTATTTTGTACTGCGTACTCGGCACGGTTAGAATAAAAAAGTACTAGATTTTTTCATAATTTCAGTGCGGAATCGAGGGATGCCAGTCGAGGGTGAGATAAACTTTCATTAGTTTTCTAAGCTGTTGCCAGCCAGTGTCAGTTAAGTTGACACCTTTTTATAGATTTACCTAGAACTCTTTCAAAAATCTCTTTCTCTAAACTATCACAAAGTAACTACGCGGGCGGTCGCCCTAGCAGAGAGTCCGCTTAGAACAAAGTGCCATTTTCGTCACGCACACATAGACGTCACATATACAGGCAAAATGGGGCAGTTTGGGACAGTACTCAGTCGCGAGTATCGCAAAGAGGTCAGTGATCGCAAGTTCCAAAGAGCATTTCATTGATCACTTCACGTCCGCGCCGCTACGTGTCACTGTGACACTTATATACCTATTTTACCGATAATTAACAAAATAACCAATATTATTACAGTTGCAGTGTATTTGGTTGTCTAAATACGACTAAAAACTGTGCATAGGTACACGTTCTTTAAATTTCCAAACGATATTGAAAGGTAAGTTATGTCAAACTGTTTTCTCTTGTTGGTAGGTGAGTATACCTAGGTACTTTTGGGACCAGCCGCTTTGATAACGACGATGAACCATACACATTCATCTTATAGTTAGCTGGGTGTGGTAAAACGCCAGTATTTGGGTTCTATTGGGTTCAATGGTTTAGTTAAGTAGGTACCTAGATATATGCTTTGTTGGCGCTCGACCGCCGCCCGCCGCCTGCCGGTCACAATCACAACTCGTAGAGTCGTAGCGGGTCACGCATAGGTAATCTAATGAGACCGATAGTTGTGGAGATCCTTGGGGGAGGCCTATTCCCAGCAGTGGGCGTCGTTCGGCTGACATGATGATGACGCTGGTCCTTATTTAGATGTTATGAACACAGCCACAAGTCATTGTTGACGAATTTTCAAGTAAAAGTTGTCGTTGCATTTTCTTTTATTTTAGCAGTGTTAAGAGATCCTACTTACATTTTAGAGACTTCAGTCATTAAACCCCAAATAACATTTTACTTCCAGTAATTTTTTTTCATCTAAGCGCACATCGTTCAGCGCTCAGCGTTCATTTTAAAAATCAAATGATTTATTTTCAGACGAACCTTATGGTTAAGTTTAATTGATCGAGAAGATGTACGCAACAAATGGTCAACATATATTCGAGTTTGTGAGGCCCATTTCGAAACCAATTCTATAATCAAGACATCGAACCGAGCTGTCCTGAAAAAGGCACTAATCCCAAACTTTTGCTACATGTAAAAAAAAAGAATCGCAAGCAACTGTGGAGACTAATGAATCTTGTACACAATATGAAAAAGTTAAATGTGATTGAAATTCACAAATAGCAACTCACGTTTCTGCAAATTCTCCCAGAAAAAGAAAGCTGAAAAAGGATGTTCTTGAGTGCAAGAAAAGACTATAAAGAACAGCTGCGCCAGAAACAAATATGAACCTGTTTTCATCTCGCTGTTCTCCCGCTGTAGGGTTTGCGAACCGATAGCGTAGCTTCTATGACGTTCACAAGTATTGTAAAAACCAATCTAAATTGAATAAACAAATTTGACTTTGACTATTAAACTACTTATATTTTTTTATTTACCTATACACAATAAAAACACAACATAGGTATTTAAATACACTTTCTTGTTTCAAAATAGTTACCACTATTGCTTGATACAGTTCTTGCGTTATAAAGGTTTTTCAATTTTTGAAGATGACAAGTTATAAATTCAACATTTAAGAAAATATTAATAATTTGAAGTTCTTGAACGAAAAAATTTATGGAACTTGTAACCCATTTAGGTTTCAACTATTTTTCGCTGAACTTGGCACCTTTTTTACCTTTATGTTTTCGTCGAACTTACTTAGTGTCTTTTTCACGTTTATGTTTTTAGTGGGATAACTATCACACCATATTTATATCTTGTTCATAGAGTACATTATATTATAACATATAGGAATGGAATACATTACAACATAATAGGTACGGTATAGGTACAATAGGATCTTGTCTTCGTCGTGTGTGGATTAGATGCTCTGTTTACCATCTAAGCAGCATCTAAGGCATGTAAACATGTTTAAGATGTATGTATAAACGAATTTATTTATGTATGATTGTTAACTTATACTACCTACTCCTTTTTAAATTCAGAATCAATACAGAAGCAACCCTAGTGAGTCAGACAAGGATAGGTATAGATTTTCAAAAATGGTGGGAGCGGTCCTTCTGTAAACTCTATATTTTGTGAAACTATTGAGGGAGTTTCTTTTGACGTTTCATCGTTAGTTCAAGAATTTGTACTAGATGGCGCTATCCCACTTTAGCGACCTAACTTTTTCTGAAGAAGTAAACGAAAAAAGTACCTAATAGAAAATAGCAAAGAAAATAGTCTGTCTGTGGTAAGGGGTACCTTAGACGGTCATGCAACCATCAGTCAATTCCATCACTCATGTCACGACTATCTAACCAATCGGTATGGAGGAACTTGAGAGGGGCCGGCGTAATGAATGGTTCATTTTGATTGGCTAAAAGAATCGTGACTGATAGCAAACTGACAGCAAAACCTACCGTCTAATGGGCGCCTAATAGGTAGAGTAAAGTAGGAACCTCCTGCGACAACATTCACCATCCTGCGTAAAGCCCCCAGTACAGGCTGGCCGATCATGTTGGCCGACCATGATGGGCCATCTTGTACAGGGCCGGTTTGCGTGTGATTGCCGTTTGCGAGCAACGCAAACCGCCCCTGTACACGATGGTCCATCATGGTCGGCCAACATGATCGGCCATCCTGTACTGGGGGCTTAAAGCGACGGACGGCGGCGGGGCGGCCTGCCGTGAATGGGCCGCTTTTAATAATCAATCATCGATCAAAGAGTACATTATTATCCCACAGATTAGGTAGAAAGTGGACTCCAATCACAAAAACGTCATCTACAAAAAGTTTTGTACGTTTCTCCCCATTAACGGAGTCCAGAATTCACTGCCAGGTTTCAATCAAATTATCAAGAAAAATTAATATGCTCACAAAACACCACCAACACCAACGCATAGAAGCAAAGCAATCCGCAGATCTGACAGAAGAAAAACTTTACTACAGACAGATTAATTTGACAGTACAACCGACCGACACACAAGTCTTTTTTAGGCTCAATGAACTAATCCTTTGCCATAAATGCTGAAAAAAGTAGGTTGTGTTAGGGTTACAGCGCCATCTAGTGCATCTAAAAATGACTGCAGGAAACTCTCCTATTGATGTCGATAAAATATTTATTATCAAATAATATAGACAAAGGTAATTTATTTAACTATTTCAGTGTTCTAAAGTGGCGTGCGAAACTTCGGTAAATATAAAATTAAAAATAATAATCTCTTAAGTCTAGATAGTAAACTGCCTCCCGCGGTTTTCGGTTATGGCGACAGACTATAGATGCGTAGGGCACACTGAAAGTTCTGCGCTCCTAGCCGCTCATAAATGTTTAAATTTCGAATGTTAGTTACGCAAAACTTTCAGTGTACCCCTCGAATGGTGGTAGCTAGCCAGGCGGACTGAGAACAAGTCCTACCACCAACCAAACCGAATACAATACGTACCCCCACTGGTATTCAAACCCGGGACCTCTTGGTCTGAAATCGGTGGTGTGAACCACTAGACCACAGAGGCGGCAACTTTCTTTCACATCATTCATCATCATCAGCCATACGACACCCACTGCTGGGCATAGGCCTCCCCAAGGATCTCCACCGCTGCTCGCATCCAGCGGCTTCCAGAGACCTAGACCCATGGAGCTAGACTTAATACTGAGGTAACTGGAGAGTGCAGTACTAACACTTTTTTGAGATCACAAATTACACAGTGGCTGTCTTCCGTCTCACCTACACTTTAAAAAAATACGTATGGTCATATGAGACAACTGACAGCAACTACATACTAAATGTCAAATTTGCTGGGCACACTTTTTTATTCAGGGTGGAAACTCCAGTTACCTCAGTAATAAGTCTATCTCCATGCCTAGACCTCGTCGGTCCACCTTGTAGGGGACCTGCCCACGGAACGACGTCCGAAACGCAGTCGCCATTCAAGAACCTTTCCGCCCCAAACTACCTCATAGATAATTACCTCAGAATTAATTTATTTAGAAGTCTCAAACTTAGAGCTTTGTGTTTTTTTTTTCAGTGCAATGGAGATTCTTGTGCTTCTGGGGTAACTATTCTTATTTATTAGTTCTAACTACATACCTACATTAAAACCCAAGGAATAAACTAACTACCTATATACTTTAAAAATTTATATACCTACTACATTCTTCAATTTCAGTGCCTTGGTAATTCATGCACTGCCTTTGTGAGTATTTGCTTACTTCAATATTAGTTGGTTCGACAAGCAGTTTTAAGGCTCTTTTACGCCGGACGGAGCAACACTGTGCGACAATGCAGAATGCTGCATGCATTCCAACATTTGTGGCATACGGCATGCGGCAGCTGAGGTCAAAGATATCGCATAGAATCCATCGTGTTTGGATACAAGCTGCGACAGTGTATATACCACATAACGCAGGGTGTTGCCGCTCGCAACTCGCTACGTGTCTGCGGATGTCTGGAGGGGCAATGCCGGCCAGCGGGTACAGCATATTATTCTGTGGTACAGATTATCTACCGGGGTAGGCTTGCTTGTTTTTTCATTAGTCAGTTTGATTACATGCGCACTAGATCTAGGTCTATCTAGGTCACGACATCCAGTAGTTACCGTTAAATATTCTATTTTCTTTGTTTTTTTTTCTAGTGTAAAGGTCCTGGTTGTAAGGCAATGGTAATTCATGTTTTTGTATTTTTATTGTGTTTTCAAGTGAAACATTTAAACAGATAAAATATTGGTATAATAAAACTTAAGTAATGTTATTGTTTGATTCATTTCTATTTATATAAATAGATAGATTAAACTTTCAAATAGACCGTTAAGTGTTAGTAAATATCATTGTTATATTTTTTCGTAAATTTTTTATTCTTACAGTGTATCGGCGAAGAATGCAGTGCCATCGTGAGTACTAAAAGTTCCTTAAATATACAAGGTGTAAATATAACAATATTACCTATAGGAGGTGTTTGTGATACCCATGAAAGTGAAAAACTATACCGTAGAAACATAGACTGGTGAAAAAAAAATTCGTCGTCCCTTTTTATGTTTTTTTTCAGATTTTGACTTATGCTTCTCGAGAAAAGTTTTTCAGTTTCTTTTTCATCATCATCATCATCATCTAGAGTGCGAGCCAGATAAGTCTAATCTTTTCCATAACCTTAGAACAAATAAATGAACCTACTGTAACTAGCGCCAAAAACGCCCCATCGCGCGCAGAGTTATCTAACACGCACTCTTATGCAAATAGTCGAAAGTAACTGTCATAATTAAAGTTTAGTCAATATAAGAATAAGGTGTCCTAAATAGAATTTGCCAAATGTAGAATAAAGACTTTCTATTACTAATATTATTAAGAAGAAATATTATTTTTTTCTCTTTCGCTTTGTAATTTTGTTATATTTTTAATTTTTTTCTGCAAATTATTTGTTATGTGTTTAAGTTAAGTTTTAGTTTTTATAGTTCGAGGTGGGCGCTAATAACTGTAACTCAGTCTATGACTAACGTAGTTATTAACGTTGATTATGTTGCTGTATAACTATAATTTAAGACACTAATAAATATTTTTGAATTTTTTTGAATTTGAATTAGATTTTTAGTTTGTTTGTAATGGATAAACTCAATGACTACAGGACTGATTTTAAACATAGGAAAGCTACATTCTTCCTGAGTGAAATGGCTATATTTTATCTCGATATTCGCACGAAAACAGTTACCGCGCGGAGCCACTTTTATAATAATTATTATAAACGCTTAAACATTTTCATGGCGCCGTCACCGTCACACAGTACCTTCAAACAAAGCTTTATTTTGTAAAGACCAATACCCATTCACAACTTCATAAACTGGCCATTCCATTACACTATTCGGAAGCCAAACTAGTTTGAACCTTAACTAGTTCGGGACTAAACTTAACTAATCATGCGTTACTCCAAAACTTGGGTTTGAAGCTTCGGCCAAACCTACGCATCAGCGATACAGGAGCGTTAGAGACGCGGGATAACGCTATAGCTTCCCGATTTGCAAACACGGAGTTCCCGCATCATGGTCGTTTATATACTTATCTTTACGAGTATAGTATAATTTTAAGAGGTTATATTTGTTGACGTGTTAACTTCGTATAAATCGATGAACGCCGGCTGTACTCACGAAAAAGCATGACGCAATGTCACGTTCCACCTGAGCTCAAAATAAAACAAATACTTAAGTACTTCCCATAAACCTAGTCCTGAAATTTGGTACAGGGGTTGGGTTTAATGACCACATAAAGGGACAACTATCAAAACTAAGATAATGGAAGATCCTGAGTACCTGATGACCCTGAGGAGAAACCTTAATTATTTAGCTCAAATTAACATCACTAGATGGCACTTTGCGCAACTGACTCGCGCTATGCGTCCGAGTGAGAGACAGCGGTATATTTTTAATAATCAAATTATATAGCTTTAAACATTGTTGATATGATAACTTAATTGTTTCAATGATGAAATTAACTGTGAAGATTAATAATTTTGTACCCTGTAAATATTTTTTGAAGTGAAAACTTCTTTAGTGGCGTTGTGCACTTTTTGTGATGTAATATGTAAAAAATGTTAAACTCGCGTCAGGATCACGTGACCGTCAGATCGGAAATTCGTAAGACGGACACGTGACCTGATCGAAAAACTGTTACAATGTCAATAGAATACGAAGGCAAATTTAACCACCGTTTCCAAAGTTGTTATAGCTATATATTAGAAAACGGGCTGCATTAAAGCCAGAAGACCTTGGTTCAAATCTAGTCCGTATTTTTTTCTTTGTTTTGTCAAATTTCTTTTTTTTTTGTGAAAACGTCTAGGGAGCCGTTTTCACTTCTGTCGGCACTCCCGGAATGCAACCCGTGGTTTTTTTTATCCACAACAGTGTAGCACTTAGCCTTTATCACACGAATTAAGTGGTGATAAGGCTGACTGTGGAAGTCCAGCACTCCCGGAATCCTAAATCACGGAAACAAAATTAACGCCCGAATTCTCAAACGCTAATCATCTTTGGGAGCGTCTCAAACATCATGGCATTTCTTTCATACGTTTGACATTTAGGTTCACCCTTGTTTGGCAGAACAACGTTTGATCGAATTTCAATAATTCGAACAACGTTTGAGAAAATAATCACTTTGTATAATATCGATTGACATAATTTTCATTTCATCGAATATTCATTTGCGATAACAACGTTTGCGCTAATGATCGTAAAATAGAATGTTCATTTCATCGAATATTCATTTGATATAATAATCGTTTGGTATAAAAACGTTTGGAAGAAAAGCCGACTCCTCGGAAGTCCTGTAGAACACGTGATAGGTTAGAAATTTAAGGCGATCGCGAAGCGCAGCGAAGCGATCGCTTTAAATTTCGTGGTTATTTTTTTGTTTTAATACAAATTACTTATGAATTGTTTCACAAAAAAAATAACCACGAAATTTAAGGCGATCGCTTCGCTGCGCTTCGCGATCGCCTTAAATTTCTAACCTATCACGTGTTCTACAGGACTTCCGAGCCACTCAAATATTAACGATCTTTCGACTAAATCATCATTATTAGTCTAGTTAAACATTCGTTTAAATAAAATTAGCGCAATTGAAAATTCGGTAAAATGACATTCGTCTAAATAAAATTAGCGCAATCGAAAATTCGGTAAAATGACATTCGACCAAATAAATAATTATACGAAATAAAATTATGACAAATAAACATTCGATCAAATGAATAATTCTGTGAAATGACTTTATTGTAACTAAAATTAGTCGAACCGATTTTCGACGAAACGTTGTTCTACCAAACAAGGGTGAACCTGACATTTAAAGTGACAGGGCGATGTGTGAGACGCTCCCAAAGATAAGTAGCGTACGAGTATTCGGGCATACTTAAGTGTCACTGGTGACAAAATGCTTCAACAAGCAACTAAATTAGATGTGTGATAGAATGCAATTTTATATGTCTGTCTAAGTGCGTACAAGTCGAGTACAAGTCGCTTTGCAGACGCTTGGTCGCGTGTATGTGGCCGGTGTTTTACTGGTAAACGGGGCCTCAAACTAATTTTAGTGCTTTGAACTATTCATACAGCGTGGTTAAAGAGCTTTAGGTTGAAATTATGTTTTCATAACAAACATTATAACAATATTTTGTTTTGGGATTATTGTTAATAGCTTGGAAGCGTAGTTAGTAATAGACTCTGTGACTTACAGAACTCTTATGAAAGGATAGGAAAGAGATATAATTTTCGTTGTTAAGTTTGTTGTTCGTTGGAAAGGTCGGAATGTGGTCTGATGGTATAAAGAATCATTTATTTTATCTAAGCCCAATTACTAAAATGCAAACTGTAATTACTGCGAAATCCTCTAATCTTTAGAGATATCTAATATTGAGTTCTAATAGAAGGAATAATTTAGGAAGGCTAATTAGGAGCAATATGAGGATAAGAATTATCGTAGATGCAGGAAAAGACCACAAGTCGCTTCGCTGAAAGTTCCGAGGTTCTCCGTTATGCAACCAGGGTTAAACATTAGACATCACGTGCCCCTTCAAAGTTATAAATAGCATTATACAATAAATTACTCACTGGTTAGGGTTTGGATTTATGTAGGGTAAATTAAACTTAGTTATTTGTAGGTCAGAATAATAATTCAATACTAAATTTCTAATTTAGTTAGATTGAACGTAAGTTAAGATTTCTCATTAGGATTTAGAATATTAAGTAAGGTTTCTTATCGTTATATAGTACATTATTATTCGATGCATTATTTATGTAGTAGCTACGTATCGTTACAACATTGACCGATTCCTTTTTTTTTGGAAATTGGGCTTATTTAGAAGAAACATGTCAGCCCTTTAATAATTATATTGTTATTTTTTTTATCTACTCCGGGGTAGCACTTCGCCTTCATCACACCTGATGTTAAGTGGTGATAAGGCTGAAAGTGGAAGCGCACTACTCCCGGAATCCTCACTGAGGAACAGGCTATCTTATCTTTAACTGCCGGTACACAATAATGCTGAAAACATCATTGTTATGGCGTCAGACTTAGATAAGATGGTGGTAGCTGGCCAGGCGGACTAAGAACAAGTCCTACCACCAACCAAACCAAATACAATATGTACCCCCGCTGGGAATCGAACCCGGGACCTCTGGGTCTGAAGTCGGTGGTGTGAACCACTAGACCACAGAGGCGGTTAATGTTATTCAAAATTCAAAATCATTTATTCATTTTAGGCTGATACAGCACTTGTGAACGTCAATGAAGCTACGCTATCGGTTCGCAAATCCTACGGCGGGAGGCCTTGTAACGAGAAGAACCGGCAAGAGGTATAAAGTACCACCCTACATCGTAGACACTCCAGCTGCCCGTACCAAGCGCTTCGCCAATTCATTCCTCATACGAAGCGCTAAAGAATGGAATACGCTGCTTTTATGTTACTTACTTGGGGCTTCTCCTGGGCAGCCATGTGACATCCTCCTAATCCTCCGGATCCTAGACTGTATCCTGTTAGCTAAGCAAGATGGATGTCAAATGCTTGCCCGATTTTTAATGAAAAATAAAAATAATAAAGGGTGTAGTGACTCTGGATGGACTCTGGGCTAAGCCAGATAACTACGACGTATCAAGAGTTTCTCTTGCTGAAATTCTATGATTAATTTTTCAGTGCGATGGCATGGCGTGCGAGACAAGGGTAAGTAAACAAAATAAGTAATTATTTGAACAAATATTGGAGTAAAATATTTTCTCAAGGTTGTTTTTTTTTATTTTTTTTTCTGTTATATCCACAAATCTTGCAATAAAGGAAAGTTCCTTAATCAGAAATAAGTTTAATTAAAGGGTTAAATGCGCAGGGGTCCGCAACCCTCGGGCCGTAAGCTATTTATAAACATAATCTACAAAACGGTAACTTTACGAAGCGATATATTTACACTTAAGTAACTTAGTTTGCTATTAATTAAATTTGATAGCCGGTTGTGTGTCTAGATTCTCGGTAGAACGAATGAGCTCATGAAGCTCAAGAGCACACTCTCCGAAGTACAGCCTGTAAAATAATAACAAGCAAGCCACTTTACGTTGATGGGTTAGCTAGTAAAAACCAAGCTCCATAGTCTATATGGAGCTTGGTTTTTACTAGCTAAGGTAACAGTCTTCGATTAGTTTCCTGGCTCTGCGTTCAACTAAGTCAACTACAGCTTAGTAACTGGTATTTAGTCGAACCATCCCAGAGGTGAGAGCAATACTCCATGCATGACCGGACTTGCGCTTTGTAAAGAGTCAAATGCTGCCCCGTCGTGAAGTATCGCCCTTATTCAGGATTTGGAACATAACCCTATAACTTTTATTCATTTTATGCATTCACAACTCGCAATCTTGTGTTATTGTTGATAGAAGCTCGCAATGCAATTCTGTACTGTTAGTAAGTAGGTATAGGAAAATTGACACAGAAAAAAACCACCATCCCTGCAAGTTCCTTCAGGCGGGATTCGGGCCTGCCCTTGGCCCCATCCGGCCCAATACTCTGACCAACTAAGCCACCGAAAGACTTACAATTTTACTTCACTTTTAACGCTGTAGGCCAGCGTTGTTTCATCAATGAGAGGAAATTATCTTTATCTTTATCTTTAAATCCTCGCATTCAAAAGAATCCAGCTTGAAAGCTTCTAGCAGGGCTGGTGGTTTTTTTACAAGCTTTTATTTAACTTGCCATGTTAGTTAGTTTGTTAGTTAGTTAGTGGGGGACAAAACTTGCAAGCTTAATTTGACCCACTTCCCAGTGTCCGATGGATCTGAAATTTTGTATATAGGTTTGGTTTAGATGACAATACAATATTTAAGTACAGTCAGCAAAAAAGCTTGTAATGAAAATGAAATATTCACAAAAACTTCTATCTCTATATTCCGTAAAATCCCTAACTAATTGCATGTTGTTCAAAGAGTTGTTTATATATCACTTCTTTCTCTTTACAGTGTCGCGGTAAAGGCTGTTCTTCCAAGGTAAATAACTTTGTGGAGACATTTCAGAAATTGTATTCCAGTTTAAAACGAAACAGTTGCTTGCGGAAACTGAAAATAATGCAAACTACAAAGCTTTCTCGTTATAGAAATAGGTCTTTGTAGTAAAACAATGTGAATTTCGAATATGAAAATGAACTGAAATTTGATTTTAAAGAACCTTTTAAAATCTGAAAGCGTTATAGATTTTTTTTATCCACTACAGGGTAGAACTTAGCTTTCTTCACACCGATGATGTCAAGTCAGTCAAGTGGTGATAAGGATGAAGGTGGAAGCCCACTACTCCTGGAATCCCCAATCACTGAGGAACTGGCTATCTTATCTCTAACTGCTGGAACACAATAATGCTGTATGCCAACATCATTGTTATGGCGTCAGACTTAGATAAGATGGTGGTAGCTAGTCAGGCGGACTAAGAACAAGTCCTACCACCAATCGAACCGAATACAATATGTATATCCCCACTGGGAATCGAACCCGGGACCTCTTGGTCTGAAATCGGTGGTGTGAACCACTATACCACAGAGGCGGTTGATTGAATTAAGAAGCTAATGCCCGTTTGCACTAAACTCGGGTTGAGCTTGTCCTAGATAAGATACATCTTAGTTTAGGAATAGCCTAAAACAGTCAAGCAAAAATTTTTGTTTGCACTGACAGACTACGTCGTAACTTAGTCATCGCCTTGCTAAGAGAATGATGGCGAGGTAAAGTAGGTCACTGGATATTTTTTTGGTTGAAACTTCTCATTGATTCCTTCGTGAGTTTAAAGGAGACAAAAGCTAAGGCGTTGTTTATTTTATTTGGTAGGGGTAATTCACCGAGAAAAGAAAAAGTCAACTGAGCTCAACTGTCAAGAAAAACATAATACAGTTTTTTTTTTTAATAAATGATGAATGACGTATGTCACATGTGTTGTGTCTCTATCTAACAATCAAGAATACAACAGCCACAAGCTTTTCTGTTCCGGTGACAGCCGTGACACAGGAGTCACTTGCAATACGAAATTAGCTGTCAAAATGGACTGTCGTATGCATGAAGTTTGACTTAATACTCTGAGGTAACTGGAGCTCTCACCCTGAATAAAAAAGTGTCGCCAGCAAATTTGACATTTATGTATGTAGTGGCTGTCAGCTGTCTCATATGACCATACGTATTTTTTTAAAGTGTAGGTGAGACGGAAGACAGCCACTGTGTTATTTGTGGTATTCAAAAAATTGTTGGAGCTCTCACCCTGAATAAAAAAGTGTCGCCAGCAAATTTGACATTTATGTATGTAGTGGCTGTCAGCTGTCTCATATGACCATACGTATTTTTTTAAAGTGTAGGTGAGACGGAAGACAGCCACTGTGTTATTTGTGGTATTCAAAAAATTGTTCGTACTGCACTCTCCAGTTACCTCAGTATTAAGTCGAACTTCATGGTCGTATGAAAACTGTTATAGTTCCAAAGATAATCACCGGAACAGAAAAGCTTGTCGCACTTACTCTTTGCTAACAAATGCCACAGACAATAACCACTGATATAGGTATTTCTTAAGCCTTAGGTGCTCGATATTGGGCCCGTAAGTTAAGAATAACCTAAAGTGCATTTAAGAATGTCCTAAGGTTAGTGCAAAGCATTTTTTGTTAAGAACGTCTTAAGTTAGCTAGGAAAAGACTTAGGCGATTCTTAAGTTTAGTGCAAACGGGTGTTACTTTTGAATATGAGAAGGCACCTACTTTTTCTTGTAAAACATGCTTGCATGGTTTGCAAAAACACAATAAACTAAAATGTTCATAAACATTAACACTTTCCTTGTACGGGGATCAAATCCACGAACTCAATCCGATTTAATTAAAAATTATTTATTAACTTTCTAACCGGTGTCGTGATGTTTTGTTCCAGTGTCGGACATTTTCTTGCGCCTCCGCCATAAATGGGGTGTTCCAAAAAAACCCTGGAGGACGATACGAAGATCATTACCCAGACACTATTTAAGACCACTTATGAATAAAAAATTGTATCTATAGTATAACATGACTTTTATTTACTACTTTATTTATTTTCTTACAGGAAGATGTATTATATAATCAAAATATACTCGCGGCGTTCCGTTCCCGCAGGAAAATTGGGACAAAATGCATCCAATAATCTACTCTGGGTCACTATTTCATCTCTAAATCTCTTCGTAAGATTTTATCGAAATCAGTTTAGGCATTCTCGAGTTTTGCGCTTAGCAACTCATTTGGCGATTCACTTATCGAAAAAATGGTCATGCGCTTCTCGTTACGACTCCGTAGCTCAGTGGTTAGAGCAGTCGCCCGGAAAGATCGTGGGTTTGTGTCCCATCGGAGCTGGTTGTGAAAGGGTAGATTTTTTCTAAATAAGTACATCATTTTCAATTTTTCAATAATAAAAATTGCATTGTGAATGCAAAAAAGTAAAAATTTAAATAAGATAAGAGGTGCGCGACGACGTCTGTTCGGGCGGGCTTGGAGATCTTCGGCCACCCTCAAATTGTCACTTTTTTTGTTTTTGTCATCGCTAGTGATGGGATTACGGCACACAACACTCAAAGTATCGGGGTTTGTTTTGAACGGTAAAACTCGCGGCTTACACTTGTTTATCACTGGATTCCACGCTGATGACAATTTAAACCCGTCCTCCCGATTGAAATTTTTATACTTCTTGATTTCAATCGCTTCTCGTACCATCCTAGTATGGTAATGACGATCGGTGGAGAGGATTTTTGGATCATGTAACTCCATCCAATGATTAACTCCAGCTTCCAGAAGATGTTCAGCTACCGCGGATTTACTCGTCTGTCGATTTTTAACAGCTGCGATATGTTCTTTGACACGTTCTGCGATGGTCCGCTTTGTTTGTCCAATGTATGAACTACCACAACTACAATCGATTTTAAAAAAATTTGTTGCAACACAGCCGAAACGTCAAGCTGTAAGTACATAATAATATGTACTTCATAATAAATGTCGCGTTGAGTCCCGTTACTCTTGTTTAAAATTATAATGGAACGCGAAAGTTTAAAATCTTATAAGATAAGAGGTGTTGCGACTTCTAAAGGGTTTCCTTCCAATGAAACAAACAATTTTTTCTCTCAATTTCCTACTATGCTTCTCCGCGCTTTGGCGTTTGGTGGAAGGGATATCCAACCCCTTCCCACCCCACCACCGAAATTTCAGAAAGATACGAAGTATTGTGACTTCTAAAGTGCTTCCGAAAATGATTTTATAATAATAATTTTCGACAGTAAAGTAAAAAACTATACATTCCTTTTCATTTGCTTCTACATTTAGAAAGTTATTAGTACTTGACTCTAATTTGTTTACTTCACTAATTAATTTTAAATAATTAAAACGATTTTTTTTTACATTCTCAAACTTACTTTATCAAGAAACGTGCGGCTCATCACATGGTAAATAAGCCAAGATTAAACTTTAACTAAACCACTTATTATGGTGTTATTCAACACAATCTTATGTTGCGTCTATTCGAAGCATCTGTATCGATTGATACGTGGGCTAAATTGAACTTGAACACTTGTATTATAGATATCGATCACTGTGCGGTTTTTTTTTAAATGAATTATCAGAATAAAACGACCCATACTCCAAGTAGCTCCGCTGGGAATCGAATCCGGGACCTTTCACTGTCCGGGCGAATGCTCTGACCGCTGAGCGGAATCTTCGAAAGCGGAAGCGTCGAATCTTTCCAATACTTCTTACGCGCTGTCTGTGAGCCAGCGTTTATTTCATGAATGTGAAGATTTACTACCCTCGACACCCGAATGAAATATTTGACAATCGATAAAGATGAAATACAACTATTTCAATTACATTTACTTTTTTTGTAAACAATAATGGAAACGGTCGTTTAACAGAAAAATACCTCTCATTTTTTAAATTTTCAGTAGGTATAAGTGAATGAAAGTGAAACTAATTCAAAATTCAAAATCATTTATTCATTTTAGGCTGATACAGCACTTGTGAACGTCAATGAAGCTACGCTATCTGTTCGCAAACCCTACGGCGGGAGGCCTTGTAACAAGAAGAACCGGCAAGAAACTCGCCAAGGGCTATTTTTTTCTCCCTGTCATATTTCATACAGAGTCGTCAAATTGAAAAGTGACTTTAACATAATAAAATATGTAAAGTCACTTTCCATCACAAATTAATCTTAAGTTTAAAAACAAAATAAAAAACCCGGTAATCATAGCAGTAAATAATTTTCAATAACTAAGAAATAGACATCCAAAAGGTAGTTTCTATAAAATACACACCAACCAAAAACGTAGCAAATAAAATAATAAATATAAATGCCAAACAAGGGTTAATAAAACTTTGAATAGTTTAAGAACATAAGAGTCAATAATAAATAGTGCCATACAAGCCACGATAAAATAAAACTAATAACAATAAAACATTAAAAATCTGTATATTTTGAGACAAGAAGCCAGGAGCAGACCCATCCCACTGGTGGCACCCGATCACGAGCATGACGCAAGAACCAGCCATCGCTTCGCTCAACCATATTTTAGGGAACGTAACGACCCGCCTCACACGACACCATCGCAGAAATATATACAGAGAGCACTAAAGAAGTGAAGTGTAATTATATAAATAAGAAAAAAAATTGTTGAACAACTCTTAACGACCCCTTGGACCTATTTGCCCTACTAGTAGGACCTCGGTATACCACTATGTACTCGTGTCGTGGTCCTACTGAACCAGGGAAGTAAATATTGATTTCTTTTAGGCATATTATAGAAAGAAGTCGGGTAAACAATGCAATATTTTGGTTTTATTAAACGTAAGAAACTGATGCAGCGATAAATTCACGTAAATCAAAATAAAAAAGAGTGTTGAGCTAAGTTTTACAATTACAGTTAGGTACATTTAGTTAGATATTATGTGATTTTTATAACAAGAGTTTTATTACCAATTTTATTAGTCAATATTTACGTGAATTTGAACTGATTGTTTCTTACTATCGCATTGTACAGTGTTTTTACTAGCTATGTTAATAACTAATTCGTTAATTTCTAATAATAACTACGATACTAAAATCTGATAACAGGTTTTCTTCATTACTTAAACATTTTCAATCAATTGATTAACATAGTTTTAGGAGTAAGAATTTTGTGCCAGTATTATTTTTTTCTATAAAATAAAATAGAATAAAAAATTGGTAAGTAAGTATTTTATTTAAAATGTTTATTCATCATCATATTCATCATGCATTTCATAACAGTCTGCGAGACGTTTCAGCACAAATTAACTATTAATATCCTCTTTTATTGTTAAAATAAGTTCTAATTGTAATTCCGATAATGTAAAGTTTTGTGATTAGGCCATGCCAGGAATTCACACAAGTAGAAGGAAATTATATGAACTTTATGCCTCAAAGCATACTTCCTGTTGATCGAAGTTCCAGTGACCCTAATTTTATTGAATACGTCAGGAAATATTCAAAATATTTAGAAATATATGTGTTGTTGCCAAGTCCATGTTTTTGTCAAACAAAATTAAATCAGCTGATAACAAAATAAAGGTTACATGGAATGTTAACCAAACAACTGGAAAAACAAGACACCATATAAATTCCTTCTCTCTCAAAGTAGTAAATAAAACAATTGAATTGAGAATGAGGTTGCCCGAGTCTTTGAAGATTTCTTCCCTCGGGTACCCTTAGAAACTACCGGTAATTTAAATTCCTGTCCTGTCCAAACGTTGCTGCTTCCCTCTTAGAATCCTGTGTTGTTAAGTGTAATAATTAATTCAATTTTATTCACATTAACAGTGAGGATATTTTTAAGGCTTTTAAAACAATAAATATTAAGAAATCTGAAGATTTATGGTGCATGTCTGTGTCACCAGCGTCATGAAATCAATAATTGACTCCATTGCTCCATAAGTGGCTTTTATTTTCAACAAGTGCATTGATGAAGGCATTTTCCCAGATCTGATGACATATAGTAAATTGACCCCTCTTTTTAAATCTGGTGAAAAAAGTGACCCCGCTTATTTTAAGCCTGTTTCCATTTTACCTGCTCTCAGTAAAATATTTGAAAAATTAATATATTCACACTAATTAACAATAAATAGGTTAGGTTTTTTTTTTAGGTTTAACATATTTATTTCTCTAAAAGAATACATTATTCACTTATAAGAGAAATACAAAATAATTAAAGTAAAAAAGAATATAACTAAGCCGTCTTAAACTAGCAAGTGCACTTAAAAAAAAAACAAAACAGTTGCTCCTGTCATACATAATATTACATTATAAACACACACGAAAATAGAACTTCACTTTATACATTTACATATCATCATGTCAGCCGAACGACGCCCACTGCTGGGCATAGGGCATTTACATAACCTAACTAAAATAATAATAACATTTATATAATTAAAAAGGTAAGTACCTGTAATCCGGAATCGGTAGCAAGTCTGTAGCAAAATCGACACAAATTTCGACGCACTTACTCATTCATTCATAAATAAAATCCTTCATCAGAATCAGATTGGTTTCTCTAAAGGTAAAAATACTATTCATGCTGGAATTGCACTTCTGAGGCATATTCTTGCGGCTTGGGAGGGCAAACAAGACGTTATTGGTGTATTCTGTGACCTATCTAAAGTTTTTGCTTGCTCTGATCACCTAACACTTTTAAAGAAGTTAGAGCATTATGGTGTCTCTACGCCATCATAGAATGCGCGGAAGCCAACCGTCAACGAAACTACATAAATCAATCAATTTATTTATTTATTTATTTATTTAAACTTTATCGCACAAAAGGGTACAAAAGGCGGACTTAATGCCATAAGGCATTCTCTACCAGTCAACCAGAGAGCTGGGTACCGAGATCATCAGAGGCGGTGCAAAAATCTGATAGGAGAATAATTTCAAATTAAAATATAAATGTTCATACTAACAGCATGTTCTGAAAACATAAATACTAAATAAGACACAAATATACATAAATTACTTTTACCTAATACGTACATTCATACATATATACAATATACATATATATAAATATATAAATATATATCATACTATAATATAATTATATAAACACTATATCAGTATAGTTGAGAGGGTAATATAAAATAGTTGTCAGATTAATGTGATGTCGGTGGAGAGTTTAAAAATTGATCACGGATTAATCTTTTGAAACTGGCTTTATTTGGGGCTCTTTGAATGTGGGGCGGGAGTGCGGGGCGGGAATCAATTCTGATTTTCTCAGATATCCAGGCAGCTCTTAACGCCTTAAACTCGAATATAATAAATTCGAAATTGGTAAAAGACTGCGTAAATAAACTAAATGACCCTGGGCCAAAGGAATAAAGTTATTCTGAAATGGGTACCAGGTCATTCGGGAATCATTGGCAACGAAAAAGCCGATGAACTTGCAAGGACTGGAGCTCAAGGCCATCAGATAGGACCAGAACCTTTCTGTGGTATCCCAAAGAACCAGGCCATGCAACTTCTAAAGGGCAACCTATTTGGCGAATCAAAAAAGCAAAGCAAGCAAGCAACCAGGACAGCTACACGCCAAATCCCTTATAGAAGGCTACTCGCAAAGCCGAACTGCCGAACTCCTGGAGCTTAGCAGGATGAACATCTGTGCGATAGTCCGCGCCTTAACCGGCCACTGCAAACTAAACAGGCACCAATTTCACATGAAATTGTGTGACACTGATGTTTGTCGCTACTGTAAACAGGAGAGGGATACACCCAGGCACCTTTTATGTGACTGCGGGCCCCTTATCCATAAACGCAGTATCTATCTGGGCCACATTATGCGCCCAGAGGAGATTAAAACTCTTAAAGCTAGGAGTATTCTAGACTTCTTGAAAGCCTCCAGGCTTAAAGAGTTACTATAACCAGGTGGCGAGTCACAATAGATCTTTTAGGTCGCAGTGACTACATCTCTTAAGGGAGATGCATAGCCCCTTACATTCAAATAATAAATGGTGTCTCTAATAAATCAGTTTCTGCCTTCTGCAATCATACTTATCTAATATAAATCAAAAAGTTGTTGTGAATAATACTGCTTCTGCCGGAGCCCCCATTATTATGGGCATGCCCCAAGGTTCAATATTGGGCCCTCTGATATTTTTAATTTACATCAATGATATGCCTTACTACGCGAGTAAATTGTGTGAGACAGTACCTACTGTTTGCAGATTATACCTCCTTAATTTTCGAAATTGATACAGGTAATTATTGTTCTGACGACGTAAATAGTGCTCTCTAAAGTTGCATACTGGTTAAATCATAAGAAAACAATATGAGATTTTAAATTATTTTTATGCATTCACAATGCAATTTTGTAAGTATAGGGAAGATGTGATAGTAAAAAACCACGAGCCCTATAAGTAGCTTTCAGGCGGGATTCGAACTCGCGCCTCCAGGGATCCGGCCCGATGCTCTGACCAATCCCCGGTGCCTCGAGAAACGATTCAACTAATGATCTGAATGCGTGAATCGGCACAATTTTAGCCACAGCGATAGAACATCGAGCCGTAGTATCCAACCGTCCGTATCTGTGTCCGTCGTCGTCGGCGTCGCGTCGTCACCGGCCGCTCCCTGAGGTGCGATTCTCTAACGAAGTTCCACCGTCACTTCTTCGTTTACTTCGATTCTTTATGTCAAATTAGTAACAAACAAGTGAAAGTCAAAGAACGTCGAGTTTGTTGATTTTAGAGAACCGCATTACTGACTGGGGTGGGCAGCTGCTGGCCGACAGCAGTGTGCGGCGCCCGCCGGAAGGATATAATAGGATTAACTCGATGTACTATGAAAGTAACCAAAAGTGACATGTGACAATGTCATCTTAAATACCGTTATCATCAGCAACAGTAGTATCATCGTACTTTTTGGTGATATCAGAATGCTCCGTACTTAAATTGAATCCATCTCATTTTAAGCTGAATTCACGTTATTTATAATAGCCAGTTTTCTCAGTATAGGTCTAAATTGTACCCGTGCGAAGCCGAGCCAGGTCTCTAGTACCTTTTATTCGATAGTTAACCCCAATTTCTTTTTTCACAGATGACTTTCACTATGAAGCGATGGTATAGCTCCAGAAGAAGCCAGGTTATAATCGTCCTACTGATTGTGCCTTGCACGTTGTATTACGCGCTTTTGAGCGATAAAATTCCCATGGAGCCACATTTGGATATCAGAAGGTACAAATATACATGATGGAAAAACTGCCTTTTAAACTTAGCTAAATTTACTGAAAAGAGACATTCTTTTAATTTTTAAAAAGAAAAACAAAACTGCATTCGAACATTTTCTAAAATTTGCTTGAATTGCCCAGGACTTGAACCGGCTAAAATTTTGTTCTAATCTTATGGAAAAGATTAGTACTTATTCGATTTTGACCGCGCGCAGACGCGGAAGCGGCAATAGAAGAATTAATTACAGTTTTGTATCGTACTCGTACAACAGTCGAAAACTATTACCATTTTATTTATAGTTTTCCGTAATAAAAAGTACCCTATGTTTCCACCTGCAAGTAAACTTGCGGAAGTCTTGCGTGAGTTCTTGCAAAATCGTTGACATATCATACTGGCAAGCTGTCGCGAGTGTGTTTACACTAGCAAGTTGCTGTCGGACAGACCTGTCGGACTTTTATCGCAGAAGTTTACTTGCAGGTGGAAATGCGGTTACTCTCCAGCTTCCAAACTATTCCCATACCAAAAAATCAGGTCGATCAGTTGCTCCGTTTTGCCGTGAAAGATGGACAAACAAACACACTTTCACATTTTTAATATTAGTATGGGTTAAGTTTAATATTATTTTATTCCTTTTTAAATTATACTCATTTATTTGCAAGTAAAGTACTCAATGTAAGTGCCGATTGTGCGTGTAAAATCGCTTCTGCAGCTTATATACCTAAATGTAGGTAGCTGATGACCTAGAAACGTCTGAACAAATCTTAAAGAAATCGTAGCTAAGACAAAGAATATATACACTTAAGAGCCACCTCGATCATGTCAGCTTCCAAACAAAACAAACCGCATCAAAATCGATCCCACAGACAGACATACAGATACACAGACAGGTCAAACTTTTAACACCCTCCTTTTTCCAGCGTGGGGATTAATTTAAACCTATGTATATAAAGATTATAAAGTATGTTATTCCTGTTATAGATGAATTTTATTTACAGCGCAAAGTTCGGGCGTAAATATGTTAGATACTCAAACGGAAAAGTGTATGAGTAAGTAATTTTGGTTTATTTATATCTTCTAAGAATATTCTCAACTTAAATTTTTTTACAAAAGGAAATGCGCGCACAGTTTTAGCCTTTTTCTTATATGTGCTGTGGTGGCACAGATTACTAAATAGTTACTATGTAACAGATAGCTCACTCCGCTAAGTCATTTAAATAAATAGCAACTCTAACTTTAACGCAATACAGTAGAATTCAGCTTGTACGGCGCAGGCAAATTACGAACGGCCACTCGTTGTCGTTGCATCTCTTTCTATCGCATTCGCATATATTCTAGCTCTTTTGCGGACCTAATTTCTATGGATTTAAAACGCCGGCGTTGCCGCCGCGTTTTCGAGCCGACACGGGGAGTGGGTGGCAACTATTGGATATTTCAGTTAGCAAAGTTTCTCTTGAGTCACGGCTTATGACTCATTTATGCTGAGCCTCCATAACGACCATAACTAGTTTTTTTTACTATCACAACTTTTCCCCTACTTAGTCTTACAGAATAGCATAAAATAGGCGAATGCATAAAAATAGAAATGGCTGTTTTTAGTAAACATTTGTAAAAATATTTTTTTTCGAATACGAGGATTTCTTTACATTGATGAAGCAACGTTGGCCTACAACGTTAAAAAGTGATAGCAAAATTCGAAGAGTCTTGTAAACCTTTCTGTATGGGTCAGAACATCGGGTCGGATCCTCGGGGGCGCGGGTTCGAATCCCGGCTTAAAGTTACTTACCCAGCTGTTAGCTTTTTATTGTCACAATTTTTCCTTCACATTACTATTGCTGTCTCTCTATTACTAATATGTAGTCGATTATTTATTATTAGGCTATCGATAGTTAAGGCCAGACATTAAATGCATTTCCTATAAAATTTATTAGTTAAAAAACGGTGGTACATCGATTGGATTCCTTCAAATGGTTCCACAGGTATTCGCAAAATAGTAACTTATTACAATTATTTATTCTAAAAAAGATATTTGCATTTTCAGGCTTTATACAAAAAGGTGTTTTTTTTTTATTTTATTATTTCTGGTTTTAATACTTTGTGTAAGCATGTTAATTTGGTTTTATTTTTGAAGCTCGGTGTGCTTTTGGGTACCTAGTTTAATTAAGTACTAATAATTTTAACATCAAAGTGTAAGTTTGTAATAATTTTACATAATTGTGTGAAGCACGTATTATAGGGGTTATATATTATATCACTAAATAACTTAATCGTAAGAAAGAAAATATAGATATGAGCATAACCAAATACGAAATACAGTGCGATCCAATCTTAGTGGCATTCGAGAAGTTAGCCACTATGCTATAGATATGAGCATAACCAAATACGAAATACAGTGCGATCCAATCTTAGTGGCATTCGAGAAGTTAGCCGCTATGCATATAGATATGAGCATAACCAAATACGAAATACAGTGCGATCCAATCTTAGTGGGATTCGAGAAGTTAGCCGCTATGCTTAGTAAAGTACCCCGCAACCTCACCCCCCCAACCGGCACGCCTCTTAAATTGTGTACTGCACATCGGTTCGCGCAATGTTCCGAGACGCTAACAAGTTTGAATCGTGCTGTACCTACTTTAAGGCGATACTCGGAAAAATTATGCTAAAGCGAGATAGCAATGAGAAAATGACGCGCGCGGGAGCGAGACCGATTTTGCTGATTACGCAAAAAAAACACAAAATCACTTCGTATTAAAAAACTATAGCGATTTAAAAAAAAATGCTTCTATACGATCCTAAATATTATTGGTGTCCACTAATTAAACCAATTTTCAACAGTATATGTAACCCCATTTAAGAATAATCTTGATATTTAGTATTTTTTTGAGGTATTTTCGAAAAGAAAAAGTGTCGAGCCAAAATCATAAATTGGGTTTTTGAAACTATACGATTCTAGATAAAGGTATGAAGAAATATATATCTTATTACCAGATTTATAACAACTCTACCCGTCCTATAGTTTTATATCAAAGAGTCCATACTTTTTCCGAGTAGCGCCTTAAAAAGTTCTCTTTGGTAAACTGTGTCACTAATAGGTATATGCACCTTGATCAGAAAATGAATTATTATATTGTTAGTTATTTAAATTTTTACTTTTTTGCATTCACAATGCAATTTTTATCACAAAAAGTTCTGTTTAAAAAGAGCAGTCGCCCGGATAGCGAAAGGTCGTGGGTTCGAGTCCCATCGGAGCTGGTTGTGAGACGGGTCGATTTTTTCTAAAAACTTTATTTTCCATTTTTCTATTATATTGTTGTAAATTTTGGATATGTTTTTGTTAATGTGTCTAAATTTACATTAAAGTGAGCTTTTTAGCATTTGGAAAGCGTTCATAAAATGGACCGACATTGCCAGCAACAGATATTAAATTTCGTCTGGCGAAAGAACTTATAACGAGAAATATGCAGAAATTACCTTCAATCTTTGACAGTGGAAATCTATCGCAGAAGAAAATAAGAGCGTATAGATTTTCGTGTCTTTTCTATGCGTACTGCCATTTCAATGATGCAATCCTTCGAGCGATGTTTGGTTGTTTTAGTTCTCCTGCGGATCTCATCATTTCTGATTTGATCGAGCAAGAAAATACCAAGCATCGTTCTCTTTATTGCTCACTGGGTGAATTTGAGACTTCATAAGAGACCCATAGTAAAAGACCACGTCTCACTTCCATAGGTCATTACTAGCAACACACACTGGTCAAAGACTTTCGTCTTGAGACATTCAGGTATTTCGGATGAGAATATATGCCGGAGCTTCCCAAACGCTGCCCATTCGAGCTGGATTCGACGAGAGATCTCTTTCTCAAAGTTGGTTCTCTAACTGGACCGTCAGTCCTAGGTAAACATCACTATCAACACAATCCACAGTAGTCAACAACTTTCAGTGTAATGTTTCCAACATTTACTGGAGCAGGTGAAACATCGGCATTTGATATGATTTTCGTCTTATCCATGTTCATTTTAAGACACACTCTTTGAGAAGCATTACTGAGATTTTCGAGCATTGTGTTCAGGTCTTCCAAGGTCTCAGCCATAAGAACTACATCGGCAAACCGTAGGTGTGTTAGGTACTCGCTATTGATGTTTATGCCGCATCCTTTCCAGTCCAAAAGCTTATTAATATCCTCCAACGCAGCTGTGAACAGTTTCGGAAAGATGACGTCTCCCTGTCTCACACCTCGCTGTAGTTGGATCGTCTTCGGTCTTCTGTATAACTTGTCGCAGCGTATAAATGTGGGTTATGGTACTGTAGCCTTTCCGGATACCGGCTTGTTCGGAAGGTTGGAAGTTGTCGAACCTGCAAGCGAGACGATTCGTAATTACTCTCGAAAACAACTTAAAGATATGGTTCAGAAGCGAGATGTCTGTAGTTCTTCAAGAGAGTTTTATCATCCTTCTTGAAAAACAGCATCACATCGCTTCTCCTCCATGTTGTAACAACTAATAATAAATCAATGGGTTTAAAGTACAAGGTCAATGTAGCTTTGCAATTTATAGTTTGGATTCTAAAGTACCAGGATAATAGTTATGGAGGAGGCAGTAATAGCTGCGACTGGTTAGAAAAAAATCTTTACATATGTCACAGTAATAAATTACAAGCCTTGTACTGGAATCTATTTGCATTGCCGCGAAGGCTTCAAACCACTCTCGACTCGACTATGCAATTGCTCGCTTCCCGTTCCCGGCTGTAATGTACTATTTTTTTCCGTTTTAGTAGGTATGTTCTAATCTGAGGTACATAAGTAATTATTTTAAATAAAGGGGAAATCCGATGTTTTGTTACTTCATGTATTGCTGTGTTTAGTTTTTATTGGTTTGTGTTGGTTGAAGTTGGTTGCAAAAAGTGTGCATGAAAAAAATATAGGTAATTTTTTGTACTTAGATAGATTTAGTAGATGGGAATTTTGAAAGTGAAAGGTTTTGATTTTAATTAACTTAGATTACAAAAGCTTGCGCTTTTAAAAAAATTAATCTTTCATAGCATGTTGACTGTATTTTTTTTGTTTTATTTTTACAGAATCGCTGTAATTGAGTAAGTATAGCTTGATGCCTTTTTTGGGTTATACTTCTTTAAATTTTAAAAAACTTTCCCTACAAGGATATCAAAGATTTCTAATACATCATTTATGTTCGGGGTACAACTTGTAAAGTCTTCGCAAATTATCCACGTATTCTTTGGTCCAGGTACGTAGAAAAGCGGTTACAAGAGGCCTTGAAGACTGACAAGGGATCGGGGTGCGAGATGCCACAGCTTGACCCCTTCAGCAAGGAGGTTATGCAGTTCAATCAGAATCGACCTCCTATAAACTGCAGTGGTCGAGATTGGGTGAGATGTTGGGTAATTAAGTTCTGTATAATCAATACTATTTGAATAACGTAGTCAAGTATCTAGCCGAAAGCCGTTCCGAGCCTCGATAGAACCTTGATCATCTTGGCCCAAATGCCTAAGCCTTAACTTTATAATATATATAAAACTTTATAAAACTTTAAAAATAAAATTCCTCTCTCAGTCGGGGGACCCCTAACATACTACCCTATACCCCTCTTTTTGCGGTCCCCGAATGAGAGAAATTTTATTTTTATGTTATTTTTTGTAGGGTTAATAAAATTTTAAATTTTTAATTTTATTAAGTACTTAATCATTTTTAAATTACACACATATATTTGCAATTAAAATACTCATATACCTACCCATTATGCCTGTAAGAAGTAAGTACCCTACTACAGTCAGACTTATTAACACCCCACTTATTCCAGTCCAGGGTTAAAAATACGGTTCATAATTCATATACCAAAGTAATATTGTGATAACTTTTTATTTCTCTTTCAGCATTCCGAATGTAAAGTCGTCCCAGAAATACTGGAGACCACAGAAGACATTACCTGCACGTACCGTGACATCATCTACGAAAGCGACGCCAAGTACACTATAGGACCGCCTACAGACGTCAAAAATGAAAATGCATACATTCTGGTGAAGAGCGATCACGCCAAAGTGAAATGTACGGGGGCACATCGGAACACGTAAGTCCGTTGATTATTTATCTCTTCCAACAATCGAACCAATTGAATCATGGCCCATTTTGCTAATAATTGTTAGAAGCCGTCAAAACTATAAAGGTCACACCCGTATTCACAAACATTACTATGAGGTTAACTCGATTCTGTCCCGATTGGGGAGTGAGAGGGTCGGGTATAGGTATACCTAAGTTTCGGATTTTGCGTTTCAAAGGTCTACGTTTCAGAATTATACTCTCAAAGTGGACGGGCCACGTCGCCGGGTTCCGCAACTCAGTCACACCTAAACCACCCCCCAAAGGGCGGGAGAACACCATCAACGTGTTGATCTTCGGATTCGACTCCACATCTCGCAACGGGTTCATCAGGAAGATGCCCAACAGCTACAAGTACCTGACTGAGGAACTGCAGGCTACTATACTGAAAGGGTAAGAGGTTTGAGGTTTCTAATACGGAGTCCTAGAGTATCAACTCTTCTCACTAGAGAACACTCTACATTGAAATACTTATCTAGTTGATTGGTGCGTCTTATGTAAAATTATTTACTGCTGTGATTACCGGGTTCTTTATTTTGTTTTTATATTTATGATTTCTTAGAAGACGCACCGTTTACGAGTTTCGAGCGAGAAACTTAAAAAAGGGACCTTTAACCCTCCCTCCACCCACCCGGGGCGCGTATATCGAGAGGAATTTATTTAGACTCTTTGCTAAGGAGACCTACCCTTACGTTCCTTACACAATCCTAAAACTATTTAAACTACATGGGTTAGTTCCTTTCATTTTCCTACTCTACTCGGGCTCTGCTTTGAACAGTTTTTTTTTAATCTAAGGCAGTTTTTTTAATGAGATTAAAGGCAAATAGTTTGATTAAAATGTTGTCTGATCATTTAATTAAAGTTTCTCCGAATTCGGTGTTTACATGTCCAAGAAATCCCAAATATAGCCTATTTATACACAGTAGAAATCTCATTTGTTTTCGCGTGTCGCATTCTCGTATCAGTTTCCGAGATCCTGTGGAACGCCATTACTGACTGATAAGACAAAAGCAGATAGGGTCAATCCAAAACGCACAATCTATGATGTTTTGTTGAGTTTTGAACTCTATTCCTTCTATAGAATATGGAAATTAAATGCGGAAAACAATAATACGGTCAGTTGTTTTTGTTAAGCCCATGAATAGTGCTTTACGTTTTAGTTAAAAACATTACTACTTAATTAATTATATATTTTGTACACACATTGGTGAAATGTGAAAATGTACAGAAGAAATTGTGCAAGCTTAAAGTTTATTCCACATTGGAGTTTCTTTAAATGATTCTTAGCGACTTCTTCTTCTTAGATTTTTTTAGCGACGCGATGCGTTTTGTGGAAGAGCCCCAAATGCTACCCGTTGTTATAAAAAATACAATGTCTGCAGTTTCGTTACTATATTATTATGTATAATAATACTTTGTTTTAATCTTTTCAGTTACAACATCGTAGGCGATGGTACCCCAGCTGCCTTGTTCCCTATCTTGACTGGGAAGACAGAGTTGGAGCTCCCTGATGTTAGAAAGCAGACGAAGAATACTGGCACTTTGGACGACATGCCTTTTATATTCTACAAGCTGAAGGAAGATGGGTGAGTAGACTTAAAACTTTTTTGCTAGTTTATTTCAAACATCTTAATTGTTATAATTAAAAAAAAAACATGAACAATCGAACCTCTTCCTTTTTTTTAAAATCTATACTATAAGATAAGGGTGTTTGTATGTTTGTCCATCTTTCACGCCAAAACGGAGCAACGGATCGACGTGATTTTTGGTATGGGGATAGTTTAGGACCGATGAGTAACTTTTTGCTCCGAAAAATTAAGTAAAAATTGTAATGCAATTGCTTAGGACCGCCATCTTGTGCCTGTATGATTATTGCGTTGCGAGGTGCATAAGTACAATATTAACCTAATCATTTTATAAAAAAACATATTCTCCGATAAAAAATAAGTATGTAAATATTAAACTTTATATATATAATCTTATTCTCCTAAAAAAATTAACATCGAACAATAAATATGAGTGAAGAGAAATTAAACGAGAATATTTATACCGTTCTATGCAAATATTATTTGATATTTCGCAACAAGTTCAAAATGATTAAAACAAAAATTCACTTCCCAAAATACGTAAAAATGAAAATTATATTGAATCATTCAGTTTATAGGACGAAAATGCGGGACTTTTCCTTACTAATCTTGGAACTTACTAATCTGTTTGAAGTCGGTGTATTCACACCACTCCGCGCATGGGACCAGCATTTTATTTTTTATTGTTGTGTAAAATATAATGAAAGTACTGTTTCACAAAGTATTTTTTTTTCTTTCGGCTTGACACCGATATCAAACAGATCAGTAAGTTCCAAGATTAGTAAGGAAAAGTCCCGCATTTTCGTCCTATAAACTGAATGATTCAATATAATTTTTATTTTTACGTATTTTGGGAAGTGAATTTTTGTTTTAATCATTTTGAACTTGTTGCGAAATATCAAATAATATTTGCATAGAACGGTATAAATATTCTCGTTTAATTTCTCTTCACGCGCATGGGACCAGCATTTTATTTTTTATTGTTGTGTAAAATATAATGAAAGTACTGTTTCACAAAGTATTTTTTTTTCTTTCGGCTTGACACCGATATCAAACAGATCAGTAAGTTCCAAGATTAGTTAGGAAATGTCGCGCATTTTCGTCCTACGTGTCTAGGTAGTGGATGTCCGGAGAGTGCGAGCGAGGTACGGGTATAAGAAGTTTAGTTTTTTCGTTGTACTAGAATAAGCAGTAGTTTTATAGTTTATTTTATTATTTTATGAGATTATCTATTACCTACAGACAAAAAAACAAATCTTTCCTTTTTATAAATTATAAGTAAAGATTACGTTTATTAAAAAAGTTTGACTTTTCACTATAATTAATAGGACTATGTTCTATCTTTCTCTATAGCTACCGCACAGCTTACCTCGAAGACATGCCCTGGATCGGTACTTTTCAATTCCGATTCAAGGGCTTCCGTAAGCAACCTGCAGATCACTACCTACGGGCTTTTTACATCGAAGAATCTGCAAAGGGCTCCTCGTGGAAGTTCAAAGATACCAGATATTGTGTTGGAGCTACGCAAAGGTTCAAGCTTATGATGAACCTTACTGATCAGGTAAGAAGGTTGGTTTTTCAATGACTAAAGTTGTGTATTGGTTACACCACAAATGGGCCTGTAATCAGACTACAGACCAATAACTAAGGGCTTTCTAAATCGAAGACTATTCAAAAGGCTCCTTCTGGAAGTCCAAATATACCCGCTATTGCGTGGGAGCGACCCCAAAGTTCAAGTTTATTATGAATTTTACTGACTAGGTAAGAAGGTTGGTTTTCGATGACTGAAGTTGTGTATTGGTTATACACCAAAATGGGCCTGTAATCAGCCTACAAACTAATAATTATGCACTTTCTACGCTTCCGACAGAATGAATGTACTGTCGTTGTCACTCACTATAGAATAGACAAAGACAAAGCACATAATTCGCCCTTATTCCTCGTACATTACCAAGTTTGATAACTGGCTTTCTACAAGGAAAAATAATTCTTCCTAGCTTACCCGGTTTTCAAATGGGAATATTCTTTCCTTGTAGAAAACCGTAATTTTATTTAGTTTTCTACGAAGAATTTTTTCTTCTTCTTAACTTACCCAGTTATCAGAGGAGATTTTTTTTCCTCATAGAAAGCTATGTATTCAATCACAGCTTTGTACGTATTGTGCGTTCTACGAAGAAAAATTTTCCCTTCGTAGCCATTAGATCAGATAGACCGAATAATTATTCATTTTTATTACTTAGATTAATTTTAATTTTAAAGGGAACAACAGTTTTATTTTATTTTATTACTAGCGGCCGCCCGCGGTTTCATCCGCGTGGTTCTCGTTCCCGTAGGAATATCGGATATCAATATAATCAATCAATACATGCAACGAATACATTCATCCCTTGCTAACTATACTTGAGAAGAGATCTCCACTTGAGTGTCGTTCTATAATACGGGCCTAAGAATTTGATTTGCAACTGAAAATATTTAATCTTCCTACTTTGTCCTCAGTTCCTCCGGCTAGACGGCAAGCGATACTGCTTCACCTTCATTTCTGACATCACTCACGATGACTTCAACGCCATCGGGTCCGCTGACAACGCGACGGTGAATTTCCTTAGGACGTTCAAGGAATCCGGCCGGATGAAGGACACGCTTCTTATTGTGATGGGGGACCATGGAATAAGGTGGGTGGTTGAATTAGTTTGTACGAGTATTGTTTGATCCTTTTATACTAAACACAAAGACTCGCGGCAAACGGTGGCATAAATCACTTTTGTTTTAAATGCATGCATACATACACACATATACTTACGCTACGCCTGTCTTATTGGGGTAGGCAGAGACTATGAATCGCCACCTGCTACGATCCTTGCATACTTCTTTCGGTTCATTCACATCCATCAATCTTTTCATCAATTATAGTGAACTGTCGATAAAATGGAATGTGCTTGCATTATCGCTGCACAAATGTGTACAAATCATCACATGTGACTTACACCAAATATCGAGTACCTAGGTTTCTAAATTTATTGAAGTCATTTATTGAATGTTTTTAAAGAACCTACACGAATTACACCCACATCTGCCACTTGTAGTATTTTAGGTACGCGACGACTACCACATTGATCCCGCAACCTCCGTACGCGTGGGTAGGGAACACCCAGGGGGTTTTAGTGGGTCCGAGCCCCACATATCCCCTTCGTCTCCCCGGGCGGGGGGAATGCAACGGCATTTCCCCCGGGTCAAAAAAAAGGTACCAACCATCTGATTATTTAATACCCCTTTAATTTTATTCCAAACGTAACATATTATAGCTAGCTACTTTCAACAGATTCGCCAAAGTTAGAAGAACACTCCAAGGTAAAATCGAAGAGCGTCTACCTCTCATGGGTATAGTCCTCCCAGAAGATCTGAAGGCTAAACAACCTAACGCGCAGAAAAACTTAGATATAAATGCTAATGTATTGACTACACCTCATGATATCTACGCGACTGTACTTGATGCACTGGACTGGACGCAGCATTGGAACCAGTATAAGGTTAGAGGGGCGGATTTGCCGAGGGGCATGACGCTGTTGGACACGGTGAGTGTATAAGAGTTCAGTTTAGTTAAATATAACGTTCCCCGTTAACTAACGGGAAATGCGTCAGCTTACCATAGACTTAGCCATTACCATAGACTAAGATTAACATGGATATAGGGACTGTAGTGATGCAAAAATTCTATAGTGAATTTCACTCTGAACTTAAGTCGAACTGATCGAAGTGATTACGTTAGTGAATCGCAATAACTATGACTATTAGTTGGACTCGCATCACAAAATACTAATCAAACTAAAATCAAGGACGACATCACATTAGGTCGCAGCGCGACATCCGCGCGACTTTCATAAATGTTTTAGTCGCGTGACTGTCGCGCTGCTTGCGACCTAATGTGAGGCTTGCCTAAAAGAGTCCAGCCGGCCTAGCATGAGCGGCTTATAGCGCGCGATATGATATGGTACGGCAAGTTGTCTTGCTTACCCCACTAAGGTGTAAGCAAGACAACTTGCCGTACCATATCATATCGCGCGTTATAAGCCGCTCATGCTAGGCCGGCAGAGTGTAATCCGTTATCAAATCACTAATCAGTCTCTTTAGTGTTTGGTAAGCTGATGAACTTCATGTTTATATAAATAAAACACTTTCACGGATTTTTTCACGTAATTTATTCAACAACTTATGCCCGAATACTCGTACGCTACTTATCTTTGGGAGCGTCTCACACATCGCCCTGTCACTCTAAATGTCAAACGTATGAAAGAGATGCCATGATGTTTGAGATGCTCCCAAAGATGATTAGCGTTTGAGAATTCGAGCGTCAGTTAAATTTGAGTTAAAAAAGTTACTGACTCGACCACCAGTTCACAAAAGTTGGAGCCCTTCGGAGAAAGAACTGGCAAGAAAACTACACGAAGGGGGACGATCTCCGTTTATTAAAATTATTAGCAAAAATAACTAACCGTATCTTTAGTTCTTGCAGTGTGTGGTTTAGGTTGTGACTTTACTTGATGGATTATAGGGTCCTAAGCTGGTGGTATCTTCCAACCATCTTCTCTATTGAAATTTGGGTATTTGCTAATTTCAATAGCCTCGCGCATCAATCTGGGAAAGTATCTTGGTTCTCTAGCGAGGATCTGCGGTTTGTCAAACCTTATATAATGGTTGGTTCCCTCAAATGAATGTTCACACACTGCAGACTTATTATCGCGCCTATGTTTGATGTCAGCTACATGTTCTTTAACGCGCGTCCCTATGCTCCTCTTTGTTTGCCCAATGTAAAAATCTAAGATGTGTTTAACTTCATGTTTGTTTACGCGTATCAAGAACCAGTTTGGAATGCACTATAAGTACAACGTGTTAATGCATAAGCCTAAAACCTCATAGCTAGTGATTGTGCTCATGAATATAAACAACTTTTACCAACTCAAGCCAACTCTGAAACTCAACAAAAAAAATCTGCTGTTTCATACAAATTATTGTCAGTACCTAGGTACTCGACCAGAATGTATGGAACAGCTGATTTTTTTTAGGTTTTGCGCTTATTCATTAACAAGTTTTTTATATACTTACACAGACACTATTCCTGATCGGTGGTAATTTAATTAATAATATTACTTTTTAATGAGTAATTTCATAGTAAAGTAATTTGTTTAATTGATACATGCGAATATGTCGTCAGTTTAGATGAACACCAATAACACCTGTTGATTTTTTATGCGTACTGTCCTGAGATTTTATTTTATTTCATTAACTGTTATTGCCCATGGAATCATCTAAAAAAAGACGATTTCTAATTTTTCATCGATGTTTTTAGAAGATTAACACCCACTTGCAAGAAGCTTCACTTTAAAGCATCTTTAGTTAATGCCACTTTATCGCTAATGAAATCTTTAAAATAATGATTTCATTAGTTTGTTGCATCAAACTACTTTAGGCAAAAAACTCGATCCTTTAACTAATGAAAGCATTAGACATTGTTGCCAATAACAAATTTAAAAATAATGGAAGGAACGAATAGTTGCGTTTTGTTTTCAAAAGTATTGAAAGGAAACTAGCCGCATCTGACACATTAGTACCTATGGTTTGACAACAAAACGGAGTGATTAATATACTCTTTATATTTATATACTCTTTATATTAATATACTCTTTGTTGACAACTTTGACATTTTTCTTTCAAATTCTTTGGTCGTGAAAGTCGCGTGAAACTTTTATTATTTTGTTAGTGAAAATGTACGAAAACCGAAATAAAAAATGAGAACGAGGTACAAACTATACTTCTGAAGAAAAATCACTAAGTATTGTCTGATCTCATAAAACAGTAAGTAGTTTTATCTTAATTGTTCTGTCCCTATGTTTCTTGTCGTAGAGTTGCTGTTGTATTTTCTATTAATTTCAATCCAGGCCTCTTTCTTTTTGTTGATAAAAACAATCCCCATTCTTTTATTTTCAGGATTTTTATGCAGGATATGCAGGATATTTTGCATTCAAAACTAAAGCACCAAAGGCAGCAACAGCAATGTAATATGAAAGTATAAATTTAAAGAAGAAATTGGAAATTTTGAACAGGGATTAGATATCTATGGGTTATTTTAAGTTGTTAAATTAGTCACTGATTGTATTATGGTATGCCAAAGATTGTCCCAAAAACTTTCCTAAATGCAGTAAATGTAACTATTTCCTTACCTAAACTTTAAATAAAAATTAAATACCTACTTAAAACTGTATGATTTTATTTATTTCTTAATTTACATTTAAAAGAAAAAGCACCAACTAACATTCTAGGAGAATGTAGTGTTTACAAGGGCTGATCGCACAGATGTAAAATTTTTACGTGATGCCAGATCAGCTAGTACCATCTGGTAGGACCCCGTCGCGAAGAATCGCAAACCGATCAGGGGGTCTACCAACTAAAAAATATGGATAGGTATGGAAATGGGCTTCATTTGATAAATATTTAAAATGAAGCCCATGTCCATATCCTTATTTTTTAGCCGGTAGACCCCCTGAAGCTGGGTAAGTGGCTCCAGATTGAGGCGGTATCGAAGCTGCAGCGCTGTCTCCTTTGAAATTCGGTACCGCAGCCGGAATTAGTCTCCGTCATGTTTTTCGACTAAATTCATTCCGTCCAGGATCTGGCGGCGGCGGCGAGGAACATATTCTGGTTCCGACAACGACGATAGGCTGATCAACGACATTTTCAACGAAAATACAAATTAAACACGACGTGAAATTGGTTTAATGGCCCGTCGTCGACCCATTAAAAATTATAACCTCAAAACCTTAATTTAATGAGTTCTGATGCGCTAAAGTCGCTTCGTGCAATACAAAATACCGATAATGAGTGGTTTGACACTTCATTAGATAAGTTTGACATTTCATTAGATAAGTTTGACACTTCCTTATTTAAATTTTAAAGGAGCTTTAAAATGCATCTTATTTTCTTTCTTGCAATGCTTTAATGAAGCATTAGGGTTTAAAGTGGCATTAAAACGATAAAAATCTTTCTTGCAAGTGAGTGTAAGAAACTTTTATTTATTTATTTTGTCCAGGTGCCGAAGAACAGATCTTGCAGCGAAGCGGGAATCGAACCCCACTGGTGCGCTTGCCTGCTGTGGCAGAACGTGTCAGAAGATGACCCAATGTACCAGAAGGTGGCCCAGGTCTTGGTCACTTACATCAACCAACTTACTGAGGGAGACAGGTAAGATTTAGATATAGGTAAATCGTTCGGATAATGATGATGATGATGAAATCATACTTTGTGTGACGCTGAAGTCATACAGTGTAATTGTTAAAGAATTAAAAACAATTGCCAGAATTTTTTTTAAAGCTTTTTTGAAGTAAAAACTTCTTTAGCGGCGTTGTGCACTTATTGTGATGGGTAAAAAATTTTAAACTCCCGTCAGGACACGTGACCGTCAGATTGAAAATTCGTAAGACGGACACGTGACCTGGGTGCTTACCATCAACTCTTATTGCGATTTTGTTTAGGACCTAAACTGATCTGCTTCGCTTATTCGTACCCATAAACTTATTTATACTAGGGGTAATAGACGGACAATGGTGCGAGTGAGAAAACAGTCCTTACGGCAGAAGCTATGTGCGAGAAAGAGTTGGAAGAAAATGACAGCAGAACCCGATTTGAATTATTTAGCGTCTTTTATCATCTTGATGAAAAGCGTCGACTCGATTATTTTGTGATTTTTATCGCGATCGCGTCGATTTGGCTCTTATAACTATATAAATCAATAATGGTGTAGTGTTCTGTGTTGAATTGTAATGTTACTTACGACAATAAACCAAATAAACACTAATTTCACAGGTAAATAGGATTGTACAATTACCATTTTCACAGTTCATATTTTAGTTGAATATATTCCCAAATACACTAAGTGACACATTAATATCATACTATTTACCGCCTATTTTCTAAATAAAGGCTGATTTTTAAACTTTATGTGTTAGATAAAAAGATATTATATCCGTGAACTTGAGAAAATATGACGTAGAGGTTGATCAAAAATTATCGATATTATTATCGATACTCATGTCGATGGTTTCCAATATAACTTTTTTTGCCTTGTGAACACTGATAGTTTTATTTAAAGCTGATTTTAACCGACACTTTTTAAATAGTAAATTATACCTACTTCAGTACCAATATTACAATATTTTCAGGTTTCCTGTAAATCCAGTGATTAAGTTAAACTGGATAAAATTAATAAATAGAATAGACTGGGAGCTTCGCCAAAACTCTGTGGTGTGCAGCAAATATTTCAAGCAAAACTGCAAAGAAACCTTGAGAAATTATTTAAATAAAATTGTTCTCTTCAGAGGACAATAATTAGTGTGTACCTAAATGTTCAATGGGTTTGGGAAAGGTATTTTTATTTATTTATTTTTGAAATCTATACATTTTAACTTAAAATATGTCATAATTTTTGCATGCACCATGCTGTACAACGATCAACGACTCCGTAGCTCAGTGGTTAGAGCAGTCGCCCGGATAGCGAAAGGTCGTGGGTTCGAGTCCCATCGGAGCTGGTTGTGAGATGGGTCATTTTTTTCTAAATACTTCAGCCGGCCTAGCATGAGCGGCTTATAACGCGCGATATGATATGGTACGGCAAGTTGTCTTGCTTACACCTTAGTGGGGTAAGCTAGACAAATTGCCGTCAAAAAAGGAGATTTTTAGGGGGCTAAGCTGGTTCGACTTTGCTCTCGCGTGCTGGTTGTAGAGGACGCGCGTCTCTCTTCTTATTTGACTTTCCACACCAAAATTTCGTGATCACAATAGTCAATTCAGTTAAACTCGCGGCGATCACTTGGAAGATGTTACTACTTGACCGATATGTTGAGGAACAGGAGCTCTACTCAGACACTCTGTCGCGTGGGCAGGCTGGATCGGAAGTGGCGAATATGGCCGACACGACACGGCGAGATGTTGGTTTACCCCCATAGGATCAAAGGATAAAAATGATGTGAGGGTATTTGGAGGGTATAAGTTGGGTTAGGGATGTAGTATTGGTACAAGTCTAACTGGATTGATAGTGAAGTGAAAATTATTGAATATGACATGATGAGTCTAAATCTACCAACTTCATTTTCAATTTTTCACGTGCTACTGTTTTCGTGACAGCCACAATGCGTGCTTGAATAATACAATATTGTATAGTCTTATACAATATTGTATTATTCAAGAAATTATTAACATAACTTCACAAAGTACCTAAGGTATTTAAATACTGTATTGTGCCTCTATGTACGAATCAAAACGCAGAATAAAAATATTTATTCGCAAAAAATCGAAAAATTTGGTGCAATGCGATGAAAAGGGACTCCAAAAACTCCAGAACTAGTTTTATTAAAAAACAAGATTTCAACCAGTGCTGCTGTGCGAGAAGGTAAGTATGACCGGCCGGTGCGGTATACGGACGGTCGGGAGGAATGACGTCGAACGTGGTAAAAGCCGATTGCTAGCGAACATCCGAGGCAATAGTGTTTTAAGCAAATTAAATATTTATCGCAATGAAGTGAAATGACCATTATTATTGAAAAATAGAAAATGAAGTATTTAGAAAATAAAATCCATTTTCCATTTTTCTATAATAAAAATTGCATTGTGAATGCAAAAAAAGTAAAAATTTAAATAACATGAACTTTATTTTTATTTTCTCATGTCCATTGAAGTATACTTCATATCATATGAATTATTAAATCTTGTTTATGTTTTATTTACATTATTGTTATCGACAACCTAAAATGGGCTTGAGGGCAGCTCTAAAACTCACACACACGTTTACAAATTACACACACTAGCTCATGTCATTTTCGGTCTCACAACCAAGCGAACTCTGTCCGTCTATTACTAGAGTATAATAAGTTTATGTTCGTACCACGACAGCTTAATATCAATGACAGCGATTCAGTGATCGATCAATGACATTTCACAGCCGCTAAGCTGTCAGGAACTCTTATTTGACTTATAACCCGGTCGATTTAACATGTCACCTGCAGGTTATACCCGTCCCTCTCACTCTCCGGGCATGACAGAAACGAGTGAAAGAGACGGGTAGAAGAAAAAGGACACAAATCGTTCGGTCATTAACATTTAGCAATTCATTTGCGATCCAGTTTTTAGAAGGTCAGAGTACGAAAGAAAGCAATTCATTTTAGGAACCTATTCTGCATCGCGCTATTTTTGAATCGCTGTCTTAAAGTTGATGGTAGGCACCCTGATCGAAAATCTGTTACAATGTCATTAAAATACAAAGGCAAATTTCGCCACCGTTTCCAAAGTTGTAATAGCTCAAGTTAAGAAACGGGCCAGAGGTGTTGCAGACGCATAGCGATGCAACACTGTCTGTGTGAACAACTGGCAACACTGGTATCTGGTACTACTGGTACACTGTTTGGTATTGTCTAGGGATAAGTTCTAAAAGTATCCCCACGTTACCGCTTGAAAATGAAGGTGTTATTAAGGTGTATCGATGAGCTCAGTGGCGCCGCCAATGGAAATAAATCAATTGCATTTTATTAAAGGCTTGGATTAAAAGTTTCGGTTATTTCGCGCAGGTGAAAGAGTGGAATGCATTTTATAAATATACTTTTGAGAACTCAAACTTACGCAATAAGCCGTGAATCTCAATAGTGCCAAAAGTGGCCACATTTGGCAATATCGAGATCCATAACTTGGTGCTCATAATTGAGGCCATGAAAAAACAATAAAAAATTGCATTTTGCTCTTTTATTTGCGCGAAATAACCGAAACTTTTAATCCAAGCCTTTACTAAAATGCAATTGATTTATTTCCATTGGCGGCGCCACTGAGCTCATCGATACACCTTAATACCATTTTCTTACTTTTAGAAGCCTCTGCGTGCCCCGCACCCTGACATCAGTGAGCTGGGTGATGCGCGCTCTGGCCAACAACCACATGATGTCGTTCGTATCGTCCAAGGATATTGATGGGTATCTCGGCAAGTTCGGCGCCAAGGTCCACGTCGACAGGGAGGTGTACCAGGTCAAGGTGAGTAGCGACAAAAGAGATTAGGGATTTGACTGATTTTTTTTATTGACTTAAAATGTTAATTGAATTAGTAGCAACACAACATAGGTATTTATTTTCAAATATCTTACATATTTTCAGCGTTTTAGAGCATCAAACTTTCTAATTAGACAAGAAGAGCGCTATAGAAATGTGACGTCACATTTCTTTTAGCGCCATACTCTCGCCATAGAAAATTTCGTTTTAGAAAGGGATAGCTATGGTCACAATTAAGGTCCGGTTGCTCGAAGCTTGGTTACGTTAACTATAGGGTTAAATTATGGTTAAAGTAAAATTAACCGGCGGTCAAATTTAAAAAGCGTTGTTGAAGCAGCGGTTACTTTAACGAGCAGTCAAATTACACATTTAACGGCGGTCAAAATTACCGACAGGGTGGGGGTGGTTTAAATTTTGACATAGTAATTAAGGGAAGGTTAATAAAATAGTACAGACAACACTATTAACCCGAAGATAACCAACGTATTTTTCTTTTACCGATGTCAAAATTGACATCAGTTAAATTTTAACTTTTGTCAATTTTGACAAAAGTTAAATGTACGAGCAACCGGACCTTAGTAGCTCATAATTCGCTTGTTATAATACAGATTGAATTTCTTTTTTCACATTTGTTATTCAATAATCTTATGTTTCTGATGTCATAATTAAATATCTACATTTCAACAACATAAACACATCTTAGATTTCTGCGCGAACTGTCCATATAAATAAAACACTTTCACGGATTTTTTCACGCAATTTATTCAACAACTTAGTTAAATTTTAGTTGTTTTTTGAGATTTTTTGGTTTATCCGACGTTTTACGCATTGTCGGTCGGAGGACAGTTGGTTGTTGCGCCAATGTGATGTCAATTACTTGGTATCTGGGCTGGACAAGGTATGAAAATGTGAACCCTCGAGCCCAATTTTTAGATAATGTATTGTTTACATACGAATCCGATTAAATGTGATGAAATAAAAGCCGCTTCTTTTTATTATAACTTATACCTACCCCTCATCATCAGGAACAATAGTGTGACCACAACCACACGGGCGGACTCTCACCCAGGCCCGACTGTAGGTACTGTAGGTCCTACTACCTGTTATTATAAAATATAAATATCCCTAATCAATACAATTAGTATCATTTTCAAGCAAAAAATATTCCATTTTGAGATTTTTCATTGACATTTTATATTTTTTAAAACAGTAAGTTCTACATCGTTTTTCTCTCTTTCAGTGAATTTGGGTACTAAAAAACCGTTGTAGATCGTTTCTATTTTTTTTTATCCACAACGGGGTAGCACTTAGCCTTCATCACACCTGATGATAAGTGGTGATAAGGCTGAAGGTGGAAGCGTACTACTCCCGGAAACCTCAATCACTGAGGAACTGGCTATCTTATCTCTTAACTGCCGGAACACAATAATGCTGAAAACATCATTGTTATGGCGTCAGACTTAGATAAATATACAATAATAAGTAAAATACAAATGAAAGTTTGACAGTTCACATCAGGCCCAAAGGCCCATATAAGGTGGATGATGTCCTTTCCAGCATAACCGATGTGAATGCTGAATGCAGAACGCAGACCATGGGATATTATAGTATTCTTTGCCATGGGGCCGATGTGTTCGGCGCCTAAACAAAAACTCACTTCCCAAAAACACTTAAAAATTAAAAATAAATTTAATCATTCAATTCTAAGGATTTTTTCAATTTAAAATTACTTACTGATGTAATTGAAGTCGGTGTCAAGGCGAAAGTAACAAGAACAAATACTTAGTGAAACAATAATACGCAATATATCATGCGCGGTGGTATATCTATCAAATACCTACAATATATGGCTTGGCTTGGCACCGACTTCAGACAGATCAGTAAGTTCCAAGATTAATTAAAAAAAGGCCCGCACTTTGATGCGTTGAATTGAATGATTCAAGTTATTTTTTATAGTTATTCTACAGTTCACATTTCGTGCTAAACATCCCCCCATAGTAAACCTCACCTCTAGCGTTACAGCGGGGCTCTATGTGTCGCGACGTTTTGAATACTCAAAGGTCGCGACTCGCGATTGGCTCTCGGCGCCCCCTACAGATCACCTGTAGTAGTGTGGGGATGATGCAACTTGGTAAAGGAATGATGTTGTGTCTTCCTTCCGGGTTAGGTTGTTATTAGCCCGGGGACAACTGTCCGATGTTAGTATGTCGGAGTTCGTATATGCTAAGTGTTTGAAGAACTTCGTAAGCGCGATCTAGTTTCTCCTACTATTCGGCAGCGCGCTTAGTTATTATGTGCGCATCGTCTAGATGTCGCCACAGTAGGTTATCTGTGGCGCCCCCTAACACCCGGCGCCCAGCCGGCCTAGCATGAGCGGCTTATAATGCGCGATATGATATGGTACGGCAAGTTGTCTTGCTTACCCCACTAAGGTGTAAGCAAGACAGAATGCCGTACCATATCATATCGCGCTGTGAGAACGGGTCTCACGGTTAGGGTTTTAAAAAAAACGAGATTTATTTGGTAAGGCAGAACCGTCACGAACCGAAGTTAAGATGAGACTGACTGACTAACTCGCCTCGAGCATAAGTGCCGAGGGACATGCTGACGCGGCAGCGTCAGCTAGGGTTGTCAGCACTATTGCCAACATTTCAGGGATGTAACACCTCCCCCTTAAGAAAAATAAACTTAAAGGTAAAACCTTTGAGTTTATGGAAAAAAGAAAATTTGTTTGTTATTATATTTTAGCTCTAATTTTTGGAGGTGTTGTTTCTTTAAGTTTTGGGGATTCGTGTTGAGAGTCTATCGGTTTGTTACTGTCTGAATTTAGTGGTTCTGACTTTGTATTTTTAAGATTAATAAGAGGAATTTCTGGCGCGACACGTTCGTGACGATTACTGGCAAGCTTTATTAATTGTTTGTGAAATTTAAAAATGATGCAAAAGATTACAATCAGAATTATAACTATCGTAAGTACTGAATAATGCGCTCCGTATTTTATGATATGTGGTTCCTGTATAATTTTGTCCAATTCTGTAATTATTTTATTATTAATGTTCTTAGAAAAATCAATCTTATCCAAATCTAAAGTTTCGAGTTTAATACGGGGAACATCATTCGCAATTTTATTAAATTTACTTATACTACAACACGGGTCCTTAATTAAATTAAAATCTAGATTGGAAGAAGGTAAACTAATATTTAAAACATTATATTTAGGCAAAAGTTGTATATTTTTGCAATAAGCTTTACAATGTGTAGGAACTTCAATAATTCCAGTGCCCAAAAGGTTTATTTCTGATAGTCCAGAGTTAATACAATCTATGGATAGTTTACTAGGAGTGGATTGAACATAGATCCATCTATTATTACGAAGTGGTTTTAAGATCGTTACAGTACCATGTATAAATTCAGTTTTACATTGATTTGGGAGGTCTGTAATTACCTTTGATAAAAGTTCGCTTTCACAGTTCGGGTTTTCATTGGTAGTATATACATTATTTACTTCACAAATATAATTTTGATAATTAGTAAGTTTACATTTTTCTAATGATTTTAGATTACCATAATGTACTTTATCCTTAGTTATCATGATATAGCTATGGGTAGGTATTATTACACTGAATGAATCCGGATTTGTGAGATTATGAGGAATAGGTAACGGTACATTTTGATATAAATAAAATTGTTGTGCGTTTACAAGGGGTATCTGTAATACAAATACTATCTTATTGTTAGAATAATAACTGGCTAATTTACTGATACTCATAATTATATGAATAAAATTTATATCAAAATCTATGGCTAGTTCTAGGTCATTAGGTAAGTGTCTATAGTTATCGACAAGATCTTTAAAAAGTTGTCGCGGCGTTATCACTGAAGGGTGAATGATATTTGCACTACTGAACAATATAGCATTAGTAATATCTTCAAGTTGGAAAGAAAGGGTTAGTAAGGATGATTCTAGGTTGGTAAATACTGCATTTATGTCAGAAGTTAGGGACAACTGATTTACGGATTCGGTCAGATTTTTTAAATTTGATGTGATCTTGTCGATAGCTATATTTAACATATCCTCGTTAACTTTTATCTTATTGATTGTTTCATTGTACTTAGATAATACAGATCTTGTGACTAATATATTTTCTTTTACAAGTGAGGCTAATTGCTTCTGATTATTTTGTACATGTTCAATAGCTTGGTCATACCTAGTCGCATCATCCTCGTCCAATGTGCCAAAGATTTGTTTCATTACAGTGCCTATTCCACTAATCCATGCACCACGCTTAGCTCGGTTTTCGATAAGGTGGTTTATAGACGAATATTCTTTTATGATATCTTTAAAACGAATAGTAAACGGTGGAATTATATTGTGACACTCTGAGTTATCAAGGGAATCTATTTCTTTACAAATATATTTGATCTTGTCTAGTACGTTATCTATATTTTGAATATGAGGTCTAATGTAAGATTTATCCACAGGTACCAGGACACTGAGGTGGCCGTTTAATATTTTAGTTTTACCAACATAATCAAAATAGATTCCAGAACTTGAGGGTACTGGTTTAATAAGGCTCGGCGTTGCAGTAGCCACGTTACTGGAATAATAAAAATTAAAATGTTAAAAGTGTTACTAAGAATATATATACTAAATACTTATCATAAAACTCTTCTAATGCCTACTTTATAAGGTCTAACTAGGTTACGCAACTTATAGGCGTACTAAATTAACTACTGTACTAAGTAGATAAAAGATAACTAACTAACAAAGAGGATAGAAGAAATATAAGTTTACTAAAATTAGGGAGAGCTTGGAAAGACGCCGGCTAGCTTAATTTCATCGTAATGATGCGTTACATGACGTCTGTTTATGAGAAGAGTTAACGTATTGTTTCCGTTTATGGCTATTACTTTAAAAGGGCCCTTCCAGATGGGGGACAGGGCCTTTCTTAGTCTCAAATGGTTCTTAAGGTAGACGTAGTCACCTACTTTATATTGGATTGGCTTGGATTTGTTGTCGTAGTAATTTTTTGACTTTTCTTTTGATTGTCGGATATTGTTTGAGGCTTTTTCCCAGGATAGTTTTAGCCGATGCTGGAGCATCCTTATGTAGTCAGCATAAGAGGTGGTGTCCTGGTTGTGTATGGAATCGGGAATAAAAGTTTTGTGTCCGAATAGAAGTTCGTAAGGCGTGAAATTGGTAGTACTATGTACTGCTGCATTATAGGCTAAGATAGCGGTATAGACGTACCGAGGCCAGTCGTCCTGGTTGTCATTTACATATGATTTTAAGTATTCTTTAAGTGTTGAGTGGCTTCGCTCTAGAGCGCCTTGTGTTTGGGGATGATAGGGACTCGACCATAACTGTTTAATTTTGAGGAAGCTACATGTTTTCTTGAAGAGTTCAGCAGTAAAATTCGTTCCTTGGTCCGTAAGTATGGTTTTAGGTATGCCGAATAAGGAAATGAAGTGGACGAGGCAGTCTGTTGTTTCCTCAGAAGAAACACTTCGAAGGGGATATGCGGCTGAGAACTTGGTGAGGTCGTCCTGAAGGGTCATGATGTTTCTTGATGACGGTTATGTTGATTCTTTTATTTTCTTTAACGCGAACGAGACAATTGGCAATTAAAAGATCTTTTGATGGTTTCTGATCGAGGATTAAGCCTTCTGTGAGGTCAGGATTCGAAACTGTGCACTCTATTACTTTTTCGGTGCGGGCTGGAATTATGAAATAAGGGTTAGTAAAGTATATTTTGATATTATAGTTGCATAGACTTAGGATTTCATGTGTAAAATTTATTTTACCATGGAATTTAGTAAGGAGGTCATTGCCAACGATACCGTCATAAGGCAGGTCCACTTCACCGACTACGTGGAACTTGTGTTTCAGGTAAGTGTTAGTTTTATTACCGGGAAATAGTTTAAGATCAAAGGAGCCTAAAGTTGGGACAGTGTCTTCACTGGAGTTAAAGCCTTTTAGTTTCAGAATTTCGTCATTTAATTGTGGTGTTGATTCTATTACAGATTTCTTCAAAAGACTGATCGAGGAACCAGTGTCTACGAGGAGTGATAGAGGTAGGTTAGAGACGGCGGTTGTGACAACAATATGAGGCAATGACTTTTTCGACGGGTCGAAAATTATTTCGAATATTGGTGTTTCGTTATTGGAAGATTTGGTACTGGATGCAGCGGATGTGGTAGATTTGGTTTTGGACACAGTGGATGTATTTGGTTTGGTAGTGGATACAGTGGATGTATTTGGTTTGGTAGTGGATACAGTGGATGTAGTAAGTTTGACATTGGATACAATGGATGTATTTGGTTTGGTAGTGGATACAGTGGATGTAGTAAGTTTGACATTGGATACAGTGGATGTAGTAGGTTCGGAGTTGGATACAGTGGATGTAGTAGGTTCAGTGGTGTCTTTCATTTTGCCTTTGAGGCGTCTCGTGTGACACCTCGACGAGACGCGATTTAGTTTAAATCAGCATCATTGTTGGGGTGACCTAAGTCTATTTCGTCATGACTCTCGCTTTCTTGCTCATGATTGAAATTAACCCTTTTTATTGGGTTGTAATTAGAACTCGAAGGCTGTTGGTTACGGAGCCTATTATTATACTCCCTTTTTCGGCAGTTCTCAATTGTATGACCTGGGAATTTGCAATATCTGCAGGAAATAGCAGGCGTTTGAAATTGGGAGTTCTGAGGTCTGTTCGGATTAGATACCGGTTGAGATCGATATTGAGTTGTATTGGGATTTCTAGTGATTTTAATTGCTGGTTTGTGTTCGGTATTAATGTTTCTTTTGTACAGCGTTTGCTGTATACGCTCCTCTGAAATTGCGAAATTGATCGCCTCGTTAAGCGTTCTTGGCGACTTACATCTCACGATGTTTGAAATCCTAGGGTGTAGACCCATGAGGAAGTGGTGGAGGGTTAATTCCTCCATGGCCGCAGTACGGCCTGGTAGCTCCTTTAATTTAGTGTTATTAAGAGTAATTTCTGTTAGTAATTGCGAAAGGTAAGTTTCTATTCGGAGAGCGTATTGGTTAACATTCTCTGTTGTTAACTGTCTGCTCTCTTGTAGTTCGGTTAGCAGATGGGAATAGTGTTTCCGCTCGCTAAATTGAGTTTTCAAGAACTCCTTCAACTGTTCCCAGTTACTAAAATCTTTGATCGAACAGGCCACCTCGGCCTTGCCCTGGAGTTGGCACAATATATATTTAAAAAAGATGTTTTTTTGTGACGCGTTCGCGAGTTCATAAGCGTTGTTACAGTTAATTATAAAAGAATTTAGCGTATATCTACTTCCGTCATACGGTTTAATGAATTTTAGCAATATGTTTAGGTCTAGGCCTGGTGCATGGGGCACATTGGCACTAGATGGCGCTTTCAGTTTCTGAGATCGAGTTTTTCTCTCACTCGGACAAGGGCTAACGGCTCTCTCGTCTTCGGTGTCGATAGGTAATTCGACATCTACCATATTATCTGGTTTATCCATTATTAATAAAAAATAGAAAATTAAAGCGTTACACACAAGGTTGAACGGCACGAAATAATTCTAAAAATAGAACAACACAGTTGAATATTTAACACACAGTTTATACACGGTGAAACAAAGTCAGTGACAAGAAGGTTCAAACTCACTGCAACAATGTAGCATAGACTGCGATCAGCCTTGCGTTCATGCAGCCGAGAGATCGTCGGCGAGCTAGTAGAGCTTACAGAATACCAAAATGAAACGTCATGATTGCAGCGAACGATGTGACCGATGTAACATCCATGATCTCAGCGCTGCGTGCAGCGTCGATGTGTTGCTTAGAGAATTGCATAGCACAGCGGCGGCGACGACGGGATGCGATAATGGCATTCTTTGTTGATAAGAATGTCGAAGCGTGTATAAGATTGAACGAATATGTTTGGGATTAATTGCACAATATTCACTAGTACACAGATCACTATATATTTTTTCACTGAATTTAGATCACTGAATTTAAAATGTTTGCAGGGAACGGGGTTTTTTCTTTAGGTGCAGTAGCAAGGTGCGGCGTCGCTTCAGATGCGGTGATGATGGTAAGTAGTTCACAGGTGATTCTACGGCTTTCAGGATACAGGGTTAGAATACGGCGTCGTCGTCTGGATACAGCGTAACGGAGAAGTACAGTGTCCAGGTGTAGCGGGAGTGATTCCAGAAATTGTAGGATGCGGCGAAACACAGTGGGAAACAGAGGAAAATGGCAAAATACGGTGATGCCACTAAATTCACTGGTAATCACTTCACACGCGACTTTGGGAGACGTACCGGGGAATCCTGGTTTTTGGATCCCTTTTAGCTGCCACCAATGTTAGAACGGGTCTCACGGTTAGGGTTTTAAAAAAAACGAGATTTATTTGGTAAGGCAGAACCGTCACGAACCGAAGTTAAGATGAGACTGACTGACTAACTCGCCTCGAGCATAAGTGCCGAGGGACATGCTGACGCGCCAGCGTCAGCTAGGGTTGTCAGCACTATTGCCAACATTTCAGGGATGTAACAGCGCGTTATAAGCCGCTCATGCTAGGCCGGCAGGTGCACTATAGGTAAAGCCGCTCCCCCATCTACGAGAGGCCAAGTTTCAGTGGCGGTTGGTGTATTTCTTTTAGCCTAAGCTTCCAGATAATTTGGAATGTTCCCTATTTTACGTCTATTCGGGGATAATTATTTAAACATACAAATTAATTAAACATATTTTTTTTTGTTGCAGATTGAAGTTGGCCCGGGTGTGGGTGTTTATGAAGCGACTCTAAATTACTACAAGAAAAAGAACAAGTTTGTCGTCAACTACAGAGATATATCGCGGACTAATGCGTGAGTAAATACTCGTAATACGCACGTTTGCAGAAAAAATGGGCATTAACTCAATTTTCATACAAACATTATTAATTTATTTCTCTTTACTATCACTATTACTAAAACGCAAAATGACTCGTCTTTCTAATAAAAGCCTCAAATAAGAAGAAACACTTCCGCATTACCTCGCAGTGGAAAAATATTGAAAGTTTGTTCACGTTCCATATTATAGTGTTCTTAAAACTTAAACTAATGTTTTACATTATGGGAAGTTTGGGAAAAGGCAGAGGTTTTCGAAGTTGTTTCATGTGAATGACGATTGTAAGAGTTACAAATGGCGGACTTAATGCTAGTGATGTAACACCGTATTTTTTGAGAATGGAAGTTTTACCTTTTCGCCTGGTTTCGCATAGCGATCCTTGTTTATACACACTAATTGTCACAGAATCCTTTCCGTATTGATTGATTTTGAGCTCTAATTTATTCACTTCACTTTGATTAAAGTGCAAACATCTCTCCAATAGAATTATGTTGATGGGGTTGTTTTGTTTTCATAACGTCACTTGATAGCTGTCTGACGTGTGACAATGACAGTTGACGTTTGGCGGGCGGTTGACAGTTGCATTGACCCGCACAGACCAGAGTTCCGTCTGGCGAGAACAGAGATGCCTGGTCGAACTTGTAATTTTCTTTTATTATTAGAAAACATTTTAATAAATGCGGAGCTTCTAAATTCATGTGAAGTATTTTTGTTATCTTTGTATTAGCTTGATCATAGCTAATTTGATGGCCAATTTCGTTTTAATGTTTTATCTTTGTTGCGTTCTGCCAAAGAGATTTCGTCTTTTTAGAAGCGACGGACTTGTGTTTTGACACGAGTCGTGAGACGGAACACGCCGGCGAAAGTGATTTGTCATCGCTTGTGTGGCACTTTGCTTGATCTTCCAAAATGTAATTGCAATCGGAGATCTGTAATTAATTTTATCGCGATGGAGTTCTTCAGGTGAGCGACATGTGAAATTAAGAAGTGTGTCACGTTGGTTGGAAGTGATTTTCTATGAGTCGGATGTAAATAGTGACTTTGTTCGATTTTCAGGTGAATGCGCCTTTGTGCGAGGTTTGCACGCGGGATGGTTAACCATGGCGCTGACCTTATGGCGATTAATGTCACGTAAATTTATGCCCGTTTAGGTAAGTTCATGACAAGTTCGTTGTTCCACATGTTCGTACCGCTTCATCACAAAATGGCGGATCGTACTGACAAAATGTTTTTAATGGTTTTAGGGCTCCATACCCCACCTGTAGCAGGGAGATCCAATTGTCCACGGCCATGACGTGGAATATTATGTGCGCCGTGTGAGGTTGATGGTCAACCCGCTCGTTTATCCGGAATGTAATGGTCATTGGGTGTTTCAAGTTTGTTGACCTGATTTGCCAATTCAGCAAAACTCAGGGACTTATTGAGGTAACCTGCGGAATCCTAAAGTATTGTTAAGCCATGCCGCTGTCCAATTTTGTTAACATAAATGCCAAATATATAACCGGTTCATGTTCGTATGGCAATGTTCATCTACCTGTGCCCGCATGTATTACCCTTAGTTTATTTTAACTCAACTTAGAGACATTTATATATATGTGTAATAAGAATGTGTCGTGTAGTGTCTTAAACCAGCGCTGGCCCATTTTATATGCTTGAGTTGGAGCGAAGGCCAGTAATGGTGTGTGAATAGAACCATTATGTGTATTTGTATGGGATATACCACGGACACGACGGGTCTTATTTACCTGTGAGAGTGCCTAGCTGGAGGTGACCGCTCCGGACTGGTTCGCCTGCGGCTGGCCACTTTGCCGTTGAGTGGGTCCGTCGGGGCCTTGGGCTATCCACTTAATAAAGGTATCATACCACGGATAAGAGTGATGTTACACATATAACATTTTAAGTAAAACGACAATTATGTGTCGTATCCTAGTTAAGTAATTATAATTTATTTTATTACCATTAATACCATTATATTGGTTTTGTACTAATAGTATCTGCACCGATTAAAGGTTTAATAATGCATCAAGCCTGAGTTTTCATTGAGTTCACTTTGTTTCGATCTGGGGTTTTTTAAATACATTTTTAGATATTTCAGCACTTCTATTTACAAGTTTAATAATTTTAGTAACTTGCATTTGTGATTAATATCAACGGCGCCCAAGGTTAATTATAACCCCAGATGTCTGAGCTACGCCTACCTACGACCCTAAGTGTAGTTTGAGTTAGCCGAGTCGAGAACAACTTACTAGGGTTGATTCCAGTGAGATTCTAACGGGTCCCCCAAATTCTCTAACGGGTACCCCAATTTCTCTATACCACCAAAAATTCTTATTACAGTGGCGCCCAACGTGGGGCTCAGAAAAGTGAATTCAATGCTCGGTGCATTTATTTTGATATTTTTAAATTATTTTAATTAATTAATTTTCAGCCATAATGACTGAATATTATTGTAACGGTAATTTTTTGATTAAAGTGAAACTTTATCATGAGTTATCTATACTTAAGGTCCATTTAGGTATTTTGAGTATTTTAACAATTTTTAAATTATGTTAATTAATTAATTTGTAGCCAATATGGCTGAACTTAATTGTAACGTTAATTTCTTGCTAAAGGATGAACTTGAACACGAGTTATCAATATTTAGAGTCTCTTTTGATGAGAATAGCAGTGTGGATCATTTGCGGAAACTTTTGAGAAATACCTGGAAATTAGTTCGTAGGGGTACTTTGAGAATTCCTTCTACGGCGGTTTCTCTTGACGGTGAAGATTCGGAAGTTTCGATTCTCAGGTTTAAGGCTCATTTGCTTATTCATTCCTTTAGTGATGATGATATTACGGATGCTACATGTTCACGCCTTATTGGACGCGCTCATTATTTTCTTTCGAGGATCTCTAGAATTGCTAATCCTCCGGAGGAACTTTTTGTGTTACAGGGGAAGCTTATTAATTACATCACATTAAATGACGATTCTTCGGAATCTGAAACTGAAGATAGCTCTCCCCGCTCTTATGGTCGAACGGTGATTTATGAACCGGAGAAATCTTATAACTTGTGTTCCCTCAATTTAAAATTTAACGGTTTTACGTGTGTTCGTGCTTTCTTGTCTAGATTGGAGGAGCTGTGCGTTGCTAGGAGTATACCTAAGGAGGATGTGTTCACCGGGTTTCCTGATTTGATCGAGGGCCCTGCTCTTTATTGGTATCGAGCAAGTAAGTGCAAGTTCCATTGTTATGACGAGTTGGTTTCGGCGTTAAAATCCGATTTTGATCTTCCTGATTTTGATGATCGGCTTCTGGAGGAGATTAAGTCACGCACTCAGGCTAAGCACGAGTCTTTAATAGTATTTTTATCCACCATTTTGGGAATGATGTCGCGTTTAAGTTTCGAATTATCGGACGCGGAGAAACTAAAGATTGTGTTGCGTAATATACGTCCTGAGTACAACCGCGAATTATTGTTGGTCGACGTCCGATCTATTGACCACCTGAAGGAAGTAGGGAAACGGATTGAATTGGGTAACATTCAGAGGGAAGGGTTTTCAGAACCATCTTTTAATAAACTTGTTGTTGCTCCGGATTTTGTTTATAAACCGTCGACTAAATTTAATAATACGGAAGTGAATAATAATAATTTTGATAAGAAGCTTCCGGTTTCGTCTGTTCAGAACTCCAGTTCTAAGGGCTCTTTATACTGTTTTATATGCAAAAACAATGAGCACCCCACTTATTTTTGTAAGGCTCCTCGGCCGCTATTATGTTTTAAATGCGGTAAGCCTGATTTTAAATCCACTGATTGTCCGGATTGTAAACGGAAAAATAAACTAGGTGGTTTAGTTTCTCTGAATAATATTAGCAGAGAGACCCCTTTCGAGCCTAGTTTGGGAGACGATAGACCATTTGTTATTGTTAAGGTCTATGGTGTTCCCGTCAGTGGATTACTTGATAGTGGTGCGGGTTGCTCTTTGCTCGGTAATAATGCCCACGAACGTTTGGTTAAACTCGGAATACCATTGAGAGCTTTTAATAAACCTCGCTATATTAAAGTTGCTAATGGCTCCGAGTATTTTTGTCGACATTATATGGATGTTCCCATTGATTTTAAAAATGAAACTAAAATAATAAAGTTTTATGTTCAACCGAAGATTACTCTTCCGGTCCATTTTGGAATCAACTTTTGGAGGTCTTTTAACCTCGCCCCTGATGTTTTAGCGAGTGTTCCCTCTGTTGATTCTGTTAGGGCTTGTGAAATTGATAGTGTCTCGGATACAGTACTGGATTTGACTTTTAACTCGGATCGACATTTTGACGGCCAGGCTGTTACTGTCCATCCTGATAATCACGCCTTCGGTTTACCCGAATGTTTTTCCGCTAAATTACCTCCCAAATTTGTAAATTGTGTGAGGGATATGCGATCGGGTAACGTGGTGACTTCTTTGGAGAGTAGGGATGGGGAGCCTCTTGGTTCGTTTGACGTCCGAGGTGTTGTTGTGCGGGGTCACAATGAAGGCGCTTGAAGTATCTTCAGAGTATTTCTGGATCTCGAGTCTGCCATTGTGTTACCTTGTGCACAGTGTTTTTAGGTTAGAAGCATGATTAGGTTATTAAGTAGCTGCCTGTTAGTTTTAATGATTTTGTGTTACATCCGTAGGTCTTGCTGCATTTGGGTAGACCCCAAAGGATGCCAAGGATGGTAACATGTGTATTACGCAAGTCTTAAGATTGTCGTAATGGTGTGCTGTTGATTGTTTTTAGGTGTTAAAAGAATTTATGGATGTTCCACTCCTCACCTTAGTCGTCACCTCACTTACTCGCTTAGTAATACACCCCCTTTAGTTGTTCAGGTGAATTACACATATATATTAAATTAAATACAATTTACCAATACGATCATTTTTTTTTTTAGAATTGCATTGATTAATTCATTTAAACCTGTTACTATTTCTGAAAACTGAAATATGTTAACAAGGTGTATCAAATTAAATATCCCATTAAATAGATTAATATAATTTAATTAAAATTAAAAGCAATTAGCCAGCGCTAAATGCATATATATTTTGTTATAATAAACCTGTAATTGTTTCATGAGACTGAAATATATGTAAACAGGGAATTGAATTGATTTCTTTCGTTATAGTAAATTTCTTTTTGTTATTGTTTGGCCAACTAGGTGTTTGGTACCAGTTTAGGGTTGAGCTCGGGTTGAGCTCTCTCCTCCATGGGATTGTAGTTGCCGAGATGGTGCTCCCCTTTGTTCGCATGAACTCGTGCGAGTTATTTAATGTCCCCTGGATAGACTCAAACTTTGTTATTCAAGTTTTGGAGTCCTGAGGTGGCTGATGCCTGGCAACAAATAGAAGTAAGATTTGTTTGGTTTAGGGCATGTAGTAATATTAGATTTTGTCGTTTCTCTCGACGAAAAATTTTATTCAAAATGTTCATTTTGAATAAAATTTTTCTTTCCCAGCGAAGACGGTACTGTAACACCGTATTTTTTGAGAATGGAAGTTTTACCTTTTCGCCTGGTTTCGCATAGCGATCCTTGTTTATACACACTAATTGTCACAGAATCCTTTCCGTATTGATTGATTTTGAGCTCTAATTTATTCACTTCACTTTGATTAAAGTGCAAACATCTCTCCAATAGAATTATGTTGACGGGGTTGTTTTGTTTTCATAACGTCACTTGATAGCTGTCTGACGTGTGACAATGACAGTTGACGTTTGGCGGGCGGTTGACAGTTGCATTGACCCGCACAGACCAGAGTTCCGTCTGGCGAGAACAGAGATGCCTGGTCGAACTTGTAATTTTCTTTTATTATTAGAAAACATTTTAATAAATGCGGAGCTTCTAAATTCATGTGAAGTATTTTTGTTATCTTTGTATTAGCTTGATCATAGCTAATTTGATGGCCAATTTCGTTTTAATGTTTTATCTTTGTTGCGTTCTGCCAAAGAGATTTCGTCTTTTTAGAAGCGACGGACTTGTGTTTTGGCACGAGTCGTGAGACGGAACACGCCGGCGAAAGTGATTTGTCATCGCTTGTGTGGCACTTTGCTTGATCTTCCAAAATGTAATTGCAATCGGAGATCTGTAATTAATTTTATCGCGATGGAGTTCTTCAGGTGAGCGACATGTGAAATTAAGAAGTGTGTCACGTTGGTTGGAAGTGATTTTCTATGAGTCGGATGTAAATAGTGACTTTGTTCGATTTTCAGGTGAATGCGCCTTTGTGCGAGGTTTGCACGCGGGATGGTTAACCATGGCGCTGACCTTATGGCGATTAATGTCACGTAAATTTATGCCCGTTTAGGTAAGTTCATGACAAGTTCGTTGTTCCACATGTTCGTACCGCTTCATCACAAAATGGCGGATCGTACTGACAAAATGTTTTTAATGGTTTTAGGGCTCCATACCCCACCTGTAGCAGGGAGATCCAATTGTCCACGGCCATGACGTGGAATATTATGTGCGCCGTGTGAGGTTGATGGTCAACCCGCTCGTTTATCCGGAATGTAATGGTCATTGGGTGTTTCAAGTTTGTTGACCTGATTTGCCAATTCAGCAAAACTCAGGGACTTATTGAGGTAACCTGCGGAATCCTAAAGTATTGTTAAGCCATGCCGCTGTCCAATTTTGTTAACATAAATGCCAAATATATAACCGGTTCATGTTCGTATGGCAATGTTCATCTACCTGTGCCCGCATGTATTACCCTTAGTTTATTTTAACTCAACTTAGAGACATTTATATATATGTGTAATAAGAATGTGTCGTGTAGTGTCTTAAACCAGCGCTGGCCCATTTTATATGCTTGAGTTGGAGCGAAGGCCAGTAATGGTGTGTGAATAGAACCATTATGTGTATTTGTATGGGATATACCACGGACACGACGGGTCTCATTTACCTGTGAGAGTGCCTAGCTGGAGGTGACCGCTCCGGACTGGTTCGCCTGCGGCTGGCCACTTTGCCGTTGAGTGGGTCCGTCGGGGCCTTGGGCTATCCACTTAATAAAGGTATCATACCACGGATAAGAGTGATGTTACACATATAACATTTTAAGTAAAACTACAATTATGTGTCGTATCCTAGTTAAGTAATTATAATTTATTTTATTACCATTAATACCATTATATTGGTTTTGTACTAATAGTATCTGCACCGATTAAAGGTTTAATAATGCATCAAGCCTGAGTTTTCATTGAGTTCACTTTGTTTCGATCTGGGGTTTTTAAATACATTTTTAGATATTTCAGCACTTCTATTTACAAGTTTAATAATTTTAGTAACTTGCATTTGTGATTAATAGCAACGGCGCCCAAGGTTAATTATAACCCCAGATGTCTGAGCTACGCCTACCTACGACCCTAAGTGTAGTTTGAGTTAGCCGAGTCGAGAACAACTTACTAGGGTTGATTCCAGTGAGATTCTAACGGGTCCCCCAAATTCTCTAACGGGTACCCCAATTTCTCTATACCACCAAAAATTCTTATTACAGTGAGCATTCTCAAACAGGCAACCGAAAAGGACCAACTAATTTGCATTGTGAATGCATAAAAAATAATTTAAAATCTCAATTTAATGGCTGTTTTATCTTAATCGACTGTAAAACATTTGTAAAAATATTTCTTTCGGATGCGTGGGTTTCCTCACATTGATGAAACCACGCTGGCCTACAGCGTAACAAGTGATAGCAAAAATACGACGAGTCGTGTAAGCCTTTCGGTAGCTTAGTTGGTCAGAACATCGGGCCGGATTCCCGTGCTCGTGGTTTTTTACTATCACATTTTTCCTATACTTACAAAATTGCATTGTGAATGCAAAAAAAATAATTTAAAATCTTAATATTTTCATTTCCAGTTACAACGATGAACCTCACTGCATCAGCGCAACGCATCCGCATCTCAATATGTACTGTTACTGCAAAGACTGAGCTGTGTCAACAGTCAACCGTACAACAGCCAAGACTCGCTTCCACTAGCCAAGCTACAGATAAGCTATGTTATACTGTAGCAAATGAAACACAAGGGGTTCCCCACAGCTTGTTGATATTTATTTAAAACTAGCTATCCGCCCGCGGCTTCGCCCGCGTGAACTACACGACGTTATCCCGCGGGAGTGTGATGTTTTTCCGGGATAAAAAGTAGCCTATGTTCCTCTCCAGGCTTCAAAGTATCTGTGTCCCAAATTTCAGCCAAATCCGTTCAGCCGTTTTAGCGTGATTGAGTAACAAACATCCAAACATCCAAACATCCAAACATCCAAACATCTAAACTTTCACATTTATAATATTAGTAGGATATAAAATTAAAACCAAAAAAAAATATTTATAATAAAAAAATCGTCTTTTCTAAAATATTCACAATTTTATTCCCTATGAAATTAAACTTACCTGTATAGTACAGGAACAAGTACAGGTTCTTCTTTATTTAGAAAGGTATAATGCAGAACTATAATAATAATAAATATAATTGAAAACGATGATATTTCACGTAAATAATTTTGAAGACTGGCGTGTCAACTCAATAAAAACTCAACCCAACAAAAGGCTCACTGCATCCTTCGTGGAACGGCCCTGCCTGAAACCGAAGATCCGTTATGTCAGCTAGTCAGGCGCTTTCGGACATTTTTTTCTAAAAGCTTAGACAGAATGCTTAGCAAGATGATACGCCTACAGTTTTCTGGTGCGTCCTTTGCCCCTGATTTGTAAATTGGAGAGACTACAGCAACTTTCTAGCAATCCGGAAATGTTCCACCTGCCAGACTGAAATTGAACTAAGAGAGCCAGCAATGACTCTCTGTTTAGCTTGAGTAAGTTAACCGAGATCGCGTCAATTCCAGGTTTTTAGGTTACAGATCAGAGAGTCAACCTCCATATCATCCGTTGGGTATAAAAGAGGGATTCAACTGGGGTAGTTTTATAGGCGTATGTTTTTGCCAAAGATTCTTGTGTTGTGTTAAGTCTAGAGAGTGTATCATTTGCCAAATATTCACCCATCGTCGAGAAAAACTTGCAACACAGGGACAGTGATTCCTCCTCAGAAATAGTGTGATGTAGTGTAGTGTTTCTAATAATAGAAAGAGTAAGTAGTTCAGTAGGCTGTGATTTGTCTTTCGTTGTATGGCAGATATCATTCTCTGTTTTCCATAGCTTTTTAGGGTCACTTAGATTTTTATGACTGTATTGTATTTTTTGTATTCGTATCATAATTGTTTTTTATTTTCCGTAAAAGGTCGATACAAAAATTACGATATCGGGTGTAAGTTATTTTTAAAATAGAATAATAATTATTAGGATTATTACGTAATTTCAATTGTAACTTGTCGCGGTTGTTGATGCAGCGGAGAAGCCCCGGGGTTAACTATGGCTTCTTAATATGACTTGCACGATTGTTTTGCACTGTACGTGTATGGCTAGATAAAAATCGATTTTAAAGTAGATGTAAATGTGTCTGATGCTGCACAGAGATCAGTATTATTGATTACAGAGGACTAGTCTGTTGTTTTAAGTTCTGCAGTTATTGCTGAGTAGATTACCTTTGTGACGTACTTTACTGCCTTAACATTATTTTTGGCAGGAAGCGAAAGACCGACCATAGCCAATTCATTCATTCATTTATTTAATTTATTCATTTATTCATAATATACATGCAAGTTTACAGAGTAATCTCCAAGTCACAAGCAAGTTAAACAAGTAATATTTATCAATAATAATTAATACAAATAAATAAACAATAAAAATACATTTCAAATCGTAACAATATGTCAAAAAGAATTCAATATCATCTTAGTGTCAGGATTGGTTTCATACAATAAGCATGTCTAATAATAATAAAAAATTAAATGAGTGATCTGCAAAACTACTTGGACATACGACACCAACACAGGGACGGTATGGTCTCAAGAATATATATGGATCAAGACAGGATTTTTTTTATGATCAAGACAAGAATTTTTTCTCGTAAGTTTGGTCATAGCTGGGAAGAAACTATTGTGTGGGCTAACCGTATCACAGGATAAGAAATTGATGTTAAAAGCGTCTGTAACTATGAATGACATTATTTTTATGTTTTATGAAGCAGAGATTTTGGTACTGGTATATTCCTAAAATCGTAATAACCCCCATTAGTTCCAGCTATATGCAATTCGCCCTATGCGCCAATGTTGGACACATTTAAGGCGCTACTCGGAAAAAGTATGGACTCTTTGATATAAAACTATAGGATGGTTAGAGTTTTTATAAGTCTGGTAATAAGATATATATTTCTTCATACCTTTATCTCGAATCGTATAGTTTCAGAAACACGATTTTATGATTTTGGCTTGACACTTTTTATTTTCGAAAATACCTTTAAAAAATAAGAAATATCAAGATTATTCTTAAATGGGGATACATATACTATTGAAAATTGGTTCAATTAGTAGACACCAATAATATTTAGGATCGTATAGAAGCATTTTTTAAAAATAGCTATAGTTTTTGAATACGAAGTGATTTTGTGTTTTTTTTGCGTAATCGGCAAAATCGGTCTCGCTCCCGCGCGCGTCGTTTTCTCATTGCTATCTCGCTTTAGCATAATTTTTCCGAGTATTAGCCCGAGAGCCAAACTAATTCGCTCTATGGAGACTCAACAATAATTCTATATCAGTAATTTCTTTACATTGAAAATTAGATTATCTAGTTTAATAAATAATTCATTAGTCATCCACCAATATTTATGACAGCGACATTAAAAAAAAAACAAATACAAAGCTTTAAAAAATCTATAAAAAATAAGCAAAAATGGTATAAGTGTTATTCACTTTACATTTGAATACATTTATTATTATCTTTCGTAAAAGTATATAATCCCCCTATATTTGTAAATGAAAAACAAATAAACTTCAAAAAAAACTCTCTACGTAAACTCAAATTGGCATTACACCTATGTTAAAAATGCTATCAGAAACAACCGACTTCTTCCTAAAGTATTAGTTTCCCGTTTTATATCTTTATGGATTTCGACTTTGGTGCTTAGATATGGTTAACATAAACACATGTTAACGATAAAATTGGTGATAGCATATTTGCTGAAAGAATTGCACCATTTTCGGGGTATAACTTTTTTTTTATACCTTCCAATGCGATATTATGTTGGATTCCAAAATATAAACTCTTAAAATTATATTTAAGGGCCGTTTACAAAAATTTGGCATGTTATTGAATTTTTTACAAAAAATATCAGATAGCTCTTGGGGTATATCGCCTTAAGAGGTAGGTACTCCAATTGGTTAATTTACCTAACGCTTGTATATTTATGTATTGCTTCCATATCTTTTTGATCGTTTTTTAACCATCGAAGGTATTTTTAGGTCTGTGGCTAACTACTTACTTCCCACTCCAAAAGTAAAACAAACATTTATATATTTTTGTCCCAGGGTTCCCACCCAATCGAACTGATGACCACTGGTTCAGTAGGTATGATGAATAATACTGTACCGCCGGGCATGGTAAAAATATTATCAACAGTAATATAGTAACAAACACCACATTTCATTTCCTGTCATAAAATTTATGGTTATAATCACACACGCGTAAAACCTCCAATTTTAATAACGATTAAAGTGTTAATTAATATTTTACCACTCAATGGAAATCCCATTTGGAGGCGAAAAAGCAACGATATGGTCGCTGCCCTAGGATTTTGTTGCCATTGCCTTGTTTTTATAATTGGTATTGCAACAATAAGTGCTGGTAAGAATCCTTCGATCAACAATAACACTATACAAAATTTATTAGATGACGTACAGAACAAATATGATACTTAGTGCTCATAAATGTTAGCAATAAAAATTGTGAGGTGGTAGGTATATGACAAAAAAATAAGAAAGCCCCATTGAAGAATATCTGGATCGAAATGTAAAACTTGTTTGAAGAAATCAAGCTTAAAAAAAGACAATAAAATTATTATTCTAAAAGGTAAATAAATGGGCACAAACGTATGGAGCTTGGTCTATGTTTTGTGCATCAATCGGCAGTCTCAGGACTAAGCATTTCTGAAAACGCTTTAATATGCAGAACTATTTAAAAAAAATCTGAATCAGAAAATCAGAATACTCTGGCGTAGAAGGCAGGTATTCTACCCCTGCGCCAAATCGGTTGTCGAGTCCAAGGATCCCTACAACGATCGGTATAGCGTTGCCCGCATTTGGCGGTTTCTCTCGACTTTCACTTGTTCAACCCTAAAGACTCCCTTTAACAGTTCCTCCAGATGCCTGCTTTGCGAACTTCCGTTGGGACGACTGCGGGCAACCGCCGCAGCCAGTGATGTACTACTGGAAGCCCGGCTCCCGCTGCGAGGTAATCAATAACTGCTGATAAGATAAGTGTGTTAATCGTGCCTGTTCTTATTATCACTAACAGTGCACGGCGTTATAACGCGGGAAACTGATATTTTTCTGGGATAAAAAGTAGCCTATGTAACTCTCCAGCTCTCAAACTATACCCATACCAAAAATCATGTTGGTCCGTTACTCTGGTTTGACGTGAAAAACGGACAAACAAACAAACAATAAAAAAAACATAAACAAACACACTTTCACATTTATGATAATTACTAGCTGACCCGGCAAACGTTGTTTTGCCATATAATAGTGGACCCGGTCACACCCGGTCATCTTGTGTGAGTGTGTGTGTGTGTGTGGTTTATACACCAAAAGTTCCTATACTAGACAACAGATAGCGCTAGTTACACACTACCAATAAAGGGGCCCAAGCTTGGGGCATTTTTGGCACTAGTTAACAGTACATTTTTTTATTCTAAGCTTATGGAAAAGATTAGTATTCGATTTTGACCGCGCAGACGTCAGTGATTACATACTCTTTGGAAACGGCAATGGAAGAAATGACAGTTTTGTATCGAAGGTACGACAGTTAAACGATTTTTCATAGAAAATTTCAATTTTTACAAAATTTTCCGGAATAATAAGTAACCTATGTTACTCTCCAGCTCTCAAACTATCCCCATACCAAATATCACGTCAATCCGTTGCTCCGTTTTGACGTGAAAGAAGGACAAACAAACAAACAAACAAACACACTTTCACATTTATAATATTAGTATGAATTATGGGAGTATGAAATATGAAACGTGGACACTCACGGTGGGACTAGTCCACCAATTTAAAGTCGCACAGCGGGCTATGGAGAGGGCTATGCTCGGCGTTTCTCTGAAGGATAGAATAAGAAACGAAGTTATCCGGCAGAGAACCAAAGTCACCGACATAGCTCAAAGAATAAGCAAGCTAAAGTGGCAGTGGGCTGGCCACATCGCTCGAAGAACCGACGGCCGTTGGGGCAAACGAGTTCTGGAGTGGAGACCGCGTTTAGGCAAACGTAGCGTAGGGCACCCTGCTACCAGGTGGAGCGACGACCTGCGAAAGATGGCAGGCGGGGGCTGGCTGCGAAGAGCTGAAGACCGTGCTCAGTGGCGTAAATTAGGAGAGGCCTATTTCCAGCAGTGGACGAAAACGGGCTGATGATGATGATGATGATGATGGGAGTATGGATAAAAAATACTAAAAGCCTTGAATGAGCGGTAGGCAGATATTGACGACTCAAGAGAGGTAAGCTTAGCTTAGCACTCTCTGACACCCGTTTGCACTAAACTTAAGAATCGCCTTAGTCTTTACTAACTAACGGCTAACTTAAGACATTCTTAACAAAAAATTGCTTTGCACCACAGATAATATAATACTATACTAGTACTTTGCACTAACCTTAGGACATTCTTAAATGCACTTTACCCTATTCTTAACTTACAGGCCCAATATCGAGCACCTAAGGCTTAAGAAATACCTATATCAGTGATTATTGTCTGTGGCATTGTGAGCAAAGAGTAGTGCGACAAGCTTTTCTGTTCCGGTGATTATCTTTGGAACTAAAACAGTTTTCATACGTCAGTCCATTTTGACAGCTAATTTCGTATTGCAAGTGACTCCTCTCTCACGGCTGTCACCGGAACAGAAAAGCTTGTGGCTTTTGTATTCTTGTTTGTTAGATAGAGACACAACACATGTGACATACGTCATTCATCATTTATTTAAACAAACTGTATTAAGTTTTTCTTGACAGTTGAGCTCAGTTGACTTTTTCTTTTCTCGGTGAATTACCCCTACCAAATAAAATAGACAACGTCTTAGCTTTTGTCTCCTTTTAACTCACGAAGGAATCAATGAGAAGTTTCAACCAAAAAATTATCCAGTGACCTACTTTACCTCGCCAGTTTTAAAATCCATAAACAATTAATATTTGAATTCATTCATTCATTCTCTTATCAAGGCGATGACTAAGTTACGACCATGAAGTTTGACTTAATACTCTGAGGTAACTCAGTATTAAGTCGAGCTTCATGGTTACGACGTAGTCTGTCAGTGCAAACAAAAATTTTAGCTCGGCTGTTTTAGGCTGTTCATAAACTAAGATGTATCTTATCTAGGACAAGCTCAACCCGAGTTTAGTGCAAACGGGCATCTAAGTTAAATCAAAGATTTAGTTTAGATTTTAGTTCTTCGAGCACTTGCCGCAGCGTATGAATGTAGTGAATTTAGTACTATAGCCTTTTCGGAAACTTGTAATAATTTACATGATAAATTTTCAATCAGTGCACCAATTTTTAAAATCGACTCAGAATCGATAAGTTAACGACTTTCTCATAGAAACATGGGTCAAAGAAAATAAGACACAAGGTCATATTTTTGGACTTCCCATACTAAATCGATCCTGATCAGTCCGATTTGTACGAAGGGTCAAAAATGTTTTGTCATTTTTCGACCTATGTTTCTAGGAAAAAGTTGTTCATATAAATAAAACACTTTCACGGATTTTTTCACGCAATTTTAGAAAAATTTTAGGAAAAATAATATAGAATCTCAATATGGCTGTTTCATCTTAATCGATTTTTAAACATTTGTAAAAATGTTTCTTTCGGATGCGATGGTTTCCTCACATTGATGAAGCAACGTTGGCCTACAGCGTAACAAGTGATAGCAAAATTCGACGAGTCGTGTAAGCCTTTCGGTAGCTTAGTTGGTCAGAGCATCGGGCCGGATTCCCGGAGGCGCGGGTTCGAATCCCGCCTGAAAGCTACTTATAGGGTTCGTAGTTTTTTACTATCACATTTTTCCTATACTTACAAAATTGCATTGTGAATGCATACAAATAATATAAAATCCTATTGTGTAAGTATTTATAATTTAGTCAACTTGAATCTATATTTTCTTTAATTAATTTTATTTACTAGCTTCCCGCTCCCGGCTTTGCTCGCGTGAACTATCGATTAACAAACAATTTTGGATGTATGTATTAACACACGGAAAGCTAGCATAATACTATAGTATACTAGCTTGCCGCGCGTATAGCTATGGCCACGTGAGCTACCTAATGAATTCCATGGAAATATGTCATTTTCCTGGGGTAAAAAGCAATCATCCAGATTCGTTAAGCCGTTTTGTCATGATTGGGTAACAAACATTCCAAAATCTGAACATCCAAACCTCCGCATAGCTATCGCGCGCGGTTTTACCCGCGTGGTACCCGTTCCCATGGAAATATTGGGATAAAAAATAGCCCATGTGTTATTCTGATGTACAATCTGGTTGGTGCTAAAGCTTGTTCAAAGTCCGCCTGGCTAGCTACCACCATCTTATCTATGTCTGACGCCATAACAACGATGTTTTTAGCATTGTTGTGTTCCGGCAGTTAGAGATATGGTAGCCAGTTCTTCAGTAATTGAGGATTCCGGGAACAGAGCGATTTCACCTTCAACCTTATCATCACTTAACATCAGGTGTGATCAAGGCTTAGTGCTACCCCATTGTGGATTTTGCGTGAGGTTTTGCGTGAATGAGTAACAACCATACATACATACAAACTGTCGCATCTAAAATTTTAGTAGCATATAGTTTATGATTACTTACTAAGACTTTTTTTTTAGGTTGGCATGTGGCGCGGCTGCCTGCCCAACCCGAACATGTTTCAAGACGAGTACGAGTGCATCAACACCTGCATGTTCGTCGCCCGAGCCCGCCCTGAAGACTTCCATTCGCAGAACGACCTAGAAGAAATGTACCCAGAAGACATTCCCATCGAAAGTACCCCAGACTTTGGAAACACGACAGATGTGGACGGTACCCAGGCTACGAATGTCACAGAATCTTCGGGAGGAGGAGATAATACCGATGCAACAGTAGGAGAAGATAATACCGATGCAAAAGTAGGAGAAGATAATACCGATGCAACAGTAGGAGAAGATAATACCGATGCAACAGTAGGAGAAGATAATACCGATGCAACAGTAGGAGAAGAAGCAGCAACAGGAGATGGAGCAGCGACAGATGCAGCAGAAGGAGATAATACTGAGAGCGAAACTACGGCTGAAGTCCCAAATAAATAACGGATAAAGATCCAATTATCGATGTCACCCCGTAGTAGATAAATAAATATACCCGTTTCTTTCTTAATAAATAAATAATCCATCAGATGCTATTAATACTGACTTCCATGGGCCAACGTGTCACATAAGCATGCATGTAATACCAAGCATCTGATGGATTATTTATTTATTGAAAAAAACGGGTATTAACCTGATGTTGTTTCCGATTTCCATAATACTGGTGGTGAAGCTATTAACTTTGGAACAATGTGGATATGTGGTGAACTATGTGAAAAAAAAACTTACTGCAAAAGGTGTGATTAAAGGGTGGCTCTCCGCGGTTCGACCGCGGTACAGTCCAGCAGTACTAATGGGCATTTCCTTCTATTTATTCCCAATCACGTATTTTTTCCCATTAATTCCCATTTTACCGGGAAAAATTAAAACAATTTGGTTTGCGATAGTGCTTTCAGCAACTAAATGAAGGGGTATGCACGTATGCCATCATCATCATGTCAGCCGAACGACGCCCACTGCTGGGCATAGGCCTCCCCCAAGGATCTCCACAACGATCGGTCCTGCGCTGCCCGCATCCAGCGGCTTCCCGCGACCTTGACCAGATCGTCGGTCCACCTTGTAGGGGGCCTGCCCACGGAACGTCGTCCGGCATACCTCTATGCCATACCTCTTTATATTATGTTACAAGCTTTTTATTAACTTGCCACGTTAGTTAGTTTGTTAGTTAGTGGGGGACAAATCTTGCAAGCTTAATTTGACCCACTTCCCAGTGTCCGATGGAGCTGAAATTTTGTATACAGGTTTGGTTTAGATGACAATACAATATTACAGTACAGTCAGCAAAAAGGCTTGTCATAAAAATGATATTTTTACTAAAAACTTATACATATACCTACATATACGAAATATACATTAACGCGACATGAAATGCTTTAAACGGTTGGTACGAACAACCAGGCCCCGTGATTGCGAATTGAATGATGAATCAACACATCAGACCGTCCGACCAATTCAATAACTTTATATGGCCCCACATACAGACGCGCCAACTTCAAACAAAACCAGTCATTCGCCTTAGCACAAACAATAAAACTAAATCATTAACACGAAACGATCTAGGCCTCGCTCTTCTATCATAATACCGCTTTTGTACAACCTGTGCCCTCGTGATATTACAAGGCTTAGGTAAGGTTAGGTTAAGTAAGTTGTTCAGTAAGTACCAAGATAAATTAGAAAAAATCTTATTATTTTTTCGTTTTTTAGTGTTTGTTAGTTTTTGTTTGGAGATCCTTTTCGAAGGCGGTAACATTTTTTTTAAAAAACGTTTTATTTTTCGATTTTTAGTGTAAATAATCGTAGCTTAAGAAACTACATGGTGATTATGATAAATTGTTGTAAATATCGTAACCGTTACGGAATTCAGCTTTCCATCTTTAGCTACTAAGATAACTTGAAAGAATATAACTGAGGGTCCATTCGTGCATATGGTATTTATAAAACATCATATAACTCCTAACTGTTGAGGAGTCTCACCTCTAATCATCAGCTCACCCTTATAACCTGAAAGAATATAACTATTGGTCAATACGTACGATTTATACTTAAAGAAATATTCTCCAGCTCCTAACCGTTAAGGAGTTGTAGCTTCGATCACCAGCTCATCACTCATAATAACATAATAACTCACGGATAACTCCTGAACTTCTTGACAGTTCTTGATGAAATTTGAATGGGACCACACGAGAAGCGTCACCAAATCGGTTCATTAACTAAACAGCTCTGAGGTAACACACATAAAAAAACAAAAAAATAATAAAAATATACAGTCGAATTGATAACCTCCTCCTATTTTTGAAGTCGGTTAAAAATTCAAAGTCCTGACTGACTGACTGACTGAGATATCAACGCACAGCCCAAACCGCTGAACCTAGAGACTTCAAATTTTGCACATAGATAAGTTATACAGTGTAGGCATCCACTAAGCAAAGGATTTTTGGAAATTCCACCCCTAAGGGGGTGAAATAGGGGATGAATATGTGTATGAAAGTCCATCAGTTTTAAAGTTAGGATCTTAAAATTTTGTATTTAGGCTGGCAATTGAAAATTAATATTTTCCTATGTGAGCGGTTTTGACAATTCCACCCCCGAAGGGGAAAAAAAGGATGAAATGTGTTATCTGGAAAGTCCTTCATTAAATTTATTATTTAGGCTTATGGTCGGAAAGTAAAACAAATAAGCAAAGACATATTTCGTATTTTTTCGAAAATCAACCCCTTAGTGGTTAAATGGGATAAATAAATCTAAAGATCGATATAGATGTCGTTATTGAGGTTTTATGGGATGACGATTGCAAAAATGGCATTTATTTTGATGTTTAACACGCTGAACATGATTCAACTCCTTAGAGGTTGAAATAGTGGTGAATTTAGAATGAAAAATCAGGAGGTAAAATACAGATTTCAACTTGAAACTTTGTAGGCTTACTTCTTAAAACAAATTAGCAACCCATTACGTAGTTTTCCGAAAATCAAACCCAGGGGGTAAATAGGGTATAGAAACCTAAATCATCTTAAGTACCCTAACACCCGTTTGCACTAAACTTAAGAATCGCCTAAGTCTTTTCCTAGCTAACTTAAGACATTCTTAACAAAAAATTGCTTTGCACTAACCTTAGGACATTCTTAAATGCACTTTAGGCTATTCTTAACTTACGGGTCCAATATCAAGCACCTAAGGCTTAAGAATTTCCTATATCAGTGGTTAATGTCTGTGGCATTGTGAGCAAAGAGTAGTGCGACAAGCTTTTCTGTTCCGGTAATTATCTTTGGAACTAAAACAGTTTTCATAAGACAGTCCATTTTGACAGCAAATTTCGTATTGCAAGTGACTCCTCTGTCACGGCTCTCACCGGAACAGAAAAGCGTGGCATTTGTATTCTTGTTTGTTAAATAGAGACACAACACATGTGACATACGTCATTCATCATTTATTAAAAAAAAAGCTGTATTGTGTTTTTCTTGACAGTTGAGCTCAGTTGACTTTTTCTTTTCTTGGTGAGTTATCCCTACCAAATAAAATAGACAACGCCTTAGCTTTTGTCTCCTTTTAACTCACGAAGGAATCAATGAGATGTTTCAACCAAAAAAATATCCAGTGACCTACTTTACCTCGCCAGTTTTAAAATCCATTTACAATTAATATTTGAATTTATTCATTCATTCTCTTAGCAAGGCGATGACTAAGTTACGACGTTGTCTGTCAGTGCAAACAAAAATTTTAGCTCGGCTGTTTTAGGCTGTTCCTAAACTAAGATGTATCTTATCTAGGACAAGCTCAACCCGAGTTTAGTGCAAACGGGCTTAAAAGTTCTTGGTACCTAACAAGTTCTTGGTACCTAAGCTACTCAGAACTAACTTTTTGATTGTGAAACAGACACTTAGTATTTACTAGCTTCCGGAAGCTAGTTCTGAAATAAACTACTAGGCAAAACGTACGTATTTCACTATCCTTACGCACACTTTTATAAAGCAAACCATTTCTTAAACAAAAGCCACTACGCCTTGTCTCCAGACGTACTTGCTTAAACCAGTGACCGGACGGTTAGGGTTAACCCACCGAAATGTATCTGTTAATAACCGTTTAAAATATAGGTTAACAGGTACAACTGTTAACAGAATAATTTCGGTTTATTCGTCAATCGGTTAACCGTAACCGTAACCGAATTGATAAGGGTTATTGCAAATAAAGTTCAAAATTGCAAGTCTCATCTCTCCTGTCAAGAGCCGCGCTTGGCCAGCCGATTCGTTTCGTTTGATTGGACGCCGCCGCGCCGGCCGCCACCCCGACGCGCCTCCGAGCGCTAGCCGGCCGTACGCGCGCGCCACGCATCTCTTTCATAGCTAACTAAACTAGCCTTTCGCTCGCGGCTTTGCCCGACTAACGTCGTGTAGTCCACTACACGACGTTAGTCGTGCGTGACTAACGATAAAAATTTCTTTGTCGTAATCATAATTTTAATAATTACGATTATCAATCGTAATCGTTAATCATGATTGCAATTAACATCGACAAGCTGCTTCGCGCGGTTATACCCATTCCTGTAGGAAAATCTGAATGATGCTTTCTACTGGGGTTTTTTTCGTTTTAATTTATTTATGGTGCAAGTAATTTAATTATGTATTTCCCTAGATACCTTATTACCGTTATTACCACACCACAGTATAATAACCAATTTTTCCATAGAGCAGCAGTAGGACGATGCCCTTGAAGTTGGGCCATACCGAAGCCTGTATAGGTATTTACGTAAGTACGGTTGTCACAAATTGAAAAATGTGAAGGTGGATCTACCCCGGGTAGGTAGGTACTGGGAAATTAAATTAATATGTAATAGAATTAATTCGATGAAACTCGGTTTTTGGTACTATTTTGTCAAGAAAACAGGACCGTAAGTGTAAAAATATTAAAAAATCCAAGATGGCGGCCAACTTTTTGTTTGTGGGCCGATTTTGACAATACTCGGTTTTCAGTACTATTTTGACGAGAAAACAGCAACGCACTGTTAAAAATATAAAAAAATCCAAGATGGCGTTCAATTCTTTTGTTTGTAGGCCGATTTTGATGACACTCGGGTTTTGGTACTATTTTGACAAGAAAACAAAAACACAATGTCAAAAATATTAAAAAATCCAAGATGGCGCCCAACTTTTTTGTTTGTGGGCCGATTTTGACAATACTCGGTTTTTAATACTATTTTGATGAGAAAACTGAAACGCACTGTTAAAAATATAAAAAAATCCAAGATGGCGTTCAATTCATTTGTTTGTAGGCCGATTTCGATGACACTCGGTTTTTGGTACTATTTTGACAAGAAAGCAGAAACACAATGTTAAAATATTAAAAAATCCAAGATGGCGCTCAACTTTTTTTGTTTATGGGTCGATTTTGAAAATACTCGGTTTTCGGTACTATTTTGACAAGAAAACAGGAACGCAATGTTAAAAATTCCATGATGGCGGCCAACTTTTTTGTTTGTAGGCCGATTTTGATAAAACTTGATTTTAACATGAAAACAGTAACACTGACTTCAGATGTGAAAACTCCTCAACGATCAACAGCACTGACACGAAATTTTATATATGAATTCAATTATGGTGACCTACTGGTTCATGCACCTAAGGTTGGCTCCAGACGGGAGAACTCTGCAACGGTCAATAGCAATGCCATGTAGTTTTATATAAGCAATCCTTTATGATGGCCCGTTCAAAGTTCCTGATGGCGTCGATTTAGTTCAACAGTTAAAATTAAATCATTATTACAAAAAAATATACACAAGCTTTTATTACTTTTTAATAACAAAATCTAAAAGGTTAAAAAATAATTTAATTCAGATTTGAAAAACGCCGTTTTATATTTCTTAGCCTTTAACTCTTTCAGTCTTGCTGGTTAGTGTTACTAACCACCTATTTTCGATTTTTTTTTCAATTATCATACAATTTGGAACGATGTTTGACATGATGGGAATAATTGGCAGCATGTTCAATGAATACTAGTTCATTTGCGTTGAATTGAATATTACATCAATGCAATATATTGATAGGAGTGTGGGATAAAAAAAAATAAAGTGGCTATGATCTATGATAGCCTTTTTCTTTATTATTATAAGTCAATGTACTGTCACATACCTATTCTATGCGTGATTACATAAAAATACTATTACTTTTGTGTTTTCGCATGTGTAATCAATCACAGCACAGCGAAAATTTTGTGGTTAGTTAACTAATCACCGTGACTTATGGTGATAATCTACATGAAGCTTAAGCATGTTACTATTAGTGCTTTTTTTATAGTTTTGGAAGTATTTTTTGTGGCTTAACAATAGAGAATTAGAATACATGTTTGAAAACATTCTTTCAGATAGCCAGAGTAATTGTAGCGATGATGATGACGAAAGAGATACAGAAAATCAGCGAAATCCGCTGATTTTACGACTTTACGCGATTTTACTGGAAAAGTCTAAGTAAACGACTAAAACAACGTTGATTTATTATAATGTCTTCCCTTTTCTTAGCTTTGTATGTTGGAATCCTGTATCTACAAAGCCTACAAGCGAGCTGCCACTTCTGGGAAAATCCCACAATATAAAACAGTGTAAAATACGTATAATTTCCCCCTTTGCCTTAGAAGAAAACGAGGATTTTTTTTTATTTTAATGCTAAGTAATATTTTATTTTGGTTTTTCTAATGGAAATGTTTATGAAAACTTGTGATTTTAATAAATAATAAACATAATTCCTTACAGTTGTATTTTATCAATAGTCATCCATCATGGTGGTTAGTGTTCATTAGTTCGTTAGGTTAGGTTTCATTAGGTAAGTAGGCATTCCTCGAAAGCCTTAATACCTAGATTTTATTCCAACTTTCTTTGATATTTTAGTTGTAAATTATGCTTAAACTAACATAAAAATGTTTCAAATATTCTTAATGTAAAAGCGTGACAAAGAGTTAAAGCTCCTTCGTCTATATCAAAATCACATATTTTCAAACCCTGAAATTTCATATCATATCTTTGTGTACTAGTCACTGTCTCAAGCTTTCAAATAAAAACTTGTTACATTTTAATAACAGCAAAAGAGAGAGAAGAAAACAAAGTTGGTCACCATTTTGACGACGACCGATTTGGCGTAGGGGTAGGATCTTGCCTTCTGCGCTAGAGGTCTCGGGTTCGATTCCCGAACAAGACAAATATTTGTGTGCCTGAACATGTTTATTTGTCTTGGTCTTGGTGTTATCTATGAATATTAAGTATGTATATATGAAAAATATATATAAGTATATATTTATCCGTTATCTAGTTTCCGTAACACAGTTTCTTAATAATAACTACTTACGAGCTAGATAATTGGTGTGATTGTAAGAAATTTATTATATTATTATTATTGTTTTACCTATTGTCAATTTTAACATTGCGTTGCTGTTTTCTTGTCAAAATAGTACGAAAAACCGAGTTTCATCGAAATCGGCCTACAAACAAAAGAGTTGGCCGCCATCTTCGATTTTTAATATTTTTAACATTGCGTTGCTGTTTTCTTGACAAAAAAGTACCAAAAACCGAGTTTGTCAAAATAGGAACACAAACAATAAAGTTTGGCGCCATATTGGATTTTTAAATATTTTTAACATTGCGTTGCTGTCTTCTTGTCAAAATAGTACGAGTCCGAGTTTCATCAAAACCGGCCCACAAACAAAACAGCGTCGCTAGGGCATGGAATACCGAAATGATTTTCATACCGGTATGGATACCGGTATTAAAATTTCAATTACCAGTATACCGAAATTTCGATATTTTTTCGGTATTTTTTTAAATACTACTAATTACTGTTTAAATTATTCCAAGAACGATTAGTAAGTATCGTTTGCGGAGAGTGACTACGCTATATGGCATAAACACTCAAACTATTTATCAACTCCCTACACAAAATGAGTTATTATAGTATAGGTAATTATGAATACTAAAGTAAATACGTTATTTGATTGGTAAATAAGTAAGTCAATAATACAACATAAGTAAAGTAATTATGCCAATAAATGGGTAAGGGGTCCCATCTCTACTTGAATAATTCGGGGCCCAAGTGGTATACCCTGGTAATCGACGGAGAAATGGCGACCGATCAATGCCGCTGGCGGGATAACCACTACATTTTGAGCGACATAATAAAACACGGGCCGATGTCGGGCAGTAGCGATATCGGTGCGACTAAGCAACGCACTGCGATTGCCAACCCGCATGCCCAGCGTGAAAATTATGGGCAAACTCTCCATGGCGTCACTAAACAGAGTTCCCCCAGTTCCCGGCCGCCCTGCTATTCTTGATCACGGCGGCGGCGGTAATGTTAACGGCAGGAGGTATGAAGAATCCCCGTGTTAAGGAAGGCTACCTAATACAACTGACCTTGGCTACGTATAACAGACGTACATTACGGCTTGATGAGCACCTGGAGTCACTCGAAGAGAAACTGGACGGTATAAGGCGGCAGAGGACACTGCCACCCTTGAATCGGCCACCATATGCATTTCCGATAGAGAAAGCAGCTAACCCTCCCATGGTGGCGTATGATTTCTGATAAATAATGCCCTTTGTGACGACAACGTTGTAGAAGTGTCGAGCAGGGATACATACCTCGTAATTAAGCTAACCGAGAGTTACAGGCTCAAGGTTATTCAGGTGAAGATTATGAAGTCGAAGATAATGTTCGGTGATATAATATCTAAGGCCCTACAAGGTAGGGTACCACAGTACCCAGGTACTGTGGTATCACGTATAATGTAGGCCCACTAAAACGTTGTCATGGGAGACTAACCGGATAAACCTTCAGGCCCATCAATAAACGCCGTGAAGACCTCACCTACCACTTCTTTTGAACAACGGACTCACATCAAGAGGCTTGGAAAACTGGTACCTCCGATGCTCTGACACTCGGGATTAATCGATCAAGCGATTGAGCAAAATCGGGGATCAAAAGTGTTTTTAGATTACCCGAAAAAGGATTGTCTCGAAAGTCTCAAATTTTCGTGACTCCTGCCCCGCCTTCCTGAGACTAGCCATGAAATCTCGTCTCGGTCCCGCGACTCGAAATTATTTCCGAGACTTGACACCGTACTAGCTATATGCATGCAGTGTTTTGCGTAGTTGATTTTGTAGTGATTTTTTTCTATAGTCGTGATTTTTCGTGATTCGTGTCATATAAAATGTCTGCAGTATGAACAACACTGTGAATCATAGAAATCGAGCGTACTGCACAGTTTTTAAACACCCTTGCGAATATAGATAGCTTTTTTCGAAATACCGAAACACCGGTATTTTATCCTCAAATACCGGTATCAAAATACCGAAAAGAATTATCGGTATACCGGTATTTCGGTATACCGGTATCCATGCCCTAAGCGTCGCTGTTTTCTTGTCAAGAGTTTTCATCAAGACAATTCAAACGAGCCCAAAACTGAACTGGTTACGTTAAATCGTTGAAGAGTTCCATTAGCCACTTCCTGGCTCCATAGACTTTGAAAACTACTTGGCACAAGAGTTCTCATCAAGACAATTCAAACGAGCCCAAACTCAAAGTGGTTACGTTAATTTGTTGAGGAGTTCCATCAAACACTTCCTGACTCCAGCATCAGATCTTGGAAACTACTTGGCACAAAGAGTTTTCATCAAGACAATTCAAGCGAGCCCAAACTCGAAGTGTTTATGTTGAATTGTTGAAGAGTTCCATCAACCACTTCCTGACTCCAGTACCAGATCTTGGAAACTACTTTACACAAGAGTTTTCATCAAGACGATTTAAACAAGCCCAGAATTGAACTGGTTACGTTGAGGGACGTTGAAGGATGCTGCATCAGCCCGCAGATGTCGAACATGGCAAATCAAACGCAACAAATACCTACGTAAGGTTACGTTCTGACAAAAAAAAATAATAATTTTATTAATTTTCTGAATTACAATTTTTTCGTGCTAGAGCGGAGAAGTTCGTGTGCGTGAAGGCACAAATACACACATTAGCTTTGTCAATACCTACGCGCTGGCTTACAGCCGACTCCTAACACTTTTAAAAGGTTAACCGAATGAACTGATAACCTGTTAACCGAATTAACTGTTAACCAATGATACCTGTTAACCGAATGAACTGTAAACCGATTCTACCTGTTAACCGAATGAACTGTTAACCGTTTATACCTGTTAACCTTATAAATGGGTTTTCCGATCACTGGCTTAAACGCGCTATTCATCTAGAACAAAAACCATCATTCGCCTGATCCTCTTGTAACGAATCTACATATGCTAAAAACTAGTTTATACTAAAAATTTCAAAACCGTTACTGGGTTCTTATTTTAAAATTTATAATATTATTGAAAATGAAATATTAGAAAAAGACGACCCATCCTAAAAGTAATTCCGCCGGTAATCGAACCTTGGAAATTTCACTGTGCGGGCGAATGCTCTGACGTCCGAGTCGTTTTCGTCTGTCACTTGAAGGATGAGTCGTTTTTTTTTTCTAATAAATCATTCTCAATAAAACTGCATTCTGAAATCTTCGTTTTTTGCTAATAGTCAATTTATTGAGTTTTGCTAGGCTGTCAAATGTTTAAAGGTGCGGATAATGAAGTATTTAGAAAAAATCGACCCGTCTCACAACCAGCTCCGATGGGACTCGAACCCACGACCTTTCGCTATCCGGGTGACTGACTGCTCTAACCACTGAGCTACGGAGTCGTTATATCCAATACTTCTTAGGCGCTGTATAGCCAGCGTTAATTTCATTAATGTGAAGATATTACTACCCTCACAACGACTAACGACTCCGTAGCTCAGTGGTTAGAGCAGAACAACAAAAAATTCTACTTACTTACATGTTTCACGCCCGACTTCAAAGTACTTACGTTACTTGGTGAGGGATTATTTCTTACATTTTTTGATGTAAGTAATTTTTTGAAGGCGGTTTTATTTTTTTATAAAAATGATTCAGTTTTAAAAATTGCATTGTGAATGCAAAAAAGTAAAAATTTAAATAATTTACACTTGTTGGCTTTTTAAAAAATACGAAGTTCGTTGTATTAGGTTTTATATCGGTATAGGCATTAAGATTTGTAACAGAAAATTGTAAAAAAACTACCTAACTCTTTGTTTGTTCACCTAAAAAACCTAAATACTTAATTTTCAATTTTTCAATAATAAAGATTGCATTGTGAATGCATAAAAGTAAAAATTTAAATAATTAAACAAAGTAGTTTTAGACTTACAATAAAAAAACACTGACAGACTCTCGTTTGTTTGCCTTTATACACAACGAATCTTACATTTTAAAAGTAAATACTAGGTACCTAGGCACTATTTACAATATTTACATAAATCTGTGGAGTACACGTTACAGGGATCCAATTTAACTTGGTCTATTGACACGCAAATTCAGTCTAGTCTACCGTGTGATCGCAGCATAAGGATAAGGAATATTGGGAAAGGGCTCACGGAGAATTTCTATGAAAGCGTAATACCTATCCTATCTACCTACATAATAATTACTGAAAGTCCCACAGTAGTGTTACTAATAGTACATTACAACTATATATATATATATATATATATATATATATATATAGCCAAAACGGGAAGTTAGACATTACATTGTCGAGGATCAGGCGAGGGCTTCAATAATTCGAGGCAATGTAATTGCTTCCCGTTCAGGGGTTGTAAAGAGTGTCCCAAAAGTAGGTATAGGATTTGAATTTCGCGTTATTTCCGAAATATTTAAGATGGCGGGTTGAAATTCGACATACATCATCTTGACACATGTAAAATTAATCGTGGAGCGTTTCACCATAAAACAGCGCATAGAAGTTATACAAATATTTAACAAAAATTCACGATCAATTACAAACACTCGTCGAAAGGTCGAAAAATCTCGTAATTTCAAGAAGAGGTGATGTCAAATGGCCACCGAGGTCTTCCCATCTGATGCCACTGGATTTCTTTCTTTGGGGCTACGTGAAAGATAAAGTCTACGCCAACTATCCACAAAACATTGACAATATATTCGTCGAGTTATTGGTGAAATAAGTAGCGAAATGTGTGAAATTAGCAGCGAAATGTCTGAAAGTGTCATGAAAAACTTGCACACAGCAAAAATGCCCGTGGCGGCCATTTAGCAGATATTCTATTCAGATAAAATTGTACAAGTCTCTTCTTTAAAATAAAATAAAACTACGAAGAAATTCCAATCCATTCGCGTTTTATTGAGACATATCATCCTATACCTACTTTTGGGACACCCGTTATAAAACTTTTCTCATGAAATGCGAGGAAATACAATTTTCTTAATAAATGTGATTTTTTAAATTGGTTCGTGCGGCCATGTTTGATGTCATCTTGTGTCATTCAATGGGTTATGTTCCATGGCTGACTATAATTCGTCTTTTCGGCAAAGTGGTTCAGAAATTAAAATTTTTCTTTAGAAATCTTGCACGAACAAAAAATCTCAACGTATTATTCGGTTTTATCGAATTTCAAATGACCCAGTGTCATGTGTCATTCAATGGGTATGTTCATAGCCCGCTATTATTTCTCGGCTGCTTGCGGTTACAAGTGCAACGAGTGAGATAGAAGATAGCTTTGCCCAGTGTCATGTGTCATTCAATGGGTGGGTGAATTACCCAAGTACAAAAAAAGTGTCCGCGATGAAAATGTACGTGTGGAAAGTTAAATTTATATTGAGATATTTTTTTTATTAGAGTCTGTAATTGCCGAACTGGGGCAATAAATAAATTCTGATTTTGAACTTATTTTATAACATTAAAAAATATTTTGTGTCCGCTTTTTCATTCTGGTGGATTGTCCCACGACCAGTTTTAATGTAATTATGTCTTTTATCTGAAAAACTAAACGTAATTATGATAAACGAATCATTTTATTTAAAAGTGCATTAGTTGTACTATTGATAAAACGCGTTTTTATATTTTAAATAGTCTGAAGTTTTCGACGAGTTGAAATATAACTGTCCCGCGAAATTTTGTCATCATGGTGGATCAAATTTGGGTACGAATAGTTTTGCACTGACACGTTCTATATCCCTTTCGACAAGCGCACGCGTTTCGTATCAGTCGAGCCGAGCATTCTCAGGGGAAGAACGCGCACTACCTTGCTCCGTGTTCCCGCCAAAAATGTAAGTATGTAATTTTAGTGACCAGGGGACAAAAATTTGAGATTTTAAATATTGGTTTAAGTTGGCGCAAAATCAGTTGTAATTTTTTTGTCTTATGCATGTGGAAGGGTAGTGACTAAAGCTTACTTGACACCAATATTTAGGTCCCACACCTTTTGATATTTTTTTTATTCGAGTTTTTTTGTCTGGAACCTCATTCTGGTGCTCTCATTTTGGTGAATTTGGTGGCAAAACCATTATGGTGAAAAATCCACCAGAATGATAAGAAATGTCATGATGATGGTTTGAATCTCATTTTGGTGTATTTTTTTATCATTATGGTGGATGATTTTATCATTTTGGTGGAATTTAACTGATGTTGTCCGATATTTTAAGATATTTACTTTCACTACTAAATAACTAAAGTACCTACTTAACGTTCTTATCACTAGAAACCTTATTATAATAAAGATTCACTACATTCACTGTATATCTTTTATACAGGGTGCAGAAATATTTTTTTCACAATTTTTCATGAAAAAGTGAATTTAACAGTTAAGTAAAAATATATGTTTTGTGGTGTAAGAGGAAATATGACAGAGGCACTTAATCGTTGATATGATGATAGGTCATAGGCTGTCGTATGAATGTAATGAAATCCGCTAAAAAATGGTTACTGAATTTTCACTATTATAAAACTGGATGCGTGGAAAAAGAAAAATGGATGGAAGAAATTTGGTACTTATACTGTATGTCAAGTAACAGAGGTGAAGTGGCTAAGGTTTGTAATTTGACTTATTGTCTGTTACGCCACCCTTCTCGTATTTACTCATTAAACTAGCGCCGCCAGTTAATAAAAATTAGTTAGTCCTAAATAAAAATTAAATTGTGATATATCTCTTTTATAAACACGAGTACCATCCAAAGCAGTCTTCTGGTATTTATTAGCACTTTTAGCAAAAACGCTTCACACTGCTAAGATATTATATCAGTTGATTATCTTACTTATAGGTATATACCTAAGCTACTCAGAACATATATCAAAATTAAGATGTTGAGTTTGAAAGAGATTATTTGACTAGTAGTGACGTTTCCTTTTCAGTGTTTTATTTACGTTAAGCTTTGTAAAGAAAATATAAAAAGTAACAAATAAATAATAAGTGAAATTTAATAAATAAGTGATCTTAATGTTGAAAAATTAGAAGTCTGAGCAGTATTACGTTTTTTTCATCCTCTATACGAATACCTATATAACTTCGAATTATTTGTTTTGAAGAAATTCAGGTGGAAACTATTGAATACCGAGAGCGAGATTGTCGGCTATTTTTCAGCTAATAATAATATATTTACAACATTTTTTCTTTATTTTTGGTAGAATTTTATCATTTTGGTGGATAGTTTTATTTTGGTGGATAAGTGTATCGTTTGATGGATAACTATTATCATTTTGGTGACATGAAAAAATATTTCCATTTAATGAATATTTGTTAAGATAGCCACAGAAACAAACTAAAGTGTAGAATACCAAGAAAAATTTACAATTAAAAAAGTTCACCAGAATGATAAAAAATATTGCCTTGTTGAAATTGACCCGGGTATGTTCCATTGCTGACTAAAATTCGTCGTTTGTCGTTTCGATAAAGTGGTTAAGAAATTTAATTTTTTCTTTAGTAATTCTTGCCAGAACAAAAAATATCAACGGTTTATTAAGGCCACAGCAGACATATCAACTGGTAAACGAATCGTAAACGTATCAACTCGAGCGGTTCAGAAACCTCCTACCGCAACGCACACTAATCGGAATCGTAACGTAATCGCCTCGCCTCGGGACCAGCTCACGAACCGCTTTGCGGGTCGCTCAGCTTGCTATCCCCGCGCTTACCGCTAGTCGTCCACGCGCTCATGTCTCTCCGTACCCGAGCTTACGGCTCTACGCACAGTGGGCTGAAAATGAAAATAAATTAACCACATTTCAAAAAATCTGATTGAAATTCCGAGATTTGATCCCATGTCCACCTTTTTTCGATATGGAACCACTGTGCGGCAAGGCGTAAGCGCGGCGCGTCGTCGCCTAGCCGTAGCCGAGCCGACGTACCGACGCTGATCCAGTTTGGTTACATGCTTGCGTTAGGTTGACGTCTGGTTGACGGCGAGGCGGAAGGCGATACGGTGTCGATCCCTTTCCGAGTTAATGTATTCTGCTGTGACCTTTATTCGGTTTTATCGAATTTCAAATGACTATTCATGTCATTTCAATACTTTACTTTCTGCACAAGTGAGGGAAGTAAGAATTGAAATTCATTTCCGCATTGATTTTCAAATATAGAATTTTCAGCTCGCAAAAGTGATGTCCCGCATTTTTTTTTCATAATGGAATGTTAACATTTCGGAGCATGAGTGGGAAAAAACTATAAATAAGCTATACATGAAGTAGGTACCTAAGGTAAGTAAATAAATGCAACGTAAGAAAGGAAGGAATTAATTTTGAACAGTTGTTTCATTTCTCTACAAAGAAGAGGAAATTTTGTTTAGCTTTCATGCAATAAGTGTTTCATGTAAATAATAATAATCTTTAATTAAACTCGTATAAAACTCTTGCGTTACTGACTGACTGAATTACTGGGTGCTGAAATTTGACATGTATGCTCCTTGGGGAGTGTACGAAGAGAGAGGATTTTAGAGAATTTCCTCTCTAACGGGGTGGTGTATGCAATAACTTGTTCTCGTGTAATTCAGCGTTTACAAGCTAAGTCGCAAGGGACGTCGTGTTGCCGCGACATTCACGATCCTCCTTGCGTCGCCGCAAGTCTGCTGTCGCCGCGATGCTAGCACGAGTGAGAGAGAAGGCAAACATTTAATACAGGGTGTTAGGGGCACCGTTGCAAAAAATTTAACCATGGCTTCGGACCATCATGCTGAACAACGTACAGCAAGAATTTTTGTCGTAAATGAAAAAAAATATTGACTTTTAATACAAATTTAGCAACTAATCGGGACATTTGTATGGAGAGTCGAAGTATTTTTGTCATTTCCGACAAAAAATTCTTGCTGTGCGTTGTTCAGCATGATGGCCTGAAGCCATGGTTAAAGTTTTTGCAATGGTGCCCCTAACACCCTGTATAAAGTATACCATATACCAACAAATACTTGCAACAATGCAAGCGCAAACGCAAGGAGCGTAGTGTACGGTCAGGGACAAATTCGGTAAACCACCTCTAACTCCTTTTGGTGTGGCTGGTGCCTCGCCATTCTCGTGCATACCCTTTTACTATTTGGTTATGTAGTAAGTTAGGGTAGTAGTAGTAGTAGTAGTAGGACCTACACCCATTCTGCCACTCCCATTCAGCCAACTGCGCTCATGGGTAAGGCAACGAACTCGTGCTGCACATAATACTCGTTGGGTAGCTCTAACAAGCTGTAGACAGTCTAAGATGGCTGATCACGCACAATTGTGGTGACCATCTACTGTGTTCCACAGTTTATTGAAACGAAGGTTTCTCATGCAAAATTAAGTAAATTAAGAACTAGTCATACCTTATGGTAGAAGATACTGTCCGTAATCCAGGGGGGCTGAACGTTGTCTCGCCGGCGCGCGCCTGGCAAAACGATCTCCACACAACCCCCGATGGGAAACTCTTACAGCTAACACCCTTATAACTACACAATGCCCTAATAGGCAGCTAAAACTTTCCCGGCGCTTTTCAAAGCGAACACACACGGGTCACAAGTCCGTACCCGGACCGGGCGCTCCTAGGTGCAAAACGCTCGAGATCTCGGTCACGATACGGGTAGGTAACTGGCGCGGCACGTCGTTACAGAAACACACAAACTTGCCTCACGGCTGCCTCCGGCCAACTGAGCGCGAGTTGCGCGGACGGTGGTTGGCGGCGCACCCACGAATGAACGTGAATGAATGAATCACGCGCGGCGTGAACATCCCCCCGTCCCGGACAGTAGCAAACTGTCCGCCAACTCAATCTAAGGGCAGGCGAGAGAGGGTAGCGATCGCTCGCTTCAAAACAGAGTCCCCCACCAGGACCTCGGCAAACCTGGGCACACCATCCGACCCCGGATGAAGCTGAACAATGCGTCCTAAACGCCAGCGGAGGGGCGGCAGGTTTGGATCCTTTACCAACACGAGGTCTCCAGTCTTGGGTGGGGTCGTCCTATCCGACCACTTAACGCGTTGCTGCAAAATGTGCAAATACTCCAGATGCCAACGGCGCCAAAAACTCTGCGTAAGCTGCTGGAGCAATTCAAATCGCGAGAGCCGTCCGGAGGGCACTTCGGAATAAGGATATTCCGGCAAGGCGTTAAGCGGTCTGCCAATCAAAAAATGGCCCGGCGTAAGGGCCTCTAAATCATTCGCGTCCGAAGACAACGGACACAACGGACGCGAGTTGAGGACCGCCTCAACCTTACAAAATACGGTCGCGAGTTCCTCAAACGTGAGGACCGTCTCCCCAATAACGCGACGAAGGTGAGTTTTAGCGGCCTTTACAGTTGCTTCAAAAATCCCTCCCCAGTGGGGGCAGGATGGCGGGGAGTACTGCCATCGTACCCCTCTGCGAGAGAGTGTGGATCCGATCTCAAAATTATTCCTATCCAAAAATTCACAAACTTCCTTTAAATACCTATCGGTGCCCTTGAAATTGGTTCCACAATCGGACCTGATTAACGACGGCATTCCGCGGCGAGACACAAAACGATTCAACGTGGCTACAAAGGCTTCTGTGGTGAGGGCACTAACCACCTCCAGGTGGACCGCTTTAGTGGCCAAACAAACAAATACACACAAGTAAGCCTTTTCCGTTCTAGCATTACGAAGCCGCGATGTCTTAACGGTAAATGGCCCCGCAAAATCCGTTCCAACTCCTGAGAAGGGCATCGATTCGTTCACTCGATCGGCAGGCAAATCACCCATCTGGGGCTGCATCGTATCGGCGCGCAAACGATAACACGGGAGACAACGAAAAATAACGGATCGGATTATTCTCCGCGCTGACAAAATCCAGAACTCTCGTTGGAGGAGCGCGGTCAAAGCATTACAACCGGCATGAGCATTTTTTACATGTCGGTCTGTAATTAACAATCTAACTAACGGTCCATCCTTGGGGAGCAACAAAGGGTGGCGTGATCCGTACGGCAGGTTGGCATGTCTGAGCCTACCTCCGACACGCAGCAATCCGGTACTGTCCAAGAAGGGATTCAACCGCACCAAGGGTCCCTTCAACTTGGACTTACTTGAGCGCAGGGCTTTCAGCTCCGGTTCAAACTCTCGCTGTTGCGTCACTCGCAACCAATGCAACAGAGCGTCTTGCCGCTCTTGTGGGGCGAGGACCGGAGACAACGATTTCTCCTGAGGCTGGCGACAATTTCGCACAAAGCGCCTCATCCAAGCAGTCACGCCGAGCAACTTATCAAGAGAACTGTAGCGGTCTAACAAAAACTCCATCTGCGGAGCCGCCACCGTCTCCACGGCGTGAACACGCATGCCTAGGTCTGGGACTCTGGCCACAGCCGGGGTGGCAGGCCATGAGCGCTCAGGCCGTAACAACCATGATGGACTCCACCATAGGTGGTGGTCCACTAACTCAGGCGCCTCGCAGCCGCGGGAGGCACAATCTGCGGGGTTCAATTCGCCCGGTACGTGGCGCCAAATCAACGGGGCCTTTGAAGTCTGAATTTGTGAGACCCGGTTGGCCACAAAAACCTCAAGGGTGTGGACTGAACTCTTCAGCCAACAAAGGACGACCTGGCTGTCAGACCACGCAAATATCGACCCCAAGTCGACACCGTTTCCCAAGGTGTCGGCAACATGATTGAGTAGCCGTACTAAGAGAGTGGCGCCGGACAACTCCAACTTCGGAATGGTTAGCCTAGTCCGAAGGGGGGCGACCTTACTCTTGGCCGTAACTAAGTGTACGGCGACAACGCCTGCTGCATCCACCGTTCGGATGTAAACGGCTGCCGCGTATGCGCTTTCGGACGCGTCACAAAAGCCGTGCAGGGAGGCTTTAAACTTTCCCGAAGGCAGCATTTGCCTCGGTATACAAACCCGATTGACGTCGGGTAGGGATGACACGAACCTCACCCACTCTCGTAGGAGGCTACCAGAGAGGGGCTCATCCCATGACAATTCCGCAGCCCAGAGCTCCTGTAGGAAGCACTTCATCGAAAACACTACAGGGCTGAGCCAACCGTTCGGATCAAAGGTACGGGCTACAGTAGACAGCACCGTGCGTTTAGTCCAGACCTTTGGGTCTGGCAGTTCCAATCTATATGTGAACAAATCCGGGACTGGTCGATACTGGACTCCCAAAACAGACAGCATGTCTGGAGTCTCCGGATTTTCAAAGAGGAGCGGCTCTTGCTGGTGGTCCTTGGGCAAATCTGCCAATAGGTCCGGTGAGTTAGACAGCCACTTCCGCAACTCATAGCCACCAGCCCTCAAGAGCGCAATCAGCTCATCACGTAAGACGAGAGCCTCATCTAAGCTCGAGGCCCCCGTGCAGATATCGTCGACAAATAAGGCCCCCCCCTCAATAAGAGCAGATGCCCGGGGATAGCGTAGCCGTTCGCGCTCTGCGAGCTCCAAAAGCGAACGGATCGCCACAAAGGGGCTCGACCGCAAACCATAAGTGTTGGTGTTCAGCTCGTAAGCCAACATCGGATCCTGGGGATCCTCACGCCAAAGGATGAGCTGGTATCGTCTATCCTCCGGGTGAATCACGGTCTGTCTGAACATCATGCGGATATCGGCCACAAAGACGACAGCGTGCCGGCGGAAGTTGGTCAAAACATCACAGACATCGTGATGCAACTTCGGCCCCGCATGCAGACACTGATTCAACGACACTCCGGTTGACGTGGGCGCTGAACCATCAAAGACCACGCGGATCTTCCCATTGGAAGTCTTCAAAACAGCGTGGTGTGGCAGGAAGTAATGTTCCACATTACGCCAGTCCAACTGCGAGATGGACATGTGCCCAAGGTCCAAATACTCCCGCATGAAGTCTATATACTTCTCCTTGAATGCGGGATCCCTGGCCATCCTACGCTCCATGGACAACAATCTCTTCTCGGCCATCGGCCGGGAGCTCCCTAAAGGAGGGCGAACCGCCAAGAAGGGCAAGCGGGTAATCAAGCGACCCGAGAGGAGGCGCCCAGTGTTGTTCTGGTAGAACAATTCGCACTCCTCGGCTAACGGATCCAACCGCTTGGCAGTGGGAGGTTCCTCCACCTCCCAAAACTTTTGGAGAACGTCGGACAAAGTAGAACCGACAATGGTCTGGCGGTCTACCGACGGGGTCTCTGGTGTCTGTGGTACCTTTCCCATCACCACATGACCCAGCGACGAGGACAAGGCGACAAGATCGGCTGTCTGCAAAACTCGCTTGCTTCCACACAGTACACGACCGAGGACATCCGCACCAATCAACAAGTGTATTGGGCCCGGTCGGTGGAAGGAAGGATCAGCCAAAGCCAGTCCAGACGTCAGCTCAATCGTGGATGGCGGCACTCGCACTTGCGGGAGTGGTCCAACCACCTTATCAAAAACTATCGCCGAAGCACCGATCTTCGGCCTTGGCGCGAAGTGGGGGGAGAAGGAGAACTCAACTCGACCAATCGGATCAGGGATCCGCGAGTCTCCCACCCCCCGTACCGCTTCGTGATGCGGCACAAGCAAAAGACCCAGCTGTCGGACAAGCCACCTGGACATTATGCACCCCTGGGCACCTGAGTCCAAAAGGGCACGCACCGTGACAACATTGCCCTTAGGTCCCCAAACATTCACGGAGGCTGTTGGCAACAGCACAAGCTCCGGAGGGGTGGTTGGGTCCGACAGGGGCGCCATTAAAAATTTTGGGGGGGTACTTGTCCCCCTCGCGCCTGAGTCGGCGCGCCAAATGTGGGACGCTCGTACCGGGCGAGCGGGTCCCAATCGGGTACATACTGGCCCCGACCAACAGCACTCCTAGGTGCAGGGTAATACCCGTGTGGGGCGTGCCTCGGGGCATAGTACCCCAATCGAGGCCTCTCCATTAGGGGGGGGGAGTAGCAAATAGGGCCCGTGCCCATCGCCACCGTGGCGTACTCTTGTGGTACCCCCCTACCCCCGCCCGTGGCGGGGGCGTCTCTCCTATAGTTCCCCCTCTCCGGGGGGGACTGAACGGGGGGGCTAAGCCCCGCCGAATCTCTAGGGGACCGGTTCCGGGCTGCCGGGCCCCCGCCCGTGCGCGAGGAATTCGAACCCCGGTCGCTCCCGGCGTCCTTGCGGTCCAAACAAAGGAGGGGGTGATGCCTCCCTCCGCAAAGACGACAATCCTCTGTCTGGGGACACGCCGACTGCATGTGTCCCCCCAAACACCTATAGCACCATTGGCGCTGTCTAGCAACGGCCCTCCGTCCCTCTGGGCGGAGGCCTCTAAATTTGGCACATTCGTGCACCCCGTGCCTATCTCCCCTGCAATACCTGCACCGCTCACTCGGTGCGGGGGGAGGGGACTGCTGGAAGGCAGCATATCGATTGGTCGGGCGACGGGGCTGTTCCCTCGCCGCCACCATACGACCAACACCTGGAACCGGGGCGGGCTCCAGGTGGTCCGTCACCCTACATTCGTCCTCCAAAAAACGAAGGAGGTCCGCGAAGGGCGGGAGATACGAGGCGCTGTCGCCTCCGTACCTCTGCTCGAAACGCCCCTTCATTTCAGCGGGCAATTTGGCGAGGACTATGTGCAGCAGTACAAAGGACCACTGATCCACCGGCAGGTCCAATCGCCTTAGGGAGTTGACCGCTGACAGTAGCGGGTTCAGCAACTCCCTCCGTAACAGGTGTACCCGCGTGATTCGCGGGAGGGCCAAAATCGTGGCCACGTGGGTGTCCGCCAGTAACCGGACATTCTGGTACCTGCTAACCAGAAGCTGGCGAGCCACCTGGTAGTTGTCGTCGCTGATGAGCAGGTGCTGGATTACCGAGCTGGCCTCTCCTCGCAGGGAGGAGCGCAAATAGGCCAACTTCTCACTAGGGGATAAGTCCCGTCGTGAATCCACCAAACTGTCAAACAAATTAATGAAGCCCATCCAGGCTGACAGATCCCCATTAAAAGTGGGAATCTCCAAAGTAGGCAATCGGCCTAGCAACGCCGTCGGGGTAGGTTTGACCTCCCCGCTCAAAACCGGCTCCCCCTTCCGAACAGCCAGGGCCCTCTCAGCCGCCTCCGTGAACTGGTCAGCCAGCTCATAGGCCTGGGCTACATCCTGCTCCAGCTGTTCCGACACGGCATCATCAGCTGGGGGGTTTTCCAAATAATGCGCGCGACACTCCATGGCGTGGCGCTCCAGGTCTTGCAGCCGAGCTGCCAGCCCGCCATACCGAGCTAGCAACGCGCCTACCCGGTCGGCTCGGTCTATTAATGTGACCGCACAAGCAAGCCAACGCAAAACTCCTTGGATGCCAGCCCTGGATACGGCGAGCGGATTCGTAGGAGCCATTTATACTCCGTTTAATAAACAAAGCAAACAAAGAAATATAAAAGTGGCAAACATCAACAAAAAAAAAAAAAAAAAAAAAAAAAAAAAAACAATAGAAATAGGTCGCGTCACGATAATATAAAACACAATTAAAATTCGGACGACATACACGGACCCTACTATTTTCATAAATTATTAGCAACTTACCAATTTCAAGGGCTAACAATATAACGGTATAAACAAAACGTATAGGATTAACGGTATGGCATACCTCGCAAATCAACTACTAAACCGTTATCAACAAACGAAAACAAAACTATTTTTAATAATAATACTCGTAATTTAATACTACTAATAATTAAAACTAGTTCCACTTTTTTAACTAGGCAAGCGGACTCGGAACAAACACTAGTATGTGGTACTAATAAACAACACTTTCGAACGAAACTATTCGTCAAATAAATCCGGACACACAAAAAAAAATATACACATCTAGGCGAGTAAACTCGTATCAAATCACTAGTATGTGGTACTAATAAACACACTTTCGAACGAACTATTCGTCAAATAAATCCGGACACACAAAAAAAATATACACATCTAGGCGAGTAAACTCGTATCAAAACACTAGTATGTGACAACAATTATATAAGTGTCTATCTATTATCGGATCCACCAAGTGAGAAACATTCGCTTCGAGAATTTACTAGAACAATTTCTTAGTACTTCAAATCGTCTCGGGATCTTCAAATACCCTCGAGATTTCAACAAAAAAAAATAATTTTTAGGTACGCTTTTTAGGTACGCTTTTTATTTTTACTATGAAATTTTATGTAGTTAATTTTAATATGAAAATTAATTATATCAACTACGCTCTGCTACCAAAAATATGATCACGCACAATTGTGGTGACCATCTACTGTGTTCCACAGTTTATTGAAACGAAGGTTTCTCATGCAAAATTAAGTAAATTAAGAACTAGTCATACCTTATGGTAGAAGATACTGTCCGTAATCCAGGGGGGCTGAACGTTGTCTCGCCGGCGCGCGCCTGGCAAAACGATCTCCACACAACCCCCGATGGGAAACTCTTACAGCTAACACCCTTATAACTACACAATGCCCTAATAGGCAGCTAAAACTTTCCCGGCGCTTTTCAAAGCGAACACACACGGGTCACAAGTCCGTACCCGGACCGGGCGCTCCTAGGTGCAAAACGCTCGAGATCTCGGTCACGATACGGGTAGGTAACTGGCGCGGCACGTCGTTACAGAAACACACAAACTTGCCTCACGGCTGCCTCCGGCCAACTGAGCGCGAGTTGCGCGGACGGTGGTTGGCGGCGCACCCACGAATGAACGTGAATGAATGAATCACGCGCGGCGTGAACAATGGCGATGACTGCAGTCTCGCCGCGTTTGACCTGCAGGCTGCTCAGCCGCAATCGTCCAGACCTCCGGATAGTTGTTGGTACACTTACAGGTCACCTAACCTTAAACCGACAACTATTTATTATGAATGCGACGGACAGTAAGATAAGATAAAGATAAGATAAAAATTTTTCTTTATTCACTTAGACATAATAAATATGTACTTATGAATCGTCAACATTTTCCTACCACCCATTCAAGACTTTTTTTAACTGACAAGAAGAATGGGCGCAAGAAACTTGCCAGCGTCTCTCTCCAGTCTCCAGTCCTCTATGTAGAGTTGCCTGAACGCAGAGGAAACAGCCGCCCACGTGATCCTGGAGTGCGTGGGTGCGAGTGGAGTGCGGCCAAGCACAACAAACAGAAATCCTCAAAGAGGTGAGGTCGCTCCTAGAAGCCTGTGAACGCCCCAGGGGAGGCTTCTGCGCTTCTGGAAGGAGCTAGGATGGCTGCTCGACTAGCCATGTTCACGCATAACGGACCACATATGAGTCTAAATGCGGAAAAGTGTCAATACCAAATACCAAATAGGGTAGTACAATGCATAAGCAATTACGGATAGGGGACTGCAAGTGAACGGTGAGATGCCCACCCACAAGAAGAAAGAATGAAGTGGTTCACCTAATTTGACCCTTGGTGTACCTAGTCATTACAGCTGATAAGCACTCCCAGTGGGCGCGTGGGGTGATAATCATTTCGGTATTTTTGTATTGCTAATCGTGCTTCTACCACCAGACCTGAGTTTGTAGGATTCACAGACTCATGCCTAGTTTACACGTATTAAGCAAGCAAGTGATTAACTTATTTTAAGTTAATTTTAAGTAGTAAAGTGTTTACACGTGTTATAACTTAAATTCAATTTAGTTTCGTCACAATGGACGAAGGTACTTTCCTACTTCGCTAAATTAGTGCCGTTCACACGCTAACTAAAAGCAAATTTAGTAAAGACCACGCCTACCAGGGAGTACGCGCGATGCGGGAGGGGGGGTTACTTAAGCAAAAATAGACTCGATTCTATTCTACTTACTCACTTATTCACAAAATCGTTTACTTAGCACTTGTGACAAAAAATCTGTTAAGTGACTGTTTACATCCCTTATTCCTCGTACATTACCAAGTTTGATAACTGGCTTTCTACAAGGAAAAATAATTCTTCCTAGCTTACCCGGTTTCAAATGGGAATTATTGTTCCTGGTAGAAAACCGTATTTTATTTAGTTTTCTACGAAGAATTTTTTTTTCTTCTTAGCTTACCCAGTTATCACATGAGAATTTTTTTTTTCCTCGTAGAAAGCTGTGAATTCAATCACAGCTTTGTACGTGTTGTGCGTTCTACGAAGAAGAATTTTCCCTTCGTAGCCATTAGATCAGAATATCAGAAAGACCGAATAATTATTCATTTTTATTATTTACTTAGATTAATTTTAATTTTAGAGGGAACAACAGATTTATTTTATTTAATTACTAGCGGCCGCCCGCGGTTTTACCCACGTGGTTCTCGTTTCCCTAGGAATATCGGGATAAAAAGTAGCCTAAGTTATTCATTATTACATCAGCTACCTGCCAGTGGAAAGTCCCGTCAAAATCGGTCCAGCCGTTTCAGAGATTAGCCGGAACAAACAGACAGGCAGACAGGCAAAAATTGTAAAAAATTATATATTGGTATATGTACCGTATATAACAATATACTTAATCATATGCATGTAAGTAGTAAAAAGCAGTTACTTTAATATTACAAACAGACACTCCAATTTTATTTATTTGTATAGATATAGATTTAATAGTAAAGAGGTTATTTAAATTTTTACTTTTTTGCATTCACAATGCAATTTTTATCATTGAAGAATTGAAAATGAAATACATATTTTAGAAAAACATCGACCCGTCTCAGAACCAGCTCCGATGGAACGGTTGGTTGGATGGTCTAATTATTAAAGTAAAACTTAATCTAAGTAATTATTCGGTCTATCTGATCTAATGGCCAAGTAGGAAAAATTCTTATTCTTAGAACAACACGTACAAAGCTGTAATTGAATTCACAGCTTTCTACGAGGAAAAAAAAATTCTCCTTTGATAACTGGGTAAGCTAAGAAGGAAAAAAATCTTCGTAGAAAACTTAATAAAATTACGGTTTTCTACCAGGAAAAAATAATTCCCATTTGAAAACCGGGTAAGCTAGGAAGAATTATTTTTCCTTGTAGAAAGCCAGTTATCAAACTTGGTAATGTACGAGGAATAAGGGGTTTACACGCGTGAATTTAGTTAAAGTTAACTTAAAATTTAGTTAATTACTTCGTCACTTAATACATGTAAACAAACCCATAAGTAGAGAACAATTAGTGTGGTAGAGTAAGCGCCATATAACTTGGAGTCTGTCGGAGGGCGCTAATCGTCGTGGTCGGCCGGAAAAATAAGCCTTATTCCCATTGTTATAATTTTAGTGTCAGATATGGACACGTGCTAAGTTAAGTGGCGCGTATTCTACTGTCAAAGCTTGTGGTAGGTACCTACTGAATGAAGAGTGGAATCAAAAACAAGCTAGAGTCTGTTTCACCAAACAGTTCCCTTGATAATGGCGCTTCAGTCGCGTTTAACATTCAAAATTGAGCTCTATTTTTATGGCAATAAGGACATTTTAGTTCCAGGATATGCCGGGGGCCGAGGACTTATTATGTGAAACGAACTCTATTGGCCGTTTTGCTGTTTTCAATGATGGTCTTCTTTCAGTATTGTACGACATAAATTCTGCATTATACAGTTATGTATATTGCATTAAATGCTCCTTTTAACCTCTTTCTAATATTGATAGTATTGAAAGTTAAGTATTCAAAAAAACCTTAGTCTTACAACTAGCATATACTCGAACTTACGACCTTAAACTGTTCGGGCGAATGCTCTACCCAGTGAGCTACGGAGTCTTTCTTTCTAGTACTTAATCTGTAGGTTTAAGGTTATTGACACGGGCGTTACAGTGCCACAACCTTTTCTGTTCCGGTGACGTCGGCGCTATGTACGTTTTTCTTTTTTTTGTATCAATTTAACCGGCCCTGACTTCTAAGACCTTCAGCCGCCAGCAGCAGCGCTATGGTTGGACATCAACTTGACAGCAGAATGACATTTAAGAAAAACTTGTTGGTTTCACATTTTGGCCACCGGAACAGAAAAGTTTGTAGCACTGCTAGTTACAAAAACCTGCTAGTTTGTGGGTCGGGTAAACACGGCAAATACTCAGACTGTCGCATGGGAATAGTCGTTTAATGCTAATAAGGTACAAGGGTGTTAGCTGAATTGGTTCGATTACTGTCTACACAAGACTGTACAAGAGATACGCTCTAATTTCCTAGTATAAGCTGCATTAAAAATGTCTAATGCTGCTTTTCTTGAGTTTTATTCCAATAGCTTAAAGAACCTTTTGCTTTGCACGAATGAGCTCTCATAGGACCCTTGATAAATTGTACAAAGTATTTAGCCTTTTCGCTGATTTCGTGTAGCGTCGTTCGTTCATTCTTCTTTCAGTACTGATAATGTAGAATATGCTCCTTCAAACCTCTTTCTAGTACAGTATCTGTAGGTTTAACACAGGTCATTGACACGGGCCTTGGGTTTCATAAACCTGCTAGTTTGTGGGTCGGGTAAACACGGCAAATACTCAGACTGTCGCATGGGAATAGTCGTTTAATGCTAATATTATAGTACAAGCGTGTTAGGTGAATTGGTTCAATTACTATCTATACTTTGTACAATAGGTAAGTATAGCATGGTTCCTATGATAACTTATTTGCGTGCAAAACAAAACTGTTGTTCGGGTAACTTATTACCTAAGAAAGTTGTGTTGTGACTCGTGATTCATCAAAAACCGACTTCTTACTTATCTATGTCCTTCTTATATGGTGCGGTAATGTTTAAACATGAATAAATATCAGGCTCCACATGTGCTCTTTTTTTTACAAACAACCAAACACACTGATTTGTTTGTTTTATGGGTGAAATCGAGAGTTATACAATTCGTTATTTCATTCAGATATGAAACATTAGAAAAATCTTTATTTTATTCTGACTTTACCACAATTTTATTCGCGTTAATTTGCATCAAAAACGAGCCTCCCTCCTTCTCGGTAAAGTCAATAATGTGAGCTCCAGCATCTCGGACATGTATGCACTCCTCACCATCACACTGAAAAAAGATTTAGGTACCTATGTAAATGAACTTATTGGAAACCGCAGTTTTACACGCTGTTCTGTTCCCGTGGTAATATCGGGATAAAATATAGCCCAATATCTTACTCAGGAACAGAGCTTTCTATCAGTTCAGTAGTTTTTGAATTTGTCCATTAGAAACAAATATAAAATCAAATCTTTCTTCTTTAGAATATTAGTCGGTAGGTACCAGCTTTGCCAGACTTCCCGATTTTTGCGGGATGTCACGATTTTAAGCCAAAATTGGATGTCCCGCGCGGGACAAGCAGTCCCGCTTTTCAAGGATAACTCAACAGAGTTTTTCAACTATGTATATTAAAGAATATTTAATATAGGTACATAGTTGCAGAACTCTGAAACAAAACTTTAGAAGAAGTTCAATCTTTAGAGAAATATACCTAATCATTAAAATACGTTTTCTATGGCTATCTATCATCTACGTCATTGTAAACTTTTAATATCTTTTTATATTTGTTAAAATCATAAGTAAGTAGTAAAAAACTACTGATTAGTAAGTAGGTATATCTTTTAAAAAGGTATCTACTTACCTTTGTAAAACAATTTATTCCGTGACACTGAAAGTTAAGTGCAAATCATGGCCTAAGATATGAATTGGGATCGACCTTCACTCATGTGTTGAATTGATAAAATATGTTTTATATCAAATTAAGTAGGTAATAAGATTTTAAATTACTTTTTACTATCACATTTTTCCTATATTTTCCTATAAGTAGGTAATCTTAATAATTTATCGCGAGTGGGTTGGCTTCAATTTTCCTGACTAGTCAATTTATTTTAATATTTTCGTAACTTTTCTTCTACAAAAATTTAAACCTACCAGGTTTATTTAAATTATTTTTATACCAATTTGTGTACTACAATTAGTATAAAAATAACAAGAAAGCCTACAGAATTAATTATCAAAAAAAATAGTGCACATTGCTAATTTTTTTATTTTAAACTGTCAATCGGTGCCAACCCGATGTTCTGCCAGGAAAAAGGGAAAAAGGGGAAAAACGTAGCCAGCTCAAAATTTTACATTTTGTAGACTCCATTCTATCGCATTATATAAAAATGATTCATTAAACAGATGGGTGATAGTCGATCCCTATTCGTATCTCAGGCTTATATTTATTACTAGCCTTCCGCCCGCGGCTTCGCCCGCGTGGACCACACGTCGTTGTCCCGAGGGAATGTGATGTGATGTTTTCCAGGATAAAAATTACTAAGCCAGTTTTTTTTATCCACAACGGTGTAGCACTTAGCCTTCATCACACCTGATGTTAAGTGGTGATAAGGCTGAAGGCGGAAGCGCACTACTCCCGGAATCCTCAGTCACTGAGGAACTGGCTATCTTATCTCTAACTGCCGGAACACAATAATGCTGAAAACATAATTGTTATGGATAGGAACATATAGATAAGATGGTAGTAGCTAGCCAGGCGGACTAAGAACAAGTCCTACCACCAACCAAACCGAATACAATATGTACCCCCACTGGGAATCGAACCCGTATCCTCTTGATCTGAAATCGGTGGTGTGAACTACTAGACCACAGAGGCGGTTAACCTATGTCACTCTCCAGCTCCCAAACTATCCCCATACCAAAATCTCGTCGATCGGTTGTTCCGTTTTGACGTGACAGACGGACAAACAAACAAACACACTTTAACATTTATAATATAAGTACTCATGGATTTCGTTTTCTTTAAGCAGTAAGGTATAAATATTTTTTGGCGATATCTGTGTCGAGTTGACTGTTGGTTTTCATCTAAGAGGTCCCGGGCACGATTCCCCGTCGGATAAATGTAGAAAATCTTACTTCTATATTTTCTCGTGTATGTTTGTATGTGGTCCTCTAATGCCCAAATACTCGTACGCTACTTATCTTTGGGAGCGTCTCACACATCGCCCTGTCACTATAAATGTCAAACGTATGAAAGAGATGCCATGATGTTTGAGACGCTCCCAAAGATGATTTGCGTTCGAGAATTCGGGCGTAAGGTCAATAAAACACGCTGGTTGTCAGGTCAATAGGTATAGTTATATTGCCTCAACCTTATGGGACAAATTCGGTGAACCAACTCTTACTTCTATTCGTGTGGCTGGCGTCTCACCGATCACTTGCAGTCCCTATCAGTAATAGCTTATGCATTGTACTTTCCTAGTTTAATACATTACCAAGTAAAAGGGTCTGCGCCAAAGATGGGCGATTGTTACTGATTCCAAAAATCGAACGGTTTGATACTACTAATGTTAACAATCGAATACCAAAACAATCGATCGCTAGTTCGCAAATTCGAATGAAACCGCTAGTTCATTCATTCATTTTGCCATACAAAATTGGTCTTTGTTTCTTGTAAAATAAAGTCTACTTTTAATTGATATTCGAAGTAACTATCGAATGGTCTGGTTCTGTCTAGCCAACGTTTCGACGCTTCTCCTAACGACTCCGTAGCTTAGTGGTTAGATCATTCACCTGGACAGTGGAGAAAGGTCGTGCGTGGGTTCAAGTTCCATCGGAGCTAGATGTGAGAGTGAGACGGGTCGATTTTTTCTAATACTTACTTCATTTTCAATAATAAAAATTGCTCACTACATAGACTTTACTTTGATGAGGTTACGGTTATTCGAATATATAAACTAGTTGTAATGAAATTCGAATCGAAAGGAATGAGACGACGCTATACATTCTTATTTGCTTCTCGCTTTTTTCAAATTCGAATGATTTTTAAGGTTATTCGAATAATTCGAATGACTTCAACAATCGAATAATTCGAATAATATCATTCACAATCGCCCATCTTTAGTCTGCGCGTGAATGGCGAGGCACCAGCTACACGAAAAGAAGTATGAGAGAACAAAGTAGCCTATGTTCCTCTCAAGGCTACAAAGTATCTGTGTCCCAAATTTCAGCCAAATCCGTTCAGTCGTTTTGGCATGATTGAGTAACAAACATCCAAACATCTAAACATTGAAACATCTAAACTTTCACATTTTTGATACTACTAGTAGGAAGTAGGATGTAAGAAGTGGTTCACCGAATTTGTCCCTGAGTGTAGCTATAATGATAGGTGTCCCATATGTATTTATTTTTGTTAATAATAGCCCCCAACGGTTACCGAAACGTCGAGAAAACAATATATCTAAATAAGTAACATTGATTCTAAGCAATTAGTATTTTTGAAGAAACCTACCACGATATCATCATCATCATCATCATCATTTCTGCCGTACGACGCCCACTGCTGGGCATAGGACTCCCCCAAGGATCTCCACAACGATCGGTATCAACTTAAACAAAATTTGGTACTTACAGCCGCTTTGCATTTTTCTCCAATGCACTGAAATGTTTGAAAAGCATGCTATTTTATTATTGAAAATTAAAAAGAAATGTAAAACACGACCCATCCTCCAAGTAGCTCCGCCGGGAATCAAACCGAGCAACATTTTCGATTCACTCGGGTCGAGGCGACCGCTCGATTTCTACTGATTTTTGTTCGACATATTCTGAAATTCCGTATTTTTCAATCGCCTGACCGCAACGAATGCTCCAGGGGTGACCCCCCTGGAGCATTCGTTGCGGCCACTTCCCAATATTATAAAAAGTTACTCCATGAGTCACACTAGAACATTATTTATTGACAGCTTTGTGTACCAACCAGTTTTGACAGATTGGTGTGCCAACGAGTGTTGTTTGGTCGTGAATTCGCGATAGATGGCTGTGCTTCGATCAACATTAGTACTAGATGAAGGCTCACGAACTAAATGAAAACTTTATATGGCCAGACTGACTTTTTTTAAACGGAGAAAAAAGGTTACGAATGTTACGATCTTACATTATAAATGACAAGAAGCGTTCCATGTTTGAAATACCTTAGTATTATCACAGAATAAGCAACTTTTCATACAGTAGGCCGACGGAGACGTCTAGACAGGTCAATCGTGCGGGGCTTGCGGGTTGAGACGGGGGAGTGGTTGTCCCGAGTTACATACAACGCCGTTCATAGTAACTCGGGACAAGTCTTCCAGGGCTATCACGTCTTTATCATTATAATTTATTACCACACTTTTATTAGCTTCACTTGTAACTAAGTCACAATGTAAGAAAATCTTGGAAATCAATTTTAACCTACTTCTAATTGTCGTATTGATTTGAAACTTTGCAAGTCTATATGAATCCGATGACAATACAATAATTTGGTACCATCGAGCTGATCTGATGATGGAGTCAAGAGGTGGGCAATAGAACTCTTCGATGGCTGCTAGGAAACCCCTCTAGTTTAGGCTTATTTCTTTTGTTCTGATGAGATTCGCTACACTTGATAGTGAGGGTCTGATGATGGAGCAGGGAGGAAGCCAGTGGCACTCCTTAATGACCAATAGGAAACACCTCGAGTTCTGGCTCATTTGTTTCGTTCTGATGAGACCTATTCGCTACACTTGGTGGTGAGGGTCTGATGGTGGAGCAGGAAGGAAGCCAGTGACACTCCTTAATGACCAATAGAAAACCCTTCGAGTTTGGGCTCATTTATTTGTTGTTGATAAGACCTATTCGTTACACTTGGTGGTGAGGGATTTGATGATGGAGCAGGGAGGAAGCCAGTAAAACTCCTTAATGACCTCAAGAAAACCCCTCGAGTTTGGGCTCATTTGTTTCGTTCAGACGAGATTTATTCGCTACACTTGGTGGCGAGGGTCTGATGATGGAGTACGGAGGAAGTAAGGGTTCGGCTCGCGCATCTGGTAACTAATAGACTCCATTTGAATTTGTAAAACTAAATACATACAATCACGCCTTCGAGTTATAATGTTTACGGGGTGGGCAGACACATGAATGGACTGTGAAATCGATTACCATCCATCCATAGCTTGCCATTTATTAAACTAAAATGTAAAAAATAAATATGTAGTTTAAAAAACTAAAAAACACACTTTTACAGGAACACCCCTTAAAAGTACAAAATAACCGTCTATTCAGTAACTGAAATTAAAAAGCGTGGTGCGCGTTGTCAATATTAAGTTCTTGAAATTCATGCGTTGCAAAGTGTGTTTTTTAGTTTTTAATTTTTAAATTAATATTATGGTGCATACGACATGTAGTGTGAGTGCGTGCAAATCTTCATCTCGCTTATTAAAGAAAAGACAATATCCAAAATCCAAGACGGCGGCCAACTTTTTTGTTTGCGGGCCGACTTTGATGAAACTTGGTTTTTGGTACAATTTTAACAAGAAAACAACAACACAATGTCAAAAATAAAAAAAAACAAGATGGCGGCCAACTGTAAGCCGATTTTGATGAAATTTAGTTTGTGGTACTATTTTGACACGAAAACAACGCAATGTTAAAAGTATAAAAAAATCCAAGATGGCGGCCAACTTTTTTGTAAGCAGGCCGATTTCGATGACACTCAGTTTCTGTTACTATTTTGCCAAGAAAACAGCAACGCAACGTTAAAAATATTAAAAATCCAAGATGGCGGCCAACTTTTTTGTTTGTGAGCCGATTTTGATGAAACTTGGTTTTTAATACAATTTTGACAAGAAAACAACAACGCAATTTTAAAAATAAACCAAGATGGCGGCCAAATTTTGTTTTTGTAAGCCGATTTTGATGAAACTTAGTTTCTGGTACTATTTTGATAAGAAAACAACAACGCAATGTTAAAAGTATAAAAATCCATGATGGCGGCCAACTTTTTTGTTTGCAGGCCGATTTCGATTAAATTCAGTTTCTGGTACTTTTTTGACAACAAAACAACAACGCAATGTTAAAAGTATAAAAAACTCCAAGATGGCGGCCAACTTTTTTTGTTTGCAGGCTGATTTCGATAAAACTCAGTTTCTAGTAGTATTTTGACAAGAAAACAGCAACGCAATGTTAAAAATATTAAAAATCCAAAATGGCGGCCAACTTTTTTGTTTGTGAGCCGATTTTGATGAAACTTGGTTTTTAGTACAATTTTGACAAGAAAACAATTACCTACACAATGTCAAAATAAAAAAAAACAAGTTGGCGGCCAACTTTTTTTTTGTAATCCGATTTTGATGAAACTTAGTTTCTGGTACTATTTTGACAAGAAAACAACAACGCAATGTTAAAAGTATAAAAAAATCCAAGATGGCGGCCAACTTTTTTGTTTGTGAGCCGATTTCGATGAAACTTGGTTTTTAGTACAATTTTGACAAGAAAACATCAACGCAATGTCAAAAATAAAAAAAAACAAGATGGCGCCTAACTTTTTTTTTGAAAGCCGATTATGATGAAACTTAGTTTCTGGTACTATTTTAACAAGAAAACAGCAACGCAATGTTAAAAGTATTAAAAAATCCAAGATGGCGGCCAATTTTTTGTTTACAGGCCGATTTCGATGAAACTCAGTTTCTGGTACTATTTGGACAAGAAAACAGCAACGCAATATTAGAAATCCAAGATGACGGCCAACTTTTTTGTTTGTAAGCCGATTTTGATCAAACTTAGTTTCTGGTTCTATTTTGACAAGAAAACAGCAACGCAATGTCAAAAAAATAAAAAATTCAAGGTGGCAGCCAACTTTTTAATTTGTGAGCCGATTTAGATAAAACTCGATTTTTGGTACTATTTTGACAAGGCTAAATTATATATACTGACATAAATGTTACAATTACCACAATATAACCAATTTTTTTATAAGCCAACGCCCTTGAAGTTAGGCGATACCGACGTCTGTATAGGTATTTCCGTAACTATAGAAGGGTTGTAACAAAATTAAAATGTGGCAGGTACATTTTGGTGTATAGCGAAATTAAATAAAATAAATGATTACGGTTAGCATTTTAGAAGTATCAAAATAAAATATATTACATGTTTTATTTAGTTTCACCTATAATTGTATGACTGTCTGCCATGAAATTTTGCAAGGTAAATTTGACCTACTCCTGTCGTTTGAATGGGTTGAAGTTTTGTTAAAGAAAAATATTTAGATTGGAAATAAGCCGATTCATATTTCTTAACCTCTAAAGCGCCTTCGTCTATATATGTAAAGAGGTTTTACTCTTTTTAGTAAAGTAATACTCTCTTTGTTGGTGTCGCTGTCGAAATGTCTTTCTAAATGAGTAGACGGTTTTTTTTCTAAAATGTCAGATTGCTAGCAATATAGTTTCTGTGAAAATATTTTATTTGATTTGTGTAAAGGAATCGACAAATGTAATTAGAAACTTTAAATGTCGTTTCTTTGTATTTTCAGGTGAGTTACCTAATAATTATTTCTTATGTAATTATAATTTGATGGCTTAAGTTGTAAAAAAGTCAAGCTAAATAAATTCTTTGTATTTTCAGAGCAACACAATAAGTTTTATTTTCTGCCGGTTCCTTGTAACTCCGACTAATTGTCTTATAAAACGACATTTTTAGTCAAGCAAAATGGAAAAATTAGGATTTACATTTGTGGTATTAGCGGCAACTGATGAAAAAACAAATGTTATATGCATAACCTCGATTGAAACACCCGATGGACGTGTATTTGAAATACCGGATAATCTAAAATCTGCAAATAACCATACTGGAATAACAAGTTTAGATGTTTTTACGAAAATCAAGAATTCTTTGAAAAAAAGACATCAGACACGAAAAATATGGATTCCATTAACTCCGGAATTAAAAAAAATATACCTAGATCAAGGTGATAATGTACAATTTAGTGACCTATACCTAAACGAAGTTACTGAAATTGAAACTAAACCTAATGATAATAATTATAGTACAGAAACTGCGAATAAAAATCTAGGAAAAACGGCTGAGAGATTTTTAATTGAGAAATTTTCAGGAAAAACATCAAATGTAGATCAATGGATTTATGAATTTGAGAATGAGTGTATACGATTTGAGATAATACGGGATGCAGAAAAAATTGAAATTTTAAAATATTTATTAGAAAAGCAGTGCTTAGATTGGTATACTAGTATGTTAATAAAATTTACAGTAAATTCCGAATGGGAAACATGGAAAGATAATTTTTGTGAGACATACGGAAATAAAGGTTGGTCACAAGTTAAATATGCATTTATGTTTAAATTCCAAGGAGGTTCGTTACTGGAATATGCCACGAAAAAGGAAAGGCTGTTACTGGAGGTAAATAAAAAAATTGATACGCAAACAATGATAAATCTCATTGTGATGGGTCTACCAGATTACATAATGTACAAGTTGGATAAGGGATCAATAACATCCACTGCAAGCCTTTACAATGAAATTGGTAAACATGAGCATACAATAAATAAAGTGAATTATAATAAATTTAAAAGAAACACCTTGGATACTAAAGAAAAAGTTTATAAAATTAAACCTTGCAGTATTTGTGAAAAATTAAATAAAGGTAACCGTTTTCACTCTGAAGAGAAATGCTGGTTTAAACAAACTGATGATTATGACAACAAGAGAAACTATAAAAAGGTAAATAATACCCTATTAGATGTTGAATTAAATGATAATGAACAAAAAAACGAATAATAACACCATTAATTAAAGTCAAACTAACATTGGAAGAAAAATTTGACATAATTGGTATATACGATTCAGGCTCTAATGTTTCTTTGGTCAATTCTAAATTATTAAGACTAAAGAAAGAAAGAAAATGTGTTAACAACAATGCAAATTTAATAACAATTAATGGTGTTAAAAAAACAAAAGGTTTGACAACAATAAAAGTAAAAATATTTGATTTAGAAAAAAAAGTTGATGTTTATATTGTAGATGGAAAGGAATTTAAATATGATTTCTTAATTGGACTGGATATGATAAAAGATTTTAATCTGATTCAGAACGAAAATTTGGAAATCGCACAGAAAATAGTAGACTTATCTTCAAATAAGAACTTACATCATGAAGGAGAATCATACGAAGCTGAAAATAAAATAATAAGGAATTTTATAAATTTTAATGAACACGCAAAAGAAGAAGAGTTTAAGATGAATCTAAGTAATTTAAATAATCAGCAGAAATTTGAAATAAATAAGTTACTTGAGAAATATAAATCAAGCTTTGCAAAGGATAAATATGATATAGGAACAGTAAGAGACTATGAAGCACGAATTGATTTACTTGTCGACAAGTACTGTTCTAAAAGACCTTACAGATGTTCTATAGAGGATAAAATAGAAATAGAAGAACAAGTAGGTAAATTACTCGAAAGAAACCTTATAGAAGAATCATACAGCCCGTTTGCAGCTCCGGTAACTTTAGCTTTTAAAAAAGAAGACAATAGAAAAACCAGATTGTGCATTGATTTCAGAGATTTAAATAAAATAGTTGTACCACAGGCTCAACCATTTCCAAGAATTGAGGATCTAGTGACAAAAACAAGAAACTGTAAGTATTTTTCATCATTAGATGTAAATTCTGCTTTTTGGTCTATCCCCCTCCGAATTGAAGATAGAAAGAAGACTGCGTTTGTAACACAGGAAGGTCATTACCAATGGACATGCTTACCGTTTGGTTTGAAGACTTCTTCAGCTATATTTCAAAGGATATTGAGTAATATACTCAGGAAGTACAATTTAACTGATTTTACAATTAATTTCATCGATGACATTCTGATATTTTCGAAGTCTTATACCGAACATATAAACCACTTATCACAGCTCTTAGAGGCAATCGAAAAAGAAGGTTTTAGACTTAAGTTCACGAAATGTCGATTTGCTTCAAATTCGATAAAATATCTCGGCCATATAATAGAAGATAATACAGTTCGACCACTGAGAGATAATTTAATTTCAATAAGGGATTTCCCAATACCAAAAAGTCAGAAAAATATCAGGCAACTTCTAGGAAAAATTAATTTCTACCGTGAATATATACCGAACAGCTCAATTATTTTAGAACCACTTCACAACTTACTTCGAAAGAATCAAAAATTCATTTGGTCAGCGGACTGTCAAAATTCGTTTGAGAAGATAAAAAACCTACTGTGTGAAAAACCAATCTTAGAAATTTTTGATCATAATTTACCGATAAATATATACGCAGATGCATCATTAGAAGGTATTGGAGCAGTGTTAAAGCAGATGCAACCAAATGGGAAAGAAAAGACAGTAGCATATTTCTCAAGAAAATTAAATGAAGTCCAAAAGAGGAAAAAAGCTATTTATTTAGAATGCTTAGCTATAAAAGAAGCAATAAGATATTGGCAATACTGGCTAATAGGTAAAACTTTCACAGTATATTCGGACCATAAACCGTTAGAGAATTTAAATATTAAATCAAGAACAGATGAAGAATTGGGAGATTTAGTATACTATCTATCACAATATGATTTTAAAATAAAATATGCTCCAGGAAGAGAAAATTTAGAAGCAGATTGTTTGAGCAGAAATCCAGTATTGGAACCAAATAAAGATGTAGATGAACAATTAAAAATAGTTAACCTTATAACATTTGATAGCATAGTAACAGATCAAGAGGAAAATGAGGATATACAAAAATACAAAAACAATTTAATACACAGACACAATATATATTATAAGAGGGTAAAAAAACAAGAAAAAATCATACTTACAGAAGAATTCAGTTTAAGACTTATAAAACAAATACATGAAAATATGTGTCACATAGGTATAAAGCAAATGCAAAATAAAATAGGAAGATTTTATACAGCAAAGAATTTAACTAGAAACATTAGTGATCATTGCAAAAAATGCGAAATATGTATTAAGAATAAGACAAGAGGACAAGCTAAGTATGGTTTGATGTCACACTTAGGCCCCGCCACAGAACCATTTGAAATTGTCTCAATAGACACGATTGGAGGATTTGGAGGGTCTCGATCAACAAAAAAATATTTACACCTTTTAGTGGATCATTTCACTCGGTATGCATTTATAGTAACTTCAAAGACACAGAATGCAAAGGACTTTATAAAACTAATAAATAAAGTAACAAATTGTGATGAAATTGGCATGGTCCTAAGCGACCAGTATCCTGGAATAAACTCAAAAGAATTTAAAGATTTTTTAAATGAAAAATCTATCACGCTTGTTTTCACTGCAGTAAATTCGCCATTTTCAAATGGTCTCAATGAAAGATTAAACCAAACGCTTGTAAATAAAATTAGATGCAAAATAAATGAGAGACCATGTAAAACAGCATGGACAACTATTGCCCATGACTGTGTAGATAGATATAATGACACTGAACATACAATCACTGGCTTTGCACCAAGATACCTGCTGGATGAAAGAGGCAGATGACTGGATTAAAAACAGGAAAATAGCATTTGAAAAATCAGTTAAATCACATGATTATAATAAAATGATAAATGATAAAAATAGAACACATTATAATTTTAAAGCAGGTGATATGGTATATGTTGAAAATGGACACAAATTAAATAGAAAAAAGTTAGACGAGCTGAGAATTGGTCCTTTTAGAATTGAAGAAAAAAAATCAAATTCAATATACAAGATTAATACAGGTCACAGGAAATTGGAGTCAAATCTCTTTCATATTACAAAACTCATTCCTGTTCCAATTCCAGAAAAAGATTCAAGATGTAACTCCCAATATGTAATGACGATAATGTAAGTTATCTAGCGAAAATTTCAGAGGAAATTTTCTGCCCTAGGAGGGGACATGTAAAGAGGTTTTACTCTTTTTAGTAAAGTAATACTCTCTTTGTTGGTGTCGCTGTCGAAATGTCTTTCTAAATGAGTAGACGGTTTTTTTTCTAAAATGTCAGATTGCTAGCAATATAGTTTCTGTGAAAATATTTTATTTGATTTGTGTAAAGGAATCGACAAATGTAATTAGAAACTTTAAATGTCGTTTCTTTGTATTTTCAGGTGAGTTACCTAATAATTATTTCTTATGTAATTATAATTTGATGGCTTAAGTTGTAAAAAAGTCAAGCTAAATAAATTCTTTGTATTTTCAGAGCAACACAATAAGTTTTATTTTCTGCCGGTTCCTTGTAACTCCGACTAATTGTCTTATATATATAAAAATTATCCCAGGTCACAATCATTATTTTCAAACTCTGTAACTTAATGTGTGCGGCGTAATGACATCACTAGCGATAATCAAAACAAAAAAAGTGGCCGAAGATCTCCAAGCCCGCCCGAACAGACGACGCCGCGCACCGCCAGTTTGCTTGTGACCACGGCTTTTTTTTTTTTTTTTTTTTTTTTTTTATATAGTATGGGCTTGCTCTTGGCTTCATACTGAACCTTAGGGTTGAGAAGAAGCCTAAGATGGGGCGAGCTTACCCAGAAGCAGCCTATTCACTCTAGCTTTAAAAATAACAGGGTTGTAGTCATTCGGGAAAACAGACGCAGGCAGGGTATTCCATTCCTTGGCGGTGCGCATCACAAAGGAAGATGAAAAGCGCTTGGTACGCATCCGCGGGATGTTGGCTGTAGCAACACAGTCGAAACGTCAAGCTGTAAGTACATGTACTACATAATATATGGCGCGTTGAGTCCCGTTACTCTTGTTTATAATTATAATGGAACGCGAAAGTTTAAAATCTTATATCTGTAACTTAATATCAATTATTATTTTATTTCCTTTTTTTTTAATAGGGTTAACAGGTGTCAAAAACACAGTAAATTACGAAGGATGTTAGGTCGTAATTTACTGTGCTTGTGTTAAAGCAAATTAATAATTAATTAAATCTTTTACTTGATGATGATGATGATGATACTTGACTCTGTCTCAAGCTTTCAAATAAAAACCTGTTACATTTTAATAAGCGAAAAGAGAGAAACAAAAACAAAAAACTTCCACCATCTTGACCATTTGTATTTTTTTACATTGTGTTAAGAACGGTTTTCTTGTCAAAAAAGTACAAAAAACCGAGTTTTATCAAAATCGGCCCCACAAACAAAAAAGTCGGCCGCCATCTTGGATTTTTAAAATGTTTAACATTTCGTTGCTGTTTTCTTGTCAAAATAGTACCAGAAACTGAATTTCATCAAAATCGGCTCACAAACAAAAAAATTTGCCGCCATCTTGGATTTTTAATATTTTTAACATTGCGTTGCTGTTTTCTTGTCAAAATAGTACTAGAAACTGAGATTCATCGAAATCAGCCTTAAAACAAAAAAGTTGGCTGCCATCTTGGATTCTATAATACTTTTAACATTGCGTTATTGTTTTCTTGTCAAAATAGTACCAGAAACTGAATTTAATCGAAATCGGGCAGCAAACAAAAAATTTGGCCGCCATTTTGGATTTTTATATTTTTAACATAGTGTTGCTGTTTTCTAGTCAAAATATAACCACAAACTGAGTTTTATTGAAATCGGCCTGCAAACAAAAAAGTTGGCCGCCATCTTGATTTTTATATTTTTAACATTGCGTTGCTGTTTTCTTGTCAAAATAGAACCAGAAACTAAGTTTTATCAAAATCGGCCCACAAACAAAAAAGTCGGCCGCCATCTTGGATTTTTAATATGTTTAACATTTCGGTGCTGTTTTCTCGTCAAAATAGTACCAGAAACTGAATTTCATCAAAATCGGCCAGCAAACAAAAAATTTGGCTGCCATCTTGAATTTTTATATTTTTAACGTTACGTTGCTGTTTTCTTGTCAAAATAGAACCAGAAACTGAGTTTCATTGAAATCTGCTTACTAACAAAAAAGTTGGCCGCCATCTTGGATTTTTTAATACTTTTAACATTGTGTTGCTGTTTTCTTGTCAAAATAGGTACCAGAAACTAAGTTTCATCAAAATCGGCTTACAAACAAAAAAGTTGGCTACCATCTTTGACTTCTTTTTATTTTTAACATTGCGTTGCTGTTTTCATGTCAAAATAGAACCAGAAACTGAGTTTCATCGAAATCGGCCTGCAAACAAAAAAGTTGGCCGCCATCTACGATTCTTGAATAGTTTAAACACTGCGTTGCTGTTTTCTTGTCAAAATAGTACCAGAAACAAATCGGCTTACAAACAAAAAAGTTCGCCGCCACCTTGGATTTCTTAATATTTTTAACATTGCGTTGCTCTTTTCTTGTCAAAATAGTACCATAAATCGAGTTTTATCGAAATCGGCCCACAAACTAAAAAGTTGTCGGCCATCTTGGATTTTAATTTTTTTGACATTGCGTTGCTGTTTTCTTGTCAAAATAGTACCAAAAACCGAGTTTCATCGAAATCAGCCTACAAACAAAAAAGTCGGCCGCCATCTTGATTTTTTTAATATTTTTGACATTGCATTTGCATTATTAAATTATTTTATTAATTTAATATCGCAATACCAATGTACCCACCCGGGGTCGTAAAAGGTCCACCGTCACATTTTAAAGTGACAACCCTTACGTTCTTACGTAAATACCTATACAGGCGTCGGCATCGCCCAACTTCAAAGGCGTCGTCCAACTGTATAGAAAGATTGCTTAAACTGTGGTATTATTGACACTGTCAAAATAATCTACTTATAAATTATACTCTTATGTGGGCTTATGAGGCTTGGACATATCTGTCACTCCAACTATGTATCTAGAACTAGGTGTTATTGTTGATCGAAGTGGCTGTTTTAATAAATAAATACACACATTGTGTATATTTGTGCTGAATTGTGTTTGTTGAAAACAAAATTTCAAGAAAATACCAAAGTATATTCTCATTGTGAATGCATGGTGAAATAAGGCGTTTTATATCACTAATAAAAGATCCAAAATGTTGGTAGGTACTTAAACTAAACATAGTTTTTACGTAACTTTTGTACTAATCTGATTAGAAAGCTTAAACGGAATTATAATAAAAATCAAATAAACCAAAATATTAATAACCCTAAAAAATTGTGGTCTTCTCTCAATAATATAACACAGTACAAACCACCAAAAACTACGAATTTAGAACTTTTAAATGTAACAGCTTCTCCCCAGACGTCGGTAAATTATGTTTTAGGTTTTAGGTTTAGGTTTAAAGACTTTATTTTCAACAAAGACTTACATAAGTCACTTACATGAAAATAAAAAGGATACAAAAGTTATTTTTCTTATACATCACCACCAAGCCTTAAATATTAGTGGTACCTATAGGTACTTAACTATAAAAAGAAAACTTAGGTATAAAGTTCGAAATTTTCAATTATATATGAAGTCAGTTTGGACTTAAAGCTGTTATATAATTTTATATCTTTTATGTAAGAAGGTAAGCTATTGTACAGTTTTGCTCCCTCAAAGGTAAAACTTTTTTTAGCATAATTTGTGCGTGCCCATGGCAAGACAAGTAAGCTTGGCCGACGAAGACTGCGTTTGCTGATTTGAGATTTTTTGGTGAAAGTTATGTTGGTATGAATGTTTTTATTAATAATTTTTCGAATCAAAAGGCAAGTGCTATACACGTAAAGTTGCTTTATGTTCATTAATTTGGTTTCTTTGAAAATTTTTTCGGTAGGTGTTAGATAGGGGTAACGAAAAAGTGTTTTTATTACTTTATTTTGCATTCTTTGAAGCTCCTGTAGCCTTGTCTTACCGGCAGTGCCCCAGATTTCAATAAGGTATAGTAGATGTGATTTAACGAGAGAGTTATAAATATTGTAGCGTAATTTCCTAGGGATGCATTGACTAACGTTATGTAGTGAACCAGTGAGCGAAGAAAGTTTGCTCTTAATATAATCGATTTGCGTATTCCATGTTAAATTACTATCCATTCTCAATCCAAGGTATTTTTCAACAGTTTTCTGTTCCAGGGGTATATTGTCAATTGTTAACGGTTCATGTGAAGGAATGGTTTTATTTTTTGGTTTAAATATAATGTAGCAGGTTTTTGAGACATTGACTGTTAGCAGATTGTATTGGAACCACTCGGACAAGATTTTTAAATCTTCTTGTGCTTGTTGGATCACATCATGCACATTAGCTCCGTAATAGAAAAGACAAGTATCATCCGCATACAAAGTAATATGGCCACGGAGCCCCAGATCTTCTATGTTATTTATGTAGATTGAAAATAAGAGTGGTCCGAGTATGGATCCTTGAGGAACACCATATGTAATAGGGAAAGCGCTACTTTGACGATCATCAATCTTTACTACTTGCGATCTGTTTGTAAGATAGGATTTCAGTAGTTTTAGAGCACTGCCTTTGATACCGATGCTTTCTAACTTCTGTAAAAGAATTTTGTGGCAAACGGTATCAAAGGCTTTTTTTAAATCAATAAATACGCCTAATACAACCTTTTTTTTGTCTATGTTTTCGTTTATTTTTGTTATAAGGTCAAAGGTTATGTTAATAATTTTTTCATAAATATTGGCAAAACCTTAGCTGAATCTATAACTGAACGTATTGGCAGACGGCCATGTAATCCTGTTGCTTTCGATTACACTAAATCATCATCTTTTGTTTTGTTCGACACCGATCCAGATGAGGTCGATCGTACACTCATGTGCCTAGACTCGGATAGTGCTGCTGGATGGGACGGTATTACTACAAAGTTTCTTAAGCTTGCTAGAGATTTCTTTGTCCCACTAATAACTAAATTAGCTAACACCTGCTTTCGTTTCTAACTTTCAAATTAGAAACGAAGTTGGAGTTTTTCCTGAAATTCTTAAGCGATCAATTGTTACTCCTGTGTATAAGGGTGGGGATAAAGCTGATGTAAACAACTACAGGCCAATTTCTGTCTTGATATCTATTTCGAAAATAATAGAAAAGCTTTTGAACATAAGATTATTAAATTATTTGAACAAATTCAACGTATTATCTAACTCCCAATACGGTTTTAGAAAAAACTTATCAACGCAGGATGCAATTTTGGACCTTACATCTGTTATTGTTAAAGAAGTTGACAAAGGGAACAAATGCTTAGCGGTCTTTTTGGACCTAAAAAAGGCCTTTGACACCGTCTCCATCCCCATCCTCCTACAGAGACTAGAGAGAATTGGTATTCGTGGTGTGCCTCTATCACTATTTAAAAGTTATTTGAGCAATAGGACTCAGCAAGTTAAAATAGGTGACTTCAGAAGTTCTGAAGAGAGGGTCTTATTTAGAGTGCCTCAGGGCAGTGTCCTTGGTCCAACGCTCTTTTTGGTTTATATTAATGACCTTTGTGACCTCCGAGGCGTTGGAGGAAGGATCTTCTCCTACGCTGACGACACCGCGATTGTGTTTGCGGGCAAGTCTTGGGAAGAAGCTCGGGTTAACGCTGAAAAAGGATTAACTATTGCTTCTAAGTGGTTGGATGATAATCTCTTGACACTGAACGTTCTTAAGACTAATTATATCTGCTTTGCCCCCAATGACGCCTCGCAGCCAGGCGTGGATTACTGTGTTAGGATACATAATTGCTCCCACTCCTCTAGTCATTTTCTTGTAGCCTGTAACTGTCCACTCATTGATAGGGTATCATCAACAAAATACTTAGGTATAATGATAGACCAGAGACTCAGTTGGCATCTTCATATTGAAACGACTATGAACAGGATCCGAAAATTTATCTGGATGTTCAAAACGTTGAGGGGTTTGCTGACAACTGAGCTCTTGAACAAATTCTATATCGCGATGGTACAGTCGGTAATCAACTATTGCATTGTGGTATGGGGTGGAGCGGATAAGACTAGCTTTCTTAGTATAGAACGCGCTCAAAGGTCACTCTTAAAGGTGATGTACAGTAAACGTTTTCGGTTTTCTACTGATGCTCTTTACAAGATTAGCGGTATTTTAACTGTAAGGAAGCTAAACATCCTTAGTATTATTTTAAATTGCCATAAAAATTTGCCATACGAACACAGTAAGGCAAAGAAACGTAGGAAAGATATTGTGGCAACTTCACTCCCAGTTCGAACAGTCTTTGCAAGACGTCAGTACGATTGTCAATCTACATTTTTGTACAATAAAATTAATCGAATTTTAAAAATCTATCCCATGTGTTTAGCCACTTGTAAAAAGGTGATGACTGAGTGGTTAAATACCATTACATATGAGGAAGTTGAATGTTTGCTTGTTAGATTAGCGTAAAAATTCATCACACACAGAAACGTACACACACACACACACACACACACACACACATACACACACACACACACACACACACACACACAAATACGCATACTCACTCACCTACTAACTCGCCGATAATTTTAAGATTATATTTCTTTCTCTTTTGTTTTTTTATTTGGAAAGTTTGTTCTATTATAATTTATAAGAAATCTTTGTAAACAAGCTGGGAAGTGGCGAGTCTTTCCCATAACAAGTATCTATGATTACTCAATGGGAAGACTCAGCGCAAAATATTGTAATTACGATTTAAAAAAAAAAAAATACGTAAGTACTTTTTTTTTACCTTACCTACGTGTCAGTATAGACGGAAATATTTTTTCAAACCCTTTCTTTAACTGACTGAGTTATACTTTAATGTAATGAGTGATATTACTGTGTGATGGATGACGATGATTTAACCCGGCGTCATGGGGGTGGAAAATTGTTACATGGACGTGGAGGTTGGGTGATTATTACCCATGTAGATACTGTGATGTAAGTCAGTATATACATATTTGAGCATATTATAATATTTGTTTTAGGTCTCATTTTAATGTAATTAACCGCATAAAAAATAAAAAAACAAATAAACTAAATTCAACGAAGAAGTTGTTATACCTATACCTGCCACAAGAGGCTTTAAAACGGTAGGGATTATATACTTTTTAGAAGCGACCATAGACGAAATTTTAGTTTTGTACAGCACATCAGTAAGACGATTATCCATACAAAATTAGTAATTTTATTAAACAATTTTTTTCGCTTAGGTTATATTTAGGATTTTCAACATAATTTTTTATATAAAGGAACCCTGAACTAGAGCGAACAAAACAAAACAAAAGGTAAAGCCGTTTCTGAGGTTTAGCGAAACTGTCGAACAGCATTATAAATGTCTATAGGTAGATAATAAGATTTCAGATTAATTCACACACCCATCTTTTTGAGGCTATCAGAACTGATCAAACCTATTTTGAAAAATATAAAAGCACCTGGGTGCCTACCATCAACTTTATGACAGCGATTCAAAAATAGCGCGATTCAGAATAGGTTCCTAAAATGAATCGCTTTCTTTCGTACTCTGACCTTCTAAAAACTGGATCGCAAATGAATTGCTAAATGTTAATGACCGAACGATTTGTGTCCTTTTTCTTCTACCCGTCTCTTTCACTCGATTCTGTCATGCCCGGAGAGTGAGAGGGACGGGTATAACCTGCAGGTGACATGTTAAATCGACCGGGTTATAAGTCAAATAAGAGTTTCTGACAGCTTAGCGGCTGTGAAATGTCATTGATCGATCACTGAATCGCTGTCATTGATATTAAGCTGTCGTGGTACGAATAAGCGAAGCAGATCAGTTTAGGTTCCTAAACAAAACCGTAATAAGAGTTGATGGTAAGCACCCTGGTCTACTCACCGTTGCACCACATCCAATACCGACGCACTAATTAAAAAGAGAAGAAAAATAGAGTGAAATTGCTTTTCATCCCATCTAATCGAAAAACGCTGATTGCGAGCAAAGTAAGTCTTTTCTCCAAGAGACTTTTACACGGGGCAGTAATGAGATTTGAATTTCGAATATTAACATCGTTCCTTAGCGCTCCGTGACCAAAGAGATCGCACGAAAATATTGTATGAAAAAGTCACTGGCCGATTATAGGTGATTGGTTGCGTGCCGCGAAAAATAAATACTTAAGTAAAAACGCGCGAACTACGTATTATCCTTGGATTAAACCATAAAGTTAATATACCTATTAAGGTATTTTAACTTTATGGATTAAACAGTATTTTGTGATATTTGCAGTGCAATTTATACTACAAATATAGTCTGCCGTCGCGTCCGCCGCCTTTACGCGTGGAGCGCCGCGCGTCCTTGAACGCGGCCTAAGTTAACGCGCGAACACGTAACTATTTATTTATTCATACATTGAAGTGCTAAAGTCAGTTATTTTGAGCACGACAGTCATAGAAAACGCTTGCCATAACGCTGCAAAAACTTGATATTTAACATTAAATGTTAAATATCGAAGACTTCCTTTTATTTAAGATGCTATGTTACTTACAGGAAATGCTTAGGTATAATCGAGCCTTTCTATCGGTACAATAAAAATAAAGAAATATCTTTTTTCACAATTAGTGGGTTCGATTCCCAGTTCAGACAGGCGATTATTTAAAGTTCTTTGAATGCAGTTCGTTTTCTTTTCAAAATTAAAATGAAGTCTCCTTTCAGTAAAATATTATATCTTCAGTATTTAAGGTACTTTCCCTCCGTGTGACATAGTTTTGGGACGCCCTGTATATTTGTTTTTCCCGCTCAACGCGAACGCAAGACGCGCCGCTCCAGTGTGGCCCACGACTAAGCTACACCGTTGTGGATAAAAAAAGTTACTTACTGCAGAGACACACGCTGTTCCTTGACACTGCAAATATTTTATAAGCAGAGTGATGTCTTGATTAAAGAAGAAAAAAAATCTACCAAATTCGAAAGACCTACTTACCTCTTATTTATTCGTATAAATAGTTAATAATATTTTATACTAGCTGACCCAGCGCGACTTCGTTCCCGTGGCCCTACCCCCTACTCCACCCTACCCTACCCGTACTCTACCCCTACCCCTACCCTACCCCTACCATACCCCTACCCTACCCCTACCCCCACCCTACCCCTACCCTACTCCTACCCTACCCTACTCCTAACCTACCCTACTCCAACCCTACCCTACCCCTACTCTACCCCTACCCTACCCCCACCCTACCCCTACCCTACTCCTACCCCCTACCCTACCCCTACCATACACCTACCCTACCCTACCCCTACTACCCTACCCCTACCCAACTTCTACTCTACCCCTACTTACCCCTCCTTAAAACCTTCCTTGGACTTCCACGAACATTTCAAGACCAAAATTAGCCAAATCGGTCCAGCCGTTCACGCGTGATGTCGTGACCAAGGGAAATAGGGATTCCTTTTTATATATATAGATAGATAATAATATTTTAAATAAGACTGTGTTTGTTATTTTTGGGAAAAAATGACATGACAACCTTATTCTATCATTATTTCTATGATTCTTTCAGCGCAGAGCTTTCGCTCTCTTTCCAAAGGAATGAGAGCGAAAGGGATTGACGAAACCACTACCCGTTGGATCAAATCTATGTTTCTCAATAATACTATCAGTGTAATTTTACACGGAACGAACTAAGCTATAAATAACTAAAGGCTGCCCACAAGGAGGCGTGTCATCGCCACATCTATGGCTTCTTGTAGTTGACCACTTGCTGGTTGAAGCCTCTAAAAGAGATTTTGATGTACATAGCTATGCTGATGATGTGGTGGCTTGTATATTATCGGCCCCTGTCAAAGCACGGTATCACTATACTACAAAGATCTTTAAATACCATTAACAAATGGTGCACAGAAAACAACTTATCATCGGGCAGCTCGAGCAAGACTACAATAGTCCCCTTTACTGGAAGGCGAAAGTTGGATAAACTTGTATCGCCCATCATAAAGGGGACTCCCATTGGACCAGCCAGGGGACCAGAAACTGACTTGCAATGCTCACATTAACAATGTGATCCGAAAGGCTAAAATAGCTTTAGGAATATGCTGTCGCTTAGCAGGGACGAAATGAGGCCTCAACCCCAAAATAGCCCTGTGGATCTATACCACTATAGTCAAGCCGATAGCACAGATTACTAAATAGTTACTAGATAGTAACGCCAAGGCACCTTCTGTGTGACTGCGAGCCCCTTAGGTATCCACAAACGCAGTATCTATCTGTGTCGACACATTATTTGCCCGGAGGGGATTAAAACTCCTAAAGCTAGGAGTTTTCTAGATATCTTGGAAGCCTCGAGGCTAAAAGACTTCCTTTAACCAGGTGGCAAGTCATAATAGATCTTTTAGGTCGCAGTGACTACATCTCCTACGGGAGATGCATAGCCCCTTACATTCAAGTAATAATAATAAGGCGCAGAGCATCTTGGCTGTATCTGACAGGGGTTCGGCTAATATTCCCTGGAAGGTACCTAAACCTAACATATTTAAATTTAAAGAGCGGGTCAATATTCAGCCCTTATTTTCGTTCGAGCACATTCCGACGATAAATGGCACATCATCCAGAATTCAACAATTTGTCACAATTCGGAGAATTAACAATTTTATTTTCATTAAAATCCGAATTTGTTTGTCAGAAGATGTCCAGTATGGAGCCGGAGCAAAGTTACAATATACAGGGCGTCCCAAAACTATGCCACATGGAGGGAAAGTACCTTAAATACTGAAGATACAAAATTTTACTGAAAAGAGACTTCATTTTTATTTTAAACAGAAAACGAACTGCATTCAAAGAATTTTGAATAATCACTTCTCTGAACTGGGAATCGAACCCGCTGAAAGTAAAAAAAAAATATTTATTTTATTTTATTGTACCGATCGAAAGGCTCGATTATACTGAACATTTCTTCTAAATAACATAGCATCTTAAATAAAAGGAAGACTACGAAATTTAACATTTAATGTTGAATAAAAAGTTTGTGCAGCGCTATGAATAGCCTTTTCTGTGACTATCGTGCTCAATACTTTAAGAATTTCAATGTAGGTATTACTAATGAGTGAAGATTGAAGCAATTATACCTACCTAGTTAATTTCCCTTTCATAAGTGTTTGAATATGTGATATGTAACACTACCTCGATTGGTTTAAAAAAGTTTGAATAATTTGGTGCGGGTTCGATTCTCGGTTTGGACATGCTAGTATTAAAAATATCTTTGAATGCAGTTCGTATTGTTATTTAAATAAAAATAAATTCATATTTCAATAAAACTTTCTATCTACAGTATTTGGTGCGGTTTATGCCACCATGTGGCAAAGTCATTGGAAGCCCTGGGGGCATCCCACGACTATGCCACATGTTGGAATAGACCGCACCAAATTATTCAAACATTTTTAAACCAATCGAACTGGTGTTACTTAACACATTTTAACTTTTTCAAACACTTAATGATAATTGCTTCAATCTTCACTCAATAGTAATACATTGAAATGTTAAAGTTTTGAGCCCGACAGTCACAGAAAAGGCTATCCATAACGCTGCATAAACTTGTTATTCAACATTAAATGTTAAATTTCATAGTCATCCTTTTATTTAAGATGCTATGTTACTTAGAAGAAATGCTTAGGTGTAATCGAGCCTTTTGATCGGTAGAATAAAATTAAAGAAGTATTTTTTTTACATTCAGCGGGTTCGATTGCCAGTTCAGGCAGGTGATTATTTAAAATTCTTTGAATGCCGTTCGTTTTCTTTTTAAAATAAAAATGAAGTCTCCTTTCAGTAGAATTTGATATCTTCAGTATTTAAGGTACTTTCCCTCCATGTGACATAGTTTTGGGACGCCCTGTATAGTATAATCAGCTCTGAGTGTATAAACCATTGGAACTGTGAGAGGTTGACTTTGGACAGCTTTGGAAAGCTTGATAACGGATAAATATATACTTAAATACTATTTGTTCAAATACATACAATTAATATACATAGAAAACACCCAGACCAAGGCAAAAAAAAACTTGTACGGGAGTCGAACCCGGGGCCTCTGGCGCAGAAGGCAAGTATACCGTGCCTCTATCACAAAACGGTCGGCGACACATAATATTAAAGTATTGTATGCTCATTCGTTTTAAACAGATATACCTAGGTAATTAATTAAACTAAACAATTTGTTACATTTCCCTTTTTTCTAGTATACACGTCATAAAGATAAAACATCATGACATAAATGTAAGTAAAATGCTTACCATCGAAGCACAATTAATTTCTTTGCACTGTGACAAGAAAATATGAAGAGCTATTTAGTAATCCTGCTGAAGGTCAAAGGTCAAATAAAAAAAATAACATTCAAAAACTTACACCAGCTTCAGATTCAGATCCATTGGACTAAAATTGTTAAGTGTTTTAAATTAATATTTCATCACCACTTGTTACGGATTTAATAACCCGTATCATCATCATCCACTGCTGGGCATAGACCTCCCCCAATTATCCCGTATATTGCACACATAATTGTGCACATTTTGCGCACACACAAACGTGGGAAAACTAAAAATCTTTTAAAAATATGTAAGCCTAAAAATTACCAATTTTGTATGTAAACCAAAGCTATGAGAACGGTACTAAAATTCAATAGATATTAATTTGACAGCAGCACTTAACATTTTTACAAGCTTTTTATTAACTTGCCATATAGTTAGTTAGTTTGTTAGTTAGTGGGGCGGACAAATCTTGCAAGCTTAATTTGACCCACTTCCTAGTGTCCGATGGAGCTGAAATTTTGTATACAGGTTGGGTTTAGATGACAATACAATATTTAAGTCAGCAAAAAAGCTTGTCATAAAAATGACATTTTTAGAAAACTTATTGGTGGTACAGTTTCTCGTACTCTTTGAATTTATTTCATATGACAATGCCTATTTAGTGAAGGTAAAATTGTGATTGAAAAAACCCGAGCCCTGCAAGTAGCTTCCAGGCGGGATTCAAACCCACACATCCGGGAATCCGGCCCGATTAGCTACCTCGTTGAATTTATCTATCAAGACACTCGCTGTAGGCCAACGTTGCTTCATCAATGAGAGGAAACCCTCACATTCGATCGATTAAGATGAAACAGCCATTAAATTAAGATTTCATCATTTATTTTTATGCATTCACAATGCTTTTCTGTAATTATAGGAAAAATTGTGATAGAAAAAAAAACTATAATAAATTACATAATAGCATTGTTTTTATTAGTAGCATGTTTCGTGACGTGACGAAAAGAAAATTAAGGGTTGCATAATAAATAAAAATGAAATATTACTTACCAACACAGCACAGTTCCAACCCATACACTAAATTATAAAAACTATATTATTCATATGAATTGGCTTTTTATAAAGATTTTTTTTTTATACAGGGTAAATTTTTAATCAGTGCACAAATTTTTAAGATCGACTCAGAATCGGTAAGTGAACAACTTTCTCCTAGAAACATAGGTCGAAATATGACAAAAATTTATTGACTCTTCATACAAATCGGACTGATCACGTGATCGGATTAATATGGGAAGTCCAAAAATTTTTGTCGTATTTCGACCCATGTTTCTAGGAGAAAGTTGTTCACTTACCGATTCTGAGTTGATCCTAAAAATTTGTGCACTGGTCAAAAAATTTTCCTGTATAAAGCTTTAGCACAAAGTTTATGATTCAACTATATATAGTGTAGTCAATGAAGCTAGTTGACCCCCACAGTAATTCCTCAGTCACAAAAAACTTTTCAACACACTTGCTCATAAAATGAGCCTTATTACATCGATCTTAGGGTCATAAACCGAACTATAACACACGCGTGCATAATAATATTACAGTACTAGTTGCGTAATAGAATTATCCCTACAAAAGTTAAGTAAGTACCTAACTGCAAATTATATGCGAGTAAACAGAGCATTTTCAATTTCACCGGGTAATAGGTACAGTTCTTTTTTTGTAACAACAAAGAGGTTTTATACGGATGAAAATTCATTACGTTTTTAGAATAAATAAATGTGTCCCTAATTAAGACAAAAAAACATAATTAAGTGTATCGTTATCAAATTATTTATAATTCACAATAATTTGTTATAAAACATTTGCATTTTATCACTATTATTATAATTATTTTGAAATAGGCTGTATGGCTGAATGTAATCAATCACCTTACATTTGGCGCGTGCGAAAAACTAACTTGCGCGCTTTTTCCCTTAGCTAATATTAAGCTATTCTAATTATGTTATGTATTCAATAAATGTTTGTTTTTTCTCGCAAGTGTGTTGAAAAAGTGCGTATGAAACTCGTGAGCAACTTACTCACTAGACACTCGGCTGATTTACGCCCTCGCCTGCGGCTCGGGCTGCAACCCACAGCCTCGTGTATAATGAGCAACCTTAGCTCACTTGTATCATAATATACTATTACAGCATGATAAAGTATCCATAAATTAAAAGTATGGTATAAATTTCCAAAAAATAATAATAATAGAAGGTTACGTATTTTTTAATGAGTGTCTTATTTCATTGATATCTTTTTTAGGAAAAATGCTCCGTCTAAACTTTCTTCACCGGACATATTCATGTAACGTATAAAAACAATAATATGAAATATCCAAAAAAATATCCCAGCAGAAACACCAAATTTTAATAAAACAATTGGGGTGACTTGAACTGAAAAATGTCTCTTTCGAACTTTTTAACGGAATTATACCATTTTGCTAAGCATACTCATGCTTGAAAAAGTTTTGGATTTTTATCAAGTATCACATACTAGTATAAATAACTCATTTGGTAAAATAAATTTGGACTGGGAAATTACTCGGTTCAATATACAGGGCGTCCCAAAATTAACTCACATGGAGGGAAAGTACCTTAAATACTGAAGATATAAAATTTTACTGAAAGGAGACTTCATTTTTATTTTAAAAAGAAAACGAACTGCATTCAAAGAATTTTAAGTAATCAACTGTCTGAACTGGGAATCGAACCCGCCGAATGTAAAAAAAAATATTTCTCTAATTTAATTGTACCGATCGAAAGGCTCGATCATACCTTATCATTTTTTCTTAATAACATAGCATCTTAAATAAAAGAAAGACTACGAAATTTTACGTTTAGTGTTGAATAACAAGTTTGTGCAGCGTTATGGATAGCCTTTCTTGTGACTGTCGTGCTCAAAACTTTAACATTTCAATGTATTACTAATGAGTGAAGATTGGAGCAATTATCATAAAGTGTTTGATAAAGTTATAATGTGTTAAGTAACACCAGCTCGATTGGTTTAAAAATGTTTGAATAGTTACTTTGGTGCGGTCTATTCCAACATATGGCATAGTCGTGGGACGCCCCCAGGGCTTCCAATGACTATGTCACATGGTGGCATAGACCACACCAAATACTGTAGATAGAAAGTTTTATTGAAATAGGACTTTATTTTTATTTAAATAACAATAGAACTGCATTAAATTTTTTTTTATAATAGCGTGTCCAAACCGAGAATCGAACCCGCACGAAATTATTCAAACTTTTTAAAACCAATCGAGGTGGTGTTACTTATCACATTATCAAACACTTATGATAGGGAATTAAGTATAATTGCTCCAATCTTCACTCATTAGTAATACCTACATTGAAATGTTAAAGTCTGTATTGAGCACGACAGTCACAGAAAAGGCTATTTATTCATAACGCTGCACAAACTTGTTATTCAACATTAAATGTTAAATTTCGTAGTCTTCCTTTTATTTAAGATGGTATGTTATTTAGAAGACATGCTTAGGTATAATCGAGTCTTTCGATCGGTACAATTAAATTAGAGAAATATTTTTTTTACATTCAGCGGGTTCGATTCCCAGTTCAGACAAGTGATAATTCAAAATTCGGCGAATGCAGTTCGTTTTCTTTTTAAAATAAAAATGAAGTCTCCTTTCAGTAAAATTTTATATCTTCAGTATTTAAGGTACTTCCCCTCCATGTGAGTTAATTTTGGGACGCCCTGTATAAACAGATTTATTTATTTAGGTATAAATACCTAACTTCCGTGTGAGTTTTTTTTGGATAATCATTTAAAAGTTTATTGTTCATGCTATTTTATAACCCAGCAAAGTTTCATCGACTGAGGAATTAGTGTATGGGTCTCCATACAAAGAATCTGTTCATTGCCTACACTACTAGGTAATGTCACAGTTTATATATGAACCTATATTACTGTGGTAATGTCGAGGACTCTTAAAAAAACGGATTGAGTGAATATGCCTTTCGTTGGGATTTTTTTTGACAATTATTATTGATCTTCATGTGACTTTTTAGTTTTAATTTATTACCTCCGGCTCCGTAGTTCGAAAGGAGGATTTCTATAACTATTAAATTTGCAAAGTGACTTTCTTTTAAGGCTAAGGCCAGAGACTACAAGGAGCGTCGATTATTGGTAAGAGCCAAGCGACTCGCTTAGTGACTAAAGGTAGAGACAAACTGAGCCCAAGTACACCACGTATGCAACGCATTATGAGATCTAGTCCCTTGAAATAGTATGACTAGAAACAAACAACACTTATCATACGCGTACGTGGGATACGTAAGTGTGTTTCTAGTCATACAAATTCAATGGTCTAGATTTCATAATGCGTTGCATACGTTGCGTACGTAGGATCAATCTGTTTCTACCTTAATCCTAGCGAACATACGTATTACATGGTATCAAGCCGGCCACACTGCGAGCGGCGCGCCTCTTATGCTAGCCATACACCATCCTTCCTATCATTCAATCGGCATGACGCTGCAGATTGGATCAAATCTGCCGTCTCGTACTGATTGGACGATAGGCAGGATGGTGTATGGCCACCATTAGCTAGGTGCCTGGATATAGTCACCTAGCTAGGCGCGCCGCTCGCAGTGTAGCCCAAGAACTATCCGATATCTTTGTAAAAAATTGAATAACAAACCAAATTTTTGTAGCGGCCCTTAAATATAATGTTAAGAGACTATATTTTGGAATCCAACATAATATCGCATTGGAGGGTATAAAAAAAAGGTAAACCCCGAAAATGGTGCAATATCTTTATATTTTCAGCAAATATGCTATCACCAATTTTATCATGAACATGTGTTTATGTTCACCATATCTAAGCACCAAAGTCGAAACCTATAAAGATATAAAACGGGAAACTAATACTTTAGGAAGAAGTTGGTTGTTTCTGATAGCATTTTTAACATAGGTGTAATGCCAATTTGAGTTTACGTAGAGAGTTTTTTTAAAGTTTATTTGTTTTTCATTTACAAATATGAGGGGATTATATACTTTTACGAAAGATAATTAATAAATGTATTCAAATGTAAAGTGAATAATACTTATAAGTACCATTTTTGCCCATTTTTTTATAGATTTTTTATAGTTTTGTATTTGTTTTTTTTAATGTCGCTGTCATAAATATTGGTGGATTACTAATGAATTATTTATTAAACTAGATAATCTAATTCTCTATGTTAAGAAATTACTGATTTAGAATTATTGTTGAGTCTCCATAGAGCGAATTAGTTTGGCTCTCGGGCTAGTGGGGCCGCTGGCTCGATAACATGTAATACTGGTAATACGTCTGTTCGCTAGGCTAAGCGAGTCGCTTGACTCTTAGCAACAAGCGAGGCTCATTGTAGTGTGGCCTTAGTCTAAAGCAATTATCTATTTTTGCTTTAAAAGTTAATTAATAATAATCTAGTTTTATTTTATACTCACACCAGCGCTACAGGATACTCCAATGCACTAGTCAACAAAAATTAATATCAGAGACATCTTAGAAAATATTTAATTCCGGGCTAAGTGAAAATAAAAAAAAATACTGCTTTAGAGTAATTAACTTATTTTTTAAGATTTTAAATTATTTTTATGCATTCACAATGCAATTTTTGTAAGTATAGTTTTTACTATCACATTTTTCCTAACTTATTTTTTGTATAAAAAAACTCTAATTTTTGTCATTGTTATTTAAAGTTGAGTAGCGTTCGAGTCTTCTGCCGGAAGTTTCTTACCGATGAGTCGCAGTATCTTCCATCACACTATGAAAGGTTAAATAATTTGGTAAATATAATTATTATTATTATACTAAAAAATACAAATTAATAACTACAATTAAAATTAAATTGGGTAATAGATCATTAATTGAATCGCTCCATGTTAAAAGGGCAATAGTCCAGACATCTTAACTTACGGAAAAGAAGAAAAAACTTTGCCTTCAAAAATAAGTCAAAAAAACTACTTTTTTTAATACTTACAATAGTTTTTATGTTATTCCTAATTAAAGTTTGAGGACTGATGGATTTTTAACATCTAATAAAGATTGTTGTGGAAAATAAATCAAGTTTTAAGAATAATATTTATTATAATGAGCTACAATGTTTATAATCAACAGAAAAACATAATGAAAGACATATTTAGGTTTAATTTTCAGCAAAATCATCATCACTATCATGATTGTACTGTACAGTAGGACGTCCCAAGATTTTTATGAACTGAGGTCTTTTTGTTGCCTAACCAACTTGAAAAGGTGTGTTGGGGCGTTTTCTTATAGATGGCGTCACTAACTCATTTCTTAGAAAATGGCCCTTTCGTCAGAGGACGGCCGAGTAAGCGGCACCAAACACCGTGGGACAGCAGCCCCACGAGATGAAGCCCGGGGAAGGAGCGTAAGCTCGAACCCGCACCCGTCACATCGGCGGAAGAATTCCAGAGATAGAAAATGGTGACTCATGCCCTTTTAACATGGAGGTGATACACGTACTGGTAGTCAAAACGTTCGGCGAAAGTGCGCAGGACTGGCCCGCACCCTACGTAATAGCACGGATATATATATAGACTGTGGTAATAGTCTACGCAGCTATTATGTACTTATTTAAATTTTTAGTTTATTGTATTCACAATGCAATTTTTATTTTTGAAAATATTGAAAATGATGTATTAGAAAAAGTGGAACCGTCTCACAACTAGCTCCGATGGGAATCGACCACTGTCCAGGCGAATGCTCTGACTGCTAAGCTCCGTAGCTCAGTGACTCAGTTGTCAATATTTTCAATACTACTACTTGTTAGTGGTAGGACCAGTTCTTAGTCCGCCTGGCTAGCTACCACCATCTTATACAAGTCTGACGCCATACCGTAACTATAATGTTTAAGAATGATGTCAGCATTATTGTGTTCCGGAAGTTATAGAGATAAGATAACCAGTTCCTCGGTGGTTTAGGATTTCGGAAGTAGTGCGCTTTCACCTTCAGCCTTATCACCACTTATCATCAGTTGTGATGAAGGCTATGTGCTACCCCGTTGTGGATAAGAAATGAGACCTAGAATCCTGATTTTAACGTCTCACTACACAATACAAAAAATAAACGTAAGTATAGGACAAAAATAAAGTAGAATACTACACGGAAATCATCATGTCCGCCGAATGACGCCCACTGCTGGGCATAGGCATCCCACAAGGATCTCCACAACGATCGGTCATGCGCTGCCCGCATCCAGCGGCTTCCCGCGACCTTGACTAGATTCTCGGTCCACCTTGTAGGGGGCCTGCCCACGGAGCATCGTCCGGTACGCGGTCGCTACTCGAGAACCTTTCCGCCCCAACGGCCATCGGTTCTCCGCGCTATATGTCTCGCCCACTGCCACTTCAACGATGCAATCCTTCGAGCGATGTCGGTGGTTTTAGTTCTCCTGCGGATCTCATTACTTCTGATTCGATCGAGCAGGGAAATACCAAGGATCGCTCTTTCCATTGCTCACTGGGTGACTTTGGGCCTCTTCGTTGCGTGCAATGGCCAGCGTTAATACAACTATCAACACTGCTTGCTGTTCAGTATTAAAATTAGTAATAGAAATAAATCCATTGATGTATTTGAGTAGAACTTAAGATATAAATAAATCCATCAATGAATTTTAGAGTGTAACAAAAAATTTAAACAGATCCAATAATGGATATCTTCAGGGTATCAGAGTGATATAGGGTATAATTATTTAACAGCCATATATCATGCATGATATACATACATAATAATGACATGATGATGTCACACAAAAATATCGGTGATCGAGCCCACGATCTCTGCGCAAGAGACATCAATAAGTATCCCTACGTCTGCACCAAACACATCGACATAGGTATTTATTAACTTTAATTCATATTCATTGTTATTATTGTTTTAATTTTGGTTTACTAACCTTCGATTCACAATGATCTCCTTCACACTGAAATGCGAAAATAAGGATATCATCATCATATCAGCATCAGCTATACGACGCCCACTGTTGAGCAAAGGCCTCCCTAAGGATTTCCATCAGTGCTGCCCGCTCCAGCGGCTTCCCGTGACTTGAATAGATCGTCAGTCTATCTTGCAGGAGGCCTGCCCACGGAATTGATTGTCTGGTACGCGGTCGCCATTTGAGAACTTTTCCACCCCAACGGCCGTCGGTTCTCCGCGCTATATGTCCCGCCCACTGCCACTTCAGCTGAGCAATACTTTGAGCTTTGTCGGCAATGTTAACATCTTTAGCGGCGTTCTGCACTTTTTGTGATGGGTAAAAAATGTTAAACTCGCGTCAGGACACGTGACCGTCAGGTTGAAAATTCGTAAGACGGACACGTGTCCGGTCACGTGACCTGATCGAAAAACTGTTACAATGTCATTAGAATACGAAGGCAAATTTCGCCACCGTTTCCAAAGTTGTAATAGCTCAATTAGAAATAGGGCGGCATTACCTACCTCGCTTGAAATCCAGTCCGTTTTTTTGTTTTTTTTTTCAAATTCATTTTTTTTCTGAAAAAGTCTAGAGAGCCCTTTTCACTCATGCCGGCACTCCCGGAGTGCAACCCGTTGTTTTTTTATTTCTCCTGCGGATCTTGGCATAACGAGGAGTCAGAGAAATGAGGATATAAGTACAAAAAATTGTACATTAATTTATTTTACCTAATTGTATTATTCAAATCAAATCAAATAATTATTGCTTAGCCCTAATGTTTACAAAGATTTTATTTCTTACCATGACAAATCCATGATGTTTGCCTACGCACTGAACGGAAAATATTATTATTTGATTAATACGATGTGTTTTAATCAGTCATTGGTGTAAAAAAATTAAATATTCTAGGAAAAAAAATCATAAGTACTTACCTTTACTTTACATCCATCCGTTTTACACTGAAGTAAAATACACAAATGAATATTACCATTTCCTTAGTTATGTAAATTCAACCTACTTTAACACTTGGCGTGCCTGGTGGGTAAAAAAAATCACGCGGCGTGCCTGGTGGGTCTGACAGACCCATTATATAAAAATATGTTTCTAATAAAAGATGATTGTTAGATGATTGGTTTAGTCAATCCTGTTTTAGACCTTAAAGTCTTAAAAAAATACCTAAGATTCATAGTTTAATTATACAGTTCGTCTCTCGGAGTATCAACCTGCCATCCCCCTCCCTCCCTTACCCTAGGGCTATGGGGTGGCAATTGGCCCCAATTTGCCCCTTGGCACACTCCGGGCACTCCATACAAGCGCGGCGTTTTAACTACCTATTACACAGACGCTACACAGACACACGCGCAACTGTGTGCGTGACGTCTAAATGTACTAAATGAGCACTCGATCTGACACACGAACTCGGCGCTCGGGCCCGGCCGCGGTGAGGTAATTGATTGCGGGGCGGGGCGGAGAGTTTCCTTTCTGTACGGTGGTAGTACTTATATCTGTCGCAGGGATTTTGTCAAAGTCGTGATATTATAAATCCACTAGTGAAATAATAATTTCACGTGATATTATGAATAGACAGTACGAGACAGTATGCACACAGCTGCGAACCTCGGAAGTCCTGTAGAACACGTGATAGGTTAGAAATTTAAGGCGATCGCGAAGCGCAGCGAAGCGATTGCCTTAAATTTCGTGGTTATTTTTTTTTATTTATACAAAAACTAGCTTTCCGCCCGCGGCTTCACCCGCGTGGACTACACGACATTATCCCGCGGGAATTTGTTATTTTTCCGGGATAAAAAGTAGCCTATGTTCCTCTCCAGGCTACAAAGTATCTGTGTTCCAAATTTCAGCCAAATCCGTTCAGCCGTTTTGGCGTGATTGAGTAACAAACATCCAAACATCCAAACATCCAAACATCCAAACTTTCACATTTATAATATTAGTAGGATAGTAGGATACTGTCTTTTCATATTTTAACTAGTGGAATCATAATATCACGTGAAATTATAATTTCACTAGTGGAATTATAATATCACGACTTTGACAAAATCCCTGCGACATATCTATTCTGTGCCCTTGGCTAAGGGCTGGTGAGCTGGTGACGCCCTCGGTTGTGTGCCTTATTGTAGGTACAAGTGTGTGTTAAATGCAAGTTGAGTTGTTTTACCGTTCTATAGCATTGTGAGAACTTTCTTCTTGACACTGCTGTATGTCTGTCCTATAAATTGTAAAAAATATAACCAATTGATAAAATATACACATGACATGAAAAAAGCCTACCTTCTTGGCTTTTTCCATACAAACATTCTTACTTTAGCGTCTCATAATATATGAGAAACTTTATTTATCTCTGCAATGATTTTTACGTCAATAGAGACCGAAAGCTTAATTGTCAAATCACGTTTTCAAAAATTAACAAATGCAACATTTTTTTTTTCAAAAAGGAAAAACAATAAACCGAAATCTACGCTCCATAACGTTTTATGGCACATGAAGTTTGACTTGTTATTTTAGCTTTTTTTGAGAAAGTTGAGAACGAGTCCAACTCGCACTTGGCTGATTTTGAAATAATTATAAATAACTAGCTCTCCGCCCGCGGCTTCGCCCGCGTGGGATAGGATACACGACGTTATCCCGTGGGAATGTGATACTTTTCTGGGATAAAAAGTAGCCTATGTTCCTCTCCAGGCTACAAAGTATCTATGTTCCAAATTTCAGCCAAATCCGTTTAGCCGTTTTGTCGTGATTGAGTAACAAACATCCAAACATCCAAACATATAAACATCCAAACATCTAAACTTTCACATTTCTAATATTAGTAGGATATACTTCTAATGGGTTTGGTGTCATTCTTTATTGTTTTTAGTACTTAACAATAATTCTTACATAAATTTAATTTTCAACTTTTAATATCCCGACCGAAATAGGCACGCTAAGGGCGCTTATGCACTTTTTCGTCTTTTTACTCGCACGTGCAGCGCAGGTTTGAAACATTGAAACTACGCGAAACAAGTAAATTCTTACTGTTATAAATAATTTATAATTAAAATACAATCATCCGTTTTTTCCGGACGGTAAAATTCCGTGTAGTGCTCAAGCGAACTTAAAGGCGAGGATTCCCGACCGCAGAAGCAAGTGAAGAACATCCGAATATCGGTGGGACCCCCACGCGTCTGTCAGTATACTTAACAAAATAGATAATTTTAAAAATAATGAATGCATTTTAAAATTTTTAAACGTATGACGGCCGGAATCCCTCGCCTATTCAAAAACAATTATTGTCGTATATTTTTCATTAACTAAAACCAAGTACCTACCTATAATGGATAGGATTTTTGAATTACGATTAGATGGATGTTTGAAATTTTATTTGATGCAGTAAACTATCACTATAAAGATAGAATAGACTATTGAACGGTCGGAATCACTAGATAAAATACTGTCAAATAACATAATATATATATTTTTACCAAATTTTGAGTATGTACTTGCGATTTGCGCGTACTCCATAATTTCAAATACCCTATTTTGGGGAATCATAGCCTTAAGTAATAGCCTCAGAGATAGTTATTTTACCAGTAGACTAGTATTAAAAACTTACCGCGTTGCTTAAAAAATAAACAAATGTAAAATACACTATAAAAACAAAAAGAAACGTCTTCATTATTTCAAAGAAAGATAGTAAGGACTCGGATAGTGTCTGAGTTTTCAATTTACAACTGAAATAATTGATTTCATAGTAATGGCTCAGTATCAATTTTTAAATTATACTTTGCAATATGTAGCATTGCGAGCAATGAAGAGAGCGATGCTTGGTGTTTCCCTGCTCGATCGAATCAGAAATGATGAGATCCGCAGGAGAACTAAAACGACCGACATCGCTCGAAGGATTGCTCAGTTGAAGTGGCAGTGGGCGGGACACATAGCGCGGAGAACCAATGGCCGTTGGGGCGGAAAGGTTCTCGAATGGCGACCGCGAACCGGACGACGTTCCGTGGGCAGGCCCCCTACAAGGTGGACCGACGATCTGGTCAAGGTCGCGGGAAGCCGCTGGATGCGGGCAGCGCAGGACCGATCGTTGTGGAGATCCTTGGGGGAGGCCTATGCCCAGCAGTGGGCGTCGTACGGCTGAAAAAAAATGATGAATATGTAGCATGGGTTCTATGACTGTTCATTTATGTGCAAAGCAAAATGTTGCTTCCTCACGCGGAATAGGGTGTAATTTAAAGAAATAAGTATTTTACATCAATTTTCGGAGATATAAGAGCATCAAACTTCCTTATTCAACTTGGACAGCGCTACTCACAGGTCACGTCAGAAGTAGGTAGCGCCATACTTCCGCCGTATAAAATTTCGTTTTAGAGATAGCTACGGTCACGGTTGGTCACAATTCAGCAGCTCATTTCTTGCCTTTTAATATTCGATTAACAATAACACCTAGGTTGGATGATTAAATAAAAACTACATGAGTGACAAACACGGCCGAGCGAATATTACTTCTACGCTCACTTGAGCCACTTGCGCGTATATTTATAAGTAGTTTCTGTCATTTATGACGTAAGATATCGTAACATTCATCATGTGTTTTTGATCCTTCATGCTATGGTCACAGGAATTATGTTGATATTATATCAGATATTCACTTTCCTATTGATGCAATTATTACAGCCCTTAACCTTCCAGCAGTCGCACCCTTGCGCCGAACATAAGCAGTCGCGCGCGGTCTGTGATTCCGCAACTTTACGTATCTTTATTGAGAAAACTAATGAATATTTCAAGTCATTATATAGCATATAATTAAAAAAAGTCTTAACTGTGTTAATAATAGTAATAACAAATTATCTATGTCTATATTTGTTTACTTGTACTGGATAAAACAACTCCATAAAAACTATTAAAAAAATCTCTTTAGAGACAAATCGACTCTATAAATCAACAAAAACGACGGTTTAGAATCATTAGGTTCTGAGTATGCACACCACATCATCATGGGTGATTTCAATACCGATCTCCTAGTACCCAACTCCCCTCGGTCCCAAAAACTCCTGGATATAATTAAGTCGGCCAGTCTCCATGCCCTGCCTCTACAAGCCACTCACCATAACCTTAATGGTGAGGACACACTGCTCGACTTAATTCTTACATCCAACCCTTCCCTCATCCCATCACATGGTCAACATATAGCTCCTGGATTTTCCCGACATGACCTAATTTTCCTGTCCTATATCCTGAAACCTCCCAAACCTATCCCTAAGGTCTTGCACAGGCGTTGTTTTGCACGAATCGACGTCGCCAAATTGGAGGAAGATGCTTTAGAGATTAACTAGGACCTTTTAATCAAAGCGACTTCTGTTGATGATAAAGTCCAGATATTCAACGACACAGTTTTAGCAATTTACAATGTCCATGCGCCCATCAGAAAGATCCGACTTAAGCGGCCACCAGCGCCTTGGATGACCACTGGCATTCGAATGGCGATGAGGCGTCGGGACAAGGCTTTTCGTAATTTTAGAAGAAATCGTATAGATGACAATTGGAATATTTTCAAAGCCGCAAGAAATAGGTGTAATCAGATGATACGCAATGCTAAACGCCGCCATATTCATAACAACATCTCGTCCTCCTCTTCTGCCGATATCTGGAAATTCCTTGGAACTCTGGGTATAGGCAAATCGCGACATTTAGACTTGCCTAACTCTATTGGTCTTAACGATCTCAATCACCACTTCACCACTAATTTATTTAAACTCGATCATACAGCATCCTCTCGTACTGTTGCTTCTATAGGCAGTCTAACGCGTCCCAATATAACCCCGTTTCGTTTTTCTCCAGTGACCGAGGAAGAGATCAAAAAGATTATCCTCTCCATAAAGTCCAATGCTGTGGGTTGTGATGGCATAAGTCGCCGTATGATACTTACATTATTGGAACACCTTCTACCTGCTGTTACCCACATCATTAACTTTTCCCTTGATTCCGGTGTTTTCCCTAAACTTTGGCGAAGAGCCTTTGTCCGCCCTCTCCCCAAAGTCCCTAATCCAACTCATCCCAAGCAATTTCGTCCAATTTCCATCCTTCCCTTCATGTCCAAAGTACTTGAGGCCTGCGTTCACAAGCAATTCTCCCATTTTGTCCATCAAAATTCCCTCCTTAATCCTTTGCAGTCCGGTTTCAGACCTGGACACAGCACCACTACTGCTCTCCTTAAGGTGACTGGTGATATTAGGGCAGCTGTTGAGGACGGCCAAGTAACTGGTTTGGTTCTTATAGACTTCTCCAATGCCTTTAATACTGTCAGTCACGACATCCTTCTTTCCATATTGGCCCATCTTATGGTCTCTGATGAGGCACTGGAATGGTTCTCTACTTATCTTCGGGAACGCCAGCAAGCTGTACAATGTGTTTGATGAGTCAAACTCATCGTGGCTACATTTAGGTACTGGTGTTCCCCAAGGCGGCATACTTTCTCCTCTTCTTTTTTCAATTTTTATTAATTTCATCACACTCAAACTTCAGTGTTCGTATCATCTATATGCAGACGACCTACAGATACATGCCCAGAGATGTGTTGATGACATTAATAATGCCATCGATGCGCTAAACAGAGATCTACACCATATTAAATGTTGGTCCGACAATTACGGTGTTGCCGTTAATCCTGCCAAATGCCAAGCTATGCTGGTGGGTAGTCCCCGTATGATATCCAGGGTGGACCTTACTAATCTGCGTCCGATTGTTTTCGACGGTACTCCTATCCCTCTCAGCCCTAGCGTAAAAGATCTTGGTTTGTGTGTCGATTGCAGGTTAAACTGGCAAACTCAAGTATCTACTGTTAGTCGGAAGGTTACTGGAGTATTGCGATACCTTTACCGCCTCAAAAACTTTTTACCGACGAATATCAAAGCAATGCTTGTGCAAACCTTAATATTTCCTATAATCGACTATGGTGATGTGTGCTACCTCGACCTGAATGCAGATCTACTCAATAAGCTCGACCGTCTTCTGAATAACTGCATTCGATTCGTCTACAATCTCCGTAAGTATGATCACGTGTCCGCGCATCGATCCCTTCTTAAATGGTTGCCCATTAGACAGCGCAGAAGTATGCGGGCATTAACCACTCTTTATTCTCACTTAAACTCTCCTAATGCTCCCCCTTATCTAACTTCACATTTCCAGTACTTGTGTACTACTCATGATAAAAGCCTTCGTTCTTCGTCTAATCTGTTACTTAGCTGTCCCTCTCATCAATCTGATATTATTCATTATTCCTTCTTCATTTACCCAATTCTTCTGTGGAATGCGCTTCCTTTAGACATCAGAAGGTCCACCAGTCGGTTTTCGTTTAAAACTAAGTTACGAAAATTTCTCACTGAGCAAGCAGCTAACTCTTAAATCTTGATCGTCGTTATCTTTTATTTGTACCTATATATATTTATATATGTATGTATATTGTATGTAGTATAATTTGTTATATATTATATATTTATTATAATTATATAAATATGTGTAATATATTATTATACTTTTATTATAAGCTATATAAGTTTATTTATTTATTACGTTGTATATATTAATATTTCTCTCGCCTTTTTTTAAGTTTAATGCTGGTTGTGCACCCTACCACTTTACTATCTCCATATCACCCTAAGGTTGACTGGTAGAGAATGCCTGAGGAATTAAGTCCGCCTATGTACATTGTGCATGAAGAATTAATAAATAAAAATAAAAACGAAACAAAATTAAATTTTCTTTATTTTTCATAATAACTAATAGACATACTAAAATAATAATGGAGATCAATCAGTATTCATCATCAACAGTACCAAGTTATGAGAACTCTAAAATCACACGTATTTTTCATATGATTTGTTATGAATTTTTAGCTATATTTACCTAAATTGTAATAAAACAAATAAAGAAAACAAAATAAAAGAAACTTCTTATAACTATTTTAGGGTTACTACACAAATCTATTCATCATTAGTCAAATTTCAAAGTTCAAAGTTCAAAAGTTAAAGTTCTCCATTATACAGGGTCAGTCACAGGAAAGGCATTCCATAACGCTGCACAAACTTGTTATTCAACATTAAATGTTAAATTTCGTAGTCTTCATTTTATTTAAGATGCTATGTTATCAAGACAAAATGATAAGGTATGATCGAGCGTTTCGATCGGTACAATTAAATTAGAGAAATATTTTTTTTACATTCGGCGGGTTCGATTCCCAGTTCAGACAGTTGATTACTTAAAATTCTTTGAATGCAGTTCGTTTTCTTTTTAAAATAAAAATGAAGTCTCCTTTCAGTAAAATTTTATATCTTCAGTATTTAAGGTACTTTCCCTCCATGTGAGTTAATTTTGGGACACCCTGTATATACTGGACATGCACATTCCCAGCATATATCATCAGATTTATCTCGTACACAATCGGCCGCGCGCGACTGCTGGAAGGTTAAATCGCTAGACATTACTAAGGAGCTGGTCCAGACGGCATTTCGCCCCTTTTTATTAAGCTCACAAGAGATTCCATTTGCATACCTCTTCACATACTTTTTAATCAAAGTATGAAAGAAGGGACCTTGCCGTCTATATGGAAGAGTGCAAACGTAGTTCCCATTCATAAAAGTGGTTCCAAGCACGATGTCCAGAACTACCGACCCATTTCTTTGTTGTCAACCTTGCCGAAAGTGCTTGAGAGACTAGTCCATGACGCAATATATCCTACTCTTCACGCTGTCATCATACCTGAGGAACACGGTTTTGTCAAACATCGATCTACCCTCACAAATTTGGTAACATATTCCACCTTTTTATTTGAATGTATGGACAACCGTAAACAAGTTGACTCAGTGTATACAGACTACTGCAAGGCTTTCGACAAGGTTGACCACAAATTACTACTACGTTAGATTGCGTTTAATGGAATTCGGGGCAATCTGTTTCGTTGGTTCCAATCCTACGTTACCAACCGGACACAGAAGGTTGTGGTGAATGGGTTCGCCTCCTCAACGATGAGGTTAACTTCAGGCGTAGCTCAGGGCTCAATTTTGGGTCCCTTATTATTTATTCTATTTGTTAATGACATTTCCGAATGTTTTTATAACAGCAACTACCTTCTTTACACAGACGATTTAAAAATATACCGCACGATCAGCAATCACGAGGACTGCGTTAAGCTTCAGCAAGACCTAGATCGCCTCTCTGTTTACTGTAATGATAACAAATTATATCTTAGTCTACCCAAAAGTAAACACATTACTTTCACTAAAAATAGAAATTCTATACATTACAAATATCATTTGAGTAACATTCCGATAGAAACTGTTTCATTAATTCGTGATTTGGGAATTCTTTTAAACTCAAAGTTCCATTTGGATGCTCATATTGACCATATCACTAGCAAAGCTTACAAACTTTACGGTTTTATCACAAGGTCCTGTTCTGCCTTTAAACGACCCAGTACTTACCTTTATCTTTACAAATCTTTAATTAGATCGCAGCTTGAATATGCTGTAATCGTATGGAATCCTATATACGATAAGTACCATAAACAGCTCGAATCTGTTCAGCGCAAATTCCTAAGATTTCTTAACTTTAAATGTTCTCGCCAAAGAGAATCTTACGAAAACTTACTGGATAAATTCTCAGTTAATACGTTGGAGATTAGGCGGTCACTGTTGAGTTCTTGCTTTTTGTACAACCTGTGTCACAATATTATTATAATCATTGATATGATCGGTAAAATTAATTATCAAGTGCCAAGTAGATCTAAGCGAATTCAACAAATGTATCCGCACCGATTATTTTCACTCTCCATATGTAAAACTAACGCGGGTACTCATGCTCCTTTATGTACAGTAATGAACCTATATAATGTTAGTCTTAACAACGTCGATATGTTTTGTCTGTCACCATCTCAATACAAAAAACAAGTCAACTTAGCCCTTACACATAAGTAGTCTTTCTGTGTCTTTGTCTTATTGCTTTTACATGAACCTTGGAGTTTTGGAAGTAGATATATAAGTACTCTTTTTATTTTATTTTATTAATACTTTGCCTAGTTTATAAGTAAGCACAAGATCAAAATTATCAATAAAATAAGTTAACTAGTGTTCTTGTGGATGTTTACGTTGAAATCATTCATTATCTCATTTATTTCTATGTCTTAGCGCAATTGTTTAATTTATAACGGTAATTAGTGGATAATGAGGTTGGCTGTACAATGACTTAAGTCTATACTACATTTGAATTGTTAACCTTACACTTTATTGTACAACTGTTTTTTATCCTTAATAAAATAAATGTGAGCCGAACGACGCCCACTGGTTGGCATAGGCCTCCCCTAAGGATCTCCACAACGATCGCTCCTGCGCTGCCCGCATCCAGCGGCTTCCCGCGACCTTGACGAGATAGTCGGTCCACCTTGTAGGGGGCCTACCCACGGAACGTCGTCCGGTATGCGGTCGCCATTCGAGAACCTTTCCTCCCCGATCGTATCATTATTAACCTATGTGTTTAATTTATTACGACTGACACAAATGACTTTAAACATTTTATTTTTCAGTTGAAAAACCCTGTAGCGAAAATGATACTCATTCTTAAGGCGCTACTCGGAAAAAGTATGGACTCTTTGATATAAAACTAAAGGACGGTTAGAGTTGTTATAAATCTGGTAATAACATATACAGGGCGTCCCAAAATTAACTCTCATGGAGGGAAAGTACCTTAAATACTGAAGATATAAAATTTAACTGAAAGGAGACTTCATTTTTATTTTAAAAAGAAAACGAACTGCATTCACCGAATTTTGAATAATCACTTGTCTGAACTGGGAATCGAACCCGCTGAATGTAAAAAAAATATTTCTCTAATTTAGTTGTACCGATCGAAAGACTCGATTATACCTAAGCATTTCTTCTACATAACATAGCATCTTAAATAAAAGGAAGACTACGAAATTTAACATTTAATGTTGAATAACAAGTTTGTGCAGCGTTATGAATAGCCTTTTCTGTGACTGTCGTGCTCAATACAGACTTTAACATTTCAATGTAGGTATTACTAATGAGTGAAGATTGGAGCAATTATACCTAATTCCCTATCATAAGTGTTTGATAATGTGATAAGTAACACCACCTTGATTAGTTTTAAAAAGTTTGAATAATTTCGTGCGGGTTCGATTCTCGGTTTGGACATGCTATTATTAAAAAAAAATTTGAATGCAGTTCTATTGTTATTTAAATAAAAATAAAGTCCTATTTCAATAAAACTTTCTATCTTCAGTATTTGGTGTGGTCTATGCCACCATGTGACATAGTCATTGGAAGCCCTGGGGGCGTCCCACGACTATGCCATATGTTGGAATAGACGGCACCAAAGTAACTATTCAAATATTTTTAAACCAATCGAGCTGGTGTTACTTAACACATTATAACTTTATCAAACACTTTATGATAATTGCTCCAATCTTCACTCATTAGTAATACATTGAAATGTTAAAGTTTTGAGCACGACAGTCACAGGAAAGGCTATCCATAACGCTGCACAAACTTGTTATTCAACATTAAATGTTAAATTTCGTAGTCTTCCTTTTATTTAAGATGCTATGTTATTAAGAAAAAATGATAAGGTATGATCGAGCCTTTCGATCGGTACAATTAAATTAGAGAAATATATTTTTTACATTCGGCGGGTTCGATTCCCAGTTCAGACAGTTGATTACTTAAAATTCTTTGAAGGCAGTTCGTTTTCTTTTTAAAATAAAAATGAAGTCTCCTTTCAGTAAAATTTTATATCTTCAGTATTTAAGGTACTTTCCCTCCATGTGAGTTAATTTTGGGACGCCCTGTATATTTCTTCATACCTTTATCTAGAATCGTATAGTTTCATAAACACGATTTTATGATTTTGGCTCGACACTTTTTATTTTCGAAAATACCTCTAAAAAATAAGAAATATCAATATTATTCTTAAATGGGGATACATATACTATTGAAAATTGGTTTAATTAGTGGACACCAATAATATTTAGGATCGTATAGAAGCATTTTTTTAAAACCGCTATAGTTTTCGAATGCGAAGTGATTTTGTGTTTTTTTTGCGTAATCGGCAAAATCGGTCTCGCTCCCGCGTGCGTCGTTTTCTCATTGCTATCTCGCTTTAGGATAATTTTTCCGAGTATCGCCTTAAAATTGAGCAATCATCACTTAAATTAAAGCGAAACGAAGAGTTATTAATCTATGGTTATGTTGTACTTACTATCATAAAGATAATTGTTAATACTGAGATTGTAAAATTTTTGTTGTATAAAATCTATTTTTCTCCGTAGGTGCCATAGTAAGTTTTGATTTATTTCGTGAGCCTTCATTTAGTACTATTATTTTAGACGACCGATTTGGCGCAGGGGTAGGCTACCCACCTTCTGCGCCAGTGGTCTCGGGTTCGATTCCCGAACAAGACAAATATTTGTGTGCATGCATGAACATGTCTATTTGTCTTGGTCTGGGTGTTTACTATGTATATTAAGTATGTATTTACAAACAAAAAGTATTTAAGTATATATTTATCCGTTATCAAGTTTTCCATGATACAGTTTCTTAATGAAATTAAAATGGGCTTAGATAATTGGTGTGAATGTAAGAAGTTATTTATTTATTATTTATTATTAATTATTTATTATTGATTGAAGCTTTTAATAAACAGATTGACCTTCTTTCATTTCTGTTAAACTTCAATGTTATTTTTTTATGTCGTTATTAAATATTGACATATCACTAATATTTCGGTTCCCTATTTAAAAACTAGCTATTGGTATTTGTTTCAAGATCTGGCCGACATCAGCAGGGTTCACCCTTTTGGTATTTTGCCGGTAATTATCACTTTGTCAACAATTAGTTACCCATGAAAACCTCAGCGATAACTAATTAAATAGTATGGTTAAGTATGAAATTGATTACATCTACATTGTATGCAATTATGAACAAACGCAATCTAGTTTGAATCGCCGCTATGAAAGCTATTGTTTTCTTCATATTATTTGTTCAACTTATTTCTATAGGATGTAATAAGGTAAGTTTAATTTAATTCTTTCAAAAATTTAAATAAAAAACCACACAAGCCCATAGTAGATTTTCGGACGGGATTCAAACCCACATCTGCTTCTTAAAGGCAAGGGCAATAGGCAAGTTAAAAAATTTAATTTTTTCTTTTACTGTTATTTTTACAGTTTATTTATTTAGGAGATTTAATCGAAGATTCCATCGTGCCGGCTCCGTTTTACTTACAGATCTTACTTAGTAACTAAAACAACATAAAGACATAAATAAAAAATTGAGCGGCCCCTGTAGGTGGTTCTGCTAACAAGTTAATAACAGCTTGTTAGCTGAGCTAATCCTTAACTCCTGTGGCGCATCAACCAAGGTGAGTTTTGGCCTTCGAGGTAATCCTACTTCCTACATTTTATATTATAAATGTGAAAGTTTGGATTGCATGTTTCTTGCTCAATTACGCCTAAACGGCTGAACGGATTTAGCTAAAATTTGAGACACAGATACTTTGTAGCCTGGAGAGGAAAAAATATCACATACCCGTAGGATAACATCGTGTAGTCCACGCGGGCGAAGCCGCGGGCGGAAAGCTAGTACGCTATTTTGCTCTTAGTCGAAATGAATCGATTCAACTCACATTCCATTAAAAATTATTCTTATGTGCCGGTAGCATACCAAGCTGCGCCTCTAAGTCGTAGTAGCCAAACTGCTGAACAACACGTCCGAGTTGTCGTTTGTAGGGCACACGTAACTTTCGCGACCTTGCCCGCTCTAGTTGTTGTTTGTAGAGCGCACGCAACTCCCACGATATGGGTCCCGATCGCGGTAATTCTATGACGCATTAGTCAAGTGTACGTGCAGTTGAAGTGCAGTTGACGTGCAAACCCGTTTTTGATAACGCGCGGCTTTGACAGTGCGACAACGTTTTCTGTTCCGGTGATAATCTTTGGGACTAAAACAGTTTACATACGACAGTCTATTTTGACAGCTAATTTCGTTTTGCAAGTGGCTCCTCTATCACGGATGTCACCGGATAAGACATGATTGCATGACGTGTGCGTTGTTATGTCATTACGGCAATATGAAGTCAAACGTCAAGACCCAAACGCGATGAAGACGCGCTGCATAGAATTACGGCGATTGGCCCGCTTGTCTTCCAAGTTGACGTTAGTAGGGCGCACGTAACTCTCTCAAACTTGTCCGCCTGAACTGTCGTTTGTAGGGTACGCGTAACTCTCGTAGCCTTGCTCGCCCGATATGCCCGAGCTGTCGTTTGTAGGGCGCTCGTAACTCTCTCAACCTTGCCTGCCTGAGCTGTCGTTTGTACGGCGCACGTAACTCTAGCGAACTTGCCTGCCCGAGCTGTTGTTTGTAGGGCGCACGTAACTCTCGTTTCCTTTTCCGCCCGAGTTGTCGTTTGTAGGGCGCACGTAAATCTCGTAACCTTATCCGCCCGAGTTGTCGTTTGTAGGGCGCACGTATCTCTCGCGACCTTGCCTACCCGAGTTGTCGTTTGTAGGGCGCACGTACCTCTCGTAACCTTATCCGCCCGAGTTGTCGTTTGTAGGGCGCACGTATATCTCGCGACCTTGCCCGCCCGAGTTGTCGTTTGTATGGTACACGTAACTCTCGTAACCTTGCTCGCCCGAGCTGTCGTTTGTAGGGCGCACGTAACTCTCTCAACCTTGCCCGCCCGAGCTGTCGTTTGTAGGTCGCACGTAACTCTCTCAACCTTGCCTGCCTGAGCTGTCGTTTTTAGGGCGCACGTAACTCTAGCGACCTTGCCTGCCCGAGCTGTTGTTTGTAGGGCGCACATAACTCTAGCGACCTTGCCTGCCCGAGCTGTTGTTTGTAGGGCGCACGTAACTCTAGCGACCTTGCCTGCCAGAGGTGTCGTTTGTAGGGCGCACGTAACTCTCGTAACCTTATCCGCCCGAGTTGTCGTTTATAGGGCGCACGTAACCTTAGCGACCTTTGCCTGCCCGAGTTGTCGTTTGTAGGGCGCACGTATCTCTCGCGACCTTGCCCGCCCGAGTTGTCGTTTGTAGGGTACACGTAACTCTAGCGACCTTGCCTGCCCGAGCTGTTGTTTGTAGGGCGCACGTAACTCTAGCGACCTTGCCCGCCCGAGTTGTTGTTTGTAGGGCGCACGTAACTCTCTCAGCCTTGCCTGCCCGAGCTGTCGTTTGTAGGGCGCACGTAACTCTCGTAACCTTGCTCGCCCGAGCTGTCGTTTGTAGGGCGCACGTAAATCTCGTAACCTTGCCTGCCCGAGCTGTCGTTTGTAGGGCGCACGTAACTCTCTTAACCTTGCCTGCCCGAGCTGTTGTTTGTAGGGCGCACGTAACTCTAGCGACCATTGCCTGCCCGAGCTGTTGTTTGTAGGGCGCACGTAACTCTAGCGACCTTGCCTGCTCAAGCTGTTGTTTGTAGGGCGCACGTAACTCTGTCAGCCTTGCCTACCCGATCTGTTGTTTGTAGGGCGCACGTAACTCTAGCGACCTTGCCTGCCCTAGCTGTTGTTTGTAGGGCGCAAGTAACTCTAGCGATCTTGCCTGCCCGAGCTGTTGTTTGTAGGGCGCACGTAACTCTAGCGACCTTGCCTGCCCGAGCTGTTGTTTTTAGGGCGCACGTAACTCTAGCGACCTTGCCTGCTCAAGCTGTTGTTTGTAGGGCGCACGTAACTCTAGCGACCTTCGCTGCTCAAGCTGTTGTTTGTAAGGCGCTCGTAACTCTAGGGACCTTGCCTGCCCGAACTGTTGTTTGTAGGGCGCACATAACTCTCGTAACCTTATCCGCCCGAGTTGTCGTTTGTAGGGCGCACGTATATCTCGCGACATTGCCCACTGGAGTTGAAGGTTTGCAAGGCGCACGTTTTACAGGCTGTACTTCGGTGAGTGTGCTTCTGAGCTGCATTAGCTCATTCCACCATCCCCGTTCTACCACCGAGAATCTAGACGCACAGCGGGCTATCATCCTTACTTGGTCAACATCCCGCGAATGCGTACCAAGCGCTTTTCTTCATCCTTTGTGATGCGCACCGCCAAGGAATGGAATACCCTGCCTGCGTCTATATTCCCGAATGACTACAACCCTAAAATTTTTAAAGCTAGAGTGAATAGGCTGCTTCTGGGTAAGCTCGCTCCATCTTAGGCTTCTTCTCAACCCTAAGATTCAGTGTGAAGCCAAGAGCAAGCCCATTATACATAAAAAAAAAAAAAAAAAAAAACGTAACTCTAGCGACCTTGCCCACTCGAGTTGTCGTTTGTAGGGAGCACGTAACTTTAGCGTCCTTGTCCGCCCAAGTTATCGTTTATAGGGCGCACGTAACTCTAGCGACCTTGCCCACTCGAGTTGTCGTTTGTAGGGCGCACGTAACTCTAGCGACCTTGCCCACTCGAGTTGTCGTTTGTAGGGCGCTCGTAACTCTAGCGACCTTGCCCACTCGAGTTGTCGTTTGTAGGGCGCATGTAACTTTCGCGACCTGGCCGCCCAAGTTTTCTTTTGTAGGGCGCACGTAACTTTCGCTACCTCGCCGCTGGAATTGTCGTTTCTAGGGCGCACGTTACTGTCGCAAGCTTGCCTGTTTCAACGCGGAAATTGATCTATGGCGATGTATCTGCTGTGTGCTGCGCTGATTCACCGATCTGCTCGAAGGTTTTTCGGCAGCTTCACTTCTACCGTTTTGCGGCGGAGGTATTCTACCGATATCAACATAGTATTTGCGTTTCATTTCATTTTCGATCGAATAATGTGTCTCAGAATATGAACAAGGTTTCCAGCAGTAAATTATAAATAGCTGACAATCATGAATCTTAGTACTTACCACTACTTAGAATGTTTTAAATTAGTGTAATCTGTATTCGACGAAAGTAACACTTTCCGTGCATTTCACAGAAGGACACTCGATGGACGTTTCAGGTGAGTAGATTCAGTCAAATCAAGCGTTGAGTAACCTGAAACAGCCGATTTAAACTTAAACCCCCTTATTCCAAAACGTGGTTAGACCTGGTTTAAAACTGATGCTAATTCTGTCTTTCATTTGGAAAATGAAAGTGACAGGCACCAGTTTAGTACCAGGACTATTTTAGTCCACGTTTTGGAATACTTATGATAAAAGTTATGTTTAAGTAGTTGCAAATTCATTATGAAATCTTGGTACCTGCTAATATTATAAATGCAAAAGTTTATCCAATACGGTAAATGATAATGTATGTTTTACTTCTACGTTGTAGAAAAACTCTTATTTAAGGACTGGACTCCGGTCCACATGCAAGAAAACGGTATGTATGTTATTATATTTATTATTTAACTCGGGCAATAACAGTTATATTAATATTAACTGGTTCTAAAGCAAAAAAATGGTGATACATGATAAATGCATTTATGTACTCAAAAAAAAGACGTCTGGGGCCCGATTCTCACGCATTCGAATTTTTAGGGTGTGGTAATTCGTATACGAACATTTTGTTTGTGGTTTGTATTGAAAAGTAAGAACGTTTCATACAAACTAAACTGTCCCACCCCACATGTCAACAAATTCATTTTGACAGCTAAGTTCGTATACGAACATCGATTGGTACCACTCTTTGCGTTCGACTGGTTTTCGATCGAACTTTTTTCGATTGTGAAATTCTGACAATACACATAAACTGTGTGTTATATTTGAATTTCGAGCGTATAAATGTGAACTTTTCTCGATTGCGTGGGAATTGCCCCCCTGAAGTAAACCTACTTGAAAGTTTCGTATTTTTAACGTATCGTCAATGACTGTGAATCCCGTGTAAGTGAAAGAACCGTGTATCGTTCACACAAATTCGTAATTCACTATTAAAAAAAAAACTAATCTCAAAATGATAGTACCTAGAGACGTATACGTCATTTTTCATCCGTAATCGTACGAAAAAATCATGAATCGTCAATGACGGATTCTGTGTAAATGAAGTGTAAGAAAAGTAAAAAGCATAAGGCAAAAGAATAACTACAAAAATACACAAGGTGCACAACTGCCTTGTTTATTTTTTTTTAGTTTTTACTTAGTGTTTTTCTGTACTGTTTGTTTTTGTCTGTTCATGATAAATTTGTTGTGCGATTTAAAATGAATGTCTAGGTATATCGTGTCTTGTTTTTAATTACTTTGAATTTTGATTGTTTAAGTAATTTTATTTATTTAGTGTGCTGGGCAGTCATGTACAGTAAAGGTATTGTAATCGAAGTTTTTTCAAATAGCTGGTTTATTGAAATCCTATTTCAACATGAAAAATAATTTAAGCAGTGACCATTTTCCATACAAACCTAGTTACCCTATTTCCTCCCATTGATAATGCCAATTGAGCAATTATATTTTGCAAAACATCAATGGTCACTATTAGCAAGTAACTATGTTTTCCTTTTTTCGTGAATTAATTATTAAAAGAGATAATTATGTACCTTCAAAATTCTAAACAAGTGGTCAGATTTTCCGCTGTGTTCAAATCAAACATCTAGAGAACAAAATTACTAGATTTTACAAAACAGGGAAAACATAGGATTACGGCCAAACCCTTTCTTTTATTTTAAGTAAATAAATAAATTACATGGGTCAAGTTTGAGAACAGAAATCAGGGTACTACGAGCCGATTTTGTGTACTTTTAACAAGGTATTTGCGTTATTTAAATTTTTACTTTTTTGCATTCACAATGCAATTTTTATCATAGATAAATAGAAAATAAAGTATTTAGAAAAAGTTGTGGGACGGGTCGATTTTTTCTAAATACTTTATTTTCCATTTTTCTAAGGTATTTGCTGTTTGAGCTGCAGTTATCTTTATCGCGCTCTGTGGGGAGAGCAATAGATAGAGTGAGAGAGAAATAAATTTTACAAATACCCAGTTTTTAATTATCCTGGACGTGCTCGTGAGGTTCCTTCATAACGGGCCCCACAGACGATCAGTCTGCCTTTTAGCAACAGTCTGCACTTGGCCGCAAGCGACCACACACTCACAGTTCCCTCTATGATTTAGGACTGACAGCTACTACGCAGGCGTAGTATGTGGCCGGCTGGGTGGCGCGGACCAATGTTGACAGTTATCGGCCGGCCAGAATCTAGCGGCTAAAACTAAAACTGACGACTATCAACTTCTAGTGTGTGGCCTTAAAGCTGGTTTTCGACTGTTGCTGACAGGCAATGATCATACTAGTCTGGAACGTCACACGGCCGATCCGATCTAGAACGGCTAGCGGACTGATCGTCTGTGGGGTCCTTAACAGTTTGAATGTTTCTTCTCGGTGCTCTTAGATAAATTATCTACTAAAACTAAAAATACCTCTCTCTCTAATATTATTTTTATAGTGCGAAGGTGATAATGGAAAGGCAATGGTAAGAATGTAATACAATTGTGCGATTTGGTAGATATGACAATAAAGTGAGTATGATTGAGTAAAACATGATTTTTTATAAAACTAAAATTCACATTATAAATAAATCATTACACTAGGTACATTGTATTTGGCAAAAACAAAAACCTGGCACAAAACAGGAAAGAATGGCGCACTTTGTTGTCGGAGGCCAAGATCCACTTCGGGTCGCTGAGCCAGCGAAGTAAGTAAGTAAGTAAGGTACATTGTATACAGGGTGACTTCGAAGTCGTTAGCATCCTTTTAAATAAGAACATACTCATAATATAGGTAGAGTCTTTTCCCCAAATATGAGGCATATCCAAGATGTAAAATTATTTTTTTAAACCCTGAAAAATCGCGTAAAATACTAAGTAATTGATCACTATAGCACATAAAAATTAAAATAATGAAAAATAACAATTTGATAAAAAAAACATTGATTAATTAATATTCAAATAACATACAGTCAAGCCTTAAACTACTTCTTTGGCCTCTTGACAAAACGCGGGCTCTACTATAACGTGAATTTATTCAAGTTCGCGCACGCAATTCACCTAAACAAACTATGTCATCCATGCTTCATCCCGCTTTGCCAGCGTCCCTGCGCCCGCGCGGACGCCAGGCACCACCCCTTTTCACGTAAAAACATTATAGCTTCATCATCATCATCATCATTTCAGCCGTACGACGCCCACTGCTGGGCATAGGCCTCCCCCAAGGATCTCCACAACGATCGGTCCTGCGCTGCCCGCATCCAGCGGCTTCCCGCGACCTTGACCAGATCGTCGGTCCACCTTGTAGGGGGCCTGCCCACGGAACGTCGTCCGGTTCGCGGTCGCCATTCGAGAACCTTTCCGCCCCAACGGCCATCGGTTCTCCGCGCTATGTGTCCCGCCCACTGCCACTTCAACTGAGCAATCCCTTGAGCGATGTCGGTCGTTTTTGTTCTCCTGTGGATCTCATCATTTCTGATTCGATCGAGCAGGGAAATACCAAGCATCGCTCTCTCCATTGCTCGCTGGGTAACCTTGAGCCTTCTTATGAGACCCATAGTAAAAGACCACGTCTCGCTTCCATAAGTCATAACTGGCAACACACACTGGTCAAAGACCCTTAGTCTTGAGACATTGAGGAATTTTGGACGCAAATATATGCCGGAGCTTCCCAAACGCTGCCCATCCGAGCTGGATTCGACGAGAGATCTCTTTCTCGAAGTTGGACTTACCTAATTGGATTGTCTGTCCTAGGTAGACATAGTGGTCAACAACTTCAAGTGTACATATTATAGCTTCATATGAGTACATTAATGGGCCAAATGGATGCCAATGACTTCAAAAACACCCTGTATAAATCTTACTCTTGAAACACTTTGTCTATTGTTGAAACCGGCTTTAAAATGGATTTTGAAAGATCTTAGTGTACACTCGAGGACAAATTCGGTGAACCACCTCTTACTTCTTTTCACGTGGCTGGTGCCTCGCCATTCACGCGCAGACCCTTTAACTATTTTTTTTGTATTAAACTAGGGTAGTACAATGCATAAGCAATTACGGATAGGGACTGCAACTGAACGGTGAGACGCCAGACGCCACACGAAAAGAAGTAAGATGTGGTTCACCGAATTTGTCCCCGACTGTACAGACGGCGATAGAAGCGACTTTGTTTTATAATTTGGTTGGTGGTTGAGGATTCCGGGAGTAGTGCGCTTCTACCTTTAGCCCTTAACATATGGTGAAAGCTGAGTGCTACGCCGGCGCCGTTGTCGATAAAAACAAAAGTAATTCGCGTTGAAATCCTTAAGAAGTAGTTTTGATTGAATGAACAATGCGCGCAAGAACTTAAGATGTGCATCATTATCATCAGCCAGTTTAATATCCACACTGCTGCGGCACAGGGTGCCTACCATCAACTCTTATTGCGGTTTTGTTTAGGACCTAAACTGATCTGCTTCGCTTATTCGTACCACGACAGCTTAATATCAATGACAGCGATTCAGTGATCATTCAATGACATTTCACTAATAATGAATTGCTAAATGTTAATGACCGAACGATTTGTGTCCTTTTTCTTCTACCCGTCTCTTTCACTCGATTCTGTCATGCCCGGAGAGTGAGAGGGACGAGTATAACCTGCAGGTGACATGTTAAATCGACCGGGTTATAAGTCAAATAAGAGTTCTTGACAGCTTAGCGGCTGTGAAATGTCATTGAATGATCAATGAATCGCTGTCATTGATATTAAGCTGTCGTGGTACGAATAAGCGAAGCAGATCAGTTTAGCTTCCTAAACAAAACCGCAATAAGAGTTGATGGTAGGCACCCAGGTCTCCCTTTGGATGGCTCGGGCCTAATGCGGTTTAGTGGGTATTAACTACTGCAAATGCAGTCGGGACCAATGGCCAAATCGCCAGTCTGAGATTTAGTTTTACGAAAAGTTTATAGATTACATACTTAAAGGGGACTGGACTGAGTGAAAACATAAAATATTAACATTTTGTCGATAAAAAAAATCACAAATTTCATTTTCAGCTGTAATCAATCTATTTTTATTATGACGCATATTACTAATCCAATCTTTTAATTAAGTACTTAGGTTACGTTTGACATATACAATAGTATTAAACTAATAATATCTAGCGATCCTTTAACGATTTGCAAAAATTATGTTTATTTTACGAGTAATTCAAATAAAACTAATTCGGCGTTTACTATTTGTGTTTTTTTTTGTATGTGATTTTTTTCTGGGTTTATGGATATACTAGCTTACCGCCCGCGGCTTCGCCCGCGTGGACTACACGACGCTATCCCGCGGGAATGAGATGTTTTTCCGGGATAAAAAGTAGCCTATGTTCCTCTCCAGGCTATGAAGTATCTGTGTCTCAAATTTCAGTCAAATCCGTTAAGCCGTTTTGGCGTGATTGAGTAACAAACATCCAAACATCTAAACATCCAAACATTTAAACTTTCACATTTATAATATTAAAGTAGGAAGAAGGGGTCCTCTTAACGTGCCTCCACAAGCACGAAGAAGTTCAATAGAATTAAATTCTTGGTCACAAGTCTCGTGGCTGAACATTGGGAAAGTTGTATCATAATAATCTATGGTTTTATAATAATGGCCTATGCCCAGCAGTGGGCGTCGTTCGGCTGACATGATGATGATGATGATGATGATAATGATGTATAATAATCACAAACGCAAGCTGACTACGGAATCCTAATGCATAAAGGTATTATATTTATATTTTAATAGCAGGTATATTATATATTTTTTTCAGTGCGCAGGAGACTCTTGTCGAGCGATTGTAAGAGGTTATTTTATTAAAAACATGTAAACAATGTTTGCTTTCTTTGTATAAGTTACCGGCCATACCCGATTTTAGGATTATTTGAACTTTATGAAATTGTGTACGCACTTAAATAATTGTTAATCTATTAACGCCAGAATTCTCGAATGCAAATCATCTTTGAGAGCGTCTCAAACATCAAGGCATCTCTTTTATACGTTTGACATAAGTGACAGGGCGATGTTTGAGACGCTCCCAAAGATAAGTAGCGTACGAGTATTCGGGCATAAGTTTATTTTATCAAAATCTTAGGTTGAACTTTATGAAATTACTACTTAGATTTCCACCCGCAGTTCGCCCGCGTGGACTGTACGACGTTATCTCGAGGAAATAAAATATTTTTAGCATATTCACTCTCTAGCTCCCAAACTATCCCTAAATAAAAAAGCACTTTGATCCATTTTGTCGTGAAAGACGCTGCTATCCTTTTCATAGGTTAGACTCCTTAAAAGCCCTCATTGTTTCAGTGCCATGGAAATAACTGTATTGCACAAGTAAGTTTCAAAGTTATACTCGTATGTAAACTTCCTTTTGAAATTTGCAACCGATTTTGATACGGTTTTTATGTTAGGTATATATATAGGTAACATAAAAACCGCATCAAAATCGGTTGCAAATTTGAAAGCTCTAAGCATTGTGAAAAAAGAAATATATGTAGCTTACTTCCGCAAAAGACACAACATGCAGAATGCACCGCCCGCCCGCCCGCAAAAATTGCACATGCACACTACGAAAATATCAGTGTACAATATACCTGCATTTGGCAAGACAGCAATACACCTTGCACCTTCACCGATTAGACTACTCTACACGTGTTTCGCCCCAAAACCCTGACCATTCTCAGGAGTTAGAATCGCAAAGTGTTTTTTGCGGAAGTAAGCTACATTATTCTTTTCACAATGGTTAGGTAGGTTAGGTGGAATAATCGATGCCCACCGCCTGAGACATATGTGCAACCATCCGAGGAACTGCCTCCCGGCCACAAAGAACCATGGCCCATATGGAATGCACTAAACAGGCTCAGGTCTGGAGTCGGCAGTCGCAAACATAATATGGCAAAATGGGGACTACTCCGTGACCCATCAACCCAATGCATCTGTGGGGCGACCCCGCAAACAATGGAGCACCTTTTTTTTTTTTGGAGGAGAATGCGATTTTTAGGCATACCAAACGGCATGTTGGACTCGGTCACACCTAGGGCATGTTCCTCGCCGCACCCAGCCCTCCCGCCAAGCCTAATAGGCTTCGCGTCAGGGCTGGGCGGTTCTAACCCCTGCCCCGCCCACTAACGAGCTCGAAAGCTCGAGAGGGGGTCGGACAGGAGGAGGAAGCGTCCTCCCCAGCTCCCCACGTGGCTACCTGCTCGTGGGGGTAGGCCAGGTGGGGCGAATAGGAGGAAGCACCACTACCAACTAAACAATGGAGCACCTGCTAGCATGCCCCGCGTGCTCATACACCTGCTCCGAGAGGGACCTGCGAGTTGCGACGGCCGCGGCCGTTACCACGATGCCTACTAGTGCTACTGGGCATCATCTTTGTGAGGAACCACGACTCGAAAAGAAGAAGAAGACAATGGCAGGCGTCTGTCACTCGATGTACTTGCGCGCAACTCTTGCCCGCACCACCGGCGGTGAAATCCATAGAAATAAGGTCCGCAAAAGAGCTAGAATATAAGCGATAGAAAGAGATGCAACGAGTGGCCGTTCGTAATTTGCGCCGTACAAGCTGAATTCCACTTTATTGCGTCATTTATTTATTTATTTATTTATTATAGGACTACCAACAAGACATACACCATTACATGGAACGAATACATGATATGACTAAAATTGAAGCTAAGTGCTGGCTTAATTAAAGACAGTCACGTCATTGTTAGAGTTGCTATTTATTTAAATGTCTTAGGGAATTGCAGTATCTGTTACGAAGTAACTATTTAGTAATCTGTGACAATGGTAATAGTGGAAATACACGGTTCATGTTTGCTTTTCAATTTTGATGAAACAACCAAATTGAACAAGCATCCCACCTGAAAGCTACTTATAGGGCTCGTGGTTTTTTTACTATCACATTTTTCGTATGTATTAGTAGACTGATTATTATAGAAATTTTTCAGTGCAGTGGACCATCATGCCATAGTTGGGTAAGATTGAGGATATTTTAGAAATTGGTTCTAAATTAATTAAGCATTTTTACTGATAGGAACCTTTATGAGGTTAAATTTAACATTATCTGTGTTGTTTTATTTACAAAAAGCAAACACTGATATTATCACTATTTGTATAATAAAAACTAAATTAACATTTTCTTATTATTTAGGCCAATATCAAAATGAGGCATTTTTTTAAACGTCACACCGCGGCGTGCCGCGAATCTGGCGAAACTTTCACAGTTTAGCGTTAAAAATTAAAAATTAATATCTGTGTTTTTTTTTATGTATCTATTAATTTTGATATATTTCTTATTTTTTTTAAGTGTAATGGGACCTCTTGTCAAGCTACGGTAAGAGGTTGAATTTATGAAAAAATTATGTGTGTGGATCATGAAATACTGTGCTATCACATTATTGTGTGATTACATTATTTTTATCAAATTTTGGGTACCTAGTTATTATTTTTATGACAAAAGTTTTACAGAAAGTGTATTTGTTCTACAAATAATTTAAAATTCCAGTGCACCGGAGTCAACTGTGATTCATACGTAAGTTTCAATGTTACTTCTATTTGAATTATTATATTAATCACTTTCGGAAGTACAATTTACAAGTAGGTAACTCCTACTTAGGCTAAGTTACTCGACCCAGACCTTGATCACGGTCACGGCCCATTGAAAATGAGCCGAATCGTCGGCCTAAAAATCCTAAAAGCCTAATTAAACACCTTGTATAATGCTGATGCTCGTTGTAATTCGTTAATGTCACCTGCTGCCTGATTCACAAACCTCCGCTGGAGACTGAATCGAATTCGAATTCTGTGCTTTGTCTATTCCACGTTGGTGAGTGACATAGACAGTGCATACATTCCGCTATCGGAAGTTTTTCCGACGGTTTGTGATTCAGGGGGCTGGGGGGCAAGTGCTCTCAACAATAAAGAAAGCAAATTACAATCAAACGAACCATTCCCTTAATTTTGAAATAAAAGCAAATCTGCTAGAAAAACAACATCCTGTATTTTATAGCATCAATCGGTATTTTTCTAACCGATAAAATTAGTGAATAAATGGAAATAAAAACAATGAAAGACACCAAGGATTCGATGTCAAATCGAGTCGAAGTTGCAATTTTCTACGGACAATTAATTGATTTAAAAAATTATCTATGAATGGTTTTTTGCTTCTTTACAAAATAGAGAAATGTTTTTTTGGTTAAAATTTGCTATCTCAAGTTCACTCCAGAAATAATTCCGACCTGTATGTATATCCCTACTAACATTAAAAATACAGATGAGATTTTGATGAAATTAGACAAACCTACTTATAGATTTACCCACCCAGTTGCTGAAAGCTCCATTAAAGTTAATGCTTCAATCTATTGCTGTCACTTTTCGTTGTCAAGAAAATAAGTGACATCAATAACTTTATTGGAACTTTTTGCAACTGGTTGATAGACTACTAGACCTTGGAGAAGGCTACTTTTAATCCTCAATACGACATTCAAGCTTCGTCAAAAAAACACGAATGTCAAAAGTAGCTATAGGAAAGTCGTATGATTTTCACGATTCGTCAACCTTTGAAAAAATCACGTTTCGCGATCACAAATCGTCAATGACGGATCCTGTGTGGACAAAGCGTAACCGTACTAATATTAAAATTTTCAGGAATGCATTGGAGAAAAATGTGTTTCTAAAGTAAGAAATTATTTTTAATTAAGAAAAATAATATTTAATTAATTCGTTTAAAATAGACTACACTATTACTACTACTACTACCCCGAACTGTCGACACGGCACGGAGGCTTGGTGCTGGCGGCTTTAGTTAAAAAAAATCATGTCGCTCATTGCATTTACCCGACCAGTCACTAACTACAAAAAAATCTGATTCCGTGCCGCTGGCAAACTTAAACGAAAAGTGAAGTAGGTAGCCGACTTTACCCACAGGCAAAAAAGTCGACGACTCACGACTCAAATCAGCGGATAACACAAGTTCTTAATTACCAAAACTAACAATGAGTTTGAATAGTCTTTTCAAATATTGGGTTGATTGTTAAGCACTAATTTATTATTTTTATGATATTATAGTTTTTATTTTTTTATTTTAAATTATTGTTTTTTTTTTTACTTTTGATGTTTTTTTTATATTTTATTTAAATTATTATTATAATGATTATTCATAATTTATTATTCAGGAATTATTTTATTATCAATATATGATAATTTGATGATTTTTTGTAAATACACACCCCAGTCTGTTTCATTTTAATAATTTCAGTGCCTTCCTAATGGGCATTGGCTGAAAACCAGCGTTTTGCTCATACAGGGCAAATATTTCGCTGAGCCTTTTTGCCTATTTGCATCGCTGTGACACACAATCCACGCATCATAATATTAGTTTTTGTATAGGTAGTTATATTGTAAGAACTACTGACGAAGCACTTCACAGTCAACACAATGTAACTACATTGTAACAGTATTCTGTGAAATGCCTCGGACAGGAAGGATGACAGACGCACTGTAAGCAATCTGTCGATCCTTAGAATTAAGATGATGCAACATTTTATTTCTTTAATATTTAATACCGTAGATCGGGCAGTTCGACATCCAACTCTGTTGGACTCACTCGTGTTTAAGTTAGTTTTTAAAAAGATATTTCCACGCTCCGGAAAGTTAACTGGCGCAGCCGGTAGGATAGCTGACTGTTTGTCATACGCGGAAAACTCTCGGAAAAGTACGCTAACATCGTGGAAAAACCGGGAAAACAGTTTCGAAGCTTCGTAAAATCCGAAATCGTCGCTGAAGTTCGCGTGTGTGCAGCAGTTCGTGTGTTTCAACACCGGGATAGGCTATCCTCGAACCAAATAAATTTGTTAACGGGAGTAATTTACCTAAAATCGGTAATGTGCGAAAATAAGGTGCAGACTGGCATGTAAGTTGTAAAATTCTTCTACATCCTTTCCTATCCTTTATCCTAGTGTTAGATTTAAGAAAGTGTTATTGTGAAAATTAATTTTGAAAAGTGAATATAAAGTAAACGAATTTAAGTTAAACATTTAAGGTATCTACGCGATAAAATCTCGCGATTTACTTTGAATATTATTTTAATTAGATAATAGGCGATAAAATCTCGCGATTTGCTTTGAATATTATTTTAATTTGATAAATAAGCGATAAAATCTCGCAACTTAATTTTAAAAGGTTAGATTTTTGTTAAGTTTTAGATAAAGTATTACGCGATAGAATCTCGCGGTTACTTTATATTAACTACCTTATTTTAAGCTTGTGTTATACTAACTATATTTTTACATTTTATCTACAATGGAAGACGAACTAGTTTATCCGACACCACACATCCCTCGCGAAATGCTAAACCTTATACCTGAATATAACGGGAACACAAAAACTTTAAGTTTGTTCTTAAGGAAATGTGAATTCGTTATAGCCAAATACCAAGGTGCAGCAAACGTTAATGATTTTCTTATTCAGTCAGTAACTAGCAAATTAACCGGGAAAGCCGCTGCTCTGATCAGCGAGCGAGGCGAATTTGAGACTTACGATGAAATAAAGGAAATTTTAATTCAACATTTCGGAGACCCGCGAAGTGAGGAATGTGTAGCGATCGAATTAGAAACATTAAAAATTAGAAACAGTGAATCATATCTAGAATTTTGTGGTAGAATCCAGGACGTGAGAGCAATTCTTATTTCAAAAGTTAATCAGAATCCGTCAGCTACATTAAAAGAAGCAAAACGTATTATTTATGATCATACTTCCCTAAACGTTTTCTTGTACAATTTACCCGAACACATGGTGCGAATAGTTAGAATTAAAAATCCGACCACCCTAGAAGAGGCATTAAGTTTCGTTTTAGAAGAGGTTAATTTCCAGGAACAGTATAACCTTCGATCAAAGATGCTCCAAAATAGACCATCAAGCACTCAACAAAATATATTTAAACCACCAATTCCGCAGAATGCTCAATTTAAATTTGGTATTCCGACACTTCCGCCAAATCAATTTAAATTCGGCATTCCGGGAAATTCCAATAATATTTTCCGACCAAATCAGTATTTTGGTAATCGACCTTTAAATACAAATGCATTTAACCAACAGCGACCAACAGCACCACAATTTAATAATTTTGCAAAACCACAGTTTGGTGCGAGACCCCAATTTAATGCAAACACACAATTTCAACCAACTGGCTTCCGTCCGCAAACAGGTCAATTCGGCTATAGACCTCAAACACAAGGTTTTAGACCACAGCCAGGTCAATTCGGATATAGGCCTCAGCAACAATATCAAGGTTACCGTCCTCCTAATTTCTCAAACGACGTTTCAATGAGAACCGCACCCGTAAAACCGCAACAGTTTCCAGTAAATGAAATATCTACTGATGAGACTGATTATTATAATAACCCCTATTATTGCGAAACCGAATTTGATGAAAACATGTATGCTTATTATAATGAAAATATGCATGCATATGCAGAACAATATCCCGATTCTTGTGAAAATGAATGTAATGATAATCCACAATTAGAAAATAATCAGGAAAAAGTAGATTCTATGGAAAATTTTCAAGTAAATTGCCTCCAAACCAGCCCGAGGTAATCGAAATAAATTCAGACAATACTCTTAAATTACCTTATATATATGTACCTGATATAGATGCTAAGTTTATGTTAGACTCTGGAAGCACACGTTCTTTTGTTAGTACATCTAAGGCTAATGAATACTTCAATAACTATAGATGCTACGAACCGTTTATGGTAACTAGTACGCATGCATCCAGTGTTCACAATGACGTAGTTAATATTCCACTTTTTTCAATTTTTAAGGAACCATTTACACATAAATTTTATATATACGATGTAGATAAAAGATACGATGGAGTAATCGGTTGTGATCTTTTGTCCCGTCTTAAAGCAAATATTTCCTATAACCATATGATGTTACAAACAGACAAAACAAATATTCCAATAGTATATAAAAGTGATTACAAAATTATATTAGAACCACGATCTGAACATCGCGTTAAATTACCCGTCAATCAGGAAAACGGCGATGCAATTATCGAATTTAAAGAGTTTTGTAAAGACGTTCGTATGCCTACTGCCTTAGTTTCTTGTAAAAATTATTTTGCTGAAACCATCATACAAAATGCAACAAACAATTTGCTAGAATTAGTTATTACAGCACCCTTCAAGGTATCACAATTTTATGACGAAATTCAGACTAACTATAACGATGACTATACAAACGTAGAGACAGACACCTTATTGACCGACAACTTAAATAAGCTTCGTTTAGACCATCTCAACATAGAAGAGCGAAGAGAAATCACTCGTCTATGTGAGGAATATAAAGATATATTTTATTGCGAAAACATACCACTTACCTTTACCAATCAGGTTAAACACCAAATCAGAACCGTAAATGAAGATCCAATTTATATAAAACCTTATAGACAGGCACCAGCTCAAGCACAGGAAATATTAGATCAAGTAGAAAAATTATTGCAAGATAACGTAATACAAGAGTCGCATTCTCCATGGAGTGCCCCTGTCCACTTAGTTCCCAAGAAATTAGATGCTTCAGGTGAAATAAAATATAGAATGGTCATAGACTACCGACGTTTAAACGAGATTACTATTGACGACAGATTTCCACTTCCGAACATATGTGACTTATTTGACAAATTAGGTAAAAGCAATTACTTTACAACATTAGATTTAGCTTCTGGATACCATCAAATTGAAATTACAGAATCAGATAGAGAAAAAACCGCGTTTTCTACACAAAATGGTCATTATGAGTTCCTTAGAATGCCATTTGGTCTGAAGACAGCTCCGGCAACGTTTCAACGAACGATGAATAACGTGCTGAGAGGATTACAAGGAATACATTGCCTTGTTTACCTAGATGACATTTTAATTTACTCGAATGGACTAAAAGAACACCTTCAGAAATTACGTACAGTATTTGACCGACTAAGACAGACTAACTTGAAAGTGCAATTAGACAAATCCGAATTCCTTAGAAAGGAAGTACAATATTTGGGACATACATTGACAAAAGACGGACTGAAACCTAACGACGACAAAATTAAAGTAGTTATGGATTATCCGATTCCGCAGACACAGACTGAAATAAAACGATTTTTAGGATTCATAGGATATTACAGACGTTTTGTAAAAGACTTTTCAAAAATATGTCAACCTTTAACAGCATGTCTAAAAAAGGGCAAAAAGGTAATTATAGACGACAAATATACAGAAGCATTTCAGAAATGTAAAGAACTCTTGATAAATGCTCCAATTTTACAATATCCAGATATGAGCAAGCCATTCATTCTAACAACAGATGCATCTGAAGTAGCGCTCGGTGCAGTATTGTCACAAGGCTGTATAGGCAGCGATAAGCCTGTGGCATACGCTAGTCGTACGTTAACAGATACAGAAAAGAAATATAGTGCGATCGAACGTGAGTTGCTGGCTATTGTTTGGGCCACAAAACACTTTCGACCATATCTATACGGTAACAAGTTCACAGTATATACAGACCATAGACCTTTGATATGGCTTAGCAATTTAAAAGAATTAAATAGCAAATTAACACGTTGGCGTTTACGTTTACAGGAATATGATTTTAATATTATCCATAAAAGTGGAAAACAGAACGCAAATGCGGATGCGTTATCACGCCTCCAATTCAATGCATTAGGTAATGAGGATAACGATTCCATGATTGTTAACGTGGACGATAATGAAGAAAAATCGTCTAATTTAACAAAACAGGAGATCGATAACTCAGACACCATAACTATTTCCGATTCTGAGGAAACAGCTTCAATTAGTTCCGATATAGATATCGATCCAACTAACTATCCAGTTCGTTCCGATAATTCAAGTAGTATTCAAACTGTACATTCTGCACAAGAAACAGAATCTTTAGGTATACCAATATTACATGAAGCAATCGATACCAAGCCAAACCAGATATTAGTATTTTACAAATTTAGTCAAGATATGCAAGTAACAGATGTATCCCGCGATAAGCAAAAAGTTATAGAAGTTTTCTTACCGTTGGGAAACGATCAAATAATAAAAGATTTTCTGAAACAATACATTAAGCCTAAAATCAAGCATTTTATTTACTTTGAACACCCAGAACATAGGAAACGATTTAGTAAAATCATTATCGAATTATTTAAAAAGGGCACTGTTAATTTTATTGAATGTACTGAACGCGTAGTTTACGTAGAAGATGAGCAGGAACAACGAGCAATAATTAATAAAATACATGACGGAAAAACATGCCATCGTGGAATTACTGAAACAGTTAAAAGAATTAAAAGAAATTACTTTTGGCAAAACATGCATGAAATGGTGACAGCAGTCATCAACTCTTGCGAACAATGTAAAGTTTCTAAATATGATAGAAAGCCCATCAAACCAGTTTTACAATTAACACAAACGCAAAATGCACCATTCCAGGAAATATTCATAGATACATTTTCAATTGAATCAAAAACATATCTTATTGGTATTCTAAACATGTTCGTTGCTAACTTTCGAACCATGTATATTCAACTTAGTGAAATAGAAACTGCTCTAGCGCTCAGTAAAGTATCAGTTCTCCATAAGAGTATTTTAAACCCAAATCAATTATTAGAATTACTATTAGAAATAGCTCAACATGATAATTTAATGTTTACCGTGAATGAACAAAATCTGATTAACCTGGAAGAAACTTTCTCTGTAAAAACTTACATTACTAATAATGTTATAAGATTTATTATAGATATACCTTTAGTTGACAATGTTACATATAATTATTTTAAATTGTATTCCCTTCCCATATTCTATAACTCCATAAACCTAACCTATATTATAATCCCTGACTTTCCTTACCTACTCGTAGAAGGATTAAAATACTTACCGATAGCCAAACCGTGTAAAGAAGTTACAGACAAAGATTACCTGTGTACTGAAGACGACCTCGCACTTTACGCCGATAAAACCTGCATAGAACAACTGATGACGTATTGTCCAAATCCATCTTCGTGTTTACCTAGATCAGTCGACGTGGAAGACCTGAAACTTCAGAAGATTACAGCAAATAGTTGGATTTTATTCTCCAAGTTTAACAAAATTATCTCTCAAAACTGTGATAGTAACATCATCCATGGGCAGATACGAGGAACATACATACTAACCATACCAGATAGATGTATAGTATCCATAGAAGGAATAGAAATCCGAGGACAACGTTATTACTCCATGTTCAAGAAAAACAAACCTTTACCTGTAATAGCATTACCCCATTTACCTGAAAATCAGCAACAAAATTCTACGAACTATGAACCTGTGAATTTGAAGAAAGTAAATCTGGACGACATTCAGCATTTAAATTATGTACTGCAAAAAGGAATGAAAAGTGTGAAAAGTGACAGTGTACAACCAAGTGAAAGTGTTGCTACCATTGTATTATATGTAATACTTTCCGTATTAATTCTAATTTTCATTGTGTTAAAACGTAAGATAATTCTAAGAAAATTATGTAAGAAAACTCCTTCTGAAGTTAACAATGAAACGGAAAACCCTGAAACTTCACCTAATCAAGTAAATGAGATACCCTTGATACATTTAAAAAAGTAATTAGTTTAGTTAAAAACAAAGTTTAAATTGTTAAAATTAGGTAAAGTTTCCAATGAGTTTCCTGAAAAATTATATTTTTCAGATAAACTTCATTCTAAGGGCGGAGGAGTTATATTGTAAGAACTACTGACGAAGCACTTCACAGTCAACACAATGTAACTACATTGTAACAGTATTCTGTGAAATGCCTCGGACAGGAAGGATGACAGACGCACTGTAAGCAATCTGTCGATCCTTAGAATTAAGATGATGCAACATTTTATTTCTTTAATATTTAATACCGTAGATCGGGCAGTTCGACATCCAACTCTGTTGGACTCACTCGTGTTTAAGTTAGTTTTTAAAAAGATATTTCCACGCTCCGGAAAGTTAACTAGGTACTTACCTTAATTTTTCAATGTATTTTTTTTGTGTGTTTGTGATGCAAATAAATCTTTTTCTTATCTTTCTTATCTTAATAGGTGTGATTATATGGATACTTAATATTTATTTAAATTCAGCTTTCCCGCGGCTTCGCCCGCATGGATTACACATCCCGCGGGCATGTGATTTTCCCGGGATAAAACGAAAGCCTATGTACCTCTACAGGCTGCAAAGTATCTGTGTCCCAAAGTTCAGCCAAATCCATTTGTTCAGCCGTTTTGGCGTGATTGAGTAACAAACATACAAACATCCAAACATCTAATCTTTCACATTTATAATATTAGTAGACTTACCGCTTGCTTACCGCGTTGGAATTCGCTAAAAGCCGTTAAATTTCCATGAAAAATGCTTGCGAAGATTAAAGATACAGATAGACATAAATATTATTTAAAATTTTCAGTGCATTGGGCCAACTTGTCGTACTAAGGTAAGACTGTTTTGTCTAGTAATACACACCAACAGTATCAGACCCAGAGGTCCCGGGTTCGATTCCCAGTGGGGCGTTACATACTTATTGTATTCGGTTTGGAGGGCTTGTTCAAAGTCCGCCTGGCTAGCTACCACCATCTTATCTAAGTCTGACGCCATAACAACGATGTTTTTAGCATTGTTGTGGGGTCCAGCAGTTAGAGATAAGATAGCCAGTCCCTCAGTGATTGAGGATTTCGGGCGTTAGTGCGCTTCCACCCTTTACAGCCGTATCATCAGTGAACATCAGGTGTGATGAAGGCTAAGTGCTACCCCGTTGTGAATAAAAGCAAGAGGTTGGTTATGAACAAAACACGCAAATTATGTTTTTGTTTTTAAATTTAAATACTTCATAAACCACTGAGGTTAGTCATTTTCTTACCGATTAAGTTCAATTTATTAGAGCGAAAAGACATAGGTACTCAGTGCGGCACTGCAACGCTGAAATCAGTGGCGCATCGTCCAACGTCACGCTATAGCAATGGCGATTGAAATTTAATGATGTAATACAAGTCTCCTTGTCCGTTCACCGACACGACCTCACCGACCGGTGCGCCGCACACTGGTTAAATTCTTTAAAATTTTGGAAGTAGACATCAAAGTCCTCAGATCGGTCTGATTTTTTTTCTATGGTTACCTTTCGGTTCTTAATAAGTGTTACTAATTGCAATTTTTTCGAAAAAGGCGTTAAACTCTGGAAAAAAATTGTTTAATTTTTTTTGTATGGGAGAAAACCTATTTTTATTTTTATTTTCGAAACCAAGTGAGATGTCAACATGAGGGTGGTTATGGGTTATAGGGGACATGATTCTCGACATTTGGTTCAAAGACAGCTACTAGATATCCCTGCCGCCTTCGGAACAATAGACGTTTGAAAATCCCCATATTAAATTCTGGATTGACTCATTTTCTATACTTGTCAATACGTTTACCTATACAAGTAAAGTGACATAATGTAACAAAATAAAACTGCGACATATTACCTCGGCCTACATACGTCAAGGTAAGTCCCCTAGACAAAATCATTAAAATAAATAAATAATTCGTTATTATATTTTATTCCAAATTATTATGACGACCTCCGTGGCCGAGTGGTGTACGCACCGGTTTCAAGGTGCCGCTATCTCTAGGTATCTATCTCTAGGTCCCGGGTTCGATCCCCGGTCGGCTAAATGTTGAAAACGAACTTCTCAATATTTCGTCGGGTCTGGGTATGGGTAATACCCGCCTTGGTTTCCAATTTCCATAATACTAGTGCTCAAGCTACTATACCTTGGTATTGGAACAATGTATTAGATGGTGTCCAATATAAAAAAAATGTATTATTAAATTTATCTGTTTTTATTTATTTTTGACTGTTGTAATTAGTTACAGTTTTGATGATTATTATACCTTTAAATACTTCTCTAATGCTCACCAGGTATCCTCATTAGTAAATGTAATGAGGGTAAATGATTATATTATTTAGTTTCTTCACTACCCTCATTAGTAAATCTAATGAGGGAAGATGATTATATTTATTATAAGGTAGTGAACCTTATTAAGAATTATTAGCAAATTATTTATGTGGATATATAAAAAAGACTACATCTATCCACACCCATACTTGACAATTGCACGTCTCGAGTAACTTGTCAATTTCCACACTTTTCTAAAACGTCCCAGTTCGTAAACCATTTGATCACTACACTCATTACTAAATCTTATGAGAGTATTTATTATTTTTAGTTCGCTTACTACCCTCATTAGTAAATCTATGGCAAAACAACATCAGGTTTTCTGGTTTTTTTCATAGTCCAATGAATTTAGCCAGCTTTTGACGATCTTTTTACAATCAGATGTTGTTTTGCCATAGATGTCCAAATTTCTATTTGCAGCAGTAAATGATTATATTATTTAGTTTATTCACTACCCTCATTAGTAAATCTAATGAGAAAAGATGATTATAATTAGTTTGCTCACTACCCTTATTAGATTTACTAATGAGGGTAGTGATCAAATGGTTTACGAACTGGGACATTTTAGAAAAGTGTGGAAATTGTCAAGTTACTCGAGACGTGCAATTGTCAAGTATGGGTGTCTATAAATGTAGTCTTTTTTATATATCCGCATAAATAATTTGCTAATAAGTCTTAATAAGGTGTACAACCTTATAATAAATATATAATCATCTTCCCTCATTAGATTTACTAATGAGGGTAGTGAAGAAACTAAATAATATAATCATTTACCCTCATTACATTTACTAATGAGGATACCTGGTGAGCAAATTATTTAATCGTTTAGAATTAACTCGGTTTTATACAAACGAGTTTATTCTTCTTTTGACGGTTGTAATTAGTAACAGTTTAGAGAAGTATTTAAAGGTATAATAATTATCAAAACTGTAACTAATTACAACAGTCAAAAGTAAATAAAAACAGATAAATTTATTAATACATTTTTTTTTATATTGGACACCATCTAATACATTGTTCCAATACCAAGGTATAGTAGCTTGAGCACTAGTATTATGGAAATTGGAAACCAAGGCGGGTATTACCCACACCCAGACCCGACGAAATATTGAGAAGTTCGTTTTCAACATTTAGCCGACCGGGGATCGAACCCGGGACCTAGAGATAGATACCTAGAGATAGCGGCACCTTGAAACCGGTGCGTACACCACTCGGCCACGGAGGTCGTCATAATAATTTGTAATAAAATATAATAACGAATTATTTATTTATTTTAATGATTTTGTCTAGGGGACTTACCTTGACGTGTGTAGGCCGAGGTAATATGTCGCAGTTTTATTTTGTTACATTATGTCACTTTACTTGTATAGGTAAACGTATTGACAAGTATAGAAAATGAGTCAATCCAGAATTTAATATGGGGATTTTCAAACGTCTATTGTTCCGAAGGCGGCAGGGATATCTAGTAGCTGTCTTTGAACCAAATGTCGAGAATCATGTCCCCTATAACCCATAACCACCCTCATGTTGACATCTCACTTGGTTTCGAAAATAAAAATAAAAATAGGTTTTCTCCCATACAGAAAAAATTTAACAATTTTTTTCCAGAGTTTAACGCCTTTTTCGAAAAAATTGCAATTAGTGACACTTATTAAGAACCGAAAGGTAACCATAGAAAAAAAATCAGACCGATCTGAGGACTTTGATGTCTACTTCCAAAATTTTAAAGAATTTAACCAGTGTGCGCCGGCGCCGGCGCCGCCGAAATCAGTGTTAAACGCGCGCCGCTGGCTGATTGCGTGCAGGCACCGCGCATCGTACATGTGTTTTCGCCAACAAACTCACAGGAAAATTTTATAAAAATTAGCATAACGAAAAGTGTTCTATTTTTGGTTTACAACAAAATCATTTACAAAATTTCAGTGCTGGGGAAAATCGTGTCAGTCATCAGTAAGTTTCAATGTTACATATAAGTACATAATAATTACTTCTGTAAGCTTCGCTTACTAGTAGTAGTAGGCCCAAGTAAATCTGCCGAAACGTCTGTAAAATCTAAAATAGAAAAGTTTTTTAGTGTTAAATAAATCGAGTTTAAATAATATGCTCAAGCAATTGCTGAAATTCTTTTTTAGGATCGAGAGTAGATTTTGATAATTAAAAAAATAATTCCATCGTTGACATTGTTAATATTGTTGATTTGACCTTGGAGGATGTCATATCATAAAATCATAATGTATACTCGTCTAATCCTGAAGTTTTAAAGTGATCTCTCGAATTCCACGCAGAGGAGGTAGTATAGTATCCTCTACTATTTATTTTTTTCAGTGCGCTGGAGCATCTTGTAATGCAATGGTAAGAGTTTATTGTTATTTAAAAAAACACGTAAGTTAGGTGACAAAAATAAAGAGCACCATTGCAAGCACATCCTGCAAAAATGGGGGTACCAATGTGAATAGCTCGGATTGTGAATGTGGGGAGCCATTGCAAACGATGTCTTACCTTTTCGAGTGTCTCCTATGCCCCCTAACTTTTTTTTCCCGGGAGAAATGCCTTCGCATACCCCCCGCCTGGGGAGACGAGGGGGTTATGTGGCGCTTGGACCCACTAAAACCCCCAGGATGCCTCCTCAGCACTTGGGAGGTTACAGGTCCCAGGCCCAGCCCCAGGACTCCTGGATGGTAGATGGCCTCCAACCTGAAGTGCTAGCGACCTGATGACGGCAACCTATGAGGCAGTCCGGGTTGTCACATACTGGGCCAAACAAATATAAATGTGAAATCATCGACACGAAGAAGAAGAAAAAGAAGATCATATACATAATTGTACTCCAATTTTATTCTAAATTAAGCAGGCCAAGCCTTTGAGGAGCCCGTGGCGCAGTGGATAGCGCGCTTGGCCTGCGATCGTTGAGGTTAAGCAACGTTCGCAAAGGTCAGTCACGGGATGGGTGACCAAAAACTTTTCATCTCGAGCTCCTCCGTGCTTCGGAAGGCACGTTAAGCCGTTGGTCCCGGCTGCACTTGCAGTCGTTAATACCCACCAATCCGCACTGAGCCCGCGTGGTGGGTCATGGCTCATGGCTCATTCTCCTTATTCATCCATAAGGAAGGCCAGTGCCCCAGCAGGCCAAGCATTTTTGTGCTGTGCTATGGTAATAGAAAACAATGACGGGTACTACTCATACCGTGACATAAGAAAACATAAAAAGCGAAATTTCTTCATTTTCTCGACTGGTAATCGAACCCGGGACTTCAGCGTGACAAAACCTTGAAAACTGGTGGTGGAAAAAGGTGTTGCACTGCCTTGCTATCTGCAGCTACAGTTATTGTGTTTGTGCACAAAGAGTTTCGTGGTACTTATGCATTTACATTTTTAATTTTTGCATCTTGCGTGTTTATTGCGGAAGTAATCTAATTAAAAAATATTTTATTTTTATAAATAACAACAAATATTTCAGTGCGAGGGACCACAATGTATTTCAGAAGTAAGTTTCTGTGAGATTTATACCACAATAATTATAATAAACTTTTGTGCTTATAAGTAGATGCTAGTCGAACCGTGACCGTAATCATGGGCAAAAAATGGTTCAAAATGCTTAGAAACTTAAAATACATATCGATGGTAGCAAAGTAGAAAAAGACTACTACAAAATTATAACCACTCGATTGTAATTACACAACATTGCAATTACACAAAATCTTTATAAATTGTAGCAGGCTGTGTTATTCCGGTGTATCAGCTATATTAGTATTGTTCAGTATATTTTGCGGGACAGAGAGAGTAACAAACAGACATAGACGCACACATACATCATCATCATCAAATTGTACCTATCGTTATCAATATCAAAAAATACGGTACACATCGTAAGCTTTTTCTTACCATTTACTGATCACTTCCTTACATCATTATCTTACATTATTACCTACACCAATCCAAAATAACAATAATTTTTTGCCAGCAAAAAATAACTTTGTTTTTCATAGTGTTTATATGAATGACAAAGTTACATTTGCGGTTTCTGAAAATGTGTTATATCTAAAAAAGTACTTACTATATCTCGTTTAAACCAATTTTCCTTGATAGTTTTTATTAAGATCTACAGCATATATTTTTTCTAGATTTTTCACTCTTTTATTTCAAAAGTTAGGGTAGGGGGGGGGGGGGGGGGGATACACATTTTACCACTTTGGAAGGCTGTATCTTTCAAAATATCGACTTTAAGAAAAAATGGTTTAAGAAGCCTTTATGTCATTTTTAAAGACCTTTCTATAGATACTCCACACGAATATATTTGACTAAAAAATATTTTTTAGTTTCAGTTTCATGTATGGGGAGACCCCCTTAATTTTTATATTTTTTTAATTTTTGTAATAAAATCATAATAAAGCGGTTTATAGAATACATCTGCTTACCAAGTTCCAACTGTGTAGTCTTAATAGTTTTGGAATAAAGTGGCTGTGACATACGGACGGACGGACGGACGGACGGACGGACGGACAGACAGACAGACAGACAGACAGACATGACAAATCTATAAGGGTTCCGTTTTTTGCCATTCGGCTACGGAACCCTAAAAAATGGGCCATATAAAAAACCCTCGGTCCGGAAAAGTCTATATAATACAAATTTTTGTTTTTTAAGTGCATTGGACCAAGTTGTAAAGCACCGGTAAGTGATTATTTTTATATATCCAACGACCGCTTTGGACCTATCCTATGTCAAAAGGAAGGAATTGATTTTGTGCTTGTTTGTTTGTAATTATTATTGCTGACGTCTCCCAAAAAGCAGCATTACTAAAATATAACTGGGCCGGGCATGTCTGCCGTATATCAGACGACTACTGGGCGAAACTCGCCACCAAATGGACCCCCACAGTTACACGTCCACGCGGCAGACGGAGACGGCGGTGGCGAGACGATCTTGACTCGTATATGAGTGACTGGCACACAACAGCTCTAAACCGCGACAAATGGAAGGAAGGTGGAGAGGCCTTTGCCCTGCAGTGGGATTATTTATTATTATTGTTTGTAATGGATAAAGTAAGACACTTTATCTATGATTGTTAAAAATCTGATACACCAGTGGGAAACTACAACATTCCTGAGTGACATAAGTAGTCTATATTTTTTCCCGATATTCTTACGGGAACGGGTACCCGCGGAGCCACTCTAGTTATAAGGCTGCGATTCCCCAAAATAGGGTATTTTAAATTATGGATTACTCGCAAATTTATCACAAGTACTTAAAATTTGGAAAAAATATATGTTATTTTACAGTTATTTATATAGTGCTTCCGGCCGTTTTTCTTCGATTGGTGGTATTTTGCTGTGTCAAATAAAATCCCAAACATCCGTCTAATCGTAATCCAAATATCCTATTACTTGCAGTATAAGTACTTGTTTTATGAAAAATATATGAAAATAACTGTCTTTGAATAGCCGAGGGACGGTTCACCCTTGTTTGGCAGAACAACGTTTAATCAAATTTCACTAATTCGAACAACAACCTGTACTCCTCGGAAGTCCTGTAGAACACGTGACAGGTTAGAAATTTGTGTTAGGTTAGGTTAGGTTTAAATTTCGTGTTTTTTTTTGTGAAACAATCCATAACTTGTATTGATACAAAAAAAAAAACCACGAAATTTAAGTAAATTTATAATAAGTTAATTAAATTTCTAACCTATCACGTGTTCTACAGGACTTCCGAGCCACTCAAATATTAACGATCTTTCGACTAAATCATTATTAGTCTAGTTAAACATTCGTTTAAATAAAATTAGCGCAATTGAAAATTCGGTAAAATGACATTCGTCCAAATAAAATTAGCGCAATTGAAAATTTGGTAAAATGACATTCGTCCAAATAAATAATTATACGTAATAAAATTATGACAAATAAACATTCGATCAAATGAATAATTCTGTGAAATGACTTTATGGTAACTAAAATTAGTCGAACCGATTTTCGACGAAACGTTGTTCTACCAAACAAGGGTGAACCCCGAGGGACTCCGTCCGTCATAAGTTAAAATTTTTTATTATTTAATTTTTAATTCAATTTTAAGTGATTTTCGATTCGCGAAGCGCTCGCGAGTTCTTAATTCACTGCCGGCTGCCGCTGCGTCCGCGTGAAGTGTATCGCGCGCGGCCGAGCAAGCGTTAGCGTGTCTATTTCGGTCGGGAATCATCGCCTTAAGAGTATTATTTTTATTTTTATTACTTTGCATGATTGATTGATTGATTTTGCATGATTTTTCAGAGATAAAAAATTAATTATACATCTTAGATTGGGTATGTATCATAATAACTACGGTCATTACGACTATGGTCGAAATAACTACGATCGATTCACATATTTTCATTATGACTATTGAACGACTCAACTACTGTTCATTTCACCTACGGTTGATTGAACTACAGTTGATTCACCTAACGGACGATTGGCCTAATGTTCATTACATCTACTGGTTGTTTCGACTATGAACGACTCGCCTACAACAAGCTTATTAATTGGAAAGTTTATTAAATGGATTTGGGCGCGTTGGATTGTTTTTTTGGTTAGGGTGTCGCAAACATAATAATTGTTGACTGTTTTAGTATGGATGTATGGAGCGGGGACTTTCAAATTTTTTATATATTTTGGGAAAAACAGAAGGGGGGACGGGGGCCGCAGCCCCCCGTCAAAATTTAACAGACGTTTCAGGTTAGGTTAATTTAGAACAGTAACCAAAACGCCGCGCGAGCCGAGCGAGCGAAGCGAGCGTGCCGCGGCAGCGGCCGGCGAAGCGCTAGAATCGACTTTATACACCCCCCCTACCCCCTACTTCAGTTTAATAGGAAATGTGAATATGTATATAAGTAGTCGTTTCTGGCGCTTCGCCGGCCGCTGCCGCGGTACGCTCGCTTCGCTTGCTCGGCTCGCGCGGTATGTTCATGTAAACCTAACATGCTCGTCGCTTCGCTCCTCGCACCTATCGGCAATACAGTCACGAGCAATAATATGTATACAACATAGGACTATGTCATTTACAATATTGAATGACTTCTGTGACACTGATAGTTTTCTTTTGGAACGCTACAGTGTGACAAAGTTCCATGTTGTATTGTATACATAATATTATTGCTCGTGGCTGTACATGAGTCACTATTTTTAAACTTAGTAAACCGTGTAGGTGAGTTCACCGTAGGTGAAAAGACCGTAGGTGAAATGACCAGTAGTTCAATCAACCGTAGGTGAAATAACCGTAGGTGAGTTGTTCGTAGGTGAGATGACCAGTAGTGATTTCGTACATTAGTTATTTTAAAAATAGTTGTAACGACCAATAGTTATTTTGAACAGTAGGTCTTTTGACCGTAGTTATTTCGACCATAGTAGAAACGACCGTAGTTATTATGATACATACCCCTTAGATTTGCCTCATATTTGGGGAAAGGACTCTATAATATCATGAGTATGTTCTTACGACTTAAATGCCACCCTGTATATTTACCGTTGTGTTTCGGTTAGGGGCAGTACTGTCCTCTCTAAATTATTAAAAATAATTTATTTTTACAAATAAGAACTAAAAATATTTCAGTGCAACGGAACGAAATGTGCTACAGGTGTAAGTTCCAATGATATTTATTTATACTAGCCTATACATATTTGATTATTTGTTTGTTTGTAAATGGACACACTCAAAAACTACTGGAACAATAAAAAATAATATTTCACCATTAGAAAGCTACTTCCAGAAAGACTATGTAATATGTTATACAGATATCCCACGGGACCGGGTACCACGCGAGTAGAACCACGCGAAATAGCTAATATTATAATTATTATACACGGTAAGTAATTATTTTATCACCCCGGATAATTTTAGGGATTATTCTAGTCATGAAAAGAAACAAGCTTTTATTATGGGACTAACACAGAAATTGCGAAAAAAAATGCAAAAATATTTAGTCAGAATGTATGGAACAGCTGATTTTTTTCGCGATTTCAGTGTTGATCCCATAGTGAGGTGGTTCTCACACTGCACCGCACACCGCTCCGGTTTATGGTAGTGCGCACAGAACACGGAAAGATTTTTTCTACTTCCAATGTTTTGCGGTAGTGCGCTTCTTAACTATGGCTGTATAATCTTGATGTGCATACAAAACCCGCAGTGTATAACAAACTCACGCCGCATATTCGTCCACCGGAGCGAAAACCGCAGCACTGTGATGGAAGCCTATTCGGGGTGATAAAAAAAAATACCGTGTATTATAGAAAGATCTTTTATGTAGGTATTTACTTTGCATTAATATTCTTGTAAATTATTTTCAGTGTGTTGGGAATAGCTGTAATGCAACGGTAAATAATAATAAAATTGTTTTGTAGTTATTCTCTACACTTTTTACGACGATGTTTGTGTATATCGCACAGGTACCATGACCGAAAGTGGCTCCGCAGTTAATTTTATTTAATATTGTAATTCTAATAAGTACACAATTTTAACTTTACGTGGAATTTTTAGGGCCGATAGTCTAGTATTTTTAACCGACTTCTAAATCAAAAAGGAGGAGGTTCTCTATTCGTCTGTATGTATGTTTTTTTTTTTGTGTATGTCCACCGATTACTCGAAGACAGCTAAACCGATTGAAATGGTTCAAACGTTATTACATCAGGTTGGTTTCCAAGTTGGTCCCATTTTTTGAAATTTCGAAATCGGTTCAGTAGTTTTCAGGAAATCTTGAAAATACTGTCGTTTTCGTTACCACTTTATGTGAATTCAATACGTATCTTTAGGCATAACTCCTTTGTTTATAAACCGATTTAGATGATTCTTGTTTTGTTAAAAAGGGGACACCTCAAGGTATTTTAACCGACTTCAAAAAAGGAGGTTTTCAGTTTGATCACATACCTATTTACCAGAAAACACGTAAATTGCCTGCACGATACACTAAAAAGAGTGAAATAAAAATTATTTTTATAAAAAAATAAAACCGCCTTCAAAAAAAACCACATCAAAAAAGTAAGAAATAATTCCTCACCAAATAAATAACGTAAGTACTTTGAAGTCGGGCGGGTTTTAACAAAAACAACAAAAATTTGTACATGTTTCACGCCCGACTTCAAAGTACTTACGTTATTTATTTGGTGAGGAATTATTTCTTACTTTTTTGATGTGGTTTTTTTTAATACTTACGTTATTTTATAATTATACGCTATCATTTCACTCCCTCGTAGTCACTGCTAGAAGTAGATAGCAAATGTGCTAAAAGTGGTAGTTTTTGACACATTTGCTATGTAGGGCAGGCGTACTGGTTTTGGCCACTGTACCGGTTTTGGCCACTTTTTGCTCTAAAAGTTTTCTAAACAACTTTAAGCCATTTTTGATAAAGGCAATTAAAATAAAGTAGTTTAAGGTAATAATAACAACCGTTAGAATTGAGTTATTCCCATCCGATCCACTGTAACTGATCCACCAAGAATTAAAAATCCCAACCGATCCCCTCATAGTTTTGTCATATTATGTCATAAGATTCCTTATGTCATAAGATTTTTTTTCAATAAATTCCATTTTCTGTTTTAAAAAATGTTTTTATGAAGATTTTAAGAAATTTGTTTTGGATGAAATACTTTATAAACCTTTGTTTTTTACAATTAAATTTTTGTTTTGCAATTGACTGGTTTCTAGCGCATTAGAATATATTAATTTTACCTGGGTTTGGTTTTGATTTTTCGCTATACTTACAAAAGTTGAACTATCAATAAGTGGCCAAAACCGGTACATTTGGCACCTCTCACACATTTTGTGTTGTATACAAAAAACTATTTTGCTTTTTTATATTTGAAAAATGTACTTTTAAAGGTAGATAGATTATCTACAATTTAAGATATAATTTGTCTTTTAAATACTTAAAATCATTTAGTAATTAGTGCTTAAAAGTCAAAAAATCCTTAAAGTGGCCACAAAGGGTACCTCTGCCCTACTTCTACGAATGATTATGAGGGAATGTAGCGATACCTTCTAAAAAGACTAGACAAAAACCTTTTTCTATTTGCAACTTATATAATAAAACCTCTGAGAGCTCCACTTTCGGTTAGGTACCGCCTTAAATAACTGCTGCACTAAACGATAACTTCGTTTAGAAAAATGATTTATTTCATTTAACTACTAAGGTCCGGTTGCTCGAACTCGAAGCTTGGTTGGTTACGTTAACTTTATGGTTAAATTATGGTTAAAGTAAAATTAACCGGCGGTCAAATTTCAAAAGCGTTGTTGAAGCACCGGTTACTTTAACGAGCAGTCAAATTACAGATTTAACGGCGGTCAAAATAACCGACAGGGTGTGTGTGATTTAAATTTCGACATTAGTAATTAAGGAAAGGTTAATGAAATAGTACAGACAATACTTTTAACCCTAAGATAACTAACGTATTTTTCTTTTACCGATGTCAAAATTGACAACAGTTAAATTTTAACTTTTACTTTACTGTAACGTACGAGCAACCGTGCATACTTCTTGTGAGTTAAATGTTTTGGTTAATTTATAAAACGTTTTCAGTGCACTGGTAAACAAGATACTCCAAAGCATATATCGTGTGTTGGAATAGTAAGTTTAATGTCATATTATGTTACAATAATTACAAGAAAAAAACTTTTTTTTTAATTTACTGCATGTTTTTGTGAAACAGTGTACCGGAGAAAACTGTAACTCATTGGTAAGGAATTAATAATTGTTTTAATTATTTATTATACTTTTGTAAGTCGTTTGCCTGTTCGGTGTTAACATTTCGTTTCTTATGTTGATATATTAGGTATGTTTTAAAAAAATAAAGTTCATAAGTATGTTTGTCCGTTATCTACATAGAAGGTATCTTATAGAACTTACCTACGTTGTGCTAGATACTTAGTGCTTGTAGTTTTAATTTTTTTTCCTTTTACACGCAATTTTAAATCCACAATCTTGAACCTATAGGAAAAGGTTTTTTTTTACATAAAACTCTAAATGAGACATCTTATAACAAACATTAATAATTGTACTATCCCTATTTCCCCAACAATAATTTTCCTTCACGGCATCATGCGAAACTTCAACAGCTGGATTGATTTCGCTACATACTTTTTTGTTGTGTTTGTGTAAAGGCTTGAAGCACACCAAACGCGGGTCAGAATCCAATGGGCTACTGCTCATATTTTTAAGAGCTTTATCTCTATTTAATACATTTTTGAACTTGTTGACTAGACTAACTGTACGGAGAAGGAGTTTATTAGAAAAAATATATGAGTGGAAAAGCTCGTTTTCAATATTTACACGACCGGGAATCACGGAGGTAGTTATAATAATATACATCATGTTAGGTACAATGAGCAAAACAACCAGGATTACACTTAAAAAACTTTTTAGCTTGCATGGACAACAAGGGCTGCCCATTCTTGGCTCCGCCCCATTTGTTTTTTCTACCAACGAAGGTTCAATAACAAGCGTTGTCTAGGATTTTACAAAAGGTGGCATTGTTTTTGTTTAAATTTTATTGCTTTGAGCACTCACTACCGTAACCATCTGTTGTTGTTGTATCCCATTTAACGCTCATTCTAAAGAGACGACAATGCTCTTTTCGTACTTACGAAAGTTTTAGATCCGAGGTAGCTGCTGGTCAACCCAAATGACCCTTTGTCTAAAAACCATTATAGAAAATATCATTAGTATTTCGTTTGGTTGAGCTGCCCATTTGTGACACTATTGGTAGATTTACCAGACGGCAAACCTTTACAAAAGGTCTTTAGTGCAGTATACTAAAACTGGTGTTGAAGCTTACGGTGTATATTTGGTGGTTTTGTTGATTGTACATTTAAGAGCCTATGCAAACTGTGTCTTTTTGCAGCACCGTAAAAAGAGCATGCAACGAGAGACGTCGCGCTTTTTTCCTGCAGAACAGTTGGTTTGCGTTTGTATCTACTCTAGTATACACACGCGCGTTGCGTCGATGCGACGGCGTATTATCGCCGCATTTTTTTACGGCGCATTTGAGTAATTTAAGTGTGCAAAGGTCTGCAGGCTGGGTGTGACTTGCGCGTCGACCGACGGAGCGACAAAAAATCGCGGTGGGCAATTGTGCATAAACTCACTGGGCATCGAACCGCAACTGCAAGCGACATGACGCCTCATTATACTAGTTGCTAGTTGATGTTTCTTTGTTTTGTATGAAATCGTGCAGTTATCGTCCGGTGCCCGGTTAGAACCGATACCCTTATTGTTTTTTTTTTCAGTGCAATGGTCCAAAATCAGCCTGTGTAGTAAGTAGCAACAATTGAAATCATTGCAATTTTTTAACAACTTTTTCCTAAAAAACTAATTTTTATTTTAAATTACAAATCATAAGATTATCATAACTGTTTTCATATTAAACTTTAGTTTTTAATTAAGTTGTACAAATGTGTTCATCAATACGAACAACTTTTGTATAAGCTACATAATCATAGCAATAAATGATTTATGATCATTATTAACTTTCACAATAAAAATTGCCCCGAAATCATAAAAAAGCACTCACTCGTTATACTCTGTACACTGTTAGTGACAAGTACAGGATAAATTCAGAGATTTTAAAATAGAAACATAGATCGACATCGACTGTGGCGTTAACAAGCACTAACCACGCAAACTACTGGCGATTGTACCTATTCATATCTCTGTTCCCCAATAACTTGGGTACTTGTTCCCATACTACGAAATGAAGTGCTAATAAGCTATCATAATGAAATGTATTTCGATTCTGTTGGTTAAACGCCCAATTTGCCCATCATCCTCTGCTTTCTTTATTTAGGAAGTTGGTATGCATTTAAACGCTAGCCACACCCACAGGTCGCGCGATGCGGTAACTTGCATTGTTTGGGGTTTATATAATTATGTCGTAGGTAGGAATATTGTCAAAGCCGTGATATTATAATTCCACTGGTGAAATTATAATTTCACGTTAAATTATGAATAGACAGTTACAGTACGAGACAGTATGCACACGGCTGCGAGCTCACGAATTTGCCTCGTAAAAGTCCTGTACTCCTCGGAAGTCATATTATTATAGAACACGTGATAGGTTAGAAATTTAATTTAAACTTCGTAGTTTTATTTATGTGAAACAATCCATAATTTGTATTGATACAAAAAATAACCACGAAATTTAAATTTCTAACCTATCACGTGTTCTATATGACTTCCGAGGCTCGCAGCCATGTGCATACTGACTCGTACTGTCTATTCATAATTTAACGAGAAATTATAATTTCACTAGTGGAATTATAATATCACGGCTTTGACGCAGTTTTATAAAAAGCAGTGCCAACGTTGCAGTCGCACGATCGTACAGTCGCTTCGGTCGCGCGACCCGTCACGGTAGCCGACATCAGAATTCTACTTTTACACGGCATGACATCGTATGTATGTGTAAGTATGAGATGGTATCCATTATCATATTAATTTGTTAATTCTTCTTATTTAGGGGATTGGAAGTGACTCTTATTCAAAAGTGAGTAGGTACCTACTTACAAAATTATTTAGATGCTCTACATCTTCATTTTTATTACCAACCTAAGTTTATTATTTAAACGCGCTGAGCAGAGCCGAATCGAGTCGCAAAAAGTCAGAGACGAAGAATTCGGCGCGCCGTGGTTCGTTTTTAATGGACACGACTTTCTGCGATTCGATTCGACTCTGTTCGGCGTGCCTAGTCGACCCCAGGCTTAAAAGTCGGGTTCTAAATTTGGGCTGCAGGAAATAGTAGTGTGTAGTTAGAGATTTGCAAACTTTGCCAAATATCTATTGTTACATCATTTTTTAAATTTATTTTTCCTAGTAACCCAGTAAATAGAGACTATAAGGGGGGTTAGCTTACAAGTGGTCCGGTAGTTCTGAATTTTTGATATGTTGTCTAGGATAATTAGTGAGTATTAAAAATGCAAAATGCACATTTCCTCGCCCTCCGCCCCCGCCGCCATATTGAAAAAATCGGCAGTTTTTTCAGATTTTCGCTTATATCTTCGTTTAGGTGCATTTGAGCCAGAAACGATTGTTGACAATGTTGTAGAGGATTAAATCCTACTAATATTATAAATGTGAAAGTTTAGATGTTTGGATGTTTGTTACTCAATCACGCCAAAACGGCTGAACGGATTAGGCTGAAATTTGGAACACAGATACTTTGTAGCCTGGAGAGGAACATAGGCTACTTTTTATCCCGGAAAATTATCACATTCCCGCGGGATAACGTCGTGTAGTCCACGCGGGCGAAGCCGCGGGCGGAAAGCTAGTTTTCTATAATTAACGGTTTAAATTTTGTTTCTTGGACAGACAGCTATTGCAGATATTCACTTTTTTTAAATGTTTTTTCTAGAAATTTGACAAAATTCTAAAGAACAGGGTGCAAAATGAAACCAGAGTCGTAGCACTTTGAAACCTTATTTAATACTAGCTTTCCGCTCGCGGCTTCGCCCGCGTGAACTACACGACGTTATCCCGCGGGAGTGTGATATTTTTCCGGGATAAAAAGTAGCCTATGTTCCTCTCCAGACTATAAAGTATCTATGTCCCAAATTTCAGCCAAATCCGTTCAGCCGTTTTGGCGTGATTGAGTAACAAACATCCAAACATCTAAACATCCAAACATCCAAACATCCAAACTTTCACATTTATAATATTAGTAGGATATCATCATCATCATCAGCCATTTAATGTCCCCACTAATATACTAATGAAGAATTATAACATTTTATTATAAGGCGACGAAGTTGAATTTTCGCTTGTATCTTCGTTTAGGTGCATTTTGCCGATTTTTTCAATATGGCGGCGGGGGCGGAGGGCGAGGAAATGTGCATTTTGCATTTTTAATACTCACTAACCATCCTAGACAACATATCAAAAATTCAGAACTACTTCTTTTGTCTGTTTTTGTTATTTATATAAATTATCCTTATTATTCAGCTTAAAATATCTGAGTAACTTACCTACATGGTAAAGTAACAACATATTAAATAGAAAATTTTATTTTATTTATTTCGAAACTGAACCGCTTATTTACAATGAGGAAGTTTCATGATTTTGATATTGTTATATCGTCCCCGTCGTGTCAAAATTAAATAACTGACAAAACCAAAGTTTCGAGATATTCACGTTTTTCTGTTTTTTTTTTCATTAAAAGTAGCGATAACTTTTTAAGGTGAAGATAATTTACCGTCGGTCTTTTGATATGTTATACAGCAGACTTGCCTTTATTAATTAAATAATCTGGGATGATGTTACTTTGTATAAAATAAAAAAAATAAAAAAGAAATTATTTACTTTTGCCACAACGTATTTTACAACCATGGTGCAGTTATAATGTTATAATAACGTTGCGGTGATGAGTTGAGAGTGGGGCAATTTGGATTTGGGCAACGAAACGAAAGGGGTCAGATGCTGGCAGACTTCATGGAGAGGGAGAACCTCTACATGGTGAACTCCTTCTTTAAGAAGCCCGTAAGCCGCAAATTGACCTGGATTAGTCCGGAGGTTAAAGTCAAAAACGAGATAGATTATTTATTATGTCAACGAAGAAGCAAATATTCAATGATGTCGTTATGATCAACGCTGTAAAGATGGGAAGCGATCACCGCATGCTAAGAAGCACATTGACTATCAACGTCAAGCTGGAAATATCTCGACTAATAAAATCTACGCTCCGACCAATACCGGCTCAAATTCAAAATCCCTAGTGCTTTCAGCTCGAGCTCCAAAACCGCTTCGAAGCCCTTGAGAACAGCATCGATGTGGACGATCTATACAACATGGTGGTGGATACTGTCCGCACGGTAGGGTCCAAGCACTATAAAACCCACCGTCCTAAATAAAAGAAACTCTCCAGCCACACTATCCGACTCATGGATCAGAGAAACGAAATGAAACTACAGAACTCAGCGGATGCCCTTCGTTATCGACAGCTAAATAGGCAGATCTCCAAGTCCTTGACAAGTGACCTTCGGTAATTTAATACCGAGCGTATTAAAGAAGCCATTGAGCGGAACAAAGGCTCCAAAGTGTTCGCTAGAGATCTGGCTATAGGGCAAAGTCAACTGACGAGGCTGCAAACTGAAGACGGTAGTATCATTTCATCAACACCTGAAATCCTGAGAGAGATTGAGAGTTTCTATGGACAGTTGTACTCAAACGCAAACACCTGTTGAAAGTAAGGCTACAGAACCTAGAGTCAAGCTTACCCGACACTATACCGAAGATATCCCGGACGTCAGCCTGTACGAGATTAGAATGGCTCTCAAGCAGCTCAAAAACAACAAGACGGCGGTTGATGACGGAATCACAACAGAACTTCTGAGAGCGGGCGGTAAGCCGATACTTAAGGTCCTCCAGAAGCTCTTCAACTCTGTCATCCTCGAGGGCAAAACGCCAAAGGCATGGGGCAGAAGCGATTTGATGCTGTTCTTCAAGAAGGGCGATAAGACGTACCGGCCAAATGATCGAAGGAGATAAATAACGAGTTATATGAGTAATGGAGACTTAATCATATTTAATTTTATTTAATAACAAATTAAAGAACTAGCGACCCATCTCGCTTCTGAGCCATATCTACAAGCTGTTTTCGAGAGTCATTACGAATCGTTTCGCTCGCAGGTTTGACGACTTCCAACCTCCCGAACAAGCCGGGTTCCGAAAAGGCTATAGTACTATAGACCACATTCATACGCTGCGGCAAGTTATACAGAAGACGGAAGAATATAACTTGACACTATGCTTGGCGTTCGTGGACTATGAGAAAGCCTTTGATTTGATCGAGACCGGGCCGCGCAGCAGTCTCTCCAGAGGTGCCAAATAGACTACAGGTACATCGAGGTGCTAAAAGACGTAGCAAATGTAAGACGCCCAGAGCTAACAGTCGGGGTCCAGGTTTCCAGCCTGGATGAAACAGTATCAAAAGACGAGGTTGTTTCGGCAGTGGCGGCCAGGACGGGCTGCGCGTCGGGCAGAATAAAGTCAACTGAGCTTATGACGGCAAGGGACGGCACGCGGTTTGTGCGGCTAAGGTGCCCATTAGACGTGGCGAGCTGGTTGTGCCAAGAGGGCAAAATACGCGTGGGATGGAGCGTAGCCCAAGCGAAGCTCCTGGCCCCTCCCCCATTGCGCTGCTACAAATGCATGGGGGTTGGGCATACGAAACCTAGATGTCCAGACGGGGCTGATAGAGGCAACCTCTGCTTCAAGTGCGGGGAGCCAGGCCACATGGCGGCCGGGTGTGAAGCCGAATCAAAATGCCTGGTTTGCGCTGAGAGCGGACGGCCAGCCGGGCATGTGATGGGGAGCCGGTGGTGCAACCCGCCGCTGGTCAAAGGTATACGCCCTGAAGGAAAACCCCTGGAGACAGGGGGCAATCGGTCTGAGCAGGAGAGGGAGACAGCCATGGAGGTGGGGTCTCCACACAACACGGAAGGGGAAAAACAGAAAGAGAGGGAGGGCAGTCGGCCCCCGGAATCGCCAGACAACGGACGGAAAGCTGGGCGGCGGGACAAGAGCCGTTCCCCGCTCAGCGACCAGGACAGGGGGACGTCCACAGAGGTGGCGTCTCCACAACAACACCGTGAGGTGCAGCACCCTGGTGCGCAGCGCCCGCAGGTCCGTCGCTCCGCGCGCCTCTCGAGAGAGAGGCAGCGTCAGGACGCGGCGAAATAGGTAGGGGGTCGGGCGGCGGAGCGGGGAACTCTGTCGTCCACCATGGCCGGAAGAGGTGGAGGAGCGCGCCTGGAGTTCTCGGCGCGCCACACCGGAGGTTGGACGCGATGGCGTCCTATGACTAGGTCGGAGCGTCGCCCATGGACGCTGACACGGGGCGGAAGGCGCGGATTGAGTGACAAACCGTCCCCGCAGCCTCCGTCCGCGTGGGTAGAGAACACTCCGGGGGTTTTAGTGGGTTCGAGCCCCACATATCCCCCTCGTCTCCCCGGGCGGGGGGGAATGCGACGGCATTTCCCCCGGGTAAACAAAAAAAAAAAAAAAAAAGGTACATCGAGGTGCTGAGGCACTTATACCAAAACGCCACCATGTCGGTCCGATTACAGAACCAGAGCTCTAATCCTATCCAACTACAGCGAGGTGTGAGACAGGGAGACGTCATTTCTCCGAAACTGTTCACAGCTGCGTTGTAGGATATTTTTAAGCTACTGGACTGGAAAGGATTCGGCATCAATATCAATGGCGAGTACCTAACACACCTGCGGTTTTCCGATGATGTAGTTCTCATGGCTGAGACCTAGGAAGACCTGAACACAATGCTCGAAGATCTCAGCAATGCTTCCCAAAGAGTGGGTCTGAAGATGAACATAGATAAGACGGAAATCATGTCCAATGCCCATGTTGCATCCGCTCCAGTTAATGTTGGGAACATTAAACTCGAAGTTGTTGACCACTATGTCTACCTGGAACAGACAATTCAATTAGGTAAGTCCAACTTCGAGAAAGAGATCTCTCGTCGAATCCAGCTCGGATGGGCAGCGTTTGGAAAGCTCCGGCATATATTCGCGTCCAAAATTCCTCAATGTCTCAAGACTAAGGTCTTTGACGAGTGTGTATTGCCAGTTATGACTTATGGAAGCGAGACGTGGTCTTTTACTATGGGTTTCATAAGAAGGCTCAAGGTTACCCAGCGAGCAATGGAGAGAGCGATGCTTGGTATTTCCCTGCTCGATCGAATCAGAAATGATGAGATCCGCAGAAGTACTAAAACGACCGTCATCGCTTGAAGGATTGCTCAGTTGAAGTGGCAGTGGGCGGGACACATAGCGCGGAGAACCGATGGTCGTTGGGGCGGAAAGGTTCTCCGCCGAAGGCGAACCGCCCGCCGCCGCCGCCGTCCCTTCTTCAAACGCGGCAAATCAAATCGTTCACTAAATAGTGAAGTAATTCGGTAATTTTTTTTACTTGTTACAGGAAATTTAAATAAATAGCTTTATTAAATATTTACTCTGCTTATTTTATTTATTATTCACGGTATCAAATAGGCAAACTAGCTATAAGTTAATTTATTCAATTTTGCCACAACCAAAATTTCTAGCAATGTTTCGCAGTGAGTTGTGGCAGAATTGAATAAAGTCACTTATTGACTTTAGTTTGTATTGACAAAGTACTTAGCTGTAGTTATTTAATTTTATTAATTCATTAGTTATTTAGTCTTTCCACGTAAATTTTAGAACAAAAAGTGTTGTAATATATGGTCGATGGTTTCAATAAATTGAAGATATCTTTGCAAATATCATACTTATCGCAACGAGATAAAGACCAAAATATAGGTAATACTTTCTACTATACGAAAAATGGAAAAAGTTAATTTCGCCAAAAGTGTCAGTTCAGTAAGTGACACGACGGGGACGATATTTAACATAATAAGATTAAAATATAGGTCAAAACTAAAAGATTTCAATCTATCAATAAATTACCGAGTTATAATATTTTAAAAACTCCGTATTTTCGCGCGAAACGGGCCGCGGTCTACGACTCGCCCATGACCACAGAATATATATTAGTACCTTACGGTACAGAAATTTCACTCCCGAGTTAAACGCAAGCGTCCGGTCACCGGACTAGTCTCAATAGGCTGGCACTCGCTCGACTTGTCACACACGCAGCGCACGCATCCGCATGTGTCGCCATCTGTCTCGCTTCGCGTGTATTACTTTCACAGATAGAGTAGTACCTCTGACAGCCCTAGCAGATTGAAGCGAGACGGCAGACAGTTATTGTACTATGAACGCTATACGCAATCCAAAAGGTTGAAATTAGGTTGTTTTCCAGAATAGTAGGTAAATATCTCGGGGATTTTGCGCCGCTTGTATGGAAGTGAGACAGGCCTGCCATGACGTCACACTCCATAATCCCGCGGCCGCACTGATATGCTCTCGCGTTGTTTCTGCTCATTTACGATCATTTAATACTTTATTTTAATTTTTAGTATTTTGCATTCACAGTGCAATTTTCATAATAGAAAAATGGAAAATGAAGTATTTAGTAAAAATCGACCCGTCTCACAACTAGCCATCGGAGCTAGTTGTGAGACGGGTCGATTTTTACTAAATAAGGTGGGGCGGGGCAATTACAACTGTGGGGCAATTCAAACTACCTTGAATAACTTCGGTGTTATCCGTTATTTGAAACAGCGACATCTATATACAGGAAGCCAAAAGCAAGTTACTATACTACTACAAAAGAAAGAAATAAAGAAGGTTTTCCGATAACGTCCATAAGTTCTGGTTGTTTTAAAAAATTCAATATTTTTATTTATAATAATAATCGTTCTTTTATTTCATTAAAAGTTGCATTACTTACTCTAACTTAATAAATATAAAACAAATTACAATAAATCTAAAAGATGTTCCAATGATAAGGGTCTTAAAAAATCGGGCTATCCGGAAAATTTAAATATTTTGAAAGACATTTTCTACATTATTGAACCAAAATACATGTTAAGAAATATATAAGTGCAATTGGGAGCAATTGGTAAAAATATATTTAATTATAATTAGGGGGCAATGGGGACTATATAATGGGGGTCAGTAGGGAATAAAAAATAATAAAATAAAATATTGAACTGCTCCGCGAGCAATGGGGTATGAGGATCCCTAAAAATGAGGATACTGAACTTGTCATGATGTGAATGAGTCAGAAAAATAATTGTTCTATTAATATTTCAGTGCCTAGGAAATAACTGCGCAGCAATCGTGATAGTGAGTAAATATGTGAAGTTAGTTTGATGTTTCATAAGTATCTCCCTTATAATATAAAATAATAAGGTGTACTTATGTATTACATATATCGCTTCCCTGCAAAAAAAGTGTCACAATACAAAAATTGCCGTTTCGAGAAAATGTAACTTTAATAGATTTTTGTTCATTTAAATGTCAATAATTTTAAAACTATAATAGTCAGATTACTGAAATTTTATGTGCAAATAGCTTGTTTATGTTTATATTTAAGGCTTTAAATTTAACAGAATTTTTTTAACTTTTTTTAAAGTAACTTTTAAGAAACTCTTCAATTTGCTGTATATTATGATTTATGACTCTTTATTCGATTAAAATTTCTGAAGTTTCAAAAATAATACACATTTTAATGTACCTAATCACCATTACTTTTATTAAATCCTTCAATTTTAATAAAAGATAACGAAAAAGTAACCAAATATAAAATAAAACATGAAAAACAAACTTCTTTCGAAGTTTTGGCCTTATTAAAATACAAGTTAATACGTTTTTCTGGCGATAAAGAGTCACATCACACGTTAATACGCTTTTCTGGCGACACAGTACACGTTTACTCTGTATTAACAAGTATTAATACAATAATGTGACACTGTTCACGCTGGTGATCGGAGCGAAACAGCTCCGTGAAAAAGAGAACTTAGAGTCATCTAGCGGTAACCATGCGCAACATAATAACGACGTTTTTGCAGCCGAACAAATGAAAAACGCGCTACTTAATGCTGTGATTATGTCATTTTGTACCCAATATGTGTTGTGATTGTGACACTTTTCTTGCCGGGAAGCGCGCCACTCAAATTCCAGATATTATCTGGAATTTGAGTGGCGCTACACTGTTGTGCGGCTACTACTTAACCCTCTGCGACTGACGTGGCTCACTTATTACAATTGTTTCAATTACAATTCCTCCCCTCAACTTTTAAGTAATTTCAGACCTATTTCCATCCTCCCTTTCTTTTCCAAAATCCTTGAAGCTGCAGCGCATAAACAACTTTCTTCCTTCGTCTTTTCCAACTGTCTCGTCACATCCCTTCAATCAGGTTTCCGTCCTGGACACAGCACCACTACAGCGCTTCTTATCGTCGTTGAGGACGTAAGACTGGGAGTCAGCTGGTCACGATCTTAGTTCTCATTGACTTTTCAAACGCATTCAACATGGTCAATCATGACATCTTGCTAGACATTCTCAAGCCTTCGAATTTCTCCTCATTGTCGCTGGAGTGGTTCTCCAATTATCTTTGTGGTCGCCAGCAGGTGGTCCGTGTGGGCTCCAACGTATCTCGCTGGACCAGTCTCTCTGCCGGTGTACCTCAAGGGGGCATTCTCTCCCCTCTTCTATTTTCCCTTTTTATCAACTCCCTCTCCTCACTTCTGGGCTGCTCTTACCATTTTTACGCAGACGACCTACAAATTGATGTGCAAGTACCAGTTGATGATGTCGACTCCGTTATCTCTCACTTAAATGATGTCTTAAAAACTATTAGCACCTAGTCCACGGAGTTCGGCATCGCGGTAAACCCGGCGAAATTAAGGCGTAAGCCAAGCGATAGTTGTCGGCGGCTTTAAACAGCTTTTTAAAATTGACACCGATTTAATCCAGCCTATTTTGCTAGACAACAAAGTTATACCTTTTTGCTCCAGTGTTAAAAATCTCGGCCTTCACATAGAGTCTCTGCTCAGATGGACATCGCAAGTTGCCGAGGTGAGTCGTGCGGTAACATATTCTCTGCGCTTCTTAAGCCGCTTCAAAAATTTCCTTTCCATTTAAATTAAGAGAACTCTTGTCACATCTCTTATTTTTTCTCTCATTGATTATGCTAATGTCTGTTACTGTAACCTAAATGATGATCTTCTCAATAAGCTGGACCGGCTCATAAATTATGCTATCCGTTTTATTTTCTGTCTTTGTAAGTTCGATCACGTCTCTTCTTACCGGTCGCAGCTTAAATGGCTTCCCATTCGTCAGCGTAGACAGCTAAGGTTGCTGTGTACTCTCTACTCATACTCATGAGTACTTAACTAATAATAAGTATTATTAGTAAAGTACTCATGTATTTTGCCGTGCCCTCTTGTTTGTGACCTTAAAATGTATGTACACCTTTTATACAACAAGATGCAAATAAACGAATATGAGTATGAATACTCCATATTAAATAACCCGCTTTCACCAGAATACCTGAATTCCAAGTTTACATACATCTGCGATTCTCATAGCCGTAATCTTCGATCATCCGATTCTTTAGCGCTATCTACTCCTCTCTACAATTCTGGCTATGTGGCCGATTCTTTTACAATGCAAGCCATCCGCCTTTGGAATAGTCTCCCAGAAACCGTAAGGAGATCTCAATCCAAGCTCTCGTTTAAAAGGAATGCTCATGCTTTCCTTCTTGAAGGATCTCGTGTTTGACGTGGAATATCATTATGGTTTATCATCACTATCTGTGTTCATTGTTATTATTTATATATGTTTATATATATGTAGATATTCAAAATATTTATATGTATATTATTTATATGTATTATATTTATATGTATTGTATGTTGTGTATTATTATATTTATGTGTATGTAATGTTACCTATTTTTAGACAAATTATTATTTTATTTCATTAGTTTTTTTTCTTTGTTTGTACCGCATAAGCTGCATTTCTTTTTCCTAAAGGTTGACTGGCAGAGAATGCCTTAAGCGTTAAGTCCGCTCATTGTACTTTACAAATGTATTTTGTGCAATAAAGTTATATAAAATAAAATAAATAAATTGTACTGACGTGGTAATACACGAGACACCATTTCAACCATACATTAGACAATTGTAAAATTAACAATTACAATAATCAGTCTAGGAAACATGAGATACATTCATTGGCTGACTTCAAAATTAGACAGTTTTATTTGACAATTTATCCCGTAGTGGCTTGGAGCACTGAAGGCAGATCGGTTTCGAACAATCACAGCAATAATACTTAATTCGTTTTTTTATTTTTGTTAGACAAATAAAACGTAGTTTTCTGTGCTAATTGGTGGAACAGACTGTACTACTGGTGGTGGAGGGGGGATTAACTTACCTAAAAGTAGTGGTAGATTAGGAGACACTATGAAAATATAACCATTTTACTGCAGTGGTAGTATAGTAGACACATACCTTAACACTGATGTGGTAGTCTCGTGGACACCTTCCTTCCGCTTGGCACACCTGCACTCACTGCGACCGCCTGCCACACATCGGTCGACGTTTACACTCACGACAGTAAGGTACTAAGAGCGACGGCGCTCAAATTTGAAAATTAACGTTAATAAACAGAATTTTATAATTCGCGGTGTCTGTTGGACTACCACGTCAGTCGCAGAGGGTTAACGTTGCTGTAGTGTTCATAAAGGCTCATTTACGCCGTAGCAACACTGTGCAACATTGCCGCATTTACATATTGTGGCGTAAGTCATCTTGTGGTATGCTACATATCCAACATTTGCTGCCTATGTCAAAAATATCGCATGTTTTCCATCGTGTTTGGGTACAAGCTGCGACAGTCTACATGACGCAAGGTGTTGCCATGTCGTACGACTCTTGCCACAATGTGCGACATTTTTAATTTTGTAGCATGCGGCGTAAAATAGACTTGAATCAGAGTGCAACAACAACATAGATTTATCAGTCTCAACACTCATTACTTAATTACTTATTTAATTTTAAACTACAGTGCAAAGAAAAATCATCATACAAGAAAACACATTGTGACGTTCAAGTGAGTATCTCCAATGATCACACAAATATTCATATCACTTGTTTTTTCTCTCTTATTATTAGTTTGTATGTCGCTAATAAATGTTTTTGAAACTACTGGGCGCAAGAAACTGAAATTTGGTTCGATTCCCGAACAAGACAAATATTTGTGTGCATGAACATGTCTATTTGTCTTGGTCTGGGTGTTTACTATGTATATTAAGTATGTATTTACAAACAAAAAGTATTTAAGTATATATTTATCCGTTATCAAGTTTTCTATGATACAGTTTCTTAATGAAATTAAAATGGGCTTAGATAATTGGTGTGAATGTAAGAAGTTATTTATTTATTTATTTATTTATTTATTTATTTATTTATTTATTTATGTATGTTCCTTGGGGAGTGTATAGGAGCACTAAGAGAGGATATTTGGGAATTCCCCCTCTAAGGGGATAAAAAAGGGTGTCCACGCAGACGAAGTCGCGAGCGAAGCGCTAGTATGATTATACAGGGTGTTCGTTTGGTCAGTTGCAAGCCCACAAGCACAGCTTGTAATCATAATATTGAACACTTTTCCCGAAGAAACACGGATCGAAACGCGGAAAAACATTTTTGGTCTCCCATACAAACTGCACAGTAAGCTGATCGATTTTAAGTATGAAAGGGCAAATTTTTTTTTTCAGATTTCGACCCATTTTTCTTAGAGAAAGTTGTTCAAATTTATGAGTACAAGCTGTGGTTTCGGGCTTGCAAGTGACCAAACTAACACCCTGTATAAGGTGTTCGGCAGAAAGTTAAACATACGAAAATAGAGGGTTGGTAGGGTGGTCTGCTACCTAACCAGCTCCAAAAATTTTACCAAGTTCCAAAGTTATTTTTTATTTTATTTAAGTTTTTAGAATTTGAATTAATTCACACCCTAATAATATTTATTATGGAATATTTATTACATGAAAATAGTTTAATCAAACATTACACAAAAAGTACGAAAGGTACTCTTTGTTACACTCACCCTTTTTTACTACATGTCTATAATGTTGCATACACACCGGCCCAACGAATGCCAACGATTGGGTTTAGCTGGCTTTCGTTGAACCTGTCTGGACGGTTTGCGTTCATTGGCGTGTATCAAAGGTATACCTCGAGGCAAACTTCTTGAACCATCATGGCAGGGCAAGCAACCAATCACAACTCGCAAAACGGGTTTGAGCGAGTTGTGATTGGTCGCCGCCCCACCACGATGGTTCAAGAAATTTGCCCCACACTGTATCGAGCAATTATTTAGATCGAATTCAGTTTAGACGGTTGCCGAAGGCCAACGAACTTAGTTGAAGCGAGAGAGCGTAGCGTGCAGAGGTATTACGAATGTGAGCCGGAATTAAGTGCCTCATCTTTCGAAAGCCAACGAGCGTGCGGTAGCCAACGCTGAATATCCTAGGTTGGCGATCATTGGGCCCGTGTGTACGCAGCATTAATAATAGATGTTAATGATTTTTAATATTTTTTTAAGTGTGCCGCATACGAAGACTGTATGAAAGTAAAATTCGGATAAGTTCGTTGATTAATAAATAGCTGAATCTTTTAGCTTTTTATTTTCCTTCATCATCCTCAAGTTGTTGATCTTTTACGAGTTAAGGTCATAGCCCACTTATACCGCACCGCTCCAACACCGCTCCTACCCAACACCGCCCTAAACGAAGGCGACAGCTAGCAGGCACCCAGCAGTCCACGCGGCGACAGCTAGCAGACTCCCAGCTGTCCACGCGTCGACTGCTATTCCCTCCGGCGACGGCGCGGTAACCGCTAGCAGTCAGCGCGCGGACCGCTCGGCGTCAGCAAGGCGTCAACTACCGAGCAACGACGGCGGTAAGCTCGCGGACCGCGCGCTGTCCGCTATTTTATATTGTTACTGTAAAATGCATCTACAGTGAACGCTATTAAGTCCATATTTGGCTGTTCATACTTTGGTTGGGTGGGAGCGGTGCGGTCTAAATGGTCCTTTAGAATAGAACCCAATCATTTTGAGTTTGCAAGTGCAAGGTGCCAGATTTTCACTTCAAATTATTTTGATTGTGAGTGTAATTTTTTACAAAGAAGACTGCGTTTGATTTTTTAATTGACTAGCTTTACACCCGCGGCTTCGCGTTATCCCGCGGGAATGTGATATTTTTCTAGGATAAAAGTAGTCTATGTCACTCTCCAGCTCCCAAGCTATCTCCATACCACAAACCACGCCAATCCGTAACATTGTTTCTCTCAATGTCTTCTTTAATAATCTCGGTATTAAATTGGCGAAGGTCGCTCATCAAGACTTGTGTACGGCCAGGGTGCCCGCTCTGGTGGAGAGTCGGGCGGGGCGGGCAGCGTTCATGTTAAACAAATGCTTACGCATAGTGGCAGGGGGTGTCACTCTGCAATTTAGGTAGGTTAGGCCGGCACGCCTGCTGGGCAGGCGTATCGCAGAAGGATGCCGCTCGGCTCGTACGCTTCACGTGTAAAACGATCGATCATTTCTGTGATTTTGTGCACCGAACAATGACTACTAAAGTTCTTAAAATCCGTATAAAAGATACTGTTGTGTTTACGGGTGTCTAAATAAAAGAAAGAACAAAAGAAACAACAAAGCCGAAGTCGCAAGTCGCTCGCAACCCTAACCAGCGAGCGAGCTGTTAGAATAAGATTTCTCGCGCGTAGCTGTTGGATACAGTTTTGCTTGCATGCGCGAACTTTAGGTTATTATAACAGTAGGCAAGCGATGACAAAGCGACCGGAATTGGACTTTATTTTCATGCAGAAAGATTTATTTTTATTTGAATGAGTTTGCAGAGTGCGCCTTCTGTACCTTAGTACTTTTATATATTCTGTGATAGTGGTGTCCTGAGTAGCGGCCGGAGAGTCGGCGACCACGGGCTGAACGCTGCCCGCCCAGCCCCGCTCCACGCTCAACCAGAGCGGGCACTCTGGCCGTACACATGTACGGCCAGAGTGCAGAGCGTAGAGCGGGGTGGGCGGGGCGGTCAGCGTTCATGTTAAACAAATGCTTACGCATAGTGGTGTCCTGAGTAGCGGCCGGAGCGTCGGCAACCACGGGCTGAACGCTGCCCGCCCCGCCCCGCTCCACGCGCAACCAGAGCGGGCATCCTGACCGTACACGTACACTTTAATGTTTGGATGTTTGTTGCTGCACGTCGAAACGGCTCAACTGATTTGGCTGATATTCGAGGACACAGATAGTTTGTAGCTTGGAGAGGAACATAGAGTACTTTTTATACTGGAAAAATTCATATTCCCGCGGGATAACGTCGTGTAGTCACCCCGGGCGACGCCGCGGTTGGAAAGCTAGTTGTTTTATAAGAAACATAATGAACAGTGAACGTCCACCTGACGGACAACGTGGGGTGGACCACTGGCAATAAAGGGCATCAGCTATTTAATATCCCTACTGCTGGGGCACTGGCTTTTCTTATAGATGGATAAGGAGAACGGGCCGTGACCCACCACGCGGGCCAAGTGCGGATTGGTAGCTATTAACGGCTGCAAATGCAACCGGGACCATCAGCTTAACGTTCTTTCCGAAGGACGGAGGAGCTCGAGATAAAAGTTTATGGTCACCAATCGCGTGACTGGCCATTGCGAAAGTTGCTGCACCTCAACGATCGCAGACCGAACGTGCTAACCACTCCAATAAAGCAAGTGCTCGCCTTTTAACCGCCTCTGTGGTCTAGTGGTTCACACCACCGATTTCAGACCAAGAGGTCCCCGGTTCGATTCCCAGTGGGGGTACATTATGAATTCGGTTTGGTAGGTGGTAGGACTTAATATTAGTCTGACTGGCTAGCTACCACCTACGATCTTATCTAAGTCTGACGCCTTAACAATGATGTTTTCACCATCATTGTGTTCCGACACTTAGAGATAAGATAGCCAGGATTCCGGGAGTAGTTCGCTTCCGTCTTCAGCCTTATCACCACTTAACATCAGGTGTGATGAAGCCTTACCTCGTTGTAGATAAAATAAATTCCCGTTGTGTTCGGTTATTTCATTATAAAGGTCACAGCACATTACATCAACTCGGAAAGGGATCGACACCGTATCGCCTTTCGCCTCGCCGTCAACCAGGCATCAACCTAACGCAAGCACGTAACCAAACCGGATCAGCGTCGGTACGTCGGCTCGGCTACGGCTAGGCGACGCCGCAGTGACGGCTCGCCGCACAGTGGTTAGTTAGAAAAAAGATGAGAGAAAAAAAGATAACAAAAAAAAGGTGAAAAAAAATTAAAAAAAAAAGATAAAAAAAAATTGTGATGTTCATTTTCATTTTCAGACCACTGTGCGTAGAGCCGTAAGCTCAGGTACGGAGAGGCGTGAGCGCGTGGACGACTAGCGGTAAGCGCGGGGATAGCAAGTTGAGCGACCCGCAAAGCGGTTCGTGAGCTGGTCCCGAGGCGAGGCGATTACGTTACGAATCCGATTAGTGTGCTTTGCAGTAGGGGGTTTCATACAAAGAATACTGAACCGCTCGAGTTGATACGTTTACGATCCCTTTCCGAGTTGATGTATGTGCTGTGACCTTAGGGAGCATATCCACTTATCTCACTTTGCAGACGTTAATATTATAAGTTACTTGTGTACTTACGGCAGCACTGATATTAGCTTATATGAGCTTAAATACATATAAAATAAGACAGGAGTACTTACTGGGTTAAAGCAGTGTTATACCTAATTTAATAATAGCAACTTTTGTAAGAGAAGTTTTCATAAGAGGAATTGTAGAAATGTAGTTACCTATTTTTGAACTAAATCAATATTGGAAGTGTTTAAGTTATTAGGTATTTGCGTATTTTATACTTAGTTATACAACGTTAAAAAACATTATATTTTAGCGAAACTGAGAAAATTGTTTGTTCAGAATCGAGAGTAGAATCGATTTCATACATTTTTGATAGAATCGAAATAGCTTCGAAAAATGTTTGTTTCTTTCAATACGCACAAGACCCGTCACATGCTCTCTTACTCTCACTTTCTTTCAATGGAATTCAATTTAATATAAAATAAATTAGTTGGGGTGTATGGGTTTTTGAGTTATTGCATTAACACGTTTTTTTTAGCATTTAGCCATCATCACACCTGATGTTAAGTGGTGATAAGGCTGAAAGTGAGGAACTGGCTATCTTAAAAACACGTTATATAAATAGAAAAGAAATCACTCTTGAAGTCAGTTTTTGGATTATAGGGAATCATTGAATTTCTTCACTGCTGAGGCGCAGACCTTCCTTCTGGATGCATAAAGAGAATTTGCCATGATCCACCAAAGAGGGCCAGTGTGGATTGGTGTATATTAACGACTGCAAGCGCAACTGGGACCAACGGGCTAACGTGCCTTCCAAATAAATATTTGGTCACACATCACGTGACCGATGCTGAACAGTTCTTACCCTCTAAGACCGCAGGCCGAGCGCGGTAATCACGGGCTGAATTGAATTGAATTGACACTGTAGCAGGACGTCCTCGTCGGCCCGCGGCACACTAGCCAGAACGTCGGAAGTCACCGCCCAGTATTCCATTTGTAGATATTGTTTCTTCACTTGGAGAGTTTTATTAAACATGGTAAATTAGTAATGTGAAAGAATATAAAGAATAGGAACTGTCACTATAATTATTTAAATAGTTAGATCACATTTCGATCTCGCGAGCTCTGTTCAGCTTGATTGTTTTGGTAGGACTGCGTCAAAATTGCTGAACAGGGCACGTGGAGCAAAGAATTTGAAATTTAAATTAGGAAAGAACAGGATAGGATTCGATAGATTGATGGCCAGTATGTAGAACTATGGAGTTTCCAGCCATTATGGAGTTTCTAACCATCCATAATGAGTGAAATGAAACGGCATCGTTACAACACTAAATATATTTAAGTTTGCTAAACCACTTCTAAATGAATTGACACCTTCAACTTCATATTACGAGTCTATATATGTAAAAATTGGATGCATTCCAGTTAAACTTGGCAGGCAGGAAAAGGCTTTCGACATAATATGAGATTTGCAGCCACGGGTATCCGACCTTTCGCAATATTTTCAGTAGAATAACGTGCATGAAATATTCATACGCCATGCCAACTGTAGCAAAAGTTTTGAATAGCAATAACCGTAGTGTAGACACAGTACATTTAACATTAGCAGTATTACAACTTAAAACTATGTCGATTCAATTCGTTCATAAATAAATATTATTTTACTGAGATAAAATTATATTTATTAATTATTCTGTTATTCGCGCTGCATTGGAGTGTTAATAAACAATGTTATAAAAACTAACGCTTTTTATTGTACTTTGTTTTAACTTAATTTTAAAAAATTCACAGAACATACATATCTGGATAAGACAGAGCGTGCGATGCGAGTTGTTTAGATAGTTTTTACGATTTGAAATTATTCGTGTTGTCATAGCAACGTGTAGGTAACCGAGGGGATCTTTCTTTTAGTACCTACTAAATGCGTGATAAGATGTTTCTTACTTCTTTTTGAGTGCTGTGGAAGTTTCTCTTGGCGTAGGCAGTGTTAGCAGGTGTTAGCAGTGGTAGTAAGTATTACAAAAAAATCTTATATAAAAAACTGAATCTAATCTACTACTATTACAATGAAGATGGGACTACAATAATTGAATTATAAATGCATAGAAATAATTTTTCAACACACTTGCTCATAAAGTGAGCCTTATTACATCGATCTTAGGGCCATAAACCGAACTATAACACACGCGTGCATAATACTATTACAGTACTAGTTGCGTAATAGAATTATCCCTACAAAGTTAAGTAAGTACCTAACTGCAAATTACATGCGAGTAAATAGAGACTTTTCAATTTATCCGGGTAATACAGTATCCCTACAAAGTTAAGTTAGTACCTAACTGCAAGTTATATGCGAGTCAACAGAGCATTTTCGATTTCACCGGGTAATAGATACGGTTCTTTTTTTGTAACAACAAAGAGGTTTTATATGGCTGAAAATCCATTTACGTTTTTAGAATAAATAAATGTGTCCGTAAATAAGACAAACAACATAAATGTATATTATTATCAAATTATTTATAATTTACAATAGTTTGTTATAAAACATTTGCATTTTATCACTATTATTATAAATTATTTAGAAGTAGGCTGTATGGCTGTATGTAACCAATCACCTTACATTTGGCGCGTGCATAAAAAAAAACTTGCGCGCTTTTCCCCTTAGCTAATATTAGGTTAATACAATATGTATGCAATAAATGTTTGTTTTTCCTCGCAAGTGTGTTGAAAAAGTGCGTATGAAACTCGTGAGCAACTTGCTCACTAGACACTCGGCTGATTTACGCCCTCGCCTACGGCTCGGGCTACAACCCACAGCCTCGTGTATAATGAGCAACCTTAGCTCACTTGTATCATAATATACTATAAAATCATAGCATAGTGTAGCGTGTGAGCCACTTTTGTGTTTTGAGTCACCTAACTGCTAGCTTAAATGCACTGTAGTATATAATTATGTCACCGGAAAATAACAAGAACCGTAAATTTGACAAATTTCCTAGGAAATTTATAAATTTACGGTTTTTTTATTTTCCGGTGACATTATATACACCTCTAAATTTTAATTATTACAAAGATTTTAGGGGATGATAGTGTTCATCAATACGAACAATTTTTACTATGGAGCCAACCACGGAATCGCGAAAAATACAGCTGTTCCATACAAAAGTACAACTTCGACTCAACTAAAATGTATGGAACAGTTGATTTTTTTTTATTACGCCGCCGCCGTTGCCCTTATTACTTTTGCAGTTGGTCTAGGGCGCGCCCTTAAGCTCAGGCTACATAGCGCAGGCAGCAGCCGCGTCTTTTCATACTGCGAGAGGTCGTTTGTCGCAAACCGTGTTGCAATCATTTTGGAAACTATGCCACCATACTGTTGGAAATATGTTTGATCTGAAGAGAATGCAGCAGATTGCGCCAGTAGAGGCTTATTACCATCCCAACTACTCACCCATCAATTTTGATGGGAAGGCCCAAGTTGGCTGAAGAAAAACAAAATAACACAATCACCAATTCAAACCGACATCTCACTTCCTGATGAAGAAAGATAGTCAAAGGTGTGCATAACTCAACATCAACAACAGAATATAGATAGACCCATCATTTAATTGAAGAATATCTACAGAAACATAGCTCTATGGAACGAGGGCCGCGCACGATAGCATGGTTATCGCGTTTCATTTACAACTCGCGGAACGCTGACAAACGTAAATCGACTTACTTGAAAGTGAACATACTGAGGCACTCAATAAATTAATTGTCAATGTCGTACAATATAAACATTTCAAACAAGATATTGACAATCTTTCAACACGGAAGAATCTTTCTAGTAAAAGCCTACTGGGTGGTTTAAAAAGGAGATTTAGGGGGCTAACCTGGTTCGACGTTGCTCCCGCGTGCCAGTTGTAGAGGACGCGCGTCTCACTTCTTCTCTGACTTTCCAGACCAAACTGCAAACACATGCAGTTAAACATCAATGGCGGCGATCACTTGGAAGATGTAACAACTTGACCGATAAAAACGAGGAACACGAGAGCTCGACTCAAACGCTCTGTCGCTTAGGCAGGCTGCATTGGAAGTGTAGAATATGGCCGACACGACAGGGCGAGATATTGGTTCAAGTTCAAGTTCATTGGTTGAGAGATCAAGGATAAAAATGATATGAGGGTAGAAGTTAGGGACTAGGGGTTAGGGATGTAGCATCGGTACAAGTCTAAATCGATTGATAGTGAAGTGAAAATATTTGAATATGATATGAAAGTTTAAATCTACTATACCGCCCCCAAAGAGCGGTTTAGCTATTTAATTGAGACAGACAAATTGAACAAATTGATATTATGTTAACTGAAAGCTGATTGAAAAAGTCTAAATAATAAATAATAATAAATAAAATTATGCTTTATTTTCTCCACAATAATAAAGTTATAGTTAAGGTTTTGTTGTATACATATTTTAAGGTAATATTAGTATTGTGGAGACTGGTGACCGTACTAAGGTTACGACCCGTTTTACAGGTCACCAGGCCTCCATACACATCTAAATGTCTCATACTAAATATATACTAAGTATGTAAGTAATGCTAAATTGATTGAAAATGTTGAAATACGCTGTCTACTTAAATAAAACACTTCACAGTTTTCCGTGACCACGGCCCCTGGAAAGGTGCCGAAACGTCGGATAAACCAAAAAACTTTAATACAAAATTTACCCAAGTTGTTAAATAAATGCGCAGAAATCTAGGATGTGTTTAAACGCTGTCTAGTTTTCGGGAATAAAGCGACATTACTTGGCTACAGGACGCTTGAAAACTCGTTTGGTTGTTTTATGACCACGACCCGGACAATACTGTCATTTGCCGGATTGATCATTATCATCATCATCATCATCATCATTAGCCATTCTGAGTCCACTGCGGACAGAGTTTGGTAATTCTAGCCCTTTTCCAAAGTAACGGAGATGTATTAGGCTCCATCAACAACACCAAGTCGCTCAAAGGTGTCTTTTCCGAGTATCGCCTTAAGGCAACGGTCACGTTGCTGCAGCGTGTGTAAATATTCGCTGTACCAGCGTTTCCAGAAATGTTGGGTGATTTGCTGTAACAACTGCCAACGATTCAGACGATGATTAGCAACTAGATCTAGATCATTCTTCGGTAAGGCAAGACGCGGTCGTCCAATAAAAAAATGACCCGGTGTCAAGAGTATCCAGATCGTTTGGATTGCTACTAATTTGGACAGATTGGTCCTTAATTTAATATTAATTCGATTTTGCAGAACAAGTTAAGTTCTTCAAACGTTAAAACACGTACGCCTATGATACGCTTGAGTAATTTTAATCATTTTAGTCATTCGGTGCTGGATTGCATACGGACAAACATCTCCTGAGGATGCCCCGGGTTGGGGCGAAACACGTGTAGAGTAGTGTGATCGGTGAAGGTGCAAGTTTTGTGATTATTTGCCGAAGAAAGCTACAAATATTTATTTTTCACAATGGTTAGGGACTTCCGCCAAGTGACGCCGGATTCAATCAAACGCTTGAGTAATGTTTTAGGCCCGTATTCTAGAACGACAGATCTCTTCTCAAGTATAGTTAGAAAGAGATGAATGTATTTGCATCCCTTTCTAATTGTATTTGAGAAGAGATCTCTACTTAAGTATCGTTCTAGAATACGGGCCTTAGAAGACTTCACTGCATTATCCTAAAGGCCACCAAGATGTGGTCCCGAGGGAACGTTAAGATGCCAATGAATTTTCGTTGTTCGAAGACTTTCGTCTTGTAAAGGCCACAAGCGCTGCATAAATGATTTAGCAAACAATATTACCAGCGTGATAGCCACAAGGACCATAGAGAAGAGCTATGTTCGATAGAACACCTCGTATGGTTAGAGCCTCACTCATGTTAGAGACGTGATAGAGAAAGTTAGCGGATGAGGGGTTCCATTCAAATACCTAAGACTGAAAATATTGTCACCGGAATCCTCGAATCGATAAGGTGTTACATAATGATCTGCAGTTAAACCCTTGAATAGCTCGCCTGAGTTGCTAGACGATTTCCTAAGAAAGAAACGACCTTGAGCTAACACGTTAGTAACTTGGTTCTGTATAGCGACTTAGCACTCTCTAGCGTATCGCACCCACTCACGATGTCGTCTACGAAAGTGTCCTCCCGTAGGACAAGTGCAGCCTCAGGATATGTAAAGTCGTTAAGATTCGCCAACTCATGAATCACCCTTATAGCCTGGTATGCAGAACTAGTGACGCCGTAGGTGACGGTGGTTAACTCGAACTCCTGCAACAGTTGATCTTGAGATACACGCCAGACCATAGTTTGAAACCGCTGATCCTTATCATGCACCTTGACCATCCTATACATTTGTTTGATGTCACAAGTGAAGTGAAGTGATACACTAATCCTTACTTCCTTACTTATATTATAAATGCGTCTCTGTCTGTCTGTGTGTTACACAATCACACCTAAACTACTGAACCGATTTGAATGAATTTTGGTACAGAGATAGTCTAGAGCCTAAGAAAGGACATAGGACACTTTTTATTCCTATAAAATATCACCTTCCCGCGGGATAACGTCGTGTAGTACACGCGAGCGAAGACGCGGGCGGATGGCTAGTTAATAATAATTAATATTAATATTATTATATATACTTTGTGAAGATCCTTGGGGGAGGCCTATGCCCAGCAGTGGGCGTCGTTCGGCTGACATGATGATGATGATGATGATGATATCTACAGGATAAAATTTTGACCGGTGCACAAATTTTTAGGATCAACTCAGAATCGGAAAGCGAACAAATTTCTCCTAGAGACATGGGTCGAAATACGACAAAATTTTTTGGACTTCCCATACTAAATCGACCACGTGATCAGTCCGATTTCTATGAAGGGTCAAAAAAATTTTTTCATTTTTCGACCTATGTTTCTAGGAGAAAGTTGTTCACTTACCGATTGTGGGTCGATTTTAAAAATTTGTGCACTGACTAAAAATTTACCCTGTATATGACGACGTCAGTGGCCGAATGGTGCACGCACGCACCAGTTTCAAGATGCCGCTATCTCTAAAGGTCCCGGGTTCGATCCCCGGTCGGTTAAATGTTGAAAACGAACTTTATTTGTCTGGGTGAATGAATGAATGAATGAATGAATGAATGAATGAATGAATGATTCTTTATTTGGCTACAGCAATAATTGAGCAAAATATGCAGTATACCAATAGTAACAATACACAATAAAAAAAAACTAATAAAACTAAAAATGGTGAACTGCCCAATGAACCCGTTGTCTCACGGCTGCAGCCAAAAAGGGAGTCAATTCAGCATATGTCAAGCCCAGCGAGCCTGACGCTGATTTTCAACTGACCCCTTAATCCCTTTTTTGACAATTGGATGCCAATTCTACAGTATTCTTTTTACTTTTGTAATTGTAACCCAAAAAGTCTTCTTGAAATACAAAATAAAAAAAATTGCAATACATACACACAAAATATATTATGGGATTTAGTTATAGAATAAATATATAAATTTATTTATATCTACAAAATAGACTATAATACTGTTTTTATGATATAATATGTATACCTACATAGAAAGAATACAAAACAAAAAAAAACAATTTATTACTGTAAAGTGGATTGAAATTGAAAAAATTGAAAAAATTGTGTTATCTGCAGCCGACACATACACAAATCCGCGCCTGCACCGCCTATATAAAAGATTCGTTAACAATAACTGCTCCTAAATCTACTTGAGAGTTCAGGAGAAACTGTTTCAAACACTTCTTAAACACAATAATAGATTTAACAGCTCTCAAAGGCGGTGGGATATTGTTCCATATCTTGGCTGCTGCGCAGCGGAAGGCGCCTCTGAAGGATGCGGTCTTATGAGGCATGGTGGCCAGTTGCTGGGAACACTGTCTTCTCTCGCGTTGTCTACTGTTTCCAATCCAGTCAAGCTTTTCGAACAAATATTCGGGTTCGTGGAATTTAATTACACCGAACAGTAAACATGCTAAGTGCAGCTTGCGCCTGGACTTCATTTTGAGTATGTGATTGTCGTTAAGGCTTTTAGTTACATGACCCCTAGCAGGAATGGAAAAGCAAAAACGAGCACAAGCGTTTTGAACACGTTGTATAAGTCGTTCAGTCCTTGAAAGCAGACGTGGGCCATAAACAGCGTCAGCATAATTAAGCTTGGACAATACCAATGCTTCCGTCAACTGTACTCGCAACTCTTCACAAAGAAAAGGTCTTATTTTGTAAAGAAGCTTAAGTCGATAAAAGCAATTTCTAACTGATTCACCGATATGTTCTTCGAATCTTAAGCTTGCGTCGGTATTCAGTCCAAGGTTCCGGGCTATAGCTACCCTTTCGATTGGTTCCCCCTTCAACGTGATATTTAGTGACGCAGGTAAACTGTCCAACTGTTTTTTTTGTACCGAACAACATATATTTAGTTTTAGACGGGTTCAAAGACAGACAGTTCTGATCTGACCACATAGCTATTCGGTTCAAATCCTCAGTTAGATCCTTCACTGCACTATCATGCTGGTTCGGCCTAAAAGAAATGTATAATTAAATGTCATCTGCATATATATGATATTTGCAATTCTTGATACATTTGATGATGTCGGCACAGAATAAGTTGAATAGAATCGGACCCAGTATCGAACCCTGGGGAACTCCTCTTTCCAACGACACAGAGCTCGACACTAGGTTCGTTCCATCCTCTAAACGCAGTGATACAAATTGCTTTCGGTCGCTAAGGTAGCTGTCGAACCAACGGATCGTTCGATGATCAAATCCATAATAGCGCATTTTTGAAAGAAGAAGACCTAAATGTATAGCATCAAATGCGCGCGAATAGTCCAGCAATACGAGCAAGGTACACATACCCTTGTCCTGAGCTGATAATATGTTATCGGTAACATCAATTAGCGCCGTGGTCGTGCCTCGCTTCTTCCTGAAGCCCGATTGAAGTAATGGCAGGATATTATTCTTCTCAAGGTATTCTGTCAGTTGTTGACAAACCACTCTTTCCAAGATTTTAGATGAGCAGGGCAGAATACTAATCGGACGCAGATCTTTTATGTCTATAGGGTTGGTGTTTTTAGGAAGTGGTAGCACTTTAGCGGTCTTCCAGGAAGCAGGAAAGTCAGATGTCTGTATGGAACAATTAACAATATCGCATAGGTACGGTAATATAAACGGCAATGTAAGAGTAAGCATTTCCAATGAAATATGGTCAACACCGACAGCATTTGATTTTAATTTTAAAATAATTTTAGACACATCACTTTCGCTAACCGTAGAGAGAGAAAAGGAAGCTTCACAGAAACGATGAAATTCAAAAAATGTCAAGTGAGACATACTAGTCTCCGAGTTTCCCGGGACATTGACAAAGTGCGTATTAATTACATTTGGGTCATTAAAGTGAGATGGTAATTCGGAGTTTCTATTTGGTGGCATAATGTCGGTCTTTAACTTTTTCCACAAGGTGTTAGGGTCTTTAATCTTTCTATTTATGTTGTAGCGGAAATAAGCGCTTTTTTCGTTATATAAAGACGTTATTACTAGTGACTTTAATTCCTTATAGTACTGTTTAAGCGACTCTGATTTGTTTTTCCTGTATTTTGTCAATGCATTATCTCTCAACTTCATCATTAGTTTAATATTGTCCGTGAACCAGGGAGCGGAGGGCTCCTTAATAAAGTGGTTCTTTAGCGGTGCATGAACATCAAAAACTGTTAGTATGTTACTATTTAGTACATCAACCTTTTCAGTTACTGAATTCAATATATGAAAGCAACTCCAATCTAAATTAGCCAAGTCTTTACTAAAGTTATCAATACAAATACTTTTTAGTGGTCTGTATTGCACTGCAAGCGGCTTACACTTCTGTTTTTTTATATTAAATTCACAAACGATGGCAGCGTGACCAATCAACTCACCACCAACAGCTTCAACCGAAATATGTTTAGCTTTAAGATCGGTACACACCAGGTCTATCAGAGATTCACCGGTGTTCGTGAAGTGGGTTGGTGAATCGACTAACTGTTTAAGATCAAGGCAGTTCAAAAATATATTTAATCGCTTCACTTTAGTATCACAAAGGTTCGTAAAATTTACATTAAAGTCACCTAACAGCACACAATGATCGCAGCTCCCTAGTGCAGTAATTGAGCTTGTAACAGCGTCTAAAAACAATTCCAAATCCAACCATTGAGGACGATACGCTGTGCCAATGGCGATTTGTTTTCCGTTAATATTAAGTTTTAGCCACATTTGCTCAACTTTATCATACTTGGGATCAATGGGCAAAAAGCAAGTGCGCGCTTTAACGCCCCTCTTAATGTAAAAACCAACACCCCCACCACGACCCGAGCGCACGCTCAGCGGGCGGGGAATGTGGCGCAGACGGTAGCCGGGCACCGCGGGCGCGCGGCCCTCCTCGCCCCTGCGCAGCCAAGTCTCGTTTATAGCAATAACGTCAATGTCGCGCGAACCAAGAAATGAAATGAAATCATCATGTTTTGTGCCTAGGGAGCCTGCATTGTAGAAAGCTAATTGAAGGCAATTTTTGTTAGCCATTGATAAGTAGCATAGTCACATAAAATGATGCATTTGACTCTTTGTACAGATAATGTCTATTGGTTACTGATTTTCTGCTTAACAAAAACAATTGATAACGCGGAGCACAGAACATACAAAGATTTGCCTCTATTAGCGAAGTTATAAAAAAAAAGAGCACGCAAGTTGGCAGCTAATGATATTACCTATTGATTGTAAATAATTATTGTAAGTATATATTGGAGATGATGTATAATTCGATAATATTAAAATCTGGAATGAAATATAATTATAAAGATAATATAGCTTATATTTTATAAAAAGTGTATTCAATAGTATTAAAATCAGGAATACATTCAAATTCTGTAAAATGACAACATAAATAAAAAAAGTAAATAAATAACAAAAAATTAAGTGGGAACGTTTTAATGTCGATCCTTTGCGCATTAACTTATGGATATATAAAATTATTTCTAAAAAATTTCCGAGCTGATTAAGCACACTATTGAATGTAAATAAATACTGTTTGATATTTAATATTGTAAATAGTATATAGTTTAAAATATAAATGAGGAATGGTTTATAATATTTAAAGTTAACGATACAGAAATATACTTGTAATATAGAATAAGAAAACATTTTTAAGTTGGTCAGATTAACAGATTTAAAAGGTTTTGCAAAAGTCAGTGCCAGTGCTGCGACACTATGATAGCCGGGTGCAGCCGGGAGACACAAACTCACAACACAGTCAACAAACAAAAAACGTAGCGATACTAAAAACATAGAAACATAGAAAATTAAAAAAAGCAAACAAAAAGTTAAAGAAAATTCAAAATATCTTTTTCACGACGTATAAGTAAGGCGCTTTGTCCATCTTCCTTACGGGCGAGTATTTTGCCATCTCTGGACCAGACATATTTCCAACCATGCTTCTTCGCAGCCTGGCGTGCTTGAAAAAACAACTGTCGGTTAGTGCGACTGAGACGCTCGTTAATATAGACGGGTGTATGTTGTAATACCCGCCGTTGTTTACAATTAACATCAGGTGTACCAGACCTTCAAAATTTGTATATTAATAGAAAATGCCACTTGCATTTTGCGGTCATCAATGACCGAAAACCAGGTTAGAGGTTATAGTTTTAGCTATTGCTAGGGTTCCACTTCAGGTATACCATACTTTCGTTATCTTTACGTTAAGGAAAATGTTCATCGTGGTAAGCAACTTTTCTTAAGACGCTTTGTTCGTAACTCTTATAGTTTAACCTGGTTGCTAGGGTTCCACATCAGGTGAGTTTCAAAATTTGTTTATTTTTTAACTGCTCACCAATCAAAAGCCATAAAAATTACACCAGTTATGCGTTTTTTCAAAGGACAGATCTTATAGTCCAGTCAAAATAAATGTTTTTGTATGGAGTAGGTTGCAATTAAAGCACTTCGGGTGATAATGTAGAATAACATAAATGAATACTTGAAAATCCGGAAATCAGAATAGTCCCTGATATTAACTACGTACTTGTTGGTTTAATTAATCAATAAAGTAAGAAAATACAATTTGAGTGTAAACAAAAAATGGAAAACTGGTGATTTGGTTCATGTTAGAGTATTTTAGAATGCTTTCATTGAGGGATAAAAAATCTCTTGTCAAGGTCGATTTATTTCGAATATTCTATTATATTATATTATTTTATTATATTATCAAAATGTTTCTAACTTTATAAAATTATGGCACTCCGAGTGATATTTAATCGTGATAGAAAAAACGTCGTAATTTGATTGTTCTTACGTCAGGGATTACTTGCATATCATATTCTAATTGGTATCCATAGATTAAATTATAATATTCACCTTAAGTGCCTTTTGTGTCTAATAAACTATAAACGGCCAAAACACAACTCTAGGTATTTCTCACGAACGCACACCAGCCCCCCTAGCATGACCAACAAAATGGGATATGATATGATAAGTTATCCGGTTTAACTGTCAAAAGACTATGGGTTTTGACGTTTGAATGTCGATAAGTCGCTTTATCATTCGATACATATCGCGTTTTGGGTGGTCATGCTAGGCTTACAGGTAGGTATACCTATAAAATCACGATAAGTGCTTAAAAAAATGGCAATAGGTACTATTATTTAAAAATAAATTTCTCAAAAGTGCAATTAATGTGACCCCAAACCTTATTTTGCTTAGACTATTATTAATACAAGCAGAAAAATTGATGAAAACGTCGCAGTAAGGAAGAATAGATCTTAAATAAGACTCGTTTATAGCAACAAATATTTATAATTACTTATATAGTTTTCTTAGAATGAAGGCAATCAAGGCTCCAAAAAATCGAAAAATTGCAGTTTACAACAATTTTTGACGTACAGTTTTTTAAGCGTTTTTTAAAAAAAGAAAATATAAAAAAAATCTTATTAAAGACTCGGTAATAGCGAAATTACAAAATTTGCCATATTTTACACAGAAAAAAATATTATAAATTGCCAAAATCAGCACATTTCAATAATTTTATTTCGAGTTCGAGAGAGATCCAATTATATTGGTAAATTAATACTTTTATACAAATAACTAGGTATTATTCTATCACTATGTGTTTTTAATCACTAAAATATGTATTTAGTTAATCATAATTAAATTTTAAAATTACCTATAAAATGGCGCGCGTGAAATTATACCGGTCATGAAGTGTGCATGCATAAAAACGCAAGAAAGTAAATCGATATCCAGATACTCTAGATACAGCATATTATTTACATTGGTTTTATTTTATTATTGAAAAAAAATTAGCCTAATTTTCTACAATAAATTATGCTTACTCAATTATAAAACGCGTATTCGAATTGAGACATCCAGTCAACAGTGTAGAGTCAGCGAAAAATATTTTTATTTTTTCCCGCCAAAATGTTTCTGCCTTTTATTAATTTTATTGCGTTTAATTTAGTTAATTTAGTCAATGGATTGTATATATTAAATACAGGACCAATGTTCCCTCCAACAAAGGGTGAAGTTTGGCCAAAACCACAATACGAGAGGAAAGAAAATTATTTTTTCACTTTTAACCCAGGAAAACTTGAAATGAAGGCAAGTAAACTTCCATGATACCTTTAATTATTTATTTATTACAATAAAATTTATATAAATTAATACTTATGCTGTCTTAACGACAGCCAATTTTAAGTTTTGGTATCTTGATAAATTATATTTTAGAAATGGACATAGTATTGTCAAATTTTGAAGAAGTTCCTTATTACCGCGATTTAACTTTTAAGAAATATCCACGTGGAATATGGATTTTTTTAGCAAAATTTCATTAGCAAAATGCGTTTTTTTATATTTATAACTAAAAAATATTTTTAAGGAAAGGCTCTTCATTTTGTTTGTATACGGGAGGTCAAATCACCATCAACACAAGTGGGAACTAAAAGACTCGCCAGCCTGTGAGTGCGGGCCATCGGACCAGACCCTATGCCATAGGTATAGTCAAGGACTGCCCACTGCACCTTTTCCCGGGCGGCTTAGCAGAGCTTTACCATCTATCGCCTGCAGCCGTAGATTGGCTAAATAACTTAAAATTGGAGGTTTAGAATGACGCAGTCTAACCATACTTTATGATGATGATACCAGGAACTTCAGCAGTTCCTGTAAATTTAGCAACCCCTGCTCCATCTGCACCAGAAAGTTACCCATCAACCTCTTTGCCCTGCTGCACAGGCTACCCCATCCATGTCACGTCATCCGATCGATAATCCTAGATCAATAAGTCATTATATTAAATACTTCAGTCTTAAATTTCAGACTACAGGACAAACATGCCCCCTTCTCAGAAATGCGTTAAAGAGGTACACGTTAATCTTGCGAAGGGCAAAAAATATAGTTGGACAAGAGCCGAGGTTATCAAAGAAACGAAAACGCATGTCAACTGTTAATCAATACTTTACCAACGATACATTCAACCAGGGCATTCTCAAGGAGCTGGAGATCGATTTGCAGTCACCATGCGAGGAATACCCTCACTATGGGATGGTAGAAAGTTGTAAGTTTTTTCATCATCATCCTGTCAGCCGAACGACGCCCACTGCTGGGCATAGGCCTCCCCCAAGGATCTCTACAACGTTCGGTCAAAAAGAAAAGAAAAAAATGGTTACTGTGAGTTAAACTTAGGAGATAGATAATATACTATCGCGGACATTTTTGTAGACCTTATTATGATATTTTATTATTTTGATATATCTCATACGGTTTAGCCACTGTTCGCAATGTAAGCGCTCAAAAAATCGTTTTTTTGACAAGTTTATCACAAAATATGGAATTTTATATATTACTAGCTTCCGCTTCCGCTTTTTTAGGGTTACGTAGTCAACAAGGAACCCTTATAGTTTCGCCATGTCCGTCTGTCCGTCTGTCCCCAGTCTAGCTCATAGACTCTTAGTACTAGAAAGCTGTAATTTGGCATGAATATACATATTTATCACACCAACAAAGTGGTAAAGTAAAATTTTGAAAAAAAATTTTTTTTTGGTTACCTGCCCTACACGTGAAGTGGGGATGTAATTTTTTTTTTCATGTCTACCCCATAGTGTGGGATGTCGTTGGATAGCAATTTCAAAAATATTGTGGGTTTGAAAGACAGATTTTTGATTGAGGCATCCATTTGTGAATTATTAAGCTTTAAAGTGCAAAATTTTGTTACAGTCAAGTGTCAAGAGGTTTAAATAAATCTGGCAAGCTACTATGTAATATTTTGAAATGTATTTCAGATGATCTCACCGTTGCTAGTGCTAAGGCGAAATTGACGAGTTCTTCAATATGGGGTATTTTGAGAGGCCTTGAGACATGGTCTCAGTTGTTTTACTTCTCTGACGATTACAATGTAAGAACACAATCATCTAACCATACATGTTTTTACTAGCAAGTCCGCCAGATAGGTGATAGAGTCTGGCCAACGAAAGCAGTCGACAAGAAAAGGACAAGAAAAGGCTCAAAATTTAAAAATCCTTCTTTAAAAATTCTTTATTACCATGTTATTTTGTAATTTATTACATTTATTGATTTCGTTATTTTCGAAAAACATAATAAAATAAACATCAAGTATCAAAATAGTTTTTCAGAGTATATTCAGGGCTACCATCTTCAGGATTTTTTAAATTGCCGCCTTTTCTTGGCTTTCGTTGGCCAGACACTCGATGTTGCAGTCTATCACCAAACGATTTTTCACAAAACGTTAATTTTGTGTTTATCTGTATCAATATTACATCTTCTTGGCCCAGATAAGTTTGTCCTGCACATAGGACGCCAGAATAAAATATTTCAACTTAGTTACTTTATAAAACGAATTTAAATACAGCTTAAAAATATAACACAATTAAAAAAAAATAAGTTTGGGTTATCCAAGTTATAGTTTAGTTGTTGCAACTTAAGGGCAGGATCTTCCAAAATCTCTGTCTTTATCTTTTTCCTTACGTGTGAAGAGTAATGAAAATAACCTCATTTGTTAATTTTGTCAATTTTTTGTTATTTTGAGCATAAATAAAATTCACATTTTGAATGACCTATTTTTCTACATAATATAATTCGTGAATTAGAGATTAATAATTGCTTTTGAAATTTTTTATTGTCGAGTTGCGATACGAATATCGTGTTTCTAGCCACAAAATAATCAAGATCGTTTATGAAACTTCAACATTATATTTTTATCTGCTCAAAATAAAGAATATTTGATTGTTTACTTTTGAATCAAAAATAGGTTGATTTCGATAATTTGGAAGTACGTGCCCTTAAGAGGAGTGTGTAGCAAACGGTCTCCATACAAACGACGATAACGTATTCCACCCTCTAAACCTTAACATGAAGCAATGAATTTTTGATTATGTTGTTGAAATCTTCGATCAACAATAACAACTAGTTCTAGATACATAGTTGGAGTGACAGATATGGCGAGCGTTATACGCCCACTTGAGAGTATAAATTATAAGTAGATTATTTTGACAGTGTCAATAATACTAAGGTATTTCAAACTTGGAACGCTTCCTGCCATTTATAATGTAAGATCGTAACATTCGTAACCTTTTTTCTCCGTTTAAAAAAAGTCAGTCTGTCCATATAAAGTTTTCATTTAGTTCGTGAGCCTTCATCTAGTACTATTGTTGATCGATTTTTATATTTATCATAGATTTCTAAGTATTTGCACTTTAGTGATTTCATACAAAACAAAAAAGTGCCAATATTTTCAAATCTACAATGCATATTAAAAAAAACGCACAGCCCTGAGAATACGATCAACTGCTGAAAGCCTGAATGTCGGTGTAGCGCAAAGCATCCTGGCGGAACCTAATTCACGGTCTGCCAAGGTGCCTTATAGCATAGCTTGTAGTTATAACAGTAAGGGATATAGTTATAAGTAAGATGACACAAGAAAAGTAACTCTATATGTTCTAATTTATTTCGGTTCGATGGAACTGACCTGGTTTTTGTAAAACAAGTTCCTATTTTACTTTTATAAATTTGAAAAATTTACCTTTAAAGGTAGATAAATTATCTATAATTTAAGATATAATTTGTGTCTTAAATACCTAAGACCATTTAGCACTTAGTGCTTAAAAGTCAATAAATCCTTAAAGTAGCTACAAAGGGTACCTCTGCCCTACTTATGCATTGCTGTGTGTAAAATAAATTATTTCTATTCTATTCTATTCTATCTTGTGCCTATTATTAATATTATTATATTAAATTGCAGGAAATACGTATAAATAAGACCCATATTTCCGATTTCCCCCGATACTCGCACCGTGGTTTACTCCTGGATACGTCGAGGCACTATGTCTCGCTAGCGAATATATTCAAAACGCTGGAAGCTATGGCGATGAATAAGCTAAACGTTTTCCACTGGCATATAGTTGACGATCAAAGCTTCCCGTATCAGAGCGAGGTCTTCCCCGATCTAAGGTACTTAGTTTTTTTTAGGTACATTATAAAAAATGTTTAGTTATACTAGTCCAATAAATAGATAGGACACATAAACAGCATCAATCGAAAATACTTGTCTGATGAAAACCGTATCAAAATCGGTTCAGCCAAACGTGAGATAATCACGGACACACATACATATACATACGGATCAAACTAAGAACCTTCTTTTTTGAAGTCAGTTAAAGTACCAAAACCTTCTCCTAAATCTAACAAATACTTTTCTGAAAACCGCATCTCACGGACAAACATAGGTACATACAAGCGGGTCAAACTGAGAACCTATTTTTTTGAAGTCGGTTAAAATACCAAAACCTTCTCCTAAATGTAACAAATACTTTTCTAAAAACCGCATCTGGCGGACAAACATACATACATACGGGTCAAACTGAGAACCACATTTTTTGAAGTCGGGTAAAATACTTAAACCTTCTTCTAAATCTAACAAATACTTTCCTGAAAACCGCATCAAAATTAGTTATGCCAAATGCGAGATAATCGCGGACAAAAATACATCCTACTATAATATTATAAATGCGAAAGTTTGTGAGTATGGATGTATGGATGGATGTATGGATGGATGTATGGATGTTTGTTACTCTTTCACGCAAAAACTACTGAACGGATCTGGATGAAATTTGCAAAAGAGATAGCAAAAAGAATAAAAAGATAAAAAACCATGAATTCAAGCTTCATTCCATGCATCCGACGGGAAAGCGCGTAACTTACTTCATTTCTTCGGAAAGCTAGTACATACATACATATACATACAGGTCAAACTGAGAACCTCCTTTCTATGTGAAGTCGGTCAAAAATATTTGATTCAAATGAGAAGTCGATTATTATAAATTATTTTTATTTTATTTTATATAACTTTATTGCACAAAATACATTTAGTACAATAGGCGGACTTAACGCTTAAAGCATTCTCTGCCAGCCAACCTTTAGGAAAAAGAAATCAGCGAATGCGGTACAAACAAAGAAACAAAAAAAAGATTTAATTAAGTAAACATAAGTCTCAAGATAGACAATAAGATAACATAATATAAACAAATAGTATTATACACAAAATACCTACATATAAATATATATTATAAACATACATGGATATACAAATAATAACATAGTGAACACAAATAGTGATGATGAACAAGGTGATATTCCACGTCAAACACGAGATCCCTCAAGAAGGAAAGTATGAGCATCCTTTTGAACGAGATCTTGGTTTGAGATCTCCTTACGGCCTCTGGGAGACTAATCCAAAGGCGGGCTATGTCGGCTAATTTGTCTTCCAAAGATAATAAATTATTGATATTTTTAGTGCAAAAGGCGCATTTCATCGTTCCATGATATATTCCAAAGCGGATATTGAATTAGTAATACTATTCGCAAAGGAGAGAGGTATTAGAGTCATACCCGAATTCGATGTCCCGGGTAAGTGTAAATATAAACATATTAAAGATTACGTAATAATTATGTCTAATTTTGTAAGCTATTGTGCATTTAATTTGTAAAGAAAGGTATCGAATATTGAGATTATAATCTGATTACTTGATTATACCTTCGCATGAAATTGAAAATAATATGCTACTTGATTTTATCAGTACTAATTTTGATTCTTTTTAAATACCTTATTTTTTCCAATGTTCATAACTAAAGAGCATGGCATATGGTTGGTATACCTAAAGTTTCCCCAAGAGAGCCCTACTACGGAGAAATCAAAATATGGTGTCCAGTGATGAAACATATAATGTCAATCGATAGATAAAGTCCATACAAACTAAAAATGTATTTTGATAAAATCTTGAAAACGATATACTTTCAGAGATATTAATTATTTGTGTTTTGAAAAAAAAAAATCAATATAAACAAAAATCAAAACAAAAATAATTAATATCTCCGAAAGTATATCGTTTTCGAGATTTTACCTAAATATATTTTTAGATTGTATGGACTTTGTCTATCTATTGCCATATGTTTCATAACTGGCCACCAATACTTTGATTTCTCCATAGTGGGGCTCTCTTGGGTGACGTAAGGTATACCAAGCCCCATACAAATATCTTCCATGCTCTTTATTATACATGGTTATTTTCAAACCACTGGCCAAATGGCAATCACAATTGTACCTATGATAATTTTAACAGTAGGTTGTCATAATCTGCAATGATGTTTAAAGACGATGCTCGATTATTATTCAATGACTGTGGATCTTATGTAGGTAACTGTACTATTTGATATTTATTTGAAAATACGAATTTGCTAGACTTTCTTAGGATTCTGTCTTACAAAAAGTATATCATTTTTGGTAATTAAAATATAATGTATAATCTACTACATTCTATGGCTAAAGAATAACACTGGAGTCTCGACTTTGAAAATGTATAACATTGATATTTTAATGGAGACTTACATCTTTTATAGGACACACCCGTTCGTGGGGTTACACTTTCCCTGAGGTCTTGACAGAATGCTATATAAATGGTAAAGTGGCAGGCCTAGGGCCCATGAACCCCACTCGCAACGCTACCTACAAAATCCTGAAAAAACTGATAGAGGAAGTCCAGCAGCGGTTCAAAGACAAATACTTCCATGTTGGAGGGGATGAAGTGGACTTGAAATGCTGGTAAATTAATTAAATGGTTCGAAAAATAGTTTCAATTATAATCATGAATAGTTTTAAGTCCATTTTTGGTGCTTAACTACAGGGTCCACTACAAGTGGGTTATTAAAGAATCTTTTTAAGTTAACAAGAAGAAGGAAAAGACATAATAATGTAGTAAATCTTTCAAAACTTGTAAAAAAAATGAATCATTTGACTTTTAACTATGGTCTATTCCTCTACTTTTCTATTGGTATTTTTACAGGTTTTTTTTGTACATACATACATAAGCTGTTATAAAAAGTTTTAGTAGTTTTTATTCACAACGGGGTAGCACTTAGCCTTCATCACACCTGATGTTAAGTGGTGATAAGACTAGAAGGTGGACGCGCACTACTACCGTAATCCTCAATCACTGAGGAACTGGCTATCATATCTGTAACTGCCAGAACACAATATTGCTGAAAACATCATTGTTATGGTGTCAGACTTATGGTGGTAGCCAGCCAGGCGGACTAAGAACAAGTCCTACCACCAACCAAACCGAATACAATATGTACCACCACTGGGAATCGAACCCGGGACCTCTGGGTCTGGGTCTGAACCACTGTTCACACCACCGATTTCAGACCGTTAACAGGTATTTCAACATGCGAATATTGTGATTGTAAATATATTATTCCACTAGCTTTCCGCCCGCGGCTTCGCCCGCGTGGACTACACGACGTTATCCCGCGGGAATGTGACATTTTTCCGGGATAAAAAGTAGCCTATGTTCCTCTCCAGGCTACAAAGTATCTGTGTTCCAAATTTCAGCCAAATCCGTTCAGCCGTTTTGGCGTGATTGAGTAACAAACATCCAAACATCCAAACATCCAAACATCCAAACATCTAAACTTTCACATTTATAATATTAGTAGGATTATCCAATAAATGAATCATTTCCTGTCCTTATCTATGTAATTATATATATTTACTGTTTAAATTTTATTTATTTTAATTTTTTATCCCATCTATCTATCTATATATATAAAATTCAAAGTCCTGACTGACTGACTGACTGACTGACTGACTGACTGACTGAGATATCAACGCACAGCCCAAACCGCTGAACCTAAAGACTTCAAATTTTGCACATAGATACGTTATACAGTGTAGGCATCCACAAAGAAAGGATTTTTGGAAATTCCACCCCTAAGAGGGTGAAATAGAGGATGAAAGTTTGTATGAAAGTCCGTCAGTTTTGAAGTTAGGATCTTTAAACAATGTATTTAGGCTGGCAATTGAAAATTAAGATTTACCTGTGTCAGCGTTTTTGACAATTTCACCCCAGAAGGGGTGAAAAGGGGGATGAAATGTTGTATCTGGACAGTCCTTCATTAAATTTATTATTTAGGCTTATGGTCGGAAAGTAAAATAAATAAGCAAAAACATTTTTCGTATTTTTTCGAAAATCAACCCCTTAGAGATTAAATGGGATAAATAAACCTAAAAATCGATATGGATGTCGTTATTGGGGTTTTATGGGATGACGATTGCAAAAATGGCATTTATTTTGATGTTTAACACGCTGAACATGATTCAACCCCTAAAAGGTTGAAATAGGGGTGAAGTTTTGAATGAAAAATCAGGGAGTAAAATAGACATTCCAACTTGAAACTTTGTAGGCTTACTTCTTAAAACAAATAGGCAACATTTCGTAATTTTCCCAAAATCAAACCTAGGGGGTAAAATAGGGGATGAATATGTGTATAAAAGTCAGTCAGTTTTGAAGTAAGGATCTTCAAATTTTGTATTTAGACTGGCAATTGAAAATTAGTATTTTCCTGTGTCAGCGTTTTTGACAATTCCACCCCGAAGGGGTGAAGAGGGGGATGAAATGTTGTATCTGGAAAGTCCTTCATTAAATTTATTATTTAGGCTTATGGTCGGAAAGTAAAACAAATAAGCAAACACATATTTCGTATATTTTTGAAAATCAACCCTTTAGAGGTTAAATGGGATAAATATACCTAAAAATCGATATGGATGTCGTTATTGGGGTTTTATGGGATGACGATTGCAAAAATGGCATTTATTTTGATGTTTAACACGCTGAACATGATTCAACCCCTAAAAGGTTGAAATAGGGGTGAAGTTTTGAATGAAAAATCAGGGGGTAAAATAGACATTCCAACTTGAAACTTTGTAGGCTTACTTCTTAAAACAAATAGGCAACCCATTTCGTAGTTTTCCGAAAATCAAACCCAGGGGGTAAATAGGGTATAGAAACCTAAATCATCTTAAGTACCCTAAAAGTTCGTGGTACCTTAGCTACTCAGAACTAACTTTTTGGTTGTGAAACAGACACTTATTATTTACTAGCTTCCGCCCGCGACTTCGTCCGCGTGGACATTCGAGACAATACTTAGGGGACAAATAACCAGGATAAAAAGTATTATATGTTTTAATTTCATAAAAATCCGATTAGCCGTTTTTAAGTTATTAGGCGGGTCCTCCCTCACCAAGTGAGCAGCCTCGTGCGAGGCCCGCCGCACGTGGCATACGTTCTGCCTCGCGCGAGGCTGCTCGCTTGGTGAGGGAGGACCTGCCTAATCACGTAAAAACGGCTGATCGGATTTTTATGAAATTAAAGCATAGAATACTTTTTATCCTGGTTATTTGTCCCCTAAGTATTGTCTCGAATGTCCACGCGGACGAAGTCGCGGGCGGAAGCTAGTATAGTATAAACCTTCTTTATCCTATCTTGTTTTTGCACCCATTCCCCTTTTCTCCTAGCTATTTATTTCTTCTTTCACCCAAGGTTGCCTGGAAGAGATTGCCATTAGGCAATAAGGCCGCCTATTGTCTGTTTTCTATATTTTATTGTGTCTTCTTGTAATTGTATTTCTTTCGTTGTGTGCAATAAAGTTTTTTTTATTTTTTTATTTTTATGAATAGACACATACGAAGTAACTTTCATTTTTCAGGGCATCAAACCCCGAACTTCGTAAGTACATGGCGGACCACAATATGACTGTTAAGGAGCTCCATGGCTCGTTCATGAAGAAAGTATTACCACTTCTGGGAAATGCATCAGTTCCAATAGTTTGGCAGGTAAGTTGTAGTCTTTAAGTATAGGTTACACAAGATAATTATATTTATGCGTATTTATGTTTTTTTTGTATTGTAGGTAATTTCTTTATCTTTGGTATTCCGCGTTACCCTTTTTGCAATGTTTTTCACATAGTGATCTAAGAAAGAAGAGATCACTTTAGAGATGATTCCACTTGATGTTAAATATTTCTTTCTATCACTGATATGTTACTTAACTTACATAAATAACTTAAAGTAAAGCAATAGTAATAATTTCACCTTTAGCGATTGTCAAATATCTGGAAACGTATTTATTTCGTGTGTGAGTTCGTGTGTAGTATTAACTTCACGTTGATAAAATTAACGCTGACTATTATACAGCGCGGAAGAAGTATTGGATAATTTCGACGCTTCTCGTAACGACTCCGTAGCTCAGTGGTTAGAGCAGTCGCCTGGATAGCGAAAGGCCGTGGATTCGAGTCCTATCGGAGCTGGTTGTGAGACGGGTCGAATTTTTCTAAAAACTACATTTTCAATTTTAACCTAAAGTATCTTATGTATTTATTTACTTTACAGTATTTTAAGGTAACAGGATAAGGAAATAATTATATCTATACTAATATTATAAAGCTGAAGAGTTTGTTTGTTTGTTTGATAAAAGATAAAAATATTCTTTATTCACTTAGACATAATAAATATGTACTTATGAATCGTCAATATTTTCCTATCACCCATTCAAGACTTTTTTAACTGACAAGAAGAATGGGCGCGAGAAACTTGCCAGCGTTTCTTAGTTAGGTAACGACATTTACAAAAAAAAATACATATCGTTACTAATACAACAATTGCTTAGTATAAAAATACATCATATTAAACAGTGATTATGTTCTGTGTTACATCATGAGCATGCATTGCGGTCATTCAAGTAATCGTCTACTTTATAGTATCCTTTGCTCATCAGCGACTCTTTAATGTAACATTTAAATGTATGCAATGGTAGTTCAATTATATGCTGAGGAAATTTATAAAAAAGGCTATGCTTTTCCCCAGAAATGAGGCTCTGGATTTTTCTAGCCTAAACTTGGGAACGACAAGTTTATCTTTATTTCTTGTGTTAAAGCGATGTTTGAACGCTCTAATCTCAGATCAGAAACGACTGGACCGGATTGAAAAACTTGATTGTGTTGGATAGTCCATTTACCGAAGAATATATATATGCTATATGCTACGACCAACAGAGGCATTAATGTAAAATGTTGCAAAAACAGTAGAAAATATTTCTTCTTCAATAGGTTTTTTCCTTTTGAAACTGCGGGGTACAGCTAGTGATTTTGTATTTCCAGGAGGTATACGACAAAGGTGTACCACTTTCCGCAGACACTATTATTCAAGTCTGGAAATATGACTGGGTAAATGAGATGACAAAAGTAAGTGTGACCTTTGATTAGTTTATTGATTCTTAAAAAGTCCTAGTACTTACTAACAGTCCTAGTCCTGTTGTTTCTATTTCGGTTTGTTTGTCTTAGTGTTGTCCGAGCTAAGGCCCTGACAGTTTTTTTTTTTATTGGTTGATAGGCAAACGCTTGTCCGCTATCACGCCTGATGTTAAGCGTTGATGCGATCTACGATGAATCGCGCTTGCCTAGAAGGTACCATAACAGCGCTTCTGGGTCATTCTAACCACCTACGGATGGCCCAGGAGTTTTGTGCTGAGTCAGTGCCCTTCAGCGTCACACTATGTGCTTGGCTGTTTGTTTTTATATCTTTATTTTTTTTCGTCAACTGTTTTATTTGTTGATTGTTATTCTCTGTTATTTGTCTGTACATAAGTGTTATGTGGTGTGTTCGTTAATCAATATTTTTTTCTTCCTTTTTTCTTTTTTAACAATCTTCGAGAGTGGATTTCTATCAATTAATACTCGGAAAGGTCTGACTTCACGACAAAACTGATAAGATAATTTTGTTTTTAACACTGGAAATTGAACTGGGTTTCTCGGTAGGTAAATTAAATACAATTAAAAATAAATAATCATTTCCTAAACAAAATATTTCTCAAGAATCAATAATAAGATTCAAATAGTTTTGATATTGGTTTTCAGATTCTACGTAGTGGTCATAAATTAATTTTCTCCTCGTCTTGGTATCTTGACTACGTACTAAATGGTGGAGGTTGGGTGGACTTCTACCAAGCTGACCCGAGAGAAATGGTATATGATGTGATCGGCAAAGATTCTGCCCTGCTGCAGAACATAGTAGGGGGCGAAGCTTGTATGTGGGGTGAAGTGGTTGACGACACTAATGTTATAAGCAGGTATAGTATGTTTTAGCCACCTACAACTTAAGGCGATACTCAAAAAAATTATGCTGAAGCGAGATAGCAATGAGAAAACGCCGCGCGCGGGAGTGAGACCGATTTTGCAGATTATGCTAAAAGAAAAACACACAAGAAGTAAAAAGTAAGAGTTAAGAGAATGTTTTAGTGTTTTAACCGACTTCAATAAAGGAGGTTTTTAGTTTGACCCATACATAATTACATACAGGTCAAACTGAGAACCTCCTTTTTTGAAGTCGGTTAAAAATTAATAAAACTATGAACTCTGCTTGAGCGTTGCAAACTTCGATGTTGCAAATCTTGACCATCCTACTTAATAATATTATAAATGTGAAAGTTTAGATATTTGGATGTTTGGATGTTTGTTACTCAATCACGCCACAACGGCTGAACGGATTTGGCTGAAATTTGGAACACAGATACTTTGTAGCCTGGAGAGGAACATAGGCTACTTTTTATCCCGGAAAAATATCACATTCCCGCGGGATAAGGTCGTGTAGTCCACGCGGGCGAAGCCGCGGGCGGAAAGCTAGTTGAATATAAAACGGAAAACTAGGAGTTTGTTATAAAGTGGTGATGTTTATTATTTTACTTTCGCAGAGTTTGGCCCCGAGCGAGCGCAATAGCTGAGCGCCTCTGGAGCCCTACTATGGATACCCCTAACGGTTTCTTCACCCTAAGCCCCAGGCACATCGAGCCAAACCTTGATGACGTGAGGAAACGCTTAGAGGAACACACTTGCCGAATGAGACGCCGCGGTATAAGAGCACAGCCACCTAACGGTCCTGGGTTCTGTGTGGGAGCATTTTGATTTGTCATAGTTTTTTTTTTACAGTTATGCAAGTAGTACACTATGGGCGTTTGTGCACTACACTGAATTTTACCGATCCGGCGGTCCGGTTTTTTACGGACCGATATGGCAGCTATGAAAAACATATGGGCGCTTGTGCACCACACTGAATTTTACCGTCCGTCATTTTACTTTTCCCCATTCCGGACCGTTTTTTTCCGTTCCGAGATGACGGCAATGAAAAACATATGGATGGAACAACATATAACGGATGGTTCTATTTTAATCATATATCACTACAGTATAAAACAAAGTCGCTTCCCGTCTGTCTGTCCCTATTTATGCTTAAATCTTTAAAACTACGAAACAGATTTTCATGCGGTTTTCACTAATAGGTAGCGTGGTTTTTCAGGAAGGTTCTAATATATAATTTATGAAAGTTTAGTGTAAATTGGTTGAAATATAACGATAATTGTCGAAAGTGCCGGCAAACGGCAAGCCGCCCGGGAGCTTTCAGCAAAAACGCTGCCTAATCCTTTCAAGGTTTAAAAAAATAATGCATGTTGGGATATTCCTCTTCTATAGATCTACAAAAAAGTCCACGATAGCATATGTCTATCTTTTAAGGATAGCATATTATAGCCATATTATCTCTTAAAAAATGGTTACGAACAATGCGGTAATTTGGAAAGCTATTTAAACGGATACAGTATTAACCCTCATCAATCTAAATACGTTAGTTGCTTTAAGCATTTCATGCACATTATTTTACTCTTTTACACCATCACTACATAGTATAAAACAAAGTCGCTTTCTCTTTCCCTATGTCCCTTTGTATGCTTAAATCTTTAAAACTACGCAACGGATTTTGATGCGTTTTTTTTAATAGATAGAGTGATTCAAGAGGAAGGTTTATATGTACTTTTTATCCCGATATTCCCACGGGAACGGGAACCACGCGGGTGAAACCGCGGGCGGCCGCTAGTATAATTTAAATGAATATCTTAGGAGTTATTGCAAATAAATGAACGCACGCCAAAATAAATTCAAGCGCCTTTCTCGATTGACGACCGAGTCTCGGGTTCGATTCCCGAACAAGACAAATATTTGTGTGCATGAACATGTCTATTTGTCTTGGTCTGGGTGTTAACTATGTATAATATGTATGCATTTTCAAACAAAAAGTATTTAAGTATTTATTTATCCGTTGTCAAGTTTTCCATGATACAGTTTCTTAATGAAATTAAAATGTGCTTAGATAATTGGGGTGAATGTAAGAAGTTATTTATTTATAATAAATAAATATTATTATTTCTCACCAATAACACGTAATATATCTAGCACCAAAAATATGGTTTTTGAAATTTTTGTTTGTCTGTCAGTCTGTCTGTTGTCCGAGTTTCACGCAAAAACTACTAAGCGGATTTTGATGAAACTCTTTTTGTTATATAGCTAGCTGTAGACATTCGATAGTAGTTAAAAAATAATTTTTCATCCTGCCTCAATTAATTGTGATTTCGGTAAAATGACCCTGTCAGCTACCTTTCACTGATAAGAGGATGAACCCAACATTCTTTCTGTCTTCTACGTCTTCGTACATTAAGCAATAAAGCAAGTAATTGCCGACGTTCCAAGGAACTCATTATTCCTCTCGTTTAAAACGCGTCCGTAGAGTGTAGTTTCAAAGAGATCACTGCGCTGCCCCGACCAGTAAAAAACCGGACAAGTGCACAAGCCAATCATCCGTGTTTTTCATGCCACGCCGGTCCGTAAAAAAACGGACCGCCGGATCGGTAAAATTCAGTGTAGTGCACAAACGCCCTATGGCACGTTCAGAGTTAAAGTAAATAATTGGTGGTGAATTAAAAATATTTACATTCGTCAAAGCGTGTACCTAACATTATAGGATTGATCAAAAGTACCCAAAATATCTCAGGGAAAATAAAGAAAAAATTTATTATTTACGCTTAAATAAGTTTTTTGTAAAAAATTCATTTTCATGACAAGCTTTTTTGCTGACTGTACTTAAATATTGTATTGTCATCTAATCCAAACCTGTATACAAAATTTCAGCTCCATCGGACTCCACTGTTTGCAAGACTCTATCTAACTAACATGGCAAGTTAAATAAAAGCTTGTAAAAATATCACTGCTTGCTGACTGTGCTTTTTAAATAGTCTTAAAATATCGTTAACAGTGTCATTTAATTAAAATGACTAAGTTTATATTTAGTCTATTACATTAAATTTTAGTTATACAGAAAGATGTCTTGTATATATTTATTTTATTTTGGGATAGGTAGGTAGTTCGATTATGTTTGTTGTAATGGCTTACCTGTTAAGATAACTATCTGAAAAAACTAGGAAAATACACATATATATTTGGTTTCTTATCTATAACAGTGAGCTTATTGTTACCAACCTGTATAATCTAAAAATAAAACAATTTCTCACTCTATTTTTTATAACTTTTTTGCTCATTTACAATAAAGTTTTGTTACCTAAGGGTGTTATGCCTTAGTAGGTATTATTAAATGTTTTTGAGTATTCAACATCTATCTTCATAACATCAACATAATAATATTTGGTTGGTGGTTTATTTAAAAAAGATTGTTTTTGTCATGTTTTTGTAAGTATACTTTTTTGTAAACTTCATAGAAAGTTTTTTTTTGGGTAACTTGGGCCACTTTTATTACTGAAGTGTCAAAACTAAGTTGTTGTCAATAGTTTTAATACAAAATTAAGTGTCTCAAGTTGCTCATTATCAGGGATATCTAACTCGACATATCACATAAAAAGTAAGTCTCATGAATTCATGGACTTGCAAAGGTAACTTGAGTTGAGACAGTACCTAACTATTTTTTTAAATAAATGTTTTTGGAACGTCCTAGGTTTGTAAATGCATCGGAAATCTGAAAATCGAATAAAGACTAATAGTTTGGGTACATAAATGAACTTACCATTTTATTTTATTTCCATTATGCTTTTGGATCAATGTTCAAATTGGTCTCAAGAGAGAAAAAAATCTTTCCGTGTTCTATGGTCTCAAGTTACCCCGTTTGACGGTACATAATAAATAGGTACTTACATACTTTATTCAAGCCCAGTATATTATGTAAGTAATTGTTAGAATATAATTTTATTGTTGTCATTACAGTACAGCTGAGATTAAATAATAACATTGTTTTATTTTCTCAAAAACCTACCTAAAAAAAGAAACTTATAAAAGTGGCGAAGCTAAAAATTCCAGTAGTTGTCTTATATCAACATAAGTTAGGGTAAGAGGATCCTCACACCTAATTAGATAATAGGTCCTCCTCCTACCCCATCCCACGAAGGTAAAGAGACACGATGTCTATTAATTAATAAAAACACACAAGAAGAATATTTATTAACTATTAGATACAACAAAAAGAAAATTAGGGCCTCAAAAATGATCGTTTCACGACTCCATGCGCCTTAATGAGTGAATTTACAGGTGAATTATTACAAAATCAATAAATTGTACTAATGCAGTTTATAAAAGAAAACTTTTTATTTTATTGAGATAAAATGTTATTGCCAAGTTAGCTAGCGAATTGTTTTTGTCATGCGTCAAATGTTGATTTATGTATTGCTTCGATATATTTTTGATCATTATTTAACCATCGAAGGTATTTATAACCATTAAGGTCTATGGCTAATTACTTCCTACTCCAAAAGTAAAACTAATATTTATATATTATATTATTTTGTCCTAGGGTTCCCACCCAATCGAACTGATGATCGCTGGCTTAGTAGGTATGATGAATACCGCTGTACCGCAAGGTGCCTACCATCAACTCTTATTGCGGTTTTGTTTAGGAACCTAAACTGATCTCAGGGCTGTAGCTAGCGTTGAATTTGAGGTAGGGCAGCAGTGGTAACAGGTAGGGCAAAGTAAAAAAAAAAACTTGTAACCGTATTATATAATTGTTCGGAGGGGTGACAAATATGTATGTACGAAAAATGGAAAACGAAGTATTTAGAAAAAATCGACCCGTCTCACAACACAACTAGCTCCGATGGGAGCTGTATGTATGTACGACTGTAAAAACCATATATTTTTTTATTGTTTCTTTAAACAATGTAAGTAGTTATAAAAAAATATTGTACTTATCGATTTTTGACGAAAATACTCCGTACACTTTACTAACCCAACTGAACCCAACTCAAACTACAAACAATAACCTTATTTTAATAAAACAATATCCCGCCTGAAAGCTACATAAAGGGCTCTTGGTTTTTTTTACTACCACATTTTTCCTATTCCTAAACCTTATTTTAGTTTAAAAAAGGGATTTCCCGTACCATAGCTTGCAATGTGGAGTTGTAGCTTGCCCTTACTTACTGTGTTAAATTGTATGTTGTTATATTGTATCCAGCTGTAAATCTGTTTGTGCATAAATAAAAAATTATAATGAATGCCGGCCAATACAAAATTCTAAGGTAGGGCATAACTCATTTTAAGGTAGGGCATTGCCCTATAATGCCCCCCTTAGCTACGGCCCTGACTGATCTGCTTCGCTTATTCGTACCACGACAGCTTAATATCAATGACAGCGATTCAGTGATCATTCAAAGACATTTCACAGCCGCTGAGCTGTCATCAACTCTTATTTGACGTATAACTTGGCCAAGCTAACATGTCACCTGCAGGTTATACCCATCCCTTTCACTCTCCTGGCATGACAGAATCGAGTGAAAGAGACGGGTAGAAGAAATAAGGACACAAATCGTTCGGTCATTCACATTTAGCAATTCATTTGCGATCCAGTTTTTAGAAGGTCATAGTACGAAGAAAGCAATTCATTTTAGGAACCTATTCTGCATCGCGCTATTTTTGAATCGCTGTCTTAAAGTTGATGGTATGCACCCAGGGCCTGTTAAAATATTATCAACAGCAACATAGTAACTAACACCCCATTACGTTTCCTGTCATAAAATGTATGGTTATAATCACACAAGCGTAAAAATCTCCAATTATAATAACGATTAAACTGTTAATTAATATTTTAACTACTTAATGGAAATCCCATTTGGAGGCGAAAAAGCAACGAAATGGACGCGGCCCTAGGACTTTGTTGCCATTGCCTTGTTTTTATAATCGGTATTGCATCAATAAGAGCTGGTAAGAATACTTCGATGAACAATAACAGCTAATCATACAAAAATGATGATGGTGATGATGATGATGATGATGATGGTGATGATGATGATGACGATGCTAAATATAAGAATTTATTATTTCAAAATAGGCAAATGAACAACATATTTGTCATTTCAACTAAAACTATTGTAATTTACAGTCAACGTCATTAGTATTTGTGGTACAAGTGCATTTTTAAGTATAAAATAAAGCATTCTATACTAGCTTGCCACCCGCGGCTTCGCACGCTTGGACTACACGATTTTATCCCGCGGGAATGAGATATTATTCCGGGATAAAAAATAGCCTATGTTCCTCTCCAGGCTACAAAGTATCTGTGCCGAATTCGTTTAGCCGTTTTGGCGTGATTGAGTAACAAACATACAAACATCCAAACATCTAAACTTTCACATTTATAATATTAGTAGGACTAGCTTTCCGCCCGCGGCTTCGCCCGCGTGAACTACACGACGTTATCCCGCAGGAATGTGATATTTTTCCGGGATAAAAAGTAGCCTATGTTCCTCTCCAGGCTATAAAGTATCTGTGTCCCAAATTTCAGCCAAATCCGTTCAGCCGTTTTGGTGTGATTGAGTAACAAACATACAAACATTCAAACATCCAAACATCCAAACCTTCACATTTATAATATTAGTAGGATATTAGGATTTCCTAAGCTAACCGGTGGTGCTTTCACACAATTGTTTTTTTTATATATAATAGTTGTGCATATTAATGCTTTTCAAGAAATGCTTAGTTCTGAGACTGCCACTTGATGCATAAGACTCAGACCATACATTTTTGCTCATTCTCCTTTGATTATACAATACATTTATTGCAATATAAAAATACAGTAAATGGCTTACTTAAATGCAGTTGTCGAATCCAAGGATCCCTACAACGATCGGTACAGCGCTGCCCACATTTGGCGGTTTCTTTTGACTTTCACTTGTTCAACCCTAAAGGTCACAGCACATACATCAACTCGGAAAGGGATCGTACGTATCAACTCGAGCGTTTCAGTATTCTTTGTATGAAACCCCCTACTGCAAAGTACACTAATCGGAATCGTAACGTAATCGCCTCGCCTCGGGACCAGCTTACGAACCGCTTTGCGGGTCGCTCAACTTGCTATCCCCGCGCTTACCGCTAGTCGTCTACGCGCTTACGTCTCTCCGTACCCGAGCTTACGGCTCTACGCACAGTGGTCTGAAAATAAAAATGAACATATAACTATTATGAAAAACGGGATTTTTACCATGTTTATTTTGTTTTTCGAGTTCCCGATATTTCGGCGCAGTTGCACACGCCATGATCACGGAGTAACTGTCCGTTACTCCGTGATCATGTTATAGTAGTGTATATAATAGTTATAGTGATAATGACCATGTAAGTTTAAAATCTTAAAAATGAACATATTTTTTTTCTCATTTTTTTTTCCTATTTTAGTCTTTTTTTATTTTTTTAACCATTTTTTTCTCTTTTATTTATACGGAACCACTGTGCGGCGAGCCGTAAGCGCGGCGTCGCCTAGCCGTAAGCGCGGCGTCGCCTAGCCGTAGCCGAGCCGACGTACCGACGCTGATCCGGTTTGGTTACGTGCTTGCGTTAGGTTGATGCCTGGTTGACGGCGAGGCGAAAGGCGATACGGTGTCGATCCCTTTCCGAGTTGATGTAATGTGCTGTGTCCTTTAAGACTCCCTTTAACAGTTCCTCCAGATGCCTGCTTTGCAAACTTCCGTTGGGACGACTGCGGGCAACCGCCGCAGCCAGTGATGTACTACTGGAAGCCCGGCTCACGCTGCGAGGTAATCAGTAACTGCTGATAATATAAGTTAATTGTGCCTGTTCTTCTTATCAGTAACAGTACACGGCGTTATAACGCGGGAAAGTGATATTTTTCTGGGATAAAAAGTAGCCTATGTAACTCTCCAGCGCCCCGATCGCGGTAATTCTATGCAGCGCGTCTTGACCACGTTTGCGTCATGACGTTTGACTTTGTATTGCCGTAATGACATAACGACGCATACAGAGAGCAAAGGTTAGTTACCATAGCCCTTTAATGTAGATCAAAATTGTCCTTTACCTGATTTAATTTAAATGAATACTTTAGAAGTTATAACAGTTTTAAAATTTCACGCAACCAAAAAAATCCCTTGCAGCGAAACGGTTACAAAATCAAACAAGTATTTCACAGAGTGAATGAAAATCTTTAATACAAGCTTTTTACAAGCTTTTTATGAACTTGCCATGTTAGTTAGTTAGTGGGGGACAAAACTTGCAAGCTAAATTAGACCCAATTCTCAGTGTCCGATGAAACTGAAATTTTGTATACAGGTTTGGTTTAGCTGACAATACAATATTTAAGTACAGTCAGCAAAAAAGCATATCATAAAAATTTTATATTTACTAAAAAAACGAAGTTCACCGGGTTCACAAGTGTTAATATTACCTATAGTCCATGGAAATCGTACATTTTGCCTTGCGTTAAATGAGGTAGTTCTGATTTTTTTATATGTTAGTAGTGATGAGATAGTAATGACAAATCCAAGTTTTCCACCTCGAAAGCCCTCCGGATCATTGTTAAATATTTAAAAATGCAATAAATTTTCAGTTTTTGTCAATTTTTACCACCAAGGACCTGTGTTACGGCAAAAATTACTATGCACGCTTTAGAGTAGACTAAATTTGCAATAAAAAGAAAATAATTTGGTTCTCGTAAGTCAAATAGTTTTTAAGATGGGGCTATTTAAAAGTTTGCAAAAATTCAAAAAAAGGAAGTATTACAGTTTTTTTAGTTTTCGACATTTTGACCCATAGTAGTGGGTTTATGGCAAAAGATAAATTATTAGTTATTAAAGTCCATTAAATTTCCAACAAAATGAGACCAATTAGTAATATCAACTTACACTTGATAGTTCCTGAGACAGCTGTTCAAAGTTATTGAGGTAAGTAAACAATTATGTAATAGAAAGGTTTGCAAAATGAAGTACGCCCTAAAGGAAGGAGGATCTGGGAGGTGGTGGGATCAATTATGTACATTGTATGTATAATTTTGATGGACCAGGCACGTCCTCTGAATCCACAGCACACTTTTTGAGGGCAGCTTGCTGAGGTATAATTTCTTCATCGAACTGCTCAGGACGGTCAAAATCGTCCTTTGATGGTGGGTTATCAATCAATGGTTCATCAATGTCATCACACATCAGCTATGGAATTGCGTAAAGTCAATCGTATTCATTTGACAGTTCATATTGTATCATAATAAATGTCATCCCATACAAATTGCAGCCGATTGAATACGATATGAACTGTCAAATTAATACGATTACCTTACGCAATTGCCCCCCAGGTCTGGTATGTTCTCGCATGATTGGCCAATGCAGTAGCTGCAAACACCGGAACATTTGAGTTCTGCTTTCCTGCAACCGCATCTGCTGGTAAAACCTTACATCTTTGGTATGCTTTCAAGGTGATTAAGGTTTGCGTATCATTAACAAGGTAGAACGGGAACGTCTCCCAGATCCTTCTTCCTTTAGGGCTTACTACCTTTTGCAAAGCCTTCTATTACATAATTGTTTACTTACCTACCTCAATAACTTTGAACAGCTGTCTCAGGAACTATTAAGTGTAAGTTGATATTACTAATTGGTCTCATTTTGTTGGAAATTTAATGGACTTTAATAACTAATAATTTATCTTTTGCCATAAACCCACTACTATGGGTCAAAATGTCGAAAACTAAAAAAACTGTAATACTTCCTTTTTTTTAATTTTGCCAACTTTTAAATAGCTCCATCTTAAAAACTATTTGATTTACAAGAACCAAATTATTCTCTTTTTATTGCAAATTTAGTCTACTTTAAAGCGTGCATAGTATTTTTTGCCGTAACACAGGTCCTTGGTGGTAAAAATTGACAAAAACTGAAAAAAATCTGAAAATTTATTGGATTTTTAAATATTTAACAATGATCCGGAGGGCTTTCGAGGTGGAAAACTTGGATTTGTCATTACTATCTCATCACTACTAACATATAAAAAAATCAGAACTACCTCATTTAATGCAAGGCAACACTACTTATTTGGTACGATTTCCATGTACTACTACCAATTTTCTATTTAATTTTTAGGTGGGCATGTGGCGCGGCTGCCTGCCCAACCCGAACATGTTTCAAGACGAATACGAGTGCATCAACACCTGCATCTTCGTCGCCCGAGCCCGCCCTGAAGACTTCCATTCACAGAACGACCAAGAAGAAATGTACCCAGAAGACATTCCCATCGAAAGTACCCCAGACTTTGGAAACACGACAGATGTGGACGGGACCCAGGCTACGAATGTCACAGAATCTTTGGGAGGAGGAGATAATACCGATGCAACAGTAGGAGAAGATAATACCGAGGCAACAGTAGGAGAAGATAATACCGATGCAACAGTAGGAGAAGATAATACCGATGCAACAGTAGGAGCAGATAATACCGATGCAACAGTAGGAGGAGGAGAAGCAGCAACAGGAGATGGAGCAGCGACAGATGCAGCAGAAGGAGAGAATACTGAGAGCGAAACTACGAATGAAGTCGAAAATAAATAACGGATAATGATACAATTATCGATGTCAGCCCGTAGTAGATAAATAAATATAATATACCCGCTTCTTTTTCAGTGAATAAACAATCCATCAGATCCTATTAATATTGACTTCGTGGGCCAATGTGCCACATATGCATCATGCATTCATCAACAACAGAACAGATGGAAGTATTTAATACAGTTGTTCTAAAATGTTCTAACCAACGATAGGAAGCTGGTTCTTCCTAGATGCCCCAGGTGGCACTGGAAAATCTTATCTGGCGAGAGCAATCCTTGCTGAAGTTAAATAAATAAATAAATAAATAATTTCTTAAATGACAGAAAAAGATTGCTGTTGCAGTAGCATCGTCAGGGATTGCTGCCACATTGCTTCCGGGCAGAAAGACGGCATATTCTGTGTTTAAAATCCCAATTGATTTAGACAGAACTGAAACACCAACATGTGACAAAGCAAAAAAAAAAGTTTCAGGATTGTTGTTTCATTGTATGGGACGAATGCACAAGGTGAAATAAAAAAAGCCATAGAAGCTGTGGATATAACATTTCGGGATATTCGCCGAGATGACAGGCCAATGGGTAACATCACAGTTTTGTTCTCGGGAGATTTTCGACAAACCCTTCCAGTTATAAGACCAGAGCTTCTACTACTGGACCGATTTACGACCGTTCTACACTACCAGAGCAGATGAGATTAACGCCTCATTAAAACATTCTTATCTAGAGCCCCAGATACAAAAGCTGGGATTAACAGTTAATATGAGAGTCCATATTGGCGGTATTTCACATGCATAAGAATTTTCCGGCATTTTATTATAAAATGGTGTGAAGGGCTCCTTCCAGAAGAAAATAATCAGGTGTCTTCCTGAAATACTTGGAAAATTGTTGCTTGCGAAGAGGAACTTATCCGTTAAATTTTTGGAGACCTCCACAAGTATACCGCGCCAGGAAAATTCTTGGTTATGTCAACGCGCCATATTAACCCCAAAAAAGTACCAAACCGCATCAATAAACGAAAAAATGTTAGCAGAAATTGTTGGAGAAAGTGTAAACCTATTCATCTCCAACAGGTTCTGCTAAAAATTTCTACCTTCAATAATGTAGTTGAGCAGGACGATGCCACATTTGAGTTTCTGAATTCATTTATAGCGACTGGTCTCCAGACTCATAAGATCAGACTTAAAGTTGGTGTTCCAATATTGCTAATGCGAAATCTTACTCCGCCAAAACCATGTATCGGAACCCGACTGTGACCGACCGTATGTGCTTTGCAGAGAAATATAATCGAAGCTGAAATTCTCATCGAGTGTGGTGCAGGTAAAACTGCACTCTACTCATCCCTAACAATTTTCCATTTGAGTTCAAACGCACACAGTTTCCTGCGACAACATGCTTTGCGATGACAATAAATAAGTCGCAGGGACAGACGCTGAAAGCCGCTGGTGTTGACCTGAGAACTGGTTGTTTTCACACGTCCAACTTTATAAAACTCTTGTGTTACTGACTGCACGACAGACAACGAACAGCCGAAACTACTGGGCGCAAGAAGCTGAAACTTGGCATGTATGTTTCTTGGGGAGTGCAGGGGAGCACTAAAAGAGGATTTTTGGAAATTCCCCCTCTAAGGGGGTAATACGGGGGTCCACGCAGACAAAGTCGCGAGCGGAGCGCTAGTAATATGGATAAGGTGTTTCTTGGACATACTTAATAAAGACTCCGTTCCTATATCGAAATAAAATATAGAAGAATTTAGCTTTCTAATGGTGATATGTTTAAAATTTTTATTGTAATATTTATTACAAACAAACAAACAAAACATTTATTTAATTACTAGCTGTTGCCCGCGACTTCGTACGCACGGTAAAGTGACTTTTGTATTTGTTTATTTTATGTGTAATCTACACTTCCTTCCAGTGACCGCAAGGTATTATTTATGTGTATATGGGTGTAGGTCTCGGAAGCGCGGGATTCAGTGTTGCGCTTGCGATTGCTTGTTAACCGAGCTTCACGGTCCTCATCGGTTTCCTCCATCGGAAGTAACCTCATCCTATTAGCCAAAGAATTAGTAGATCTTTGCTCTTAGCTGACCTAGAGCCTTGCAATAAATTACTTTTTTTTCTAGGTATTCCAAATAACAATAATCGTAATCAAATCACAATAATCAATGTCCGTTTTCCAACAATTCAAATTGATCTACAAATCAATAAATCGAAATCTAATTCAAGTATAGTTTACGTATTTTTAATTCATTAAAATCACAATAACTGAGTTTTCTCAGGGTGTCAGCCGTCAAGAGTAAGCAATTTAATATAGTCCCACACTTCTGTCTGTTCCGGTAACAGCCGTGCGTGGCAGAGGAGCCACTTGCAATACGAAATTACTTAGCTGTCAAAATGGACTGTCCTGTCGTATGAAAACTGTTTTAGTTCCAAAGATTATCACTGCAACAGAAAAGCACGTAAGAAGCCATCATGTTAGTAGCTTTGTAGTGATAACAAACTGTAAAGTTTTTTTTATTTTTTTATTGATTGATAGGCAAGCGCTTGTCCGCTATCACGCCCCTAAGCGTTCGTTGATGCGATCTACGATGAATCGCGCTTGCCTAATGCCATATTCTGTGCTAATGCTGCGTACACACCGGACCAACAAAGGCCAACGAACGCCATTAAAGAGGTTCTGTTTTCCCCTCCGTCTCAATCAGATGATCAGAAACTCCGAATGTGAACTGGAATCGCTCCCAGTAATCCATTACCTAGCTTTAGATTGATTTTCGAAGGCCAGAAACGTGAAGCGAGCAATGCCTGATGTCGTTCGTAGGCGTTCGTGGGGCCCGTACACAGTCTAAAAGGTACCGGTATAAAATATACTAAGAAGAAACCGGTCAAGAGCCAGTTGGACTCGCGCCCCGAGGGTTCCGTACCATCTTTTCTTTTATAAAATAGAAAAAACTACAACTGTGCTTCACCCAAAGCGACCTGCGAGTATGTAGGAAGGAGGACATTTTAAACGTAAAAATGTTTTCATCGGCGTGGCATATTCGTCCGAGAATGAGAGATTTTCTGCCAGCAAATAAAAAAAAAAAAGTTTATTTATTAGCTCGATAGATGGCGCTGACCTGACATATATCTCATCTGATCTGACCTACACTTGTATTTCTAAGTTGTGCAAGAGGGTGCAAGGCCAAAAAAAGTTGACGTTGACGGAAGAAAATAAATGTCAAATAATTCTATTCCTCTTGTTTTGCGTTGCAATACCATACCGACCATACCGCGAGTTGTAGATAAGCCTTTTGTGTGTTTTTGTCCTTCTGCAAGTGTTTTTTTTTAACATTGACCGTCTTAACGTAGACTCCTTGCCAGCAAATTAAAAAAAAGCAGACCCATGTCTGATGAACGCCATCTGTTGAGTTTTTTGGAGCTAACTTTTTTCTTTTTTAATCATCTGTCAGAAAATCCCTCATTCGCAATGTAGAATATTGCAGTTTTTTGTCAGCTCCATCTCTTGACCGATAGTGGAACTAATATAATTTTTGTTGATGATTTCTGAAAAAGTTTACTATTTAGAGACATAGTTTTATTTTTCCTGTAATCTTTACATAAACTTCTACTTATATCCTAAAATAATTTCAGATTTTTCTCTATGCAAACTTCAGAAATAAGGGATGGTATTTTTTTACATAATAATTTAAATTAAATTTTCATCATAATTCAAAAAATATTGAGAGTGTGCAAGCAGCGCTCAATTATATGATACCCTATTTATGCCCTAGTAGCCGCACCTCAAATTTTTAAGGCCCCCTTTCAGCCCCTATTGAAGAAAAAATATAAATATTTTTTCACTTCTCATGCTCGTAAAGTTCGTGTTTATGTTGGGTATAGGCTGCATAAACTCGCTTCTTATGATCGCTTTTTATGATCTAGTGCATAAAGTAAAATCTTCGTCTAAGTCTCAATTTCTAAGACAAAGGTCGTCATGTAAACAGTTACACACGCAATTAAACTTCGTTAAATAAACTTGTTATTTCATTCTATTTCTTCAATTTTGTACTATAATCCTTGTTAAATTACTAAATTAATAAAACTAGGCTAAAGTAATAGTTTTCTAAGAAATAAGTATTTCAAGAGCATTATGGACTACGATCAATGCTAAAATCACTGTGCTGCCACCGCCACGTATAAAAAAAAACAAAAAGAAAGTCTTCCCGCCAATATGGCGAAGTCTTTATTTTTTCTTTTTTGCAATATTGTTATTTATTTTCCTCACACTCGAAGTGAAAAGCAGAGTGTATAACTCGTACATAAAACCCATTTTACCCTCGAATTGACTATCCACCCTTGCCTACGGCTCGGGTGGATATATACGTCTCGGGTAAAATGGTACGTTTTATGCACTTGTTGTACAATCTACTATTATTTGTCTCTTATTTGCAAAATAGTTGGGCAAACGTCGTCTAAAACTATTCCAAATTTCAAGTTGATATTATTAGTAGTTCTCGAGATATCCAGCTGTGACAGACAGACAGACTTAGTCACACCATTAGGGTTCCTTTTTACCAGTTTGGTTCGGAACCCTAAATATCATCATTATCATTAATTCATTATTTGTCTTAAGCATGGTATTAGGTACATTTTTGAATTATACAAATAATGGAAAATATCCTAAAATTAGTTACTTATATTAGATTGGTTCACTTTTCTCAATAATGGTCATTTTAATCATTCTAGCGGCATTTTGGGTAACATTTGGGCAAATGTGTTTTTTTTACTAATTCGGACCTGCTGAACACGAATTTCGATGTTGGCACCCTCAAATTTTGACCGGAAGCTCAGAATTCAAAATGGCGGAGGTTTTCTTAATATAGTATTAACTAGCTTTCTGCCCCGCGACTAAATGAGTTTTCCCGTGGGAATGAGGTATTTTCCCTTGGTAAAATGTAGCATTTGTGTTTATCCAGGGTATAGTCCATCTGTGTGTTAAATTTTATCAATATCCGTTCAGCCGTTTTGGCGTGAAAGAGGAACAAACATACAAATTGACACACATTCGCATTTATAATATTATAAGTGTGATGGCGTGAAAGAGGAACAAACAAACAAACTGACATACTTTCGCATTTATAATACTATTCGTGTGATATGTGATATTGCCACTCCTGAGGCCGATTTTTTTATCTAAGCTTGTATCCGGGCCAAGAAACTATAAAGAACAAACTGTTTGTTTTGTTTGCGTTGTGTTGTGGGAATCTTGTCGCAGTTTAGAAAATCATAAGTTGTTTGTGTTTAGTGCAATAACTGTTCTATAATGTTTCTTTAATATTGTGTCTGAAAGTGGTAACATTAGTTATGGTTTGTAAAGCCGGGCGACCCATCAACCTTCCTCAAATTTTGAAGCACGAACTTTTGCCAACACCTCCTTCTCTGACTGATGAAGATGGAAATTTACGAAGTGGAGATAAATCTGCACTAGCATCGATTCTCAAAGCCAACGTTAATTGCCCCACAGACGTATGTTTGAGACCAGAGGATTCTCATTTGATCACTGACGGCATGGCAATGATCAATGCTTTTCAAAGGCCACCGAAATGCATAACATTCGGAGACTATACGAGAGTTGTGGAAGTACACATCCGGGTCTACACTACGCGATATTCAAAAATCCACGTTGTGTTCAACAGGAATATTTAACATTCTAAATTATGTCTTCCTCTTTTCTTTGATTAATGTTACTGTAGGTATTTTTTTATATTTTCGGTATAACCCCAAGTCGGTCAAATCCGCCACCCGCATGAAACGTTCGAAGAACACAACACCAGTGCGTCGTGTGATAGAAAATGTACACTTACCTCAGGTTTGGAAGAATTTCCTTTGTCTGGAAGAAAACAAAACCAACCCAAGTAATTGACTTTGTACAAGCTACCTTTGATGGGGTTGAACCAGTAATCGCCGGAGGCTTTAAAGAATGAAGGAAGGTTTTATCTAACCAAACAACACCAATTTCCTCCCTCGAAACTTCTCAGGAGGAAGCAGACACACGTATGGCTCTGCACGCAGTGGCAAGTACTGCAAAACAAATTGTTGTGTCTGCTAGAGACACAGATGTCTTTCTGTTGCTCCTGTCTGTATCACTTCAACAAAATACCTGCAAATGAAGTATGGTTGGTTAATGAGTGGAAATGCCAGAGAGTTTTTGTACTTGTTTATGACGTAGGTACATAGCAAACTACAGGAGGGACTAGTGAAGAGTATACTGGCCTTTCACGCAATCACCGGAAGTGATGTCACATCATACGTAGCTTCCATTACAAAACCAGCAGTTTTTAAAGTATTTCAAAAACACTATTCTCTGTTTGTCCTCACTTGGCAACGTACCTCTCAGGGAAGCGGCTGTATCTTCTGCAGAAATATTTCTGAGAAAGTTGTACAAGGTTTGTATTACTAGTAAATGCACGTCATGGCATGGCATCTCTTACACCGACCAGCGCAGCGCTTTTGGAGCATATTAAATGAAGTCACTACTAAACATCAGTGTAGGAGAACACTCACCTGCCTGACCCCGTCCTGTCACCAATACTGCTGATGGAAGGAAGAAACAGACGGCTACATCACCATTCTCACCACGCTCGAAGCCATTTCAAAAGCTGCTACAGATATTGTTCTTTGCGGTTGCAAAAAAGATTGTGTCACTAAACTTTTTAAATGCCGCAAGGCTAAATTAATTTACACGTCAATGTGTTTTATATTTAAAAATATGATGATGATGAGGATGATGATTAAATGATTAGTGTAATCAAGTCTAGTATTATTACTAAAAAGATAAATAATGTCTATGCAATATCATATATCAAGACATGAATTTTGCCAAATGTAAGGACAACATTTTATGTTTTCGCAGTATTTTTTCGTTCTAAAACGGTTAACTAGTTGTTTAAACACTCTGTAATAATTATAATCCTATTCTTCGACAAATAAAACCCGATTCACAATCTTAAAATGAAAAATGTCGGCCCGAGTCGTAAAATTGAGATAATATTCACCATCACAGACGCCATTTTGAATTCTGAACTTCCGGTCGAAATTCGGGAGTGCCAACATCGAAATTCGTGTTCAGCAGGTCCGAATTAGTAATAAAAACACATTTGGCCAAATGTTACCCAAAATGCCGCTAGAATTGTAATTCGTCAAAAAGTGAACCAGTCTATATGTCTAAGTAATATAACAGAAAAGTAATATAACAAAAAAACTTTTACAAACTTTTGATCTAGAATCAAAAAATTTGGCAAACTTCAGATCTTACAGTACAAATAAAGGTAAAAAAATAATGGTAATTTATAGTTTAATCACTAAAAAAACTAATACAAACTTAATATCTAATACAAACTTATCCCAAAGGCTGGTAAGAAGGACTATTCACAGGCAAAGTCCTTCAGACCAATAAGCCTTACCTCCTTCCTACTCAAGAGTATGGAAAAGGTTATTGACGAATGCATCAGGGATGGACCTCTACGGGACAGTCCCCTGCATCCGAAGCAACACGCTTACCGAAAAGGAAAATCCACAGAGACTGCTCTGCTAGAACTAACAGACAGGATCGAAAGGGCTTTGGAAGACAAACAGATAGCCCTATGTGCTTTCCTTGATATTGAAGGAGCTTTCGATAACGTCACCATAGACGCCCTTTCCAAAGGAATGAGAGCGAAAGGGATTGACGAAACAACTACCCGTTGGATCGAATCTATGCTTCTCAATAGAACTATCAGTGTAACTTTACACGGAACCACAAAGAGCTTCAAAACAACTAAAGGCTGCCCACAAGGAGGCGTGTTATCGCCACTTTTATGGCTGCTTGTAGTTGACCAATTGCTGGTGGAAGCCTCTAAAAGAGATTTAGATGTACAGAGCTATGCTGATGATGTGGTGGCTTGTGTTATCGGCCCCTGTCAAAGCACGGTATCATCTATACTACAAAGATCTCTAAACACCATTAACAAATGGTGCACAGAGAACAATTTATCGGTCAACCCGAGCAAAACTACAATAGTCCCCTTTACTAGAAAGCGAAAGTTGGATAAACTTGCAACGCCCATCATAAAGGGGACTCCCATACCATTCTCCAATGAAGTCAAATACTTGGGCGTAATCATCGACCAGAAACTGACTTGGAATGCTCACATTAACAATGTGATCCAAAAGGCTAAAATAGCTTTAGGAATATGCTGTCGCTTAGCAGGGACGAAATGGGGCCTAAACCCCAAAATAGCCCTGTGGATGTATACCGCTATAGTCAGGCCGATAATAACGTATGCCTGCGTTGTATGGTGGAGGAAAACAACCCAAGTGACAATCATCAATAAACTTAATAGCTTGCAAAGACTAGCATGCCTTATAGCAACAGGGGCCATGTCTACTACCCCAGGAGCTGCTCTAAATGCCCTGCTGAACTTACCGCCACTTCACTTATTTATTGTGAAGGAGGCGAAAGCTGGCATGTATAGAACAAACAGCACTGGCAAAGTAAACTGGCACTCTCAAGCGCTGAGATCTCTACACGAATCAGTGCTTGAACACGAACAACTTGCAATGACAACAGATGTCATGCTTCCACATTGTAATTTCACAAGGAATTACTCAGTGGAACTGCCGAGCAGAGAGGACTGGTCAGACAACCTCATTACCTGCAAGGCTGGAAGTTTGATCTGGTTTACAGACGGCTCCAAAATGGGTGAAAATGTAGGATGTGGGGTATTTGGCGTCAGTCCGAAATTCAGCAAGAGCATGAATCTAGGAAAATACGCCACTATATTCCAAGCGGAGGTATACGCCATTATAGAATGCGCGGAAGCCAACCGTCAACGAAACTACACAAATCAATCAATTCTGATTTTTTCAGATAGCCAGGCAGCTCTTAATGCCTTAAACTCGAATGTCATTAATTCGAAACTGGTAAAAGACTGCGTAAACAAACTGAATGATTTGGGCCAAAGGAATAAAGTTATTCTGAAATGGGTACCAGGTCATTCGGGAATCATTGGCAACGAAAAAGCCGATGAACTTGCAAGGACTGGAGCTCAAGACCATCAGATAGGACCAGAACCTTTCTGTGGTATTTCAAAGAACCAGGCCATGCAACTTCTCAAGAGTAACCTATTTGGCGAATCAAAAAAGCACTGGCTGACACAACCAGGACTGCGACACGCCAAATCCCTTATAGAAGGCTACTCGCAAAGCCGAACTGCCGAACTCCTGGAGCTTAGCAGGACGAACATCTGTGCGATAGTCCGAGCCTTAACCGGCCACTGCAAACTAAACAGGCACCAATTTCACATGAACTTGAGTGACACTGATGTTTGCCGCTACTGTAAACAGGAGAGGGAAACGCCGAGGCACCTTCTGTGTGACTGCTGGCCCCTTATCCACAAGCGCAGTATCCATCTGGGTCGACACAATTTGCGCCCGGAGGAGATTAAAACTCTAAAAGCTAGGAGTATTCTAGACTTCTTGGAAGCCTCCAGGCTAAAAGAGTTACTTTAACCAGGTGGCGAGTCACAATAGATCTTTCAGGTCGCAGTGACTACTTCTCCTACCGGGAGATGCATAGCCCCTTACATTCAAAAATAATAATAATAATACAAACTTGCATTTGTAGTTAATTTCATACAAAATAAGAGTCAGTTTGTCTACGTTTTATAAGATGTCAAGAAATTTTCCCACAATAAAAGGTACCCTATATGTTGAACCAGGTTATAAGTTATTACTACACAAAATTTGGTAAAAAATTCGTCCAGTAGTTTTTGCGTAAAAAGCAAACATACAAACAGTCGTTATCAACGTTTTTTTAAATATAAAGAAATTTTCCCGCAAAAAAAGGTACCCTATATGTTGACCCGGGTTATATATAAGTTATTACTACACAAAATTTGGTAAAAATCCGTCCAGTAGTTTTTGCGTGAAAAGCGAACATACAAACAGACAAACAGACAAAAAATTTATTATCTATCGTTTTGGGGTCTATATCTTTTATCTTATCTTTTAATCTGTCTGTGGTAAAGTTTTTCTTCTGTCAGATCTGCGGATTGCTTTGCTTCCATGCGTTGGTGTTGGTGGTGTTTTGTAAGCGTATTCGTTTTTCTTGATAATTTGATTGAAACCTGGCATTGAATACTCCGTTAATGGGGAGAAACGTACAAAGCTTTTTGTAGATGGCATTTTTGTGGTTGGAGCATGGATTGGAGTCATAAAGCTCGATTTCTACCTAATCTATGGGATAATAATATACTCTTTGTCTAATTTGACATTTACAGTGCCACAATCTTTTCTGTTCCGGTCAAGTTCCGGTGGCCAAAATGTGAAACTATCTAGCGTGTTTTTTTTAATGTCATTCTGCTGTCAAGTTGATGTCCAACCATAGCGCTGCTGGCGGCTGAAGGTCTTAGAAGTCAGGGCCGGTTAAATTTCTACAGAAAAAAGAAAGAAGTACATAGCGCCGTTGTCACCGGAACAGAAAAAATTGTGCCACTGTAGTACGTAGTGGCCCTTTAGTGGCTGTCTGTTGTCTCTTAAGACCATACGTTTTGTTTCAAAGTGTAGGTGAGACGGAAGACAGCCACAGTGCCACAAAAAAGTGTTAGTAATACTTGCCTCAGTTACTTCAGTATTTCGTCTAAGCTCTTTGTCACAGAATATAATTAACGTCTTTGTTACATATTAGTCCACCTATTAGGCGCCCATTAGACGGTAGGTTTTGCTGTCAGTTTGATATCAGTCACGATTCTTTTAGCCAATCAAAATGAACCATTCATAACGATGCCCGTAGTTCCTCTATACCGATTAGTTAGATAGTCATGACGTCATGAGTGATGGAATTGACTGATGGTTGAATGACCGTCTAATGTACGCCTTACTACAGACAGACTATTTTCTTTGCTATTTTGGTACTTTTTCGTTTACTTCTTTAGAAAAAGTTAGGTCGCTATAGTGGAGTAGCGCCATCTAGAGGGCCCAATATTGAACCTTGGGGGACGCCCATATTAATGGGGGCTCCAGCAGATGCAGTGTTATTAACAACTACTTTCTGATTTCTTTTACACAAATATGATTGCATAAGGTTTACTGATTTACTAGATCCACCATAATATTCTAAATTCTTTTAAAGTGTGATGATCAACGCAATCAAAAGCTTTAGATCACAGAATACACCAATTACATCTTGCTTGCCCTCACAAACGATGATGTGGACCCATATTGCATCGAAAATGTTAGTAGGTTGATAACTTATCAGAATCATTCAGTACGGGCGAAACTGCGCGGAATAGCTAGTTATTTATAGTTTTTGTGCCAATCCGTTTTTACTTGACTGTACTTTATATGTGCGCGCGAGTTGACGACAACAAAAATAATTAAAATTGGAAGGTATCAACTTGGTATCAACTCGCGCGCGCTCGTGAGTTTTACACTCGCGAGTTGACGAATAAGTCAAAAGGCGAGCACTTGCTTTATTGGAGTGGTTAGCGCGTTCGGCCTGCGATCGTTGAGGTGTAGCAACTTTTGCAATGGCCAGTCACGCGATTGGTGACCATAAACTTTTTATCTCGAGCTCCTCTGTCCTTCGGAAGGAACGTTAAGCTGATGGTCCCGGTTGCATTTGCAGCCGTTAATACCTACCAATCCGCACTGGGCACGCGTGGTGGGTCATGGCCCGTTCTCCGTATCCATCTATAAGGAAGGCCCAGTGCCCCAGCAGTAGGGACATTAAATAGCTGATGCCCTTTATTGCCAGTAGTCCACCCCACGTTGTCCGTTCAGCTGTTCACTGTTCATTATGTTTCTTATAAACAAGTAGCTTTCCAACCTACATGACGTTATCCCGCGACGGCGGGAATGTGATATTTTTACAGGATAAAAAGTAGCCTATGTTCCTCTCCAAGCTACAAAGTATCTGTGTCCTCGAATATCAGCCAAATCAGTTGAGCCGTTTTGACGTGCAGCAACAAACATCCAAACATCAAAGTGTACGTGTACGGCCAGTGTGCCCCCTCTGGATGAGCGTGGAGCGGGACGGGGCGGGCAGCGTTCAGCCCGTGGCTACGCCGCGACGCTCCGGCCGCTACTCAGGACACCACTATGCGTTAGCATTTGTTTAACATGCGTTAGCATTTGTTAAAAAGTAAAATTGTAATTAATAATTTTACACACTGTTTATATTTTCTTTATTACTTAGACAAATGTATTAATAAATAAATAAATAAATAACTTCTTACATTTACACCAATTATCTAAGCCCATGTTAATGTCATTAAGAAACTGTATCATGGAAAACTTGATTACGGATAAATATATACTTAAATACTTTTTTTTGTAAATACATAATTAATATACATAGTTAACACCCAGACCAAGACAAATAGACATGTTCATGCACACAAATATTTGTCTTGTTCGGGAATTGAACCCGAGACCACTGGCGCAGAAGGTGGGTAGCCTACCTCTGCGCCAAATCAGTCGTCGAAATATAGGAAATGTAGGAAGCTTTAGGTCTTTGTGTAAAATGTGTATTTATGAAATTATGTATAGGACTGTTTGTTTATAACAAATAATAAATAAATAAATTAACGCTGCCCGCCCCGCCCGCCCCGCTCCACGCTCTGCACCCTGGCCGTACATGTGTACGGCCAGGGTGCCCGCTCTGGTTGAGCGTGGAGCGGGGCGGGGCGGGCAGCGTTCAGCCCGTGGTTGCCGACTCTCCGGCCGCTACTCAGGACACCACTATGCGTAAGCATTTGTTTAACTTGAACGCTGCCCGCCCCGCCCCGCCCGACGCTCCACCAGACCGGGCACCCTGGCCGTACACAAGTCTTGACGAGCGACCTTCGCCAATTTAATACCGAGCGTATTAAAGAAGCCATTGAGAGGAACAATGCTACGGATTGACGTGATTTATGGTACGGCGATAGCTTGGGAGCTGGAGAGTGACATAGACTACTTTTATCCTAGAAAAATATCACATTCCCGCGGGATAACGCCATGTAGTCCACGCGGGCGTAGCCGCGGGGGTAAAGCTAGTCAATTATAAAATCAAACGCACTCTTCTTTATAAAAATTCACACTTACAATCAAAATAATGTGAAGTGAAAATCTGGCACCTTGCACTTGCAAACTCATAATGATTGGGTTCTATTCTAACTCGTAAAAGATCAACAACTTGAGGATGATGAAGAAAAATAAAAAGCTAAAAAATTCAGCTATTTATTAATCAACGAACTTATTCGAATTTTACTTTCATACAGTCTTCGTGTGATGCCGCGACACACTTAAAAAAATATTAAATATCATTAACATCTATTATTAATGCTGCGTACACACGGGCCCAATGATCGCCAACTTAGGATATTCAGCGTTGGCTACCGCACGCTTGTTGGCTTTCGAAACATAAGGCACTTGATTCCGTCTCACATTCGTAATACCTCTGCACGCTACGCTCTCTCGCTTCAACTTAAAAGTTCGTTGGCCTTCGGCAACCGTCTAAACTGAATTCGATCTAATTGCTCGATACAGTGTGGGGCAAACTTCTTGAACCATCGTGGTGGGGCGGCGACCAATCACAACTCGCTCAAACCCGTTTTACGAGTTGTGATTGGTTGCTTGCCCTGCCATGATGGTTCAAGAAGTTTGCCTCGAGGTATACCTTTGATATTACTTCCACGCTCGGGATTGCTGGCATACGCCAACGAACGCAAACCGCCCAGACAGGTTCAACGAAAGCCAGCTAAACCCAATCGTTGGCATTCGTTGGGCCGGTGTGTATGCAACATTATAGACATGTACTAAAAAGGGGTGAGTGTAACAAAGAGTACCGTTCGTACTTTTTGTGTAATGTTTGATACAACTATTTTCATGTAATAAATATTCCATAATAAAAATTATAAGGGTGTGAATTAATTCTAATTTCCAAAAACTAAATTAAAATAAAAAAACATGGACCTTGGCCAAATTTTTGGCGCTGGTTAGGTAGCAGACCACCCCACCTACCCTCTTTTTTCGTATGTTCAACGTTCTGCCGAACACCCTGTATAATCATACTAGCGCTTCGCTCGCGAATTCGTCTGCGTGGACACCCTTTTTTATCCCCTTGGAGGGGGAATTTCCAAAAATCCTCTCTTAGTGCTCCTCTACACTCCCCAAGGAACATACATGCCAAATTTCAGCTTCTTGCGCCCAGTAGTTTCAAAAACATTTATTAGCGACATACAAACTAATAGAGAGAAAAACAAGTGATATGAATATTTATGTGATCATTGGAGATACTCACTTGAACGTCACAATGTGTTTTCTTGTTTAATTGGTTTTCCATTGAGTTTTCATTGCACTGTAGTTTAAAATTAAATCAGTAATTAAGTATGAGTTTTGAGACTGATATCTATGTTGTTGTTGCACTCTGATTCAAGGCTATTTTACACGGCATGCTACAAAATTAAAAATGTCGCACATTGTGGCAAGAGTCGTGCGACATGGCAACACCTTGCGTCATGTAGACTGTCGCAGCTTGTATCCAAACACGATGGATAACATGCGATATTTTTGACATAGGCTGCCGCATGCCGCAAATGTTGGATAGGTAACATACCACAAGATGACCTACGCCACAATATGTAGCATGCGGCAATGTCGCACAGTGTTGCTTCGGCATAAATGAGCCTTTATGACCACTACAGCAACGTTAAGTTGTAGCCGCACAACACTGTAGCGCCACTCAAATTCCAGATACATGTAATACATAAGTGCACCTTATTATTTTAAATTATAAGGGAGATATGAAACATCAAATTAACTTCACATGTTTACTCACGATCACGATTGCTGCGCAGTTATGTCCTTCGCACTGAAATATTAATAGAACAATTCTTTTTCTGACTCATTCACATCATGACAAATCCAGTATCCTCATTTTAGGGATTCATACCCCATTGCCCCCGGAGCAGTTTAATATTCTATTTTATTATTTTTGATTCCCCACTAACCCCCCGTTCCGTTTCCAACGTTTAATTTCGCGACTTTATTAATACAATAAATGCAATGTCAAAACGAAGTTTCGAAATGAGGGATTTTTGAGGGACGGAAAAAAAAGGAAAAAGTTAGTTCTAATAATGAAACGAGACAAATAGCGAAGTCGGTGTGACCAGGAATAAACTAAAATGACGAGTTGATAACATTTTGATTTGTTTTCAAATTCGTAGGTAGCAGGTAGGTAGCACTGTCTAATATTTAAACAGTAAAATAACAACGAAGTAACAAAAATATCAGTGAGAACGCAACGTAAATCTACTAGTTGAAGCTTAAGCAATCAAAAAGTGTGTAAAATCCCCGCGCTCGACTGACATGACCTGACAAGCATAGCCTGGCAACGTCGTGCGTGCGTGTTTTTGACCTAACTTCTAGTCTTTTAGACTACTTTTGATCATTTCGTTATTTGCGAGCGCCATCTGTCGCCACTTTAAATCAACTTTTTTTTTTCTTTATAATAGCTGTCAGAAAAATCCCCCATTGTGCAACTCTGTATGTTTGGCCAATGAGAGCGCTCGATTCAATCGGCGCGCCTTGTGTTGTACGAACTCACGAAGACAGTGGCGCCCCCATTTACCGGCTAACTGTCTGAATCTTCGAAAAGACCGTAACCGAACGAATTCACCGCCGCGCGCTCCGTCTGCGCGTCCGTTTTTATAAAGGAAAATTATATTTGGTGTTAAAAACAACTCCCTGTTGAGTCTATCGTGTGTGGGGCATTGTTAAGGCGATACTCGGAAAAAATGTGCTGAAGCGAGATAGCAATGAGAAAACGACGCGCGCGGGAGCGAGACCGATTTTGCAGATTAGGCAAAAAAAACACAAAATCACTTCGTATTAAAAAACTACTGCGATTTAAAAAAAATGCTTCTATACGATCCTCAATATTATTGGTGTCCACTAATTAAACCAATTTCCAATAGTGTAAGTAACCCCATTTAAGAATAATCTTCACTTTTCGTATTTTTTAGAGGTCTTTTCGAAAATAAAAAGTGTCGAGGCAAAATCATAAAATCGTGTTTTTGAAACTATACGATTCTAGATAAAGGTATGAAGAAATATATATCTTAAAACCAGATTTGTAACAACTGTAACCGTCCTATAGTTTTAAAATAAAAAAAGTCCATATTTTTCCGAGTAGCGCCTTAATGGACTATCTTACTATAAATTGTGGCCGGCCGGCTTGTGTCCTAGAAGTAAACAGCGAGAACCATCACGTCTTCAGTTCCTGACGAGCTACTGGTGAGTACTTGCACAAGATATCTCTTTGACCACATATCCAAGTTGTACCGTTTATTTACCGGCGAGTTTTTAAATTTATACTTGATCCAGACCGTACGTAGACTGACATTGCATTCCAAACCAAAACCGCGTTCGTCTATGTACATCCCCTTTATATAGTCCCCATTGCCCCCGATATATTTTTACCAATTACCCCTAATTCATATGCCTAAATTGCACTTATATATTTCTTAACATGTATTTTGGTTCAATAATGTAGAAAATGTCTTTCAAAATATTTAAATTTTCCAGATTTAGCCCGATTTTTAAGACCCTTATCATTGTAACATCTTTTATATTTATTGTAATTTTTTTATATTTATTAAGTTAATGTAAGTAATGCAACTTTTAATGAATTTAAAAAATATATTATTATTATAAATTAAAATATTGCATTTAACAACCAGAACTTATAGCCGTTATCGGAAAACCTTCTTCATTTCTTTATTTAGTTGTTATTTTTTTTTGTTGTTTTTTTTGACATTATATTGATGCCACATAAGTTTAAGACAACGTATAATTTATTTATTGTTTTTTTATGTTTCAATTGATCACGTTGGGAAACTATAATAGCTTAAGATTAATTAACTAAAATACTCTGTATAATGTAAATTGTAAATAAGCGGCTGAATTTCGAAATAAATAAAATAAAATTTTATATTTAATATGTTGTTACCATGTTAGTTACTAAGATATTTTTGTGTTTTCCGTGACCACGGCCCCTGGAAAGGTGCCGAAACGTCGGATAAACCAAAAAATCTCAAAAAACAACTAAAATTTAACCATGTTGTTGAATAAATTGCGTGAAAAAATCCGTGAAAGTGTTTTATTTATAAAGATATATTAAGCTAAATAATAAGGATTATGTATATAATATAACAAAAACAGACAAAAGAACCTTTTATTTCACGGCGTTACTGCGACCGACGCACGGTGTGAAATTTGACCTAAGTTGCGGATGTCCTCGGTTTATAGGTAAGTATTTTATTTTGATAGGTTTAAACACAATCAAGCTTACTTACAGTAAAAAAATGTTTAATTTCAGAATTTCTGAATTCTGAATTTTTACTTGATCATTTAATGTCACGATAAAATTATTTTTATTTTTATTCTGGTTACTATTATACAAGTATAGTATTATATTATCTGTGCTATTATCAACCTCTACCTAGGAAAAATAAATATAAAAAATTATGTTACAATAGATATTCGGCAAAGTTTGCAAGTCTCTAACTACACACTACTATTTCCTGCAGCCCGAATTTAGAACCCGACTTTTAAGCCTGGGGTCGACTAGGCACGCCGAACAGAGTCGAATCGAATCGCAGAAAGTCGTGTCCATTAAAAACGAACCACGGCGCGCCGAATTCTTCGTCTCTGATGGACGCAGCTTCATAGAAATTATATAGCAAGCGACTTTTTGCGACTCGATTCGGCTCTGCTCAGCGCGTTTAAATAATAAACTTAAGTAATAAAAATGAAGATGTAGAGCATCAAAATAATTTTGTAAGTACCTACTCACTTTTGAATAAGAGTCACTTCCAATGCCCTAAATAAGAAGAATTAACAAATTAATATGATAATGGATACCATCACATACTTAAAACGTATGTATGTGTAAAAGTAGAATTCTGATGTCGGCTACCGTGACGGGTCGCGCGGGGATATTTGTACAACTTAATTTAAAACTAAAGTTTATTATGAAAACAGTTATGATAATCTTATGATTTGTAATTTAATTAAAATAAAAAATCGTTTTTTAAGGAAAATGTTGTTAAAAAATTGTAATCATTTCAATAGTGGCTATACTTACTACGCAGGCTGATTTTGGACCATAGCACTAAAAAAAAAACAATAAGTGTATCGGTTCGAACCGGGCACCGGACGACAACTGGGTGCTACCATCAACTTTAAGACAGCGATTCAAAAATAGCGCGATGCAGAATAGATTCCTAAAATGAATTGCTTTCTTTCGTACTCTGACCTTCTAAAAACTGGATCGCAAATGAATTGCTAAATGTTAATGACCGAACGATTTGTGTCCTTTTTCTTATACCCGTCTCTTTCACTCGATTCTGTCATGCCCGGAGAGTGAGAGGGACGGGTATAACCTGCAGGTGTCATGTTAGCTTGGCCGAGTTATAAGTCAAATAAGAGTTGATGACAGCTCAGCGGCTGTGAAATGTCATTGAATGATCACTGAATCGCTGTCATTGATATTAAGCTGTCGTGGAACGAATAAGCGAAGCAGTTCAGTTTAGGTCCTAAACAAAACAGCAATAACAGTTGATGGTAGGCACCCAGCAAGCGTTTAACTACCTCCGTGATTCCCGGTCGGGTAAATATTAAAAACGAGCTTTTCCACTCATTTATTTTTTCTAATAAAGTCCTTCTCCGTGCAGTTAGTCTAGTCAACAAGTTCAAAAATAGAGATAAAGCTCCTAAAAATATGAGCGATACGGTAGCTCATTGGATTCTGACCCGCGTTTGGTGTGCTCAAGCCTTTACACAACAAAAAAAGTATTTAGCGAAATCAATCCAGCCGTTCAAGAGTGATGCCGTGAAGGAAAATTATTGATGGGGAAATAGGGATAGTACAATAAAATTATTAATGTTTGTTATAAGATGTCTCATTTAGAGTTTTATGTAAAAGAACGTTTTCCTATAAGTATCAAGATTGTGGATTTAAAATTTACTACAAGCACTAAGTATCTAGCACAACGTAGGTAAGTTCTTTAAGATACTATGTAGATAACGGACAAACATACTCATGAACTTTATTTTATAAAAACATACTTAATATATCAACATAAGAAACGAAATGTTAACACCGAACAGGCAAACGACTAACAATAATAATAATAAATAAATATTATTTTTTCTAACAATCACACCAATTATCTAAGCACATAGTAAATTTCTAAAGAAACTGTGTCTACGTGAACTTGATAACGGATAAATATATACTTAAATATACTTTTTGTTTGTAAATACATAGTTAATATACATAGAAAACACCCAGACCAAAACAAATATACATGTTCATGCACACAAATATTGGTCTCGGGTTGTCTTGTTCGGGAATCGAACCCGAGACCTCTGGCGCAGAAGGCAGGTAGTTTACCCCTGCGCCAAATCGGTCGTCAATACTAACAAAAGTATAATAAACAGTTTAAACAATTATTAATTCCTTACCAATGATTTACAGCTTACTCCGGTACACTGTTTTACAAAAACATGCAGTAAATAAAAAAAAGAGTTTTTTTTTTAATTATTGTAAGATAATATGACATTAAACTTACTATTCCAACACACGATATATGCTTTGCAGCATCTTGTTTACCAGTGCACTGAAAAGTATAATTTAACTCACAAGAAGTATGCATTAGTAAGTAGTTAAATGAAATAAATCATTTTTCGAAACGATAACTTGCAGCAGTTATTTAAGGCGGTACCCTGACCGAAAGTGGCGCTCTCAGAGTTTTTATTAAATAAGTTGCAAATAGAAAAAGGTTTTTAGCTTAGTATTTTTAAAAGGTATCGCTACATTCCCTCATAGTCATTCGTAGAAGTACATAGCAAATGTGTCAAAAACGACCACTTTTAGCACATTTGCTATCTACTTCTAGCAGTGACTACGAGGGAGTGAAATGATAGCGTATAAAAATACTAGACTATCTGCACTAAAAATTCCATAAATGTAATTCCATCTATAGAATTATACATCTATACAAATAAATAAAATTGGAGTGTCTGTAATATTAAAATAACCGCTTTTTACTACATTCTTATGATTATAAATACGGTACATATTACCAAAATAAGATTTTTTATTATTTTTGTCTGTCTGTCTGTCTTTCTGTCTGTCTGTCTGTCTGTCTGTCTGTCTGTCTGTCTGTCTGTCTGTCTGTCTGTCTGTCTGTCTGTCTGTCTGTCTGTCTGTCTGTCTGTCTGTCTGTCTGTCTGTCTGTCTTTCTGTCTGTCTGTCTGTCTGTTTGTTCCGGCTAATCTCTGAAACGGCTGGACCGATTTTGACGGGATTTTCACTAGCAGGTAGCTGATGTAATAAGGAGTAACTTAGGCTACTTTTGACCCCGATATTCCTACGGGAACGAGAACCACGCGGGTGAAACCACGGGCGGCCGTTAGTATTAAATAAAATTAACTGCGGAGCCACTTTCGGTCAGGGTACCTGTGCGATATACACACACATCGTCGTAAAAAGTGTACAGAATGAGTACAAAACAATTTTATTATTATTTACCGTTGCATGACAGTTATTCCCAACACACTAAAAATAATTTACAAGAATATTAATGCAAAGTAAATACATACATAAAAGATCTTTCTATAATACACGGTATTTTTTTTTATCACCCCGGATAGGCTTCCATCACAGTGCTGCGGTTTCCGCTCCGGTGGACGGATGCGGCGTGAGTTTGTTATACACTGCGGATTTGTATGCACATCAAGATTATACAGCCATAGTTAAGAAGCGCACTACCACAGAACATTGAAAGTAGAAAAAAATCTTTCCGTGTTCTGTGCGCACTACTTCGATCATATAAACCCTAGATACACAGTTCCATACTAAATGCGCTTGAAAAAGTGATTCCAACAGCGCTGTCATTAGTAGTTATACTTATAGATATTTCGATTCCGAATACTGCTGTCACCACATTTGATATTCGACCCTAAGCAACAGTTATTGGATATAAATTCGGTCGGCATGGTAGTACTTACGATCTTATTACATGGAAAGCTCAGATGGTCGGCCGACGCTTGAACAGCGAATCCCGTTTCGTCATGTTTACATCTCTGTCTTACTAACGCAAATAGAAGAATGGGTTGCGCGGCAAGGAATATTGCAATATTTTAGTATAAATAATGAAATTATGATAGTTTCAGATACTGACTGAAAATATTATATTACATCTCTGAACATCAGGATGGCGGGTGTACTTCTCAGATTAGCTTAAATTTATTGTAGATATTTGGTACCTTTTGTGTACCTTTACGTACCTCTTTTAAAATTCTGTGTACCTCCGTTTTTACTAAGATATTCAATTCGCTAGGAACACCCGCGGACCTGACGTCAGGTCCGCGGGTGTATTTGAAACCAATGAGTGTATGGTAATGAGTTTGTGTACAGATTTGGTACCTTCTGTGTACCTGCAGAAACATGTATTAGTGTACGGTCTCATCACCGTACATTTTTGCTGATACCGCGATACACTTTGGGTCGCGCGTCATCACATAATCTACTTAATTATTAACATTTATTTTATTTAATAGTACGCAAAAACGCTTACACCGAACGGTCGAGAAAAGAGTTTACCTATAACTTAATTACGCAATATTGTTTAAACTAAATAAATATACTACTATTAACTTCGGGTTTTCTCTCCAACTGTGTACTCCAACTACAACTAATATCATCTGCAAAGTGTGCGTAGTCAAACTGGCTCGTACATTTTTATGGTCCTTCGAGAGTTAGAAGTGTTTTGTGTTCCTGTGAAATCCTTGAAGTAAGGCGAATCGGTTGCTTTGCTGGCCTCCCACAAGCGGGTCTCACCAGCGTAATCGAAACGAGTCTGCACTACTGTCACGGAGGTATCAGTGCACGAAATACTGACGACCAACGATACTGAGATCTACAGCCTCAGCTTACGAAGATCAACTTTGAACTTTGTGTTAAACTAACACGCTACAAGCTTCGTCTCTTACAACGTAAACTACGTGTGAGGGGTACCTGCTACTACCAACAACAAGATGGATAAACTACAACTGCAAGAATCATGTTTCGAAAACATCAAAACTTTGTGTACAAACTACAAGAAGGATTCGAAAGCTCGGAAGACGGAAGACTACCTTACCAAACGCATGGCATCTCTTGAAGCTCAATGGTTAGATTTTGATGAACGACACAAAATTCTTCTGCGAGAAATTGCTGACAAGAATATAACATACTTCACGGACAACATATTTGAAAAAACCAAGAGCTTATACGAAACAACTATGAGTGACATGCGAGTTTTACTGCAACAATCTACCAGGGAGGTTAAGTTTGATATATCGGGATTAGTAAACGAAGATTCCTCAGAAACAACAAGAACTTTGCTTGTCAAACAAGAAAATAACTTTAAAGCTATCGACAGAGCTTTGTCAAAGATCGACTTAAAGAAAACTGTTGAAAAATGGGAGTTAGAAGATCACTTATCTATACTAAAATCCAAATGGGAGCTTATTGAGAAATACCATTGGGATATCGAGTCATCTTTGAAGGGTGAAAGTAGTGAAAGGTATTACGCTACTTTTGTTGAGATCGAAGACAAGTATGATGAAATGAAGAAGATGCTTAATAGTAGAATTTGGTCAACTGGACACTACGAAAGGTCAACGCCCCGTATCGAGGTACCGGAATTTTCTGGAAGCTATACACAATGGAATTCGTTTAAAGATCTTTTCTTAGAAACCATCCACAACAACCCGATGATTAATAAAGCTCAGAAGATGCAACATCTCAAAACCAGGTTACGTGGTGAAGCCGAGAGATTGGTCCAGCATCTGAACATAAGTGCAGAAAACTATTCATCATGCTGGGAAATACTTCTACAGCGTTATGATAACACGAGGCTGCAATTTACGTCATACGTCAACACCCTGCTTAACTTACCTACCATTCAACAACCCGATGCCCACAACCTGAAACGAATGCACGACGTCATCAATGAATGTTTGAACGGACTTTCAAATATACAAGTTGACACAGCGAGCTGGGATCCACTGATCGTTCATCTTATGACTTTGAAACTTGACTCAAACACCCTCAACGAATACGTGAAGGAGCTTCCAAACCATCGGGATCTGCCAAACTTACATGATTTTCTTTACTTCCTGGAGAGCAAGTTTATGGCGTATGAAAGCCTGAAAACTGCGAAAAAAGAACCCATCAAGCCTACAACGAACTTTGCCAGTCCGAGAACTTTCAACAAGAACTTTCAAAGAAAAACCAATACTTATCAGCATCCTAAAAGATATGATCATTCAAAAGTATATCATGCCACATACGGCCAATGCCCTTTATGCGAAGAAAATCACGTGTTAATGCAATGTACACGTTTTATCGAAATGGACACAGCGCAGCGAGCGAATATAGTTGCAAAACTGCATGTGTGCAAAAACTGTTTATTTAGTCATGGAAACAAAGAATGTCTATCGACTAAGAAATGCAAAGAGTGCAATTCCAACCATCATACATTATTACACAATTCGAATGTAAACAAACCGTCTGAAAATAAAACTAACTATAAAAAGTACTCAAGCCAGCGCCCGACTTCGTCTACTTCGCAAACCCTACAACAACAACAGAGTTCTAATCACCTACAAGGGGATGACTTAGAAGTTTTGTTGCCGACTGTACAACTTAATGTATTATCCGCAGATGGGACATACGTCACACTTCGAGCTTTGTTGGATCAAGGTTCGCAAGTTAACTTGATCACTCAGAACGCCGCACAACTACTAAGGCTACCTAGGCAGCATCTGAATGCTACGGTGACCGGAGTGGGTTCTGTAACTGGAAGCTGTAAAGGTCAACTACAGCTTACTTGCAAGTCTATACATTCAGATTACTCACTGAATGTTCAAGCTTTAATTATGAACAAACTAACTAATAACTTACCTAACTCAACATTCAGAAGAGGCGACTGGTCACATCTTGAAAACTTAAAACTTGCAGACCCACAATACAACGTTGCAAACCCAATAGAGCTTTTACTGGGGGCAGATATCTACTCAGAAGTTATCCTGGATGGAGTCCTGAAAGGCAGTCAACTTCAATCACCCATTGCACAACAAACCAAGCTGGGGTGGATTTTATGCGGAAAGTTAAAAACTTACAACTGTCACGTGACTTTAATCGATTTGAAAGAACTTACGAAGTTTTGGGAACATGAAGATATTAACCCCGGCAAGGATGACACTTCTGCAGACGATCAATGTGAAGCATACTATTCGCAAACTGTTCAACGAGCTTCGGATGGGAAATACGTAGTGAAGATGCCGTTCGTAACTGACTTTGAGAAAAAGCTCGGGAACTCTAGATCTGTAGCTGTGTCACAATACTTACAACTTGAAAAAAGGCTCGAGCGTAACGAAAAACTGAAAAAAATGTACAAAGACTTCATAAAGGAATATATCGAACTTAATCACATGAAACCAGCCACTGGGTTACAGCCTACAAGACCGCAATGTTTTCTTCCTCATCATGCTGTAATAAAGGAAGGCTCGTCGACTACGAAGCTTAGAACCGTATTTAACGCATCTCAAAAAACTTCAACTGGTTACAGCTTAAACAGTTTACAAGAAAAGGGTCCAAACCTACAAAAGGAAATAGTCACTCTGATTATCATGTGGCGAACCTTTAAATACGTTTTCACAGCTGACGTGGAGAAAATGTACCGATGCATATGGCTGGCTGAGGAACAACAACCCTTACAAAAGATCATCTGGCGTGACGCACCTGGACAACCCCTACAAGAATACCAACTTCAGACTATTACTTACGGAATGAAAAGCGCACCCTGGTTGGCTCTGCGAACACTGCAGCAGTTAGCTAACGATGATGGTCATCTCTATCCCGACGCAGCTGATGTGCTACGTAACAACTTTTTCGTCGATGACGTACTGTATGGCCATAGTACGCTCGAGGGCGTTTTGAAACTACAAAAAGATTTACTTACCCTGATGAAAGGAGGTGGAATGAACTTACGAAAATGGTTATCGAATGATCCTGCTGTACTGAAAAATCTGGAAGAGAATCAAATTTCAACACAGAATGTATTTGATTTCAAAAGTGAAGAATCGACAAAAACGCTCGGTCTCGGTTGGAATCCGAAAACCGACACATTTTTATTTAACTGGGACTTACAACCCTCTAACGAGCGGACGCTAACTAAACGACAACTACTGTCCGAAATTTCGAAGCTTTATGATCCCTTGGGATGGTTGTCACCCATAACTGTGTCAGCAAAACTACTTTTCCAAAAAGTGTGGATGAATCATAATATTGGATGGGATGGAATACTTCCAACAGATATACAAAATGAATGGATTAACTTAAAACTTGAGTTACCAGTAATAAGAAACATGAAGCTAAACAGGTGGATCGGTGGCACACGCCAAGACATACAATTACTCGGCTTTTGTGACGCAAGCGAAAAGGCATACTCCTGTGTCGTTTATAGCCGCGTTATCAACGAACGGGGAACACCTACTATTACACTACTAACTGCGAAGACTAGGGTTGCCCCCTTATCACAAAAACTTACATTACCGAGAAGCGAACTAAGTGGAGCTTTACTTTTGGCTAAACTAATAGAAAAAGTTAAGGATTCGCTACCAGGATATAATATTACCATTCAAGCATGGAGCGACTCTCAAGTTGTATTGGCGTGGTTACAAGGTGAAACAACTAAATGGGAAAGATATGTAGCCAATCGGGTCACAAAAATAAAGCTAGTGATCCCGGCTGAACTATGGCACTACGTTCCATCTCAACAAAACCCTGCAGACTGCGCATCCAGAGGAATGCATCCTAAAAAACTAGCTGACTTCGATCTTTGGTGGAATGGTCCAGAATTCCTCAAACTACATCAGGAGCAACAAGAAACCATAACTTGTTTATTTACAACTCAAACAGACGTCGCTAAATCTGAGTCGACAGCCCTAGCCGACAAATGGAAAAATAATTTTATTTATGAATTGTTAAATAATCGCAGTTCGTTGACACAGATACAGAGAATTGTAGCTTGGATTTTGCGCTTCGTCGGGAAAATTCGCTGTATTACGAAACAATACACGCCGTACCTAACTTCGATAGATATTGCAAACGCAAATGACAAAATTATTTCATTTGTACAGAAATCTCAACTGAGTGACGATTACAAACGCCTTCTCAAGATGGAGCCTGTTACAAATAAGAGTTCAATCTTTAAACTCAATCCTTACTTGGACGAAAACAACATTATTCGCGTCGGTGGAAGACTCAGCAACTCAAGCTTACCATTTGAAACCAAACACCCGGTTGTTCTTCCGCATAAAGGACGTTTTACTCAACTGCTGATCGAACAAGCCCACATTAAGATGCTGCATGGTGGTGCTCGACTTGTTTTGGCACATATAAGGCAAAGATATTGGATAGTTGGAGGGAACCGAGCCGTCAAATCGCAACTACGTAACTGCGTCCAGTGTCATCGCTACAAAGCAAGTCAAACTAATCAACTGATGGGAGAGCTGCCACCGTCTCGAGTGAATCCGACAAGACCTTTCACCAATACTGGGGTCGACTTCACCGGCCACGTGGAGGTCAAACTGAATAAAGGAAGGGGGGTCCGAACGTCAAAAGGATACATAGCCATCTTTGTATGCATGGCCACTAAAGCTGTGCATATTGAACTAGTATCGGACCTGAGTGCAGAAACTTTTATAAGTGCATTCCAACGGATGTGTGCTAGACGCGGCACCCCGAAACATGTTTATTCTGACTGCGGAACAAACTTTGTCGGTGCCTCTAATCTGTTACGCACTGAATTTGAGGATTACCAACAACTACTGTCTCCAGAGTTCTTTGATGAGATTGCAAAACTAGAAGTGGAGTGGCATTTTAACGCTCCCGCCTGGCCCAGCGGGGGGGGGGTTGTGGGAGGCTAGTGTGAAGTCCCTAAAGATACATTTGCGTCGAGTACTCGGTGACCAGAAGCTCACGTTCGAGGAATTCACAACGCTGCTAAACAAGATCGAAGCCTGCATGAACTCGAGACCTCTGTGCCCGCTGAGTGAAGATCCTGAGGAGTTTTATAACTACTTAACTCCCGGTCACTTTCTCACCGGGGGCCCGACAACTTCGTTGCCAAGGTCTGATTACACAGACATAAACAACATCGATATTAGGCGCCGCTGGCAACTTACGGAGCACATGTACCAACAATTCTGGAAAAACTGGAGCAGCGACTACTTAACTCAACTACAAACTCGTGCTAAATGGAATACACCGAAGGCAAATATTAAAGAGGGTGATATCGTGCTGGTCAAAGAAAACAATCTACCACCCGGAAAATGGGCCTTGGGGCGCGTTACACAACTACATCCTGGCTCTGATGGCTACGTTCGGGTAACCACACTCAAGACACAGACTGGAACGTTCAAAAGGCCTATCGTAAAACTAGCCCCGCTGCCATTACATGTTAACAACACAAATGACCAGAAAACTAACGAAACGGAAGAAAGAGGAAAAAAGACCCAATCAAAAACTAAGAAGAAAACGGGAAAAACACGACTGTCCGTATTGTTTACAACTTTGTTTACAATGGGTCTCATGGTAACTAGCGCTCGCGCCCAAACATACGTTACTAACGCGCACGCGACACCGGCTCAGATTACCTACATAGAACCCGCGCGCCCAATTTACTACGACACTATTGGGAAGATACAAACAATACATGACGAATGGATACTACTCATGTATTACAACTTAACTAACTATTTTGATGGATTACAACGAGTGCAAAACTACTTGGATGGCATCAGCAACTTATGTGAAAAAACTGATCCTCGATACTGCAAGCCAACCCTGGAACAACTATATCACGAATTGAATATGATCAACCACTACAACAGTATCCTGCTGACTCCACAAAAACACCTGACTTACCGGAAAAAACGTGGACTTTTCAACGGAGGGGGCTCAATAGCAAACAGTTTATTTGGATTATTAGATCAAAGTTTTGCTGATAAATATCACAATGACATAGAGTCCATACAAAACAATGAAAAACATTTACTTAGTTTGTTGAGAAATCAGACATCGATTGTGGAACTGCAAAACGACATTTTAAAGACGAGCGAGAATAACATAAACCGCCAACTTAATTTATTAGATAATTTCGTTAACCAGACGGAATCGAACCTGGCACGCATAGAATCAGAAATAGAAATTGCTATGGCCACGAGCTACTTTAGCTCGGAATCGCTCGCTTGTTATCTACTGATTAACAACTTGAAGAAAATGCAAGATTTATTTTTCAACACTTTGACTGATGTTTACAAAGGACAAATAGACGTGCATTTAATAACTCCTGCAAACCTGATGAGGCAGATAACAGAGATTTCCGGAAAATTACCAAGATCACTCTCGATGCCCGTTGAAAACATAAGAGAAGATATAAAAGATTTATACAAACTTATGTACGTAAAAGCACGTGTTACAAAAACTTATTTTCTATTTGAGCTTCATTTGCCACTAACAACGAACGAAGACTTCAAATTATTTCGTGCGATTCCATTACCAGTCACCACTAAAGCAGGAAAAATCGCAATGAAATTGAGTTACGAATACATTGCGGTTGACTTAGAGAAGAGCACGTACGTTTCCCTTAGCGAAGGCGACATGAACTCATGCACACAAATAAAGATTGATAATTTTATTTGTAATAAGAACCTGCCCGTCTCGGATCTACATAACGTTAACGCACCTTGCGAAGCAAAATTGCTGGGTCATCGTTCGGCCTCGCCCTGCGGAATCAAAACAATCGTCTGCAAGGACACATGGATTAAGTTACATGCACCGAACAGCTGGTTGACGATTTGCTGCGAGACTTGTACATTACGAGCTATATGTGAGAATGATATTATGTCATCACATACTATGAATAGTTCCGGGATTGTAACTTTGGCGCAAGGATGCGTTCTACAAACAGAAAATTCGGTCATCCACGCACAAAACCATTACTACAGTAATGTAAAGCTTAACTACAGCTTACCATCCCTGTACTCGCACATAAATAACATCGTGAACGTGAAGCACTACAACTTTAATATGTCACACCTACAACTGTCTGAAGAAGAGCAGAAACTAAAAAAAGTACACGACGAACTTAAGGTTCTTCGCGCTCAAGAGGATCATCTGCCGACGACTATCAGTAACCATGACATCCACCAATATGCCATCTGTTATACTCTGCTGGGTGTGGGCATCATCATCCTCTGCATTTGGGCGCTGAAACGATGTGGACCTATCTCGTGGTTGAAAAAGAAACCTACCACAGTCGAGCAACCTCAGCAACCAGTATATGAAGACATAGAACTGCAAGCTCCACCACCCAATAAGAGACAAGGTCGTGAGGAGAAAGCCAGGACTAAGGCATCTAATGTGGAGCTACGTGATGAACGAACCGGTCGCAAATCTACATACGCTGTGGTCGGAAAAAGGGACATCGCTTTTAAATTTGATGATTGATTTTTTATACTTAACTTATGTTTGTAAGGGTTTCTCTTTATCTCGACAGTTTCATCTTTTCTGGTTGCCAACATGTACGGTCTCATCACCGTACATTTTTGCTGATACCGCGATACACTTTGGGTCGCGCGTCATCACATAATCTACTTAATTATTAACATTTATTTTATTTAATAGTACGCAAAAACGCTTACACCGAACGGTCGAGAAAAGAGTTTACCTATAACTTAATTACGCAATATTGTTTAAACTAAATAAATATACTACTATTAACTTCGGGTTTTCTCTCCAACTGTGTACTCCAACTACAACTAATATCATCTGCAAAGTGTGCGTAGTCAAACTGGCTCGTACAATTAGACTTCCATAATTCGATAAGGTATCGAAGATATTCAATACAATAGGTACACCCGCCAACCCGAGGTTAAGATTTTTCTGAAACCAATGAGTGTATCGTAATGATTTTGAGTACAGATTTGGTACCTTCTGTGTACCTGCAGAAACATGTATTAGACTTCCACATTTCGATAAGGTATCAAAATATTCAATGCGATAGTTTGACCGTTTCCCATCCTGGGCCCTGTTTAACAAACGTTACAATCCTTCTATGAGTAAGTTTAATTAAATTGATATTATTATGTTTCTAGTTTATAATAAAACAGAAATAAAAATAAAACAGAAATAAAAATAAAACAGAAATACATGGTTTAGGTATTTTTTATATTTCCATTTATATGATTTTTTACTGTACCTTACAAGTTGTTATATCACTGCAAGAATTATTTATTTATTAAAAATTTATAAGGTGTACTTAAAAATATAAATTATCTTGAAACAGTGTGACAAAAACCAGAATTAGTTTGTCCGCACACTGGCATTCACCGTCTTACGCTAACATTAATTTAAGCAAAAATAAAAAAATAGTAAACACAATATACAGTTGCGTAATTTTTTTGTTTTTTTTATTTATTTCAATTTACCTACAAAATAATGTATTCGTGATGTGTCAGTTGTTCGTACTTCACAGCGCTGGCAAACCACACACGGATTCCTTTTTGTAAGAACACACAAGGTGATTTGTGGTACTGTTATTTTTTTATATAATATATGACGTTATACAATTTTATTACTTACTATGTATTTATACGTTAGGGTTGTCTACTATTAATGAAAAAAATGACCATTTAATTTATTCTTGATATTTAATGTTGTGATTTGTTTCTTAACCTTTAACTGGTGACATGCGGTCTCACAGGCCGAACGGCGTCAGTGAAACATCATTGCAACCCCTTCCCTGCGCTTCTTTTGTTTCAACGTTCAAGTTAGTAGCGTCCACGCCCTTGATAGCGATAGTTGTGTAATAAAGTCCCAAACCGGTTAGTTACATCGATGTAAAGTTCGGTAGCGATCTTCCAGACCCTATGTCACCACTTACGTGACTTTTTTGAAATTGTCTACCCTGTGTAAGGCGGTTCCTACACTGCACTGCACACCGCTCCGGTTTGTGGTAGTGCGCTTCTTATCTATGTCTGTAGAATCTTGATATGCATATAAAACCCGCAGTGTATGACAAATCAAGCCGCATCTCCGTCCGGTAGTGTGGAAATCGGAGGCAGTGTGATGGAAGTCTTAGACAATAAGTTTTCACACTTAATACTCATTTTCTTTCAACTATTAAGGCATTATTTGTCGTATTCTCAATTGTGCAGAAAATATAATATATTGTCCTTAGAGAACCGACGCAAGTATCTAGAAGTTAGTGTAACACTTTGTTTGTTTGTAATAGATTAACTCAAAAAATACTGAACCGATTTAGAAATATTTAGTGTAATTTATTTTCAAATCAGAATTATACATTCTTTTTGTTATAAAATTAAAAAGTATAGTGTACTAAAAACACTTAAATACTGTTTCAACAGTATAATTAACAACCCTACATGATAATGTATTGGTGACTCTTCTAAACAAAAAAAATATTTTTTAAATTGGCCCATTATTTACGGAGAAATCGGAGAACATAAGTAGTAAAAAGCAAAATGCAGAGCTCCGCTGCGCAGTCCGCTACCGAGCCATTTGACGATACAATGCTAGAAAGTGGTGGGGGGCCTGGCGCAATCAAAGCGCCGAGCGGAAACGCTGCGCTGCGCTGCGCTGCGCTGCGCTGCGCTAGGGAAATGTGTTTCTAGCCATACTAAATGTAAGAAACCGATCGCGCTGCGCTGCGCTGCGCCAGCGAAATGTGTTTCTACCTTCATACATGTTTCTGCAGGTGCACAGAAGGTACCACATCTATACTCAAAACCATTACGATACACTCATCGGTTTCAAAAAAATCCTAACGTCAGGTTGGCGGGTGTACCTATTGTATTGAATATCTTCAATACCTTATCGAATTATGGAAGTCTAATACATGTTTCTGCAGGTACACAGAAGGGACCAAATCTGTACACGAACTCATTACCATACACTCATTGGTTTCAAATACACCCGCGGACCTGACGTCAGGTCCGCGGGTGTACCTAGCGAATTGAATATCTTAGTAAATACGGAGGTACACAGATTTTTAAAAGAGGTACGTAAAGGTACACAGAATGTACCAAATATCTGCAATAAATTTAAGCTAATCTGAGAAGTACACCCGCCATCCTGATGCTCACCTTTTTTTCCTTTTTTCGAATTGTTTTTGCGCATCTTCTTAGCACATTTAGGCATCGTTTCGCCGGGCGGTCAAATGACTACTGAGCCAATTTCGAATTGGGCATTCGTTGGCGGCTTCACTTTCTGTGCGTTTACGCTGTATCTAGGGTTTATATGATCGAAGGCGCACTACCATAAACCGGAGCGGTGTGCGGTGCAGTGTGTGAACCACCTCACTATGTGATCAACACTGAAATCGCGAAAAAAATCAGCTGTTCCATACATTCTGCCGAAATATTTTTGCATTTTTTTTCTCGATTTCTGTATAATTGGTCCCATGATAAAAGTTTGTTTCTTTTCAAGACTAGAATAATCCCTTAAATTATCTGGGGTGATAAAATAATTACTTACCGTGTATAATAATTATAATATTAGCTATTTCGCGTGGTTCTACTCGCGTGGTACCCGGTCCCGTGGGATATCTGTATAACATATTACTTATGTCCTTCTGGAAGTAGCTTTCTAATGGTGAAATATTATTTTTAATAATTTGTTCCAGTAGTTTTTGAAATTGTCCCTTTACAAACAAACAAATAATCAAATATGTATAGACTAATATAGTTATATAACATTGAAACTTACACCTGTAGCACATTTTGCTCCGTTGCACTGAAATATTTTTAGTTTAGAAGTTAATTTTAATATTATAAGGAGGACAGTGCTGTCCCTAATCTATACATATAATAAAACAGAAACGGAAAAAAAGTCTGTACATGGAATATTTTTTTAAAATAATTACTGCTATGTGATGTGTTCAGGATAAAGACCCCAAAACGATAGATAATAAATTTTTTGTCTGTTTGTCTGTTTGTATGCTCGCTTTTCACGCAAAAACTACTGGACGGATTTTTACCAAATTTTGTGTAGTAATAACTTATAACCCGGGTCAACATATAGGGTACCTTTTATTGCGGGAAAATTTCTTTATATAAAAAAAACGTTGATAACGACTGTTTGTATGTTTGCTTTTCACGCAAAAACTACTTGACGGATTTCTACTAAATTTTGTGTATTAATAACTTATAACCTGGGTCAACATATAGGGTACCTTTTATTGCGGGAAAATTTCTTTACATAAAAAAAAACGTTGAAAAACTTATATTTGCGGGCGTCTGTTTGTATGTTTGCTTTTCATGCAAAAACTACTGGACGGATTTTTACCAAATTTTGTGTAGTAATAACTTATAACCTGGTTTAACATATAGGGTACCTTTTATTGTGGGAAAATTTCTTGACATCTTATAAAACGTAGACAAACTGACTCACACTTTGTATGAAATTAACTACAAATGTAAGTTTGTATTAGCTTTTTTAGTGATTAAACTATAAATTACCATAATTTTTTTACCTTTATTTGTACTGTAAGATCTGAAGTTTGCCAAATTTTATTATTCTAGGTCAAAAGTTTGTAAAAGTTTTTTTCTGTGATATTACTTAGACATATAACCAATTTAAGGATATTTTCCATTATTTGTATAATTCAATAATGTACCTAATACCATGCTTAAGACAAATAATGAATTAATGATAATGATGATTTTTAGGGTTCTGAACCAACCTGGTAAAAAGGAACCCTTATGGTGCGACTTAGTCTGTCTGTCTGTCACAGCTGGATATCTCGAGAACTACTGATGATATCAACTTGAAATTTGGAATAGTTTTAGACGACGTTTGCCTTACTATTTTGCAAATAAGAGACAAATAAAAATATTTATATTTTTTCTTCAATAGGGGCTGAAAGGGGGTCTTAAAAATGTGAAGAGCGGCTACTAGGGCATAAAGAGTATCATTTAACAGAGCGCTGCTTGCACACTCTCAATATTTTTTTTTGTTTAAGCCGCATAGTTTTTGAATTATGATGAAAAATGTAAAAAAAATACCCCCCCCCCCCCCTTATTTCCGAAGTTTGCATAGAGAAAAATCTGAAATTATTTTAGGTGATAAGTAGAAGTTTATGTAAAGATTACAGGAAAAATAAAACAATGTCTCTAAATAGTAATTTTTTTCAGAAATCATCAACAAAAATTATATTAGTTCCACTATCGCTCAAGAGATGGAGCTGACCAAAAACTGCAATATTCTACATCGCGAATTCTCGGACGAATATGCCACGCCGATGAAAACATTTTTACGTTTAAAATGTCCTCCTTCCTAAATACTCGCAGGTCGCTTGATATTTGAATTATATTAGACGGATGTTTGGAATTTTATTTGATACAGTAAAGTATTACTAATAGAAAATATAACGGCCGGAAGCACTAGATAAAAGACTGTAAAATAACATAATAGGGCAGAGGTACCCTTTGTGGCCACTTTAAGGAATTTTTGACTTTTAAGCACTTAGTACTAGATGGTCTTAGGTATTTAAGACACCAATTATATCTTAAATTATAGATAATTTATCTAGCTTTAAATGTAAATTTTTCAATTTTTAAAAAGTTAAATAGTTTTTTGTACTTATATAATACAAAATGTGTGAAAGGTGCCAAATGTACCGGTTTTGGCCATTTACTGATAGTTGAACTTTTGTAAGTATTGCGAAAAATCAAAACGAAACCCAGGTAAAATCAATATATTCTAATGCGCTAGAAACCAGTCAATTGGAAAACAACAATTTAATTGTAAAAAACAAAGGTTTATAAAGTATTTCATCCAAAACAAATTTCTTAAAATTTTCATACAAAACATTTTTTCAAACAGAAAATGGAATTTATTGAAAAAATATCTTATGAAGTTATGACATAAGGAATTCTAACGGTTGTTATTATTACCTTAAAATACCTTATTTTAATTGCCTTTATCAGAAATGGCTAAAAGTTGTTAAGAAAACTTTTAGAGCAAAAAGTGGCCAAAACCGGTACAGTGGCCAAAACCGGTACGCCTGCCCTATTTTTCCAAATTTTGAGTACTTGTGGTTTGCGAGTAATCCATAATTTAAAATACCCTATTTTCGGGAAAGATCGCCTTAATTTTGTATCTCTGAAAAATCATGAAGAATACCCAGTAGTTGATCACTATGAGAAATCAAAATAAAAAAAATACTCTTACTTAAGTAGAGTGCCTCCGTGGGGTTTTACCCGCATGGTACCCGTTCCCGTAAGAATATCGGAAAAATATAGACTATTGCCCGAATACTCGTACGCTAATTATCTTTGGGAGCGTCTCAAACATCGCCCCGTCACTTTAAATGTCAAACGTATGAAAGAGATGCCCTGATGTTTGAGACGCTCCCAAAGATGATTTGCGTTCGAGAATTCAGGCGTATGTCACTCAGGAATGTTGTAGTTTTCCACTGGTGTATCAGATTTTTAACTATCATAGATAAAGCACAAAATCAATTCTTTCCTATTGACTTAAGATAGGTCCAAAGCGGACATTGGTTATATAAAAATAATCACTTACCGGTGCATTACAACCTACTCCAGCGCACTGGAAAAACAAAAATTAGTAGTGAATAGAAATAAAGAATAGATAGAATTTGGCAATGATCCTAACTTTGAATCAGTTTTTCGCGGTTTGTTTAAGTAGATATTTGTTTAAATAAAAGAAAGAACAAAAGAAACAACAAAACCGAACTCGCAAGTCGCTCGCAACCCTAACCAGCGGGCGAGCTGTTTGAGGCATTCATAGAAATAGAAACGCTCGCGCGTAGATATTGGGTACAGTTTTGCTTGCATGCGCGAACTCTAGGTTGTTATAACAGTAGGCAAGCGATGACAAAGCAACCGGAATTGGACTTTATTTCCACGCAGAAAGATATTATTTTTATTTGAATGAGCTTGCAGAGTGAGTCTTCTGTGCCTTAGCACTATTATTTAATCTGTGCTTAGGGCTAGGACTCACGACCGCAGAAACAATAAAATTGAAGAACATCACATATCGGTGGGACCTTCCGCGCATCTTATGCCGATATAGCGATATGCCGACATCTTATCCCATAATTTATAGTTATAATCTTTTAAATAATAATCTTCATAGAGTGACCGAGATACGTGACCTGGGGGTTCTCCTAGACAGCGATCTACATTTTACCTCGCATATCAATAAAATCACCGCTAAGGCCTATAGAATGTTAGGGTTTATCTTTCGTCAGGGTTCTGATTTCAAAAATCCTAGCACTCTGGTATTATTGTATAATGCATTTGTAAGATCTTTACTGGAATACTCCTCAACGGCTTGGAATCCTCAATATCAGACGCATATTGACACTATTGAACGTATCCAGAATAAGTACATCAGACGCATGAAATATAAATACCCTAATTTTAGTACGGACATGATAACACCCTTGTGGCTGCGAAGAGAACAACGTGATCAATTCTTTCTTTTTAAAATTATAAACAATATGGTTGAATCGATTTATCTTACCAGTAAGATATTTTATAAATGCAAAAGGTTTTGCTTGAGATCCTCGACAACCTTTGCTCCGCCTTTTTGTCGCACCAATTATGCCAAAAACCGCTTCTCGGTTAGAGCTTGTAGTTCTTATGAGAAGAGCTATCAGCAAATTGATATTTTTTCCCTTAGTTTGTTTAAGTTTAAAAAGAGTATATGTAACAGCTGATCACCGTGTCATTGTTTATATCATTTAACTATGTTTTACAATTTTAATAAGTGTCCAATGGTTTGATTGTAAAAAGGTTTAAGTAGGTACCTATACATATAATTCATTAAATTGTCTAGTGTATCAACTTATGATTTGCATTATTTTCTCTTTGTGGAAACTGTGTTGGCCTTTGAACAATCATAATGCTTTTCAATAATAATGTATTATATAGTGCTGTATGTTTCCCTTATCCAATAAATTCAATCCATTCTATTGCATTGAACGTTGAACGCAAAAGTGAAAATATTGAGCAAGCTTAAATTCTTTCAACGCGATTGAATGTGGTTGAACATTGCCTTTGAATGATTTACTTTTACGTTTACATTGTTCAATTTGGTGGCTTCATCCAAATTGAAAAGCAGAAGTAAACCGTGTAATACCGCCATTAGTATACTTAACAAAATACTTAGGTGATTTTGAAAATGAAGAATGCCTTTTAAAAACTTTAAACTTATAAGACGTCCCGAATGAAGAAGATTACTTTCGTATATTTTTACTAAAACAAAAGTATAATGCAAGTAAGTACAGTGCCACAACCTTTTCTGTGCCGGTGACAGCGGCGCTACGTACGTTTTTCTTTTTTTTTGTAGTAATTTAACCGGCCCTGACTTCTAAGAACTTCAGCCGCCAGCAGCGCTATGGTTGGACATCAACTTGACAGCAAAATGACATAAAACAAATCACGTTAGTTTCACATTTTGGCCACCGGCACAGCAAAGTTTGTGGCACTGTAATAGGATTTTGAACAACGATTAGATAGATGTTTGAAATTTTATTTGATGCAGTAAAGTATCACTAATAGAGTGTTGAATGGCCGGAATCACTAGATAAAAGACTGTAAAATATCTTTTTTTTGCAGTTAAAGCTTCCTCTTTAATAATAAAAGAGTGTTTCCATTCAGCAAAATGAGCGAACTAAAGTATTTAAGGCTGCAGGGCCGATAAAAAATTTCCAACATGTATATAATAGGTCTTTACCTATGAAATTGCCGTTTTGTATGGAAATTTCTGTAATTATTTTTTTTTCCATACTAACGTTTTTGTTATTATTTAACGACTAATATTAAGTAAATTTACAAAATTTTACACACGTATTAATGGACATTTTAACTACTAAATGACACATTCGTTAAGAGAAAAAAATTTTTTTTCACTAAGTTACTACTAATAAAGTACGAAATTCTGGAAACAAAAATAGTCGTAACTTTCGGAATAAGTTTTTTCTATGTAAATAATCAAATATCGTGGTTATTAAATTATCAAAAGTTGCTCGATACGGTGTTAATGTAACGCAATATTAAAGAAATTATATATTTCTAATATTATAAAAGTTGTTAAGTTTTATGTACAAAAGAAAAAAACGGCAATTTCATATGTAAAGACCTATTATAAAGCGATCATAATTTACTTAGGTATTCTTTTATTAAAATAAATTCTTACCGAAGCATGACAATGTGATCCCGTGCACTGCAAAAAATAAATTTATATTCAGAATACCCAGTAATTGATCACTATGAGAAATCAAAATAAAAAAAATACTCTTACTTAACTAGAGTGCCTCCGTGGGGTTTTACCCGCATGGTACCCGTTGCCGTAAGAATATCGGAAAAAATATAGACTATTGCCCGAATACTCGTACGCTAATTATCTTTGGGAGCGTCTCAAACATCGCCCCGTCACTTTAAATGTCAAACGTATGAAAGAGATGCCATGATGTTTGAGACGCTCCCAAAGATGATTTGCGTTCGAGAATTCGGGCGTATGTCACTCAGGAATGTTGTAGTTTTCCACTGGTGTATCAGATTTTTAACTATCATAGATAAAGCACAAAATCAATTCTTTCCTATTGACTTAAGATAGGTCCAAAGCGGACATTGGTTATATAAAAATAATCACTTACCGGTGCATTACAACCTACTCCAGCGCACTGGAAAAACAAAAATTAGTATTGAATAGAATTAAAGAATAGATAGAATTTGGCAATGATCCTAACTTTGAATCAGTTTTTCGCGGTTTGTTTTAGTAGATATTTGTTTTTTATTGCATTTCGTTGTGTCAGTGTCTTCGTTATGTTAGCCGACCGCATCAGAAACATGTCAATGCGCTCCATAAATCAAATAAAAAAGCTCCATTGCTTTTTTAATTTGATCAAATAAGAAAGAAACATTTTAATGCAATAATAAAAAAAAATACAATCGGTCCATAAATTTAGAAACAGCGAGTTTTACTTAAGGTGTATCGATGAGCACAGTGGCGCCGCCAATGGAAATAAATCAATTGCATTTTATTAAAGGCTTGGATTAAAAGTTTCGGTTATTTTGCGCAGGTGAAAGAGTGGAATGCATTTTATGAATATACTTTTGAGAACTCAAACTTACGCAATAAGTCGTGAATCTCAATGGTGCCAAAAGTGGCCACATTTGGCAAAATCGAGATCCATAACTTGGTGCTCATATTTGAGGCCATGAAAAAACAATTAAAAATTGCATTTTGCTCTTCTATTTGCGCGAAATAACCGAAACTTTTATTCTAAGCCCTTGATAAATCGTAAATGATTTATTTCCATTGGTGGCGCTACTGAGCTCATCGAACCACCTGTCCTTATCATTTTGTAGAAGTATTTTTCTACTTTGTTACCATCGATATGTTTGTGACGACCGATTCGGCGCAGGGGTAGGCTACCCACCTTCTACGCCAGTGGTCTCGGGTTCGATTTCCGAACAAGACAAATATTTGTGTGCATGAACATGTCTATTTATCTTGGTCTGGGTGTTTACTATGTATTTACAAACAAAAAGTATTTAAGTATATATTTATCCGTTATCAAGTTTTCCATGATACAGTTTCTTAATGAAATTAAAATGGGCTTAGATAATTGGTGTGAATGTGAGAGGTTATTTATTATTTATTTTTTTATTTATATATATTTTCAGTTTTTCAGCATTTTGGTACCATTTTTTGGCCATGATCACGGTCACGGTTCGACGAGCAACTACTTATAAGCACAAAAGTAATTATTATAATTATTGTGGTATAAATCTCACTGAAACTTACTTTTGAAATACATTGCGGTCCCTCGCACTGAAATATTTGTTGTTATTTATAAAAATAAATTCTTTTTCCGCAAAAAACATGCAAGATGCAAAAAGAATTGTACATACAGACCACGAAACTATTTGTGCACAATAACTGCAGCTGCAGATAGCATGGCAGTGAAACAGTTTTCAAGGTGCCGCTGGCGCTGAAGTCCCGGGTTCGATTACCGGTCGAGAAAATAAAGAAATCCCGCTTTTTATGTTTTCTTGTGTCACAGTAGTGGTACCCGTCATTGTTTTCTATTACTATGGAATAAAATTGGAGTAATGTATATTATTGTTGTTATGTTGTCAACTCTTAACTGTAGTGGTGAAAACTAGTTACACTTTTATAGTCATGGGTCCACGGGACCCACATCCTATTATTGATATAATAAAACAAAAATTAATTAAAATTTTGCAATTATTTTTTTATTCAACTTTACATTGATACTTTGACAATGGTAGTATTATACAAAATCAACAACAGAAACTTTTATTCTTATCTATAATGGCCGTTTTCTTCAATCAGTCGTTATTAAACATTCTTTCGAAAAAAAAACATATAAAATAGAATAAACAAATTAAAAAGACCTTCAAGTTTAAAAACACATGCTCTAGATCAGTTCGGTAGTTCCTGAGAAATAACACTACAGTTTTTTATGCATATAAAATGTTACAGTCAAAACTCGTAACCGGGCAAACTCACTTTTGACTGGAATATTAGTCTATAGTACAAAGGTACAAGCTATAGAAAATTCCCACAATTTGGTTCTGGCACTTCGCCAACTGTTAGAAATCTTTGATGTGCCACAGTGAATTGATTTAAACCAATAACAGAAAAATCCTGAAATGTAGGTACTCTTTTGTACTCGGACCAAAATTCTATAACCCATTGTTTTTTTTATAGCATTACCTGTCCGTAAATTAGCATCAGTTTTAGCATATTTCATAATTTAGCTTCAGCATAGCAGTAGGATTATACAAGAACGAAATGATTCCGCAATTGAGGTAAACTTGAACTTGAACTACTATAAATTTAATGTAATATATTCATTAAGTATCTTCAAAAGTGACTGAGATATTGAACGTTAAAGTACGGCCTCCGAGGAAAATTCGGGTGAACCAATGGCATTAACGTGTGACGTCACATCGCGAGTTGGCCCTTCATATTCTCCTTTGGCTATATAGTTGCGCTCTCACGGTTTTGCAATAAATTTATTTATTTCTCTTATAGTCGATCAATGATCAATTTTTGTATTGAGCCGATGTGAAAAAACACGTTCAAATATATAAGTTATATTTTCGTGATTAATAAATTAAATCAAGTTTCGTAATGGCGGACGGTATTCTGTCAATAAAAAAAAGCAACCGTCAAACTTCGATCAACAATAACACGAAGCCGTCAAATGGACAGTAGGTGACAGTTTTAGAGGGCGGCTGCGCGCGGTCGAAATCGAATACTAATTGCTATATACTTTTTTCATACCATAAACTTTGTGGTATTGTTTTTGATTTGTCATCGGAAAATGTCACTCAAATAAATATTATGAATTCAATAAGTTGTGTATTTAAAAGTGGCGACGAGATAATTATTTACAATGGCTATTGGACGAATTACATGCTGGCCATATTGGAATGCATAAAATGAAACTTCTTGCCCGTAGCTACGTTTATTGGAAAGGCATTGATAAAGATATTGAAAATAAGGTAAAAACATGTAGAGCTTGCCGTTTACAACAAAATGATCCAGTGAAAGCGCCATTGCATCATTGGGAGGAAGCAATCGAGCCATGGCAGAGAATTCACATTGACTTCGCCGGACCTATACACGGCTACCAACTTTTTATTATTGTCGATGCATTTACGAAATGGGTGGAAGTGATACCCACTAAAACAATGACAAGTTCCTGGTGCATAAATAAAATGAAAGAACTTTTCTCGGCATTTGGACTGCCATACATACTGGTTTCAGATAATGGACGCCAGTTTACATCGACGGAGTTTGAGACATTTCTGAAAGATCACGGAATCACTCATCGCACCTCGGCTCCTTATCATCCTGCTACAAACGGCCAAGCCGAACGTTTTGTACAAACAATTAAGAAATCCTTAAGGAGCATGGAGGACCAACCCGGGAACTTGCACGACAAATTACAGACAGTAAAAATTCAACTACGTCGAACTCCCAACGCCTCTGGATTCGACGCGTACTCGCTCATGTTCGGAAGAGATATAAGAACCAAATTGCATGTTATGTTCAAGAAACGTGTCTTCTTTGAGCAGGGGGCATCAACACATGCAGGGCGATACACTGGAAGACAGTTTAAGGAGGGAGAGAGGGTTCAAGCAAGGTGTTATACAAATCCTAATCGTAAATGGGAATTCGGCACCGTGACCCGCCGACTGGGACGCCTACATTACACGATCACCACTGATGGAGGCGAAGTCTGGCGCCGTCACGTCAACCAGATTCTACCGGCTACGCTGGTGCAACCTCAGACCCGGGAAAATTAAGGGGGGGAACTTGCTATATACTTTTTTCATACCATAAACTTTGTGGTATTGTTTTTGATTTGTCATCGGAAAATGTCACTCAAATAAATATTATGAATTCAATAAGTTGTGTATTTAAAACTAATCATTTACCATAACCTTAGAACGAAGAAAATGTACTTTAACTAGCGCCAAAAACGCACCAGTTGCGCGAAAATTGTGCACGGACGAACTCTATGTCTCTATGTAGGTACAGTTGGACGGAAATCACCCGCAGCAGCCGCAATCGGAGATATCACTGCGACATGACGTCATCGCAATAGCGCGCAAGGAAAGCAAATTTACAAAAGCTGGTGAAACTTTGCAACGCTGTAACTTTGGAAATCCTGGCCAGATTTCTATGAAACAAAAACTGTTATTACTTGCACGAGTACGCGCATTAAATGCAGTAATTTTTATAGTCATATTTTGATGTGTTGGCGTGACTCATTTTGTGAAGAAATCTCTAACTCCAATGTTTTATTTTCATGACATTTAACATCAGTTTTTGTTAAGAACTTATTTGAATAAAAACTGTTTACTAGTATTATTAAGTAACCTCTTACCGAAGCTTTACATGATACTCCAAAGCACTGAAAGATATAATAAGATGGTATATTATTTGTGCATTTACGGCCTTATTAATAAACAAGGAGTAAGTTTACACCTAGTTTTAACCAAAAATATTGCTTAAAATATTACTCCTTACTTTTGACGTTTCAAAGCGTCATATTCCTTAGCAAACTCTTTGGTTTAGGCTAGGTGTAAACTTATTCTTCGTTTATTAATAAGGGGGTTAAAGTTTCACGTTCATTACTCTATCGGTTCCTTGTGAAGCGTGGACCTTGAAGGAAGACCTCTGAAAGAAACTGGAAGCGTTTGAGATGTGGACTTTTCGCAGAACGCTACGCATAAGTTGGACGGACCATATTACCAACGTCGAGGTCCTTAGGCACATGTGCCTTAGGGCAGGGGGGTATCACTCCGCAGTTTAGGTACGTTCGGCAGGCGAATGGCAGAAGGATGCCGCTCGGCTCGTACGCTCCACGTTCGCGCGTAAAACGATCGATCATTTCTGTGATTTTTGTGCACCGAACAATGACTACTTAACGTTCTTATAATCCGTATATAAGATACTGTTGTATTTACGGGTGTCTAAATAAAAGAAAGAACAAAAGAAACAACAAAACCGAACTCGCAAGTCGCTCGCAACCCTAACCAGCGGGCGAGCTGTTTGAGGCATTCATAGAAATAGAAACGCTCGCGCGTAGCTATTGGGTACAGTTTTGCTTGCATGCGCGAACTCTAGGTTATTATTACAGTAGGCAAGCGATGACAAAACAACCGGAATTGGACTTTATTTCCACGCAGAAAGATTTATTTTTATTTGAATGAGCTTGCAGAGTGAGTCTTCTGTGCCTTAGCACTATTATTTATTCTGTGCTTAGGGCTAGGACTCACGACCGCAGAAACAATAAAATTGAAGAACATCACATATCGGTGGGACCTTCCGCGCATCTTATGCCGATATAGCGATATGCCGACATCTTATCCCATAATTTATAGTTATAATCTTTTAAATAATAATCTTCATAGAGTGACCGAGATACGTGACCTGGGGGTTCTTCTAGACAGCGATCTACATTTTACCTCGCATATCAATAAAATCACCGCTAAGGCCTATAGAATGTTAGGGTTTATCTTTCGTCAGGGTTCTGATTTTAAAAATCCTAGCACTCTGGTATTACTGTATAATGCATTTGTAAGATCTTTACTGGAATACTCCTCAACGGCTTGGAGTCCACAGTATGAGATAGTACATGGAAATCGTACCAAATAAGTGGTGTTGCCTTGCATTAAATGAGGTAGTTCTAATTTTTTTATATGTTAGTAGTGATGAGATGGTAATGACAAATCCAAGTTTTCCACCTCGATAGCCCTCCGGATCATTGTTAAATATTTAGAAATCCAATAAATTTTCAGATTTTTTTCAGATTTTGTAAATTTTTACCACCAAGGATCTGAATCACGGCAAATGTTACTATGCACTCTTTAAAGTAGACTAAATTTGCAATAAAAAAAGAGTAATTGGGTTTTTGTAAGCCAAATAGTTTTTAAGATACGTCTATTTTAAAATTTGCAAAATCACAAAAAAGGAAGTACTACAGTTTTTAATTTTTCGTCAACTTTGACCCCATAGTAGTGGGTTTATGGCAAAAGTTTTTAATTATAGGAAAAATGTGATAGTAAAAAAAAAACCACGAGCCCTATAAGTAGCTTTCAGGCGGGATTCGAACCCGCGCCTCCGGGAATCCGGCCCGATGCTCTGACCAACTAAGCTACCGAAAGGCTTACACGACTCGTCGAATTTTGCTATCACTTGTTACGCTGTAGGCCAGCGTTGCTTCATCAATGCGAGGAAACCCTCGCATCCGAAAGAAACATTTTTACAAATGTTTAACAATCGATTAAGATGAAACAGCCATTAAATCGAGATTTTAAATTATTTTTATGCATTCACAATGCAATTCTGTAAGTACAGGAAAAATGTGATATTAAAAAAAAAAAAACACGAGCCCTATAAGTAGCTTTCAGGCGGGATTCGAACCCGCGCCTCCGGGAATCCGGCCCGATACTCTGACCAACTAAGCTACCGAAAGGCTTACACGACTCGTCGAAGTTTGCTATCACTTGTTACGCTGTAGGCCAGCGTTGCTTCGTCAATGCGAGGAAACCCTCGCATCCGAAAGAAACATTTTTACAAATGTTTAACAATCGATTAAGATGAAACAGCCATTAAATCGAGATTTTAAATTATTTTTATGCATTCACAATGCAATTCTGTAAGTACTTATATGAAAAATGTGATAGTAAAAAAAAAAACCACGAGCCCTATATAATAATCGTGTAAGCCTTACGGTAGCTTAGTTGGTCAGAGTCCCGCCTGAAAGCTACTTATAGGGCTCGTGGTTTTCTTTTTTATTTTTTTATTTTTTACTATCACATTTTTCCTATACTTACAGAATTGCATTGTGAATGCATAAAAATAATTTTAAATCTCGATTTAATGGCTGTTTCATCTTAATCGATTGTTAAACATTTGTAAAAATGTTTCTTTCGGATGCGAGGGTTTCCTCGCATTGATGAAGCAACGCTGGCCTACAGCGTAACAAGTGATAGCAAAATTCGACGAGTCGTGTAAGCCTTTCGGTAGCTTAGTTGGTCAGAGCATCGGGCCGGATTCCCGGAGGCGCGGGTTCGAATCCCGCCTGAAAGCTACTTATAGGGCTCGTGGTTTTTTTTTTTACTATCACATTTTTCCTATACTTACAGAATTGCATTGTGAATGCATAAAAATAATTTAAAATCTCGATTTAACGGCTGTTTCATCTTAATCGATTGTTAAACATTTTTAAAAATGTTTTTTTCGGATGCGAGGGTTTCCTCGCATTGATGAAGCAACGCTTGCCTACAGCGTAACAAGTGATAGCAAAATTCGACGAGTCGTGTAAGCCTTTCGATAGCTTAGTTGGTCAGTCCATCGGGCCGGATTCCCGGAGGCGCGGGTTCGAATCCCGTCTGAAAGCTACTTATAGGGCTCTTGGTTTTTTTTTTTTTACTATCACATTTTTCCTATACTTACAGAATTGCATTGTGAATGCATAAAAATAATTTAAAATCTCGAGTTTTTTATTAGTTCTTTAAGTCCATTAAATTTCCAACAAAATGAGATTAATTATGTCGATTTACACCTGATACTTCCTAAGACACAGCAGTTCAAAGTTATAGAGGTAGGTAAGTAAACAATTATGTAATAGAAGGCTTTGCAAAAGGTAGTAAGTCCTATAGGAAGAAGGATCTGGGAGACGTTCCCGTTCTACCCTGTTAATGACACGTAAACCTTAATCACCTTGAAAGCATACCAAAGATGTAAGGTTGTACCAGCAGATGTGGTTGCAGGAAAGCAGAACTCAAATGTTCGGCTGTTTGCAGCTACTGCATTGGCCAATCATGCGAGAACATACCAGACCTGATGTGTGATGACATTGATGAACCATTGATTGATAACCCACCATCAAAGGACGATTTTGACCTTCCTGAGCAGTTCGATGAAGAAATTATACCTCAGCAAGCTGCCCCAAAAAGTGTTCTGTGGATTCAGAGGACGTGCCTGGTCCATCAAAATTATACATACAATGTACATAATTGATCCCACCACCTCCCAAATCCTCCTTCCTTTATGGCGTACTTCATTTTGCAAACCCTTCTATTACATAATTGTTTACTTACCTCAATAACTTTGAACAGCTGTCTCAGGAACTATCAAGTGTAAGTTGATATTACTAATTGGTCTCATTTTGTTGGAAATTTAATGGACTTTTATAACTAATAATTTAACTTTTGCCATAAACCCACTACTATGGGTCAAAATGTCGAAAACTAAAAAAACTGTAATACTTCCTTTTTTGAACTTTTGCAAACTTTTAAATTGCCCCACCTTAAAAACTATTTGACTTACAAGAACCAAATTATTCTCTTTTTATTGCAAATTTAGACTACTTTAAAGCGTGCATAGTAACTTTTGCCGTAACACAGGTCCTTGGTGATAAAAATTGATAAAAACTGAAAAAAATCTGAAAATTTATTGGTTTTTTAAATATTTAACAATGATCCGGAGGGCTTTCGAGGTGGAAAACTTGGATTTGTCATTACTATCGCATCACTACTAACATACAAAAAAATCAGAACTACCTCATTTAACGCAAGGCAAAATGTACGATTTCCATGGACTAAGACGCATATTGACACTATTGAACGTATCCAGAATAAGTTCATCAGACGCATGAAATATAAATACCCTAATTTTAGTACGGACATGATAACACCCTTGTGGCTGCGAAGAGAACAACGTGATCAATTCTTTCTTTTTAAAATTATAAACAATATTGTTGAATCGATTTATCTTACCAGTAAGATATTTTATAAATGCAAAAGGTTTTGCTTGAGATCCTCGACAACCTTTGCTCCGCCTTTTTGTCGCACCAATTATGCCAAAAACCGCTTCTCGGTTAGAGCTTGTAGTTCTTATGATAAGAGCTATCAGCAAATTGATATTTTTTCCCTTAGTTTGTTTGAGTTTAAAAAGAGTATATGTAACAGCTGATCACCGTGTCATTGTTTATATCATTTAACTATGTTTTAATAATTTTAATAAGTGTCATTGGACACTGTCTTATTAATGCATTATACAATAAGTAAGTTGATCATGGCGTGTGCAACTGCGCCGAAATATCGGGAACTAGAAAAACGAAATAAACATGGTAAAAATCCCGTTTTTCATAATAGTTATAATGTATTATATAGTGCTGTATGTTTCCCTTATCCAATAAAATAAAAATAATTAAAATTTTACACGGTTCAACCAAATTGATTCAGTTTGGTTGAATGGCGCAGCAGTGATACTGCTGTGCTGCTTACACGTATCTTAGAAGTGAACTATCTAAATTATAAAGAGAACCAATCAATTCGCATTGCTTGAAAATTTCTACCAATCAGGTAGCACATTGAGAATGAACATCTAGTGAATCATTCAATTCTTATTTTTACAGATTCAATTTCATTCTATTGCATTGAACGTTGAACGCAAAAGTGAAAATATTGAGCAAGCTTAAATTCTTTCAACGCGATTGAATGTGGTTGAACATTGCCTTTGAATGATTTACTTATACGTTTACATTGTTCAATTTGGTGGCTTCATCCAAATTGAAAAGCAGAAGTGAACCATGTAATACCGCCATTAGTATACTTAGCAAAATACTTAGGTGATTTTGAAAATGAAGAATGCCTTTTAAAAACTTTAAACTTATAAGACGTCCCGAATGAAGAAGATTACTTTCGTATATTTTTACTAAAACAAAAGTATAATGCAAGTAAGTACAGTGCTACAACCTTTTCTGTGCCGGTGACAGCGGCGCTACGTACGTTTTTCTTTTTTTGTAGTAATTTAACCGGCCCTGACTTCTAAGAACTTCAGCCGCCAGCAGCGCTATGGTTGGACATCAACTTGACAGCAAAATGACATTAAAAAAATCACGTTAGTTTCACATTTTGGCCACCGTCACAGCAAAGTTTGTGGCACTGTAATAGGATTTTGAACTACGATTAGATAGATGTTTGAAATTTTATTTGATGCAGTAAAGTATCCACTAATGGAGTGTTGAATGGCCGGAATCACTAGATAAAAGTCTGTAAAATATATTTTTTTTGCAGTTCTCTTCCTCTTTAATAATAAAAGAATGTTCCCATTCAGCAAAACGAGCGAACTAAAGTATTAAGGGTTCCGGGCCGATAAAAAATTTCCAACATGTATAAATAAAGCGATCATAATTTACTTAGGTATTCTTTTATTAAAATAAATTCTTACCGAAGCATGACAATGTGATCCCCTGCACTGAAAAAAATAAATTTCAATCCAATGGGAGATTTTCTGGCAGATGTATAAAAAAAATAAGTTTTTTCCAAAAATCTCGACAGATGGCGTTCATCGAGCAGACTTTGCTGTTTTAAATTTGCTGGCAAGGAGTCAACGACAAGACGGCCAATAAGAAAATCACGTTTACAAAAGAAAACGAAAACATTTAAAGGACTGAAAAGGCTATCTACAGGATACTATTGTAAGTTTTTAAGAAATAGTAAGCTTTGTTCGTCGTACAGTAAATTTTCCACCATAGTAAACTTGTAACTTGTAAATGTTGGTTAAACAGAAACTTGTAGACTTGTAGCCTGTAGATAGATACTGGTATCATGTGTTTTGGCCTTAGGCCCTTTATTTGTCGTGAATATCTCAATTACCCGACTACGGCAAAGCAAAAAAGGAGGGTTATGAGTTTGACCGGTATGTATGTATGTATGTATGTATGTATGTATGTATGTATGTATGTTCATCTGTTCCCGCATAAGTTCTAAACTGCTGATCATATATTCACAATTGAGGTATCGTTGAAAGCGTCTCGATTGTCTGCTGGTTATAGGCTATGTCACGTCACATGAAATTGAATATGGCGCCCTCTACATGACATAAAGTTGTGAACTATAAAACTTTTTTTTAAATAGAATATCGTGTTTGGTATCAAATGAAAGCTCTTGGTGAGCTCGTTTCAAAAGTATTAATTTTATTGGTTGTTGCTTGCGGCTTTGCTTGCATAAATCGAATTTTGACATCTTTACAGGGTCAGCGAACTAAGACTATTTCCCCTAGCAAATATTATCCTACATGATTAGGCCCTTGTATAATAATAATATATGTTTATCTACACTCACGTTAAAATATTCGAATTATGAACTCATGCCTGAACGTATATTGATACACTTTATGCCATAGTCAACTTTAAAAAATAAAAGTGTTTAATAATGGTCATTAAAATACAACCGGATACAGCTTTCACCTTTCACTCATTATAAAACACTTATTTTTCTTAATTTTACAATCTCCATGGCAACCGTAGGATTTACCGGCCCTGACTTCCAACTCTTTCAAGCCCTTCTTTAGCCGGCAACAATAAGAAACTTTTTTAAAATTAGAACTTTGAATTTAGAAGGTATAGACCGTATAGACTCCTATCAGTGGGGTTTGGCGCCAATCCGCATTTTATAATTAATATTTTTTTTGCTTAATTTTTGAAATATATGATAAATGTAATGAGTGTAGATAAAGTAGATAGTGTATGAGACTGCACATAACTCGGTATTAAAACACTCGTCGAACTCCTTCGTCAACCCTTCTATTTTGGAATCAATATTTTTATTATATTTTTGACATGTTTTGACGTACAATTTTCTGGCATTGATGAATAAAAAGCTATCGAAGTAAAAGACTAGTTCCAGTTTATTAGAAGTACAATATCTTTATAAACTGCTTGCAATAAGATTTGTCACTCGCAAGGGAAGAAAGATAAAGTCTGTTATGTGGATCACTCAATTCAGACATTTTGCAAAATGGTTACGCGCTGACTCTCGGTAAATAATGTATCTATTGCCGAAAGTTATATACCAAAAAATTGAACACAATTTGTCACGAAAACTGACTAAGAAACCAAAGCATTAGGAGATATTATCAGTACCCCTAGTGTAAGTTTTTATGTCAAAAAACGCAAACTATTTCGATTGCGTATTTATGTCAATTTGTATGAAAACTGTATAAGCGCGCTACTTGCCGCTAGAGGCGCTGATACAGTTTTCATACAAATTGACATAAATACGAAATCGAAATAGTTTGCGTTTGCTTGACATAAAAACTTACACAACGGGCACAGGAATCTACGACGGTCACAATGGATCACTCAATCCATAATACATTTGTACTGAGTGATCCCTGAAATACCCTTAAAAGTTGTATAAATGTACGATTTCTATTCTTTCCCTTAAAATATAATTTAAGGTATAATTATCTTATCTTATCTTATCTATCTTAAAAATCAGTACCCCTAGTCTAAGTTTTTATGTCAAGCAAACGCAAACTATTTCGATTCCGTATTTATGTTAATTTGTATGAAAACTATATAAGCGCGCTACTCGCCGCTAGAGGCGCTAATACAGTTTTCATACAAATTGACATAAATACGGAATCGAAATAGTTTGCGTTTTTTGACATAAAAACTTACACTACGGGCACTGAACACAAATAATTATAGTAAAGAAAATGTAAGCAATTAATTATCCTTTCCTTACTTATATTATAAATGCGTCTTTGTCTGTCTGTGTGTTACACAATCACACCTAAACTACTGAACCGATTTGAATGAATTTTGGTACAGAGATAGTCTAGAGCCTGAGAAAGGACATAGGCTACTTTTTATTCCTGAAAAATATCACCTTCCCGCGGGATAACGTCGTATAGTACACGCGGGCGAAGCCGCGGGCGGAAGGCTAGTTTTAAATAAAAGAAGCTGATCTGAGTGATCCTTACAAGCTTATTCAGTTAACTGGTCCATTCATATTACTTGGCAGTAATCAATTCAAAAATTTGTACAACTTTGTGACTAAAATATAATAGACGATTCATTCTTGAAATTGATAAATTTACGATATTTATATATACTTCATAAATAAATAATAATAAATCTTTATTTTTCTTCTCTCACATAGACAGTAAGTATTACATTTTAGTATACAAAGTAAGTACATAATTCGTTGAAATCTATGCGAGAGACTGGTGTCTGTACTTGGAGACCGGTATGACAGATTACCAGTCCCTCCCATTCCGGACCACGTGAAACTTAAGTTTAAGTAATAATAATATACACTGTTACTGTATCTTTATAATTACATCATTAGGATTATTGTCGATATATATATATATATATATATAAAAAAAAGTGAGAACGTATGATGTATGTGAATGTGTGTGTGCGTGTGTGTGGGTGTGGGTGTGGGTGTGGGTGTGAGTGTGTGGGTGTGTGTGTGTGTGTGTATGCTTTTTAAGTTGTGACCGATAGCAATTTTTCTGTTGAGTCATTAGCCTGTGTTTTTAACCAAGCTGTAGTTACCTTTTTACATTTGTACTTTGTGAGATGATAAATATTAGTTTTTTCGTTTACTCTGTTGTATATAAAACCACCCAAATACCCAAAGAATTTTATTGCAAATGCTTTGGAACATAGCAGACTTTGTGTCTGATACGCTTGTGTGCTAATCGAGAAGGATCATAGTTAGTGAGGGAGTGTTGCCTAAGGACAACGTTAAGAATTAACAGTTGTCGAACTGTTAGAACGTCACTTACAGTATAAAGATCTGTAGTGGGAAAGAGAAAAGGCAGAGAATGTCCAATCTTTAGGATTGCTCTCTGAGACCTTTCTACTAAGTTAAGAATTTGGATTTACAAGTACCACCCCACACGGTGATACAGTACGATAAAATAGATTGGCAGAGAGATTGGTAAATCATTTTTATGATATTTTTGTCAGCTATATGTCTGAGGCAAGGAATTTATAATACAACAGGAAGGTGCACTGCTGCTAAAAAACGGTCCTAATGAGATAGTAAGAACGAGGTCAGTTTATCTCACTCCATTCCATTACAGCGGCCACGAACATGCGCGACGGGCGGCGGGCGGCTACGAGCGAATTGCGAACTTGACACAACGAAGACGGAAAACGTTATTCGGCTTGTACTGTTGCCACTTTAACATTCTGAAATCTATCATTCAAATTCTTTTCTAGGATAAGCCATAAAAAACTTATACGACCTAATACATTTATGCTTAATACGGTAATACCTAAATTAATATGCGATGTTTTCTATTGACTAAAAGTAATACGAAGCGGAAATTTTACGAAATTTAATTTTTATAACGAAAGTTGTGAACCATAAATCTACTAAACCTGTTATTTAAGAGTGCTGGCAATTTTAGAGAAAGGGACACCCTCACCTCGTTCTTGCGGTCTCAGCTGGACCGCTGACATTTTGTATTGAAATATAAACCTTATCTCTTAAAATTAAAGTGTATTTTTAAATACACAAAAATACGGAGTGCACCTTCCTGTTGTACATACTACTTATAAATTCCTTGGTCTGCGGTTTTTAAAAATGTAGATGAGTTTGCGGGTTTTGGCAGAGAGTACATCCAAATGGCTATAAAAATTAAGATTGCTGTCAAGCTGTCAATGACAACCATAGATGTATTATTCCTGCAGATGGATCACAAAAATAAGCTTTAACCCACCCATCCTTTACCCCTTCTAACACTATCAAATTGTCATAAGATAGAAAGAGACATACATGTTAATCTGTTGCGTCGTAATTAGTGAATGTCTCCATTTTGACTATGCAATGCTAGATGACATTAGATGATGATGGTGCAATGATAGTGCTGTGGTTTTTTTTATTACAAGTTATCGATAAAACATTTAAAAATAAGTTAAATGCAATGCGATACATAAAATTACAATGCATATGTATATATCGCAGGCGTATTGTATATTTCACCGTATTACATAGCAACTAGCTGTATTGGAAAACAGCACCGCATTGTATGTAATGCGGCGGATTCAAGATACGCCGTATTCAATACGGCTGCACATCGAAACTACGCCGCATTGAATAGAGCGCTTCGCGCTTTTCAATGCGGCTAGAGACTTAATGTAATTGGGTGGTTCATAATCCGCTTTCCTGACAGTTTTTAGTACTAATCGTGTCCAAAGTGCTCACGGCCTTAGAATTTTGTTTATGCTATGAAACTTCGGCATAGGTCGAAGTATGGCAAAAATTTCTTCCCTCCAGACAAAAGCGCACGCTCAGCTGATCGATCTAGTGTGGCAGTTTTTTTTTTTATAATTCGACGTATGCTATGCTCCAAAGAGAAAGTTATGTTCAGTTTCTTGGTCTATGTAAGCCCTTTAATTTTGAATCCCACCAATCCGCATTGGCTTTGCGTGGTGGGTTATGGCACTTATGGCCCGTTCTACCTGTGGTGTTTTCATTCACAGGGGAGGCCTATAGCCCAGCAGTAAGGACATTAATATGATAATGATGATAATTATACTATTTATACTAGGAGGTATAGTCGTAAAACTGAACGAGATTTCTAATCAATTTATTAAATTAAATAATCTGCTGAATGATATCAAGTAAAAAATACAGATTTCACGCTAATTTTTATACTCTTAATGTATTCAATTTTTTAAGTATAAATCCACAATTTGCTTTAATAAGTGCATCGAGCATATTCTTGTTTGTTGCGAAGGTCTCCAATCGTCGCCTTTTTTACGTTTCTTATTCACGTTTCCTTTACATCGACGGCGGCGCGGCGGTGGGAAATCTGTTTAAAATTGAGAAAATTAAGTTGAAATACAAAATTCTTAACACTTAATTTTTTTATCGATATTACATAATAAAATCGGACTACAACACTATCAGGTTGGTCAAATGTCAAAAAATCCCAATTGGCTATAAATTATATATTTTTAGCCTAAAAACACCCGATTTTCTTCAACCAAGTCAATGTTAAACTGTGTATACACGTACAGCAATTTAGTTTTTGCAAATACGGACCAGTAAGCTATAAAAATGTGTTCGCAAAAACACAAAACAATAAGTGTGACTTACCTCTGAAATTATATGTGTTCATTATTCTCTTTCAAAACACTCACTCTGCTTGAATAACCGGGAACAGTACAGGCCATTCTTAACAAACAACAGATTTACCGCACCACACCATCAAATCTTTCTATATTTTACTACAAAAAAAGATTTTCTTTCTGAAGCATTTGTAACCAGCTGGTTAACAAACAAATATGACGTTTACTTTCAAGTGGCGCGCAGCTCATTAAGACGCACACGTTGGGCTATTGTTATCTCTTTTTAACACACGAAATGTCGCCATTTGAGAGACGAGAGTCGATTATAGAAGGAATCGTTCATATTTTTATGCTCCATCTACAGGAATAATACATCTATGATGACAACACCTAAATAGACATCTGTGGCAATAGTAACGGTGTCACAGCAACACATTTCATCTTGTGTGCAGAAATGAGCTACAAGAGAAAACTTGTCATGAGTAGAAGATGGTACACTTTTGATTGAGAAGGTAAGAATTTAGACTTTTCAACATTAAGTTCAAGGGTCAGAGTCAGCGCGTAACCAATTTGCAAAATTTCTAAATTGAGTGATCCACATAACAGACTTAATCTTTCTTCCCTTACGAATGACAAATTTTTGGATTTTAGTCAGGGGTTTTGGCAATTTTTGACTAAATACAGGGTGTTAGGGGCACCCTTGCAAAAACTTTAACCGTGGCTTCAGACCATCATGCTGAACAATGTACAGAAAGAATTATTTGTCGGAAATGAAAAAAAAAATTGGACTTTTCATACAAATTTAGCAACCTATCGGGACATTTTGTATGGAGAGTCAAAATATTTTTTTCAATTCCGACAAAGAATCTTGCTGTGCGTTGTTCAGCATGAAGGCCTGAAGCCATGGTAAAATTTTTTGCAATGGTGCCCCTAACACCTTGTATACATGTACTTTTAACCAGAAATTTAAGTAGGATATCTCAATCCAGACGCTCATCGAGCCGAGCGCCGATCTTAAATATTACTTACTAGCTTTGCGCCCGCGGTTTCGCCCGCGTGGACAAACTACACGACGTTATCCCTCGGGAATGTCACATTTTTCCGAAGTAAAACATCGGCCAGAGTCCAAAGTATCTGTGTCCCAAATTTCAGCCAAATCCGTTCAGCCTTTTTGGCGTGATTGAGTAACAAACATACAAACATCCAAACATCTAAGCATTCAAACATCTAAACTTTCACATTTATAATATTAGTAGGAAGTAGGATAATATACCTACGTTGCTCGGACGACACTCGGTTTTCGCTCGGTAGGTATAGCGTGAGTGTGTCCATACAAAATATCACGGTCGACTCTCGGGGGTGCGATTCTCTAACGAAGTTTCAGCGTCACATCGTCGTCGTTCACTTCGATTCTTTATGTCAAAATTCATAATAAGCAAGTGAAAGTCAAGCGAAAAATATGTACCTAGTTTAAAAAACTAAAAAAACACACTTTTATAGGAATAGACTAAAAAGTACAAAATAACCGTCTATTCAGTAACTGAAATTAAAAAGCGTGGTGCTCGTTGTCAATATTAAGTAGGTACTTGAATGCATGCTTTGCAAAGGGCGCACCACGCTTTTTAAGTTCAGTTACTGAATAGACGGTTATTTTGTACTTTTTAGTCTATTCCTATAAAAGTGTGTTTTTTTAGTTTTTTAAACTACATATTTATTTTTGACTTTTCAGTTAAACAAATGGCAAGCTATGGATGGGGATGGTATTCGATTTGACAGTCCATTCATGTATCTGCCCACCCCGTAAACATTATAACTCAAAGGCGTGATTTTACTTATTTAGTTTTACAAATTCAAGTGGAGTCTATTAGTTACCAGATGCGCGAGCCGAACCCTTACTTCCTCCCTGCTCCATCATCAGACTCTCACCACCAAATGTAGCAAACAGGTCTCATCAGAACGAAACAAATGAGCCCAAACTCGAAGGGTTTCCTAGTGGTCATTAAGGAGTGCCACTGACTTCCTCCCTGCTCCATCATCAGACCATCACCACCACGTGTAGTGAATAGGTCTCATCAGAATGAAAGAAAGAGCCCAAACTAGAGGGGTTTCCTAGTGGTCATTAAGGAGTGCCACTGACGGAAGTCTGTGAAGAACTCCATCATCAGACTCTCACCACCAAGTGTAGCGAATAGGTCTCATCAGAACGAAACAAATGAGCTCATCTACAGGGGTTACCTAGTGGTCATTAAGGAGTGCCACTGATTTCCTCCCTGCTCCATCATCAGACCCACACCACTAAGTGTAGCGAATAGGTCACATCAGAACGAAACAAATGAGCCAAAACTCAAAGGGTTTCTTATAGGCCATTAAAGAGTGCCATTGGCTTCCTTCCAGCTCCATCATCAGACCCTCGCCACCAAGTGTAGCGAATAGGTTTCGTCTGAACGAAACAAATGAACCCAAACTCGAGGGGTTTCCTAGTGGTCATTAATAAGTACCACTGGCTTCCTCTCTGCTCCATCATCAGACCTTCACCATCAAGTGTAGCAAATAGGTCTCATCAGAACGAAACAAATGAGCCTCAACTCGAGGGGTTTCCTAGTGGACACTAAGAAGTGCCACTGGCTTCCTCCCTGCTCCATCATCAGACCCTCACCATTAAGTGTAGCGAATAGGTCTCATCAGAACAAAACAAATGAGCCTAAACTCGAGGGGTTTCCTAGCAGCCATTGAAGAGTTCTATTGCCCACCTCTTGACTCCATCATCAGATCAGCTCGATGGTAGCAAATTATTGTATTGTCATCGGATTCATATAGACTTGCAAAGTTTCAAATCCATACGACAATTAGAACTAGGTTAAAATTGAATTCCAAGATTTTCTTACATTGTGACTTAGTTACAAGTGAAGCTAATAAAAGTGTGGTAAAAAGAACGTCGAGTTTGTTGATTGAATCTTAGAGCAGCTCGGACCCGGCACGGTTTAGCGTGAGAAGGTCACAGCACATACATCAACTCAGAAAGGGATCGACACCGTATCAACTCGAGCTGTTCAGTATTCTTTGTATGAAACCCCCTACTGCAAAACACACTAATCGGAATCGTAACGTAATCGCCTCGCCTCTTGCGGGTCGCTCAACTTGCTATCCCCGCGCTTACCGCTAGTCGTCCACGCGCTCACGTCTCTCCGTACCCGAGCTTATGGCTCTACGCACAGTGGTCTGAAAATGAAAATGAACATCAATTTTTTTTTTATATTTTTTTTTCATTTGTTTGATTTTTTTTTTAATTTTTTTATAATTTTTTTCTCTCATTTTTTTATATATGGAACTACTGTGCGGCGAGCCGTAAGCGCGGCGTCGCCTAGCCGTAAGCGCGGCGTCGCCTAGCCGTAGCCGAGCCGACGTACCGACGCTGATCCGGTTTGGTTACGTGCTTGCGTTAGGTTGACGCCTGGTTGACGACGGCGAGGCGAAAGTCGATACGGTGTCGATCCCTTTCCGAGTTGATGTAATGTGCTGTGTCCTTATCCTTAAATCCACAATGGAAAAGATCATCATCATCATCATTTCAGCCGTACGACGCCCATTGCTGGGCATAGGCCTCCCCCAAGGATCTCCACAACGATGTTTGGTTCAGGTGGATTCAGTTTGCTATCAGTGATTAAGTTTATTACATGGAATTATCAGTCTGGAGTCTGGACTGGAGTGGTGTAAATACATAAATATATCCATATAACAAAACCTATCATAATTTATTAGTAATACTAGTAAAACTAAATTACCTTTTGGTTTTTGCTTAATTGATTATCCATTTTCTCCTTAGGTATACTCGTACATTGAGGAGACGACAAAGCGACAATATGAAAGTACATTGGTGGCAGTAGTGTATAGAAGTATTTTGAAACTATCACAATTAAATATTCCTAGACTAGAAATTAAATTATTTTTTCTAATACTTTTCAGATATATGACATTTTATTAACTGTCGATTTGTTGTCTCCACACTGCATTAAATAAGGCAAACATTATGTATTTTTCTATTATAAAAATAAACTCTTACAGTAGAACGACAAGATTGTCCAATGCACTGAAAAAATATTTTTTTTTGTAAATTATTCACTTATTAGTTATTAATATTATAGTTATTAATATAGTTAATTATTATTATTCACTTTTAAGTTTTTGGGCGCATTATTAATTGAAATAAAACAACTATTATAGTTTGATCAAAACCGTTCCCCACCTAGCTACGCCATCCTATTCCTAATGCCGATATTATACGGTTCAACTAAATTGATTCACTTTGTTTGAAAGGCGCAGAAGTGAAAGATACTGCTGCTTACACTTATCTTAAAGGCAACTATCAAAATTTGTAGCGTGCTGCCTGTCGCTCCTGTATTCTTAGTTTTTAGCTAGTTTTAATTAGTTTAAGTTTTCTAGTGATTAAGTATTTTTGGCTATAACTTTCTAAACTCCGTAACGTTACAAATTATAAACTGAACCACTCAATTCGCATTGCTTGAAAATTTCTACCAATCAGGTAGAACTTGAAAATGAACAACTATGGAATCAATCAATTCTTATGTTTATATACGCCTTTCGATTGCATTGACCGTTGAACGCAAAGATGAAACGATTGAATGTGGTTGAAAGTTGCATTTGAATTTGAATGATTCACTTTTACGTTTACATTGTTCAATTTGGTTGCTTCATTCAAATTGAAAGGCAGAAGTGAACCGTGTAATACCGCCATAATGAGCGGGGTGCCTACCATCAACTATAAGCAAGCAATTCAAAATCAAAACTGGTGCGTTCCAGAATAGGTACCTAAAATAAATTGCTTTATTTCGTACCATGTTTTTCTAAAACTGAATCGCAAATGAATTGCTGAATGTCAATAAACGAACGATTTGTGTCCGTATCTCTTCTACCCGTCTCTTTCACTCGATTCTGTCATGCCCGGAGAGTAGGGTGGATCGTTTTTTCGTTTTTATAGAATTTCAAAATCGCAGGGTGCGTGAAAGTTGCTTCAGTTGTGATGAGGATCAAAACTTATTATGAGGACAACTTAATCAAATTAGTAAAAGTACTGCCCCAAGAGCTTTGGATTTTAAGAAAAATATAAGAAAAGAAAGAAAGAAAATAATATTTATTTGGGACATCACAGAAATGAAAAATTAAGTAAACACAAAAACACGTAGGTACTAGGGTATGTCCCAAAACGGTTCCGACTCAGCATAATGCTTGCCCAGCATGGCCAGCGCTGATCTTCCGTCGGAACCGTGTTTGGTGAGGCTGCGAAGTTTATCCAAAAACCGACACAAAAACAAACAAGTCCGAAACACATAGACGCTAGTGCCGGTAGTGCCGTTATATATGATGTATGAAAAAAAGTAAAGTTATGGAATAATAAATTTTGTATTTTTTATTGAAATAATACAATAAACATGCTACAAAGAAAATGAGATTGGAAATTAAAACAGAAAAAAAAACGAATCATTTGAAAATAAGGTAATTTAGAAAATTAGAAAATTAAAGAGATTAAAAAAAAAATTTTTTTGGAGGCGTGTATAACTTAAATGTTATTTTTATTGTTATTTATGGTTTTTCTACTCATTTTACAACTAATTCTTCATTCATAATTTAAGTTATGATATTTATATTAAATTTTTTATGACTTTGAAAACTTCATGATTTTCAAACTTTGACGGTCTTGGGGGCAGTACTTCTACTAATTTGATTAAGTTGTCCTCATAATAAGTTTTGATCCTCATCACATGAAGCAACTTTCGAGCACCCAGCGATTTTGAAATTCTATAAAAACGAAAAAACGATCCACCCTACCGGAGAGTGAGAAGGACGGGTATAACCTGCAGGTGTCATGTTAGCTCGACCGAGTTATAAGTCAAATAAGAGTTCATAACAGCTAAGCGGCTGTGAAATGCATGTGAAATGTCGCTTAATCGCTTGTCATTGACGCAATAGAATATTGATCGCAATTAAGCTGTCGTGGTACGAATAAGCGAAGCAGATCAGTTTAGGTCCTAAACAAATCCGCATGAGTTGATGGTAGGCACCCAGTACAGCGCTTTCTGCCAAATAATACCTAGGGAGTTATTATTATGGGTACGTATCTAAATACCTAAAATTAAAATACCTAACGTTAAAACACCTACGTTCAAAATACCTAAAATCAAAATACCTAATGGTTGTTTCACTTAAATTCAAAATACCTAAAAACGTATGGTAGAAAAGTCCTGTTTTTCTCGGAGGTCCTGTAGAACACGTGATAGGTTAGAAATTTACTTAAATTTCGTGGCAATTTTTTTGTGAAACAATCCATACTGTAATGATACAAAAAAATAATCACAATGTAATATAATGTTTTGTATCAATACAATCCATAGGTTGTTTTGATACAAAAAAAATAACCACGAAATTAATAAAAAATAAATTTCTAACCTATCACGTGCACCAGGACTTCCGATTTGAATTTAGGTGTATCTTATTTAGGTGTTATTTGCTTAGGTATTTTAAAACATTAGGTATTTTGAACGTAGGTGTTTTGACGTTAGGTATTTTAATTTTAGGTATTTAGATACGTACCCTATTATTATACCTATATTGGAATGAAACATGAATTTTCACTTTGTAAGAATAAAGTTATACGAAATCACTCTATTCCTTTATCCTTTATTAGTGGCTCTCCGCGGTTTTATTCCTATTATTATTAAAATATATAGGTAGCTTATGTCACTCGAGACTAATACCTTTCTACTGGTATAAGATTTTTTTAAATCGGAAATAGTTTTTTAATTTATCCATTACAAACATACAAATAAACATACAAACAAATAAAAAAATGCTTTAGATAATAAAGATCACTTACCGAAACATTTCCATTATCACCTTCGCACTAAAAAGTAAAAATATTATACTTTAATATATTGTATGCTTAATTAAACCAATAGTACACCGAGAAGAAGCTTCCAAAGTATTTATAAACTAATTCTCTTTTATAAATATTATAATGTTATTAGGTAACTTACTAATAAACAACTTCAATAAACAATACCTGTACGGTACATGACGTCCCAATACACTAAAAAAATAAAAATAATTTACCGATTAAAATTCAAAGTAATAATAATAAATAATAATAATTTCTTACATTCACACCAATTATCTAAGCCCATTTTAATTTCATTAAGAAACTGTATCATGGAAAACTTGATAACGGATAAATATTATACCTTTTTTGCTTGTAAATACATACTTAATATACATAGTTAACACCCAGACCAAGACAAATAGACATGTTCATGCACACAAATATTTGTCTTGTTCGGGAATCGAACCCGAGACCACTGGCGCAGAAGATGGGTAGCCTACCCCTACGCCAAATCGGTCGTCAAAAGTACTGTAAGAACCTATCACGGCCTATTGGGGGGGGGGGGCGGCAGTGAATAAAATATTTATTTAAAGAAACACCAATTTACTGCGATCAAAAGTCGACCACGCAACTTTACTAGAAGACACAGAGAAAGTAGGTACCTAATCACTACGTTTTACCACATTAATACGTAGTAGTTTTTTTTTTACTTAGGGGAAGCGTACCAAATATTGGATACGTGCCCAATACTGGATACATCAATTTCTAAAAAAGTAACCAATTCCATCTATCGTAACAGTGTAAAACTACTTCTTGAATGCTTTATCTCATTGCTTTCTTCGACAACAGCGCCATAACTAGCTCCAGTCGGCTGAAAAAATTCAAATGATATTGTGTTGCAAAGTGTTTTAAACAACGGTAAGTGCATTTATTTGTTATTTTAGGGATACGTAAGAACTAGGTGCATAGTTATTTAGTCGTATATAACGCTTTTTCTTGATAATTTTGATAGTTGAAGAGTTCGAGGACAGTTTTCGTATAAGTAGGTACCTACTTAACTCAATACTGGATACCGTGCTACCCCTAATATTGCATATCCAGTATTGAGATACACATCGATTAGTATGTACTTGTATCTATTGAACTTTAATTAATTAGTTTTTTAGAAACGTATCAGGAAAAAAACAAAGGAAAAAATGGACTACCTTATTTGTAATAAAATAATATGTCCATATTGAGTGTTATGTACTCAATATTGGATATCCAGTATTAAGTATACCTACTGCCCAATATAGGGGTACAAAAAATAATATTGTTGATTTTTGTAATTTTTTTGAAAAAAAAATATTTTCCGATTATGAGTGGAGTTAGAAGTTTATTTCTTTTTGTAATACTAAGAGTATTAGATACTGATCACTTTAAGTCTAACAAATAAATGTTTTTCATTAATTAAGTATATTGGTTTTTTTTTTCAAGTTTTCAAAAAGAGTCCAGTATTTGGTACGTCTCCCCTACTACAAGAGGTACTACTATGCGGGCTAAACAATCTACAGTCTGTATGGTATAATGTGTTCTTTACTGAAATATAGTTTATCTACACTCATGTTATCATATTTGAAATATGAACTCATGCCTGAACGTATAATGATACACTTTATGCCAAAGTCAACTTTACAAAATAAAACTGTATCCGGTTGTATCATAATGGTCATTATGATACAACCGGATACAGCTGTCACTCATTATAGTTTACTTATGTTTCTTAATTTTACTGTCTCCATGGCGACCGTAGAATTTACCGGCTCTGACTTCCAACTCTTTCAAGCCCTTCTTTAGCCGGCAACAAGAAACTTTTTAACAACATATTATAGGTACTTACCTTAAAAGAGAAAATATAAACAGTTCATGAGAAAATCATAAAAATGTAAGTAGGTTACCTTTAAATAATTTGGTGTAGTTATTTTGCTTGACATAGTATGCTTTTAACCTTTCTTTCAGAAAATATCAGCCTGGCTTAGGATTGAATTTAAGTCAAACGTCAAAAGTGAGGACTTTATTGCAAGGAGCTTAAGGTTCACTGATTCAATATATTTTGACATTGGGGTATTGGAATATGTTCCAAGAGCAGAATCTGCCCGATTCTAATATGAACTGATTTTTCTATTTAAGAACTATCTGTTGCCTGCGACTTCATCTGCGTCATAGCCAAAACGCCCCGTTGTCCGTTTCTTTTTTTTTTCCAAAAAACATTAAAATCGAACATTTATTATTAAAAATACCTTTTTGGTGCATGATGTACGGAGCCCATTTCTTACAAAATGATCTTCCTAAAAAGTTTTAAAATTCAAAATCATTACAAATAAACGAAATCAGTAGGTACCTTATAGTTTTGGACAAGGTGAAACCGTAGGTACTACTCCGGTAATCCGGAAAAATGTAACTAACATTTACAGTAGATGAATCTATTAATGATAATAATCATAAATGAGTAAATGAAATGTGTTTGATTATATTTACTTTCTATACAATTGTTATTTTAAGTTATTTAGACATTAATACATTTTTATTCAGGTTGATGAATATTTATTGCAATTGACATTTACGGGGACGTATCTAAATACCTTAAATTAAAATACCTAAAGTTAAAACACCTACGTTCAAAATACCTAAAATCAAAATACCTAATGGTTGTTTCACTTTCATTCAAAACAACTAAAGTTTAAAATGGGTACGTATCGAAATACCTAAAATTAAAATACCTAACGATAAAACACCTACGTTCAAAATACCTTAAATCTTAATACCTAATGGTTGTTTCATTCGGTCCATTCAAAATACCTAAAAACGTTTGATAGAAAAGTCATGTTTTCCTTGGAAGTCCTGTAGAACACGTGATAAGTTAGAGATAGCGAAGCGCAGCGAAGCCATCGTCTTAAATTTCGTGGTTATTTTTTTTGTGAACAATCCATAGGTTGTATTTATACAAAAAAATATAATCACAATTTAATATAATGTTTTGTATTAATACAATCCATAGGTTGTATTAATACTAAAAAATAACCACGAAATTTAAGGCAATCGCTTCGCTGCGCTTCGAGATTGTCTTAAATTTCTAACCTATCACGTGTTCTACAGGACTTCCGAGCCACTCCAATATTATGCTAATTTTAGGTATTTTGACCATTAGGTATTTAGGTGTTTCTTATTTAGGTGTTATTTGCTTAGGTATTTTGATTTTAGGTATTTTGAACGTAGGTGTTTTAACGTTAAGTATTTTAATTTTAGGTATTTAGATACGTACCCTACATTTACATTTATTATTGACATATCATGCCTGACATTTATTTTAGTATTTTTTTTATTTGACATGGTTTGAGGCACTGAGGAACTGCGGTTACCTATGTTATAAATAACCCAAAAGTTTGGAAAGATTTCTACTACTATTTCTTCGGGTTAGATATTACAGTTTTATTCTTATAACTACGTGCTGAAACCTCCTTATAATCAAAACTGACTAAAATAAGTTTACTGTAATAATTGACCATGAAGTACATACTCAGCTAAAATAAAATTTATTAGACAAAATTGTCTCTTTCGGATTAGTTGATTGAACCTACTCACCTCATACGTCCATACAGCTGTCTCTTCCTGTAAAATGTAGGGAAGTATGAAGTCACGTCGAAGACAGGGGTGCAATTCTCTAACGAATTTTCACCGTCACATCGTCGTTCGCTTCGATTCTTTATGTCAAAATTCATAATAAACAAGTGAAGGTCAAGCGAAAAAAAACTTCGAGTTTGTTGATTGAATCTTAGAGAATCGCACAACTGATGACAATCAAGAAATTATACGAAATTCTTAGTGTCCTTTTACATTGCGACATTTTACTTAGATCAATACAAACGATGCACGAATGATGCATTTACACGGAGCCAATACTTATGACAACCCACTATGCTAGTCCAATAATCGGCATCGTCTAACGGCCAGAATTAATAACCTATCCACAGATAGGGATAGGTGCGATCCAGATTAGTTGCTAGGCAACACTTAGCAACGACCTGGCAACTGTCGTTAATTATATGTTAATATCAAGCGTTGCATAGCAACTAATCTGGATCGCACCTATCCCTCTCTGTGGATAGGTTATTAATTCTGGCCGTAAATAGAGACAGTCCACTACATAGGATTGTCCTCAAGCAGCAAGTCCACGCTTACTGCTCAGAGTGAGTTGCGTGCAATTTTGACATCACACGTCAAAGTTTTTTTTTCTTTTTCATAACTGTCTTAATTTTTAGTTTTTTGTGGCTTGATTATTGTTGTTGTTTATGACGTGTGATGTCAAAATAAATGGATTTTCTTTCTTTCTTTCTTAAGCCAGTGATCAACAGTAATGTCTATTATCTTACGGCCAGAATTAATAATCTATCTACAGATAGGGATAGGTATGTTCCAGATTAGTTGCTATGCAACGATTGATATCAACATAGAATTAACGACAGTTGCCCGAGTGTTGCTAGGTGTTGCCTAGCAACTTAACTCACAAGTTCAAAGGAATACTTACCTAACAACAAAAATTAACTCTATTTGTGGCAAAATATTTTAACTTTTGTCATCACAATACTTCAACGTACTCGCAATCGTTTTTGTGGAACCATGTGCAATACCTACAACAATAGAACGGTTTTATAGAATCTTACCTCATCACATTTAAAACAAATAAACTGAACAAGCAATATAAAGTAAATAATAGCTTTCATAGTGGCGATCCAAACTAGATTGACGGTTTTTAATTGAAATTGATGTGCGTGTAATCAATTCCATACTTTGTCATGCCGTTTAATTAGATACCTGTCTTAGCTGAATAACGCCCGAATTCTCGTACGCAAATCAGCTTTGGGAGCGTCTCAAACATCATGCCATCTCTTTCATACGTTTGACATTTAAAGTGACAGGGCGATGTGTGAGACGCTCCCAAAGATAAGTAGCGTACGAGTATTCGGGCGTAAGAGCTATATCTCAGCTCAGCTCTTAGCCATCATCACACCTGATGTTAAGTCGCGATACAGCTGAAGGTGGAAGCGCACTAGGTACTCCGGAATCCTCAATCACTAAGGAACTGGCTATCTTATCTTTAACTGCCGCAACACAATAATGGTGAAAACATCATTGTTATGGCGTCAGACTTAGATAAGATGGTGGTAGCAAGCCAGTCAGAATAATACGCCGCCGGCAGTTATGCTGCTGGTGTAACAGCAATGGCGTCTCCATGAGAAGAGCCCTAAGGGGCTGTCCATTAATCATGTGAGGTTTTTAGCAATTTGTAATCAGACATTTTTAAATGCAGCTTATGATAGAAAACTAGGCCCTATTTATAATGTGCAGAAGCAACATTTTCCTTTGCATGAAAATGAGCTGTGATAGGACTTGATAGGACCCATGCTACATTGTTTAATTAATTGTTTATTGTGACCCACTTCACAATTCTCCGCCATTCTTCATTAGATTTTCATTTACAGCTGCTTTGATTTGGTCTGTCCATCTCATTGGAGATCTGCCACGCGGTCGGGTGTCTTTGCCCTTGCCCTGCACTACCAGACGCTCGACCGATGTACCATCGCATCGCGACCCGTGCCAAAGACCGTAAGGATGCGAGCTTGTACAATAGAGTCGAGACGCTGCTTAAAAGATCTTGGAGTATGGAGACGTTAGTTCGAAATTCTGTCCATGATACTCCTAGCATTCTTCCCAAGCACCACGTTTCGAGGGCGTCTATCTCTTCTTTTCGCTTTGCCGTTGGGTCCACCTATCTCTTCTTTTCGCTTTGCCGTTGGGTCCACGTCTCTGAGGTTAATGAGAATATGGGGAACACGAGAGCTCTGACTAGTCTGGTACAAAGTATATAGCCTTCTATCTGACGGGTACCTACTACAGTGCGAAGTTAAAGGTCCCGCTGGAAAAGAAAAAATACCTCATGTCTTATTCCAAAAAGCAATCCGAAAAGAAGGTTTTATAAAACAAGTGCTTCTAGAGAGTAATGGACTAGTGGTTTAAGACCTTCGATAACTCATTCAGAGGTTCGATACCCTAACAAAGGTCTCAGTTGAACAGTCAACTTTGTTGATGTTGGGACCTTTCCTGCATGACTACCTACCACCATCTTATCGAAATCTTTTGCCATGAAAATATTTTATTTTATTTTTAACTGACTTCTAAATCAAAAAGGAGGAGGTTCTCTATTCGTCTGTATGTATGTTTTATCTTTTTTTTATTTATTTTTTTGTGTATGTCCACCGATTACTCAAAAACGGATAGACCGATTGAAATGATTGAAACGTTATTACATCAGGTTGGATTCCAAGTTGGTCCCATTTTTTGAAATTTTGAAATCGGTTCAGTAGTTTTCAGGAAATCTTGAAAATACTGTCGTTCTCGTTACCACTTCATGTGAATTTAATACGTATCTTTAGGCATAACTCCTTTGTTTATAAACCGATTTAGATGATTCTTGTTTTGTTAAAAAGGGGATACCTCAAGGTATTTTAACCGACTTCAAAAAAGGAGGTTTTCAATTTGATCATATACCTATTTACCAGAATACATGTAAATTGCCTGCACGATGCACTAAAAAGAGTGAAATAAAAATTATTTTTATAAAAAAATTAAACCGCCTTCAAAAAAATCACATCAAAAAAGTAAGAAATAATTCCTCACCACATAAATAACGTAAGTACTTTGAAGTCGGGCGGGTTTTAACAAAAACAACAAAAAATCGTACATGTTTCACGCCCGACTTCAAAGTACTTACGTTATTTATTTGGTGAGGAATTATTTCTTACTTTTTTGATGTGATTTTTTGAAGGCGGTTTTTGTATTCTATTTTAAGAGAGAAGATAGCCAAGTTCGTCAGAGGTCGAGGATTCCGGGAGAATTATAATTCCAGCTCCAGCCTCATAATTAGGATAATAGGTACTAACTAAACACCAAGCGTTTTTCCATTCTAGATGCAAAACCTTTTGAGTTGTAATAGGTATCTATTTATTTAAATCTTAGTTATTGGAGTTCTCTCAAGTGATGTATATGTAGAACGAATTACTGGTAGTTAGACATTCCTGTGGTTAAATCTTAATCAAAACTTGTCAATTGGATGCGTTTTGCATTTCATCCTGGGTAAAGGCATTCCAATCAGCATATTCACTTCAAATAGAATTTAATCACGAATATTATGCAAGACGGCTTCAATTTGCGAAAGGAGAGATTTGAGCATTGGTACGGACTACGGATCTAGATGGGGCCCTGGTGAAATAAGACAATCTATGATCGGGAATGTAGCAACCATCCTCACATTATTTAAACTTTTTTGCATTTACAATGCAATTTTATCACGGAAAAAATTGAAAGAGAGAAAGACATTTAAAATTAAAATTAAAAAAAATAAAAAATATAAAAAATTCGACCCGTCTCACAGACGTCATGTGACGGTAGTAAATCTTCACATCGATGAAATTAACGCTGGCTATACAGCGCGTAAAAAAGAAGTATTGGATAAATTCGACGCTTCTCGTAACGACTCCGAAGCTTAATGGTTAGAGCAGTCACCCGGATAGTGAAAGGTCGTGGGTTCGTGTCCCATTGAAGCTGGTTGTGAGACGGGTCGATTTTTTCTAAATACTTCATTTAAAAAAATTTCAACCTTCACATTTTCGGTCATGGGATGGTTGAACTATCTTTTTTTCAACCATCGACCTGCCAAAGTCTATAATTGAAGTTCTAGTAAGGGCGCCCTAAAATTAGAGGTATGAAGAAGCACTTCAGTGGTTCAACCTTAAAGAAGAGTGCAGGGTGCCTACCATCAACTTTAAGACAGCGATTCAAAAATAGCGCGATGCAGAATAGGTTCCTAAAATGAATCGCTTTCTTTCGTACTCTGACCTTCTAAAAACTGGATCGCAAATGAATTGCTAAATGTTAATGACCGAACGATTTGTGTCCTTTTTCTTCTACCCGTCTCTTTCACCCGATTCTGTCATGCCCGGAGAGTAAGAGGGACGGGTATAACCTGCAGGTGTCATGTTAAATCGACCGGGTTATAAGTCAAATAAGAGTTCCTGACAGCTTAGCGGCTGTGAAATGTCATTGATCGATCACTGAATCGCTGTCATTGATATTAAGCGGTCGTGGTACGAATAAGCGAAGCAGATCAGTTTAGGTTCCTAAACAAAACCGCAATAAGAGTTGATGGTAGGCACCCAGGGGGCCAAGCCTGCTAACGTTGGTCATAATCATGTCTCAATCGTGTTTCAATAGGGTATTTTACTGTTGTTGAAATGTAGATATTTAATGATAACGTTAAAAAATATTGCAATTAAGAATACCAAATGTGAAAAAATAATTTGAATCTGTTTTATAATAAAAGAATTATAGTCTGTTTGATTTTGACTATAGCTGTCTCTTTCTAAAACGAAATCTTCTATGGCGTGACTATGACGCTACTAACCCACTGACGTGACGTCACTAAGATAGCGTCCTGTCCTTGTCTAATTATAAAGTTTGAAGTCCTATATCTTTGAAAATATTCAAGATAATTCAAAATGAAAACTTGTTTTGTGTACCTAGCTAATATTTCAAAAAACATTTTAAAGAAATAAAAAAAAAACAGTAAAATACCGTAATGTAGTGCTTTTTTACACACTAGTTACAAGAAATGTGTACTTTTTTCACCATACTACTGATGGTCACACCACACACTACATTTACATCACATCATATTGTCATAATTCTTGTAACTAGTGTGTAAAAAAGCATTAAAAGTCATAATCGACTTAACGTTAGCAGAATTGGCCCCCAGTATGGCGACTATGTCGCAGACCGCAGTAGACGCGCATCAGTCTATATATATATATATATATTCAATTCATTTAATCAAGCTACTAAAGGCTCACATTGTGTTAGTAACCTTATCCTATGTTAGTAAAAAGTAGTAGGGTTTACAAAAATTAAAATTTAATATCGTCTGTGGAAATGAGGCACTGGTCCATGTAAGGATAGCCAGTGCCACATAAAGCAACCGTCAACCGACCGTGCAACCACACTCAAGAGGCTGTTACCGCTGCGCCATCGAGGCCGCCCGTTTCCGCATGATGGCGAAGAAACCGTCAACACGCGCTTCAGCGAACATCCCCGACGCGCTACAGAAGCGAGGCAGCCGCAACAGCGCCCTAAACGAGTTGTTATATTGGACGCGAAGGGTTTCTAGCGCTCGACGTGTGTGTCTAACCCACAAGCTGCATGTATAAAATGAGGTGCAATAGGCACGAAATAATGTTATTTTTACAGGAACAGAACACCTAGCGAACCTGCGGGCTATCATGTTCGACCTCACGGGAACTAGAGCTGAATAAATGTTATTCAACCTAATAACATTTATTCAGCTCTATTCAGCTTCTGTCCATAGAAAACAACGATTTTGTATGGTGATACGTACGCATCCGTTCAGCTTTCCGCGTCTATTCAGCTTTCGCAGCAAATGGGCATACCTAATATGAGGACAAAATATGTGTTTTATCATTCGAATGCAATAGATAGCGTTCAGCGCTTTTCCGCCGCGTTCAGCTGTATAAGTGTGACCAAAATCGTATCGTATATATCGCTGTATAATTGCAAAAAAAAAAACATAAATTTGCATATTTACTCTTTTTATTTCTCTAAAACTTTGCAGTAAACTCAAAAATACTATATAAATAAAACACTTTCACGGATTTTTTCACGCAATATTTTTAACAACTTGGTTAAATTTTAGTTGTTTAACGTCGGATAAACCAAAAAACCTCAAAAAACAACTAAAATTTAACCAAGTTGTTAAATAAATTGCGTGGAAAAATCCGTGAAAGTGTTTTATTTATATGGACAGTTCGCGCAGAAATCTAAGATGTGTTTATCAAAAATACTAATAAGGCTTCCGGGCAGACAAGGGGTTACCATAGATTTGATCAAATCGATGTTTTTAGAATGAAATTAAAAAAAACTGGAATCACTTTTTCGTTTCATAAAAACCGCATTTAAATTCGTTGCGTAGTTCTAAAGATCAGGCGAGGAAAAGCGATTTCGTTTTATACTATCCAGTAGGATAGTATAAAACTATTAAAATTAGTAAATATTATAAATGTGAATGTTTAGATGTTTGGCTGTTTGTATGTTTGTTACTCAATCACGCCAAAACGGCTGAACGGATTTGGCTGAAATTTAGGACACAGATACTTTGTCGCCTGGAGAGGAATATAGGCTACTTTTTATCCCGGAAAAATATCACATTCCCCCGGGATAACGTCGTGTAGTCCACGCGGGCGAAGCCGCGGGCGGAAAGCTAGTGTTATATAACTATGTCATAACATAGTCTAAATACTATGTTACTTACTACTAAAAATACTTTGAGATATTTTACAAAAACCTCCATGATTACATTTACAAAAAAATATAGTAGTACAGTCGCCAGCACGTCAGGTAACTACAAACTGTCAAATTTCTTTAAATAAAATTCAACCGTATGTCCAACAGATAGAGTTCAGTTTCAATTAATTAATTTTGACATTTTGTAGTAACCCGACCTGCTGGCGACCGTACCTTAACAGTGTGAATAGACATTGAGAACCGTCATCATCATCATCAGCCATTATAAATCCCACAGACATAGATCTATGTCTGTGATAAATCCCCACGGCTGGAGCACAGGCCTTATGGATGGATAAGGAGAATGGGTCGTGACCCAACATGCGGGCCCAATACGGCTTGGTGGGTATTAACGACTGCAAATGCAGCCGCGACCAACGCTTAACGTGCCTTCCGAAGCACGGAGGAGCTCGAAATAATAAATTTTTGATCACCCATCCAGTAACCGACCATTGCAAAAGTTGCTTAACTTCAACGATCGCAGGCCAAGCGCGCTATCCACTGCGCCACGTGGTCATCTCCATTTGGGAATAGCAAAAAAAAATATTGCTCATTTGTCCCACAATTGGTATCAATCGACATCGCAGTGTTTACCGACAAAATATTGACACGTATCATCATGAGCCCATTTGACCAGTATCACGATATTTTATTGTTATCGTATAAATATATAAATAAAACAAGGGTCTGGAAAGGCATCGAAACTTCAGAAAAAAAAACATACATTAAACTATTATGTTTTTTCACTATTCTCCGTGGTTAGCGCACATAATATTTCTTATGTATGTATGTGTGATTATTATGTTTTTTGTTTGTTTTCCTGAAGTTTCGACGCCATTCTTGACCCTAACTTTTTTATATTTTAATAAAATACGCGTTAATTATGCGTTAATTAATGTTGTTTCAGGTTAGTTAATGACCAGTTTTATTCTTGTTTTATTATAAAAAAAAACTAAACATTGAAGACTCTATGACATTTTTTGCAACTTCAATTCGACAATTAGCGCCTTTGGCCCCTCTCAAAGCAAAAATCATTGCTGAGATGCAAATAGTTTCCATATAGGTAAATATGAAACGCTAAGTCCTAGAAACACACCGTGAAATACAAAAGTGATGAAATTGCAACTTCTAATTACTTTTGAGTTTCATTTGAGTTAGGACTCCTTTGAGAGACCGCACACGACGCAACCAGTTTAAAATGAATATTACTTACAACAAACCAAAAATTTCAAAAGGGTATTGCTGTCGCGTTTCACCGTGTGTTCTGGCATTAAATTGAGCACGTTTGTATGTTTGTATGAGTTTTCAGTGCCGATACCGGTGAATTTATTTCCCACTTCCATGGCGGTAGGAAAAGCATTAATCGCCATGAAATTTTTCCAACCACACGTCACAGGGAGGGGCGCGCGTCAACTGTTTCAGTGGTACACACAGCCAGTTCGGTTCTCATCTCCGTGGGGGAAAGACGCGTCGCTCGCCTAGCGCTCCCGGATTTCGTTCATAAAAACATCACCAAAATACGTTTGATATTGTGGTTGAAAATTTTATTCTGGTTTGTGCTTGTGAAAAAATTATGTGTGAGACAATTGGTTCTTGAAGAATTACATAGTTGTTTTTATTTTGTTGCTTTCTTTTTTATTGTTAATAACAGTGATATACTATTTCGGATTGAATTTGTTTTAAGTTTTATTTTGTTGTTGTGACGTATTTGGATAAAGAAACAAGTGAGCAGACAACGTTTTAACAAGGTAGGTTTTAAATTAATTAATTATTATTAATAAATTGTATTTTATTCAAATTCTGTACTAGAAAGAACTAACTCCGCCTGAGTTAATCCGAGACTGCTGTTTTTTTTTACTATTTTTTTTTTCTAAGAATTTTTAAATCCTCAATTGCGTAATCTTGTTATAAACATGTTAATATTAAACTAGTTAATCTTAACCATCGTAATTTCTAGATTAACTCCGTAGACTCTGAAAGATAAGGAAAGCTGGTGTAAAGTTTGTAACTCGTGGTTTCTTGGTTAGCAACTTTATGTACATGATGTGAAACTTCAGAGTTATTGATAACTTATTTATGAAGACCTGTAAATAGCTTTATATTTAAGCCTTTTTAATGTATAAGGTTAATCAGTTGGTCTTTCAGTAAATAAATAAATAAGTAAAACTAAAATAATATAAGTGGGATAAGCTAATATACTTGACTTAAACTTAGCTAAATTGAGAAATAACCTTTAGTTTCTTCGGTAAAATTAATTGTAGTTTTCCTACATTATTGCTTTGTGCATTATTGTATGAAATCAATTTTAAATCTTAATATTGAAGTTTAGTGTTTAAACTACTTGTTGCGACGTAAGATTAGTTTTAAACATGCACAAATGCATTGAGATTTTAAATGGAGATTTAAAATCTCAATTCTTTAATCCCAAACAAAATCTCAATTTCCTTTATTTACAATGCAATTAGGTAAGTCTATGATAAATTTTAATGTATACATTATTATTGTAAAAAATAACCCGGAAAAATAGAAAACAAGTATAAACTACTTATTTGTTTCCGAGTCAGCCTTTTATGTTATCAGTAGCTTTCCGTCCGTGGCTTCGCCCTCATGGACTACTCCGCGTTATCAAGCGGGAATGTGATCTTTCCGGGATAAAAAGCCTATGTCACTTGATTTAAATATTCACTTTTTTTTGCATTCACAATTCAATTTTTATTTTAGAAAAATTAAAAATGAAGTAAATTAAAAAAAAATACTTTGCTCGTGAGACGGGTCGATTTTTTCGAAATACTTCATTTTCAATTTTTCAATCCTATGTCACTCATTTGGGGGTTGAACTCCGAAATTAATAAATATACATTTCACTTCTCATGCTCGTAAAGTTCGTGTTTATGTTGCATAAAATCGCTTTTTATGCTCTAGTGCATAAAGTAAAATCTTCGTCTAAGTCTCAGACTTTAAGACAAAGGGCGTCAGGTAAACAGCCACACACGCAATTAAACTTCGTTAAATAAACTTATTAGGTATTATTCATTCTGTTTCTTCGATTTTGTACATAATCCATTTTAAATTACTTAATTAATAAAACTAGGCAAAATTAATGAGTTTTCTAAGAAATAAGTATTTCAAGAGCATTATGGACTACAATCTATGCTAAAGTAACAGTGCTGCCAATGCCACATATAAAAAAAAGAAAAAGAAAGTCTTCCCGCCAATATGGCGAAGTCTTTATTTTTTCTTTTTTGCAATATTGTTATTTATTTTCCTCACACTCTAAGTGAAAAGCAGAGTGTATAACTTGTACATAAAACCCATTTTACCCTCGAATTGACTATCTACCCTCGCCTACGGCTCGGGTGGATATATACGTCTCGGGTAAAATAGATGATCAAACGAACTACTGTGAAGTTCGATCGCTATTATATGAGTCGTTTCATTCGAAGATATAATATTTACAGAGTAGTCCCTTTAACCTACAGGCAACTTCGCACGTCTTTAGAGATTAAAAAAAAAAAAAGTTCACTAATCTGTCATTTACTGATCTGTGGTCAGTTTGACGCCATTTTTCTCATTTCGTTTAGAGCAAGTTCAGAGTAATAGCGGTGTTCTAGAACAAAGCTTAACTAGTGGGTTTGTAAACCTGCCTGCAGCTGAGGTTTACTGGGCTGGGCGGGTTGCTATATCTTCGAATGAAACGACTCATATAATAGCGATCGAACTTCACAGTAGTTCGTTTGATCATCTATTATATTTCGTCGTTTCATTCTTTGATATAATATTTACAGAGTAGATGTTTAGAGATTTAAGTTTTGTTCTAGAAGAGGTGTTGATGGGTTGTTTTTATAAGAATAAATAACCATCTCAATTAAACATATTATGTATTTGTTCATAAGCAGAATGTAAACAATCAACCCTTAAATAATATTAAGTTTTCTCCGTACAAATTAAATACCTAATCATAAATCAGCAACAAAAAAAAAAAAGGTAACTAATCATTAGTAGGGAACGTTACGGTTCTCGCGAAGACATCTTCACTTTCAATAGGCCGGTTATAGAACCGAGCAAAGGCTGTGTAGATGTAGGTACTTGTCCAACCAGCTGTTTTTCTTATCTCGTCTACAAACACTGAGTCGTGAGCAAGCACGGTCGAGATGGAGGCGTATCGTGTGCTATTGCCACTCTCTCCCAAGCTCCCAACAGCTTATTTAACCCAGCGGCTTAAAGACTGCGAGCTGGTGCGCTTGTGGAGTTTTTGTATTTTAACAACAGTTTGTCTGCGTTCGAAGTCCTCATATTTTTTGAAAAATATATATGATCGACGAGGACTGAAGCAGGGCATATATTTATTTTCTCGTGAAAGAATGGCAAGTACAGCATGGGTTGTTCGCGGCCCGGGACCGAAGTTTTAATAATGTCGGTTATGGCTATCTTAACACCGTCTTGAGAAATGAATACATTTTCTAGTTTTATAAGCGTGAAAGTTTGTACCCTGTGCATTGTACAAAGTGTTCTTGTCTAGGCTCAGTACTAAATTTGGGTATCAATTAGGTATGTGGTTGAGAACAAGTTGTGGGTCCCAAGTAGAGGTATATTTAGGGCGACTTGGTTTAAGTTTGAAAGCGCCTTTTAGAACTCGTTAAATACACTCGTGTGAGCCGATGTTACTGTTTAATGGTTTAAGAACAGTGAAACGGTACGGCGTGGGACGGTGATTTAATATCAACGTAAGCTTCGTCAGATAGCTCCCATTCAGTATCGGGGTTGCTTTTACTTGGCTCAATATCTGAGCCGTTCTTTTTTGTGTTTACTTATGACGCGTGTAGCCAAATGGCGATGAATCTACCTACATCGTGTCAACTTCTTTGAGCGTCGAAATTTTATTCCATTTACCTTGACGGTTAATGTAGCATACTACTGTAGTATTATCCATGCGCAGTAATATTGCACAATATCGTCTTCCTTTGTAAAAGCTTTCATAGGACAGAATGTTGTAAAAAAGTTATTGCGCGACCAGTTTTGGTCATCTTAAAATTAAATTTTTGCTTTGCATTTACCGTTATGGCGCTGCAATGCCAAAAACTTCTAGCGTTCTTAAAGTTAAATCCGTATTTAGCTGCTAGACAGACCGAAATTAGAACACCAATAAAATTAGCAAAGATTCTTATTGTACGTTTCGGTAATTTTAAATAATTTCTGATCCTTTGTGCAATGTTTCTGCGTTTTACAGCGAGAAATGTTGCGTATCATAATTATAAAAAGCCTTGGAAAGTACAGACTTGAGAAGGCGTTAAGACACTTTTCGCGGTTTACAACAAAACCTAAACATTGTAACAATTTAGGAGTCGTACCGTACGTAGTCGTACGGAAGTGTCCCCGATGCCTTATGTTAAGATTCTTTTTACTAACCTTCTATGGGCCACAGTATTGTCTGATAAATAAAGAATTTATTTATTAAGCATCGTCGAAATAAATTTACTGATTTATGACCTTGGCTTCTAAGATAGGACATATAACCTCTCTCATAATTTTGGTAAAAACCCTGGATGCTGATGCTACGGATAGGCCGTAAGGCAAGTCAGTAAATTCGTCGATAGCTAAGTTTGAATTTGGAGCTTGAAAATGAAATCTTAAATATTATTCGGTCTTCCTTACATATTGGAAGTCATAAATACGCCTCTTTGAGGTCAATCGGTGCTACAAAACTACCTTGTGGTATAAGTTAAGGAGATGTTCTATAGTCTTCCATTCTAAAATAGTTTTTCTTCTCTATAAATTTATTTAATGATTTAAGATTTAAGACAAAGCGTTTACCACCATTAGACTTGGGTGCAAGGAAAGTTCTTGATATGAACTGGTCAATTACCGGGGAACAATGTGAAATTGCTCCAATTCAATTAATTTATTTATAGCTTGGGCCATCTCGTGACTTTCTTCGGGGGTAAATTTAGATTAAAGCACGACAGACTGTCACTTCCGTACAAAAGGGTATATAATATCCGTTTTGGATCCATGATAGTACAGTTTTGTTGTATGTTATATGAAACCAACAATCATAAAAGTATTGAATTCTGCCAGCGTGTACCTTTGTTATTGTGGCAGTGCACGGGGCCTGGGTTGATTGTAGTTCTTCGCATGAGACGAAGCAGGCTGAGGGTAGGTTCGTCGCGGTGGCGGCGCTAGCCTCTGTCCTGTCCTGTGGTTTGACCTCCCCGCCGCCCCCCTGTCTCACGGGTACTGAGGAGGTCCTGACCGGTTTCCCTGATGGGCAGGACGAATGACTGTGGACTGAACTGCAGAAGGTTTCTGAATTGTGAATGTTTTCCAAATCTGTGAACCTTGTCGTTCGATTGCCTTACTGGCTTTTATATTTTCGGATGATGTATTACCCAATAAAGAGTCATATCTATCGGAGTCTTGTAGGACGTGCAGGAAATTATTTTCTAAACTAGATGTAATAAGTTTAATCCTATCTTTCGTTAGGAAATGGTGTAAATCAATACCAAAGTGCGACAGTCGTCGCTTAGATACTAAAGAGATTGTATCTTATCGTCTGAGGAGAGCAGTGTGTCCACTGCTCTATTTACCTATTGCCGAGGTACCCATATCAAGTTGTTGTTGTTGAAAACCAAGAAACATTTTGTAGCGTCCCCTCATGACGACGACGTCAGAAACTGCGGCAGCAATCGCTGCGTTTAATTTAGGTGCGTGCAACATTCAACAATTATTTGGTATCAAGTACCTTTGTCAAGTTCTCTTTCTGATCTTTTGGTAGACCTATTTTTCATAAAGGTGTCCATAAATTAGCTAAGCTGAATGGCATCTCCAAAATCAGGCGTATCGGACGTAGACGCCCTCAACGCTGACAATATTATTGTGGATCGAAAGTTATCGATGTAATTTCTTGAGTGAGCCGTTTGCGATACTGCGGCATCCAAGGTTTGTTGGATGGATTTTTCCAAAGATTGTTCGATAAAGTCCCGCATCGTTTTGTATGATATTTATTGTATCCAAAACAAACATACTCTTTTTTGCCAAAAAAAAAAACAACATGAGGGTAGAATGTAAAAAATAAATGTCAATGAATAAGTTATTATGGCCTAATAATTTATGTTGTCCAGCAGACAATAAACTATGGATAACTTGCATCTATCCTAGAATGCAGGTAGATTCTACTTTATGTCATAATATGTGACCCATAATTAGCCCGCAGCTAATTACGATATCGCGGTTGACCCCCAGTCAATTGCGACTTAGTTTGATTTTATGTAACTTAATGAACTGTAGATAACGTGCGCCTATCCTAGAACGCAGGTAGATTCTACTTCATGTCATAATATATGTCCCATAATTAGCCCGCAGCTAATTACGATATCGCGATTGACCCGCAGTCAATATCGATTTAGTTTGATTTTGACTAACTACCTAAATAAACTGAAGATAACGTGCGTCTATACTAGGACGCAGGTAGATTCTTCTTCATGTCATAATATATGGCCTATAATTAGCTCGCAGCTAATTACGATATATCGCGATTGACTCGCAGTCAATCTCGATGTAGTTTGATTTTATGTAACTAAATAAACTGTAGATAACATGCGTCTATCTTAGAACGCGGGTAGATTCTACTTCATGTCATGATATATGACCCATAATTAGCTCGCTGCTAATTACGATATCGCAATTGACTCGCAGTCAATCTCGATTAAGTTTGATTTTATGTAACTAAATAAAGTGTAGATAACATGCGTCTATCCTAGAACGCGGGTAGATTCTACTTCATGTCATAATATATGACCCATAATTAGCTCGCAGCTATTTACGATATCGCGATTGACTCGCAGTCAATCTCGATTTAGTTTGATTTTATGTAACTAAATAAAGTGTAGATAACATGCGTCTATCCTTGAACGCGGGTAGATTCTACTTCATGTCATAAATATGACCCATAATTAGCTCGCAGCTAATTACGACATCGCGATTGACTCGCAGTCAATCTCGATTTAGTTTGATTTTATGTACCTAACTAAACTCATCTAGTGAAATCACTTGTTCATGTTCACCAGTGAACAACAAGAAACAAATAAGTATTAATAGTATCTTAATATCTGATAAATTTAGTTAACTATTGTGTAGCTTGTTAATAACTTGTATGCACAAATATTCGAATAGGAATTGATAAAGCACTATAAACGTACCTGTGGCATTATCTTCATTCTCGGAAGAATATAAACGTTGGACTCGTTCAACATTTTCCTGTGCGCTGCGTTTCGGCATTTAAAATAGACGCGTGCGCTCGTTGCCTCGCACGAAAAAGGAATGAGAAAAATGGCGTCAAACTGACCACAGATCAGTAAATGACAGATTAGTGAACTTTTTTTTTTTTTAATCTCTAAAGACGTGCGAAGTTGCCTGTAGGTTAAAGGGACTACTCTGTAAATATTATATCAAAGAATGAAACGACGAAATATAATGGTACGTTTTATGCACTTGTTGTACAATCTACTATTGGACACCATCACATACATTGTTCCAATACTAAACTATAGTAGCTTGAGCACTAGTATCACCGAGGACAAAAAAAAAATATTATTATGGGTGTAATTTACCTAAAAATAAATGATATGCTTATCTATTCTTAGTTTATTTTAACTTCTTGTGACAACCCTACCAAAATTTTGCACGCTGTATGACAGTCGTCTCTCTGATAGTCCTCTGTGCTAGTATCACAGAGGACAAAAAAATACTCTAGTATTATGTAAATTGGAAATAACTCATGGTATTACCACATACCCCACCCAGATCCGAGGAAATATTGAAAGGTTCGTTTTCAGTATTTACTTACCCGACTGGGAATCGCACCCGGAACCTGCCCCCTGATTCAATGTTTGCCCTATCTCTGTCACTCACTATAGAATAGACAAAGACAAAGCACAAAATTCTAATCCGATTCCGTTACCGACTGTTCGTGAATCAGGGGGCTGGTAGAGATAAGGTCATAGCCCATTTAGACCGCACCGCTCCCACCCAACCAAAGTATGAACAGCCAAATATGGACTTCATATCGTTCAATGTAGATGCATTTTACACTAACAATAAAAAATAGCGGACAGCGCGCGGTCCGCGAGCTTACCGCCGGCCGCCGTCAGACTGCTCGGTAGTTGACGCCTCGCTGACGCCGCGCTGTCCGCGCGCTGACTGCTAGCGGTCGCCGCGCCGTCGCCGCCGCGCACATATAGAGCGAATAGCAGTCGACGCGTGGACAGGAAGTCTGCTAGCTGTCGCCGCGGGGACTGCTGGGTGCCTGCTAGCTGTCGCCTTCGTTTAGTGCAGTGTTGGGTAGGAGCGGTGTTGGAGCGGTGCGGTATAAGTGGGCTATGACCTATAGAGGCACCTTGAACGGTGCGTATACGCTCCGTGGCGTGCGGCCACGGAAGTCGTCGAAAAAATCACGTCGATCCCTTGTTCCGTTTTGACAAAAAAGACGGACAAACAAACACACTTTCACATTTATAATATTAGTACGGATTTAAAAATGATCCAGGATAATATTGTACAGTGATTTTAGAACTAAAGGCAATTTTTCCTATGCAGTATTATCTCGAGCACAAGGATATTAATTTAAAGCAATCTTTTGATTAAAAACTATTTCGAGATATGTTTTCTTTATAAAACTGACTTCAAAGACATTCTTATAGGAAGAATCTTTCTTGGTTTGATCAAAATTCCTATTGATATTAAAGTTATGCGTTTGTGTAATATCGTTTATTATTAGGAACTTTAGATCGAAAATTCGTAAGACAGACACGTGACCTGATCAAAAAACTGTTACAATGTCATTAAAATAAGAAGGCAAATTTTGCCACCGTTTCCAAAGTTGTAATAGCTCAGGTTAGAAAACAGGCGGCTTGAAGCCAGAAGACCTCAGTTCAAATCCAGTCCGTATTTTTGTCTTTTTTTTGTCAAATTCCTTTTTTTTTGTGAAAAAGTCTAAGAAGCCCTTTTCTCTTCTGCCGGCGCTCCCGGAGTGCAACCCGTTTTTTTACTATCCACAAACGGGGTGGTTCTTAGCCTTCATTACGCCTGATATTAAGTAAAGGTAAGGCTGAAGATGGAAGCGCATAACTCCTGGAATCCTCAACACTGAGACTGGTTATTTTATCTCTAACTGCTGGAACACAATAATGCTGAAAACATCGTTGATAAGACAAGATAATATGGTGGTGGCTGGCCAGGCGGACTAATAACAAGTCCTACCAACCAACGAAACTGAAAACACAATATGTACCCCCACTGGGAATTGAACCCGGGACCTCTTGGTCCGATACTGGTGGTGTGTACATCTAGATAACAGAGGCAATTAAAAAAACCATAAGAAGGAATCGCTATTTTCCTTGTCACGTCATAACGTAGGTTAAGGTTTTAGATATCCTATGTATATTTCTCTAAAAGAACACAATTAATCCAATAACTAGAGAAATACAAAATAATATGTGTATGCATCATCTAAATTCATTTACAAACGCGTAATAAAGTAAGTAACGCTAAAAAATGTTCTATCTTTTTACAGTTTTAGTAAATATAAATAATTAATATTGCACTCAATCCCCCCGAAGGGAATACAATAATACCTACCTATAAACCCAGACACGAGAAAATCGAACCCGGGACTTCGGACACCACCACACACCACTCGACTATGGAGGTCGTTAATATAAATATTGTATACTAGCTGACCCAGCGCGACTTCGTTCCCGTGGCCCGACCCCCTACTCCACCCTACCCTACCCGTACTCTACCCCTACCCTACCCTACCCCTACCATATCCCTACCCTACCCCTACCCTACCCCTACCCTACCCCTACCCTACCCCCACCCTACCCCTACCCTACTCCTACTCTACCCTACTCCTACCCTACCCTACCCCTACTCTACCCCTACCCTACCCCACCCTACCCCTACCCTACCCCTACCCCTACACTACCCTACTCCTACCCCTACCCTACCCCTACCATACCCCTACCCTACCCCTACCCTACCCCTACTACCCTACCCCTACCCAACTTCTACTCTACCCCTACTTACCCCTCCTTAAAACCTTCCTTGGACTTCCACGAACATTTCAAGACCAAAATTAGCCAAATCGGTCCAGCCGTTCACGCGTGATGTCGTGACCAAGGGAAATAGGGATTCATTTTTATATATATAGACTAGCTGACCCAGCGCGACTTCGTTCCCGTGGCCCTACCCCCTACTCCACCCTACCCTACCCGTACTCTACCCCTACCCTACCCCTACCCTACCCTACCCCTACCCTACCCTACTCCTACCCTACCCTACTCCTACCCTACCCCTACTCTACCCCTACCCTACCCCTACCCTACCCCTACCCTACCCCTACCCTACCCCTACCCTACCCCTACCCTACCCCTACCCTACCCCTACCCTACCCCTACCCTACCCCTACCCTACCCCTACCCTACCCCTACCCTACCCCTACCCTACCCCTACCCTACCCCTACCCTACCCCTACCCTACCCCTACCCTACCCCTACCCTACCCCTACCCTACCCTACCCTACCCCTACCCTACCCCTACCCTACCCCTACCCTACCCCTACCCTACCCCTACCCTACCCCTACCCTACCCCTACCCTACCCCTACCCTACCCCTACCCTACCCCTACCCTACCCCTACCCTACCCCTACCCTACCCCTACCCTACCCCTACCCTACCCCTACCCTACCCCTACCCTACCCCTACCCTACCCCTACTCTACCCCTACCCTACCCCTACCCTACCCCTACCCTACCCCTACCCTACCCCTACCCTACCCCTACCCTACCCCTACCCTACCCCTACCCTACCCCTTACCCTACCCTTACCCTACCCCTACCCTACCCCTACCCTACCCCTACCCTACCCCTACCCTACCCCTACCCTACCCCTACCCTACCCCTACCCTACCCCTACCCTACCCCTACCCTACCCCTACCCTACCCCTACCCTACCCCTACCCTACCCCTACCCTACCCCTACCCTACCCCTACCCTACCCCTACCCTACCCCTACCCTACCCCTACCCTACCCCTACCCTACCCCTACCCTACCCTACCCTACCCCTATATCCTTCCTTGGACTTCCACGAACATTTCAAGACCAAAATTAGCCAAATCGGTCCAGCCGTTCAGGCGTGATGTCGTGACCAAGGGAAATAGGGATTCATTTTTATATATATAGATAAACTTACATAATTGTATATTTTTCATATTTTATGGGCTTGCTCTTCAATCAATTTAATCAATCAAAATAAGACCTTCTGTCCTGAAAAAGTCAAGGCTCTGTCGTCAATGTATGCCAATTATTTTATTTTCCAATAACTATTTTTCATTGCATCTCGCGACGATGCACTATATTATTATATCGGAAGTGGGAACATCTAGCACTATATTATTAAATTGGAAGCGGGACAATGGATGCTTATTTAAGTGATATTGAGGAGTAAAGATATTACTGCCGTTAAAAATATTGTTTGTTGAGTGTTTGTAGTGAACTCCTTAAACGTAAAATATAGTAAATAAATACAGCATTATGTACATCGGTCTTATTTTAAGTAGTAGTGTAAGTATTTGTATATTTTTTTTTTAGAAATATTTAAGTACACTACGTATAACACATATTATTATTCTAGTACTGCTGCACTGGAGTCTTCCTTCTGGATGGATAAGGAGAATGGTCCATGAACCACCTTGCGGGCCCAATTCTGATTGCAAACGCGGAGCTCAATCTAATAAGTGTTAGGTCACCCATCCCGTGACCGACTATTGCGAAAGTTGCTTAACTTCATCAATTGCAGGCCGAGTACGATAATCACTATGTTAATTATATGATTTAACCGCGGGGCCTGATAACGCAGAAGTTTGATTCCGACCACCATGTGATAAATATCCCTCGATCCACTTAAATCCATTGCAAAGATCCGTTGATGGATCTTTTGGCACTCAGATTATGTCCACTTTAATCCATGATTCAGAATTTTTTGCAAAGTGGATTTTTTAGCACCAACATTGTCCATTGCAAAGATCCATTGATGGAATTTTTTTGCACTCTTTTTTCCACTATAAATGTTTGTTTTCGTCAGATTTAATTAGTGCCACAAATTATTGATCTTTAGGTGAACATGTGTGCCAGAATAATGCTGTAGGCGTGCTTAAGGTGGTTCGTTGAGCTCAGTAGCGCCCCCAATGGAAATAAATCAATTACACTTTTTTAAAGGTTTAGATCAAATTTGTGCAAATAAAAGAGTAAAATTCATGTTATAAATATACTTTTAAGAACTCAAACTTACGCAATAAGTCGTGAATGTGAATAGTGCCAAAAGTGGCAACATTTAGCAATATCGACATCTATAACTTTATGCTCATATTTGAGGCCCTGAAAAAACAATAAAAAATTGCATTTTACTCTTTTATTTGCACGAAATAACCGAAACTTTTATTCTAAGCCCTTGATAAATCGTAAATTATTTATTTCCATTGGTGGCGCTACTGAGCTCAACGAACCACCTTAACTCATATTTATGTGGTTTTTTTACGCATTTCAGAAGTATCGAAAATAACATCACAAATAAAAAAAAACAAATCACAAGTATCGAAATTACCATTTCTAATTGAAAGTTTGTATTTAATATTATACTTATTTTCAGTGATATTAATCCTCTTTCATGGTAGATGTTGAAAGGATATAAAAAATAAAAAATACTAGAGTAACGCCCAAAGAGGTCGAGGATAATCAAATCCTAGGAAGTGGTTCTGGAACCTTTTTGTTGATGTGCATGACAATAGTCGGCTTGTCACGGAGAGTCCTATGTAAATATGTTGGGTGGTGGTTGAACTTACTTTGCTATTGATTTTAGTGAAGGAAATCAAATGTTTTCTTCCTTTCTTGTACGAAACTTTTTAGTTGGAATAAAGTAGTAAGCGATTTTTTTTTTCATTTATTTATATGGTCTACAAAACAGATAACAATCAATATAACAATATCAACTTAAAGTATAGATGGGTGCCTACCATCAACTCTTATTGCGGTTTTGTTTAGGACCTAAACTGATCTGCTTCGATTATTCGTACCACGACAGCTTAATATCAATGACAGCGATTCAGTGATCATTCAATGACATTTCACAGCCGCTAAGCTGTCAAGAACTCTTATTTGACTTATAACTCGGCCAAGCTAACATGACACCTGCAGGCTATACCCGTCCCTCTCACTCTCCGGGCATGACAGAATCGAGTGAAAGAGACGGGTGAAGACATAAGGACACAAATCGTTCGGTCATTCACAATTAGCAATTCATTTGCGATCCAGTTTTTAGAAGGTCAAAGTACGAAAGAAAGCAATTCATTTTAGGAACCTATTCTGCATCGCGCTACTTTTGAATCGCTCGCGCTGTCTTAAAGTTGATGGTTCGCACCCTGTACTAGATTGTAGTAGTCTGTACACATCATTGTAAATTTAAAGTAAGATTGTCCTGAAATATTATGACAGGGGGTTACTTGTGTAACTCAATACATGGAACGATTGCTTTAAATTTTCCAACAACATTTAAAAGACATTTGGAGAAAGAAGAAAGAAAATATGTTTATATTGACACAGACACGAGACTGTACCTCTGCATATTGGGTGGTGGTTGCTTTACTATTGATTTCAGTGCAGTAAATCAAATACCTATTTTCTTCTTTTCCTGTACGAACTTTTTAGTTGGAATAGAATTAGTAATCGATTGTCCTAAAACATGCATTGTGTAACTCAACACAAAGAACGCTTGCTTTCAAATTGCGATGTTGTTGGCCAATTAAAGGTCAAAAACAGTGAAAGAAAGAAGAAAAGGAATGAAAATATGTTAATTTAGACACAGACACGAGACGGTACATAACACAAATACAGTTTAAAAAAATAACAAAAAAAAAGAAATCCAAAGGAAATTCAAGGAAAACAAGTGACAACAAATAATAATAACTGTCTCACGGCTGCGCCAAATCAGCTGGTGGCCGATTCAGCATTTTTTCAGGTATAAGATACCTGACGCTGGTTTTCAACTGGCACCTATACGTTTTTGAAGTGAAAACTTCTTTATACGTTGTGGACTTTTTGTGATAGGTAAAAAAATTTAAACTCGCGTCAGGACACGTGATCGTCAGATCGTCCGATCGAAAATTCGCAGGACGGACACGTGACCTGATCGAAAAACTGTTACAATATCATTAGAAAACGGGCGGCATTGAAGCCAGAGAATACCTCGGTTCAAATCCAGTCCGTTTATTTTCATTTTTTTTGTCAAATTCCTTTTTCTGTAAAAAAGTCTAGGGAGCCCTTTTACTCCCGGAGTGAAACCCGTTGTTTTTTGTGACAGCTACGTCTGTCAAAAATCGTAAATCGTAATCAAAAATCATATGGTTAGTTCTAATATATTATATGCATAAATATACATATATGATATTCAAGACAGATGCTTGCAATAAATATGCATAACATTTAATTGTGTTCGTTCAACAATGGTTTATTGTAAATATCTTGCACACTGAAAAGGATCGTGATATACTCGTATATATTGCTTGAGTTACACAATCAGCCCTCATAAAAGCTGAAGAGAAAACGTCACGACCAAGAGAATTAATAAACAGGTATTTGTAAAAACTATTGCTCTCGCACTTTATCTATAGCTCCTGCCACAGCGGGCCAATCGCCGTATTTCTATGCAGCGCGTCTTCATCGCGTTTGGGTCTTGTCGTTTGACTTCGTATTGCCGTAATGACATAACGACGCACACGTCACGCAAACCTATAGTCCTACAATCATGTCTGATCCGGTGACATCCGTGACAGAGGAACCACTTGCAATACAAAATTAGCTGTCAAAATAGACTGTCGTATGAAAACTATTTTAATTCCAAATATTATCACCGGAACAGAAAACGTTGTCGCACTGTCAAAGCCGCGCGTTATCAAAAACGGTTTTGCACGTCAACTGCACGTACACTTGACTAATGCGTCATAGAAATACCGCGTTCGGGGCCCAGGGCGACAACTACAGCTCGAACCGCAAACACATATTAAAAGTACAAAAAATCAACGTTTCCTAGTCTTCGATCTACAATAACACCTAGGTCTGATCGAAGTTCGTAGTCCCCTGATTTCAAAACAAAGGGCCATGTCAATAGTGGGCATGGCCATATTATAATAATCAGCCCTCCTATTGAAACAAGTTATTAGAATTTATTAAATTAATGTAAACATTGGAACAGTGACCGACCGTTTCGACGACCGATTTGGCGCACGGGTAAACTACCTGCCTTCTGCGCCAGAGGTCTCGGGTTCGATTCCCGAACAAGACAAATATTTGTGTGCATCAACACGTCTATTTGTCTTGGTCTGGGTGTTTTCTATGTATATTAAGTATGTATTTACAAACAAAAAGTATTTAAGTATATATTTATCCGTTATCAAGTTCACGTAGACACAGTTTCTTAAGAAATTAACTATGGGTATATATAAATTGGTGAAAATATTTATTTATTTATATTTAGTGATCCTTATCGCTTTGCCATAAAGTCCTTACTTTTGATTTTTGACATTAATTCAATCTAATACAATGGAATTTCGTTCATGAGTCGGGGGCAGGTTGGTGTAATCTACTAAAAACAATTTCCTTCTTCTTGAGTAACCGAACTCAAGAACAAAACTCAATTTTATATGTGAAAGTATCACATATAAAATTGAGTTTTGAAAAAGTTGGAAACTTAATTTTGAATACAGTTTACGTGCTCGGTTAAGTCATAAGTAGCACGTCTACTTTAAGTTTTGTTGAACACTTGAGATTGTATTAAAACTGTAATAACTAACGACAAAGAAGGGTTTCGAAAGTAATCTATTCGGCTTAATACCTATGTTTCAAGCAAATTGAACTAAAAGTTTTAACTTTTACGTATACTTTGCGGTTTTTTAGAAGATGAAGTGGAAGATGTAAAATGAAGATGGAAGATGAAGATTGAAGATGGAAGATGAAGATGGTAGATGAAGATGGTAGATGAAGATGGAAGGTGTATAAAAATGAGCTTGGAATAGAATCAAACTTACAATCTTCCGTCGGGTCATCATGAGAGCAGAAGGTATCAAAATATATTAAGGAAACAGACTGTGATTGCCTTATTTTGCAAGAAAAATATTACACTACAACCGTTGTTGGAATTATTGAATGTTTGCTTTTCACAATCAGTTATTTTAATGTCATCGCTGCCGGGCACATGCCTTCCTTATAGATGGATAAGGAGAATAGGCCATGATCTACCACGCCAGCCTCATGCCGTAGGTTTTCACTATAAAAGTTCAGAATACTTTTTACAGAAAAATTTTAAATAACGTATTTAGAAAAAGTCGACCCGTCTCACAACTAGCTCGGATGGGACTCGAACCCACGACCTTTCGCTATCATTGGCAACTACTCTAACCATAGAGCTACGGAGTCGTTCCGCGGAACGAAAAAAAGTAAAAATAACATACATTTTAGGTATATTTTGTGAACTAGCGATAAGTTATTAGTAAGTACAAATAGTAGTGCGGCATTTTGTCACGTTGTAATATGCCAAACTCGTCGTTGTTATTCGCAGCTTAATGCTAATTTAATTGTTATTTTTTTGCCAATAGCCTTCAGTAGTATACGTGACCAGCAGTCGGCTAGTAACATCAGAGTTACTTTAGTATTGTCACCTAAATTTCTCATCATATAAATATTCGTAAAATTTTACTGAATGTGATACGTTTAATAATTTTTGACGGTTACATGACGAGTGGCCCACGCACCGGTATTCAAGGTACCGCTATCTCTGTCGATTCGATTCTCGATCGATTCTCGGTCCGATCAAACAGCAAGCTCCTACAAGGTAGACCGACGATCTGGTTAAGGTCGCGGGAAGTCGCTGGATATTGGATCATCGTTGAGGAGATCCTTGGGAGAAGCATAATATATGTCTAGCAGTGGGCGTCGTACGTCTGAGAATGATAACTTTAAATTACACAATTTCACATTTAAACGTACTCGAAAAAAAAAACCGCCTTCAAAAAAACCACATCAAAAAAGTAAAAAATAATTCTTCACCAAATAAATAACGTAAGTACTTTGAAGTCGGGCGTGAAACATGTACAATTTTTTGTTGTTTTTGTTAAAACCCGCCCGACTTCAAAGTACTTACGTTATTTATTTGGTGAAGAATTATTTTTTACTTTTTTGATGTGGTTTTTTTGAAGGCGGTTTTATTTTTTAATAAAAATATTTTTTAATTCACTCTTTTTAGTGCATCGTGCAGGCAATTAACGTGTTTTCTGGTAAATAGGTATGTGATCAAACTGAAAACCTCCTTTTTCGAAGTTGGTTAAAATACCTTGAGGTATCCCATTTTTAACAAAACAAGAATCATCTAAATCGGTTTATAAACAAAGGAGTTATGCCTAAAGATACGTATTAAACTCACATAAAGTGGTAACGAAAACGACAGTATTTTCAAGATTTCCTGAAAACTACTGAACCGATTTCAAAACTTCGAAAAATGGGACCAACTTGGAAACCAACCCGATGTAATAAGGTTTGAACCATTTCAATCGGTTCAGCCGTCTTCGAGTAATCGGTGGACATACACAAAAAAAAAAAAAACATACATACAGACGAATAGAGAACCTCCTCCTTTTTGATTTAGAAGTCGGTTAATAAGGTCAATGTTAGAGAAACCGGAAAACAGTCTTCATAAAAATTATCTACTCTTTCTCCCATTTTCTATGAAGCATGTATGTCGTGACGGCGTTTCAACCGTGACGCGTTCTTCAAAGTAAACATTGACTGTGCAGGCCAACCATCAATCAACGCGGTTTATTTGACCATCTGCCTGTCTTCAAGTATATCGGGCTCAAATGGCTCTTATTGCGCTGCAGTAAGGTTCAAAATGAGCGTGTTTCATTCTGTTTTGCTCGTAAAACTGGCCGGCTTGTTACAGGTAACGTTGTGTACTTGTGTTGTAGCAAGGATATGAGGAAAAGTAGATTTTTAATTAATTTCTTGATATTATTTTCTCCAGATTATAAAATATTAATATTACAAGCTTTTATTTAACTTGCCATCTTAGTTAGTATGTTAATTAGTTAGTGGGGGCAAATCTTGAAAGCTTAATTTGACCCACTTCCCAGTGTCCGATAGAGCTGAAATTTTGCATACAGGATTGGTTCAAATGACAATACAATATTAAAGTATAGTCAGGAAAAAGATTGTCATAAAAATGATTTTTTTATTAAAATCTTATTTAAAATTCCAATAAAAAATTATGAGGGATTATCTTTCGCCGGTGATTAATCATATTTTAGAAAAAATTTAGAAAAGTAGATACCTTTTATGGAAAAAATATATTACAAAACTACGTATAAACAGACAGTCACATCAGCTTAAAAAGAGGGTCAGCCTCGGAATGGGGGATTATCTCTCTACCCATATTATGACTGGATTAACAGCGATTCATACCTCATCAACAGCTACTTCTTACGTCCATACTGTGGGCACAGGTTTTTAATTCACAATGGGGTAGCACTTAGCCTTCATCACACTTGATGTTAAGTGGTGCTAAGGGTGAAGGTGTAAGCGCACTACTCCCGAAATTCTCAATCACTGAGGAACTGGCTATCTTATCTCTAACTGCCGGAGCACAATAATGGTGAAAACATCATTGTTATGGCAACAGTCTTAGATAAGATGGTATAAACAAGTAGGTATAAACAGACAGTCACATCAGCTTAAAAAGAGGGTCAACCTCGGAATGGGGGATTATCACTCTACCCTTTTATGACTGGATTAACAGCGATTTGTACTTCATCAACAGCTACTTTTTATATCCATACTGTGACACAGGTTTTTTTTTATTCACAATGGGGTAGCTCTCTCATCGAATCCAGCTCGGATGGCTGCCCATCCGTTTGGGAAGCTCCGGCATATATTTGCGTCCAAAATTCTTCAATGTCTCAAGACTAAGGTCTTTGACCAGTGTGTGTTGCCAGTTATGACTTATGGAAGCGAGACGTGGTCTTTTACTATGGGTCTCATAAGAAGGCTCAAAGTCACCCAGCGAGCAATGGAGAGAGCGATGCCTGGTATTTCCCTGCTCGATCGAATCAGAAATGATGAGATCCGCAGGAGAACTAAAACGGCCGACATCGCTCGAAGGATTGCTCAGATGAAGTGGCAGTGGGCGGGACACATAGCGCGGAGAACCGATGGCCGTTGGGGCGGAAAGGTTCTCGAATGGCGACCGCGAACCGGACGACGTTCCGTGGGCAGGCCCCCTACAAGGTGGACCGACGATCTGGTCAAGGTCGCGGGAAGCCGCTGGATCCGGGCAGCGCAGGACCGATCGTTGTGGAGATCCTTGGGGGAGGCCTATGCCCAGCAGTGGGCGTCGTACGGCTGAAATGATGATGATGATGAATGGGGTAGCACTTGCTTCATCACACTTGGTGTTAAGTGGTGATAAGGCTGAAAATAGCGCACTACTCCCGGAATCCTCAACCACCGAGGAGCTGACTATCTTATCTCTGACTGCCGCAACACAACATTGCTGAAAACATCGTGAACAATCTGAGGTCTTTTTTTAGAACTACTTCGATAGAAATCTACATCTACAATCTACTAGAAATTCGATAATAGAAAGCCACTTGTCTAGGCCCTCTGTACCTTACACGCGACGCGTCAGGATTTTTTCTATTATTATTTCCCTTCATCATCATCAGTCATCCACTCCACTAAATGTGGACCACCAATTTTCAATGGGCCATGCCATGACCCACCACCCGGGCCCAATACGGATTTGTGGGTATTAACTACTGCGAATGCAGCCGGGACCAACGGCTTAACGTGTCTTCCGAAGCAAGGAGCTCGAGATAATAAATTTTTGATCACCCATCCCGTGACCGACCATTGCGAAAGTTGCTTAACTTCAACGATAGCAGGCCGAGCGTTCTAACCACTGCGCCACAGGTTCCTCTTATTTCCTTTGCGAATTATTATCTTCTTAAATTAAAACACTCTTATAAAAGGTTTAACAATCAACTCTACCTAACGAATTTTATTTAAATAAGTAGGTAAGTACGAGTGTTAGAAATATCTTCTGCGAAACAGGTATTTCAATTTATTGTTTCTGTATTTTCATTTAATCATTATCAAGATATTTTAATATAAATACTTTATCGAAAGGTCTTAGTTGAAGAGTGATTCACTCACTCTCTAAGTTATATGCTCAGAGGTACGCGAAATTGCCATTCTGTTATAGTCATATTGTTCAGATTATCTGTTATTTTATTTAAGCCCAAAACTGACACAGCAGAATTATCAATTAAACCCAGATTTCGAAAGTTAATCATTATAAAAACGCCGAGAATTACCGATTTTTATCTCCTTTTTTTGTAAACAAAAATAACAGTTCCTTGTTTTACGGTGTAACGTCACTATCATAAATTTTTATTCGTGTTTTAAAACGTTTTTGGCTATTGGCCGACGCCGTGGCCGTAAAAACGATTTATCGTTTCTGATTGTGCAGTTTTTTTTTAAAGTCCGTAACGTGGATTTTAAGGAAAAAACGGGTTTTGAACTACTTTATATCAAAGAGGCTTTAACTAAGTAGGTACTTACTTGTTTAATGACTTACGCCATCATTAAACTTTTTAAAGTAACATTAAAATACTCTTGCCTTGCCCAATATCAAAAAATATCTTATTATTTAACCGCCTCTGTGAACTGGTGGCACACACCACCGGTTTCAGATCCATAGGCCCTGGGTTTGATTCCCAGGGGGAGTGCTAATTTTATTCGGTTTGGTTGGAAGTAGGACTGGTTTTCTGCATTCTTCTGGCAATTCCACGATCTAATATCGTGCGTGTTCATCATAATAACATTTGCCTCTGCCAGGATTTGAATCCAGGACTTTAGAAAAGGCGACTTCTTGAGAACCGGGTCGATATGTCTGTTAACTGTTTACCCGAGTCACTTTACTTTCAGTCATAACATTTTTTAAATTCAAATCTAATAAAAATATAAAAAACCTTAATTAATATCTTTACAACGCATAATGAAAGTATCAAAACTCGTTTTCACAGCAATATAAAATCTCTTTGTAGTCGGATTGCAAAAGTAAAAAAAAAACTATTATAATTAAAAAATCGGCCAACTGCGAGTCAGACTCGCGCACGAAGGGTTCCGTACTATAAAAAAATCTAGTTTGTTGTATGGGAGCCCCTCCTTAATATATATTTTAATTTAATTACTTATTTATTTTTAAAGTTAATATACAACTAAAATATTCTGTGAATACTTCAAGCGCCTTCTACCTGTTGCCGTTATTAATATCGAGCAAAAAACGGCAAAAAAACACTTTTGTTGTATTACACTTAAATAACCTTAAATATTTATTTTATTCTGTTTTTAGTATTTGTTGTTATAGCGGCAACAGAAATATATAATCTGTGAAATTTCAACTGTCTAGCTATCACGGTTCATGAGATAACACGGACAGACAGACAGACAGACAGACGGACAGCCGAGTCTTAGTAATAGGGTCCCATTTTTATCCTTTGGGTACGGAACCACAGAGTATATAATAATAGCACTAAAAGCGATTGAAATCCCGCTTGGAAAATTTGTACCACGTAACAAGGTTACTTAATAACTGAATACAAAATATTGTTTTGAAAACAGACCAAACAATTCGTACAAATACGAGATTAAATATAAAAAGCTTCAAACATGGAAGGAAAGTAAATGAACTGAATTACAATATAGGTAAGTACCTACTAAAGTTATTTAAATTTTTACTTTTTTGCATTCACAATGCAATTTTTATAAACAAGAGTAACGGGACTCAACGCGACATTTATTATGAAGTACATATTATTATGTACCTACTTACAGCTTGACGTTTCGGCTGTGTTGCTACAACCGTGGTCACAAGCAGGCCCGTTACTCTTGTTTATAATTATAATGGAACGCGAAAGCTTAAAATCTTATAATGCAATTTTTATTATTGAAAAATTGAAAATGAAGTATTAATAAAAAATGGACGCCTCTCACAACCAGCTCCGATAGAACTCAACCCCAGAACTTTCGATGTGGCTGTGGCAACCGAAAGGTTTTGGGTTCGAGTCCCATCGGAGGATCAATCAATATCAATCGATACGGGCGTTTTCCGCAACTCGACGTCTTATTGCGCCTATTTTGCGTGTGGAGGGTGTGCAGCCGGATTACTCCAGCCAGCCCAGCTCTGCCAGGAAAGCACCCAGCACCCTCACGTCGGAGACCGCTTCGTGGACGCTTCCCGGCGAGCCGAGGTACCTCGCCCGGTAGGGGGCCACTCCGTCACATTCAACCAGGACGTGAGCAGCTGTTTCTTCGGCCCTCATGCAACCCATCGGAGGAGCTCTGATAAAAACGTTTATAACATTACAAGCAGTCACTGTGGTTACCATTAGATATAGGCCTACTATATCACTGTTTGGTGATAAAACGCCTTCCCCTGATATGTCCGGCCATTTTTTCAAATCGGCGGGTATCTGTCACGGGAATGGCGCGGGGTGACATAAGGTCAGCTTGAGACAAATAAAAAAGCCCCAAAGAATGGTGATTGGTTAAAACTGTGACGTTTTATCGCTTCAGTGTCAAATCCCACAGATTATAACAGACAATAAACAAGTAAAACACAGATAGGAGAAGCAGAGTAGAGTACAAACGTACCAAAATGTTCCATCGCCCCGAAGCCTTATAAGGCTTTTGACAGATGCGGCCTGTTAAAAAAAAGCCTTATAAGGCTTTGGAACATACGAGTAAAAACTTTTGCTACTTCGGCAGTCCGACTCGCACTTGGCCGGTTTTTAATCATAATCATACAGATAAGTTATCTTAAGTTTGCGCTAGTGATAAGAGAAGATCTCGTCTAATGTCGGCTAATTTCGGATAGATTCGGATAATTTATGAATGAAGATGAGTCAGCGCAGAGACTGCTAAGCCGCGAAATAGCGCCAAATCTTGTCTGACCCATTTTCTAGAATCAATACAACCTATTTTGTGTTTTAAGGTACGAGAGATAAGGGTTGAAATGGTTTGTGATTTCTGGTCAACTTTTACGCGCTCATTTCTTTTAGTGGCTTCTCTGATTATTAAGTGTAAGATAATTATTTATGACTTGACTACGTTAAAAGGCTTTTATTTCATGTAACAGACATGAGCTATAATTCGTATTTGTTGTGGTCGCGCGGTTTTCCCGCTTAATTCCCATTCCAGTGGAAAAATTGGGATAAAATATAGAGATAGACTCAGTTTAATGGTTAATGAATTTTCAAAACTCGTGCATCAGTTCCAGCGATTATTTCCTCCATAAATGTGGTACCTAATACCCGGTCGTTGTTTCCAATTTCCATAACACTAGCACACACTAACACAAATGCTGAAGCCACAGCTGATGGTGTCCAATATTTATATTTATTATGTTGTGTCAATTAGTATTATCCGATTTAGGCCGATTGGAATTACACGGCTAAATTACGGACAACGGCAAGTGGTTCAACAATCCCTGTTCGCGACCGTACAAAATTAAACAGAGTCAAAAAATTCCAAACAAAATATAATCGAGTTTCTATTTCTCAAATCTATCGACATTTTTAAACACTGAACTGCGGGTGTATGCTTGACCTACTTTTTACAATCACACTAAAACTATCTTTAAACACACAAAAAGTAGCTAAAGGCACATGAGTACTATATATATAGTAGTTTTTTTTTTACCCTGTGCTAAAGGGCTGAATTAATTAGCCTTCATCACTTTTCAGCCAGTGACACTTACTGATAGGTACCTATAACTGTATCAGCTGTTACCATATTGTGGGTTTTAGCGCAGGCTTACTATACTTTTACTATGCCCATACCGATGATAGGCAGAAAGTAATCTGCTTTGCTCTGCATAAAAGGTCTGGTGTGAAATTTAACTTTAAACTATTTTTATCTATACTAATATTCTAAAGAGGAAAGATTTGTATTTTTGTATGTAACGAATAAACTCAAAAAGTACTGGACCGATTTAGAAAATTCTTTCACCGTTAGAAAGCTACAGTCTTCCCGAGTGACATAGGCTATATTTTATCCCGATATTCCCACGGGAACGGATACCACGCGGGTGAAACCGCGGGCTGCCGCTATAAGAACTAAACTGAATACGCGGTTTGCAACTGCTGAGGATGTTCCGAGTAGGGGCGAAAGTAATTTTGAGATAAACGATATTATTACAAAAAATTATGAGAAAACCGTTTCCGTTTGTTCAGTGTCTGGGTGATATTATCTCTTAGGGGATTTTATTTGTACAACCTTCATTGGTCATTCGGAACACAAGTGCTTTACTTCGGAATCTATTTAGTATTGCTTTGAAGGCTTTAGTTAATTTTTATATTGACATTTTACAACATATTGTATTTATGATTTGAATTTATATTTATTTTCTGCAAATAATAAATTCTAATTCCAATTCTGAGGCGGGGTCGCCATCGCAGTCACCAAGTCGCAGTCAAGGGCGTCTTCAAACAGTTCAGTAAGTACCAAGATAAATTAGAAAAAGTCACGTATCATCGTTCTTTGAATTAAAAAATCTTATTATTTTTTCGTTTTTTAGTGTTTGTTAATTTTTGTTTGAAGATCCGTTTTGAAGGCGGTTACATTTTTTTTCAAAAACGTTTTATTTTTCGATTTTTAGTGAAGTAGCTTAAGAAACTACATGGTGAAAAATGGAAAATGAAGTATTTAGAAAAAATCGACCCGTCTCACAACCAGCTCCGATGGGACTCGAACCCCCGACCTTTCGCTTTCCGGGCGACTGCTCTAACCACTGAGCTACGGAGTCGTTACGAGAAGCGTCGAATTTATCCAATACTTCTTACTCGCTGTATAGTCAGCGTTAATTTCATCAATGTGGAGATATTACTACCCTCACACGCGAAAGAAATACCTTTCCAGGTATTTGGCAATCGCTAAAGATGAACCCTCATAGATACTTCATTTTCCATTTTTCAGTAATAAAAATTGCATTGTGAATGCAAAAAACTAAAAATTAAAATGAACTACATGGTGATTATAATAAATTGTTGTAAATATCCTATCCGTTACGGAATTCAGCTTTCCATCTATAGCGTCTTAGATAACTTGAAGGAATACAACTGAAGGTCCATTCGTGCATATGGTATTTATAAAACATCATAATATAACTCCTTACTGTTGAGGAGTTTCACCTCTCGATACCAGTCGAATTGATAACCTCCTCCTTTTTTTGAAGTCGGTTTAAAATGACAAGAAGCGTTCCAAATTTGAAATACTTATGCCCAAATACTCGTACGCTACTTATCTTTGGGAGCGTCTCACACATCGCCCTGTCACTTTAAATGTCAAACGTATGAAAGAGACGCCATGATGTTTGAGACGCTCCCAAAGATGATTTGCGTTCGAGAATCCGGGCGTTACCTTAGTATTATTGACACTGTCGAAATAATCTATATATATAAAATTCAAAGTCCTGACTGACTGACTGACTGACTGACTGACTGACTGAGATATCAACGCACAGCCCAAACCGCTGAACCTAGAGACTTCAAATTTTGCACATAGATACGTTATACAGTGTAGGCATCCACTAAGAAACTGTTTTCGGAAATTCCACCCCTAAGGGGGTGAAATAGAGGATGAATGTTTGTATGAAAGTCCGTCAGTTTTGAAGTTAGGATCTTCAAATATTGTATTTAGGCTGGCAATTGAAAATTATTATTTACCTGTGTCAGCGTTTTTGACAATTCCACACCCGAAGGGGTGAAAAGGGGAATGAAATGTTGTATCTGGAAAGTCCTTCATTTAATTTCTTATTTAGGCTTATGGTCGGAAAGTAAAACAAATTAGGCAAAAACATGTTTTGTATTTTTTCGAAAATTAACCCCTTAGAGGTTAAATGGGATAAATAAACCTAAAAATCTATATGGATGTCGTTTTTGAGGTTTAAAGGAATGACGATTGCAAAAATGGCATTTATTTTGATGTTTAACACGCTGAACATGATTCAACCCCTAAAAGGTTGCAATAGGGGTGACATTTAGAATGAAAAATCAGGGGTAAAATAGATATTTCAACTTGAAACTTTGTAGGCCTACTTCAACAAATAGGCAACCCATTTGGTAATTTTCCCAAAATCAAACCCATGGGGTAAAATAGGGGATGAATATGTGTATGAAAGTCCGTCAGTTTTAAGGGTAGGATCTTCAAATTTTGTATTTAGGCTGGCAATTGAAAATTAATATGCTGACACATGAAAACAGTTTTTGAAAATTCCACCCCCGAAGGGGTGAAATGGGGGATGAAATGTTGTATCTGGAAAATACTTCATTAAATTTATTATTTAGGCTTATGGTCGGAAAGTCAAACAAATAAGCAAACACATATTTCTTACTTTTTCGAAAATCAACCCCTTAGAGGTTAAATGGGATAAATAAACATAAAAATCGATATGGATGTCATTATTGAGGTTTTATGGGATGACGATTGCAAAAATGGCATTTATTTTGATGTTTAACACGTTGAACTTTGTAGGCTTACTTCTTAAAACAAATAGGCAACCCATTTCGTAGTTTGCCGAAAATCAAACCCAGGGGGTAAATAGGGTATAGAATTAGAAACCCTAAAAGTTTTTGGTACCTAAGCTACTCAGAACTAACTTTTTGATTGTGAAAAAGACACTTATTATTTACTAGCTTCCGCCCGCTACTTCGTCCGCGTGGACATTCGAGAAAATACTTAGGGGACCAATAACCAGGATAGAAAGTATTCTATGTTTTAATTTATAAAAATCCGGTCAGCCGTTTTTACGTGATTAGGCGGGTCCTCACCAAGTGAGCAGCCTCGTGCGAGGCCCGCCGCAGGTTGCAAACGTTCTGCCTTTTTTATAAATTTAAACATAGAATACTTTTTATCCTGATTATTGGTCCCCTAAGTATTTTCTCGAATGTCCACGCGGACGAAGTCGCGGGCGGAAGCTAGTCTACTTATAATTATACTCTCAAGTGGGCTTATGAGGCTTGGACATATCTGTCACTCCAAGTATGTATCTAGAACTAGGTGTTATTTTTGATTGAAGCAATAACCTCACCGATGGCATAACAAGGAGTATTTATTAATTAATTAAGTGGTATTTTGTTTCAGGTACTTGGAGTTCGATCTTGGCTTAATTCATGGAAGTTTAATGTAAGTTTATTGTTTTTAAGTATAATTTCTTTAGCTTTGCACTGCATTTATTTACTAATAATGTTTTTTTTTCTGTTATGATTTCTTACAAAAACTTCGTAGACTCGTTACCATTTCCATTTCGTTTTTATTAATTAAAAAAAGCTTTGGTTTACCATAAATCTTTCCAGTTTCAGCCAAACTTAATATTCGTCGTTAAAGATAATGCTATTCAAGGCATTGGGCCTAAGCAATAATTGGCTATGCGAGTTAGTGATTGGTGATCAAATTTAAAAAAATCGCCCTGCCCTGCCCGGTCGTACGTAAGATGTATGAAAGTAATTTCTCGTTCTCATTCGGGAGAAACGCGAGAGAAACGTTCTGCCTTTTTTATAAATTTAAACATAGAATACTTTTTATCCTGATTATTGGTCCCCTAAGTATTTTCTCGAATGTCCACGCGGACGAAGTCGCGGGCGGAAGCTAGTCTACTTATAATTATACTCTCAAGTGGGCTTATGAGGCTTGGACATATCTGTCACTCCAAGTATGTATCTAGAACTAGGTGTTATTTTTGATTGAAGCAATAACCTCACCGATGGCATAACAAGGAGTATTTATTAATTAATTAAGTGGTATTTTGTTTCAGGTACTTGGAGTTCGATCTTGGCTTAATTCATGGAAGTTTAATGTAAGTTTAATGTTTTTAAGTATAATTTCTTTAGCTTTGCACTGCATTTATTTACTAATAATGTTTTTTTTTCTGTTATGATTTCTTACAAAAACTTCGTAGACTCGTTACCATTTCCATTTCGTTTTTATTAATTAAAAAAAGCTTTGGTTTACCATAAATCTTTCCAGTTTCAGCCAAACTTAATATTCGTCGTTAAAGATAATGCTATTCAAGGCATTGGGCCTAAGCAATAATTGGCTATGCGAGTTAGTGATTGGTGATCAAATTTAAAAAAATCGCCCTGCCCTGCCCGGTCGTACGTAAGATGTATGAAAGTAATTTCTCGTTCTCATTCGAGAGAAACGCGAGGTGGGTGGGGGGTTCATTCTGATAACGTGATTGGCTATTTACACGGCGCGGGGGGTTGCGTGTCTCCAGTCTCCACTACAATTTATTGGTCCCGGTAGTGTACAAATGCACAAAAAAATCCCGCATTTTCGAGTGTTCCTTTTTTTACCACTGTTTTTGTCTTGTTAAGAACACAACATGGGGGCTAGGCTCAGTGGTTAGAGCAGTCGCCCGGAAAGCGAAAGGTCGTGGGTTCGAGTCCCATCGGAGCTAGTTGTGAGACGGGTCGATTTTTTCTAAATACTTCATTTTCCATTTTTCTGTAATTAATAGCTATCATGATCGTGTTTCTTTCATATGAAAACCAGAGTAGCACCTCTTTTGGTCGTATAAGGAACTAAAACTCAATAGATATTAATTGACAGCAGCACTTTGTCAGGTTTTGAAGGATGGTATTGTAGTGGTGGGTTGCACCACTGCTAACTTATGAGGGAATAAATAAAAGAATTGATTCACTTTCAAGATAATTATTCCTAGAAAATTGGATATACTTTATATAACATAGCTAAAATAAATAATCAAACTAGGGATCCTGCCCTAACCTGCACGCTCGGAGATGTGTCAAGTCATCAACAGCTTGTCACCCGTCAGTCTCGAGCTTGTGGTAACGGAAATCGAAATTTAAACTTCATTAATAACATTGTAACGTCATTTTTCGGGTGGATGGCTGAGGAGGCACATGTACCTATCTATGTATCCGAGTAATAAGTATGTCGATATTTTGTTTAGGACATATGTGTTCCTTATCCGATCCCTTTAGGCGCATTTGGTCCAATTCGCAATTGGTCCAATGTTCAAAAAAATGTCCAATTCGCACTTAGTCCAATTCGCAGTTAGTCTAATTCGCAATTGGTCAAATTCTCAGTTTGTCCAATTCGCAGTTTGTCCAATTCGCAGTTCGTCCAATTCGCAGTTTGTCCAATTCGCAGTTGGTCCAATTCGCGGTTAGGCCAAGATGGATAATGTTTCCCAATTTGTAGAACGGAATCTATAACGTGGCTAAGGTCCCGCCCGGTAGGTAAAAAGTGTATATTTATACAATATATTATAATTATCTATCATACGTTTGATCAAATATGCATGGTTATATTTTTTTCTACCTTATCACAATACACTTCATATTGGACCAATCGCGAATTGGACCAACCGCGAATTGGACCAAACGCGAATTGGACCAACTGCGAATTTGTCCAACTGCGAATTGGACAAACTGCGAATTAGGCCAACTGCGAATTGGACCAACTGAGAATTGGACCAACCGCGAATAATGTGAATTGGACCAATCGCGAATTGGAGCAAATGCGCCTAAAGGAAGGACTTTTTTCTTAAAACTACATTCTATTCACGGTTTGAAATCAATATCCTCCAAACAGGCTTAAGTATATAAAATATCACAGCAAAAACATTTCTTATTAAATTGTCCACAAAGTACAAATACACTCTACAGTAGTGTTTACTATTCGATTACCATAACGACAGTTTTCAGTGCTAGGGCTAACTGATTCTGTTATTGTTTTGAACGTCATAAAAAGGTGCATACTTAGAACAAAATTAAAGCCGAAGCCGAATTCAATGTAAAAGAAGTCGCGGGTAGCCACAAGTTGTTTTAAATTGAAAGTGTGAAGTTGCAAACGCAATCTGCAACCGATTGATCGTGAAGGAATTCCTGCTTAATTCCGCGGTTCTGTAGTCAACTCTCTAAGGCACAATGACATTTGGCAGGGCTGCTACCGACATTTCTTACTGTCGTCGTCACCGATCCGAACTCGGTCTGAAGTGTGCACGTAAATTCCATACTGACTGTTTCACGAACACGCACAGGGCTCGTCCGGGATCGGACGCAGTGGACAAACGTATCCCCGTGTCCATCCGTCTACGTCAAAACACAAGCTTCCGTCGTCCGAGAAAAAATCGGACCGAATCGTACGTGGACAAACGATAATCTTTGGCACTAAAACGGTTTTCATACGACAGTCCATTTTGACAGCTAATTCCGTATTGCAAGTGGCTCCTCTGTCACGGCTGTCACCGGAACAGACAGGAGTGTGGGACTTATACTATAACGATTACCATTCGACAGCTTTTGTGCTACGGATAGTAATTCCGAAATTATATTACTTTAACGTCTTTGTTCCGGAACACGACAAAACTAGATAAATATGACTCAGACATAAAAAAAATCCATCACATCAATACTTACTTTTTGTTTTCTTCCCTTTAACGTTACTTTGTTTACTACGTTTTTTTGGCTGTTTATTTTTGAAACTTTCTTTCATCTTTACAATGCATTCACAATAATACAAAAATAAAAACACTCAACGCAAAAAAAAACCCGAATTAAGCGTTTGTAATTAGCACTACCTACGACATAGTTTGCGAAAACAATTCAAATAAATCGAATAGTTCCCACGTGATAGTTCAGCTCAACCCTACCTCTATCACGAAGGTGGGATGACTTCGGTCTCGGCGCAAAAAGTGGGTCAGACGTACCCCCTAGCTCACGACATCCAACACTTAACAGACAATTTCGGATCAAGATTGCCGCCATGAAACTAAGATCTGTCGCATTATTCTGGAACTACATTGCATAGGACCAATTTTGAGATAATATCAAACATCAAAAGTCCATTGCATGTAAGTATGGCTAAAACTAAGCTTAATGGCTAGTCTAATGGCCGTTTTCACCAAAACTTATAAGTTCTTATACGCTCGAAAACGGCGTTTACACTCAGGTGCTGAGTTTAACTTGTTAATAAGTGTCCAATCGGGGTACGTATCTAAATGTCTAAAATTAAAATACGTCGTTAAAACACCTACGTTCAAAATACCTAAAATTAAAATACCATAAGAAACACCTGGTTTCAAAATAACGATTGGACTAAATATTAAATGTCTGCTAGTAGACATTTTAAATAACACCAAAGTTTGATTCACACACATTTTAATATTTTACATAGAATACATTTACGTTACAAGTACGCTACTTTCCTTAGATCCAAGTGTTACAATATAATAGGTCTTTACCTATGAAATTGCCGTTTTGTATGGAGATTTCTGTAATTATTTTTTTTCCATACTAACGTTTTTGTTATTATTTAACGACTAATATTATGTAAATTTACAAAATTTTACACACGTATTTATAGACATTTTAACTACTAAATGACACATTCGTTAAGAGAAAAAAATTTTTTTTTCACTAAGTTACAACTAATAAAGTACGAAATTCTGGAAACAAAAATAGTCGTAACTTTCGGAATAAGTTTTTTCTATGTAAATAATCAAATATCGTGGTTATTAAATTATCAAAAGTTGCTCGATACGGTCTTAATGTAACGCAATATTAAAGAAATTATATATTTCTAATATTATAAAAGTTGTTAAGTTATATGTACAAAAGAAAAAAACGGCAATTTCATATGTAAAGACCTATTATTTGTAACAGATGGTTCTGATTAATGAACTAAGGTATAGAGATAGTTTGTATCTTGAAGAACATAACCCTTTTGATACGAAAATAAGCGTCGAAGGGGTTAGGGGTTGAATAAGGGGGCGAAAGGTTGTATTAAAATAGGTGAACTTAAAATATCTTTATTAAAACTATATCGCTAAAATTTTTGGAATAACATTGCAAGCCCATTTAGCTTGGATTAATTTTAGTAATCAAATTGGGTCACCAACCCCGTGACTGAAAATTGCGAATGTGGCTTAACCTCAACGATTGCAGGCAACTTTGTTTGTTTTTGTAGACTAACACCCATTTGCAGAAAGCGCCATTAAAGTTAATGCTTCATTAAATCTATTGCTGTCACTTTTTATTTCTTGACAACGAAGAGTGGCAGCAATAGATGTAACACTTTGACAGCGGATCACGAAATGTGGCCGTGATCCGATTTCATAGATTATACATTAAAAACACTTCGTTGTGTCGTGATCGGCGTTTGTTGCGATGTTTAGCTGCGTTTTTTAGCTACACACGGATAGACGAATTATTTACGTAGCATGAAGCAGGGGCAAGGGAAAGGCATATTGCCCGCGCAGTGCGCAGTGAGATTTGTATGAGTGTCCTTCTCGGTTATGTTAGAGTTTTTTTTTTTACCCAAAAAGGGTATTTTGTTTATTTTTTTTAATATAGAACACAACAATTTTTTGTTTGTTTTATTGTTTACAATTAAAATACATTATTCGATGATTCGCCCGCTCAACCAGTTACTTTAACATATACAAAAAGAATCAAATACATAACTATAACTATAATAGTTCTTATTCTATAGAATTTACAATAATGACGAAAAAGGCCGGCGCACCAGTGGATGCGCGTAATATTTTATTCGGCTGTCAAAGTGTTTAAGGCGATGAATCCCGAGCGAAATAGGCACGCTAACGCTTGCTCGGCCGCGCGCGATACACTTCACGCGGAGGCAGCGGCAGCCGGCAGTGAACTGTGAACTTGCGAGCGCCCCGCGAATCGAAAATCACTTAAAATTCAATTAAAAATTAAATAATAAAATATTTTACACTTATGACGGCCGGAATCCCTCGGCTAATCAAAGACAATTATTTTCGTATATTTTTCATCAACTAAAATCAAGTATACTGCAAGTAATACGATATTTAGATTACGATTACACGGATGTTTGGGATTTTATTTGACACAGTAAAATATCACCAATCGAAAAAAAACGGCCGTAAGCACTAGATAAATAACTGTAAAATAACATATATTTTTTCCAAGTTTTAAGTACTTGTGATTTGCGAGTAATCCATAATTTAAAATACCCTACTTTGGGGAATGCCCGCCTTAATGAAGCATTAGCTTTAATGGAGCTTTCTGCAACTGGACCTTTGTATTTATCGGCAAACATGGCTAAAGAAGTATGTATGTCTATGTATATATATCACCGGAAAATAGCAAGAAACGTGAATTTATAAATTTCCTAGGAAAATTATAAATTTACGGAAGTCCTGTTATGTAGAGCACGTGATAGGTTAATAAAACATGGATTTCGTAATTGTAGCAAAAAATTTTAAATCCTTTCAGCATGTACAACTTTTTTGTTTGTTTAATACATGAAATCGAAAACAGTTCTCGTATATCCTGATACAGTACTCTTCTGAGACTGGAATCGCTTTTCTAGATAAGATGAACGTTTCTCTCGAGGGAGTCGTAAAAAATAAAATCTAGTTACTTACAGTCTACAAGTAACAAAGTAGATATTATATGAATTAGAAAAGAACATAGTTTTCTTTCCTTTAGCTATGGGTATGAGATAAGCAAATAAATAAATAAAATAATTAAAATTAATATTGGGCACCATCACATACATACCTAGTTCCAATACCAAACTGTAGTACTTAGCTTAAACACTAGTATTATGTAATTTGGAAACAACGACGGGTATTATCACATACACCCAGGCCTGAGGAAATATTGAAATAACATTTTCAATATTTACCCGACCGGTAATCGAACCCTGGACCTCTAGAGATAGCGGCAACTTGAAAACCGGTGCGTACACCACTCAGCCACGGGGGTAGTCAAATGTAAGGTATTAATAATGTTCTATCTTTGTGAATAGGTAAGACATAAATACCTAACAAGCAGGGCCAGCGGTTTTTACGTAGTAGGTACAATTTATTATGTACTCTGTGACCGCGTCGGCACTTCTACGGTCCTAGAGATTTAAAATGGTACTAGAACCACATTTCTACACCCGATAATAAAATCGATCTTCCTCAAATAATAGATAGGGATGAACTCCTCTTAAATTAGGATTAAATTAAGGATAATGATCATAGATTGAATTAAGGATATTGCAAACGTCAAAAAATAATCGTGGATGGGCGCGGCTTGGATGATATTCCACTTATCAAATATTGGATCAAAGAAATTGGACGAGAACGAATTCATGAATGGTTTCATTGATAATTTCTTTGGTCAAGTAAGTACATATTGGACAAAGATCTTTGATAAGTGGAATACCACCCTTATGCAAGCGAGGGAATGCTGCGAGCGGAAAGCTGCGCCGCGGCTGTAGCTTGCTACATACAGGTGATCTGTGGCCGCAGCACTCTCGTAGACTGAGAAAAACCTGTAGACGCGGCATGGCAGCGCGTATCCTGTTTCCATCAAAATACCACCGGTGTACCCATAACATTTTTTTTCAAATGACACATTATTTCGAATACAATCAGAATTATTGATGAAAACGTCAGTTTTAGGAAAAATAGATCATAATAATAATAATTTTTTATAAAAATAATAATTATTTATAAGTATTTTTTTTAGTTAATGAAACATGCCTATAAAACTCTCACCTAAAATATACTGAAGTAGTTTCGATCGTCACCGACATTTGATTGAATCAGGCATCACTTGGTAGAATTCCCTACCCAACCCATTATGAAAAAAGAAATATATTTAGCTTACTTCACCAAAAAACACAAAATGCAAGATGCACACCACGAAACTATCAGTGCACAATATCTGCAGCTGCAGAAAGCAAGACAGCGACACGCATTGCACCTTCACCTAATTCGGTGCTGGATTTTCCACGGTCTAATAATAATAACTCTTGAGGATGTCCCGGGTTGGGGCGAAACACGTCTAGAGTAGTCGAATTATCAAAATGTTTAATAAACTTTTTTATTTTTTTTATTAGCAACACCGACACTGTTTTACCACCAAACTACAAGAACACTCTTTTAAATAACAAAAACAGTATTTTATGTATAGATATTTCTTTTTATATCTATATCTTCAAAAGTACTGCAAGTAAAGTATCTACTGGAATTCGGAAACATTAAATGAATGGCAAAGTCCCGAAAACACGTTTTTCGTTTTAGATAATAATAAAATATTCCACAAAGAAGAGATAACAAGGATTCCTTCGCGTAACTTAGGGATAAGACAATGAGTATGATTAAAAAGTTAAGAAGCACTGTGATGTATAATGGAAACGTACGAATCACATTTTTCTTTCATAATTTAGAGATGTTATTGAAATTAAGTATGTTTTTTAGCCCACGTACTAAGTTAAAGATAATGGGTTCTTTCACGGGCAATAATTTATTAACAAAAGGATGGTTTAGTTACAAAAGTCACTAACTCCATTTTTATCGATATTAAGATTGCCAGTTCATAAAATTCTCCATTTTTAGGGTCCCGTAGTCAACAAGAAACCCTTTATAGTTTCGCCATGTCCGTCTGTCCGTCTGTCTGTCCCCAGCCTAGCTCATAGACCCTTTTAGTACTACAAAGCTGTAACTTGGCATGTAGGTATATACGTAATAATCACGCCGACAAAGTGGTGCAGTAAAATTATGAAAAATATTTTTTTTTAGGTTACCTCCCCTACACGTGAAGTGGGGATGTAATTTTTTTTCTGGTCTACCCCGGTCTACCCCATAGTGTGGGATATCATTAGATAGCAATTTTAAAAATATTGCAGGTTTGTTAAAACAGTTTTTTGATTGAGGCATCCGTATGTGAATTATTAAGCTATAAATTGCAAAATTTTGTTACAGTCATGTATGTGTGTGTCCCCCCTGCCAGCCAAATGGTTGTTTTTGGATACCTGAAAAATTCGCGATAGTTGTATGTATTATGTATTATATGTAACTATTATAGATAACTAAATCTACCCTTTGAATAAATTTTGTTAAGTAATCTCTAACTCCACATGTTTTGCGATTAGTCCTAAATTTTTATTGACTCATACTGCGCATAATAATTGAGTTACCATAATACTTTTATAAATTGTCACTTTAAAGGTTACCAAATAAAGCACTGTTCTATTTTTTTTCTATTGATCCATTCATAAAAAAAAATTTTTGCGCTTCAAGTGACATTTTTTCTCAATACAAGGAAAATGGACTTAGTGACTTTTAGAACTAAGCCATCCAAACTGACTATACATCCTCCTGATTCACAAAACGTCGCAAACGCTCCAGACAGCGGAATGTATGCACTGTCTCTGTCACTCACTATAGAACAGACAAAGTACAGAACTCGAATCCTATTCCGAAAATAACGTTTTCCAACGCCGGCTTTTCCTTTATCTCTGCCTGATATAAAATTACTTAAAGCGAATAGTTTCCTGCCCGAAATACGTTATTTAATAAAAAAAATACTACATCCTAGTACGATTTACCTGTTCAGTACCCAAAGCCAAAAATTGTCGGTATATAGAGCCAAACATCGCTTCGAACATTCATGATCTTTCTAGCGAACGCTCTAGTCGATGCTCGTCAAAAAAATAATCTTCTCGAAGATGTCAGACTTAATGTGCGGGGTGGGACGCCGGAGGTCGGCTCGGCAAACAGTTCTAAGCAAATTGACTGTCCTTTCGCTAGAAGGCTCGCCAGAACGAAGTGCTCGCCAAAACGCTCTCATTTATTTTTCTGTAATGTAACATTCGCATGCTCATTACAAGTGAATGTTCAAGTTTATCAGCACTTTTAGGAACTGACATTCATTACATGTTTGACAGCAGCACTTTGACAGCGTTTGAAGGACGGGATAGTTTATCGATTACCATTACGATAGCTTTTCGTGCTACGGCTACTACTGATAACTGATAAATATCTAGGTATTTCCTTTTGGTTGGTATGATGATTGAAAGCGACGCTGCTCTGGTATTCATACAAAATGATACGATTACGAGTGTTTTTCGTGCTTGAGGAACTGACATGTACAGTCACGAGCAATACATATTATTGCATACTAAACAACATAGAAATTTGTCACATTGATGCGTTCTGAAACAAAATTATGTGTGACACAAAAGTCATTAAAAGTTGTAACATGACAATATAGTCGTATGTTGTTTGTAAATTATAGCTCGTGAATTATTATATTTTAGTAGGTATCTTTGTTACTAAATAATCAAACAGCTTTCCGAAGGCATTTAATTAAAATTTATAAACAAACGCTTACCTTTGTCATTTCATGAATAATTGATGAAATTAATTAAATCTTCTACTTGTGCCTAAATCATTCCTTTTTGTCATAACCAAAGACTCGGAAAATAAATTTCCCTTTTTGTTTCCGTTTTCCATGAATCTGTTAAGTCTTCGTTATGATTTCATGAATCCTATTTTAATGTACTTACTTATTTAATGAAAATACTTTTGTATGATGTTTACTCAATAATTCTGTTTTAATTACTACAAACAGAGAGAATTTACTTTTGTATTATTGTGTTTACAAGCCTGCTCTTGTTAATTATGCTGACAACAACAACTCGGGGGTGCGTAGTTAATGTTTTTTTTTTTAATTTTTATTCGTACACAAATCAGACAACAATCAGTATTTACTTTTTTATGTGGATAGAGTTAAACATTTTAGCACAGGATTGATGACCTAAACACATGTACATGTCATGATTATTTTGCGGACAATTTCTAGGCTATAATAGTAACAATACATTTGTATGTGGATAGAGTTAAACATTTTAGCACAGGATTGATGACCTAAACATATGTACATGTCATGATTATTTTGCGGACAATTTCCAGGCTATAATAGCAACAATACATTTGTATGTGGATAGAGTTAAACATTTTAGCACAGGATTGAAAACCTAAACATGTATTGTACATGTCATGATTTGCGGACAAATTCCAGGCTATAATAGCAACACAATACATTTGTATGTGGATAGAGTTAAACATTTTAGCACAGGATTGATAACCTAAACATGTATGTACATGTCATGATTTGTGGACAAATTACAGGCTATAATAGCAACACACATTATGAGAAATTGATTAATACAAAAGAAGATAATTTACATATGCATTACAGTAAAATTAAGTTACAAAATGAAATAATTATATTTAATGTCAGCTGAGTTTGAGTACATCGAAATTATAATGTGAAATTCAAATTACATAAAAAATATATAAATAAACGGTTGCGGAGTCAAGAATAATAATACAAAAATAATCATAATAGGTACCTAAACTAATCTGGGAGCGGTTTTGAGCATTCTTTGATCAACCCTCAGAAGCGGTTGTTTATGATTAAGTCTACGTCAGGAAACGAATTAATTATTTGTGATGAACACTTTCATCCCCTGAAATAGTTGTAGATACTTATTTCAAATAGTTAAGTTAAAATAGTTTGCACTTATTTAATACTAATATATATACTTATAAACTCATATTATAAAGAGGAAAGATTTGATTGTTTTGTTTGTTTGCATCGAATAGGCTCCGAAATTACTGGACCGATTTAGGAAATTCTTTGACCATTAGAAAGCTACGTTGCCCGAGTGACATAGGCTATATTTTATCCCGATTATCCTACGGGAACAGGTACCACGCGGGGGAAACCGTGAGGAACCGCTAGTAGTCTATAATTATATATTACGACCTGTATTAAAATACGATTCCACAGAAGAGAACCAGCTTTACTATTCGTCGCCATACATCCACAGTGATCCCATAAAGCACTCTTACGTACGGACATGGAACAACATTTATGGTTCTACGTCTTTATTATGCAACGTCGCTTCGAATGGCCCACTTCGCTGGCAATTACAGGCCGTGCTGAAAATGAGCATTCTGTCAATATACTCGTGGCAGCTGTACCTTAATTAGTTTTAACAGGGGAAGTTAATAAAATTTTTACTTTTTTGCATTCACAATGCAATTTTATTATTTAAAAATTGAAAATGAAGTATTTTAGTTAAAGTCTACCCGTCTCACAACCAGCTCCGATGGGACTCGAACCCACGACCTTTCGCTATCCGGGCAACTGCTCTAATCTCTGAGGTACGGAGTCGTTACGAGAAGCGTCGAATTTATCCAATACTTCTTACGCGCTCTATAGCCGGCGTTAATTTCATCAATGTGAAGATATTACTACCCTCACACGCGAAAGAAATACTTTTCCAGATATTTGACAACCGCTAAAGATGAAAATTACTATTGCAAGTTATTTAAAATTTTACTTTTTTGCATTCACAATGGAATTATTTTTATTGAAAAATTAGTCGCAGGCTTTACTGAACAAGCCCTATTAGGGTTCGCGCACATTATGTTGGGGCGCAGCGGGACGGAGCGGGCCGCAGCGCAGCGCAAAATCCGTCGATAGCACATTGTGACGGGCCGGGCCGCAGCGCATTGACGGATTTTGAGTACAGTGTACTGCCAGACGTCCTACTCGGTCAAGATAACATGTCACCTGCAAGTTATACCCGTCTCTTTCACTCGATTCTGTCTTGTTTGGAGAGTGAGAGGAAACGGGTATAACGTGCAGGTGACATGTTAACTCGACCAAGTTATAAGAGAAAAATCCGCTTGCTATAGCACACTGTGTCGGGGTGCAGCAGGGCGGGGCTGGCCGCAGCAACCAAAATCCGCGGCGAATTATGCGGCCCGCTACGTCCCGGCATAGTGTGCGATAGTTCATATAAAAAACATACGAGCGATTTGAGCGGATTTTTGCGCTGCGGCCCGACCCGCTGCGCCCCGACATAATGTGCGCAAACCTGTATCGACCTTGGTCATATTATTCTGTGGTCATACACCAACAGCGACCCCATAAGATGCATTGATAGCTGCACAGTGCAAGTCTTTATGCAACACAGCTCGCGTGACCCACTTCACTGGCAATTACACGCCGTACTTAACGCGATGCCAGCTGTAAATGAACACTTTATCATTGCTGAGCTGTGTTTTATTAAGATACAAGGTTTCCGCTCGCGGATTCACCTGTGTGAACTACACATAGATAGATAGATAATCGCTTTATTTTTTTGCTGCAACTTTCGTCATTCGTATTCATAATAGTTATACCAGCTGCTCTACACTACCACGCAGCTTTACCTGCGTCAAAATGCGTGGTACCCGTTCCCGTAAGGGTCGGCGCAGACATAAAGGAGAAATCGTCGCGGAAATTTTTGAGGTTATTGAAAAATTAACCATGTCACCATAGCCTAAAATACAAAATTTTATGAATAATATGCGCGCGAGGCGACGCTGACTTTTCTGTTGTTATTCATATAATTATACAACTAAGAATATCGGAATAAAATATTACCTCCTTGTAGTCACTCAGGAGCAATTTAGCTTTCCTTTGGTGCAAGAATTTTTAAAATCGGTCTGGTAGTTTTGAAGTTAGTCTTAAAACAAACAAATCATTCCTCTTTTTATGTGTGCATTTAAGTAAATCACATTTAAAAACAAACTACAATTTATACTTAGAAAACCACACAATAGATATTACGTCAATAACTCTCATCACATAAATAGCGTGTCGTGCAATTTCAGTGCATATAAATAAGGTACTATTCAAACAAGTAAGTACCTACACTTTATTCGATCGTGTGGACAGAACCAAACGAATAGACCACGCTTCTATTTTAAAAGTGACTTCATCTTCCTTATATAAACATAACAGTATACAATATTGCTGTGAGGGTCACAGGGTTTATGTTGGACTATGCGCTAAATACTTATAAGAACTATTGTAACAACATAAGTGCAATAAATGTCTTTGAATGTCTTTGAATCTTTAAATATATATCCAGTATTGAACCACAACTATGTCGTCGTGGGTTTGTTTCCCATAGGATTAAAATATTTAATATTGAATAAAGGTTCCTGTTGTCTAAGTGTGTTTTTAGGGTTCCAAACGAAAATGGTAAAAAGGAACTCTTGTGGTGCGACTCAGTCTGTCTGTCCATCTGTCTGACGCAGCTGGATATCTCGAGAGCTAGAGTGTTTGTCAGATAACTCTGCACGTGCCTGGCGCGTTTTTGGCGCTAGTTACAGTGCATTTTTTTGTTCTAATGTTATAGAAAAGATTAGTATTCGATTTTTTACCGCGCGCAGACTTATCTGACGAGCACTCTACTACTGTTATCAACTTGAAATTTAAACAGTTTTAGATGACGTTCGCCCAACTATACTTTTTGAAACAGGGACTGAAAGAGAGTCTTAAAAATACCTACTCTGTCGCTGCCAAGGCTAGTTTATGTGCTTGTTTAGTCTATGGACGTCGTTACAGTTTGCGTCCACATGTGTCCTATAAATTGCATTCAGTATGCATAATTCTGGCGCCATTGCAGCCAGAGGTGCAGCGAGAATGTGGAACTATTTGAAATTGAAAGTAATTTAGTGTATTTCGAAGTAATAAATAGACAACATTACAATGCAATGACTATTTAGGAAAATATTAGGATCCTCTCGGTTTCACCCGCTTGGTACCCGTTCCTGTGGGAATATCTGGATAAAATAAAGCCTATGTCACTCGGGAAGAATGTAGCTTTCTAATGGTGAAAGAATTTTCTAAATCGGTTCAATAGTTTCGGAGCCTATTCGATGCAAACAAACAAACAATCAAATCTTTCCTCTTTGTAGTATTAGTATAGTCTTCCTGCTTTCGCATTTATAATATTAGTAGGGATTTGTAGGCACCGTCCTCAAAAACACATTTTGGAAAAAATATGTATTATGTTTTACTAAATATTTTAATACTCTTTGCTATTCCTACAAAATATTACGAAGCTTGAATGATACCATTGTTTATTCATCCCACACTTTGCCTACAATTTACATTTTAATCGTCATAGTAATTAAATCTGGCAAAAGATTCTATTTAAAAACGCAAAACTGATGCGAACTCCTGACGTTCACCGAATTAAACCAATTTATGTCAAAAATCTGTTGACATAAAGAAAAACTGTGAAAACTCAGATCATAAAGAAGTTCGTTCTTTTTAGTAATTATTTCTTTAAAATGGAATACTTAGGTGTTATAATAAAATTTTATCGCCATTTCTAATGATATCGACGATGAAGTGTTGTGACCTCCTATCTACAAAAAGACGATTTTACAGGAAACCACTAATGAATATTTTTTTATATTCGAGGAACCTTTAATGATAACATATTCTGTGCTTTTATCTATGTCATTAGTAAAGCTAAGGACATCCTATGAGTTACTAAATTAAATATAGACGGAGATAATATTTTGAAATAATTATAGTTTTAAGTTAGCAAGTATTGCAAAAAAACAAAGACGTTATTCGTAGTTTCTTCTGTAGATAGTCTTTAATAGCTTAAACTGAACAAAATAAAGGAGATAAAAGTTATCGACGTATCGTTTTAAACCCCCGATTAACTGAGATAAGTACATAAAATGTGCTCCAAGACGCAAGAACTTTCAAATCAACGATCTTAGTTTCACTAGAACTTGCTCAAAGCGAAGTCGACTTTAAGTGCTCCACGTCAGATTCAGTTTTCTTCATCATAGCGTAGGTGTGCTCTCACAAAAACATGAAATCGTTTTATTAAAGACACAACTTTTGCGAGCTACCTAGTTGGTTTAATTTAGCAACGTAGTTTGAGAAGTTTGAAGCAAGGAGTATCATTTCACTGATCGCTGAACAGCGGGGCAAAATTATTAAGTACTAAGCTTTCCGCTCGCGGCTTCGCCCGTGTGGACTACACGACGTTATCCCGCGGGAATAACATCCAAACATCTAATCTTTCACATTTATAATATTAGTAAAATTAGATGTTTTCTACATTTTATATATGAAGGTATATAAGATATTTTTATTTTTATTAAAATGGATTGGTGTACGCACTGGTTTTCAAGGTGCCGCTATCTCTAGAGGTACCGGGTTCGATCCCCGGTCGGGTAAATATCGTCTATCCCGAGAAAACTACCCCAATGTTTATTAGCGCTTTTTTATTTTATTGATTCTACATTAATTTAGGCATATTTCAGTCTAGTAATCGTTTTACAAAGTTCAAAAATGTTCGTGATATTCAAGTTTTAAAATAAGCCCTAATTGCGTGGTTACAAATTTGAACGTAGAATAAAGCCACGCACCGCCGTTAGGGCCATCGTAAAATATAAATATCGTTAAATCGCCAAGCGCCGATCGGTCTTTATTCCGGACTGCTATTGTTAGTGCATTTGTCTTAAAAAGAGTCGATAAGTTAGTCAATCACAACATTGTACACTATTTGATGTTACAGACACTTAATTTGAGAGAAAATTATCAATAATTACCGTGTTTCATCATCAGCCATTTAATGTCCCCACTGCTGGGGCACTGGCCTTCCTTATGGATGAATAAGGAGAATGAGCCATGACCCACCACGCGGGCTCAGTGCGGATTGGTGGGTATTAACGACTGCAAGTGCAGCCGGGACCAACGGCTTAACGTGCCTTCCGAAGCACGGAGGAGCTCGAGATGAAAAGTTTTTGGTCACCCATCCCGTGACCGACCATTGCGAACGTTGCTTAACCTCAACGATCGCAGGCCAAGCGCGCTATCCACTGCGCCACGGGCTCCTCGAATTACCGTGTTTAGCTATCTTAAATTGTTTAATTATAATAGTAAATATATTTCGAGTTGTGCACAGCCTTAATTCTCGTAAAACGCCGAAAAAAGCCCTTGTGTTGGTTGTGTCCTTTTTCTGCGGAATAGAAAAAAACGAAAGTATGGAAGAGAGGAAGCCCTTATGTCATTTGTGTCTTTATTCTACGTCAAATTAATTGTTAAGTTCTAATTAACGAATGTTAGAATATCATATGAGGTTAACTAGTGTTTTTCAAATAGTAAACGATATTCATGCCCTTTTGTTGCCTTTATATTTCCGACAAATAAGGCCACAATGCACATAAGGACCCAAGTTGGGAGTTCTTTAGCAGAAATACATCGGAGAATAAGGAATTAAGGAACATAATTAATTATTTTATTATTATTATTAACAAAATCATGTTTTATACAAAGAACAGGACGCCAATACAAGCTATTGAAATCAAACATTATCAATACCTTTATCCGATTTTTTTATAAACACAAAAAAGCTTCTCCTGTAAAGTTGCTGTTTTGCAATTACGCCCCTTTTCGTAGGATACGACGATATTGGAAACGAATTTTTCAATATTTCCTCGGGTCTGGGTGCATGTGGTAATACCCGTCGGTGTTTCCAATTTCCATAATACTAGTGCTTAAGCTACTATACTTTGGAACAATGTATGTGATGGTGTCTAAAAATTTCATTAAAATCGGTCCAGCCGTTTAGGAGGAGTCCCTTTACATACACACGCACAGAAGAAATATCCATACTAATATTATAATTGTGAAAGTGTGTTTGTTTATTTGTTTGTTTGTTTATTTGTTTGTTTGTTTGTTTGTTTGTTTGTTTGTCCTTCTTTCACGCCAAAACGGAGCAACGGATCGACGTTATATTTGGTATGGGGATAGTTTGGGAGCTGGAGAGTAACATAGGCTACTTATAATTCCCGAAAATTGAGTAAAAATGGTAATTTTCTATGAAAAATCGTTTAACTGTCGTACCTTCGATTCAAAACTGTCATTTCTTCCATTGTCGTTTCCAAAGAGTATGTAATCACTGACGTCTGCGCGGTCAAAGTCGAATACTAATCTTTTCTATAAGCTTAGAATAAAAAAATGTACTGTAACTAGCGCCAAAAATACCCCAGTCGCGCAGAGTTATCTGACACTCACTCTACTTCACAGAGTAATTTTTTATATGTAGGAAATAGAGACCAAGCTTGGGCCCCTTTATTGGTAGTGTGTAAGTAGCGCTATCTGTTGTCTGGTGTAGGCAACTTTTGGTGTATAAACACACACACAAGATGTTGGTGACCGGGTCCACTATTATATATATGGCAAAACAACGTTTGCCGGGTCAGCTTGTTGATTATAAAGAAGATAGTAACCCTTTCGGTTCGGCATAGGGGTGCAGTGCCAAGACTGAAACAAAACGCTAACTTTCCTACAGCTTTTTTACAATAATTTACGGCGAAGTTGGAGAAAATACATAAAACAAAAATTATTTTTACTAAAGCCCTTTTATTTCTTAGATTATGTAAGTTATGCGCATGCGGTATTTTTTAGAATAATCCCGAATTATTCAGCTTTCAGAAAAGTACTAATTTAATGTTTAAAGTGGAGTAGTTTTATCACAATTTATGTTTTTTGGTAAATTTCGGAAAATTTCAAAAAAATCAAAGAACCGTCACAACTCGGTAACCATCCAGTTTTGACCCCTGGTTCACTGGACTTAATTTGTTGCTAATGACCTCTAATATAACACCTTTCAAGGAATAGGTCGAGTTTCACTGTCACCCTGTATACCATCCGGACTGAAAGGAATAAAGTACAATCGACGCCAGAGTCGCTGAAACCTGTCATTGCATTGAATGACACGTCGGATACTGGTAGCGTAGTGCGAATCACTAATATACAAATGTATGCGAGACACGCCTCGGCGACTCGTCTCCGCGACTGGCGTCGGATACTAGTCGTTAGAAAGTGTCATAATGTCAAAAGGGCTAGTTTCATAGAAAAATGGAAAATAAAGTATTTAGAAAAAATCGACCCGTCTCACAACCAGCTCCGATGGGACTCGAACCCACGACCTTTCGCTATCCGGGCGACTGCTCTAACCACTGAGCTACGGAGTCGTTAATTCAGTGGTTAGAGCAGTCGCCCGGATAGTGAAAGGTCGTGGGTTCGAGTCCCATCGGAGCTGGTTGTGAGACGGGTCGATTTTTTCTAAATACTTTATTTTCCATTTTTCTATGATAAAAATTGCATTGTGAATGCAAAAAAGTAAAAATTTAAATAAAAAGGGCTAGTTTCGTTATTAAGCAGTCTACACATCAAACCCGCCGACACAGGCCTGCAGCTTGGTGTCGGCGGCTATACAGTATAAATTTTTCACCAGGCACAAATTTTTAGGATCAACTCAGAATCGGTAAGTGCACAACTTTCTCCTAGAAACATGGGTCGAAATACGACAAAAATTTTTGGACTTCCCATACTAAATCGATCACGTGATCAGTCCGATTTGTATGAAGAGTCAAAAACTTTTCGTCATATTTCGACCTATGTTTTTAGGAGAAAGTTGTTCACTTAGCGATTCCTGAGTCGATCTTAAAAATGTGTGCACTAATTAAAAATTTACCCTGTATTTCAAAGATCATATTGTCGGCGACTTATTTTCCCGCCAACACTAGACCTGTCTAACTACCAAAAAAGTTGCTAACTTCGTGCCACCAACACAGTTGAACGAGATATAAAGTCAAAAATATTGAAAATGAAGGAACTATACTTATAAGAAAAAATCGACCCGACTCACAACTACGCTCCCCGGTGGGACCCACGACCTTTCACTGTCCGGGCAATGCGAATGGTTAAAGCATATTTTCTCTCATAAAAAATTGCATTGTGAATGCATAAAAGCAAAAATAATGAGATATGAAGTCGCCGACTAGCTCGCCTACAAAAAGTAGTCGACTTATGACGGCGGGTTTGGTGTGTAGACTCCATTACAGTAGAACGCATAATATTCTACAGAATTTGATTTGAGCCGTTTGTCACTAGCGTAAACTTTCAGAATACAAACTAGTTCCTGGCCGAGATATGAAATTTAATATATTCTAATGTATTCAACGAAACACCTTTTGGGTTATATGAATATTAAATATTACCTTTCGAAATTGAATAAAATTTTAAGTTATGAGGTAAATAGTTTTAAGTTCTTTCGTTGAAAAGTTTTGGAGTGAATTGAGTTTTATTTATTCGAACTTTAAATTGAATTGTTGAAGTTATACCTAAATAATATGCAAATTCAACCAATACAATGAATAATACTTAATAATTACTTAGACTTTTGATAAAATAATTTACAAATGACTTACTAAAAGTTATTAACCAATCGTTGAAAGTCTGTTCATTGAAGTAAATGACATTAAAAAAAACAGGCTAGTTTCACATTTTGGCCACCGGAACAGAAAAGTTTGTGGCACTGTATATGGCACGTACTCTAGCTCAAACTTTTAGCAAATCCAATATCTCCCCATGTCAATGTCAAAATAGGTTATCTTTATTGCAGCTTCGCCCAGCTTATCTCATTGTGGTTATATTTTGAACGAGCGAATTATGCGTGTCTATCTGGATCCTGATTGAGGTGATAAGAGATAAGAATGCTGGCTCTGGTAATTTGGGTACTGTTGGGTTAAAACTTATTTTTAATTTGGAATACCATTTTCTTTAGATTATACTTTTCTAGATTGTATTCGTAGTTCTCTACATAGCCTAAAACAAATTGCATTCCACCACCGTATGTACACTTAGATCTTATACAGGGTGTTAGGGGCACCGTTGCAAAAACTTTAACCATGGCTTTAGGCCATCATGCTGAACAACGCACAGCAAGATTTTTTGTCGGAAGTGAAAAAAAATATTTCGACTCTCCATACAAAATGTCCCGATTAGTTGCTAAATTTGTATGAAAAGTCGACTTATTTTTAATTTCCGACATAAGTTCTTGCTTTACGTTGTTCAGCATGATGGTCTGGAGCCATGGTTAAAGTTTATGCAAAGGTGAAGCCAATGCCTAACACCCTGTATCTTCGCAACGTATTCTAATGTGGTTTTCATAAATAAAAATGAGTCATAGGAAGATTTATCTGTATCATCATCAGCCATTTAATGGCCCCACTGCTGAGACACTGGCCTTCCTTATGGATGGATAAGGAGAATATGCGATGATTGCAAAACGGAGGAGCTCGAGATGAAAAGGTTTTTGGTCACACATCCCGCACCGGTTTCAAGGTGCCGCTATCTCTAGAGGCCCCGGGTTCGATCCCGGTCGGGTAAATGTTGAAAACGAACTTTTCAATATTTCCTCGGGTCTAGGTGTATGTGGTAATTCCCGTCGTTGTTTCCAATTTCCATAATACTAAGTGCTTAGGCACTTACTTACGTACTTTGTGATGGTATCCAATATTTATTTGTTACTAGCTTTCCGCCCGCGGCTTCGCCCGCGTGGACTACACGACGTTATCTCGCGGGAATGTGTAATTTTTTCGGGATAAAAGTAGGTAGTCTATCATCTAAACATCTAAACTTTCACATTTATAATATTAGTAGGATTATTTATTAATCAAATCACAACAGCTGGTATTATTGTTAGTAATGATCAAGCCGTATGTAATCCCTGTTATTATTGTTCTAAGATTATATATGTTTGATTAGTTTGAGCATTAGCTAGTTATAATCAGTCTTTGAAACTGCTACATGTCAACTGAAGATTCGTCCGCGGTTTCTATAAGGTACGTAGGTACATGTACATGTTATGTTAAGTGCATTCGGTTATATTGCGTTATCTTAACTTCTATATTCATTTATTAACAAGGAAGATTTGATTTTTTGTGTGTTTGTAATGGGTAGACTCAAAAACTACTAAACCGATTAAAAAAAATACTTAAGTTACTCCTGAGTGACAGAGATTTTCCAGCGGGAACCCGAAACGCGCGGATCCCCTATAGTTCAATCAACGAATGCTCTAAAAAAGTATGGAGGGAAATGCTTGGAACAAATTTTTGACTTCGTAACTTTGTTTGGACTAGTTAGGAGGTAAACATATCATAAGTTTTTAGTAAAAATTTCATATTTATTACAAGCTTTTTGCTGACTGTACTTTAATATTGTATTCTCATCTGAACCAAACCTGTATACAAAATTTCAGCTTCATCGGGCACTGGGAAGTAGGTCAAATTAAGTTTGCAAGATTTGTCCCCCACTAACTAACTAACTAACTAACATGGCAAGTAAATAAAAGGGATGCAAAAAGGTTGTAAAAAGCTTGTAAAAAGTCCCCTCCCGTAATCCTTAAGCCGGGGGAGGGGGAGTTTGAAGATCTCATTTTTCTGCTTTTGGCTTATATCTCGGAAACTATGCGTCCTAGCCACATGACCATCATTAACACACATACACAAACACTACTTACATTGTATTATGCAGATCATTATTTAAATAAATTTATAACACTGTTGCTACTGCTTGTACTCTGACACAAACACTAGCTTATCTAGATTAATTAAAGAACGCCTCGCCTCAGACGGTACACTGGCGCGGACTTAAATAGGTACTATTTTATATCTACCACGGTTTATATTTAGCATTTTATTTGTACTAGTATTATTAATTATTAGTATTAAACATTATAAAGGAGAAATATTAGATTTTTTTGTTTGTATGTTTATTAGGGTTAAACTCAAAAACTACTGAAGCGATTTCTAAAATTCTTTCTCCAGTAAGTAGAAAGCAATTATTATTCCCAATCCCAAGTGACATATTAGGCTATAATTTATCCCAATATTCCAACAAAAACGGGAACAGTGCGGGTTGGAACGCGGAAAGCCACAAGTTATAAATCCTTACTTATATTATAAATGCGTCTCTGTCTGTCTGTGTGTTACACAATCAACCTAAACTACTGAACCGATTTGAATGAATTTTGGTACAGAGATAGTCTAAAGCCTGAGAAAGGACATAGGCTACTTTTTATTCCTGAAAAATATCACCTTCCCGCGGGATAACCTCGTGTAGTACACGCGGGCGAAGCCGCGGGCGGAAGGCTAGTAATAATATAAAACTAAAGGCCCCGTTTTTTTTATTGTGGCTCTTAATTAATGGATTTTTTAAAATTATAATAATAATAGTTTTAAATAAATTAAAAATAAGTTAAATAAATAAATATTGTTATTCTTACAAGGAAGTAAGTTGCATTGTTTTAAAGTCTTTCCTAAATTAAATACTTAAATAATAAGTGAACACCACTAGAACCCAGGTAGGCCGATGCAAATTTAATCTTTGCCGGTGGGGTTATTCCTCAGATGAAGGATGTGAATGTGGTGCCTCTTCCCAAACTATGTCACACCTTTTGTCCTGCTCAGCGTGCCCTTCATCTTGCACACGCGAGGACCTCTATAACGCCACTGAAAACGCTATTCGTGTGGCGCAATTTTGGTCTAACAAGATCTAAAGCCGAACGATCGACACGCTAAGAAGAAGAAGAAGACCACTACATACTGCTCCAATTCCAAACTTACTAATAAAGTAGCTTAATGTGTTATGTAAATTTAGAAGCAACGACGGTTTTAGCAGTTAATTTTCAACATTTACCCAATCGGGTATCAAACCCGGGACCTCAGACATAGCAGCACTTTGAAAACCGTTGCGTATACCACACGAACACGGAGGCCGTTAAATATTGTAAGGAATAATTTAAAGAAAAGCCAAGAGCTGGTAAACAATGCTTTAGCGTGCCGAAGCTCGAAGCGACAATATACCCACCCAGCCATTACTTTAATAAAACAAAAAAAAACACAAAGAAAAAATAAATTAAAGACATGGCTCGTCTTTCAAACAAAGAACGTGGAAAAAGTTAAGATCGTTGTGATAAATCACATTGTGTTTTAGGGGTTAAAACCCCTTTGCAAGAATACCTCCCTTTTTTAAAAATGTCATAGACACAAAAACTTCAATATAGGCAAAAAAGTCAGTTCTTATGTTCTTATCGTATATTTTTACGCGTATTAATTCATCGTAATCTCAGAATAGTATTATATGATCGAATTTGAAATGCAATTAACTGAAAAAATTAAAAAGATAGTTTCCGAACAGTTTTCTGCTTTTAGAGATGAAATTATTGAGAAAATAGATATGTTAACGATGAAAGTTGATGATTTGAAGCAGACATATGCGTCTAAGGTTGCCTCAAACAATAATTTCAAGAAGAGTGAGAGCAATAACAACTGTACTGTACCTAATAATCTAAGAACAACTACACATACTAAACAAAAACAGCAATTAACCCCTAAGATTATGCCGGAAACACATGCTTGTGGGTCTACTGAGAAAACCGAGACCTCCGTGACAACGGGTAACATGCCCTCCATCTCTTTGAAACCTACACACGTAGCGAGCACCAGCTCAGTTTCGCCTGCTTTCAACGATGATGAAACTAACCTTAATGGAATGGGCAGAAGTGAAACGCAAACGAATGCGTGCCTCCCATCCAGGAAAGCTTAGAGGAACTGCCGCGGCTGGAGCTACGTCACTACGTGCAGCTGAAAGATGGAGATATCTCCATCTCTACTATGTGCAGGAAGGTACCACAGTTCAGCAAGTTAGCGATCATCTGAAAACGGTGTGTGGTGATGATATATGTACCGTAGAGGAGTTAAAACCGCGGGGGCGTTATGCCTCATTTAAATTGGGTGTTCCAATTCACGCTGCGGACTCTGTCATGTGTCCAAATAGTTGGGCCGAAGATATATGTGTGAAGCCTTGGCGTCAGAACTTTCGTTCAAAAGAAGGGCGTGCGTCAAAAACCAGTGTCGTGTAATAAAATAAGCTTGTATTATCAAAATGTGCGTGGTCTTCGATCAAAAACAAAGGTTTTTTATAATAATGTAGTAAAAGACAAATTCGATATTATCGCCTTAACTGAGACATTCTTAACAAGCTCTGTATGTGATGGCGAACTTTTTCCTACTGGGTACACCGTGGTGCGGAAAGATATAGAGCTGGTGATACTGGTTGGGGAGGAGTACTGCTAGCAGTTCGTGACTGCTACTCAGTGCGCGTATTCAGACCAATAGCAGTGCTATCAGTTTTTGCCAAAATGTATAAATTTATACTAAATTATCATATTACCCGACAAATCGATCACTTATTACATGACAGCCAACATGGGTTCCGCAAGGTTCGCTCGACCACAACAAATCTAGTGGCGCATGCTGATTACGTTTCTGCCGGGATGGATAACGGTCATCAGGTGGACGTGGCCTACTTTGATTTCAGAAAAGCCTTCGATCTGGTGGATAGTGATGTTTTATTACAGAAACTAGCGATGATAGGATTCACTCCAGGCTTGCTTAATTTGATGTCCTGTTATCTACACAATCGGTGTCAGTATGTCAGATTGGGTGGGTATGAATCCGAAGCATACTATACAAGATCAGGGGTAAGTCAAGGAAGTACCTTAGGGCCTACCTTATTCCTGATCTTTGTCAATGACCTCCCAAAGAGCGTACAGGAAGCTAAATGTCTTTTGTTTGCTGACGATTTAAAATTGAGTCTCAGTATCACTAATGTTGGTGATACTCTAACGTTGCAGGAAGACATACATTCTGTTTGGAAATGGAGTCGAGATAAATGCAAAGTTATTACATGTTCTCGTAAACGACATCCGGTACATGCAACGTATAATTTATCTGACACACCATTGGTAAGAGTAAGTGACATACGTGATTTAGGATTAGAAATTGACACCGAATTTAACTTTCATACGCATGTGACAAAAACCTGCAAGTTGGCTAGTAGAATGTTAGGTTTTGTTATACGAACTGCGGCTCAGTTTGACAATCCAAAGGTTGCATTAGTTTTGTTCAATGCTTACGTCCGCAGTAAGCTGGAATACTGTGCTGTGATCTGGGACCCAAACGAAGAAAAATATGCGCTCATGATAGAAAGAGTACAGCGCAAGTTTGCTCGCTGGACGTATAAACAACGATATGGTTACTATCCATATCTATATCCGTCGATGTTTGTATCAGGTATGGTAGATATGGACATCCTCAAATTAAGAAGAGTTATGATGCTCTTGAATCATTATTTGTCTATAATTCACCATAAAATAGATTGTCCGGTAATAATAGAAAATATAGGCCTACTAGTTCCAAGGAATATTCAATGTGATGAAGGTGGATCGGTAGCGCCGCGCCGCAGGCCGCGGTTACTGGCCCGACCAGCAACGCGCACTAAGCGTGCCGACTATGCGCCTACCAACCGTGCACTGCGCTGCTTGGGAGACTTGCTCGCTCAGCACAATGATATTGACATTTTCGCTGACCATTTAGGATATATAATTAATAAATTTCGTTTATATTTGAATAGCATTGTGACATAAATAAAATGGTAATTATTAAAATGCTCTGACTTATCACTGCCGTTGACATAAATAAAATGTAAGTATCATATTTTGACATTGTATTGATTCTGTAATGTTTGTATGTTTTTTAATTTATTGTTTGTAGGTACCTTTAATTTTGACATTAGTTTGTAATAATTATTTGACAATTCTTCCGACATTGATTTTAGATTTTAGTTTATTTTGACATTTCCGATTATCAAATTTTACGATTTTTCAATGTATTGTTTTAAAAAAGTGTATGTGATTGACTTTTTAAATGTTACTATTTTACTATAAATTATTGTGTGTTAATTAGTTGTAATTCTAGCTTGTAGACGACTTGGATTTTTAATCTGTAAGTGTACAAGTTTAATGAATAAATAAATTAAATCTGAGATCGTAATCAAATCATTTTAATCCGTAAAAATATTTCAATCAACGTGTTTCTTTATAGTTATTCACGTTTTAACTTATTTTTCACGTAAGTTATTTAGTTTGGATTTTTTTAAATACTTCTATTATTGCTAAAAGAATAAGCTCCTTGAAGAGTTAGCTTATTGTTACGATAGCACTATTATTAATTTAATCCTATCAAAAATCTTCAAATAAAGTTGTAAAATCTTCACGTACTTACATTTTCTTAATAGTAGATTGTATTACAAGGGAGCAAAATAACATATTTACGGCGAGGGCGCTATTTTGAATCCAGAGCGCAGTGAAGGATTCTAAAGTGGAATCCTGAACGCAGCGATACACTCTACTTTTCATTTCGAATATAAGGAAAGTAAATACACTCTGCTTTTCATCCCCCTCTAAAAAAAACAAAAAAGACAACTAAAACTATCTAGAAAAATAAAAAAAAGGTGGCGGGGGGCTTCGCTTTCTCTGTTTTTTCTATAATAGGAATACAAAAAAAAAAAAAAAAATTTTTTTCAACAAAAAAAATTTTTTTCAATATACATCACTTTCCGAATCTGAGAGATGAAAATTTAAATTGAGCAGCGGGTCCAAAACTATCCGTTTCGCCCTAGGGTGGAAATGAAATTTTAAGAATAAAACTGAATTTGGTTACAGTCAACCATAGAGTTACCTCATCGGCAATGAAAAAGTTTTCAACTAATTTTGTATGGGGACGGGACTTGCAAAATTAAAAAAAAAAAAGAATTTTATAAAAACGAGAATATCTCAAAACCGGTGCGTCTCGTAGCGTAGCTAAAATCTAACAAAATTTTCAACCCCCTATCGTATTCCGGAGATAGTTAGGACGCATCCGATAGACAAATAAAAAAAAAATTTTTGTTCAAATTTTTTTTTTGTTATTTCAAAACTTTAATTTTTTTATATACCTATTATAGAAAAAATAGAGAAAGCGAAGCCCCCCGCCACCTTTCTTTTATTTTTCTAGATAGTTTTAGTTGTCTTTATTGCTTTTCTTATAGAGGAGGGTGAAAAGCAGAGTGTATTTACTTTCCTTATATTCGAAATGAAAAGTAGAGTGTATTACTCAGCCGCAAAATTATTTTCATCTCGGGCGACGTATATTGAATCCCTCGCTGCGTTCAGGATTCTACTCTAGAATCCTTCACTGCGCTCTGGATTCAAAATAGCGCCCTCGCCGTAAATATGTTATTTTGCTCCCTTGTAATACAATCTACTATTCTTATATCTCACAACTTCATTGTCATAATAATTATTCCAAAGTAAACATTTGTTTAGTTCCCAGTCGAATATTCCATTCTATAAAATATACATTAGTCCCATAGGTAAAAAATACACATTTTGCCGTATACTTTACTGTTGTTTTCGTCTAAAACAGGGATGCTATGTTTCTAACCGTTTAAATAATAGATCTTGCAAAAACAGTGATCCCACAGAGCGTTAAATTTAATATGTATGAGAGGAACGTCAAGATTCAGTTGTCTTTTTCGTAACTAACTTGTCTATTCAGTACCACAAGTGTAAGTTTTTATGTCAAGCAAACGCAAACTATCGCGATTCCGTATTTATGTCAATTTGTATGAAAACTGTATAAGCGCGCTACTCGCCGCTAGAAGCGCTTATAGAGTTTTCATACAAATTGACATAAATACGGAATCGCGATAGTTTGCGTTTGCTTGACATAAAAACTTACACTAGGGGTACTGAAAGAAAGTGACTATTTTGTAAAATGTTCTATTAAACAGTGAGATTTGAAATACAAAAAGGTGCTCGAATCTTAACTAACTGAAAAACAAACTCTTTAAACATAAAAGAGGTTTCCAGTAATCATCATCATCATGTCAGCCGAACGACGCCCACTGCTGAGCATAGGCCTCCCCCAAGGATCTTCACAACGATCGGTCCTGCGCTGCCCGCATCCAGCGGCTTCCCGCGACCTTGGCTATGACCTTCCAGTAATATTAATTGAAAACTTTATGCTTTAATTTTAGATCACTCGCTCTGTACCTTTTACGAATGTACGTACAAGTTTTCTTCATACAAAATTGATTCATTGTCTATATGGAATGGAGTTATAATTTATAATTAATGAGGTAACGATAATTCTTTGTTTCACTTATAATATATTAATAAAGTCAGTCTGTCTCTTAAAAAGGAGTTATTTCCATGATAAAACTGCAAGAGCTCTATCTCCCATCGTATAACGTCAATATTTTTTTTTTTGTATTGAAAATCGTATATATTTTCTCAAGCACTTCAAGAAGGCTAGTTCTTGGGTAAATTTGTATAATCTTAGACACATTACAGAGCTAAGAAAAACGTTAAGTGAAAATTCATATTATTCGAGTGTATTAGAAGAACCCTAGTAATTTTATAAAGTAAGCTCCAGAAATTTTACCCTCCGCCCTCAATAAAACGGTCCTTGACTTTTCTCCCGAAATATGACAGTAGCACGACACAGCCGAGAAATATAGTCGGAAGCCTAATTGTAATATATTTGTGGTCTGTGGCACAGAGTAGGGTGCCAAACGCAAAGTATAGACAGTTTCTGGTAATTATCCGACCTTTTTTAAAATGTAATGAGCTTTAACGAAGTGTGAAATATGTTAAATTTTTCTCATCCGTCCGAATAAGCCGTAGCCGTAACGCAGTGCTTAGCGCGTTCGGCCTGCGATCATTGAGGTTAAGCGACATTCGCAATGGTCAGTCACGGGATGGGTGCCAAAAAGTTAATATGAGGCTTTGATAGAAGTTTAAGCCTTGACTGTTACTTTTCACCAATCTTCATCAGGCCCGCGTTGTGAGGATTGGTTGTGACCCTTTCCTTTCATACATCCACTAGTGGCTCGCCGCGGTTTTACCCGCGTTGGACCCGTTCCCGTGGAAATATAGCCTATGTCACTCAGGAAGAAAGTAGATTTCTAATGATGAAAGTGTTTCTAAAATCGGTCCAGTAGCTTTTGACTTTATTCGTGACAAACAAAAAAACAAAAAAATATTTTTATAAAAAAATAAAACCGCCTTCAAAAAAATCACATCAAAAAAGTAAGAAATATTTCCTCACCAAATAAATAACGTAAGTACTTTGAAGTCGGGCGTGAAACATGTACAATTTTTTGTTGTTTTTGTTAAAGCCCGCCCGACTTCAAAGTACTTACGTTATTTATTTGGTGAGGAATTATTTCTTACTTTTTTGATGTGATTTTTTTGAAGGTGGTTTTATTTTTTTATAAAAATAATTTTTATTTCACTCTTTTTAGTATAAGTGCATCGTGCAGGCAATTTACGTGTTTTCTGGTAAATAGGTATGTGATCAAACTGAAAACCTCCTTTAAAATACCTTGAGGTATCCCCTTTATAACAAAACAAGAATCATCTAAATCGGTTTATAAAAAAAGGAGTTATGCCTAAAGATACGTATTAAATTCACATAAAGTGGTAACGAAAACGACAGTATTTTCAAGATTTCCTGAAAACTACTTAACCGATTTCAAAATTTAAAAAAATGGGACCAACTTGGAAACCAACCTGATGTAATAACGTTTCAATCATTTTAATCGGTCGGTGGACATACACAAAAAAAACATACATACAGACGAATAGAGAACCTCCTCCTTTTTGATTTAGAAGTCGGTTAAAAATACATATTCTTTCTCTTTTGATATTAGCACGACAAAGCCGAGAAATATAGGCGGAAGTTAATCGTACCTAATATATCGCGGTAGGTGGCAGACGTCAAGTAGACAGCGGTTTCTGGTAATTATCCGACCTTTTTGTAATGAGCTGGTAACGAACGGTAGCGGAATGCATTCAATTTTCGCGTCGGAATTTTTTATTGATCTTGCTCTACCTATTACCCCATTACCTACACAGGTAAGACCTGTGTAGGTAATTCTTAAAAAAAAAACTTGCTACAAAAATACATTAGTGGTATGCGAAAAGTTAAGTTCTATTTAACTTTGTTTACATTGTGATAAAACTATAAATTGAGTTCAACAAGTTTATAGAGTGAGTGTAAAACTCATTACGTTCACGTGCGTATATCATTACATAAAAAATTAATAAATAAATAAATAAATAAACTTTTTTACAATCACACCAATTATCTAAGCCCATGTTAATTTAATTGAGAAACTGTGTCATGGAAAACTTGATAACGGATATATATTATATACTTAAATACTTTTTGTTTGTAAATACATACTTAATACACATAGAAAACAATAATAACATAAGGGTGGAATCTATTAAAAACTTTGGAATACGAAAATTTAAACAGTCTCTATCATAACAATAATTTTCGTTTTTATTATAACTACTAGCTGACCCGGCAAACATTGTTTTGCCATATAAATTTTATTGGACACGAACTTCGTACCAACTGCCTGACACAATGTCACTTATAAAAAAAAAAGAAATCCTAAGCGGCAAAAATGTCAGTGATTACATACTCTTTGACATACCTTCTCTTTGGCAGCGTCTAAGAAATGACAGTTGTGTGAAGTATGACAGTTTAACGGTTTTCTATACAAATTTACCATTTTTATTTTATAATTTTCCTGGATAAAAAGTAGCCTATGTTACTCTCCAGCTCTCAAATTATCTCCATACCGAAAATCTCGTCGATCCGTTGCTCCGTTTTGACGTGAAAGACGGACAAACAAACAAACAAACAAACAAATAAACAAACAAACAAACACACTTTCACATTTATAATATTAGTATGGATGGATTATAAAACGGGATTTTTTGTTTTCATGGTCAGTTTCTCTGTGTTCATGGCGTGTGCAACTGCGCCGAAATATCGGGAACTCGAAAACAAATTTAAACACGGTAAAATTATGTCTTTCATAATATTTATAGTCATGTAGGTTCAAAATGTTTCAAATGTTTGACGACCGATTTGGCGCAGGGGTAAACTATCTGTCTTCTGCGCCAGAGGTCTCGGGTTCGATTCCCGAACAAGACAAATATTTGTGTGCATGAACATGTCTATTTGTCTTGGTCTGGGTGTTTTCTATGCATATTAAGTATGTATTTACAAACAAAAAGTATTTAAGTATATACCTATTCATCCGTTATCAAGTTCACGTAGACACAGTTTCTTAAGAAATTAACTACGGGCTTAGATAATTGGTGTGAAAATGTTATACCTATAACGATATGTATATGTTCAGTGCAGCGTGGATGAAACAGCGGCAGGGCACGGGGGTAACTGTGACCAGCACAGGTAGCATGATGATCTCGAGAAAGTTTTTGTCCATATCGAAACGTCGAAAATAACATTTCATCATAGACAAATATATTGTTAGGCTGTCAATTATAGACTGTCGATGTAGACAAAAGTCTTCTAGGGTTTGTTATTCTACGCTTGCTGCGGATGCCAGTTGAAGGGCAAAATCTATAAGTCCATGATAAGCCCTGGGGGCCGATTCTCAGGCAATCGAGAAAAGTTCACATTTATAGTTCGAAATTCAAATATAACACAGTTTTTGTATTGTCAGAAATTCACAATCGAAAAAGTTCGATTGAAAAGCAGTAGAACGCTACGAGTGGTACAGACCAATCGATGTTCGTATACGAACTTCGCTGTCAAAATGAATTTGTTGACATGTGGGACAGTTTAGTTTGTTTGAAACGTTCTAACTTTTCAACAGAAACCTCAAACAAAACGTTCGACATACGAATTACCACACTGAAAAAGTACGAATGCCTGAGAATCGGGCCCCTGTTGTGATGGGATCGGAAAGTTGGGCATTGAAAGACACGGATGAAATAAAATTACATGTAGTAGAAATGAGAATAACTAAGACTAAGTGGAGTAAAGCACGCCATACACCCTCCTTCCTATCGTCCAATCGGCATGATGCTGCAGATTGGATCAAACCTGCCGTCATACCGATTGGACAAAAGGCAGGATGGTGTATGGCCACCATAACGCAAAATTACAAAGTTAGGAAGTTTGAAAGCAGCACCAGTGACAGAAAATTTGAAAAGAAACCGTTTGGCTTGGTATGACATGTTATGAGAAGGGATGGTAGCCATGTTACTAGAAAGGTGATGGACATGAATCTTGATGGATAGATAGGAAGTGGGAGACCGCAAAAAAGATAGATAAAATGTGTGCGTAATGATATGAATGAGAAAGGAGTAGGTAAATGAGGAGATGTCCCCAAACAATGGGGATAAGGACAGGATGATGATGATACGGTCAAGATGCTTGGATTTAATTCTGGTTCTGACAGTTAAGCCAAAAACATACTTATGTGGCGCGGTGGGTTGACGCGCGTTTCGATGTACATTTAGGGCTTGTTTCACAATGTCTAAGTAAGTTTTAGCGGTTACTTGACGGATAGGCCATACAAAACTGTCAAGTAAACTGGAAAGTAGGTAATAGGTATATCCTACTCGGACATTGTGAAACAGGCACTTAGAATGGAAACGACAGGGACAGGAGACACGCGCTGCAACAACCAACCTACTAAATGTATGAAACCAATACGCGCGGTATCGCGTGTCAACACACCGCGCCAGACAAGTACATATGTTTCCGCCTTTATGTACCTATGATACAAATAAGTTTCAATGTAATATTTTGAAACAATAAAATAACATTAATTTATTTACAAATTCATTACTTACTTGTGGTAACATAAAATTGGTTTTCATACTTCTTAATAAATATCACCTTATGATTTATTCATTGAAATTACCAAATGAAATCATAAATTTACAAAATACATTACTTGCGGTTACATAAAAATAACAAAAGGTTTTATTCATCAAGAAGTGGGAAAACCGGTAATCTGAATTTCTCCCTTTATAATTTCTTCAAAGTAACTACCAAACGCAATCATACCAAGTTTTTTGCACACTTAATAAAAACATAATCATTAATTTCTCTAAGCTCCCAAACTCGAAGCTGCCTACCGAAATTCATCATCATTTTGGAACTAATAAATAACTCGTTAAAACGTTAAGCGGCTGGTATTCCCATTGAAATTACCCTTGGAAAATCATACTTTATCCCTGTTTTATTAAATCAAAAGTGCTCAATACCTCTCAAAGAAATAACGAGCTCTTACAAATGCCTCAAGTCCCATCAAAAATGGACAAGTCGGGCCAAAGTTTATTTCTAATTTGGAATGAGAATACGTTTTTCATTTTGTATTTTGAATTAATCTGTGGCGTATTGTTTTTTTTTTTATAGGAATAGAAAAGAGGTTGGATTCAGACTTCGCGATTGTTTTCTTTTTAAACAATATTGGGAAGAAAAACCATAGACTTAATTCTGTACATTTGAGAAGCAGAACAGTTTTTTTTATATTGCCGTTCGTTAAGAAAGTACTTACCGTAAAATCCTGTAGAGTGTGTGGTGTGGATAAGAAAATAAATAATTCAATATTAATTTGTAATTTTAATTAAACACACTGGTTGCTTGCTGTATCTATTCATTTTTGCATTTCATGAATTTTTGACAACCTAATATAGATTTTTTTAAAACAAGGTAGAATACCTATAAGTATTACGAAAGATCTAAAAACACGAGATTTATAAATGCGCATTAGATTGATTAAATTGAAACCTTCAATTAAAATTGATATCATACCACCGAATATTTATTTATTTATTTATTCACAACGGGGTAGCACTTAGCCTTCATCACTCCTGATGATAAGTGGTGATAAGGCTGAAGGTGGAAGCGCACTACTCCCGGTTTTTGATTTTGAATAGTGTCCATACCATTTAATGTCCCCCACTGTTGGTGCATTGACCTTCTTTATGGATGGTTAAGGAGAATGGGTCATGACATGAACCATCTCGCGGGGCCAGTGCGGATTGGTGAGTATTAACGACTGCCAATGCAGCTGAGACCAACGGCTTACTGTGCCTTCTGGAGCACTGAGAAGCTCGATATGAAAAGTTTTTGGTCACCCATCTCGTGACCGAACATTGCGAAAGTTGCATAAATTCAACGATCGCAGGCCAAGCGCGCTAACCGCTGCGCCACGGGCTCCTCTCAGTAGACATCACTAGTTAATATAACTCTTGATTTCACGAACAAGCACTATTATCACGTCTCCATATCCGTATCCGTCGACAGGAAATAGAGTCCCATGAAGTTTTATGTAAAATGTAGCTGAAAACTTTGGACAAGGGTAAATGGCGAAGTTGCCAACTAAAGTCGTAAATAATGCCAAATATTGCCAGAAACACCTTTTTCGAGGCAGTCTCTGGCTTCTCTCAATACAATGTTTTCCGACAGCAATAAATTGTCAAAACAATGGTCTAGTTTTGGTTTGGAGTAACGTATATAGATAGCACTCCATTTTGTTTATGGCAGTGGGCAATAATTGTTTTCTCACAAAGTATCCGAATATCTTTGTACTAAAATATGTCTCAGGTATTCATATCATACCTAGCTACGTAAACTAAGATTATACAGTACATACATTTATCTATTTCATAAATGTTTAACAGTGCTTAATGTGAAAACACCTAAGTTTATCATATAAAAAATGTCGTTATTCTGATATTTACAACAATATTTATTCAACCAGGAAATTACTTTATAATTTTTTATCGTTCTAACTTTGATTCTCAGAGAATTCTTTTTATTATCTAATAAAATGAATTTTGCATTCGAAAGACTCTACAAAGACTTTAAAAAAGGTTATTACTTACAATAACAAAATGCATTGTGGCGTAAAAATAACAATTCTGACTATCTGAACAACTTCCAGACTTTATGCAAACGGCGTTATTCGGATAAGTCCCACAACACCCATAACCATTATATTTGCGAGGTCACAATATAAGTCTTAACAGTAGTACAAGTTGAATATCTTAAACGAAATTAACGTATTCATATCATCATTGGTATGTTATTTAAAGTATTGTCTGATGATGAAGATTAACTAGAGGGTGCCCGCGACTTCATCCGTTGGAAAGTACTTCTTTAGTTCGCTATAATTTTATATTTTTTTATCTACAACGGGGTAGCACTTAGCATCATCACATCTGATGTTAAGTGGTGATAAGACTGAAGGTTGAAGCTACTAGTCCCTGAATTCTCAGTCACTGATGTATCAGCTATCTTCTAATCTTTCTAACTGCCGCGCCGGAACACAATACTGATGAAAACATAATTGTTATGGCGTCAGACTTAGATAAGATGGTGATAGCTAGCCAGGCGGACTAAGAACAAGTCCTACCACCAACCAAACTGAATACAATATGTACACTAGACCACAGAGGCGGTTTATAAAATTAACGGTTGTGTGTGTGGGTTTTTCTTTTAATGCTTAATTCTGTATTTATAGTCTACTGTTTCATACCTAAATTTATCCTACTGCTACACCGTGAACTATGTTAACAGACTCAGTAGCAGTTTCAGTAACGGTTATCACTGCAAGACTCGTTTGACTGTCAACAACAACAATTAAGGTGCTACGGCGCCCACCGTCAATGGGTTCAGTTCTCTACTTATACGTTTTAATGGTTTTATGTGATCCGGAATGAAGAGATGAGGAAAAAGAATACTCCATACTGATATTATAAATACCTACCTTTTTTATTATAGTGAGGACAAAATACAGCCTTTACGTAAGTATACCACACGGCATGTTGGACTCAGCCAGACACAGCAGGGCCTGTCCGTCGCCGCGCCCAGCCCTCCCACTAAGCCATATTCTATGAAAGTAGCTCTGATTGTCCGTCTGATACCATTTTATGCTAATAATACCACTGAATCAATTTTAATGAGATTTGGCAGATGGAGATTTACACAGTGGAGAGAGACATTTCTGCAATTTTTGCACCGTCAACAAAGTGAAATAGCTTCAACGGCTAAAATCGCGTTTTTTATTATTAACACGTATTAACACATACCTACATATTATAATAATATAGTAGTGGTAGAACCTGTTCTAAGTCCGCCTCGCTAGCTACCACGTGGATATCTAAGTCTGACGCCATTACAATGATGTTTTCAGAAATATTGTGTTTCGGCTAAGATAGCCAGTTCCTCAGTTATTAAGGATTCCGAGTCTAGTGCGTTTCCACCTTCAGCTTTATCACCACCTAACATCATGTGGATAAAAAATAATGGAATAATTATTGTATTGTCAAAATCCAATTGTCAAAATAGGGATCAATGGGTCAGTTGAAAATCAGCGTCAGGCTCGCTGTGCTTGACATAATGCTGAATTGACTCCCTTTTTGGCTGCAGCCGTGAGACAACGAGTTTATTAGGCAGTTCGCCATTATTTGTTTTATTAGTTTTTTAATTGTGCATTGTTATACCTACTGCATTTGCTCAATTGCTGGAGCCAAATAAAGAATCATTAATTCTTTCACATTGCTATATACTTATTTGAATAATGTACCTATTGAACAATTGGAATAAAATGATTGATGGAATAAATAATGTGTTGAACAAAAAAAGTTCCGAAACTGTTTCCCTGAGCACTAGTTGACTAGAAGCGCACATGGTTATCGTGTTCTGCCTGCAAACGTTTTAGTGAAACAGCTTTGGCAAATAGTTTGTCTGGGATCATGATCATCATCAGCATAATATCGTCTACTGCTGGATATCTACAAGTGCACGGCATCGAGCACTTTCCGCGGCTACTCTCATCCAGCTCCAGAAGTTCCTCTCTCCACCTTGTTCAGTCTCAGGGGTGTAAACGGGTGTTCACGGGATAAATGACACATGACACCAAACATGGCCGCACGAACCAATTTAAAAAATCACATTTACTAAGAAAATTGTATTTCCTCGCATTTCGTGAGAAAAGTTTTATACAAGCCTTGAACGGAAAGCAATTACATTGCATCGGATCTCGGCTGTAATGTACTATTAAATATTATAGGTACATAAATAATGGGGTGTAGCCTTCCGCAAATTTTGATGCCACAGGTCTGAAAGTTGATATAGGGACTCCTTGTAACAAGGAACAAGGGGAAAAATAAGGGAAGGGGAATAATAATCCCTTTAAATAAGGAGAAGGAAGTTTGTATGGGTTTTCTTTTCCATGCTAGAGATTTGAAAATTATACAGGCACAGACTTCTTACTTTAATAGCATAAGCAACTTATAAAAAGATATAACATTTGAAGGACTATATACATATACGGTGTTGCCAAGACGACGTCATATGGTTTGCACTGTCAAAACATTATCAGACCTCATGTAGAGCCAAGCTTCTAACTCTACTTGCCTTATCTCCACAAACTCTACTTATATCTCTACTCTACTCTACTAAATGCAAATCGGCGGCGTTAGATAGTGATTTTATATATTATAACATTTATAAATAACTGTATATATTATTACATCCATGAATATTATTATAACATCAAGTATTTTATATATTATAACGTCAATAAAAAGATTGTGGCGATCCAGTCTCTGCCTACCCCCGTGGGAAATAGGCGTGAGTATATGTATGTATTACTATGTATGTATGTATGTAACTGTATAAGTATTGTATCAACATTTTAAGGTAATGATTGTGAAACATAAGCGTTAATATTGTTAGTGATAAGTTTGTAATTTTTAACTAGTATTTAAGTTGGATTATAAGGTTCCAAGCTAGTGGTATCTCCCAACCATCTTGTAGAGGGGTATTTATGTTGTTATTTTTAAGACTGTAAGTATATTTTTTTTTTTTTTTTAATAGAGCCATAAGCAAGTAGTCTCGGTTGCATCCGAAAACCAGCGTCACCGCCTTGGCGGTGGCACATGCTGAGATGCAGCCGTTTCAACAAAATTCATCATTCTTTTAATATTTTATTTGTGTTTGTAATAATATATTTTGTTGAATAAACTTTTTTCTTTCTTCTTTCTTTCTTATATCTTGGTCAGAACATGGCTTGGCCGTTTCGCTTCCATCATAAGACGTAAGGTGCAAAATTTATTCAATGTTCAAAGTTGATAAAAATATTTAGACTTTATATAACCCACAATGCTTTCGATCATGTATTTGTTCTACATTCCTCACAATCTCGACAAGTTCAAACAAAACCTATTTCAAAAGCGCTAAACACTTTATCGGCAAGTCTTTTCAGCAAAAATAGGCTCCGTTCCAATTCTCTCGCTTCCCTCAAAATCGTGTATAAGATCACAGAGTGGTGATGGAAGGGCCTTTTCCTGATCGACGTACAGATAGGACTTGACTTTTATTGAAGCACACTTCATTCCCGAATCTTGATGGAGTGCCTTCCCAATTCAGCGTTTAAAGTCATCCAATTTGTTAAAGGCATTCTGTTCCACGTAAAAAATTAAGAGGAATATTTTTAAAGATTTAGGGCTGGGTTCTCAGGTTAGAATGAAGTTGCCGTGTAATTATTTTACTCATTAATAAAGCTCCGATTTCTAAAACGTTTGTCTACACTAATATTATAAAGAGGAATCATTTGATTCTTTGTTTGTTTATTTGTAATGGATAAAATCAAAAAATGCTAGACCGATGTTGAAAAAAAAAATATTTTGTCGTGAAACATTGACAAACATAAAAACTTACCCACTTTCACGTTTATAATATTAGTATGGATTGCGTCATCAAACACCTTCATTCAATCATCTTAATTTGGCTAATAAATGGGAAAAAGGGCTGGGTTTTTTCAAAACTGTAAGTCAATAAAAAATGTATATAGATTTGTTTTCTGTGGTTTGGAAAGAAATCATGCATGGCCGAGCTATATTTTATTTAAGAGCTAAGATTAATTATCACGAGCACCTGGCTTTTAACAGAAACATCGTAAAACTTTTTCTGATTCTTAGAAATAAAGTGCAATAATTTATAGAATGGTTAGTTTAGTTTCAAATACGTCATAACAAATACGTATCTGGTTTTGAGTCATGCGTAAATTTTGCCTTTGAGGTCCATGATCCCTTGACTGCCACACAAGACGAAGAAAGAATGAAATTACATTTATTAGCGACACACATACGGCACTTAATACAAAAAGGAAGTAAATATATAACACATATCATTAATCAGAGAGAAGAGAGAGAGAAAAAAACAAACGAAAGCACAAGGTGTGGTGTTAAAATTCATGCCATGGTTAAAGGTTTTGCAAGGGTGCCCCTAACACCCTGTATACTAAGATGCCAAGGTAACAGATAAACAAAAGGACATGCGGAGTTACTATCGTATTAAATAATATGCATTAATAATCTATCACCGAAAGGAGTCTAGGTCTCTCGTCGAATCCAGCTCGGATGGGCAGCGTTTGGGAATATATTCCGGCATTTCCGGCATATATTCGCGTCCAAAATTCCTCAATGTCTCAAGACTAAGGTCTTTGACCAGTGTGTGTTGCCAGTTATGACTTATGGAAGCGAGACGTGGTCTTTTACTATGGGTCTCATAAGAAAGCTCAAGGTCACCCAGTGAGCAATGGAGAGAGCGATGCTTGGTATTTCCCTGCTCAATCAGAAGTGATGAGATCCGCAGGAGAACTAAAACGACCGACATCGCTCGAAGGATTGCTCAGTTGAAGTGGCAGTGGGCGGAACACACAGCGCGGAGAACCGATGGCCGTTGGGACGGAAATAGGTTCTCGAATTGCGCCCGCGAACCGGACGACGTTCCGTGGGCAGGCCCCCCACAAGGTGGACCGATGATCTGGTCAAGGTCGCGGGAAGCCGCTGGATGCAGGCAGCGCGCAGGACCGATCGTTGTGGAGATCCTTGTGGGAGGTATATGCCCAGCAGTGGGCGTCTTACGGCTGAAATAATGATGATGATGATGAAAGGTGTCTAACTGCCTCTGTGGTCACATCACAGATTTCAGCCCCAGAGATCCCGGGTTCGATTTCCTATGAGGCTTCATATTGTATTCGATTTGGTTGGTGGTAGGACTTGTTTTTAGTCCGCCTGACTAACTACCACCATCTTATCTAAGTCTGACGCTACAACAATGGTCTTTTCAGCATTATTCTGTTCCGGAAGTTGGAGATAAGAACCAAAGACTAATTGAGGTTTTGCGGTAGTAGTACGCTTCCACCTTCAGCCTTATCACCACTTAACATCAAGTATTTGAAGGCTAATTGCTACCCTGTTGTGTATAAAAAAAAATGAAAATAAAGACGAAGAATTATTACTATGAAAATATTGATGGTAAATGCAAGGCTAACGTAAAAATTCCTGTTACGTGTGCTAAATAAAGCTCTTAACGGTAATGACGCGGAACCTAATATCCCCGCGTTAACCAGAACTCTGTATATCAAACAAACTTTGAATGAGCACGTCCGCAGTCCATTTGTAATAACACACCTTCTAAAGTGGGTAACCTTTAAAAAAGGGTTGAAACACAATGAAACATTTATCAAATTGTCATCGAGTGCTAAGAGTCGCGGAAATGTTATAAACACAGAACACGGAAAAGTTATGAAGTTCATAGCGCTAATTGCATCCTACAATATGATACAAGAAAGAAAGAAAATGCTTTTATTTTAGTATCACACGACACCGAAAATATAATTTACAAAGATAATAATATATAGACAATGTTCAGTGTCGTGCGATGCCAAAAATGCGCTCAACTCAGTATAGGCAGCAGTCGCGGCCTACTGCACTAAGATTCTGTTGAGCAAACTCTATTACAGCTATTAAAATGCTTTTTCCAAAAAAAAATATAAATTAGAGTGATCAGGCTTCTACTGGGTATCATTTTTTTTTATCATAGACTGCATCCCGTTTGCCAAACAAGATGGCGGTCAAATGCTTGCCCGGTTTTTATAAAAAAATATATTAAATTAACAGCGATCAAAAGGATAAGTATACATATTCACAATAGTTCAACTTCATTTTGTTAAATGTAAAAAATCGGCAAACGCGATGCAATAATTAAAATACTCTTGTTTCCTCTTGTTACCTATGTAAAATATCGTAATGTAAGTAAATGATGCAAAAGAACATAAAACGTAAGTCACGTAACGTTAACCCTTAAAAATCGGTTAAATTGGTATGAAATACTTTAATACAGTGATTACGCGTCGGTCGCCATAAATCGACACCATATCGTCGCTAAATACTAAATTTGAACGCAGAAAGTCACCAGAATGTTATGCCACATTACTTTTTTGATACTGCCATTAGAGGCGAAAAAATACTATGCGCTTAGCCGTAACGAGAACCTTCTCTGTGCTCGTTTATCAAACAAACTTAAATGCGCAGCCCATTTGTAATAACGTGCCGGATGAAGTGGGCAACCCTTAAAAATTGGTTAACGCGCCACGCGCACGTTAAACTTGTGTTTATGCTCCAATCAACGAACGGTGATGGCTGCGCCGGACACAGTGAAAATTTGAATGGTATGAATCATTAATAATATGAATCATAAAAATATATGTTTTAGAAATCTATTCAAAACCATAGAACCAAAATCTACCTAGTCAATGATTTGGTTCTATCTGTGGAAACTTTTAATTGGCCCTCTATAATTATGTCATCAACTAATGTACTTATAAGTAACTGTAAATTTTCCTAAAATTTCTAAAATAAATAAAATAAAAATAAATAAAATAGTCCAAACTAAGTGTACCTAAATGCGAATCATAAAAATATATCTGTTCGAGTTTTCCCTTTTCATCCTTAAACTATTGAACAAATTGTGACGAATTTTGGCATACACATAAATTAGACGCGCGCTGTATGAAGTGGGCAATCCTTAAAAATGGGTTAACACAACCGGTGATGGCTGTGCCGGACACAGTGAACATGTGACTGGTATGAATCATTAATATTATGAATCACTAGCTATCCGCACGCGGCTTCGCCCCCGTGGACTACATGACGGTATCCCGCGGGAATGTGATGTTTTTCCGAGATAAAAAGTAGCCTATGTTCCTCTCTAGGCTACAAAGTATCTATATCCCAAATTTCAACCGAATCCGTTCAGCCGTTTCGGCGTGATTGAGTAACAAACATACAAACATCCAAACATCTAAACTTTCACATTTATAATATTAGTAGGATAAATAGTGTATGCTTATTAAAACCTACTTGAAACCATACAACCAAAAGTTACTAAGTCCAAACTATGAGTAAATGCAAATCATAAAAGTATGTCCGAGGTTCGTCCCTTTTCACGCATAAACCATTGAACATAAACAATAACGGTCGTGGGCTCGAGTTCTATCGGAGCTGAGATTTTTTCTAATACTTCATTTTCAATATAATTGGTGTGAATGTAAGAAGAAGTTATTTATTTATTTATTTAATATTTTCTTTCTCTGTTTGAGTAAATACTCCTTTTATTATGATTATGTTACTATATCCATTAAAGAATACTAATTTAAAATTAAATAAAATTTATATTTGTACGTCAGCAAGCCAAACAGCGACCATAAAATGTGAAGTGGACGTAACGTGAAAATAAAGCAGCGCGACCTACATACCACGATATTTCATACACCCAGAATGTGGTGACACACAACTCATCATTCACGCGTACATTTGACAGACATAGTGCACACATGATAATCGCCAAGCTTTTGTTTCGCACTGCACCATCAGTGATTTGGATTTATGACGTGGCATGAAATAACAGAGAAACTCGTGATAGGTAAGCGAGGCCGGCCAGCCTGAAGCGAAAACAAACCAACGCAACCTATAAACATAACATATAAACTCGTACATTTGACAGAAATAGTACTTAGTGCACACATGATAATCGCAAAGCCTTTGTTTCGCACTGCACCAGCGACTTGGATTTATGACGTGGCATGAAATTAGAGGAGTTCAGTGGTAGGTAAGCGAGGCCGGCCTGCGATCATTAAGGTTAAGCAACTTCCGCAACGGCTGGTCACGGGATGGGTGATCGAGATTTGATTTTCTAGAGCTCCTCAGTGCTTCGGAAGGCACATTAAGCCGTTGGTTCCAGCAGCGTTAGCAGCCATTAATACCCACCAATCCTCATAGGGCCCGCGTGTTAGGGTTATGACCTACTAGCTTTCCGCCTGCGGCTTCGCTCGCGTAGATTACCTACACGACGTGATCTCGCGGGAATGTGACATTTTTCCGGGATAAAAAGTAGCCTATGTTCCTCTCTAGGCTACAAACTATCTATGTCCCAAATTTCAGCCAAATCCGTTCAGCCGTTATGGCGTGATTGAGCAAAAACATCTTAGACTTTCACATTTATAACATTACTAGCTGACCCGGCAAACGTTGTTTTGCCATATAAATTTTATTGGACACGAACTTCGTATCACCTGCCTGACACAATGTAACTTATTAAAAAAAAAAATCCTAAGCGGCAAAAATGTCAGTGATTACATACTCTTTGACATACCTTCTCTTTGGAAGCGGCTAAGAAATGACAGTTGTGTGAAGTATGACAGTTTATCGGTTTTCTATACAAAATTACCATTTTTATTTTATAATTTTCTTGGATAAAAAGTAGCCTATGTTACTCTCCAGCTCTCAAATTATCTCCATACCGAAAATCTCGTCGATCCGTTGCTCCGTTTTGACGTGAAAGACGGACAAACAAACAAACAAACAAACAAATAAACAAACAAACAAACACACTTTCACAATTATAATATTAGTATATGGATAGAAGGATAGAAGGATCAGTGGGATTCTCGTTATCCATCCATAATGAAGGCCAGTGCCCCAGCAGTGGGACATTAAATGGCTAGTGATGATGAAAGTGCACGTGAAGCGAACGCAACCTATAAACAACAGATCATTCACTCTATATTTGACAGACGTAGTGTAAACATGATAATCGCAAAACCTTTATTTCGAACTGCTCCAGAGTGACTTAGATTTATAATGTGGCATGAAATTAAAAGCATGAAGTTCATACAAATAGATTTTCTTAAGTTTATTATTTTACTGAAGTTTTGGTGATTTCTGTTTGCGGATAGCACTCCATAGTTGCCAATGTTCATCACATATTAGTCCCTGTTATGGGTCAAAAGCATTTTTCCTCGGTCTATGGATATGATTAGTATCACTGCGCCCACAAGCCACTCTAAGTACAATAAAAACAAATACAAATAAACCGGACACAAATCAAAACAAACTTCAAACGCATTGTCCTACTGTCCACTACTTAGGTATGTTTGTTTACGTCTGTTGCCAACGCCATCTGTCGAGCTGTGGCGTGTGTTGATATTACTGATTGACTAGTGGTCGTTTTGTCTTCTGTAGGAAGAAAGGTGTGATTCTAGGTATGAGTGAGTTTACGAGTGATACCGCAGTGGTTACCATGCTTGGCCAGCGATTATTATGGTTAAGCAACTTTTGCAATGGTCGGTAACGGATGGGTGACCAAAAATTGATTATTTACCTCAAGCGTAGTAGCAGCTCTCGTGCTTAGCTGCACTTGCAGTAGTGAATCACTAATCAGCAATCGAAACCCACTAATCAGCTTTGGACCTTGTTGCTTGAAGTCCCACTCTCCTTGTTTGAACACTAGCGGATCCTCGCGGTTTTATCCGCGTGGTACCCGTTCCCGTGCGGATATTGGGAAAAAATATAGCCTATGTCACTCGGGAAAATTGTAGCTTTCTAATGGTCAAAGAATTTTCTAAATCAGTCCAGTAGTTTTTGAGCCTATTCGATGCAAACAATCAAATCGTATGATCGGTATGATCCAGATTAGTTGCTAGGCAACACGTAGCAACACCCAGGCAACTGTCGTTAATTCTATGTTAATGTCAAGCGTTGCATAGCAACTAATCTGGATCATGCGTATCCCTATCTGTGGATTGATTATTAATTCTGGTCGTAAGAAGGCAAGTGCCCCAGGAGTGGGTGTATTAAAATTGTCTGATGACGATGATGATGAAGTACTCTCTAGTTAAAAGCTTCCTACTTATAAACCGAACACAAATCAAAACAAACTTCAAACGCATTGCCCTACTGCCCTCCACTCATGTTTACGCTTGTTGCCAACGCCATCTGCCGAGCTGTGGCATGTTGTTGATATTACTGAGTGATTAGTAGTCGCTTTGAGCGCCATTTTATTGTTAATTATAGCCACAGAGTAGATGACCCTTGTGGTAAATATAGACGGTGGTTAGTACCCGAAAGTAGTCTTTGATGAACGATTTATTTGAACAAAAAAGGTCCATTTCCATTCATCCATCCATTTCCAAAAGTCCATAATGGTTTCTGGTCACGCTAAAAACATAATAGGTATAATAATCCAATACAAATACAGGCTAAGAAAAATAATCTTAGTTTTTCTACGATTTTTTAATATCTATGTACACTCGACAGCACGACAAGTTAAACAGTTGAACTGCTATAACAACTTTTATTACGTACCTAGGGCATAAAGCCGGTCTCAATATCAACATGTATAGTCTGATGTGCCACCGTGTGTACCTAAATATTTAAAGTTGTTCATTATTTAACTTTTTAATGGGTTTTAAGCACAACAAAATTGCAAAACATACCTACTGACGGTATAGCCATAAATATTCATAAAAGACTTATTCAATAATCTTAGAAAAAGTCCAGAAAGACTTTTTTTATTAATAAACCCATATAACTTGACAAGCAAAAAGTTCTCAATAGGCATTTTTATGGTATCACGCTTTAAATATAATTTATTTTCCTGTATTACCCACAATATACTCCTTTGCAGAAGAAACGGGCGCTTGCCTTTTTTTTCTTCCAAACACATGCTCACTTCATGGTCATTTAAATTAATTTGTCAATAATTTCTGTGTCATATGTGTTGGATAAATGTTTGTTTTCCTATTAAACCTTCATTAAACATTTGAAACAAATTTTAAGAGCGTTAACTCAAAATGCGTCGCGTCGAGTTTAGGTAAAATGAGCAAATTTCACTCGCATCAGACATGCGCTCAAGGTCAAGCGTGCGGTGTACATCTTCCTATTCCCAAATTTCCCAAAATGTAAAACATTATTTTGTTGAGTTTGTTGAACAATTATGGGACGTGAACATTGTATGGGACGTGAACATTATATTATTATTTTACTATATACTATTTACTACTACTATTTTACATTATTTTTTCGCTGTGGGGAAATGGGGAAGTGCGTGTTCTTTTGAGGCTTTTATCCGAAAGACGAGTCAATAGGCATTTTGATAATAGTGGTAGTGTAGAGAAATAACAAGGAGATTATCTGCAATCTAGACTGTGCAGTGCGTTTGTTTGCATGAACATAAAGCAATTGCCCGTTTTTTTTTTGCAAACAAGTGTATTACATTACCTTTTACGTTGTGTCGCCTAAAATAGCAACTTGTTTTTTATTTCACAAAATTTTCCGTAACATATTCTACTTTTTATTTTACCTCCAAACTGACCGATTTACGCTGTCGTAATCTTGTTTATATTTTTGAAGGCAAAATATATTTTTTCTTGGAAACATGAGATCTTGAATAAAATAAACAACGGAAAATCCCTCGCTAAAGTAACTATACATTACTCAATTACATTTTTATCTGACCGTCTCGTGTGTCCGTTTAAGCCCGGCGCAAACGGACCACCGACCACTGCCACCGGTGGCCAGCGAAAAACACTTTACACGATTTTTGGCTTCACCGCCGTACACGAAGAGGTAACGCACGTGAATCAAGCTTAATTTTGTAAGAAAAATGTATGTGATTGTGCCCACTGCTACCCACGGGCACGTGCATGCATTGGTACACTCGTGGCTTGCTCGAATATGCGCTCCCGTGGCTTAACACTGTCTACTTATTGTACGATGTGTAGCTGTACACGGGTGATATACAGTTGTGCAATAGTCGTGAGTATTCGTGTACGTATAGCGTCTGCAGTGGAAACGTTGGCCCACTATGTTAATTAAACAAACGAACCCATGCAGCTATAATGCGTCGCGTGACCTGCGTCAGACGTCCCGGGTTCTCCGACAAGACAATTATTTGCGTGCATGAACACATCTATTTCTCTTAGTGGTAGAGTATTTTCGTCTGTCTGTATGTATTTACAAACGAAAAGTATTCAAGTTTATATGTATCAAGTTCACCTATGGGCACTGTTCAATGTCAGTTTCTTAATTCAGATGAACTTTGATAAATTAGTATGATTAAATTATTTATTTTTAAATGTATGAAAAATCGTGTAAACTTTTATTTAACTGGCCACCGCGCCGACACCGGTCGCTGTAGTACAAATATTATTCTGTGGCTGTAGTGTGGTAACGGACTGGCCACAGCTACGCGCGGCGGCGGCGACGACGAGCGAATTGCGCCATCATTCCGCGCTAGCGGCAAACGTCTAATCAAGTAAGCCAATGAAACAACCAACTTTACTGATCCGTAAGGCTGGTGTGTGGGGTGGCCCGTTTGCGCTGAGCCTTATCCGAATGTTTTATGTTTATGAAATATGTACAACGATATCAGATTTAATTTCGTTTTTTTTACAAATCACGCAATTTCGGGTTTAATTTGATTTTGAAGGGATATCCCTTCAGGCAATCAGTGAAAAAAGGATCGCTTTTTCATTTAAGTTTTTTACGAATGTTAGGGAAAATGTGTCACTTGCAATAAAATGAAAACAAAGATATAAATGCTAATGGTGGTATCCTACTATATATATATTAATATTATAAATGCGAAAGTTTAGATGTTTGGGTGTTTAGATGTTTGGATGTTTGTTACTCAATCACTCCATAACGGCTGAACGGATTTAGCTGAAATTTGGAACACAGATACTTTGTAGCCTGGAGAGGAACATAGGCTACTTTTTATCCCGGAAAAAATCACATTCCCGCGGGATAACGTCATGTAGTTCACGCGGGCGAAGCCGCGGGCGGAAAGCTAGTTCGTATATAAAGCTGACCTGTGCCCTTTTTTCTTATTGTTTATAAAAATCTAGAATAGGTTATAGGAAAATATATGTACGCAAATCTAAAATAATGCAGAATTATCAGCGTTGCAGGATATTCGTGTTGCGACTTGTGCTGATAGGTGTTCGTTTTAGCCCTCCGGTAAACGCACATTTTGACATAATATGGCCCATCCGCGTACCTACACCTCTCATATTTGCAAAAATACTGGCAAATGTCACAAATTCAAAAATCGGGGCACTATACTCGATCAGTGGCCTATCACAAGCTCTAATAGCAGTTATTTTTAAGTTGAGAGAGTGAGACGCCGCTTTACACGCCGTATAGCGGCGTCTCACTCTCTCAACTTAAAAATAACTGCTATTAGAGCTTGTGGTAGGCCACCAGGAAAACATTAACATTTTCAATGGTAAAATAACGCACTTATAGTGTAAATATATTCTTTGCTTATGGCAGCGAAATTGTTACACGGAGAAAAAGGTTACCGAATGTTACGACTTAACGTCAAAAATGACACATTAGAAGTGAAACTCTTATTCGCTCGGCCGTTTTCGACACTCCAACTGGTTATCTTATTATTGTTGATCGAAGTTCCCATGAGAACACGTTGTGAGTGACGTACAAAATAAATAAAAACCGGCCAAGAGCGAGTCGAACTCGCGCACCGTAAGGGTTCCGTACAATCATAAATATGAATATAAAACGAGAAAATGTTTTCATCGGCGACGCTCTGTCGAGGGCTATATTCGTCAAGAAATTTGCGGTGAAAAATATTGCCGCCATCTCTTGACCGATAGTGGAACTATTGTAATTTTTGTTGACGATTTCTGAAAAAGTTTACTATTTAGACACATTGCTTTATTTCTCCTGTAATCCTAAATAAACTTTTATAACATTCAATAATTTCAGATATTTCTTTATGCAAACTTCAGAGATAAGGGGTGGGGGGAAACGGTACTTTTAATACCTAATTAAAAATTTATATTCTTAATTCTCTCTTATTTGCAAAATACCTAGTGGGACAAATGTCATCTAAAACCATTCTAAAATTCAAGTTGATAGCATTTGTAGTTTTCGAGATATCCAGCTGTGACAGACTGACAGACTGAGTCACAAGGGTTCCTTTTTACCGTTTTAGTTCGAAACCCTAAAAATATAAAGCTACTTTTATTCTATGCAGATGAATTTGTAAACGGCCGCTTGTATTTTAACAAGCATAAAAGTAATTTACAAGTTCCTTAGAACCCCATATTTCTTGTAGCCCTTACTTCCTCTTAGAGGCAACCTCACTATTAATAGAATAAAGCGGGTCAGGTATTAAGCAAAACTCATTTAAAGTTATAAGAGTACCTACTGAGAAAACCCAGCAAGCTTTACTTTCTAAGATACTGAAACTGCAAAGTAATTAAACTTTATTCGAAGTAAAATGATTAAGTGAAAGATGGCACACCGCCAATAACTTAATAGGTATTCATTATTAGCTATCAGCCTTATTCATAAAAAATCGTTAATTAAGACTGTAAGCATTATTTAACTAAACAACTTATTAGTCTAGGAAAAATGTGATAGTAAAAAACCACGAGCCCTATAAGTAGCTTTCAGGCGGGATTCGAACCCGCGCCTCCGGGAATCCGGCCCGATGCTCTGATCTGACCAACTAATGCCCGAATACTCGTACGCTACTTATCTTTGGGAGCGTCTCACACTTGTCACTTTAAATGTCAAACGTATGAAAGAGATGCCATGATGTTTGAGACGCTCCCAAAGATGATTTGCGTACGAGAATTCGGGCGTAAGCTACCGAAAGGCTTACACATAATATAAAATCTCAATATGGCTGTTTCATCTTAATCGAATGTTAAACATTTGTAAAAATGATTCTTTCGGATGCGAGGGTTTCCACACATTGATGAAGCAACGCTGGCCTACAGCGTAACAAGTGATGATAGCAAAATTCGACGAGTCGTGTAAGCCTATTATTATTAATGTATTTATTGTATTGTTTAATTTTGTTATTTTTTTTTTCTTTTTTTATTGACATTGTGTAATAATTTATATATTTTTGCATTGTATTTGTGTGGTAAATGTTATTGATTTTGTGTCGTTTTTATCACAATAAATAAATAATAAATAATAATAATAAATGAGACAACTGACAGCCACTACTACATACTAAATGTCAAATTTGCTGGGCACACTTTTTTATTCAGGGTGAAAACTCCAGTTACCTCAGTAAGTATTAAGTCTAGCTCCATGGGTGTAAGGCTATTTAATTTGACAGCTATTTAAGAAAGAGTTTATTATTATGTAGTTGATTAATCTAAACAACGTTTATGAATGATAAATGTTTTTAAATAATACTTAAAGTGATGCTTAAAAGTTAATTAGCGTTTATGAATAAGGCTGTATTTGTTTAATCCAAAAATGTGGTACCAGTTAGCCTTCATCTTTCCTGATGTTAAGTAAAGATATGGTTGAAGATGGGAGTGCACTACTCCCGGAATCCTCAACACTGAGGAACTGGCTATCTTATCTCTAACTGCCATAACACAACAATGCTGAAAACAGACAACACACAATGGTGTCAGACTTAGATAAGGTGGCGGCAGCTATAGCCAGGCGGATTAAGAACATACTACCACCAACCAAACCGAATACAATATGTGCCCCCACTGGGAATCGAACCCGGGGCCTCTTGGTCTGATACTGGTCGTGTTTACCACTAGACCACAGAAGCGGTTGAAAAGACGGCATTTCCAACAGAACACGAGCAAAACGTTAGATGGCGGGACGCGCCTTCAAAAGTTCTTTGCTCAAAATAACAAAGTTATGTGAATTATCCTTACAATTGTTTTAATCGAATTCCAATTACTTTTAAACTATTTGTGCCGTGTAGTGCCTCGGATAGCACTACGCTCTCTCTTCTCGTGGGCGTCGGAAGAGGAGACAGAGGAAAGACATGGGCAGCAGCGTCCCCCTGAAACAGCAGCGGGCCAATCGCCGTAATTCTATGCAGCGCGTCTTCATCACGTTTGGGTCTTGACGTTTGACTTCGTATTGCCGTAATGACATAAGGCGATACTCGGAAAAAATGTGCTGAAGCGAGATAGCAATGAGAAAACGACGCGCGCGGGAGCGAGACCGATTTTGCAGATTAGGCAAAAAAAACACAAAATCACTTCGTATTAAAAAACTACAGCGATTTAAAAAAAATGCTTCTATACGATCCTCAATATTATTGGTGTCCACTAATTAAACCAATTTCCAATAGTGTAAGTAACCCCATTTAAGAATAATCTTCACTTTTCGTATTTTTTAGAGGTCTTTTCGAAAATAAAAAGTGTCGAGGCAAAATCATAAAATCGTGTTTTTGAAACTATACGATTCTAGATAAAGGTATGAAGAAATATATATCTTATTACCAGATTTTTAACAACTGTAACCGTCCTATAGTTTTAAATCAAAAAGTCCATATTTTTCCGAGTAGCGCCTTACCTATTAGTCCTACAATCCTGTCTGATCCGGTGACATCCGTGACAGAGGAACCACTTGCAATACGAAATTAGCTGTCAAAATAGACTCGTATGAAAACTGTTTTAGTTCCAAAGATTATAGAGTGCATATCAGCATCAGAGTCAGCATATCACATTCCCGCGGGCTAATGTCGTGTACACCACGCGGGCGAAGCCGCGGGCGGAGAGCTAGTTTCTAATAAGAACGGCTCAAACTAAAGAACAACCTTGCAAAATTCGAACTCTCAACCACGTGCGATTATTTTTTTACCTAATTGTACCACACTTTTACCGACAAAAAGTGAAGGTTGCGATCTGTGACGTCATCGTCACCATTTTCGGCGTAGTCGTGACTTTATTCATTAGTGAGGAAACCTCGTGACCGCCCAATGTTTGAGAAGCCTTGGCCCATATCGTCTGTCACTTGCTTATAAACAATTAGCACGATACTGATGATACTCTGGAGACACAGTTATTTTGGAACGCAAAAATAAATTGTTGAGGTGGGTTTCCTACTAATACCTATTACAAAACCGTCTAGTGTCAAAATTAAATAAATAAATAAATATTTTCTTACAATCACACCAATTATCTAAGCCCGTAGTTAATTTCTTAAGAAACTGTGTCTACGTGAACTTGATAACGGATAAAATATATACTTACTTAAATACTTTTGTTTGTAAATACATACTTAATATACACAGAAAACACCCAGACCAAGACAAATAGACATGTTCATGCACACAAATATTTGTCTTGTTCGGGAATCGAACCCGAGACCTCTGGCGCAGAAGGCAAGTAGTTGACCCCTGCGCCAAATCGGTCGTCAAATAAAACTACCTAAATAACACTTTTGGCAAAATTCACTTTTTAATATTTTTGTAAAGTAGAAAATAGGTATTACCTATATTTTTGGTCTTTATCTCGTTACGATATGTATGATATCTGCAAATATATCTTCAGTTTATTGAAATTATTGATACTTAGACATATACCGGGTACCCGGTTTGGATCATTGTTGTTTTTATTGATACGTGGTGATACCTAGTTGTTTTTGTTCTTAAGAAAGTATTTTGCAGTGGTTTTTATTAAATACTGTTGTTTGATTTATATTTAACATGTAAAAGGTTAACATGATTCATAAGTACATATTTGTTATGTCTAGGTGAATAAAGAACATTTTTATCTTTATCTTTATCTTCATTTATAATAAGAATATTTATTTTTAACATTTTGGAAAAAAACCAATACAATTTAATTGAGAATCATGAATGTGTATGACAGTTGACAGTGGCTGGATCGACGACGCGGCATTTGCCCCCCTAGACTAGTGGCTTTCTTTTAGCGAATTCGCCAGTCGAATAGAAAGAAAATGTATGGGATTGACACTAGCAATCGAAATGTCACGTGACCGCTAATGTCAATCCTATACTTTTCTTTCTGGCGAATTGGCTAATAGAAAGCCACTTGTCTACAGGGGCTGACGGGAGAAATTCGCAGTGTGCATCCCCATTTACGTACGCGCCAGATTTTTGAAAATCAAGTCTCACTACCATATCAAGTCGATTGCAAAGGGTTTATTGACTTTGTTTATAAAACCAAAGTAATGTACTTAAACGAAGGATATCCCAGGAGCTGTCACAACCCTTCTCTCACCGGTGTGGGGTGTCACAAACAATAATGTGACCCAAGTACCATAAGTGTTCGGAACCTTCATAACCATACAGAAAAGGTCACACGTCAAGAATTGGAAAAGGTACATACCTTCTAACACAGAATAGATATAAGTACTACTTACCGTCTTCTACCTCAAATCGTAAGAGACGGCAAGAATACTCATATCTTATTAATATAGAGACGTAATTTCTCATTTTTAAAAAATAATGAACACCATTACTTCCTTTGTTCCAATACCAAGTTATTGTGAAATAATATATGGAAATGACATCACGTCGTGGTATATAATAAGCAGACCAGTTATAAAATTTCATTTGAAATGGCTCACAATTACGACTAAATATCGAAAAATAAGGTCACTTTTAAAACGTTTGCATCTTGCCACTCCCTCTGATCTTCAAAGTAGGCCCACAGGATATCATTAGTCCCTCAGTCGACTGAAAAACGTTTGACACAGAACATGTAGCGTTGATTCAAAGCCAGTATGAGTAGGTATTTAACAAAAGAAGGAACGGACATTGTTTGAAAAAAAGTAATGTGGGCTACACTCGTTCAGTCATAACATAAGTGTCAGTTTTCAATGAAAAGTATTATCTGACAGTCAAAACTGATGTTCACTTGTGCCACACACACGATCACTTTTAACTGAAGAAAACATCATTCTATTTTCAAGATGTCATTGGAAGACGACGCTCAGGGTGCCTACCTGTGGTGCCTACCATTAACTTTAAGACAGCCATTCAAAAATAGCGCGATGCAGAATAGGTTCCTAAATGAATTGCTTTCCTTCGTACAAAAAACTGGATCGCAAATGAATTGCTAAATGTGAATGACCGAACGATTTGTGTCCTTATTTCTTCTACCCGTCTCTTTCACTCGATTCTGTCATGCCCGGAGGGAGAGTAAGAGGGACGGGTATAACCTGCAAGTGTCATGTTAGCTTGGCCGAGTTATAAGTCAAATAAGAGTTCTTGACAGCTTAGCGGCTGTGAAATGTCATTGAATGATGACTGAATCGCTGTCATTGACATTAAGCTGTTGTGGTACGAATAAGCGAAGCAGATCAGTTCAAGTCCTAAACAAAACCGCAATAAGAGTTGATGGCAGGCACCCAGTTCCGTCAATTCAGTTAAAAGTATGTGGCCACAGTAGAATGATATCAAAAATTTTAACTGATAATAAAAAGAAAAGTTTTTTATAGTATATAGCATTATAGTATATTATATTTCTTAAGTATCGCAATTGTAGTATATTTATATAAAGTGTTTATATTTCTTATTCTTTTTCTTGTTTAGACTGGTTGTGCACCCTGCCACACTATAGGTAGTCTCCACATCAACCTAAGGTTGACTGGTAGAAAATGTCTAAGGCATTAAGACGGCTTTGTACATTATTCTGTGCATAAAGTATTCAATAAATAAATAAATTTAACAGTTCAAAGAGATCGTGTGTAGCCACCATTATATAGCTTACAATGGTTTTGTTTGTGTCTCACTTTTAAGTACCTACGGGCACAGAATAATAATAAATAAAATTAATTTGAAGAAAGGTACAAACATTAGATAAATAAAAAAATGTCTTTGTTTTTCATACAGGGTGAAAGGATTATCTCATAAAAAGTTGATTTCCTAAAAATTGGTAATTTTTTTGTTCCAAATCCAGGGTCGCAATTTTGGAGTAAGCAAGCTTATATTATTTTTATTGACGCATTTATATTTATTAACGCATGTAATTTTTTATTGATAATGTAAGTAGGTACTTACGAATAAAATTATTTAAATAAACACATTTTGTAGTTTAGTTGGATGGTGATGCGTAATATTTATTGCATTTCTCTATCACATAGTCTGTTTTATATAACTTTAACAAATAATTAAGTACCTAGTAAAAGTTTTTTATTAGGTACCTCGGAAAGTTTACAAACGTATTATGTACGTTAGTACATTATAACTCAATGTGCTACAAACCTTAAATCACGCAATTCAAATCTGATATTATGTTTACCAGTATCAGACACATAGAAAAACCATCAGTTTTACTATTTCGCATGTTGTATGGAGGTGAAACAAATGCACTACCTTTTAACAAACTTTCAACCAGCTCTGTGGTCTAGTTCACACCACCGGTTTCAAACTAAGAGGTCCCGGGTTCGATTCTCAGTGGGGCTAGAACTCGTGTTCTAGTCCGCCTGGCTAGCTGCCACCATCTTATCTAAGTCTGACACCATAACAATGATGTTTACATCATACTGCTCGGTAACTAGGATTTACTAGTATGGTAAGAGGCTGTGTAAGTTGGCATGTGCAACACAGTGTATTGTTTAGATAGAACGTTCCATTTTCAAATTACTTTGCAATTCAAGCAGGTGAATGCTTTAATTGTAAAGTAACTTTACCATTCAAGCTATGCAAAACTCCTTGGTCTAACAATATTTTTTTCATAAAATGATAAGAAAACTATTTACTGTAGAGAACAATGAAAATGGCGGTTAAAATAAGTACATTTACAAGTTTTGGCAAATTTTGAATAAATATTTTCTCTCTTATAAAAGAATCATTTTGTCACAACAATATAATTGTTTTATTTACCTCGCATGAATGATGTAAAGTAGAATGCTTACCTCGGTTGCAAGTAGCTATTACACCCTCGAACTATATTCGCCCTCGCTCGTTTCGCTCGCTCGGGCGTCTAAATATCTCGGATGCACTCGATCCTTTAGCGCCCTTTGCGAGCTGCGCTCGCACTCGATCTTGTTTTGTAATAGCTCACTTACGTTCCTTGTGTAACAAACTACTATTTCAGCATTATTGTGTTCCGCCAGTTAAAGATAAGATAGCCAGTTCTTCAGTAATTGAGGATTCTAGGAGTAATGCGCTTCCACCTTCAGCCTTATCACTTAACATCAGGTGTGATGAAGGCTAAGTGCTACCCCGTTGAGGATAAAAAAAACTAAATTTGACACACGATTTTCAGTACAACACAATATAGAAATTATTTTTTCCTATTCCTTTCCTATTATGTGGAACAACCACCACCTCTGCGTAAATGAGAATATAGTTTATACATATAATTTAGTACCAAACAAACAACACACGTTGGTATGCAATAACGCCAACAAGCGGTTTATTAGAAAGGCAACAATGTAATATTATGTTTAAAAAACAAAGCCAAATTAATGTGTGAAAAAGTAGCTAATATTATTACTTACTATTTTATTACTATTTTTACATGTTTTTTTTTTCATGGCCATGACATAGGTATTGATTATGACAACCATGCGGAAGAAGACGCAAACCCAAGCTGGTCTAATATCCTTATCCAGACAAATAGATAATCTCAAAGAGTTGGAGATTTTCGCCTTTCATTCGGAGCCAACCTGTGCGGAACCACAAAATATATTCCGTATTATACTTGCAAATGGGACACCATTATTATTCTAAACTTGTCTGGTGAGTTTGAGTGAGAATTATCTGGGTCTTACTATTGGAACTCAAATTACTATTTTAACAGAGGTAAATTCATATTTTCAAGTAATTTATCTAGAAATTAATGCTCTGAAAAAAGAAAAATATGTATTTTACGAAAGTTAGGTACAAGTAGCGGCGCGTAAGTTTAGCGTTGACCGAAACGTGGAGGGGATAGCTGCGCATGTTAATGGTATGGCGCATGGTCCAAGATACCTTATTTTTGACTTCTGTTCAATAACGGTCAGCGCTAGAGATTCGTGCCGCTACTTATCCTTATTATAAATGTGAAAGTTTAGATGTTTCGATGTTTGGATGTTTGTATGTTTGTTACTCAATAACGCCAAAACTGCTGAACTGATTTGGCTGAAATTTGGGATATAGATACTTTGGGGCCTGGAAAAGAACATAGGCTACTTTTATCCCGGAAAAATATCACATTCCCGCGGGATAACGTCGTGTAGTCCACGCGGGCGATGCCGCGAGGGGAAAGCTAGTACCTACATATTTTTCTTTTTTCACAATTGTCAGGGACTTCTGCCAGGTGACGCCTGTTTAAATCAAATAATGCTCAGAGTAAAGTGCCCTGTAAACGATCAAATTTGCTTGTCAAATTTGTCAAACTTCACGTTTTCATCAAACATTAACGCACAAATTTGTTTGATCATCCTGCCAACGTCAAAGCAAAACTGAGATCTTGTTTGACATACACCGCCGCACACCTTCAAATATGTTTGTCAAATATGGCAACAATCAAGATTTTCATCAAACACGTAGAATGTTTGACAAACGATACAAACACAGCTGCACACTATCAAATATTTTGACAAACACGTAGGTTTGACAAACAAATTTGATTGTTTAAGGACACAGCACATTACATCAACTCGGAAAGGGATCGACACCATATCGTCTTTGCCTCGCGGTCAACCAGGCGTCAACCTAACGTAAGCACAAAGCACGTATGACGTAACCAAACCGGTACCCCTAGTAGGTATGAGTTTGGCAAACTGTATTCGTAATCGAAAATTATCGCTCTATCTCTTTCATGTCCTTTGACTGCTTTACCGACATGAGCAGTTCATCCGATAGTTTTCGTAAACGTTGACAGTTAAAATCAGACAGATTAGCGTCGTCGGTACGTCGACTCGGCTACGGCTAGGCGTCGCGACGCCGCGCTTACCGCTCGCTGGTCCCGAGGCGAGGCGATTACGTTACGATTCCGATTAGTGTGCTTTGCAGTAGGGAGTTACATACAATGAATACTGAACCGCTCGAGTTGATACGTTTACGTTCCGTTTCCGAGTTGATATATATATGCTGTGACCTTTAAAGTGCGCCTAAAGCCCTCACCAGACAAGCGAGCTAACGGTGCGGGCGTTGTGACGTTTCACCTCTTGTCATACTTCGGTTCAAACCACTAACGATATCGGTGTGTCCCCTCCCAAGAGGTACGGATACCTGCCTTCTGCGCCAGAGGTCCCGGGTTCGATTCCCACACAAGACAAATACAGGGTTAATTTTTGAACACCATCCAAATTTTTAAGATCGTCTCAGAATCTCTAAGTGAACAAACTTTCTCCTAGAAACATGTATTAAGAAGGTATGTTTTTACAAAAAAAAGCATTTAAGTATGTATTTATCCGTTACCGAAATTTACATGACACAGTTTAATGAAATTTAGCTATTTAGGGGTAGCACTTGGCCTTCATCACACCTGATGGGGTGAAGGTGGAAGCGCACTAGGTAATCCCAGAATCCTCAGTCACTGAGGAACTGGCTATCTTATCTCTAACTGCCGGAACACAATAATGCTGAAAACGTCACTGTTATCAGCGTCAGTCTTAGAAAACATGGTGGTAGCTATAGCTAGCTAGACGGACTAAGAACAAGTCCTACCACCAACCAAACTGAATACAACTTAGACCCCCACTGGGAATCGAACCCCGCACATCAGCTGGGCCTGAATTCAATGGTGTGAACCACTAGACCACAGATTGGTTGTAAGAAATATTTATTATTTTTTTAAAATATTATTTAAATACAAATTACTTTGAGTTTTCGTAGTACCCGTCAATCACACCGACACTAAGATGTTGGAGCTAAATCGAGATTTTATGTTCTCTCGTGTTTCATAAAATGGGTTTCGTTAAAAAAAATGTTCTCCGGAAACGAGTAGGTACTTAAGGGGGATTAGAGTCAAGTGCGAATGATTTTTATGGAATAGTCTATGAACAAAGTTGATTACTAGCTGCTCCGCGCGGTTTTACCTGCATAGTTCCCTTTATAGTAGGAATATCGGGATAAGAAATAGCCCTTGTTATTCAGAAATTATGTACCTGTCTACTGGCGAAAGAATTTTCAAAATCGGTTCAGTGGTTTTAAAGATTACTTGGCATAAAAACTTTTTCTTCTTTATGGTTCCTTACTTCGTAATTTTTGCAGATTTCATGTTTGATTTTCATAAAAAGTTATTTTGATTAAAATAATATTTTTACTACAATTATTCTTGCTTTTAAATTAAGCAATGTCTTGCGAAAGTGTTTTAGACAGCTGTTTCTCTGCAAGAACAATAGTTAACTTTAGTTACTAGTAGTTTTAGTACGGTAGTACTTAAATCTATTCCTTGGTTTTACTTAGTTAAGTAAATTACAGTCTTAATAACAACGGTAAATTAATTTCTAGTAATGCTGAATTAGGTTCAAAACATTAATTATATATTTAATTTTTTGAAATCTTAAAAAGCGATTCTCCCAGTGACTTCGTAGCTCAGTGGTTAGAATATTCGCCCGAACAGTGAAAGGTCGTGGGTTTGAGTACCATCGGAGCTAGCTGTGAGACGGGACGATTTTTCTAATCTTCCATTTTGAATATTTTTAATACTAGAAATCTTGCTTACTAACTGAATGAGGTAGGTATATAACATTTTTTACAAGCTTTTTATTAACTTGCCATGTTAGTTAGTTAGTGGGGACAAATCTTGCAAGCTTAATTTGACCCACTTTCCAGAGTCCGATGGAGCTGAAATTTTTTATACCTATAGGTTTGGTTCAGATGACAATACAATATTAAAGTACAGTCAGCAAAAAAGCTTGTCACAAAAATGTTTTTTTCTTGTCTAAAACCTGTTTAATCCTTTATTTTCAATATTTTTTATACTAGAAATCTTGCTTTTCTTTTCTTAATGCCGTTTTCTAAGGAACCTTAAAAATAATCCGCTTTAGTGGCCAGAGCGTCTTATTGTTTCGTTTCTCTTCTGTGTCATGTTTGTGCCAGCTTACTCACTAGTAGGTATTTGTTCAATGGTTCAATGTAGCTTGGGTCCTATGACAGCTCATCCGTGCAAAGTGCAAAGCGAAATGTTGTTTATGCTTTTGGAATAAAATTCAAGAAAAACAGCATTAGACATTTTTTAAGCAGCTTATGCTAGAAAATGAGACCCTATTCCTTGTTAAGAAAGATCATTTTGTTTTGCACGAAAATGTGCTATCACAGGACTCATAAATAAGAACAAAGTATAATAAATAGAACAAGTACTTTTTATATAGTTCCACTTTTATAATAAACCTCTTTGCAAAAATGCTTATTATTACAAGCTTTTATTTAACTTGCAGTGTATGTATGCATGTATGCATGCAAATTTAGCTCGCAAGATTTGACGAACGGGTCAAATCTTGCGAGCTAAATTTGACCCACTTTCCAATGTCCGATTGAGCTGAAATTTGGAATTTACCTTTAGTTTGAAGGTCTCATTTTTTTTCAACCCGATTTTAGGACAAACTAGTTTTTCCTAGGCCAAACTAGTTCATCGCGTTGACATTTCAGAGAGCGACTTTGCCTCGGAAGACCTGTAGATGTAGAACATGACACAAAAAAAAATAACCACCATTTTAACTAATCACGTGTTCTACAGGACTTCCGAGGCAAACTCGCTCTCTGAAATGTCAACGCGATGAACTAGTTTGGCCTAGGAAAAACTAGTTTGTCCTGAAATCGGGTTTGGCCGGTAAAATATATACAGTATTTTACAAAACTTTTAGCCCAAACAAAGTTCCAAAGTCAAAAATTGTGTTCCAAACATTTCCCTCTAGGTATATCTCTTCGTTGACTAGGCTAAACTTGATATAATATATAAAAAAAAATAACTTTCGCCGTAACTCAATTCACATCTTAGATTTCTGCGCGAACTGTTCATTTAAATAAAACACTTTCTCGGATTTTGCACGCATTTATTTAACAACTTGTTTAAATTTGCTTGTTACAAAATAAAAAGAAAAATTATTATTTTTGCACATTTTGGATATTTTTTTTATCTGGATGTGGCAAGTCGGAATACTCTTTGGTCATGTCAAGAAACGTTGCTGTTTGATTTTCTTGATTGCTGATTGGGTGTTTTAATACAATATCTATTGTATAATTAGTGCATATAAATACGTGATCATTGTTGGAAATTACTTATGAAACCTTGGATCTCGAAAGATTTGGATTCCCGAAGGAGGAACACTGCGTCAGCGATGGATTCGTGCGATACCTCGAGCCGACTGGGAGCTTACAACATCGTGACTGTGATATAGTTAAAACCATAGATTAATAACTCTTCGCTTCGCTTACGCTAGATCGATAGTCTTTATACTAAAGCTTCGTCAAAAGTGAAGCAAAAAATCAGATTTATGTGTGTGCGAGCATTACGTGCCTACGTGCGCCGACCAGCCCCGACACGCACACACACAAAACTTTGATGTTAACAAAACGGGACGTTCGTGTAAAGTCGGGGGCCGACTGAGCCAAATTGGCTCAGTTTGAATTGCTTCATTTTCTTAGGCCTACTCGGTTTCTAGGCGTTATTATTCTAAGGTTAAAACAAAACAACCCTTAGTTATGTACGCGTATTATTTGATTTTAAGGCGCTATAATCAGGAATTCATCTCATCTCATGCATACAAGAAATTAGGATTACATTTTACTCCCTAAGGACTAAAGTGGTTATTTAGTCCCGCTTCGTAGGGCTATATTTGCGTACTTTTAGAGCATGAGAATTGAAAATTATTATTATTTCTATTAAAACATTAATTTAAAGTCCCTATACTTAGGCTTTTTCTCAATTACTTACTTAAAAAAATTACATTTAATTAAAAGTTTCCCTGTCAGTTACAGGCCACTCGAAATGATTTTGAAGAATTTTTCGTCATTCTTTTGTGACAGGTACCTACCGTTAAATTTTTTTCAAATCCAAGACCTTTTTTTTGTTTATAGGTCTTTTTCTTTACAAGCCCGTTGCATTGGCAAATCCAGGTGATTTCTGTGGGTATTTGATAAGAAAAAGTGATGTGATACAAGGCCTTGTTCAGTGATGTGATACAAAGCCTTAGCCAAGGCCAGATTTGGTGTAGCTTTTTTGATTTGATTTGATTTTGATTTGGTACGAACGTGTGTAGCACGGATTACCTATATTTGCTTTACAGCAAAGTTCGTCCGCACCAAATCGGCGGTTAGGTCTGGTCTGGACGTGTGTAGCGGCTATAAGAACTAACGAACGAACTTTAAAAAGAAGCAAAAAACGCGAAGTTGCTTTAATCAGACCCTACTAGGTGTCACTTCACTACATAGTATATCACTACATAGTATAAAACAAAGTCGCTTTCTCTGTCCCTATGTCCCTTTGTATGCTTAAATCTTTGAAACTACGCAACGGATTTTGATGCGTTTTTTTTAATAGATAGAGTGATTCAAGAGAAAGGTTTATATGTACTTTTTATCCTGATATTCCCACGGGAACGGGAACCACGCGGGTGAAACCGCGGGCGGCCGCTAGTTGCACATAAATAGTTCACTAAAGTCAACGACAGATGGCTCCAAGTTAATACAACCATAGTCTACCTACAGAAAAGAAATATCCTTTTTTTCTTTATGTAAGTACTATGTTTATCAACTTTGATAGAAACTTAAATGTGTCTTGTTCTTTAGTATTTATTTTTTAAATACTTACTAAAATTTACAACTGAAAATCAGCGTTTGCTTGCGTTGCAAGACAAGTAATATGACGCTGAGCTGCGACCATTGAGTAGGTACTGCTGCGGCACGGCACACACACATTTTTATTTGGAACTTTTTGTCTTATTGAGTCTAATTTGTGTTTTCTATTCTTGTTCGTAATACAGTGCTACCTTCTCTTATACCTATGTGAATATGCCTTGTATTTAATGAATACTTATGTGTGTGTCTATAGTAAGAATCTACAATCTCTATTTGGTGGTAAAATATATATAAGGTCCTTCCTAAATAGTGCACATAATTTTAAGGGGTCAATGTACTCACGCATACAAAGAGTTATTACTATGGTACCAACATTGGAAACGCGAAAAAAAAATCAGCTGTTCCATAGAAAACTTTAAATCGAATAGATCAAAATGTATAGAACAGCTGATTTTTTTTCTGAAAAACTGAAACATGTCCAATAACTAAAAATACAAAAATAAATTATATTTAAAAAAACCTTTTATTTAAAATCAAGCTTTTATTCAAATGTCCTAAAAATAATAAAATAAACTGTGTATCAAGTCAAATCCAACAAACTTATTACATTAAAAAATTTATATGTTATATATATTATAAAAGCTTGTCGCGAGATTTTATTGTTACTGGGCTTGCACTAAACACAAATGCTTTAACTTATATTTGACATATGAAATTAAAGCGACTAGCTTTTAAAACATATAAATTGTTTAATGTAATAAGTTTGTTGGATTTGACTTGATACACAGTTTATTTTATTATTTTTAGGACATTTGAATAAAAGCTTGATTTTAAATAAAAGGTTTTTTAAATATAATTTATTTTAACTAACAACATGTATTGAAAATTAAATAAGTACCAGAACACACAATTTTATATTTTTTTTATTGTGAAAGCCAGCAGTTTATGCCAGATTTACATTGATACAGTAGTTAGCGCTTATGCCGCTGCCATTGGCGCTGCTGACTTCGTATAAACGTTTTTCCGTGCCATAGCCAGCCCAACGCTGGCGCCAGCCCTGACATGGAGTAAAACGGCTGCCTACTTACTGGCGCCATTTTTAGGTGCCTTAAATTGGCGCAAAAAACTAAAGGTGAACGCACACTTGATCGCGGCGAACGCGCCGAACGAAACAAGTTTTTGAATCCTGTATGAAAACCGCGTCGAAGATTCGGATGACTTAGCTCCGGTAGGTGATTCATGTGTAAATTTCATAAATAATTCTGAAATTCGCTCAGTTCGTTTGACGCTATCGGCACGGATTCGTTTGCGTTCACCATAAAGCGCTTCAAATAATTTTTTCACTATTAGTATTCTTAAATGTTATAATTTTATAGTGAATATTATTCCGTCTGCGCTGCGGGCCAATCGCCGTAATTCTGTGCAGCGTGTCTTCATCGCGTTTGGGTCTTGACGTTTGACTTCGTATTGCCGTAATGACATAACGACGCACACGTCACGCAAACCTATAGCACAGTAAATATATATGCTACTTCATAGCTTATATATAAACTGTGCCTATAGTCCTACAATCCTGTCTGATCCGGTGACATCCGTGACAGAGGAACCACTAGCAATACGAAATTAGCTGTCAAAATGGACTATCGTATTAAAACTGTTTTAGTTCCAAAGATTATCACCGGAAGCCGCGCGTTATCAAAAACTGTTTTGCACGTGAACTGCACTTCAACTGCACGTAACCAATGCGTCATAGAATTACCGCGATCGGGGCCCAGCTGAGAATCAATGCCACAAAGCCTTTGACTTTGAAGCCCCACATAATTATCACGATCACTCATATCAAAGACACACCCGACACGAAATAGCCAATCATATGCGCCCGCCAGTCCCAATTGCAGGTTCTCTGAGTGTGCCTGTGTTACTGACGATGTTTTTGTTCTTGAAGCCTCTGCTTCAAGAATACAAAGTGGATGAGCCTAATAGAGGTGGTAAATTAATTATACATACACAATATAAAATGATATCATTGGATTACTAAAAAAAATCATATGATATGACAATGTGTGAATCGGCCAATATGGTGTTTCCGTTGGGCAGGTGTGAATTCGGATGACATGTGACTGTGTTACTCTGACTTTTGACTTGGTTAGACACGTTGTAAGCAGTGGTGGTATTTCCATTTATGGCGAATAGTAAGTAATTATTTCCAAAGAGGTCGTAGGGAAGATGCAAACGCGTTGAGATATTTCTTATTTTTCCTTATGTTCGACTCGCTTGCTCGTAGATCAACTAGACATCTTCTTCTTTTCCTCTTTATTCGATACAGCGATTACGGCGACGAGGCGTTTCCGCAACTCGACGTCTGATTGCGCCTATTTTGCATAAGGAACCTCCTTACAGTGCAGCTGGACTACTCCAGGAAAGCAATGAGCGCCCCCATGTCGGGGACCGCTTCGTGGACGCTTCCCGGCGAGTCGTGGTACCTCGCCCGGTAGGGGGCCACTTCGTCACATTCAACCAGGACATGAGCAGCTGTCTTTTCGGCCCCCACGCAACCTCTGCATAGGGGGCTGTCAGTGAGACCTAAGTTGAAAAAGTTTTTGTTAAAATCAAATAGACATGTTATTTTAATTTTTAGTTTTTTGCATTCACAATGCAACTTTTATTACTGAAAAATGGAAAATGAAGTATTTAGAAAAAATCGACCCGTCTCACAACCAGCTCCGATGGGTCTCGAACCCACGACCTTTCGCTATCCGGGCGACTGCTCTAACCACTGAGCTACGGAGTCGTTATTTTTTCTTAATACTTCATTTTCCATTTTCAAATAGACATGTTGAAATTAAAAGGCTTTTAAGGATAAGGACGCGTACTGCTTATGAACAAATAGTTTGGTCTTTGTGGTGGCTTGGCTTTTCCGACGTTTCGGAACATTTTCAAGCCGTGATTATGTAGTATTTATTTATTTATTTAAACTTCATTGCACAATAAAGTCCAATTAATGCCATTAGGCATTCTCAAAACGTCAACCAAAGACTTGGGTGCTGAGATGGTCATAATCAGTGCACAAAACTATGGAAAGGGAAATAATTTGTTCTATCTAAGAAAAGTTTTATTTAGGAACATTATTCGACTATCTTTTTACATAAATTATACATAATACAAACTACAATAGACACACACGATATCATTTCACTCCATGTGTCACTTTGTTGTCGTCAAATGTAAATTTTCCGAAACTTTGACAACAAGATTCTTTCATGTTTCAACGTTCAAGTTTCACTAAAGCTTTGTCTGACACAATTTATTTATTTTATCGCAATACATTTGTTTCGTCGTCTGTTAACAAAACTCAATTAAGCTGAAGAGATTTCAAATAGCCCGTAGCGCGATCGGCTGTCAGACTAAATGATCCAGACATCATCTCGCTAGCGCTGAACAGAAGAAGTTAGGAGAACAGAGACTGCAATAATTAATATTGGATACCATCACATACATTGTTCTATTATCAAACCATAGTGTTGTGGAAATTGGAAACAACGATGGATATTACCATGACCATACCACATACACCCAGACCCGAGGAAATATTGCAAAGTTAGTTTTCAATATTTACACGAGCGGGAGTCGAACCCGGGACCTCCATGGATAGCGGAACCTTAAAAACGGGTGTGTACACCACTCGGCCACGCAGGTCGTTATTAAATTAGACAATGTCCTGAAACAAAACTGAAATCAGACATAAGTTGACTTGCCCTACAAAGCGAGACCTGACTGAATCGCTGTAATATCGACAGAAAAAGTTGCTAAGTGTGTAAAGTGCCTTACTGAAAATAATGAACTCTGATCTGGGATCTTACTGCGAACTGCCAAACATTGTTATAGTAATATTTTAAGCGATATGCGCTATACGCAATGTATAGATCCTTCATGCAATCGACATTACTACATATATCTAGCTTATGCCACGTAGTAACTATTTTCTAATCTGCACTTACGCGCGCAAAGCCGCAGCGAAAAGTTAGTGTTAAATAAAGAGGCCAAGTTCTAAGATAAAGAGTTCGATAATTAAGTAATTGAAACCCAGTCTCTGTTCTCAAATATCAGTCTGTGCCGCCTGAACCGATCTGTATGCAAAGTTGATTGGTTCGTTCCCCGCACTTTGTGTACATTACTAAATTAATCATTTGATATGTTTGTATAGAAATTTTGCAATACTTACAAAATTGCTCAATTTTGTTACATGACTTTTCTGAAACAATTTAAGAAATGACACGTGAACATGGTTGTGTTGATTACGAGAAAAGCTAAATTTGATCTATGAGTTGCCAGTGCGGGCCCAAATCACTATCCTATCTTTGATGTATTTTCTAAGGACTTCTTTTAACCTTTTATTGCGCTGAATACGGAGTTGAATTCGGTCACTTTATGGCGTCGTCATGACAGATAGCGATTCATTAATTTATAGCGTAATTGCAGCCTGAAAATAAATGCAATTTATGTAGGTCAATCAATAGTAGGTTATCAACTTTAATCATGGTAACGTTTCTAAAATCATTTAATACGGTATTTTACTGTTTTTTTTTTTATTTCTTTAAAATGTTTTTCGAAATATTAGCTACACAAAACAAGTTTTCATTTTGAATTATGTTGAATATTTTCAAAGATATAGGACTTCAAACTTTATAATTAGACAAGGACAGGACGCTATCTTAGTGACGTCAGTGGGTTAGTAGCGTCATAGTCACGCCATAGAAGATTTCGTTTTAGAGAGAGACAGCTATAGTCAAAATCAAACAGACTATAATTCTTTTATTATAAAACAGATTCAAATTATTTTTTCACATTTGGTATTCTTAATTGCAATATTTTTTAACGTCATCATTAAATATCTACATTTCAACAACATACAATTGACCAGCACTGTAACTGGAAGGCACATATTGAAAAAGTGTGTGCTAAATTAAATAGATTTGTGTATGCACTCAGGCGCTTAAGGCAAACTGTGTCCATGGAAGCGGCTATTACTGCATACTATGGATATGTCGCGTCAGTACTTAGCTACGGACTTTTGCTATGGGGTAACTCAGTCGACATTTTGCTGGCTTTCAGGCTGCAAAAAAAATGCTTAAGGGCCATGTGTAATGTTTGGAGTACTAACAGTTGCAAACCCCTTTTTAAAGATTTAAAAATACTCCCACTCCCCTGTATGTATATTAAAGATATTTGCATCTTTGTAAGGCAGAACGCAGGTTACTTTCCGAAGCATTCTAATTTGCTAATGCGACACACGAGACACAAAGATAGAGTGTTTCTCCCAAAATGTAAACTTGAAATTTTTAAGCGAAATGCTTATATTCAAGCTATTTTAATATTTAATAAGCTGCCTGACGATATAAAGCAATTGCCATATAATATATTTAAACGTAAATTGACAACATGGTTACTAGAGCATTGCTTCTATAGTGTAAAGGAATATTTACATTTTAAATGAATGAATATTTATTGGACAATTTATATTAATGTTTCAATCGTTATTATTGACATTGTATTCACTTTAAATTTATTTTGATATTTGACATTTTCCCGATATTTTGACATTTTTCTATTAAAATGATAATTTTTGACATGCATAAATTATCCCATTCCAATTAATTTGACATGTTTTAACCTCAGCCTCTTCTTTTTATTTATATTTGCATGCTATTATTAGATGGCAGAACATGCTCGATCTGTAAACTTTTATACCACCTGTATACCATGTTTCTAGCAAATAAATGATTTATGATTATGATTATGATTAACAGTAAAATACCCTATTATAAGAAGTAGTCCTACTTTTTTCTTAAGGGCCCGATCTAGGCCAACTGCAAAGTGAATGCTGCCTTATTCCTATAAGAAATATGGCAGCATTTATTATATAATTTGCCGGTCCCATTCGGCCGGACCGGAATGAAGAAATGAAGGAAATTCATTTTTTTTAAGTATATTTAAAGGTTATTTACAAAAATATATAACATTATGCCCTGCCTTATCTATAGTGTAATTATACTAAGTTCCAAGCTTTATACATATTACTTGAATACTAGCTGTTTATCGTGTTAGTTATAGTGATTTGGAGGCAACTTCGCAATTTTTTTTTATCGAGTTAATTTTATGCAATCGTGTTTTTGAGTAACATAGTCACTAGTATTAGTCCTGAAGTTTGCTGCATCGTAATTCGAAATTCAGTTTTTCATTAATATTGATATTACAGACGATCATAATATAAGGAAATTCGTTGGGCCCTCTTTCACTTTTGAATATCTTTTGTTTTTCAAAATATATACTATTATGCATATTGTGACAGCCTGCTATTTTGTTAAATGTTATATTAAATGTTTTTGTTGTTGTTACAACTGACCTTTTAGTTATTTTTTTTTAGTTTCCTACAAAGTTTTAGAGTAAAAGAAAAAAGGGGTTATGTGCATTTTTTTTTGCAATAACAGCGAATTTGACCGCCATTTTGTCGAAAAGCTCTCGGCCGCACAAGAGGATATACCTATTGTTTGGTGTTTAATAACAGATATAATGTTCGGACTTTTATCGGCTTATCGCCAGAGTAAATTTTATTAAAAGCAACGAACCGATTTTGTGTCAAATAAAAAGTACCACCAAACTTAAATAATAATTTAACTGTTTGTTTATTACAAAGCATTTCAGTTTATTAGAAGTACTCGTATAGGTATCAAGACTTATAAATACTTTTTGTTTATTTCAGATAAAAGAACGAGCAGAATATATTATTTATCCACCGATTTATAAAGGTAAGCCTTATAACTTCATGAATAGAGTTTATCATTTTATTATACCATTTTTTTATCACACGTTAAAATCCATAATATAGTTTAAGAAACATTATTGTGCACAACTTCATTGTTACTAAATTGACTGGGTTTTTAAACTTTTTGAATTATGTTATATTTATATTTTTTTTAATACACAACGGGGTAGCACTTAGCCTTCAACGCACCTGATGTAAAGTGGTTATAAGGCTGAAAGTGGAAGCGCACTTCTCCCGACATTCTCAATTAACGCACCGGCTATCTTATAAATTATTCAACTGTTGGAACACAATATTGCTAAAAACGTCATTGTTATAGCTTCAGACTTAGATAAGATGGTGGTAGCTAAGCCAGGTGGACTAAGAATAAGTCATACCACCAACCAAACCGAATACAATATGTACCCCAACTGGGAATCGAACCCAGGATCTCTTGAGTCTATAACCGGTGGTGTGAACCACTAGACCACAGAGGCGGTTAAGCTTTAGCTTAATACATCGCTATTATGATGTTCGTTTACTTTTATTCATATCTGAAGTTAATAAACATTTCTAATGACAAATCCTACACGCCGGTGAAGTCTGGGACGGCCACTAGTTAGAGAATGAAAGAGAGAAAGAAAAGTGGAAGGAATTATTCTTTTTCAACGTGTCAATGACAAGTACTAAATCATAATGATGTTGTTGGCCCAAAACTGTGCCACTCTCAAGGCGCTATCTGCTGCAAACATGAGGTCCTCTCGTGTGCAGGTATCCGGGCATGCAGGGCAATCAATGAGGTAGGCCATGGTCTGTGGAGTGTAACCACACCTGCACGCGAGATCCGTGTTACTGGTGAAGCCCCACCTGGACAGGTTATCTTAACTTCGACCAACTTGGACTTATTCTTGGTCCGCTTGGCTGCACTATCTTACTTAAGTCTGACGTCATTACAACTATATTTTCTGCATTGTTGTGTTCCGGTAGTTAGAGATAAAATATCCAGTTCCTCAGTAGTTTAGGATTCGGGGAGTAGTACTTCTATCTTCACTTAATATCAGGTGTGATGAAGGCCAAGTTCAACCCCGTTGTGAATAAAAAAACCCGAAAAGCAAAATAAAAACACAAAATTCTTTTAGCAAAAATGACTCGCGACACAATTCCTAATAGCTTCCGGTGAAGTTGCATAATCAAATATTTTATCATACAAAAGGAGATTGGAGCCATTTCCCTGAGCCTCCAGAAAATGAGGTAGGTACAATACAAGGAAAATCAAGCCTTCCACACAATTACTCAGGACGGTCAACAAACGTACATTCCACATACAAAGCATACACGATGGTAAAAAAGTGAAAGCAGTAACCTGTCTTACTTAAAGCAAACCATTGAATAAAAAATTTGGAACGAATATACTTTACTATAAATAAATATTATTTACTGAAAATGGTATTCAACTGCAATTGATGACGCATTTTAATAGATTTGGTCTTGGTCGTCATGGAAAAAATACTTGCCCAGCTCCGCTCCGTAAACTTAATTCACCTGAGTTAATTCACCTAGGTGAATTAACCCGGGTGAATTAAGTTTACGGAGGGTTCAGCTCGCAGTCTTTTAAATATTAAATTATAATGGTGAAAATTTGGAATGAATATACTTTACTATAAATAAATATTATTTACTGAAAATGGTATTCAACTGCAATTGATGACGCATTTTAATAGATTTGGTCTTGATCGTCATGGAAAAAATACTTGCCCAGCTCCGCTCCGTAAACTTAAATTTGCCCTCCATGGAAGTGATCGCAGGGCCAGATCCACGGAAATGATAATCCCTACATAAATAATGTTCATAGAAAGAACAATTAAGTCATGTTTTTAAAATAAAAGATCACACATTTACCACTTTGGAAATGTCTATCTTTCAAATATAAACCATGAGAAAATTTATTAAGGAAACCGAAAAGGTAATCTTGAAAAGAACTATCTAGTACCTATATAGACACCACACGAATAGGATTTATGAAATGATAATATGTTAAGATACTGCTTGAGCTCATATAATATTGACTATGTACTTCACTCGTTCACAACAGAATGCGGGCAAATGTCTGTAAAATTGGCACCAACCTGTACTGAAATGTAAGGGTAAATGGTTTATATTTACCTGCGTTTCATAAAACTGTCGCTTTTTGGGATTGCATAGGAAAATGAGGTGAAATAACTTACTTATTTGCCAAATCATCAGAATTCGTCAGATCGTAGTATAATGAGTTTTATTCTTGAAAAATGAAAAATGTTTGTTTTAACAAAAATAGGATAAAAGAAGATTATACAGTGGGTACCAGCAACATTATATCCTATTTTGTTGTAATGATGTATCAACCTGTGACATCCACATCAATTTTTTTGTATCGTTGATGCCAGTACCTACGATTAACAAGAGAAATAGCCTCATCTTATCCTGAATATTCACAAATAAACTTTTCATGTATTTTTAATTTAATTTAACTAGCCACCATACTTGACATTTTAAATTATTCTTATCCCGTCTGAAAGCTACTTATTAGGCTCGTGTTTTTTTTTACTATAACATTTTTCCTATTGCACCATACCTATCGAACCCAGCACCTTAGAGATAAATAACGGTACTTTGAAAACTAGCACCACTCTACCACGGAGATTCCCAAATTCTAATTCGAAAATTATTTGCCTGGCTAGCTAGTTTAATATACTATAGCTGGCTACCTTTTGCGAATATTAAATCACTACATTAACATTTATATCAACAAACTATGGAGTAGAAGCGAAAACAGTGGAATTATATTTCATCTGTCTGACAGTGAATTACTCTCTGGGTTTTGATTAAGAGATGGAAATGGGAATAAATATTATTAAGCGCTATCTGTTGGCCAAGACTTTGTGAAGATTGAGAGTATAGTAACAAGAAAATATTCTTAGATTTTTAGTAGCTACAATTTATTAAATGTGCAATGTTAGTTATTTTAATTTTTAGTTTTTTGCATTCACAATGCAATTTTTATAATATAAAAATGGAAAATGAAGTATTTAGAAAAAATCGACCCGTCTCACAACTAGCTCCGATGGGACTCGAACCCACGACCTTTCGCTTTCCGGGCGACTGCTCTAACCACTGAACGACTCCGTAGCTCAGTGCTAAATACTTCATTTTCCATTTTTCTATGTGCAATGTTCCTTTTTTTATCCACTCACACCTGAAGCCCTACTCTAATTCGACGAAAAACGAAACTTCGTTAGCCTTGCCGCTTTCACCCGGCGAGTGAGAGGGAAGGGTATAGCGATGTTTCGTTTATCCTTAAACTAGAGTAGGCCTGCTGATGTTAAATAGAGTTAAGGCTGAGTAACTGGCTATCTTACCTCTAACTGCCGGAACACGCAATGCTGAAAACATCGCTGTTATGACGACAGACTGAGATAAGATGGTGGCAGCTTAGAACGAGTCCAGGCGGCCTTTAAACAAGGTGCCTACCATCAACTCTTATTGCGGTTTTGTTTAGGGCCTAAGCTGATCTGCTTCTAGGTACCACGACAACTTAATTGCGATCGAGATTCCATTGTTGCAATGACAATCGATTCAGTGACATTTCACAGCCGCATAGCTGTCATAAACTCTTATTTGACTTGTAACTCGGTCGAGCTAACATGACACATGGGTGCCTACCATCAACTTTAAGACAGCGATTCAAAACTAGCGCGATGCAGAATAGGTTCCTAAAATGAATTGCTTTCTTTCGTACTATGACCTTCTAAAAACTGGATCGCAAATGAATTGCTAAATGTGAATGTCCGAACGATTTGTGTCCTTATTTCTTCTACCCGTCTCTTTCACTCGATTCTGTCATGCCCGGAGAGTGAAATGGACGGGTATAAGCTGCAGGTGTCATGTTAGCTTGGCCGAGTTATAAGTCAAATAAGAGTTGATGACAGCTCAGCGGCTGTGAAATGTCATTGAATGATCACTGAATCGCTGTCATTGATATTAAGCTGTCGTGGTACGAATAAGCGAAGCAGATCAGTTTAGGTCCTAAACAAAACCGCAATAAGAGTTGATGGTAGGCACCCTGCAGGTGATACCCGTCAGTCTCACTCTCCGGGCATGACAGAATCGAGTGAAAGAGAAAGGTAGAAGAAATAAGGACACAAATTGTTCGTTCATCGACATTTCAGTTAGGTATACGAAATAAAGCAATTCATTTTAGGAACCTATTTTGGAACGCACCAGTAATCGCTTTCTTACAGTTGATTGTAGGCACCCAGGTCCTACCACGTATTAAAGGAATACAGTGTAATAACACTGGGAATTGAATCTGGTACCTCTGGGTATGATATCGGTCGTGTGTACCACAGTGTGTAGGTACCACTATACCACAGAGTGACGTGAAAAAAACTTCAAATCTGGTACAACCATATTTCTTTCTAGTCTTACTAATTTTTTTTTCTCTTTATTTTAATTAGGATCTTTGTTTTACAAAAAAACATGTCAGTTCCATCGAACCGAAATAAATTAGAACAAACAGGGTTACATTTCTTGTATCATCCTACTTATAACTGTCCCTTACTGTTTGTAACTACAAGCTATGCTATAAAGCATCTTGGCAGACTCCGAGTTAGGTTCCGCCAAGATGCTTTGCGCTACACCGATATTCAGCATATTAAGCTGGATCGTGTTGATCGCATTCTGTCTTTCGATGCGATACTTTTTGCACTCCAACAAAATATGCTGAACGTCTTACTATTAAAAACATTTTAATCATTTGATTACTTTTTGAATCTATTCATTCGCTACTAGCGGATCCTCGCGGTTTTACCCGCGGGGTACCCGTTTTCGTAGGAATATCGGGATAAAATATAGCCTATGTCACTCGGAAGAATATAGCTTTCAAATGGTCAAAGAATTTTCTAAATCGGTCCAGTGGTTTCGGAGCCTATACGCTGCAAACAAACAAACAATCAAATCTTTCCTCTTTATAATATTAGTAAAGAAAATTATTTAAATTAAATGCATTAACAAAGATACAGTCAGCTTTTATAGTAATTTGCATGTCATACCCCTCACTTCTGTGGAGTTTCATTGAGTCAGATGGAGAAGATCATACAATATTGAATTGACCAGTGAAGTATGGCATAACGAAGCAAACTTTAACTCAACTAGCTAAGCAAATAATATTTCAACTGAGTGGTACTTACGATGCATAAGAAGTTTCACTTAAAAGAACTGACTGCTGGGTGCCTACCATCAACTTTAAGACAGCGATTCAAAACAAGCGTGATGCAGAATAGGTTCCTAAAATGAATTGCTTTCTTTCGTACCATGACCTTCTATAAAGTGGATCGCAAATGAATTGCTAAATGTGGATGACCGAACGATTTGTGTCCTTATGTCTTCTACCCGTCTCTTTCACTCGATTCTGTCATACCCGGAGAGTGAGAGGGACGGGTATAACCTGCTGATGTCATGTTAGCTTGGCCGAGTTATAAGTCAAATAAGAGTTCTTGACAGCTTAGCGGCTGTGAAATGTCATTGAATGATCACTGAATCGCTGTCATTGGTATTAAGCTGTCATAGTACGAATAAGCGAAGCAGGGACTGTACTCTGAAACGCAAAGCCGAAACTTCGGTTAGCACCGCCCCTATCACTCGATTCCGTCATGACTCGAGAGTGAGAGGGACGGGGCTAACCGAAGTTTCGGATTTACGTTTCAGAGTAGGCCCTCAGATCAGTTTAGGTCCTAAACAAAACCGCAATAAGAGTTGATGGTAGGCACCCTGTACTCCTTATTCACTTGTTTTATTTTTCCTCTTGCAGTTCGTAAGAAAGCTTATTCATATTTTATATGAAATTACTTTTGTGCGCTCTTTATTTTATCGTATAGCGAAACGCAATATTGTTGAGAAATGTTAACTTATTTATAATTGAGCATAGATTTTTTGAAATGAAAACTTCGGCGTTGTGCACTTTTTGTGATGGCAAAAAAAATTTAAACTCGCGTCAGGATCACGTGACCGTCAGATCGTCAGATCGTGAGACGGACACGTGACCAGGGTGCCTACCATCAACTCTTATTGCGGTTTTGTTTAGGAACCTAAACTGATCTGCTTCGCTTATTCGTACCACGACCGCTTAATATCAATGACAGCGATTCAGTGATCGATCAATGACATTTCACAGCCGCTAAGCTGTCAGGAACTCTTATTTGACTTATAACCCGGTCGATTTAACATGACACCTGCAGGTTATACCCGTCCCTCTCACTCTCCGGGCATGACAGAATCGGGTGAAAGAGACGGGTAGAAGAAAAAGGACACAAATCGTTCGGTCATTAACATTTAGCAATTCATTTGCGATCCAGTTTTTAGAAGGTCAGAGTACGAAAGAAAGCGATTCATTTTAGGAACCTATTCTGCATCGCGCTATTTTTGAATCGCTGTCTTAAAGTTGATGGTAGGCACCCTGATCGAACTGTTACAATGTCATTAGAATACGAAGGCAAATTTCGCCATCGTTTCCAAAGTTGTGATTGGTTAGGTTAGAAAACAAGCGGCATCGAAGCCAGAAGACCTCGGTTCAAATCCAATCCGTATTTTTTTAAGTTTTTTGTCAATATTTTTTTTTGTGAAACAGTCTAGTGAGCCCTTTTCACTTCTGCCGGCACTCTCGGAGTGCAACCCGTTGTTTTACACTTGTGTGTAAGTAAGCTATTTCGATAATAGAAATAATACCTCTCGTGCTACATTACACGTTTAACTGCTATGCTCGCACTTAGTAGGTACTTCATAATTGGGTATTTGACTGTTGTTGAAATGTGACATTCAGAAGTATAACATTACTGAATAACAATTGTGAAAAAGAAATTCAATCTGTATTATAACAAGCTAATTATGAGCTACTTAATTGTGACTAGCTATCTCTTTCTAAACCGAAATTTTCTAGCGAGAGTATGGCGCTATAGAAATGTGGCGTCACGTTTCTATAGCGCTCTCCGTGTCTAATTAGAAAGTTTGATGCTCTATATCTCTGAAAATATGCAAGATATTTGAAAATTTATTTTCAAATATCTTGCATATTTTATTACCTACCTTACCTATGTTGTGTTGCTACCAATTAAATGAACATTTTAAGTCAATAAAAAAAATTCAGTCAAATACCCAATTAATTTATGTAAGTACTAAATTGTATCTATTCGACCAAACTTCGTGCTTGGCCTTGTATAAAGTCTTCCTAAGCACGCCACTGCATAAACTAGTGGTCCCCCTATTGATACATACACTGCAAGTTAAATCAAAGATAGTAAAAAAAACTTTCACCCCGCTACCGTCTTTAACTTAAGGGGCCGTACAAAGCTAGAAAAAATAAGGATTTCCCCCGCGCGTCCCGCACCCAATGCCGCTGTAGACTAGCTCCGCGCGTCCATATCGCGGGCCGAAAACAAAGTTCGCTTGAGTTTACGCGCACAGTGTAATGAAGAAAACAGAGACAAGTGTCGCATGTACATGGCACATCCTTAATGCATATTAGATACTACCCGCAAAACTCACCCGGCAAACTTTGTATTGCCATATAAATTATAGTATACTTTAATAAAGTACTTCGTATCACCAACAATAGACAGATGAAAATAAATAATCACGAAGAAGTTTTATAGGTACGTGACAGATAAGTAAGGGCGCATGCGCAACTGGGGCATTTTTAGCACTAGTAACAATACATTTTTTTTTGTGTATACAAACATACAAGTAATAAAAGGTTCTTTTAGGCTTACTAGGTAGTGAGCGTGCTACTGTAAATATTACGAAAAGCGGGTCGTTTACCATGTTACCATGGTAAAAATCCCGCTATTCGTAATGTTTACAATATACCCAAAACCCATGTAAGAAGGAAGCGTGAAAAAATAATAAACAATTCAACAAGCAACCAATTTTTTATTTACATTTTCTTTTGTTTAGCTTCAATATTCATTGATTCTCCTTTTCGTTTAGTATTTCTTTTATCAACTAATGGACTGCGTAAGGGCATGTTTTGAGTCTGACGTGGATCCACTAGTTCTGGCAAAACATGTTGAATATAAAAATCTTATAGTTTGGGTAGCATTATGGGTGTCCCAAAGTTTGTAATCTCTTTAATTTTTTTCAATTTTCATACATTTATTTGCACCATACCACACACCAAACAAACAAAACTTTCTTTTTGTAACATGGAGCTGTCCTTGTACCTGGGGATCAATATGTGAAGGCAACATTTTCATACATTTAGTATGGTTAGAAACACACTTATGCAGTGTGGCGCGACTCTTTCTGTCTCTGTCGTGTCCGTACGTGCATGAAACAGACTTTCTGGCGTCGCGCCACACCACAGAAGTGTGTTTCCGACTTAAGACAGTATAAGTATTATTATTACAATAAAAATCGGCCCCCAGTCCCCGGGGGCCCCGCTATTCCTAGCTACGGTAGCGGATATGGTAACGGCGGGGCAGGAGGTGCTAAGAATCCCCGGGTAGGCTCCGGCTACCAACACCGACGACTTGACCTGGCAACCTACAACACGCGCACGTTGAGGCTCGAGGAGAAGCTTATAGAGTTGAAAGAGGCAATTAGTAAGTTACATTGGGATATCATTGGGTTATCTGAAGTCCGAAGAGAGGGGGAGGACTCGATTACCCTTCAATCCGGTAACTTAATACCACCGGGAGGGCGACCAACAGTCCCAAGGTGGTGTCGGGTTCATCGTCCATAAATCCCTTGTCAACAACGTGATCACCATCGGAAGTGTTTCGAGCAGGGTAACGTACCTGATACTCAGAATATCGGAACGATATTCGCTGAATGTCATTCAGGTCTACGCTACGGCAATTTGGATTTGGGCAACGGAACGAAAGGGGCCAGATGCTGGCAGACTTCATGGAGAGGGAGAACCTCTACATGGTGAACTCCTTCTTTAAGAAGCCCGTAAGCCGCAAATGGACCTGGATTAGTCCGGACGGTAAAGTAAAAAACGAAATAGATTTTATTATGTCAACGAGGAAGCAAATATTCAATGATGTCGTTGTGATCAACGCCGTAAAGACGGGAAGTGATCACCGCATGCTTAAAGGCACATTGAATATCAATGTCAAGCTGGAAAGATCTCGACTAATAAAATCTACGCTCTGACCAATACCGGCTCAAATTCAAAACCCCGAGTGCTTTCAGCTCGAGCACCAAAACCGCTTCGAAGCCCTTGAGAACAGCATCGATATGGACGATCTATACAACATGGTGGTGGATACTGTCCGCACGGTAGGGTCCAATCACTACAAAACCCACCGTCCTAAATTAAAGAAACTCTCCAGCCACACTATCCGACTCATGGATCAGAGAAACGAAATGAAACTACAGAACTCAGCGGATGCCCTTCGTTATCGACAGCTAAATAAGCAGATCTCCAAGTCCTTGACAAGCGACCTTCGGCAATTTAATACCGAGCGTATTAAAAAGGCCATTGAGCGGAACAAAGGCTCCAAAGTGTTTGCTAGAAATCTGGCTATAGGGCAAAGTCAACTGACGAGGCTGCAAGCTGAGGACGGTAGTATCATTTCATCAACACCTGAAATCCTGAGGGAGATTGAGAGTTTCTATGGACAGTTGTGCTCCACGCAAACACCTGTTGAAAGTAAGGCTACAGAACCTAGAGCCAAGCTTACCCGATACTATACCGAAGATATCCCGGATGTCAGCCTGTACGAGATTAGAATGGCTCTCAAGCAGCTCAAAAACAACAAGGCGGCGGGTGATGACGGAATCACAACAGAACTTCTGAGAGCGGGCGGTAAGCCGATACTTAAGGTCCTCTAGAAGCTCTTCAACTCTGTCCTGTCTGTAACCTCGAGGGCAAAACGCAAAAGGCATGGGGCAGAAGCGATGTGATGCTGTTCTTCAAGAAGGGTGATAAGACTCTTGGTGATAAATGCTTGGTATTTCCCTGCTCGATCGAATCAGAAATGATGAGATCCGCAGGAGAAAACGGCCGACATCGCTCGAAGGATTGCTCAGTTGAAGTGGCAGTGGGCGGGACATATAGCGAAGAGAGAACCGATGGCCGTTGGGGCGGAAAGGTTCTCGAATGGCGACCGCGAACCGGACGACGTTCCGTGGGCAGGCCCCCTACAAGGTGGACCGACGATCTGGTCAAGGTCGCGGGAAGCCGCTGGATACGGGCACCGCAGGAGAGATCGTTGTCCTCCTTCCTTGGGGGAGGCCTATGCCTAGCAGTGGGCGTTGTACAGCTGAAATGATGAAGTATTATTGATTTTACAAGCTTTTATCTTGTTTTAAATGTCCATGGTTATTGTCGTTACTAGAATAAACTATGACTGGATTTAAACCATATACCTGTTTATATTTGAGACTCCGATATTTCGGCGCAGTTGCATGCGCCATGGCCATAGAAGAACTGTTTATTATTGTGGGTTGATGTTATTGGCAGATTCCATGGCACATGCAACTGCCCCGAAAGTCTTAAATATAAACTTGTAAATGGTGTAAATCCCGTCATAGTTTATTTGAGTAAGCTTTTATTTATTACATATTAGCCCTCATATCGTCATTATCTAAACGTTGTTCCTGCTTATCATTAATTAAGGTAGAAGTAACATCAGGAATCATATTTGTAAGATCTGCCAATACGATTCTAAAAAACAGAAAAGTAATACATTTTATAACTGTATTATTTTTGTCATGCATTAAAGCCTTTAGGGTATTGGGTATTTTAAGATACCTTTTGGGACCAATACATTCGCCATCCGTGCCTTTTTCCTGCACCGTCGCATCAGAATTGAACATTGAGCTACCTGTTACAATGATGTTACTACTAGACTCGGCTCTGAAATAAAAACCGGAAACAGGTACAGCCCGAGGACATAAAGAAATTCTGATCATTCTGTCTTAATAACTATTAATAATATCTTCTAATTAACTAGTAGGCAGGTAAATTGTTATACCAAAATCATATATTTTTTTTTACAATATATAGCATGAGTGCGTGTGTACAAAATGAAACGTAGTATCTGAACTTTGCATTACTCTATGTAAGTGCCGAGCAATATTTTGGTTCCTCGATGTGACCAACTAGGTACCAAATAGGTCATGTTCTTTTTTTTTTTTTATCCACAACGGGGTAGCACTTAGCCTTCATCACACCTGATGATAAGTGGTGATAAGGCTGAAGGTGGAAGCGCACTACTCCCGGAATCCTAAATTACTGAGGAACTGGCTATCTTATCTTTAACTGCCGGAACACAATAATGCTGAAAACATCATTGTTATGGCGTCAGACTTAGACAAGATGGTGGTAGCTAGCCAGGCGGACTAAGAACAAGTCCTACCACCAACCAAACCAAATACAATATGTACCCCCACTGGGAATCGAACCCCGTATGAACCACTAGACCACAGAGGCGGTTCAGCACTTTCATAGAGTCTAATAGAGGCGCGAAATGCGGATCCAGGATTTGATAGGAACTTAGCTTATTTCAAGTTGTAAAATTTAAAAATAATGAATGCAAACATTTTTCAGGTATAATTGTGTGTAGGTTAGGTACATACGTACTTTTTCTTATATGACTTGTCGCGAAAAGATGTATAAAAAGTAGGTAGGTACTTACCTACCTAAAAACATTGGCTTTATCTTTACCTGTTTTCTTTCGAGTCTTCCTGTTTCTACACTTTCTACAGTAGCGTGAAGTGGTTTGTGCCTGAAACTGAAAAAAGTAAACTATGTACTTATAATAAATTACTACTTTTACCTAAAAAGTAGTGTATTATAATTAATTAAGTACTTAGGTATTTTAGAAAAAATCTACCGATGGGACTCGAACCCACGACCTTTCGCTATCCGGGCGACTGCTCTAACCACTGAGCCACGGAGTATTCTTGATATGCTGCCGACTGTACTCGTCGAATACTTGTCTACTTTCTACAATTTCTAGTTTCTACCAACTTCAGATTACAGCCTATTTTATTTATTTTTAATTAATGTCTGTTTGCTGTAATTACCTATACGTACCTAACCTAGGTTATGATTTACTAATAACATTATTATCAATAAAAATTATACATACCTTTGAGCAAACTCCATAATCGGCGCACGTATCTTTCTTTAAATTTATTTTTTCTTTTAATATTACTTTTATGTCCCATATTTACACAAAAAGTACTTTTTTAATAATTTACGTGCGAAGTCGTCACGGAGCGTAAGACAAGCGCAGTCCACACGTCTCAATGGAGCACTCACGACTGAGGAGCGAGGAGCGAATCAGACAGAAATACGGTGAAATAACGCATGCGACAGAGATGCAAACACCGGTGTCTGTTTAGAAAACATCGACGTAAGCGACATTATCGTTTTATATTACCACACTTTTATTAGCTTCACTTGTAACTAAGTCACAATGTAAGAAAATCTTGGAATTCAATTTTAACCTACTTTTAATTGTCGTATTGATCTGAAACTTTGCAAGTCTATACGAATCTGATGACAATACAATAATATGCTACTATCGAGCTGATCTGATGATGGAGTCAAGAGGTGGGCAATAGAACTCTTCAATGGCTGCTAGGAAACCCCTCGAGTTTAGACTCGTTTGTTTTGTTCTGATGAGACCTATTCGGTACACTTGGTGGTGAGGGTCTGATGATGGAGCAGGGAGGAAGCCAGTGGCACTCTTTATCACCAATAGGAAACACCTCGAGTTCTGGCTCATTTGTTTCGTTCTGATTAGACCTATTCGCTACACTTGGTGGTGAGGGTCTGATGATGAAGCTGGGAGGAAGCCAGTGAAACTCCTTAATGACTACAAGTAAACCCCTCGAGTTTTGACTCATTTGTTTCGTTCTGATGAGACCTATTCGCTACACTTGGTGGTGAGGGTCTCATGATGGAGCAGGGAGGAAGCCAGTGGCACTATTTAATGGCCAATAGGAAACCCTTTGAGTCTGACTCATTTGTTTTGTTCTAATGAGACCTATTCGTTACACTTGGTGATGAGGGTCTGATGATGGAGCAGGGAGAAAGCCAGTGGCACTCCTTAATGGCCAATAGGAAACCCTTCGAGTTCTGGCTCATTTGTTTCTTTCTAATGAAACCTATTCGTTAAACTTGGTGGTGAGGGTCTGATGATGGAGCAGGGAGGAAGCCAGTGGCACTTCTTAATGACCACTAGGAAACCCCTAGAGTTTAGGCTCATTCATTTCGTTCTGATGAGACCCATTCGCTACACTTGGTGGTGAGGGTCTGATGATGGAGCAGGGAGGAAGCCAGTGACACTTTTTAGTGACACTAGGAAACCCCTCGAGTTTGGGCTCATTTGTTTCATTCAGATGAGACCTATTTCGCTACACTTGGTGGTGAGGGTCTTATGTTGGATGGAACAGGGAGAAATAAATTAGTCTTATACTTTATTATTTATGTACCTAATTATGTAATTTATTACATCTTATTAAGGAAGCCAGTGGCATTAATTAATGTTAATTGGGTTTGCCATTTATTAAACTAAAAAGAAAGAAATAAATATATAGTTTAAAAAACTAAACAAACACACTTTTAATAGTAACAGACTAAAAAGTACAAAATAACCGTCTATTCAGTAACTGAAATTAAAAAGCGTGGTGCGCGCTTTGCAAAGCATGAATTTCAAGAACTTAATATTGACAACGCGCACCACGCTTTTTAATTTCAGTTACTGAATAGACGGTTATTTTGTACTTTTTAGTCTGTTACTATTAAAAGTGTGTTTGTTTAGTTTTTTAAACTATATATTTATTTATTATTAATAAACTATTTCAAATTTCGAAAAACTGTCAATCACAAAACTGGAGAGCTAGCTAAGGTTTTTTTTAATAATAGTTTCAAGGCTAAAAGTTTAATAGCGGCTGACACAGCATTGAAAAACTACAAAATTAGAGGTCACTTTACGATTTTTTTCTATCGAGAAAAGTTTGAGCAATCATGTTTCTGTCAAGCACATAACTGAGTACTATAGTCTACTTTCTACATTATTTTTTTGGAGCCGATAAACCTAGAAATACTATGTGAAATCTTTGCTAAAAAAATGTGTATTTGGCTTTGTACGGGCCCTTAAAACTCAAGACGATCCTTCCAGATGTCATAATGTTTTGAAACGGTGCCAGGAAAATTTCCTGGCTTTCTGTAAAAAAATCTCTTTCACTAAATTAACCTGTCCCGGAGCTAAGCTTGTTATTTTTTTACTCAGATGATTGTGCTAAGTGAACAACTGAGATTGGAATGACGAAATATTTGAGAAACAGCTCTGTAAGAGTTTGGGCTATAAATACGGTAGATAGTGCTAAGAGTGTGAGATATAAATACTTGTACTAATTTGTATTACCATTACTTATTTGTGTGACGACCGATAAGGCGCAGGGGTATACCCGCTTTCTGCTCCAAAGGTTACGGGTTCGATTCCCGAACAAGACAAATATGTGTGTGTGTGTATAGACAAATTTTATAGAATATCGGGGTAAAATATAGCCTAATGTTGCTCGGGAAGAATGAATGTAGCTTTCTAATGGTGAAAGAATTTTCTAAATCGTTTCATTACTTTCGGAGCATGTTCTATGCAAACAAACAAACAAACAATCAAATCTTTTCTCTTTATAATATTAGTATAGATGTATTTACAAACAAAAAGTATTTAAGTATATATTTATCCGCCATCAAGTTTTAAATGAAATATCCTTCCAAATATTTGAAAAGGAAATGGTCTGAAAATATCCAGAATTTATATGGATTAAATGTGTAGTATGGGGATCAATAGTCTAATAAATTATAATGCACAATACACTCCGCTGAAAGGCAAGTTAAGGTTTTTTTTATGCAAACTTTGCTTTCGAAATTAAGTACCCTTATGGTATATTGTGGTAATGAAACTATTGGTACCCATTTAGTCTCTATAGATTCTGGGTTTTTAATACTTAGGTTACGGATACTGGTAAATAAATATATTTTGGTATATGTACCGTATATATAATCATATGCATGTATTAAAAAGCGGTTATTTTAATATTACAACAGACACTCCAATTTTATTTATTTGTAGTATTGATAGTAAACACCCAGACCAAGACAAATAGACATGTTCATGCACACAAATATTTGCCTTGTCCGGGAATCGAACCCGGCACCTTTGGTGAAGGTAGGTATCCGTCCGCACCACTGCCCCAAATCGGTCGTCAATTTTACATTATAGATTTTGATGAGCCTGATGGCAATGTGGTCGTAATTCTTATACGCTTCTTTGACCATGCTCTGGGTGTAAAATGTCTATATTTTTAAAATCTGCATTGATCCCAGTATCCGTTAAGTATCTACATAAGCTGATTTTGGATTCAGAATAATTTGCCATTTTTCACAACATGATAAGTACTAAATTGTCTGATACTTTTAAAAATGGCGAAATGTTATAGACATTTCTCCTCTTATGTTTGGGCTATAAATAAAATAGATGAGTTGGGTGATGAAAGATATATTGTGGAATAATATCGTAACAATAATAAGTGTGGTATGAAAAATACACATAGTTGAGAACTCCGAAGGCACAGTAAACACGCTATCCATGTTAACATTATAAATATGATAGCCATTCAGTCGGTAAAAATGATGGATTTCCGTAACTGAAAAATTAAACATAATTTGTCATACCTAAAGATTGGACCTGAGAAGAAGTGGTGTCCTACATCCCGAAAATAAATAGGCAAAAGTGATAAGAGGGAAATATGATGTATATTATGCTTTGTCAAAGTTAGATCAAAATCTTAGATATTATATTTTCAAATATAGGTGGGAATAGAGGAGCCCGTGGCGCAGTGGATAGCGCGCTTGGCCTGCGATCGTTGAGGTTAAGCAACGTTCGCAATGGTCGGTCACGGGATGGGTGACCAAAAAAAACTTTTTCATCTCGAGCTCCTCCGTGCTTCGGAAGGCACGTTAAGCCGTTGGTCCCGGCTGCACTTGCAGTCGTTAATACCCACCAATCCGCACTGAGCCCGCGTGATGGTGGGTCATGGCTCATTCTCCTTATTCATCCATAAGGAAGGCCAGTGCCCCAGCAGTGGGGACATTAAATGGCTGATGATGATGATATTTTCAAATACATATTTTTTCAAGAGGTAATTAAGATAATTTAGGTGAAATGACCAGTAGTTCAATCAACTGTAGGTGAATAAACCGTAGTAGGTGAGATGAGCAATAGTGATTTCGGCCATTAGTTATTTCAAACATAGGTGTAGCGACCAGTAGTTTTTTTTAACAGTAGGTCTTTTGACCGTAGTTATTTCGACCATATTCGAAACGACCGTATACATATATTATCCAGAATAGCATATAGACGTATTCCCACTGAAAAATATAATGAAGCACACATGGGCAAAGCCGCAGGCGGTAAGCTAAATGTATCATAAATTTTCTTTCGGTAAAGTCAATTAGTATAAAATTACGGAATTTAAGCGTTATAGTATAATAATAACACACTCGATGTAAATTCGACGCTTCTTCTAACGACTCCGTAGCTCAGCGGTCAGAGCATTCGCCCTTGTCCAGTCCAGACAGTGCAGTCCCGGGTTTGACTTCCGGCGGAGATTCTTGGAGGATGCATCGTTTTTTTTAAATATTTCATTTACAATAATCTTAGATAATATTGCTTTGTTTAACTTGAAATACTTAAGAATTTACATTTATATCAGCATAAAATTTCGGCTGTGCCTCCGCTACCGGTACCGGCATCCTAGACCGCTACTGGTAGTCTTTAAGACCTATTTTTCCTTAACAATAAAATAAAATAAACCCACGAAATTTAAAGCGATCACTTCCGGATTGCCTTAAATTTCTAACCTATACGTGCTCTACAGGACTTCCGGTTTCCGTCCTAATTTTTCTTCGAAACGGGTACTGGCAGCGGAGCCATTTCCTAAACACAACTTAATATTAAAAATAATTAACAGTACCTACTTTCGGCCACTCAATTTTAGTAGCGTCTCAAACATCGCCCTGTTGCAGTAAATGTCAAAGGTATGAAAGAGACGACATGGTGTTTGAGACGCTCCCAAAGTTAAGTCGTTTTCGAGTGTTCGGGCGTTTGAATTCATATCTTTAGTTTACATTTATTATTTCAGGAATGAACGAAAACATGCCTTTAATCTGTCGAAAACAACTACATTGTTTAGTGTTAAGTGTCGATTAATGAACAACGAACCAACTATTATAACCAGACGCTTGGAAACTATTTTTAAACATTGTGGTGTGGTTTTATGAAACATCTTACTAAAATAATTGATGTTTTTTTGATCTAGAAATAGGGTAGACTATACCGTAGGTGAGTTGACCGTATATGTGAAATGACCAGGAGTTCAATCAACTGTAGGTGAATAAACCGTAGTAGGTGAGATAACCGTAGGTGAGATGAGCAATAGTGATTTCGGCCATTAGTTATTTCAAACATAGGTGTAGCGACCAGTAGTTATTTTGAACAGTAGGTATAATGGTAGGTATGAATAATATAATGAAGCACACATGGGCAAAGCCGCAGGTGGTAAGCTAAATGTATCATAAATTTTCTTTCGGTAAAGCAATTAGTATAAAATTACGGAATTTAAGCGTTTCCGTTATCTTTATATCGTAAAGTAAGGTCAGAAGAAGTAACTTCTGCCTTCCTCAGCCCGGACCCCTAAAAAGGATATCTACGTATATTGTATCAAACAGACATTGTAAAAACTACTGACACACCATTTGTTCGTTAAAATTAGCAGCAAACTGACAAGAGATACCTTATAAGACCCCTAAGCAATAGAATGACTGACACAGATTTGTGTGACGTGTCGGTCGCCATTTTACCTTAGATATGGCCAAGGGCAGAAGGGACGCACAGCAAAAGGTACAAACTGAAAGCGTTTTTACATAATACAGGGTGTTAGGGGCACCGTTGCAAAAACTTTAACCATGGCTTCAGACCATCATGCTGAACAACGTACAGCAAGAATTTTTGCCGGAAATGAAAAAAAAAATTTGACTTTTCATACAAATTTAGCAACTAATCGGGATATTTTGTATAGAGTCGACATTTTTTTTTCATTTCCGACACAAAATCTTGCTGTGCGTTGTTCAGCATGATGGCCTGAGAAGCCATAGTTAAAGTTTTCGCAACGGTGTGCCTCTAACACCCTGTATACTACCTTACCCTAAACGAAACTGAACTTCACGCACCTAAAATCGTTTTAAGGCACATGAAGTTTGACTTATTGTTTTTCCTTTTTGAGAATATTGAGCGGTTTTTGGCCATTTTTTAAAACGAGATTTGATAATTGGGCGTTTGGTATCTCCATTGACGTAAAAATCATTGCAGAGATGCAAAAAGTTACTCATAGAGACGCTAAAATGAGCACGTTTGTATGAAAAATGCTCAGTAGCCCATATTTTGTATTGAGTATTGTACCTACATAATAAATCTGTTTCCTAGTAAATTAGCGATAGCTTTGATGAATGGATGTCTGGGACACAAACATGTTGGTCTCTGAACCAGAACGACTGATTTGAATGAAATTAAGCACAGATATACGTGTTAATGAATAAGCGCAAAACCTCTTAGGTGGTGACTGTACTCATGAATATGAACAACTTTTACTATGGGGCCAACTCTGCAACTCAACAAAAAAATCTGCTGTTTCATACAAATTGTCAATACCTACTCGACCAGAATGAATGGAGCTGCTGATTTTTTGTTGAGTTCCAAATCGGGCTCTTGAGCAGTCGCCCGGATAGCGAAAGGTCGTGGGTTTGAGTCCTATCGGAGCTGAGGGCCGATCGCCGTTTTTCTATGCAGCGCGTCTTGATCACGTTTGCTTCTTAACGTTTTATTTATTATTTATTATTTATTCACAACGGGGTAGCACTTAGCCTTCATCACACCTGATGATAAGTGGTGATAAGGCTGAAGGTGGAAGCGCACTACTCCCGGAATCCTCAATAACTGAGGAAATGGCTATCTTATCTCTAACTGCCGGAACACAATAATGCTGAAAACATCATTGTTATGGCGTCAGACTTAGATAAGATGGTGGTAGCTAGCCAGGCGGACTAAGAACAAGTACTACCACCAACCAAACCGAATACAATAAATGTACCCCCACTGGGAATCGAACCCGGGACCTCTGGGTCTAAAATCGGTGGTATGAACCACTAGACCACAGAGGCGGTTTGACTTCGTATTGCCGTAATGACATAACGACGCGCACGTCCCACAATCCTGTCTGGTCCGGTGCCATCCGTGACAGAGGAACCACTTGCAATACGAAATTAGCTGTCAAAATAGACTGTCGTATGAAAACTGTTTTAGTTCCAAAGATTATTACCGGAACAGAAAACGTTGTTGCACTGTCAAAGCCGCGCGTTACCAAAAACGGTTTCGCACGTCAACTGCACAGCAACTGCACGTACACTTGACTAATGCGTCATAGGATTACCGCGATCGGGCCCAGGATGTGAGACGGATCGATTTTTTCGAAGTACTTACTTACTTCATTTTCAATTTTTCAATGAATAATGTTTCCCAGAATATGGGGTCGCTCCTAGAAGCCTGTGAACGCCCCAGGAGGCTTCTGCGCTTCTGGAAGGAGCTAGGATGGCTCGACTAGCCATGTTCACGCATAACGGACCAAATATGAGTCTAAATGCGGAAAAGTGTCAATACCAAATACCAAATACCAATTCCCAGAATATAACTACTTAGAACTTATTTGAAGTTCTGTAACAGTATTATTTTATTCAAAAGACTAAATTGAGCCCCAATTTTCTAAGCCACAGAAAAAACTTTTTATGAAATTAAGTAGATTATAATACAATTTCCTTGAAATCTAAATTCAGCACAACGAACATTAATAAACAAAGTCTTTTAAGAAGTTCCACGTGTTTTCAGCCTTATAATAATTTACTTTTTGTACATATTTATAAGCCAACTTCACGGATCTGTTCTTGATTTCATAAAATAGGTACCTATCTTTTTAGGATTCCGTACCCAAAGGGTAAAAACGGGACCCTGTTACTAAGACATCGCTGTCCGTCTGTCTGTCTGTCTGTCACCAGGCTGTATGTCATGAACCGTTACATGAACCGTTATAGCTAGACAGTTGAAATTTTCACAGATGATAGTTTTTTAGTTAGCGTTATATCAACAAATACCTACTAAAAACAGAATAATATAAATATTTAATGGGTGCTCCTATACAACAAACGTGATTATTTGCCGTTTTTTTCTCGATATTATTAACGGCAACTGGTTGCCGCTTGAAATATTCACAGAATATTTAGTTGTAATATTTCACTTTTTTCTCACTTCAAGAATAAATAATTAATCTATACAAATAAATAAAATTGAAGTGTCTGTTTGTAACATTAAAATAACCGATAACTACATGCGATTATATATACGATACATATACCAAAATAACATGTTTTAAAATTTTTGTCTGTCTGTCTGTCTGTCTGTCTGTCTGTCTGTCTGTCTGTCTGTCTGTTTGTTCCGGCTAATCTCTGAAACGGCTGGACCGATTTTGATGGGACTTTCACTGGCAGGTAGCTGATGTAATAAGGAATAACTTAGGCTACTTTTTATCCCGAAAAAATATCACATTCCCTCGGGATAACGTCGTGTAGTCCACGCGAGTGAAACCGCGGGCGCCCGCTAGTTTAAAATAAAATAATTTAAGGGGGCTCCCATACAACAAACTTGATTTATTTTATGATAAATATGATAGCCATTCAGTCGGTAAAAATGATGGATTTCCGTAACTGAAAAATTAAACATAATTTGTCATACCTAAAGATTGGACCTGAGAAGAAGTGGTGTCCTACATCCCGAAAATAAATAGGCAAAAGTGATAAGAGGGAAATATGATGTATATTATGCTTTGTCAAAGTTAGATCAAAATCTTAGATATTATATTTTCAAATATAGGTGGGAATAGAGGAGCCCGTGGCGCAGTGGATAGCGCGCTTGGCCTGCGATCGTTGAGGTTAAGCAACGTTCGCAATGGTCGGTCACGGGATGGGTGACCAAAAAAAACTTTTTCATCTCGAGCTCCTCCGTGCTTCGGAAGGCACGTTAAGCCGTTGGTCCCGGCTGCACTTGCAGTCGTTAATACCCACCAATCCGCACTGAGCCCGCGTGATGGTGGGTCATGGCTCATTCTCCTTATTCATCCATAAGGAAGGCCAGTGCCCCAGCAGTGGGGACATTAAATGGCTGATGATGATGATATTTTCAAATACATATTTTTTCAAGAGGTAATTAAGATAATTTAGGTGAAATGACCAGTAGTTCAATCAACTGTAGGTGAATAAACCGTAGTAGGTGAGATGAGCAATAGTGATTTCGGCCATTAGTTATTTCAAACATAGGTGTAGCGACCAGTAGTTTTTTTTAACAGTAGGTCTTTTGACCGTAGTTATTTCGACCATATTCGAAACGACCGTATACATATATTATCCAGAATAGCATATAGACGTATTCCCACTGAAAAATATAATGAAGCACACATGGGCAAAGCCGCAGGCGGTAAGCTAAATGTATCATAAATTTTCTTTCGGTAAAGTCAATTAGTATAAAATTACGGAATTTAAGCGTTATAGTATAATAATAACACACTCGATGTAAATTCGACGCTTCTTCTAACGACTCCGTAGCTCAGCGGTCAGAGCATTCGCCCTTGTCCAGTCCAGACAGTGCAGTCCCGGGTTTGACTTCCGGCGGAGATTCTTGGAGGATGCATCGTTTTTTTTAAATATTTCATTTACAATAATCTTAGATAATATTGCTTTGTTTAACTTGAAATACTTAAGAATTTACATTTATATCAGCATAAAATTTCGGCTGTGCCTCCGCTACCGGTACCGGCATCCTAGACCGCTACTGGTAGTCTTTAAGACCTATTTTTCCTTAACAATAAAATAAAATAAACCCACGAAATTTAAAGCGATCACTTCCGGATTGCCTTAAATTTCTAACCTATACGTGCTCTACAGGACTTCCGGTTTCCGTCCTAATTTTTCTTCGAAACGGGTACTGGCAGCGGAGCCATTTCCTAAACACAACTTAATATTAAAAATAATTAACAGTACCTACTTTCGGCCACTCAATTTTAGTAGCGTCTCAAACATCGCCCTGTTGCAGTAAATGTCAAAGGTATGAAAGAGACGACATGGTGTTTGAGACGCTCCCAAAGTTAAGTCGTTTTCGAGTGTTCGGGCGTTTGAATTCATATCTTTAGTTTACATTTATTATTTCAGGAATGAACGAAAACATGCCTTTAATCTGTCGAAAACAACTACATTGTTTAGTGTTAAGTGTCGATTAATGAACAACGAACCAACTATTATAACCAGACGCTTGGAAACTATTTTTAAACATTGTGGTGTGGTTTTATGAAACATCTTACTAAAATAATTGATGTTTTTTTGATCTAGAAATAGGGTAGACTATACCGTAGGTGAGTTGACCGTATATGTGAAATGACCAGGAGTTCAATCAACTGTAGGTGAATAAACCGTAGTAGGTGAGATAACCGTAGGTGAGATGAGCAATAGTGATTTCGGCCATTAGTTATTTCAAACATAGGTGTAGCGACCAGTAGTTATTTTGAACAGTAGGTATAATGGTAGGTATGAATAATATAATGAAGCACACATGGGCAAAGCCGCAGGTGGTAAGCTAAATGTATCATAAATTTTCTTTCGGTAAAGCAATTAGTATAAAATTACGGAATTTAAGCGTTTCCGTTATCTTTATATCGTAAAGTAAGGTCAGAAGAAGTAACTTCTGCCTTCCTCAGCCCGGACCCCTAAAAAGGATATCTACGTATATTGTATCAAACAGACATTGTAAAAACTACTGACACACCATTTGTTCGTTAAAATTAGCAGCAAACTGACAAGAGATACCTTATAAGACCCCTAAGCAATAGAATGACTGACACAGATTTGTGTGACGTGTCGGTCGCCATTTTACCTTAGATATGGCCAAGGGCAGAAGGGACGCACAGCAAAAGGTACAAACTGAAAGCGTTTTTACATAATACAGGGTGTTAGGGGCACCGTTGCAAAAACTTTAACCATGGCTTCAGACCATCATGCTGAACAACGTACAGCAAGAATTTTTGCCGGAAATGAAAAAAAAAATTTGACTTTTCATACAAATTTAGCAACTAATCGGGATATTTTGTATAGAGTCGACATTTTTTTTTCATTTCCGACACAAAATCTTGCTGTGCGTTGTTCAGCATGATGGCCTGAGAAGCCATAGTTAAAGTTTTCGCAACGGTGTGCCTCTAACACCCTGTATACTACCTTACCCTAAACGAAACTGAACTTCACGCACCTAAAATCGTTTTAAGGCACATGAAGTTTGACTTATTGTTTTTCCTTTTTGAGAATATTGAGCGGTTTTTGGCCATTTTTTAAAACGAGATTTGATAATTGGGCGTTTGGTATCTCCATTGACGTAAAAATCATTGCAGAGATGCAAAAAGTTACTCATAGAGACGCTAAAATGAGCACGTTTGTATGAAAAATGCTCAGTAGCCCATATTTTGTATTGAGTATTGTACCTACATAATAAATCTGTTTCCTAGTAAATTAGCGATAGCTTTGATGAATGGATGTCTGGGACACAAACATGTTGGTCTCTGAACCAGAACGACTGATTTGAATGAAATTAAGCACAGATATACGTGTTAATGAATAAGCGCAAAACCTCTTAGGTGGTGACTGTACTCATGAATATGAACAACTTTTACTATGGGGCCAACTCTGCAACTCAACAAAAAAATCTGCTGTTTCATACAAATTGTCAATACCTACTCGACCAGAATGAATGGAGCTGCTGATTTTTTGTTGAGTTCCAAATCGGGCTCTTGAGCAGTCGCCCGGATAGCGAAAGGTCGTGGGTTTGAGTCCTATCGGAGCTGAGGGCCGATCGCCGTTTTTCTATGCAGCGCGTCTTGATCACGTTTGCTTCTTAACGTTTTATTTATTATTTATTATTTATTCACAACGGGGTAGCACTTAGCCTTCATCACACCTGATGATAAGTGGTGATAAGGCTGAAGGTGGAAGCGCACTACTCCCGGAATCCTCAATAACTGAGGAAATGGCTATCTTATCTCTAACTGCCGGAACACAATAATGCTGAAAACATCATTGTTATGGCGTCAGACTTAGATAAGATGGTGGTAGCTAGCCAGGCGGACTAAGAACAAGTACTACCACCAACCAAACCGAATACAATAAATGTACCCCCACTGGGAATCGAACCCGGGACCTCTGGGTCTAAAATCGGTGGTATGAACCACTAGACCACAGAGGCGGTTTGACTTCGTATTGCCGTAATGACATAACGACGCGCACGTCCCACAATCCTGTCTGGTCCGGTGCCATCCGTGACAGAGGAACCACTTGCAATACGAAATTAGCTGTCAAAATAGACTGTCGTATGAAAACTGTTTTAGTTCCAAAGATTATTACCGGAACAGAAAACGTTGTTGCACTGTCAAAGCCGCGCGTTACCAAAAACGGTTTCGCACGTCAACTGCACAGCAACTGCACGTACACTTGACTAATGCGTCATAGGATTACCGCGATCGGGCCCAGGATGTGAGACGGATCGATTTTTTCGAAGTACTTACTTACTTCATTTTCAATTTTTCAATGAATAATGTTTCCCAGAATATGGGGTCGCTCCTAGAAGCCTGTGAACGCCCCAGGAGGCTTCTGCGCTTCTGGAAGGAGCTAGGATGGCTCGACTAGCCATGTTCACGCATAACGGACCAAATATGAGTCTAAATGCGGAAAAGTGTCAATACCAAATACCAAATACCAATTCCCAGAATATAACTACTTAGAACTTATTTGAAGTTCTGTAACAGTATTATTTTATTCAAAAGACTAAATTGAGCCCCAATTTTCTAAGCCACAGAAAAAACTTTTTATGAAATTAAGTAGATTATAATACAATTTCCTTGAAATCTAAATTCAGCACAACGAACATTAATAAACAAAGTCTTTTAAGAAGTTCCACGTGTTTTCAGCCTTATAATAATTTACTTTTTGTACATATTTATAAGCCAACTTCACGGATCTGTTCTTGATTTCATAAAATAGGTACCTATCTTTTTAGGATTCCGTACCCAAAGGGTAAAAACGGGACCCTGTTACTAAGACATCGCTGTCCGTCTGTCTGTCTGTTTGTCACCAGGCTGTATGTCATGAACCGTTACATGAACCGTTATAGCTAGACAGTTGAAATTTTCACAGATGATAGTTTTTTAGTTAGCGTTATATCAACAAATACCTACTAAAAACAGAATAATATAAATATTTAATGGGTGCTCCTATACAACAAACGTGATTATTTGCCGTTTTTTTCTCGATATTATTAACGGCAACTGGTTGCCGCTTGAAATATTCACAGAATATTTAGTTGTAATATTTCACTTTTTTCTCACTTCAAGAATAAATAATTAATCTATACAAATAAATAAAATTGAAGTGTCTGTTTGTAACATTAAAATAACCGATAACTACATGCGATTATATATACGATACATATACCAAAATAACATGTTTTAAAATTTTTGTCTGTCTGTCTGTCTGTCTGTCTGTCTGTCTGTCTGTCTGTCTGTCTGTTTGTTCCGGCTAATCTCTGAAACGGCTGGACCGATTTTGATGGGACTTTCACTGGCAGGTAGCTGATGTAATAAGGAATAACTTAGGCTACTTTTTATCCCGAAAAAATATCACATTCCCTCGGGATAACGTCGTGTAGTCCACGCGAGTGAAACCGCGGGCGCCCGCTAGTTTAAAATAAAATAATTTAAGGGGGCTCCCATACAACAAACTTGATTTATTTTGGTGGTACGAAACCCTTCGTGTGCGAGTCCGACTTGAACTTTGACGGTTTTTTTAGCTTTGTTGGGAGTTCATGTTGTGCGGGGTAGTGCCGAGTGATAATCCTTGCTGTTTTGATAACACTTGATAGCTGATATAATGATGATAATGTTCGGCACCACTTTGCACTGCTTTGCACTGGTTCACCCCGAATCACAAGAGTTAATTCCCGAAACGCGAGGTCCCACTACGTAGCTCGAAAGGACCAAAAAATGTGCGGGGTAGTGCCGAGTGATAGTTAAATGATAAGATTGAGTCCTTTGATAAATGATTATATTATTGTTAAAATACAATAGTTCGATTACGACTAAATAATGTTAAAATAAATGATATGCGCGTCGCGAATGATATCTGATTCCGGACTGCGGCATTCACGCCGTTTAGTGTAAAAGTGCTTACTAAGATGTTCGAGTGCATTGCCCCGAACATGTCCTTATGTAATGTGTGTAAAACCTTTTCTGATACTTTTTATCCAAAATCTACGGGAGTTTTTAGAATGGTTAACAACGCCAGTAAAAACGATGGAAAATAAAGAAAACCAACCTTTTTTGTACCTATTATTAACACAGCGCAGGACCGATCGTTGTGGAGATCCTTGGGGGAGGCCTATGCCCAGCAGTGGGCGTCGTTCGGCTGACATGATGATGATGAAGATGATCATGATTATTCATCGAAGATTCCACAGCAAAAAATGTTTTGAAATATAATAATATTATTTTTTTCCTATCTTCAAAAATGACTGAGATATTGAACGTTAAAGTACGGCCTCCGTGAAAAATTCGGGTGAGCCAATGGAATTAACGTGTGACGTCACATCGCGATTGAGAGTTGGCGCTTCCGAATTTCTCCTTTGGCTATAAGAGTTGCGCTCTCACGGTTTCGCAATAAATTTATTTATTTTTGTTATAGTCGATCAATGATCAATTTTGTATTGAGCCCATGTGAAAAAACACCTTCAAATACATAAGTTGTATTTTCGTGATTAATAAATTAAATCAACTTTCTTAATAGCGGGCGGCGGTATTCTGTCAATATAAATAGCAACCGTCAAACTTCGAACAACAATAACACGAAGCTGTCAAATGGACAGTAGGTGACAGTTTTAGAGTGCGGCTGCGCGCGGTCGAAATCGAATACTAATCATTTACCATAACCTTAGAACGATACTTACGACGACTGTAACTAGCGCCAAAAACGCACCAGTTGCGCGAAGATTGCGCACGGACGGACTCTATGTAGGTACAGTTGGACGGAAATCACCCGCAGCAGCCGCAATCGGAGATGTCAGTGCGACATGACGTCATCGCAATAGCGCGCAAGGAAAGCAAATTTACAAAAGCTGGTGAAACTTTACAACGCTGTAACTTTGGAAATCCTGGACAGATTTCGATGAAACAAAAACTGTTATTACTTGCACGAGTACGCGCATTAAATGCAGCAAATGCATAATTTTATAGTCATATTTTGATGTGTTGGTGTGACTCATTATTAATCGTTTAGGACACGAATAAAAAAAGGGTCAAGTAGCCTATTACACACATTTAGATTCACACTTAACCTAACTGTAAAAAGAAAATCGGCTTGAAGTTCTGTAGAGCACGCAATAAAGCTATAAATTAGAAGAACGTAACTGCTGGTCAGACGAAGCCATTAAATCCGGTGAACAATCCTTGGAAATTATGGCTGAATGTTATCTAGACTTAAGTGAGATCACAATAAAGTAGCCGGGAGCGCGGTGTTGGTGCAAAACGTAAGAAATTGGCTGTAAAGTTTAATTTTATTCTGAACTAGCTACTCAGCGCTATAAAATAAAATATAGCCCATATACTCTGGAATAACGTTGCTTTTAATGGTGAAAGAATTTTTAAAATCGGTCTAGTTTTAGATTTATGAGCTTATCCTTTACAAACAAACAAAAACACAAATCTTTCGTCTTATAGAAGACAATACAATTTTATCTTTAACGTTATTTTTTCAAAATAAAAGTTGGTTATGTTATGTTATGATTTATGTTTTAACATTATGCGCCATTTTTCTATGACGGTTTAAATTATGGCGTATTTTTCACTGACCCCCGATGAGTATTATTATTACTTATCTATACTTATATCTAGCCCTTAGTTATTTTAGTCATTATTTTGTTTTGAAATGTCTCTTATGTACATGTCCTAGGCGTGTAAAACCCTTATAGTACATGGAAATCGTACTTAATAAGTGGTGTTGCCTTGCATTAAATGAGGTAGTTCTGATTTTTTCATATGTTAGTAGTGATGAGATGGTAATGACAAATCCAAGTTTTCCACCTCGAAAGCCCTCCGGATCATTGTTAAATATTTAAAAATCCATAAATTTTCAGATTTTTTTCAGTTTTTGTAAATTTTTACCACCAGGGATCTGAGTCACGGCAAATGTTACTATGCACTCTTTAAAGTAGACTAAATTTTCAATAAAAAAAGAGTAATTGGGTTTTTGTAAGCCAAATAGTTTTTAAGATAAGTACGGCTATTTTAAAATTTGCAAAATCACAAAAAAGGAAGTATTACAGTTTTTTTTATTTTTCGTCAACTTTGACCCCCTAGTAGTGGGTTTATGGCAAAAGTGTTTTATTACTTACTAGCCTTCCGCCCGCGGCTTCGCCCGCGTGTACTACACGACGTTATCCCGCAGGAAGATGATATTTTTCAGAAATAAAAAGTAGCCTATGTCCTTTCTCAGGCTCTAGACTATCTCTGTACGAAAATTCATTCAAATCGGTTCAGTAGTTTAGGTGTGATTGTGTAACACACAGACAGACAGAGACGCATTTATAATATAAGTAAGGATTAAAGTCCATTAAATTTCTAACAAAATGAGATTAATTATGTCGATTTACACCTGATAGTTCCTAAGACACAGCTGTTCAAAGTTATAGAAGTAGGTAAGTAAATAATTATGTAATATAAGGCTTTGCAAAAGGTAGTAAGGCCTAAAGGAAGAAGGATCTGGGAGACGTTCCCGTTCTACCCTGTTAATGACACGCAAACCTTAATCACCTTGAAAGCATACCAAAGATGTAATGTTGTACCAGCAGATGTGGTTGCAGGAAAGCAGAACTCAAAAGTTCGGCTGTTTGCAGCTACTGCATTGGCCAATCATGCGAGAACATACCAGACCTGATGTGTGATGACATTGATGAACCATTGATTGATAACCCACCATCAAAGGACGATTTTGACCCTCCTGAGCAGTTCGATGAAGAAATATACCTCAGCAAGCTGCCCCCAAAAAGTGTGCTGTGGATTCAGAGGACGTGCCTGGTCCATCAAAATTATACATACAATGTACATAAATGATCCCACCACCTCCCAGATCCTCCTTCCTTTATGACGTACTTCATTTTGCAAACCCTTCTATTACATAATTGTTTACTTACCTCAATAACTTTGAACAGCTGTGTCAGGAACTATCAAGTGTAAGTTGATATTACAAATTGGTCTCATTTTGTTGGAAATTTAATGGACTTTTATAACTAATAATTTAACTTTTGCCATAAACCCACTACTATGGGTCAAAATGTCGAAAACTAAAAAAACTGTAATACTTCCTTTTTTGAATTTTTGCAAACTTTTAAATTGCCCCATCTTAAAAACTATTTGACTTACAAGAACCAAATTATTATCTTTTTATTGCAAATTTAGTCTACTTTAAAGCGTGCATAGTAACTTTTGCCGTAACACAGGTCCTTGGTGGTAAAAATTGATAAAAACTGAAAAAAATCTAAAAATTTATTGGATTTTTAAATATTTAACAATGATCCGGAGGGCTTTCGAGGTGGAAAACTTGGATTTGTCATAACTATCTCATCACTACTAACATACAAAAAAATCAGAACTACCTCATTTAACGCAAGGCAAAATGTACGATTTCCATGGACTATTATGACAACTGTTACTAATTTACTACATAATCAACTAGTGGCTCCTCGCGGCTTTACCTGCGTTGTACCCGTTCTCGTGGGAAGATCGGGATGAAAATAGCTTTCCGCCCGCGGCTTCGCCCGCATGGACTACACGACGTTATCCCGCGGGAATGTGATATTTTTCCGAGATAAAAAGTAGCATAATATATGTTCCTCTCCAGGCTACAAAGTATCTATGTCCCAAATTTCAGCCAAATTCGTTTAGCCGTTTCGGCGTGATTGAGCAACAAACATCTAAACTTTCACATTAATATTATTATTATAGTAGGAAAGTAGGATGTCACTCGGAAAGAATGCAGCTTTCTACTGGTGATAGGTAAAAATGTTGGACAGATCATAAGCATTAATTTAATTTATTCTATGTGAATTAAAAGTTTTTGACTTTGACTCGGTCCAGTAGTTTTTGTGTAGTGTGTGTACACACACAGTACATACAGTTTATTATTTACAATAAAAATAATAAAATCTTTTTTCTTTACAATATAAGTATGGATGTGGAATAATATCTACAAACATTCCTAAGGAACGAAAATAATATAAAATTATTTTCAGGGCCATTGATTTTAAATCGCTCAGCTTTGTAACTTGTACCAAATGGCTGAGCTTAAAGATTTTATTGGCCGACGTTTGAGTCTTAGTGGGGTTACGCAGGTTCAAACACAACCATCAAATTCTAGATTCACCCAAAATATTCGTGCAATTCACAAAATTAAATTGCCTAGAAAGGTAGAAGGAGAATATTTTCCTTTTTGAACTAGTAAATTAGACGTTTTACGGCCTCCGATAAAATTCCGACGAACTCGTAAAGTTATAATTCTTAGCTTTCGTGTCACAGTGCTGTTAATTGGCTGACAAGAGCGAAAATATTTTATTATGTTTAAGCGCGGGCCACATCGCTAGCTAGCGAGCAAGCTACCATGCAACAAGCAACGTTTAATTAACTTCTTTTCTAAATTAGGTTCTCACCGCGAATTTCAAAGATAAGCTACGTCACCTAAGTCACTGATATAGGTTGCGGTCTGAACCGATGCATGAAAAGAGATGAAACGATGCTCGTCCGCCCGCTCGCTCGCCTCTCCTGGTAGCTCACGCGCCTCTCCCTCCAGCTCGCTTCGCTACGCCCGCCAGCTCGGCATGCTCCCTACTTGGCAGTGCAGTGTGTCGCACGCTTCACTCGCTTACTATAAAGTTTATAAGTTGGAGGAGAGCAGGGTGAAATAGTGTCAAGTGAGTACATGCGCCACAGGCACTACCCTACGTCCTCACATGATACAGTAGCAGATACTTTAAGTGAGTACTCTGCTATAGTGGAAGATATAATATTTCCGTTTGTCGTGTCAAATGTTTAAGAAACCTCAGGTCCACCCTTTTCCATTCCTAGAGCCATCGCAAATGACAGACTTAAGGTCACAGCACATTACATCAACTAGGAAAGGGATCGACACTGTATCCCCTTTCGCCTCGCCCTCAACCAGGCGTCAACCTAACGCAAGCACGTAACCAAACCGGATCAGCGTCGGTACGTCGGCTCGGCTACGGCTAGGCGACGCCGCGCTTACGGCTCGCCGCACAGGGGGTTTCTTATAAAAAAATGAGAAAAAAAATGATAAAAAATAATAATAAAAAAACAAATAAAAAAAAGGTGAAGAAAAAATTATAGAAAAAAGATAAAAAAAAATTGTGATGTTCATTTTCATTTTCAGACAACTGTGCGTAGAGCCGTAAGCTCGGGTACGGAGAGACGTGAGCGCGTGGACGACTAGCGGTAAGCGCGGGGATAGCAAGTTGAGCGACCCGCAAAGTGGTTCGTGAGCTGGTCCCGAGGCGAGGCGAACACTTATGATGGGAAATTAGGTATAATTGCTCTAATCTTCACTCATTAGTAAAACATTGAAATTTTAAAGTTTTGAGCACGACAGTCACAGAAAAGGCTATCCATAACGTTGCACCAACTTGTTATTCAACATTAAATGTTAAATTTCGTAGTCTTCCTTTTATTTAAGATACTATGTTACATAGAAGAAATACTTAGGTATAATCGAGCTTTTCGACCGGTACAATAAAATTATTGTTTTTTTTATATTCAGCGGGTTCGATTCCCAGTTCAGACAGGCAATTATTTAAAATTCTTTGAATGCTGTCGTTTTCTTTTTAAAATAAAAGTAAGTCTCCTTTAAGTAAAATTGTATATCTTCAGTATTTAAGGTACTTTCCCTCCATGTGGCATAGTTTTGGGACGCCCTGTATATTGTCGCCCCTGAAAGGGCAAATTCAACAGCGATTACGTGTCAAGATGCGAAGCGCCAATATCTAGCCGATACGGTATATGTCAAAACGCGTATAACTCGTGCGTAGTTCTGGACAGGATTTTAACCCTTTATGTTTGCACGGTAAGGTAGACCATAGGGTATTCATGTCTATGCCTTATACTACAATCAGTTCATAAATTGAACCGTAATTCTATATTTTACTACTTAAATCCTTTTTAAGCGTGAAAAAGTAAACAAATGTCTCTCGCATTTATTAAATAAATACCTAGGTACTAATACTTATAAACGGATTTAAAATTAAGTTAGAGATAAAATATTATATTCAAATCGAAAATTAACTAAGGCTGAAAAAATTTTATAAAATTCATATTAGCTACGATGAAAAAATAATTTGGGAAAAGTATTTTATATTAAGTAATAAGGTTTTTCAATGACAGCGTTGCTAAATTAGATTAAAGTAGGTAGGTCCTACAATTTTAATATACTTCATAGCGAAAAAGTACTTCAAGTTTTATAAGTTTACCATGAGTCGTTCTTATGGCTCTCGTAATAAAGTTGGGTTTTGTACAACCGATATAAGGATAAAGGTTATTTTTTTAAATAATTGACATTATCAACGTAATGTTCGAAAAAAATTTCGTCAAATCAATTTAAATCAACGTTATCTAATTAAAATAATAATCATAAATAATAATAATAATAAATAACTTCTTACATTTACACCAATTATCTAAGCCCATTTTAATTTCATTAAGAAACTATAAAATAAATAAATAAACATCTTTATTTTCTTCACAAACAAAGGTATTAAAGTAAAGTAACTACAATGAAGCTAATTTTCTAATTACACAAATAAAAGTACTTATAAATTACTTACAGTTAATTTAGGTAAGACTTAAACACATTTTATTTGTGAAGACTGGCGCTTGAAATAGGTTGTATAAAACTCCCCGTCATACAAGACACCAGGGTGCCTACCATCAACTCTTATTGCGGTTTTGTTTAGGAACCTAAACTGATCTGCTTCGCTTATTCGTACCACGACAGCTTAATATCAATGACAGCGATTCAGTGATCATTCAATGACATTTCACAGCCGCTGAGCTGTCACCAACTCTTATTTGACGTATAACTTGGCCAAGCTAACATGTCACCTGCAGGTTATACCCTTCCCTTTCACTCTCCTGGCATGACAGAATCGAGTGAAAGAGACGGGTAGAAGAAATAAGGACACAAATCGTTCGGTCATTTACATTTAGCAATTCATTTGCGATCCAGTTTTTAGAAGGTCATGGTACGAAAGAAAGCAATTCATTTTAGGAACCTATTCTGCATCGCGCTATTTTTGAATCGCTGTCTTAAAGTTGATGGTATGCACCCAGGCCTCCACCTCTAGAACATAGGTAGGTAATTATACAATGTACTTAGCTTAAAACTATCAATATATTTTGTCCAGATACTCGTATTTGTCTATAGATATTTATTATAGTTGTAGTTGTATGTATTAGTAGGTATGATAAAAATAAAATAAGAAAAAGAGAAATTACTTATGGAAATAAAATAAAAATTTAAATTCCCTAATAGACGTGCATGTGTAGAAATATCTAGTTTGTATTTTGTATAAGTAGGTCTATATATAGGTATGTTAAGGAAGAAATGTAAAGTAAAAACTGCATGTACATAATTGTAATGAAATATGTTTTTTTTTTATTCTATGTTACTACTGTCAAAAGTCGGTCAGTATCATGTTGTGATAATTGGAATAAATAATTATTTAACGGTCTTTTTATTTGATAACTGTTGTAAAGCTTAAGATTCATTTTATTTTGTAGGATATTATATACTTTGGGTCCTAGAAAGTAAAATGATCGTTGTGCGAAACTGGTTTTGCAAGATGGTACGATATAACGTTGTAGTCTTTTAGCACTAAGGGTTGTAGGAGTAGGAGAGCGATGGAATCTACGCGTGATTTGGTATAGGAATAGTTTTCGTACGCTTAGTGTTTTTGTTTTCTCATATAATAGACTATATCATGGAAAACTTGATAACGGATAAATATATACTTAAATACTTTTTGTTTGTAAATACATACTTAATACATAGTAAACACCCAGACCATGACAAATAGACATGTTCATGCACACAAATATTTGTCTTGTTCGGGAATCAAACCCAAGACCACTGGCGCAGAAGGTGGGTAGCCTACCCCTGCGCCAAATCGGTCGGCAAAGCGTTTACTGTTGTGTTTCGTTTGATGGTAGTGAAATTGTATTACTTATATAATTAAGTTCCTTTCCAATTCTGCGGTATTATAACAAAAAACTTTTAGGTTCTTTTCATGAAATGACATACACACTTAAATACATATTGGTACTCACGCCTGTTTCCCACGGGCGTAGGCAGAGACTTGGACTATGGATTGCCACCTGCTATGATTCTTGCACACTTCTTTCGCTTCATTCACATCCATCAGTCTTTTCAATAAATGAATTTCAATAAATAAATGAAAACGTTTGATTACTTACTTATTAGTTATATTAATTTTTAGTTTTTTGCATTTGCAATGCAATTTTTATTACTGAAAAATGGAAAATGAAGTATTTAGAAAAAATCGACCCGTCTCACAGTCCCATCGGAGCTGATTGTGAGACGGGTCGATTTTTTCTAAATACTTCATTTTCCATTTTTCAGTACTTAATTATTGTTCTGTTACTGAAAAATATTCCTACTGCAGCCAGCGGTTTTTTCCGCATAGTACCCGTTCCCGTGGGAATAGCGGGATAAAATATAGCCTATGTCACTCGGGAAGAATGTAGCTTTCTAATGGTGAAAGAATTTTCTAAATAATTTCAGTAGTTTCGGAGCCTACTCGATGCAAACAAACAAACAAACATACAAACAAACGATCAAATCATTCCTCTTTATAATATTAGTATAGATAAGTATAGATACATTAAACTAAGGACATTTTGTCTGAACTAGGAAAACCCTGTGTTCCAGGTTCCTTAACTTTACAGAATCGCAACCCTTTCGCTTTGCTCTAAGCCTGCGTTTAAATTCAGCCCAAAACTAGAATTCTCTAAGGGAGATATTGACCGCTTAGAAAACCATCACAATCCCTCGCTATATCCTGTTTGGTCCCGTGAGGTTTCATTCAACCCCTGAGACCTTTTTGAAGGTCAAATGGGACCAACAGCAACCGCACGTCTAAATAAGAGGTACTTAACTGAATAAAATATGAAAGCAAATCTTTCACCAATGCACGTACTTTATGAGTACCTACAAATATAAAAATATATATTGAAAATTACGTAAAACTAGCTTTCCGCCCGCGGCTTCGCCCGCTACTTCGCCCGTGTGGACTTCGCGACGTTATCCTGCGGGAATGTAATATTTTTCCGGGATAAAAAGTAGCCTATGTTTGTTTCCAGGCTACAAAGTATCTGTATCCCAAATTTTAGCCAAATCCGTTCGGCCGTTTTGGCGTCATTGAGTAACAAACATTCAAACATCTAAACTTTCACATTTATAATATTGTAGGATAGTAGGATGATTTATAACTGGGTTGTCTATTTTCACAACTATTTTAGTGTACGTATTCCGATTATTTTTAAAGAAAAGAGTTAGGAAAGGATAGTTATTTAACTGCTCATCAATCTAAGCTCGCTGCCGTAGTTTAGTGTGCATTTAAGTATTTCAGATGTGCACGTAATTTTGTAGTTTAATTCAATGTTTCCCGTTAATATTGAAGTGAAATATAAACTATTGTTAAGTTTAAATTATAATCTTTCTTACGTTATTCCTAAACATACATGCCTTCCAACAATCATCTATTTTACTTACTCTCTACCTCCTGTAGAGGAATGCGATTTCTCAGTTATCCATAGTCCACTTTCATGTGCCAGCCCCTAAAAAACCACTTGATTTGACGATCAGTATCAATTTTGATGGCCCCGACAATAGTTGTATAATGCAGCTATCTATCTTTTCGTTCACCCTTCATTTCAAGTCTATCTATCTCTATAGATGTTCCCATTCCTGGCATTACATATTCAGAGGGAAGGTTGGAATCGATCAAGTGTCACTGCCTTGTCGTCTCCACTTTATTATCATAAATTTTCCGTATTTCCTTCAGAAATTGTGAAGTGGCTCGTTATTAAGTTTGCGCTGGAGACCATTGGAGTTTTTTTATTGTGAAGACTTTGCATTTCCCGATAAAGGATGCCCGATAAGACTGTCGATGGGAAAATTTTGGATTTTAAATGGATTTACAGTTACGAGCAAGAAATCGGGTCGTCACGTAAATTTTAAGACTCTTTGAATTTTATGGCTATGTCAAGTGAGCTGATGGTAGTATGATCGGCCTGTGATTGTAGAGATTAAGCGAGTTTCGTCAAGGTTCAAAATAGGAAGGGTGATCTAAATTTCTCCAGAATGCATCTGAAGGCACGAAGCCGTTGGTTCCGACTGCGTTTGTATCTGTTCATAGTCACGAATTCACTTTGGGCCCGCGAGGTGAATATTTGGCTCGTCTTATTATCCATCCATAATGACAGGCCTATGCCCTAGCAGTGGGGGGAGGGACATATAAGATTGGCTAAAAATCATATAATTTCCTTCAAAAATTGTGGAGTGGCCCGTTATTAAGTTTGTGCTGAAGACCATTGGAGTTTTTTATTGTGAAGCCTTTGCATTTCCCGATAAAGGATGCCCGATAAGACTGTCGAAGGGAAATGTTGGATTTACAGATACGATCAAGAAATGTGTCGTCACGTTAATTTTTAGAGCCTTTGGATTTTATGGCTATGTCAAGTGAGCTGATGGAAGTATGATCCGCCTGAGATCGTGGAGATTAAGCGAGTTTCGTCAAGGTCAAAATAGGAAGAAGCCGATGGTTCCGACTGCTTCTGTATTAGTTCATAGTCACCAATTCACTTTGGGTTCGCGTGGTAACTATTGGCCCGTCTTATTATCCATCCATAAGGCAGACCTATGCCCTAGCAGTGGGGACATATAAGAATGGCTAAAAATCATATAACTTCCTTCAAAAATTGTGGAGTGGCCCCCCAACAAGCAAAGTAATCCTATAAGGATTGATTATAAGTCTGCCTCTACTAATAACGTTCTTGTAAAGGATTTGTTGTAGACTTTTTTACTTATAATAACATTTGACAAGTCGTAATATACTCAAGGGCAACAGTTTTTATATATCTATCTTATAGCTTGCTACAAGACTAAAGTTTAAAGCATTTATAGTAATAGCATTTCACAAGCATATATATTCTTAAGAGCTTTTGCTTTTATATCTCAGTCTTGTAGTTAGCTGCAAGAGTATGTTATAGGACACTTTAAAGAATAAGTCTCGTATAATTGTTTTTGCTAAGACTATATAGTCCTGAACAATATTTTGATCTAATAGTAGCATTTTGTAAGTAGAACAAGATTTATAACACACTTCTCTGAGATTACTATAAGTTTGAACTGCTATAGTTTTATTTGAGACTTTTTTAAATCTTATTAGACTCAATAAGAACGTTATGAGATCAAAAAAGCTTACGAGCCACTAGGTCAAGCACTTAACTAGTAAACATCTGCCATTTTGTTGATTTCTCCATTCTCTTGAGGAAATAAGTTTAAATATAAATTTAAATTATTGGAAACGATTCAAAAGGAGCGGTGGTTACAAAAGAATAGTGACAAAAACGTACCTATGATTAGTTAGTGAATAGGTGGTCATTTGGAGAATAAATCCGACATGATCGGAAAGCAAACAAAAGCTTTTCAAGTGCGAATTCAGGTGAACTGACAGAGGGTTCTGCATATTATTCTATTAGCAATATTTTTTTTTCTTCATCTCACCACTCAGAAGGTGAAGAAGTTCAACATTGGAAAGAAGAACACCATTTCAAATGAATGAATGAATTCTAATAAATGAGTCCTAAAAAAGTGAATAAAAACATTAGTGTAAATAGATTTCAGGGAACCCTAATTTGTTTCAAAATGGAGAAGAGTTATCTGGACTAAAACTACTACAAGCACTAATTTACCTATAATGGTTCTACAAAGTACTTAATGCAGAGCAATTTTAAAACATGGCGAATATACATAAGAATTTGATTAAATAAAATTTTTACAACATTGTACTATGTGCTTATTTTCGAGGGGCATTGGTGAAACTAACCAAATTACTGTACATATTTACAGTAAAAATGAGTTCCCCATCCTCCCATTCACTCACATACTTAATTACAAATACTTACTACAATGTATTATTATTTCTATAATAAAAGCAAGTGTATTTACGTATACAATTTAACTTTAATCAGAAAATAACTAGGAACAATATTAACTTATAAAATTAACTTCTAAACACATTCGCTAATTACATTATAAACAATATTGAATTAGTAAGATACTTGTGTAATATAATAATAAGAGCGTTTGTGCTTGTAATTGTTTCGTCTTAGTTTATTATAGAAGCAATTGCTTTTCGCAAACGCTTCCTCAAGTATGTTATAGGGCTTAGCGACATTCTTTAAGCTGGTTATAAGATAATTACAGAAATAATAGCTCCTATAACTGCGCCCAAATCCAGGTTTGTAGCATACTAAAAGTTTCTTATAAGAGAGGTTAGAAGTAGTCTTGAAGATAGCTATAAGAACTGATTTTGCTAGTCGTTATTAAGTTTACGCTGGAGACCATTGGAGTTTTTTATTGTGAAGCCTTTGCATTTCCCGATAAAGGATGCTCGATAAGACTATCGAAGGGAAATGTTGGATTTTAAATGGATTTACAGTTACGAGCAAGAAATCGGGTCGTCACGTAAATTTTAAGACTCTTTGAATTTTATGGCTATGTCAAGTGAGCTGATGGAAGTATGATCCGCCTGAGATCGTGGAGATTAAGCGAGTTTCGTCAAGGTCAAAAAGAGGAAGAACCCGTTGGTTCCGACTGCTTTTGTATTAGCTCATAGTCACCAATTTACTTTGGGCCCGTGTGGTGACTATTGGCCCGTCCTATTATCCATCCATAAGGCGGACCTATGCCCTAGCAGTGTGGACATATAAGAATGGCTAAAGATCATGTAATTTCCCTCAGAAAATTGTGGAGTGGCCCGTTATTAAGTTTGCGCTGGAGACCATTGGAGTTTTTTATTGCGAGGCCTTTGCATTTCCCGATAAAGGATGCTTGATAAGAGTATTGAAGGGAAATGTTCGATTTGAAATGGATTTACAGTTACGAGCAAGAAATCGGGTCGTCACGGTCGTCACGTAAATTTTTAGACCCTTTGGATTTTATGGCTATGTAAAGTACGAGTGCTCGATGGTACATTGTTCCATCTGCGATTGTGGAGGTTAAGTTTGGCATTTTAACATTAAAGTTCTGTTATTATTTGCCAAACTTTTATATTAATGAGACGGTAAAGTCAATATCTGTAACCCTAGCACGGAAAACTGTATTTATGCTATTCGAATAGTAAACTATCAGCATCTTCATCAGCCATTAAATGTCTTCCTTAAAGGCCTAAGAATAGGCCATGAGCCATGACCCCCCACGCGAGCCCAGTGCGGATTGGTGTGTATTAACGACTGCAAGTGCAGCCAGGACTAACGGCTTAACGTGCCTTCTGAATAACGGAAGAGCTCGAGATGAAAAGTCTTTGGTCACCCATCCCGTGACTGACCACTGCGGAATTTGCTTAACTTCAACGATTGCAAGCCGAGCGCGGTAACCACTGCACCACGGGCTCCTCTAGTAAACTATACCATCCTTCAAAAGCTCTCAAAGTTCTTATGTCAAAAAATTTTAGTTACACCAAAAGAGGTGATGCTTTGGTTTTCATACAAAATTGTACGACCATTATGGCGGAAATACACGGTTCACTTTTGCCTTTCAATTTGAATGAAGCAACCAAATTAAACAATGTATACGAAAAGTGAATCATTCAATGTCAATGTGCGCCTGTATTTCTGCGCCTTTCAACCAAAGTCAATCAATCTGGATGAACCGTGTAATATTAGCACTACGATATTACGATTATTACGATAACAATTGTTTTTCGTGCTAGGGGTACTATCACAGAATAAATAATAGTACAGTACTATTCCGCAAGCTAGAAAAACTAACGTTATATGAAAACCAGAGCAGTGCCTCTTTGGGTCGTATAAGGATATGAAGTTCCATAAATATTTGACAGCATGACTTTGACAGCTTTTGAAGGACGGTATTGTTTACTATTACGATCACCAAAACGACACTTGTCGTGATATATCTAAGGGAATAACGAGAAGACCCTATTTCTTGGCTCATGATAAAGGATTCATTCAGTTTTTTTAACTTAGAGTTTCAAGGAAAGTAATCGACGGGAACGACAGGAAATTGAGTCTGTCGCGGGTGACTGTTCTAGCAGTGACCTAATTTACACAGTATTATTTTCTGCATTTTAATACAGATTCTTTTGAATTTTTCTTAAGTAGTTGTTCTTGTGACATGACCTTAAATTTGTTTGTTGACTCGCAAGTCAATGAATTCTTTCGGCCGGTCTAAAGCCAAGCTATATTCAGATTGGGACCGATTTGAGATAATTTATTATTTACCCACAGTCTCTCATCTTGTCTTAAAATTAGTAGCCATTTGTTCTAGATAAACTTTATTAACGTTTCGATTCTACGAATTTCCAGATGCTTTCAAACTAACTAAAATAAAACCGGTACATAAGAAAGGTGATACTATTGACATGAAAAACTATAGACCAATAGCTCTTGTGCCGGTTTTATCAAAAATCTTCGAAAAAATTATATATTTGCTAGTTTATTTATTTTTTGAAAAATTTAATGTATTTACGCCGCATCAGTACGGGTTTCGTCGGAATAAATGCACTAATTTATCAATTTTTGATTTGCTAAAATTGGTAACGGATTCTATGGATAAAAGAGAGAACATCTGCGCCCTATTCATGGACATGTCAAAAGCTTTTGACTACGTTGACCATAGTATACTCTTACAAAAGCTCTACCATCATGGAATACGTGGCGTAGCGTTAAAATTGTTTGAATCGTACCTCAGTAACAGAAAGCAGCAAACCGCCATTAAAAGTATTTGTAATGATAAAAAAATTGAAATTGAGCACTTATCAAAATGTAGAGACATTAAGTACGGAGTTCCTCAGGGGACAATATTAGGACCTCTACTTTTTTTAATTTATATAAATGACATGCCTACAACCATTGAATATCCCATGACTTTATTTGCTGATGACTGTACTATATTATTGAAATGTAAAAATAGCTTGACATATGAAAATGAAATTACTTTGACATTAAACCGTATAATAAGATGGCTCGAAATGAATAATTTAAATATAAATATTGACAAAACCAAAATTATGCATTTTCGTCAATATACACAAGCACCTAATCTGACCATACGTCATGGTGATGATGCCATAGAATCTGTCAATGCAACAAAGTTTTTAGGTTTATATGTGGACTATCAAACTAACTGGCAAACTCATGCAAATGATTTATGTATACGTTTGAGTAAATTTGTCTACGCACTTCGATCCCTGTCTAGAATAGCTAATTTAGAGACAGTACTAACTGCTTGTAACGGTTATGTTGCGTCCATTCTACGTTATGGAATTATATTCTGGGGAAATTGTTCAAACAAAGAAATAATTTTTAAAACTCAAAAAAAGTGCATCAGGGCCATAAAAGGTTTGAAAAGAGAGGATAGCTGCAAACAACAGTTCATTGATCTGAAAATTTTAACAGTGCCTTCTCTTTATATACGAAACTGCAATGTTTGTCAGGAGGAATCCGCATCTCTTTCCCACAATATCATCTGGTCAAACAAAAAAAAGCAAACGCCATGGAAATAAGTTAAGTGCGCCGACTACTAAAACAGCACTGAAAGGAAATAGCTTTTACTGCATGGCACCTAAAATCTTTAATAAATTGCCAAAAACAATAAAAGAGGCTAATTTGACTTCATTTCGCAAGCAGCTACTATCATTGTTATTAGGTAAAGCCTATTATACCTTGACAGAGTATTTAAATGACAAATTATAAATAAATATTATATTAATCGACATTATGCATGCTTTTGACCATCTTATAATTTTTAATCTTGTTGACTATTAGTATTTCTTGTTGTTAGTATTACGTGACTTTTTTTTTTTTATTGCTAATTTAAACAGATTAATATGTATGCATCTGACGTGAATTGATATTATTTTATTTAACTTCTTTTGTCATCAATGTAAGGATCTATTGTCAATTATATTATTAGAATAATCCAATTAAATCTAATATATTTGTACGCCTAATAATGGCCAAACATAGTGAATACTGAACTTTTACACACCATCTGTACCTATATATAACCTATGTTTACAAATAAATGAATTTGTATTTGTATTTGTATTTGTACGATTCACCGAATCTACAAATGACTGTTTTTATTGTATGAAGATATTGATAACTTAGGTTTACTTAATTAAATTGTAAAACTTATAATATGTTTTACCTATTGTTGGTAAAATTTAATAAAACTGCGATTCTCTTAGATAACTCTATGCAAATTAAATTCCATAATTACAAAACCATGTAGGTAGTTGGTTGGTGGTAGGACTTGTTCTTAGTTCCATCTTATCTAAGTCTGATGCCATAACAATGATGTTTTAGGCATTATTGTGTTCCGGCAGTGAGAGATAAGATAGCCAGTTCCACAGTTATGGATGATACCGGGAGTACTGCGCTTCCACCTTCAGCCTTATCACCACTTATCATCAGGTGTGATGATGGCTTAGTGCTACACCGTCACAGTAAATATATGACACCGTTGTGGATAAAAGAAATAAGAGGTATAAGTACTGCTCAAAACAATTAAAACTCACCTCATTTCTTTGCATTTATTTCAAAATACTTTTACGTAGGTACTTATTAAATTTTCTTCAATAGATATTTCTATACTTACCTACTAGTGCTTAAGAAATAAGACTGTAGGTAGAGTCTGTTTATTTTTTTAACGTTATAATAACCTTAAAGAGAATTTGTTAACATAAGTTTAGAAAATCATGGGGTGGATGGACCCCATCACAGAACACGGAAAGATTTTTTTGTGGACCCCATTTTGTTTTCAGCAGTATATTTTCAACAATATTTTTCTCGCAGTGACGTTCGATTTTCAAAACATCGTTTAAGGTTTTAACTCGAGAAAATTTTAGTGTTTGTTACTTATTTCTCGTTGATTTTTGGATAATATATGTACTATATAGTCAATTATTGTAGAGTCGGTTATCTAAACAATTTTATATTTTAAGAATTGGTCAATTATAGACTCAAAAGTTATTTCGTGAACTAGTAATTCCTAGACTATAGGGGTTTTTCATTCTTCTTTCGTAAAGAATCTAAGTGATTTTCACTTCTAAAAATAGACCTACTATGTGCTCCGTTAAGAGTGAAACATTAATGTCGTTCGCGTAGGCGATGGATATAGTCGTTCACACGGACAATGACTAATGGAGGACAGTCTTTAAGAGGACACTAAGATTGTAGTGGACACTAGATAAATAAGTGTATGTGACACTAGGACAGAAATAGACGGATGTGGCGAAATTGGTAATGCTTTTTATACTAATATCCTACTTATAAATGCGATAGTTTATGAGGATGTTTGTTACTCTTTCACGCAAAAACTACTGAACGGATCTGGATGAAATTTGCAACAGAGATAGATTTTAGGCGGAAATAACACATACGATACTTTTTATCCCGATTTTCCCACGGGAACGGGAACTACGCTGGTGAAACCGCGGGCGGCCTCTAGTATAATTATAAAGACGACCGATTTGGCGCAGGGGTAATCTACCTGCCTTCTGCGCCAGAGGTATCGGGTTCGATTCCTGAACAAGACAAATATTTGTGTGCATGAACATGTCTATTTGTCTTGGTCTGGGTGTTTTGTATGTATATTAAGTATGTATTTACAAACAAAAAGTATTTAAGTATATATTTATCCGTTATCAAGTTCACGTAGACACAGTTTCTTAAGAAATTAACTACGGGCTTAGATAATTGGTGTGATTGTAAGAAAATATTTATTTATTTATTTATTATTTTATTTATTTAAAGAGGAAACGATTTGTTATGGATAAAATAAAAAACTGCTGAATTCATATTAAAAATTCTATCACCATTAGAAAGCTACATTCTTCCTTAGTGACATAGGCTATATTTTATCCCGATATTCCCGGGAGGGGGTACCACGCCTGTAAAACCGCGAGCAGTATCTCTTGTTACATAAAAACCAGGGCATTGTATGTGTGAGTAAGGGGGCCCTGGTTTTTATGTAACAAGAGATACTGCTCGCGGTTTTACAGGCGTGGTACCCCCTCCCGGGAATATCGGGATAAAATATAGCCTATGTCACTAAGGAAGAATGTAGCTTTCTAATGGTGATAGAATTTTTAATATCGGTACCGCCCAGCCCTGACGCGAATCCTATTAGGCTTGGTGGGAGGGCTGGGCGCGGCGACGGACAGGCCCTGTGTCTGACTGAGTCCAACATGCCGTGTGGTATACGTAAATATTGTATTTGATCTCACTATAAAAACCAGGGCATTATGTGAATGTGCGCTGCAAATGAGGGATTATTCAAATCATCATCAGCCATTTAATATTGCCACTTCTGTGGTACTCTTCCTAATAGATAGATAACGGCCATTTCCCTCCATCCATCTATGACCCGCGAAGCAAGTCCAATGTGGATTGGTTAACTACTACAAATTAAGCCGGGATAAAATAAAACCGCTAAAAAGTGTTTAATAAAATTGTAAGGGCTAACCTTGTTCGGCCTACAATCATAGTAAATGTTACAATGGTCGGTCACAGCATGCGTGACCAAAACTATACTAATGCAATTCCTCCGAACTTCTGAAGGCACGTTGAGCAGAAAAACACATAGTAGCGATATTTGTGAAAAATAAAAAATCAAGTATTGTACGCCCGAATTCTCGAACGCAAATCATCTTTGGGAGCGTCTCAAACATCATGGCATCTCTTCCATACGTTTGACATTTAAAGTGACAGGGCTATGTTTGAGACGCTCCCAAAGATAAGTAGCGTTCGAGTATTCGGGCATAAAGCCCTTTCGCTAAAGGTCGTGGGTTCGAGTCCCGTCGGAGCTGGTTGTGAGACGGGTAGATTTTTTCTAAATACTTGATTTTTCATTTTTCAGTCACAAAAATTGCATTGTGAATGCAAAAAAGTAAATATTTAAATAACTAGCGATATTTGTGTTTTCAAACATTTTTGTATTACTTTTTTCTGACGTTTCAGCACCTTTCAAGCGGCCGTGGTCATTGAAACTATGTGAAAAAATCATAAATATTATAACAGTTCACACAAAAATCTAATACGTGCTTAGGTTAGGTTCTGTGCCACTAAACTGCTCATATTTTAACCAGCAACTATTTTATTTTCTTCGTTACAAATATAAAAAAAATACACCCGGATTTTCAACTTTTCCAATGAAAAAATTAAATTTCCAAACATGGAAAATTAGCTAGAACTCTAACTGACAAGAGGCAGGTACGACAATTTAGATGTCACAGAAGCCGTTAGTAACAAGTCCCAAATTTAATGTACCAGTTTGTTTAGGACTGTATGTCAAAGCGAATTGAATTTCGCCCGGTTTGTTTTAAATATCTGTATAAATACTTTAAAAGGGCAAAAGGTTACGCCAACGAATGTATATACGTGAAAGATAACGCGAGCACTTTTCAATTTTCATTAACCTTCGGTACTTATGGAAGGTTATTTTCTACTTTATGGTGGCTTACTGTTATGTGCCTATGTAATTGGGTATTTGACTGTTGTTGAAATGTAGATATTTAATTTTGACATTCAGAAATATAACATTTATGAATAACAAATGTGGAAAAATAAATTCAATATGGATTATAAAATGCGAATTATGAGCTACTTAATTGTGACTGTAGCGATCTCTTTCTAAAACGAAATTTTCTATGGCGAGAGTATGGTGCTATAGCAATGTGACGTCTCATTTCTATAGCGCTCTCCTTGTCTAATTAGAAAGTTTGATGCTCTATTATCACTGAAAATATGCAAGATATTTGAAAATAAATAATTATGTTGTGTTGCTACTAATTCAATAAACATTTTAAGTCAATAAAAAAATCAGTCAAGTACCCAATTGTTGGTGGCAAATCGTGGCATACTTTGAGGGTTGTTTATTTTAACCGTGTTTTGCATTCGTCTATTTGAAAAACAATTGTAAGTAAGTATTATCCTGCTACTATAGATTTTTTTTAAAGTTGCATGGTTGTTTATCAGAAAATATGTGTTCGCGATGGGAAACAAGAATAAAATGTAGTTTGCTTGACAAATATGGTTTAATTTTCTTGAGAAGATTGATAGAAGTACAATGGTTCGTTAGCTTACAATGGAGCGTTCATCTTCGTGGGAGTCGAGAATATAAAGGGTGGAAATTTTGACATTTATAAGAGACATTGACGTTTCAATGAAGTTTCACTGACGGCTTCCTTGATTGGTCGCTGCGCTGACAGATAGACTTCTTGTCTATGATTAGTGCGGTCATAGACAATATGTTTTCAGTTTTAATTTATACAACGGAGTGCACCTCTAGCATGAAGTTTGACTTAATACTCGAGTATTAAGTCAAACTTCATGACCTCTAGAGTCCCGGACGACAGCTCAGGCTGCCATCGCGTGTTCCGTAGAGTCCCGAGGAACCGCAGCCGATTTTATTCGCTATTACTTTAGAGCTAAGACTCCATTTGGCCTGAATATTTTTTGACCGAATGCCTATAATTTCCCCATTCATTCGTACCAAAGACTAGCACAGACAAAAATACAATCACTACGAAATAAATCCATACATTCAGTACATTAAGAGGTTAAATAAACGTCATCCAATAAATTTTTGTAGCCTCAAAATTTTATATTTCTTGCTTCACAATATTGGAATTAAATTTATTGGGACATATAAAATTTTCTTCAACAATAAGTAGTATGAAAGAAAAAATTAAAAGAGTGAGTAATGAAATGTGACGATTTATTTTCTTATAATTTGATTGTGAGATTAGACTTATGGCTAAGGTCACGAGGCTTTGATTGGATCAGTAATTAACGATAAGAATTAAACACATTTGAATAAAGTATTATTTTACATTTTTTTAGGGATTAGGTCCGTGATTCACGTTAGTGTATATATTCTTTGTCCGTGATTTAAGTTTGTAATTATGAAAGGTATTAATCATTTATTGTATTCCTTGCTGCTTCCGAAGTCAATATTGTTTATGTACTTTAGGTATAATACAGGGTGCTAGGGGCGCAATTGAAATTACTTTAACCATGGCTTCAGGCCATCATGCTGAACAACGCACAGCAAGATTATTTTGTCGGAAATGAAAAAAATATTTCGACTCTCTTTACAAAATGTCCCGATAAGTTGCTAATATTGTATGAAAAGTCGTTTTTTTTTCGTTCCGACAAAAGTTTCTTACTGTACGTTATTCAGCATGATGGTCTGAAGCCATGGTTAAAGTTATTGCAACGGTTTCCCTAACACCCTGTGTATGCTGTATCTTAACCAGTGAATATTTTTTTCCAAATAAATAATGAGAGGAAGGTGTGTCAAATGTGAAATGATAGCAAATGCTGATGCAACTTTTAATAATACACTACAGGGTAGCTAGCAATGCAAATAACATCCAGAACAAGGCTTGTTTATAACTTTTCTCACGAAATGCGAGGAAATAGTATTTTCTGTTAACATGGAATGTTAACATTTTAGAGCACGAGTGAGAAAAAGTAATATAACACCTGTTTATTGACAAACATTTTAGGATATGGAACTGTTCATAAATAAGAAAAATATTTATCATGGGGCTAGCTTCGAAAAAAGTAACAGGTGGTCGTGTCGAAGTTGTACCTTTTTTTATGGAGCACCTGTTTTTCTTTCGCAATTTCGTAGATAGCCCCATATTAAAAATTATTGTAGTAATGGACACTTTCCAATCCAATCCTGAAATGTTTGTAATGAGTTTTGTAAGTATTTCTAATGATAGTTATAAATTAACTATAATCATGGCTGATAGAAACTTTTGCTGTACTTCCGCATCTGTCAATGCAAATCCAAACCAGACAACCTAAACTTCCAAACAAGTAGGTACCTACCTAGTTAAAGCTAGCCGAACATTTGTTTGTCTTGTCCGACAATTCTCGGCCCAATTAATTTGTCATCTTGCACAAATCATTTACAACTCTAACAGTTCGTCTGACAACGGTTTTCTGATGAGGGGTCGACCTTATTTGTCTTCTCTCTCGAAACTAATCAGACCCGGTGATTAAATTTTGAACTAAAAACCTTTCCTTATTTAGCTGACAGCCATTTCGATAACTTGGTATGACTAGTGGCGCCTTCACCATTGGTGTTGTATTTTTGTTTTCTCGTCGCTGGTTACGGTGCCAACCGTTATTGGTAACCATCAAACGGATGGTCCTTAATAGTAACTCATAGTAAAAGTTGCAACCATACCTTTGGTTTTGTTACAACCACAGCTCCTAATTGAGTGGAAACCCAACACTTGGTTACCTTTGGTTAAAAGTTGCAACCATACTTTAGGTTTTGTTACAAACACAGCTCCCAATTGAGTGGAAACCCAACACTTGGTTACCTTTGGTTAAAAGTTGCAACCATGCCTTAGGTTTTGTTACAACCACGGCTCCTAATTGAGTGGAAACCCAACACTTGGTTACCTTTGGTTAAAAGTTGCAACCATGCCTTAGGTTTTGTTACAACCACAGCTCCTAATTGAGTGGAAACCCAACACTTGGTTACCTTTGGTTACAACGGTACCAAGTTGTACCTTTGGTTACAATTTGGTAACCTTTGGTTAAAAGTTGCAACCATACCTTAGGTTTTGTTACAACCACAGCTCCTAATTGAGTGGAAACCCAACACTTGGTTACCTTTGGTTACAACGGTACCAAGTTGTACCTTTGGTTACAACTTGGTTACCTTTGGTTAAAAGTTGCAACCATACCTTAAGTTTTGTTACAACCCCAGCTCCTAATTGAGTGGAAATCCAACACTTGGTTACCTTTGGTTACAACGGTACCAAGTTGTACCTTTGGTTACAACGGTACCAAGTTGTACCTTTGGTTACAACTTGGTTACCTTTGGTTAAAAGTTGCAACCATACCTTAAGTTTTGTTACAACCCCAGCTCCTAATTGAGTGGAAATCCAACACTTGGTTACCTTTGGTTACAACGGTACCAAGTTGTACCTTTGGTTACAACGGTACCAAGTTGTACCTTTGGTTACAACTTGGTTACCTTTGGTTAAAAGTTGCAACCATACCTATGGTTTCGTTACAACCACAGCTCCTAATTGAGTGGAAGCCCAACACTTGGTTACCTACTAACAGTCTATCAGAACTCGAACGATCAATTAGAACCTCAACGTTAACTGTTTTAGTTCGGGACGTTATATAATGCCCCTTATTCCTCGTACATTACCAAGTTTCCTGATATGTCCGGCCATTTTTTCAAATCGGCGGGTTTCTGTCACGGGAATGGCGCGGGGTGACATAAGGTCAGCTTGAGACAAATAAAAAAGCCCCAAAGAATGGTGATTGGTTAAAACTGTGACGTTTTATCGCTTCAGTGTCAAATCCCACAGATAATAACAGACAATAAACAAGTAAAACACAGATAGGAGAAGCAGAGTAGAGTACAAACGTACCAAAATGTTCCATCGCCCCGAAGCCTTATAAGGCTTTTGACAGATGCGGCCTGTTAAAAAAAAAGCCTTATAAGGCTTTGGGACATATGAGAAGTCTGGCTTTCTACAAGGAAAAATAATTCTTCCTAGCTTACCCGGTTTTTAAATGGGAATTTTTTTTTCCTGGTAGAAAACCGTAATTTTATTAAGTTTTCTACGAAGAATTATTTTTTCTTCTTAGCTTACCCAGTTATCAAAGGAGATTTTTTTTTCCTCGTAGAAAGCTGTGAATTCAATTACAGCTTTGTACGTGTTGTTCTAAGAATAAGAATTTTGCCTACTTAGCCATTAGATCAGATAGACCGAATAATTACTTATATTAAGTTTTACTTTAATAATTAGACCATCCAACCAACCGTTTCATCGGAGCTGGTTGTGAGACGGGTCGATGTTTTTCTAAAATATGTATTTCATTTTCAATTCTTCAATGATAAAAATTTCATTGTGAATGCAAAAAAGTAAAAATTTAAATAACCTCTTTACTATTAAATCTATATCTATTCAAATAAATAAAATTGGAGTGTCTGTTTGCAATATTAAAATAACTGCTTTTTACTACTTACATGCATATGATTAAGTATATTGTTATATACGGTACATATACTTACCAAAATATCATTTTTTACTATTTTTGCCTGTCTGTCTGTCTGTTTGTTCCGGCTAATCTCTGAAACGGCTGGACCGATTTTGACGGGACTTTCACTGGCAGGTAGCTGATGTAATAATGAATAACTTAGGCTTTTTTATCCTTATATTCCTAGGGAAACGAGAACCACGTGGGTGAAACCGCGGGCGGCCGCTAGTAATTAAATAAAATAAAACTGTTGTTCCCTCTAAAATTAAAATTAATCTAAGTAAATAATAAAACATGAATAATTATTCGGTCTTTCTGATATTCTGATCTAATGGCTACGAAGGGAAAATGCTTCTTCGTAGAACGCACAACACGTACAAAGCTGTGATTGAATTCACAGCTTTCTACGAGGAAAAAAAATTCTCCTTTGATAACTGGGTAAGCTAAGAAGAAAAAATAATTCTTCGTAGAAAACTTAATAAAATTACGGTTTTCTACCAGGAAAAATAATTCCCATTTGAAAACCGGGTAAGCTAGGAAGAATTATGTTTCCTTGTAGAAAGCCAGTTATTAAACTTGGTAATGTACGAGGAATATGGGTATAATGCCTGTGTATAATGCGTTATACAGGTTGTTACGAAGAGGGTATGTTCATCCGAAAGGTTATACTAAATAATACGAAAAGCTTTTACTAAGAAACCAACTCTGAAATAGCTAAAAAAATCGGCGGTTCCATACAAAGTTCAATACAAATGTATGGAGCAGCCGATTCTTTTAGTTTTTCCAGCTGTGTGAATCTACATTTTACTTATTATATTTTTTTTATTTACAGGTAAGCACCACGTAAATTCTACAGTATGCGTTTATCACAGGTATGCAAGACACTAAAACACACACACAAAGTGTATCTGAAAATTATAAAATGTCTTAAAAAAATATTAACCTACTTAATTGGTGACATACTTAATATTATGTTACCGGAAATGTGTGATATAATGAATATTTGGGAATCAATCAATCAATATATTAAAACTCTTCTGTTACTGACTGATAGACAACGCACAGTCGAAACTACCAGGCGCAAAAAGCTGAAAGATATTATGTACGAGTAAGTTTCTTGGTGAGAGTGCCGTGCAACACCTGGCTCGCTGTACCTCGAGCTGTCGAGAAATGCCGATTGCCTATTCAATTCTGCAGTCTATCTTTGATTTATCCCGAAAACACAAGTCTGTGTCGATCCAGTGGGTCCCAGCTCATGTTGGTATCATAGGTAACGAACGTGCGGATTCATTAGCAAAAGAAGCAGCCTCCATTGGTGTTACTAATACCAGCTGCGTACCGTATTTTACAGATCTTTTGAGATTACCAAAAGAAGAATGCCAAGAGAAATGGAAAGAGTACTTTGATGAGAGATCTCTCTCAAAAGGAGTATGGTACAAAACAATTCAACCAAGTTTAACGAGAATCCCGTGGTTTGCAGATGCCAACATGACTAGGGAAAACACTATAACTGCACTCAGACTGCGTTCCGGTCACATACCGTTAAACAGTTTTGCTTTTTTAATGAAAAAAAATGAATCACCAAGATGTAGTGAGTGTGGCATCATCGAAGACGCCCATCATATCATGATGGAGTGTGAACGAAACGCATCTGAGAGATTACAATTGTTTATAAGTAAAAATTGTTATTGTCAGATTGGCTTTTGTAACAGTATATTAGCAAACCCTTTGTCAAAAACAGCCAAATTTTTGTATTATGTGGTACAGTGTGGTCTAAATCGTAGATAAATAAGTATTTGTTATATTGTGCTACCTATGAGGGTGGCATTTCCTAAGGAAAAACCCTCGTTAAAAAATAAAGATTAAAAAAAAAAAAAAAAAAAAAAACTTTCTTGGTGACTGTTACGAAGCGCTATCATCATCATGTCAGCCGAACGACGCGTCGCTCATCCTTGGGCAAAGGCCTCCCTAAAGGATCTCGCGCGACATTGACCAGATCGTCGGTCCACCTTGTAGGGGGCCTCCCCACGGAACGTCGTCGTCCGGTACGTCCGGTACGGAACACTATTTTTTTCGGAAATTCCCCCTCCCCCTCACTCATCTTCTCCCTCACTCACGCGCGACGAAGGTCGAGTCAAGCTATCGAGTGCCCACGAGCGGTTTTCCACCCAGCGCTCACTGGATTTGCGAGGCCGGTAGTAGTAGTCGCTAGCGATCGCTCGCTGACGCCCGAAGTCGCGGCCGTTCGGGAACCTTCGCTTCCATCTCGGTATGAATTGGGCCTTACTGTTTTAGTTTGCGATGTTATGCAGTGTGCCTCTCGATATGGTGCACAAACGCAAAGGTCGCTGACTATACAGGATTTTTACCACAAAAAAAAATTGGACTTATCCGTCAACTCTGTGAAACTCGCGAGCGCGCGCGAGTTGATACCTTCCAATTTTAATGATGATGATAAGTCAACCTACTAACATTTCGATCAAATTCGATGCAATATGGGTTCACATCATCGTTTGGATTCTGAAGTACCAGGATAACATAGATATGGAGGCGGTAGTTATAGTATACAGGTAAAGATTTTTTCTATCGAGTCGCAACTATAACTACCTTCTCCATAGCTATGTTATCCTGGTACTTTAGAACCCAAACGATAATTCGCAAAGCTACATTATCCTTGTATTTTAAACCGTTACTAGAATACCAAGTACCCATATTAAATTTATCTTAAGGTTATTGTAGCTGACTGTACATAAGTAAATGTGCGCGCGAGTTGACAAAGAAAATAATTAAAATCGGAAGGTGCCAACTCGCGCGCGCTCGCGAGTTTTACACTCGCGAGTTGACGAATACTTAAGTAAAAATTTGCACATGTTACGATGTATTTAAAAAACATGTTATACTGGGATTATTTTGCAAGAAATTAAAGAAAGTTTAAAAAAAAATCTGGAAAATGTTTAATTTCGTCTCTTTTTTGTAATTTTAGTCATATTTTATGAATTAAATTTACTCTTCCACTTATTTTCCAATCCTTGGCAAGTATTTTACCGTTTATTTAGTAACGAAATCTCTTTTGACCTAAATATTTTTTTTGTCGATAGAATCCGGTGTAGTCAACAACCCTTTTCGTTTGTGCACCAAATCGAGGGGCACACTGTATAATGCATTTAACCAATACTCTGAGGTTTACTCGGCCTGTGATTGTAATAGCTAAAAATGTACGATGTCGAACCCCTCCGGGTTTTCGCTTGTCTCAGCATCGCAAATCATTAGCTGCTGTTATTTAGTTTTTTTCTCCAGCAATAGATATAAAAAATGGCTGACAGTGATAATAATGAGTTTGGGTCAAATCTCGTTTTGCGGATACGGCGAGATTTTTCGTCAGAAACAGGGCGAGGTTTATAAATTGAGGTCAAACGGTCAATTGGCTTTATCTCGAATATTGTAAAGATACTTACTTAGGTATATTTTTGGTCGATACATTTTTTTTTAGCTTCTGATTCAGTGTATTTTTATTTTCTTTGGCGTACTAGCCAGCTTTAGTTAATGACAGGTTTGAAATTCCAAACTTGCTACATACTCGTATTTATCTTGGTTTGGCTCAATTGTAGCTTAACGATTGCTTAAATAGCAGCATGAAAATCACAGGTGTTTCTCTTGTTTCTTTTGAGAACATCCAAAATAGAACGTCCAACTTTGTTTATCTTTCTAAATAAAACGCATCTTCTTTAAGGCGCCGATTCCCCAAAATAGGGTATTTTAAATTATGGATTACTCGCAAATCACAAGTACTAAAAATTTGGAAAAAATATATGTTATTTTACAGTTATTTATCTAGTGCTTCCGGCCGTTTCTTTTCGATTGGTGATATTTTACTGTGTCAAATAAAATCCCAAACATCCGTCTAATAATAATTCAGATATCATATTATTACTTGCAGTATAATTGGTTTTAGTTAATGAAAAACATATGAAAATAATTGTCTTTGAATAGCCGAGGGATTCCGGCCGCCATAAATTAAATTTTCTTATTATTTATTTTTAATTGAATTTTAAGTGATTTTCGATTCGCGGGGCGCTCGCGAGTTCACAGTTCACTGCCGGCTGCCGCTGGGTCCGCGCGAAGTGTATAGAGTGCGGCTGAGCAAGCGTTAGCGTGCCTATTTCGGTCGGGATTCCTCGCCTTAAGGCCCAATTTCACCACTGATATTTAAACGCGATTAACGCTAAACGTGTTTAAAATATAGTTCTGTCTCTGACAAATTCAAACAGATGACAGAAACAGAACTATATTTTAAACGCGTTTAGCGTTAATCGCGTTTAAATATCAGTGGTGAAATTGGGCCTAATACTAGCTTTTACTCGTTTAAAGGATGCCTAGATTATATAATAACTAGTTACTCGGGCCTCAGTGCAATTTCAGTAGTTTGAGCTGTGCTTTGTGTTGATACATGTAAGTAACGGTGACACCAACAACGTCACAGGAGTAGATTATAAACATCATAAACAACAATATTAATGTTCAACGACTTTTCCGAAAAAAGACAAAAAATACCGATCGACTTTTCATACAAATGTCCGAACCCCTGGGTGCCTACCATCACTTATTGCGGTTTTGTTTAGGACCTAAACTGATCTGCTTCGCTTATTCGTACCACGGCAGCTTAATATCAATGACAGCGATTCAGTGATCATTCAATGACATTTCACAGCCGCTAAGCTGTCAGATCTCTTATTTGACTTATAACTCGGCCAAGCTGACATGACACTTGCAGGTTATACCCGTCCCTCTCACTCTCCGGGCATGACAGAATCGAGTGAAAGAGACGGGTAGAAGAAATAAGGACACAAATCGTTCGGTCATTCACATTTAGCAATTCATTTGCGATCCAGTTTTCAGAAGGTCGTAGTACGAAAGAAAGCAATTCATTTTAGGAACCTATTCTGCATCGCGCTATTTTTGAATCGCTGTCTTAAAGTTAATGGTAGGCACCCTGATCAAGTTTTATATAATAAAAAGATTTTTCACTTCTCATGCTCGTAAAGTTCGTGTTTATGTTGGGTATAGGCTGCATAAAATCTCTTTTTATGCTCTAGTGCATAAAGTAAAATCTTCGTCTAAGTCTCAGACTCTAAGACAAAGGTCGTCAGGTAAACAGTCACACACGCAATTAAACTTCGATAAATAAACTTGCTATTTCATTCTGTTTCTTCAATTTTGTACATACTTAATCCATGTTAAATTACCAAATTAATAAAACTAGGCAAAATTAATGAGTTTTCTAAGAAATAAGTATTTCAAGAGCATTATGGACATCGATCTATGATAAAGTCACTGTGCTGCCACTGCCACGTAGAAAAAAAAGAAAAAGAAAGTCTTCCCGCCAATATGGCGAAGTCTTTATTTTTTCTTTTTTGCAATATTGGTATTTATTTTCCTCACACTCTAAGTGAAAAGCAGAGTGTATAACTTGTACATAAAACCCATTTTACCCTCGAATTGACTATCCACCCTCGCCTACGGCTCGGATGGATATATACATCTCGGGTAAAATAGTACGTTTTATGCACTTGTTGTACAATCTACTATTGTGCGTCTTTTTCGGAAATACTTTGAACAAACGTGTTGTTTCTGATGTTAGTATCTAGTAATCTGCTTCTGCAAAGTTGTTGATGTTTTACAAATATAGAAGAAGAATACACATCAATCCTAAACCAAGTTAAATATAAATACTTCCGCGATATGGACTTATCTGACGTCGTCGAAGAGAATCACTCTCCAGGGGCTGCGGCGCTCAAAATATCGGCCGCGATATTCAACGATATTTTCCTTCTGTTGTGCAACGTCAGATATTTATGGACACGAAAGGTTTCTGATATAATTTTATCATCCCTTGTTGGCAAAATTTAGGTCAAGGAATTTATAAGGTTTGTTGTAAATTTATTTATGGTTTCCGGTTAGCCAATCACAGTTAAGGCGAGGATTCCCGAAAATAGAGCATTTTAAATAATGGTTTACTCGGAAATCACAATTGTCTTCAAAATTTGGAAAAAATATAATGTTATCTAGTGACTACGGCAATAAAATTTTCTATTAGTTATACTTTACTGAATCAAATAAAATTTCAAACATCCGTCTAATCGTAATTCAAATATCCTATTACTCGCAATATACTTAGTTTTAGTTAATGAAAAATATATGAAAATATTTGTCTTTGAATAGGCAAGGGATTCCGGCCACTATAAGTAAAAATATTTTTTTTTAATTTTTAATTGAATTTTAAGTGATTTTGGATTCGCGGGGCGCTCGCGCGTTCACAGTTCACTGCCGGCTGCCGCCTGCGTCTGCGTGTCGTCTCTTGGCCGAGCAAGCGATAGCGTGTCAACTTTGGCCGGGAATCCTCGCCTTAAAGTATGAAGACAGACGCTGTTATTATTAGAAGAAAACAGCCCTTGACGAGTTTCTTGTTGGTTATTCTCGTTTCAAGGACTCAAATTGTAGGGCTTTGCGAACCGATGGTGGAGCTGGTTTCACATTCACAAGCGCTGGTTTAAGCCCACCCAGACTGAATTAATGACATTTAATTTTCAATATAGCCTTCTATATCGATGCATTAACTCAATAAATAGTCACTTTAAAATGTCAAGTTGAAAGTATCTTGTCTAGACACACATTTATTTTATATGGAACTTGAATAAGTTATTTTATGTTCTACTAGCTTTCCGCGAGCGGCTTCGCCCGCGTAGGCTACACGACGTTATCCCGCGGGAATGTAATATTTTTCTGGGATAAAAAGTAGCCTATCAACCAATAAAAAGAAAAAAAAAAACATCCAAACATCTAAACTTTCACATTTATAATATTAGTAGGATAATAAATAGAGACATTTGTCTCTGTTTTAGTGTTTAACAAATAAATTGTACCTACTAGTAGTATCTCCAAATAGAAAGCTTACCTATACACAATGAACTGAATGAATCATCATCATCAGCTATTTATGTCTCCACTGCTGGGGTAGGTACTGACCTGCCTTATGGCTGGAAAGGAGAAGGTGCCATGAGCCATGACCCATCACGCGGGCTCAGTGTGTATTGGTGGGTATAACGACTGCAAATGCAGCCGGGAACAACGGCTTAACGTGCCTTCTAAAGCACGGAGGAGCTCAAGATGAAAAGTTTTTGGTCACCCATCCCGTGACTGACCATTGAGAAAGTTGCTTAACCTCAACCATCGCATGCCGAGCGCGCAAACCAACGCCATGGGCTCCTTGAAACGCATGAATCACTTGACATTATTTATCTAAATAGAAAGAGTTTATTCTGCCTAATAGCATTCAGTCACGTAGCATCAAGTTGCCGCGTGCCTAGCCTAAGGCCACGTGTACATTATCGGTACCTAGAGCGGGCGCGGTACCGGCAGCGTTCAGTGGCTTTAGCTGGCCGAGAGTTGTTGTAGCTTTTAAGCTTCGTTTTTTACGAGTGGAGGAGCAGAGCGGAACACTTTCACACGTCTATTGCCTGAACATGTAAAGACAGACATATGATTATGGATCTCAAGCATAAGATACGTATCGTACCTTATTCTAAGGATATTATTTGTGTGTTTCGTTCAAATAACCAACCATTCATTTACAGTGAACCAAAATCCTAATAAATAGGTATACACATTTCCCAACAAAACGTTGAGGATAATCCCTTGACACTATTTACACTTAAGGCGATGATTCCCGACTGAAATAGGCCCGCTAACGCTTGCTCGGCCGCGCGCGATACACTTCACCCGGACGCAGCGGCAGCCGGCAGTGAACAGTGAACTCGCGAGCGCCCCGCGAATCGAAAATTACTTAAAATTCAATTAAAAATTGAATAACAAGAAATTTAAACTTATGATATGACGGCCGGAGTCCCTCGGCTATTCAAAGACAATTATTTTCGTATATTTTTCATTAACTAAAACCAAGAATATTGCAAGTAATAGGATATTTGGATTACGATTAGACGGATGTTTGGGATTTTATTTGACACAGTAAAATATCACCAATCGAAAAAAAACGGCCGGAAGCACTAAATAAATAACTGTAAAATAACATATATTTTTTCCAAATTTTAAGTACTTGTGGTTTGCGAGTAATCCATAATTTAAAATACCCTATTTTCGGGAATCGGCGCATTAATTTACAGTTTATTCCGCCCAATAACATTCAGTCCCGTCGCATCAAGCTGCCGCCTGTTGCCTTGAACGGCAACTTTTTGTAGCGATGTTATAGCGCGTTAGATGCGATGCTGTCGCGCGTTAGTAGCGATGCTGTCGGGCTTCTATGCCAAGTCGCCGTGGGCGAGGGCCCTAAGGTCACGTGTATAGTAATAGCGGTACCTAGAGCGGGCATAGTACCGGTAGCGTTCAGTGGATTTAGTGGGCCGCGAGATGTTGTAGGTAGCTTTAAGCTCCGTTTCCAGAGGAGTGGAGGATTACTGGTTAAAACACTGCCGTTATAGTACCCGTTATCGTGATCGTATTATTTTGAATAAAAACCAGAGCAGCGCCTCTTTCGGTCGTGTAAGGAACTGAAATTCAATACATGTGTGACAGCAGCACTTTCACAGCTTTTGAAGGACGATATAGTTTACTATTCGGTTACCATAACGATAATTTTTCATGGTACGCCTAGTTGATTTTAATGGAGTGAAATCTCGTTACAAAGTCTCCCGCCGTAGGATTTGCGAAGAGATGGCGTAGCTTCTAACTAAATAAATAACTTTCATTTTCATATTTGAAATGAAAGTATTTCGTTCAATTCAAATAATAATGTTCAGTTTAAACAAAATCGTCATTCAATTTCACATTTCCCAAACAAAACGTTCAGTATAAATCACTAGACACTATTTACACTAAATAGACAGAGTTTATTCCGCCCAATAGCATTCAGTCACGTCGCATCAAGTTGGCTCGAGTTGTCTTAAGCGAATGGTCTCGTGTACAGTGAGAGCGGTTACTAGAGCGGCCGCGGTTGTAATTTTTAACTACGGTTTTACAGAAACGGAAGAGCAGAATTTTGTAGCGCAATTTTTGTCGAAATGGAAACTTTCAGTCGAACTAATTGAATCGTGACCCACTATAAGTTCATTTTTCATCATCATCATCATCATCAGCCCATTTTCGTCCACTGCTGGACACAGGCCTCTTAAGGCTTGAGCACACCAAACGCAGGTCAGGAGCAGCGCTGTTTGAATGCGGGCCCGCGCATGTTGTAATACAAGAAACTCTATATACTACGTCACACTAAATTTGAACGCGGGCCCGCGCTCAAACTGCTCTGCGCCGCACCGCGCCGCACTGCAACTGCCGGACTACAAACCGGCGGCGGCGGCGCGGGAGCGGGGCAGAAGCAGGGCAGGCGCGGCGCAGAGCAGTTTTAGCGCGGGCCCGCGCTGTTGTATAACTATGGCGGCTATGTTACCATGACACACCGAGGCAGGGCGTTTGCAGTGCAGCGCAGCGCGTCGAAAGCAGTTGACGAGAGTTGTATTTTTTGATATTCGTGATGGATTCCGGTGAAAAATTAATAGAATTAGTTCGTAAAAATAAATGTATATGATTTAAAGGACAAATATTATAGGAATGTAACATACAAGCTGCGATTGTGGGAGAACCCGTCACAGTGAACGCGGTTTGAACGAGGGCCCGCGTTGCAACTGCTTTGAAACTGCTGCTGCGTTCAGTGTGCCGACTACAGCGCGCTCCCGCGCTGCTACTGACCTGCTCTGCTCCTGACCCGCGTTTGGTGTGCTCAAGCCTTTATAATTTACGCCACTGAGCGCGGTCTTCAGCTCTTTGCAGCCAGCCCCCGCCTGCCATCTTTCGCAGGTCGTCGCTCCACCTGGTAGCAGGGCGCCCTACGCTACGTTGGCCTAAACGCGGTCTCCACTCCAGTACTCGTTTGCCCCAACGGCCGTCGGTTCTTGGAGCGATGTGACCACTCCATTGCCACTTTAGCTTGATTATTCTTCGAGCTATGTCGGTGACTTTGTTTCTCTGTCGAATAACTTCGTTTCTCATTCAATCCTTCAGAGAGAAAAAGCCTTCTCCATAGCTCGCTGGGTGACTTTAAATTGGTGGACTAGTCCCACCGTGAGTGTCCACGCTTCGGCTCCGTAAGTCATTACGGGTAGGATGCACTGGTCAAAGACTTTGGTCTTCAGGCTTTGCGGAATTGACGACGTGAAGACTCGAAAAAGTTTGCCGACTGCTGCCCATCCCAGCCGGATTTTTCTATTAGTTTCACTCTCAAGTTGTTTTTACCCATTTGCAAGGTTTGCCCAAGGTAAACATATTCCCGAACAACTACGAAGGGTGCACCATTGATGGTAATCGGTTGCGGGTCTATTAAAGAGTTGTAGGTACACATGATTTTTCTTTTGAACGAAAAATAGCGGAATGCTGTTGAATTTGTAAATGTTATAAATACTAAATAAATATTGTTAAAATACTTAACTAGTGTTTGAACTTTAGCCTAAAGCCTAAACTTTATAGTTTTGACCGTTTTGACGCTTTCAAACAAATACTAGTTATGCATATCAACCAAAAGTAGCAGCTCCGCCTGAAGGATGGGTCGTTTTTTATAATATTTCACTTTCAATAATAAAAATTGAATTGTGGATGAAAACATTTGAAATTAATATTATCATACTTGTAGAGCGTGTTTGATAAACAATAAGTGAAAAATGTAAAGGACGAGCGTAAAAAAAAAAAGCATTGCATAAAAATTTTCGTATCTCAACGGAGAAGCGAGTTATTTGTAAAAAAAACTGCATTTACCCTTTTTTTAAGATGGTGGAAAATGCACGTAAGAAGTTTGGTCGACAGTTTAAAGTTAAGCTTTTCTAGATCGTAATATAATATCCAAAATTTAGTCCATATGTATCTAATGACTGGACTATCAATTTTCGGGGAAAAGCTAGTATCATTTTGGTTATCACTGAAAACTTATTAAAGTATGAACACAGTAGCCTATAGGTAACGAAAAAATATTGAGAAGTTGTGTAATCAGATATTCCACTTCTTGTGAAATAAATATTGGACCAATGCCAAGTGACCCTTGAAAAGTTTTAAGTCGAACCGGGCCTTCGCTGAATCGTAGGAAAACTGCTTTTTATTTTCACTCAAATCTTTGGTCTTGCTCAGTGGGTGTCAAACCTATCTAATACGGGGGTAAGAAGTTCACTTCATGACTAGATAGAGATAGTCACGAGAAAATGGGGCAATTTTGTCCAAGTGTAAATAAATAATGACAGGACTATAAATTTTCGGGGAAAAGCTCTAGTATAATTTTGGTTATCAATGAAAATTTATTTGAAATACTAGCTTTCCGCCCGCGGCTTCGCCCGCTTGGATTACACGACTTTATCCCGCGGGAACGTGATATTTTTCCGGGATAAAAAGTAGCCTATGTTCCTCTCCAAGTTACAAAGTATCTATGTCTCAAATTTCAGCCAAATCCGTTCAGCCGTTTTGGCGTGATTGAGTAACAAACATACAAACATCCAAACATCCAAACATCTAAACTTTCACATTTATAATATTAGTAGGATGAACACAGCAGCCTCTAGCGAAAAAATGTTGAGAAGTTTCCACTTTCACAGTTTTCCATTCCACTTCTTGTCAAATAAATATTGGACCAATGCCAAGTGACACTTGAAAAGTTTTAAGTCGAACCGGGCTTTCGCTGAATCGTCAGAAAAATGCTTTTTATTTTCACTTAAATCTTTGGTCTGGCTCAGTGGGTGTTAAACCTATCTAATGCGGGGGTAAGAAGTTCACTTCATGACTGAATGTTATTTCTAGACATGGTTAATTCTAAAACACTCACAGAAGTAGATTACTAACATCTCAAACAACAGCGTTTGTTCTACGACATTCCGAAAAAGACGACTTACCTAATTAGAAAAATCTTTCAAATAAGGTCACGAGAAAATGGGGCAAGTTGCTTGCCCATGACCCTATTTTGAGTCTTCAGGGATAGTTGCAGTTGCAGTTGGCGACGCTGCCAATGCTGCCGCGGAATTTTCTAAATGTTAAATTTACTATAGCATAAAGCAACAACGGCGGAACTGCGTTAGACGTCTCTTAAATTTGTATGGGAAAATGATGCAACTCAACACGAAATTTTGGACATGGGGTTGCTCACGCGAACGTGACAAAAAAAGTCTTTTTCACATCACGTGCTCGATATTGCCCAATTATATATAATGCAAACCTCACCTAAAGTAAGTCATTATTAACCAGCGGGTTATAATGAGATAGTACAATATTATGGCCCGCTAGTTAATAATGAGATTTGAATTCGTATGAAAAATTGTTCTTTAGAGACCTACAGCAAAAATAACTTATTTGAAAATCGATCTGACACTACAAGCCATATACGCAAAACAAAGAAAATAATACAAAAGCCGCGAGTGTAGCAAAACGCTACAGTATTAAGCAGGAGGTTGAAGTTGAAAAAGTACAATTTGTACGTTTTTTATAAATAATGTATTATGGTAAGGCACGCGACCAATGTCGTTTGAAGACTCCAAGAAGTTCATAGGAACTGGTGTATGTCTCGCAAAAGGTGAGCAAAGTAGAGTATTCTCCTTTGGGATAAAGCTGTTTTCTGTCTGCTGTCTTGGGCGAGCTTGAATCCCTCGCTGCACTCGGGACTCCGTTTTATTCCCTCTCTTTGCTCAGGAATTAACTCGTAGCACCCTCGCTACGCGCGTGAGTTAAATCTGGAGTCCCTCATTTGCTCAGGCTTCAATATCGCGCCCGTGACATAAAACAGTGCTTTATAATCCTCGGTGTATAATCTACTACTTATTAAATATCGTTGCGAGCCAATTTCAAAGCTGTAACATTAAAAAAGTATCAGAATACAGGTTCTTAAGGTTTTCACTAAATAATTTCTGCTCACGTTTCTCCGTAAAGATCCGTATAGCCTCAATCAAAAGCGTTAAAAATCTACATTCAGAGGCTTATTTCTCCCGAAGCGACAATTACCGATTTTCATAAAGCGAGGCCGTATGTACGTGTCTTTTTAAGTATCCATTGTTGTGAAATTAATGCTGAATTTTTTGGTTTAAATGTGGTGAAATATTTTTTCCGACGACTTTTGGTGCCTTTTTTATTGATTCCGGATGCCTTTGATTTTGCCCGCGGCTTCGCTCGCGGAGGTACTATTCGGGGAACGCATACCAACTTTCGTTTTTACAATTTACAAATTCTTTCTTAGCTGGCGCCTTCATCGTAATACCCATCTGCGTGCCAAATTGCAGCTCGATCCGACTAGTAGTTAGATGTGTGGGTTGATATATCAGTCTGTCACTTTTCTTTCATAACGGGTGTCCCAAAAGTAGGTATAGGATGATATGTCTCAATAAAACGCGAATGGATTGGAATTTCTTCGTAGTTTTATTTTATTTTAAAGAAGAGACTTGTACAATTTTATCTGAACAGAATATCTGCTAAATGGCCGCCACGGGCATTTTTGCTGTGTGCAAGTTTTTCATGACACTTTCACACATTTCGCTGCTAATTTCACACATTTCGCTACTTATTTCACCAATAACTCGGCAAATATTTTGTCTATATTGTCTATGTTTTGAGTTAGCGTAGACTTTATCTTTCACGTAGCCCCAAAGAAAGAAATTCAGTGGCATCAGATGGCAAGATCTCGGTGGCCATTTGACATCACCTCTTCTTGAAATTACGAGATTTTTCGACCTTTCGACGAGTCTTTGTAATTGATCGCGAATTTTCGTTAAATATTTGTATAACTTCTATGCGCTGTTTTATTGTGAAACGCTCCACGATTAATTTAAATGTGTCAAGATGACGTATGTCAAATTTCAACCCGCTATCTTGAATATTTCGGAAATAACGCGAAATTCAAATCCTATACCTACTTTTGAGACACCCTTTATATTCAGATAAATATAATGTTAAAAAACTAGAAGCATTTTAAAATAAAGTTGAATGTCCCGTCGGAATACCTACCTATTGTAAATTCTGATGAAATGAGAAATTAAACATAACAATCGGCTTTTGTTTGGCGCGTAACAATAGAAGGTACCCAAAGCACATCAGGACCTCAGGGTCACTTACGGTAACCTTTTGAAAAAGCTCAATGTTGTTGTATCCCGAAGCGGTCCCGCCGAACCCTTCAATCCGAACCCGAAAGCTGACGTGTCTTTGAATAAGAACCATTTTCTTCATTTCATTTTAGATCAGTAGGTCCCAAGACTGGTAAGAAAAGAAAAGTAGCGTATTTGAATTTTCATCGCGCAAATTATCCTTTGAATTTAATAAATGATTCAAAAACGTTTTTGTATTTCGGTGTTTCCGGCAGTGAGTTTCTGTTTGAAGTTTTTTTTGAAGGCGGTTCAATTTTTTTTAATCATAATACGCTTCTGGTTTAGAGTTACATGTAACGTAATCACATCCATTTCCAAACATGACAAAGCGAAGTCACCAAACCCTTTCGAAGCTGAAACATCAGAGCCTAGGGGTCACTTACGATAACCTTTTTAAAAAAACTCAACCCGTTAAGGCGCTACTCGGAAAAAGTATGGACTTTTTGATTTAAAACTATAGGACGGTTACAGTTGTTACAAATCTGGTAATAAGATATATATTTCTTCATACCTTTATCTAGATTCGTATAGTTTCAAAAACACTATTTTATGATTTTGCCTCGACACTTTTTCTTTTTGAAAAGACCTCTAAAAAATAAGAAAATTCAAGATTATTCTTAAATGGGGTTACTTACACTATTGGAAATTGGTTTAATTAGTGGACTTCAATAATATTTTGGATCGTATAGAAGCATTTTTTTTAAATTGCTGTATTTTTTTAAAACGATTTTTTTGTGTTTTTTTTGCCTTATCTGCAAATTCGGTCTCGCTCCCGCGCGCGTCATTTTCTCATTGCTATCTCGCTTCAGCACAATTTTTCCAAGTATCGCCTTAAGGGTTGTTGTGTCCCAAAGCGGTTCTGCCGACCCCTTTAATCCCAAACCGAAAGCTGACGTGTCATTGAATAAAGGAACATTTTCGGGAAATAAAAGATAACCATTCTAAAAAGTGGCTTTTATACAAACGGAAAGCTATTTAGCAGTTGCGAAGGATCGGAGTAATCGTGTGATCGGGAAATATCCCGAAATTTTAAGTTGTAGGTAAGTATTTCTTTTTAGTCCTACTACATAACATTGACGACCAAGTTTTCAAGGTATCTGAGGTCTCGGGATTTATCTTATGGTGTCCAATATTTATTAATTTTAATTAATTATTTATATAAAATCTCGAAGAAAGTTTATTCTGATAATTTGACGAAAGGTAAAAGTTGTTACCATTTTAATAATATCATCGAAAAACCTACAAAGTTAGTCTTCAACATCTTCCGAAATTCCTTAATCATATTTACATTGAACCTACTTTGCTTTCAGTTAGTAAATCGATACCCTTTCCTTCCAAGTTTAGGCACGCAAGTAAATATTAACTCTCACTTTGTTAGGTAAATATGTTGTCACGAATTCATGTCCGTGATTAATATTATACTGCAAGCTTCATTTTATGACTGAAGTATTAATAGAGATGCCAATATACGATTAATGTTATTTTTAGATATAATTATTGTAACTACATTGGCGAGCTAAAGTAACTTCTTACAAACGAGGATATTTCATGTTTATAAGCTTCTATTACACAAATAGTTTAACAAAGGAATATTTATATTTCAAACATTTTTTTTTACTTGTAAGTTTGTCAAAAATATGAAATTATAATAAAGTACATAAAGAGAACAATGAATTCAAGGTTAAATAATTACTACATAATTTCTACTGCACAAAAATATGCAAGAAGCACAGCTTGAATAAAGCTAGGTTTTTAGGTTTATTAACAGCAGCTTCTTTTATTTGAGTTCCAATTTAGATAAATTAGTCCAGAAAAATAATGTACACATTAATATGTAAATAATCTATAGAAATATATAAATAGTAATTAAAATTTTTACTTTTTTGCATTCACAATGCAATTTTTATGATTGAAAAATGGAAAATGAAGTATTTAGAAATTTGGTTGTGAGACGGGTCGGTTTTTTTTAAATACTTCATTTTCCATTTTTTTTAAGTTATAAATACGTAATCAATCCAAACCAGAAATTACGCTAAAAACAACACTTTTTACTAACCCTTTATTTAACCTCAGATCAAAATATATGACGTTTCTCGTGCCGAACACAATGGTCGAACATGATGAAAAAGCGCGCTATTATTAAAAAAAAATGTTGAATCAAAAATCTCATCGCCAGCGTCCTATTGTAAAAAACTTTTTGTGAAGCGTACAGTTTTAACAGTTTTTAAAATTTCCCGCCAGCTTTTATTTTAATTACACCAGAGACTCGGCGTTTTAAATCTTTACCTACTCTTTTTTGCAGCCGAATATTTTTTTTTATCTGTGTAAACGATTGGTATTTAATTTATTTCCGAATCGAGTTTAATGCATTCCTGTTTCTTTTCGTGCACAAGGGTTGCAGTCCCAACTTTTTTCGATCGTAAAGTTATCGACGGTTGTCGTTAACTCAAAATGAGGAATTTGGTGGGATATGGGGCTATTTTTATGGTAAAAGTGCGTATATTTGCCACTAAATGATTGTTAAATTAGTTTTGTATTGTAATTCGTGTAAATTGCTACAGCAACCATCGGTGACTTAACGATTTAAAAAAACAACTTAGCGATGTTTACGACAAACATAGCATGGAATTTTGAAAACCCGCTGAGCTAACCACAAATATTATTTATAGCTAACGAATACCTATTATCGGTACGGATCTGCCGTCACCGCAATGCTCGAGCGAGTGAGAGAGAGGGCGAATATTTTTGCTTGGCCACAGCCATCTCTATCGTCTTCTACAAGCCATGCGCATAAAGTTGGCAACGTAGTTTTAAGTGAACCGATTTGACACCGTTTGACAGGTAAACAGCGAGTAAACCTCGAGTACTGAATCCTATGGAGATGGCATATCTTCTATACATCTATACAAATAAATAAAATTGGAGTGTCTGTTTGTAACATTAAATAACCGCTTTTTACTACGTGCACATGATTAAATATACGGTAAATATACCAAAATGACATGTTTTACAATTTTTGTCTGTCTGTCTGTTTGTTCCGGCTAATCTCTGAAACGGCTGGACCGATTAATACGACAATTAGAAGAAGTTTAAAATTGAATTCCAAGATTTTCTTACATTGTGACTTAGTTACACTTCACTTTTTCGTAGGTATGCCACCTCCATAGGATTTAGTACTCAGAGGAGTAAACCGGTTCACAGCAATGTTGCCGTTCCGTATCATAGCATGGCTTGTAGAAGACGATAGAGACGGCTGTGGCTTGGCCAATCGTGCGGCCGTGTCAACGGCGGCATGTCAATTACTGACGCGTAATGTTTCTTGAAACATGTTTGTTTTTTAATGATTGATTGTGATTTTAATAGCGTCTTCTTAATACCAAATGAAACACCAGTGATAACTTCTAGCAGGCAAAAATAACCAAACCAACAAAACCAAATATATATTAAAAATTAATAATAAATAAAATAATAATAATAAAATAATAATAATAAAAATAATTATATAGCTCAACCATAAAACACCCAACAATATACCCAAAGTCAATAACAATATTTTAGAATAACAGAAACAAATCAACTCCAAAACATCTGGTAGCAGCCATTGCGAAACAGATAAGTAAACACAAAGCAATAAAACACGGTCACGATTGAGTGAGTCCAATTTGAGGAGCCCGTGGTTGGGTTATCGCGCTCGGCTTGCGATCGTTGAGGTTAAGCAACTTTCGCAATGGTCATTCACGGGATAGGTGGTCAAAATACATAATTAATATTTTTTTTACTTTTTTGCATTCACAAAGCAATTTTTATTATTGAAAAATCGCCAAAGAAGTATTAAGAAAAAATCGACCCATCTCACAACCAGTTCCGATAGGACTCGAATCCACGACCTTTCGCTATCCAGGCGACTGCTCTAACCACTGAGCTACGGAGTCGTTTAAAAATTACATATTATTTAAAGCTTCTTGGTGCAGTAAGCTTTGGATTAGATATTTGATTCCAATCTATACTTCCTACTATCCTACTAGTCCTACTAATATTATCTTCTTCTAATATTTTTTTTTTTTGGAAATTTATTTTACGGTTTTTATTATTTTCCGATGACAGATATACTAAACTGAAAAACTACGGGACCGATATTGAAATTTTTTTTTCACCATTGGAATGGAAAGCTGCATTTTGCCTGAGTGACAGTATAGGTAAATGTGAAGAAAGTTTACATGTTTGTATGTTTGTTACTCAATCACGCCAAAACGGCTGAACGGATTTGGCTGAAATTTGGGAAAAAGATACTTTGTTGCCTGGAGAGGAACATAGGCTACTTTTTATCCCGGAAAAGTATTACATTCCCGCGGGATAACGTCTTGTAGTCCACGCGGGCGAAGCCGCGAAAGGCGGAAAGTTAGTAATGTTATAAATGATTCGAATCTATACAATAACGACTCCGTATCTCAGTGGTTAGAGCAGTCGCCCGGATAACGAAAGGTCATGGGTTCGAGTCCCATCGGAGCTGGTTGTGATTGTGAGACGGGTTGATTTTTTCTTAAACTTCATTTTAATTTTTTTTAAATTTATAATCTCCATGCGTCGAAAGGCACGGTAATCCGTTGGTCCCAGCTGCGTTTGCAATCGTTAATACCCACTAATCTGCATTGGGCCCGCGTGGTGGGTCATGGCCCATTCTCCTTATCCATCCGTAAGGAAGGCCGGTGCTCCAGTGGGGTCATTAAATGGCTGATCATGATGAGTAAAATTTTGTATGGACAGCAAAATATTTGACGGGTGCGTTGGTGCAGTGGTACTGATCATACCTTTTAAGCCAGAGGTCGAGAGTTCGATCCCCACCCGGGACCAACATTTATGTGATAAGCTTCTGTGTGTACTCTGTGTTTGGGTGTTCACCCGCGTGGACTACACGTCGTTATCTTGCAGGAAATTGGTATTTTTAATATACATATAAAAAGTACCTAGGTTATGTCACTCTACGAAAATTATGCGATCCGTTGCTCCGTTTTGACGTGAAAGACGGACAAAAACACAAACTCATTTTCACATTTATAACATTAAGATTAGATTATGGAATTTTTCTAATACAAGAGCTACACCAAGAAGCTTCAAATAATGTAGTTTTTAAACGACTCCAGAAGAGAGACTTAATACTTAACCAATTAGATTTCATGAATTTCCAAGACTTACTGAAATTTTACACCAAGAACCTTTAAAATTTCTAGCTTTTCACCTTTTTTTTTGTCCACAACGGGGTAGCACTTAGCCTTCATCACACCTGATGATAAGTGGTGATAAGGCTGAAGGTGGAAGCGCACTACTCCCGGAATCCTCAATCACTGAGGAACTGGCTATCTTATCTTTAACTGCCGGAACACAATCATGCTGAAAACATCATTGTTATGGCGTCAGACTTAGATAAGATGGTGGTAGCTAGCCAGGCGGACTAAGAAAAAGTCCTACCACCAACCAAACCGAATACAAATAAGTACCCCCACTGGGAATCGAACCCGGGACCTCTGGGTCTGAAAGCCGTGGTATGAACCACTAGACCACAGAGGCGGTTGAAATACACCTACTTAAAAAGAGAGACTTAAGTGTCATAAAAGAAGGAACGTTGGTACTTCCTACTAATGTTCATGATATGAATGTTTGAACGACTACCCCTATTTTACTGTAGTGAGGGAAATGCGTTTACGCATACCCCATCCGGAGGGGAGTGGTTATGTGAGTCTCGCGCTTCCTGATCCCTCATCAAGTCACAACAGGGCTGGATGGGTCAGAAGGGGGGAATAAAGATAAAAATATTCTTTATTCACTTAGACATAATAAATATGTACTTATGAATCGTCAATATTTTCCTACCACCCATTCAAAACTTTTTTTAACTGACAAGAAGAATGGGCGCATGAAACTTGCCAGCGTTTCTTAGTTAGGTAACGACATTTACAAAAAAAAAAACATATCGTTACTAATACAACAATTGCTTAGTATAAAAATAGATCATATAAACAGTGATTATGTTATGTGTTACATCATGACCATGCATTGCGGTCATTCAAATAATCGTCTACTTTATAGTATCCTTTGCTCATCAGCGACTCTTTAATGTAACATTTAAATTTATGCAATGGTAGTTCAATTATATGCTTTTAATTCGTATTAATCGAATACCCACTAAACCACTTCCTACACGCTTTCACCGTTGTCACCCGCATTGTGGAGGGCTCGGTGTGACAAGTTCCCCATACGACTTGACAGCCGGAACCGACAACCGCGAGAGAGGCAGGCTCCCAATCACATCCCACTATGCCACTGTTAATTACGCAATATTTTTGTCTTATCAAGGAAAACAAACATCAAAATAACAGAAAGCCGTCGTATATTACAGCAAAAGTACAATCAAAGTCGACACATCCTGACGAAGTCCTTATTTAATACGAATTAAAAGCGGTTTTTCTTTGTGTAGCTGTTTCCTGTACCCTACATTGAAAATGAGAGTATTGTTTCAATTTATTATTGTTTGTTATTGACGCAACGAAATTACTTCGTGCTTGTGTTGTTTGCTCGGTTTATTTATAAAGAAATTGCTAATAATTGTGAAGTTCTAAAAATGAAAACGAGTCGATTCGTTGTTTTAGACATTGTTTTTTAGGAAATGCTTTTTTTGTCATAAAATATTTTGAATTTTTATTTCAATTTTAACCTTATGTAGACGCTTTCATGTATACATGCTTGTGTAATGTCTTGACGTGAATGAGTGCCTGTTAAAGTTTATATTCAATAAACTTCTTTTCGTTTAATTGATTTATTTCGTTTCTACTTCGAGTGAGTAGTTATCTCGTAAAAAAATTAAACACTAGATTTGTTAAGTATGTAGTTGAAAATTGTTTACTGCTATGACCATTAGTTGTAAAAAAAATATTTAGTTTAAAAAACTAAAAAACACACCTTTATAGGAACAGAGTAAAAAGTACAAAATTAAAAAAAAAAAAACAAAATACAAAATCCAATATCGTTTATTCAATTTAGGTTTGTTTAACAACACTTATGAACGTCAATGAAGCTACGCCATCGGTTCGCAAATCCTACGGCAGGAGACCTTGTAGCGAGAAGAACCGGCAAGAAACTCGCCAAGGGCTATTTTTTTCTCCCTGTTTTAACTTATACAGAGTCGTCAAATTTGAAAAATGACCTTCACATAATAGTAAGGTTACTTTCCATCACAATACAGAATACCGCTTAAATTAAGTACAATTTTGCTTATTACCTAAAACAGTAGACAATTTTCAACTAAACAAGGAATCAAATAGTTTAATGGACACACTAATCTTAATCTTCTTCAAATTATATTATAGGATTAATGAAAAGGAAACAACAAGCTGCGCTGTATATTCAAATTTATAAGTATTAACAAATAAAAGGATTTTTTGAATAAATAAAACAATTATTAGAAAAATTGCTGTTACTGTAAGACACGGATACCAAAATTACTATGAGACACACCAGCTCGCTCATAAATCTATATAATACTATTATAGACCATATCCCGAACACCTTTAACACAAGTAGACATGAGCAGACCCACCCCACTGGCAGCACCCGTTCACAAGCATGACGCATGAGCCAGCCATCGCTTCGCTCAACCATATTTTAGGGAACGTAAGGACCCGGCTCACTCACAAAATAACCGTATTTCAGTAATTGAAATTAAAAAGCGTGGTGCATGTTGTCAATATATACCTACTTGAAATTCATTCTTTGCAAAGGACGCACCACGCGTTTTAATTTCAGTTAGATACTGGTTTCACACACAAGCAAAGCCTGGTTCAATCAAATAAGATCATTAGTCCACGTATCTATTGTATTTATATTTTTATGTTGTGGTGAATTGTGATGGAAAATAAGATAAAATATGTTAAGTTTATGATCATTTTATCGATTTATTTAACGGCACTGTACGAAGTAATACAAGGAGATGAAAATAGCCCGTGACTAGTTTCTTGATGTAAGTAGGTACCTACTGCAAATTCAGTTTGAAGCCCAGACATACAGTTTGAAGGCACTTTTATTTTTGAGTTCAAAACTGCTGAATTCGAGGTGTTGTGGTTACTGGCATTCCCGTTGTCAGTACGGTTTCAAAATAAATTCCTTTTCGCAATATACTTCCCTATTTTGTGAGTAGAATGAGTGACGTTCAATTTACTTCCGGTCGGTCGATTTGCGCAGAATTCGACAGAGGCGCAAATAATAAAACGGAATATGTGGAAACTTTAGCGAACTTTTTTGGGACTACACTCACCGCGGTAGCGAAACTTGTTAAAGTTTAAATTTTTTTATACAATCACTTTAGCGTTTTAAAGATGGAAAACTGATTTTACATCAGCGGAAGGTTAATGTTCATTTGTCAAAGCAACCTTTCAAAAAACTTTACAATAAATTATCTAGAACAATAAATCGAAATTCCGATCCATTAAACGATAATGCAAAACGAATACCATGTTCAGTAAACATGTTCAGTAAATATTTCGGGAAACATGGTAAAAATCCCGTTTTGCAAAGTAGTTATAGTGCTATTTGACCATGTAAGTTTAATCCCTATAACGTTACCTATAAGAGAATGAGTGTATAGTTTTTTTTTATTAAGTAATTTTGGCAGATTATTAATCAATCAATAATAAAAATGTTAAATTAAATAACAAGCTAATAATTCGAACATTATCTCACCGGGCTTTTTACTGCTCGTTGTGTGACGTCACCACTCGTTCCATTATGAGAAATCACATTTTTATTCTTGTCAGTAAAATGAGGAGTTCCGCAGAATTCAGGTCAGCACTTAATGGAACTCCCGCTTCGTAATCACTGAGCAGGTGTTTCAACTGCTTCTTATAGGCTAGGGGACAGGGTCCTTACTAATACAGACAATTAAAATTGTGTTCAGTAGCCCTAGGGGCTGTCCATTAATCACGTGAGGCTGAAAGGGGGTAGGGGGGTTCGGGAAAAAATCACCAAGTATCACAATCACATAGTACAAAGCCTCAAAATGTATCACCAGGGGGAAGGGGGGGTCTAAAAAGTTGCATCACTAGCACGAAAAACTGTGGCTATGGTAGCCGTTATCGTGATCGTATTATTGTGTATGAAAACCAGAACAGCAGCGCATCTTTCGGTCGTTAACAAGGAAATTAGACAGCAGCACATTGATAGCTTTTGAAGGTCGGTATAATTTAACTATTCGATTACCATAACGATAGTTTTTCGTGTTAGGGCTACTGAGGAGTCCCAATGATATTGCCTAGTGTCAACTTAGACCGTTCTTACATTACACAACTTAAAAAAACATATCTCCTACGTAAGTCGCTTAAAATAGGTAGTGTAGAGTGCGAGTCTTAGTCAAATGTATAGAGATATGCCTCGATTTCACGATTCCGCGACTGCCGACCCGCGAGAACGCATTACTTTACCGAGACAAAAAGTACAGCCACTGTCACTCCCCAGCTCCCAAACTATTTGCAAATCAAAAAAAACGTAGATCTATTGCTCCGTTTTGACGTGAAAGATGGAGAAACAAACAAACACTCTTTCACATCCAACTAATAAATATTATAAATGCGAAAGTTTGTGAGTATGAATGGATGGATGTATGGATGTAAGAATGTTCACGCAAAAACTGCTGAACGGATCTAGATGAAATTTGCAACAGTGATAGATTGTAGGCTGGAATAACACATTATTTTTTATCCCGATATTACCACGGGAACGGGAACAACGTGGGTGAAAATGCTGGCGGCCGCTAGTTTATAATATTAGTATTGGATAACGTCAAGCTCACTAGCCGCAGGCCTATTCCCCGATAAAATACTAATGCAGTCGCGTCACGATCCCGGCTTTACGTCTGAATTTCTTCGTTGTATCTGATACCAGTTGTTTTGGGATCAGGTGCTGCGGGGTATGGTTTGGAAAACTAAACTTTGTGGCGTGTGAGGCGGGTCGTTACGTTCCCTAAAATATGGTTGAGCGAAGCGATGGCTGGTTCATGCGTCATGCTCGTGAACGGGTGCTGCCAGTGGGAATGGGTCTGCTCTTATCTGCTTGCCTTAAAATGTGTTTTCTTTTGTTTTTATTCATTTTATTAAGAATTACATTTGAAACATGTATGGCGCAACTTGCAGTATATAGTAGAATTGTCTTTTGTTTTAAACTAATATTAAAGCTTTAAGTAGAGTTCCTAAGTAACTGAAAATTGTTCACCGCTATGATCATTAGTTCGCCTATACTTAACTGTATTTATCATAACCCATTGTGTAATTGTGATGGAAACTGACCTTAGTCATACCATGTTTAGGTCATTTTTCAATTTGACGACTCTGTATGAAATAAGACAGGGAGAAAAAAACAACCCTTGGAGTTTCTTGCCGGTTCTTCTCCAAGGCCTCCCGCTGTAGGGTTTGCGAACCGATGGCGTAGCTTCTATGACGTTCACAAGTATTGTAAATAACAATCTAAATTGAATAAACAAATTTAATCTTGAATCTTGAAAGGTTACCTAAAGGTAAACCTAAACCTACTCATTTACATAAATTTTTTATAAATATTATTTTTTGAGGCAAATTTTGTCCCTTTTGTTGAGGAGAATAAACCTACTGTTTTTTTATTACATTGTCATGTGTTTTTATACGTAGTATTGAATAAACTCTAGTTTGTGGAATTTCCGCGAAAGTAACAAAAGTGCCAGTTTAAAGTGCAAGCCATACTGCGAGAGAGAGAGGCAAACGAAGATGTCGCTTGCGGTGTCAGTAAACCGAAGTATGAAAAGAGGTCGAGGTTTCACCCGCGTGGTTTTCGTTCCCGTGGAAATATCGAGATAAAAAGTAGCCTACGTTACTCCTTATTACATCAGCTACCTGCCAGTGAAGGTCCCGTCAAAATCGGTCCGGCCGTTTCAGAGATTAGCCGGAACAAACAAACAGACAGACAGACAGACAGGCAAAAATTGTAAAACATGTCATTTTGGTATATGTACCGTATATAATCATATGTATATAGAAGGTAGATTATTATAGACTTAAATTTCATACCTACTCGTAAAATCACCCTCGTTAAATTACCTCTCCTCGTCGCTATCTTTTCTAGTAGGTACCTTTCCTTTCTTCTAGTACTTATTCATCATTGTATTCACTACCTTTGAATCTTTTAATATAATCGAAGAAAATGGCGAACAACTTAACAAACCAAAAAGATGTACGGGTTGGTACACCTTTTGTATGATAATGCCGAGAGAAGTAAAAGATTTGATATTTGATATATAATTGATATATTGATAAAACGATAGAACTAAAATGATATGAAAAGAGTACGCGCGGCGTGAATGATTACCGATGACGAACTCTTCGAATGTTAGCTTCTGCTCACCAACTACTCGTTTAAGGTGTCTCTTTAAACTCTTGACTGCCCCTTATAAAAATACAACTTCAGAGTGATTTTTATATAGAAACAATAAATAAATGAGAAACCTCTTTGAGCATGTCATAACAATGAAATAAGCTATATTGCGGAGTATATTTGCAAAGTTAAAGTAGGTATATTAATGGTTTTATTATTGTCTTTATATAGTCATAGTCATAGTCATAATGTTTATTGCATCATATTGGTTACCTAGAGATCTTAAGTATAATACAGTTCGCAATATGAACCCTGTAAGGGTGTCGCAAATCTTAAAACTAAATAATTAAAATTAAACTATTTTGACAACAAGTTTAAAATATTATAATAATAACATATAACATAACAAAGCGACGTTCAATTTAAAAAATCTTTTAACTCGTAGAAACATTTTTCCACTAAGAAATCTCTTAATCTTTTAAAAAATATTTTATCATTGTGTTTAGTATCTGTGTTGATGGTTTGGTCAATGCTTATGAGAAACGGAACGCCGCACCGCCGGCGGAAATACCTAAGTTCCACCGCGGTTCGGAAGATGGCGATGACTTCCGTAAAACTCCGTGCGTACACGCGTTGAAGCTGCGCATTGACGCTGACAATTTTAATTATAATAATAGTTGTATTCTACATATAAGTGATTCCCGACCCCGGGGTATTTAAATGAACTGTGTGTAATCAAAGAATAGTTAATTCGGCGAATAATAATAGTGTTTTCAAGAATTGGCTGCCAGGCGAGGTACGAGAACCAGCAAACCATCGGATCCTTTCGGCAGGTACGTTTTTTCATAAGTTTTGAAAGAATTGTTGACACAGAGAAAGACAGGTCTCTGCCAAAGCATCAGAACTATTGAAATACAGTCCATTCGAAATCTACCTCTTTCGTGGCATCACGTTGCCGCCACATATTTTGGCCTCCGAGCCGATTAAAATCTACTTTGGCTGGTATTTCCAAGTAAAAACCTATTTTAAATATTTGTCGATTACCGGTAAATCGTATTTACCCATGTTATAATTTATTTACATATTATTATATCTGTTTTTTCTAAAAGTAATTATATTTGGACGGCGTCCATTTTGTTGTCGGATCCGGTATACTATACTATACATTATCGATTCATATTATAGATAGGTACCAACTAGACGTTCTAGAACAGCGATCTGCATTCTCAATTCAAAATGCCGAATTCAATTGACACATCTCCTGAAGAGTATCAAGAATGTGAAAAGGATAAGCAATTAGAAATTAAATTAGAGACCTTAAATTTCAAAAAGGAATATTTGTTTAAGAAATTGCAAAAAGTTTTTGATTTGTCGAAAGAAATTCGTTTTAATAATTTAGATTCAGTTCAAGGTTATTTGGTACAGTATTCAGAACTTGACGACGTTCGTCATGATTTTGAAAATATTATTTCGAAAATATTTGCTATCGAGTTACAATTAAACACTAGCGCTAAACCATCAACTAGTGCTTTAGAAAGTTTCGACGAAATTTACTTTATTTGCAAACGTGTTGCAGTGAATTGTAGTAAGTTAGACCAGGAGACGAATACAAAGTTGTCACGTCAACAAAATGATAATTTTGTGCGACCGTCATTACCTAAACTTACCTTATATGAATTTGATGGACAGTTAGAAAATTGGCCCACATTTTATGACACTTTTGTATCTTTAATTCATAATCGTAACTTCGATAACATAGACAAGTTCCACTATCTTTTGTCGTGTGTTAAGGGGACTGCTCTTAATTTAGTGAAGAATCTTCCTATCACTGCTAGTAACTACGAAGTAGTATGGCAAAGCTTACTAGATAAGTACCAAGATAAGCGGGCGTTGTTAGGTAGGTATTTAGACAGGATGTTGAGTTTCACACCATTGACAAAAGATAATACAAACAATTTAAATTCGTTTATTGAAGCCTTTGATTATTCCTTAAAGGCTATCAAAGCTTTAAACATAAAAAAATTGGACGACTATTTGTTTTGTCACATAGCTTTGAGGGGCCTTGATAATCACACTAGAAAACTTTTTGAAGAAAGTCGTGATCAAAATTCATTACCATCTTTTTCAGAATTAATCAATTTTGTTAATAAACAAATCAAAGTATTGGAACATACGTTTCCAACTACTAGCCCCTGGTCTACAAGTAACTCAAATAAATTTAAATCACAAAATAATTCTATTCCAAATTTTAATAAAGTAAATGCTGTACAACAAAAACCAAATTCTTATAATAATAACAAATATTCACGTTCTAATCAACACAGTTCGAAAATAAATCTAACTACCTCCCGCAACGAATCACAAAATAAAATTAATATTACTTGTGCTCATTGTGCTAAAGATCACATGATTTATCGTTGCAATTCTTTTAGACAAATGTCGGTGTCTGATAGGGTTAACCGTGTTAACGCCTTAAAATTATGTACCAATTGCTTAAAGAGCGGTCATGATCAAATTACTTGTAAAAGTAATTTAACTTGTGGTGTTTGCTTGTCGCCTCATCATTACCTGTTACATCAAGACTCGGGAGTCGATATGTCGGCCGTGCCGCAATCGACTCGCGCTGACGCGCTTGTAAGCAGTGCATCCCATTCGCACTCCGTGAGTGTAGGGACGCACGCTGCGAACGAGAACCTTCATTCCGTGAATGAAGTTGATGTTAAATACGGCGTAGTGTTAGGGACAGCACGCATAGATATACGTGATATCACTGGCCAGTTTCAGAATTGCCGTGCAGTTCTTGATTCTGGTGCTCAAAGTTCTTTTATTACATTAAAATGTGCTCAACGTTTGGGCTTAAAACGACGCAAGTGTCCGTTCACTGTGTCAGGTCTTAGCGGCGAAGTCGTAGACAATTTAGGTATGGTAACGAGTGAAATAAAATCCTGTGAATCGGACGTTCCGACTCCCTTGGTTGATATGGTGATAGTTTCAAAGGTATCTTCTGATATGCCTAATGTTACTTTTCCGTCTAATGTTATCAGTAAATATCAATGTTACAAATTAGCTGATTCCCAATTCTACGAAAAGTCTCCGATTGATATTTTATTAGGAAATGACATTGTTTCAGAATTAATTAAAGATAAACCGATCACTATCCAGTCTGATATTCCAAACATTATTAAAACTGTTTTTGGTTTTGTCGTTAGTGGTAAATTATACTACGACAGTAAATTGCAATCTGAAAATTTTCATTTAACCATAACAGATAATAATTTAGATAACACTTTGCGAAACTTTTGGGAAATAGAAGAGTTGCCTTGTGAGCCCGTAATAAGCCCGCTCGATCAGCTGGCAGAGGAGATTTATGTCAATGAACATAGTCGAGACTCGCGCGGTCGGTATGTAGTGCCGCTGTTATTCGTTCCCGGCAAACCGGACTTAGGAGATTCGCGTGCGATTGCTGAGCGTAGACTTTTGAATATGGAACGTAAACTCACTCGCACTCCTGTATTACAGCAAGCTTATAATGATTTCATGATCGAATATGAAAATCTTGATCATATGGAGTTATACAGCGGTAGTGAACCGAGTAAATATTTTATTCCTCATCATAGTGTATTGCGACCGAGCAGTACGTCAACTCCATTACGCGTAGTATTTGACGCGTCGGCTAAATCAAGTAACAACGTTTCTTTAAATGATATTCAGCTTGCCGGTCCCAACTTATACAACGACATAGGTTCGATAATAATAAATTTTAGATTATTTGAATATTGTTTCGCAAGTGATATTTGTAAAATGTATAGAGCTATTTTAATTAGAGAAAGTGATCGTAAATATCAGCATATTTTATATAGATCATCAGTGAATGAGCCTATAAAAATTTTTGAATTAAAATCTGTCACATACGGAGTCAGTAGCTCACCGTTTCTTGCCATCCGTACTTTAATTCAGTTAGCTAGCGATGAAGGCGAACGTTTCCCTTCAGCTGCACGTGTTATTCGCGAGGGTGGGTTGTACATGGATGACATTCTGTGGTCCTGTTATTCATTTTCTGATGCTTGTACGTTGCAAGATGAATTAATAAAGTTATTAGAATGCGGTGGCTTCGAGTTAAAAAAATGGTCTAGTAACTGTTCGGAACTTTTAAATCGCATCCCTTTAGAAAATCGCGAACACACTATCTCATTTAATAAGGACCATAATGATATTTCAATAAAGTTACTGGGTCTGCAGTGGTCTCCATTGGAAGATGTTTTTAGGTTCACTGTAAATAAAAGCGATCCAGTAACTACTAAGCGCTCCGTTTTGAAAATATTAGCGTCAATATATGACCCGGTGGGTTTCATATCGCCTTGTACTTTTGTAGCAAAAACTATTCTGCAGGAACTTTGGAAGTTAGGTTTAGCGTGGGATGAACAACTACCTCCGGACATTTGTAACAAATGGTTAGAATTTATATCCCAGTTGTCACTTATTGGCAAACTAAAGATCGAACGTCACTGTCTGTTGCCTAACCAAGCCGAGTGTGAGCTAGTAGGATTTTGTGACGCTTCATCTAAAGGTTACGCTGCTTCTGTTTATGTAATCACACGAAGTGACGGGGTAGTTAAATCTCGCTTACTTATTTCTAAAACCAAGGTAGCTCCCGTCAAACCGTTAACCATACCTAGATTGGAACTTATGGCTGCCGTATTACTAAGCAAACTGATGCAATACGTTTGCGGTATTTTATCTCGTGTTAACATCACGGACATTACGGCCTTAACGGACTCGGCCATAGTTCTGGCGTGGATACAAACAGAGCCTTATAAACTTAAAACTTTTGTATGTAACCGTGTTACACAAGTGATTGAATCACTACCGCCTCACTTATGGCGCCATGTAAACAGTGAAAATAACATCGCGGATGTCTGCTCCCGTGGAGTGTTTCCCGTCGAGTTACTTGCTATGTCCCCGCGGTGGTTGGAGGGCCCCGTGTGGTTGTGTGACAATAGACAAGACTGGCCTGTTGACACTTTTTATAATAAAGAAGGCGATTTTATTTCGGAATTGAAACCTAACTCTGTTTCAGTAAACTTGATTTCTCAAAAGCAGGATATCACCGAATCTAAATTTGAATTCTTTGAAAGAATATCAAATCAGTTTTCTTCTTTTACAAAGTTACAAAGGACAATAGCTCGTATTATTAAACTGTTTCGTAAAAAACATAATAAAATTCAACCTAACGTGTGTAAATTTATTTTAACAACTCATGACTTAAATGATGCTAATGAGTGCTTATTAAAGCTAGTTCAAACTAGTTATTTTGAAGATGAAATTAAGGCCTTATCAAAAGGCTCCACTTATGTTCCGTCCTTGAGAAAATTATCTCCATTTTTAGACGACCGTAACTTGCTCAGGGTGGGGGGTCGTATCACCCATGCTGACTTGCCATATAACGCAAAACATCCAGTATTGTTACCGAAACGAAGTAGGTTTACTATACTTCTTATTGAATATTTGCATAAAAAATATTTACATGCAGGTCCTCGAACATTGCAAAATATTATTAACCAAAATTATTGGATATTATCAGCTCGCAGTGTGATTCGATCGGTCTTATCAAAATGTAAAGTCTGTTTTAAATGTAATCCTCCACTTATGCAGCCTAAAATGGCAGACTTACCGTCTAATCGGTTGACACCTAATAAGGTATTTGAACACGTAGGTGTAGATTTAGGCGGGCCTTTTCTTATTAAGGAAAGTTTGCGTAAGAACGCGCGCACTAGTAAAGCATATTTAGCACTCTTTGTGTGCTTTTCCACAAAAGCCGTTCACTTAGAGGTTTTGTCTTCATTATCAGCGGATTGTTTTTTGGCTACATTAGATAGATTTGTCTCCCGACGCGGTCTCTGTTCGTGTATTTATTCTGATTGCGGAACCAACTTTGTTGCGGCTAGTAAACATTTAAGCGAAGTCCATCATTTTTTAATGAATGAACGCAATCAGAATGATATTACAGACGGTTGCACGCAGCGCAAAATTAGTTGGCAGTTTAACCCACCTAGCGCTCCGCACATGGGCGGGATCTGGGAGGCTGGTATAAAGTCCGCTAAATTTCATGTTGTGCGTGCAGTAGGTGATAAAGCTTTGACCTTTGAGGAGCTTACTACAATTTTTTGCAAAATCGAAGCGATAATGAATTCGCGACCGCTATGTCCGTTACCTGCGAGTGATAATCCAAATGAATTTAATGTTTTAACTGCAGGTCATTTTCTTGTAGGCAAGAGTCTGATTGCTGTACCCGAATACAATTTGAAAGACGTTCCTATTAGTCACTTGTCACGTTGGCAATATTTGCAAAATTGTTCCCAATTATTTTGGAAAAGGTGGAGCAGTGACTATTTAAACACTCTGCAACAGAGAGCAAAATGGTTCACGTCTCCCCCTAACTTGAAAATAGGAGACTTGGTCCTTGTTAAAGATGATCAAGCTCATCCATTGAATTGGCCTCTTGCGAGAATTGAGAATGTACATCCTGGTTTGGACGGTATAGTTCGAAAGGTAACACTACGTTCCAGAAATCATACTTTTCAAAGACCAGTCGTAAAATTAAGCCCCTTGCCATACGTTAATTAATGTCGTGGGTACATAAATTAACTATCTATGTTTATTTAGTATATTTTTTTGTAATTTAGCTTATAATATTATATATCTCATTTTTTACCTTTAATGGGAAAGCCTCATGATGCTTTCGGTGGGGGGTGTTTAGTATCTGTGTTGATGGTTTGGTCAATGCTTATGAGAAACGGAACGCCGCACCGCCGGCGGAAATACCTAAGTTCCACCGCGGTTCGGAAGATGGCGATGACTTCCGTAAAACTCCGTGCGTACACGCGTTGAAGCTGCGCATTGACGCTGACAATTTTAATTATAATAATAGTTGTATTCTACATATAAGTGATTCCCGACCCCGGGGTATTTAAATGAACTGTGTGTAATCAAAGAATAGTTAATTCGGCGAATAATAATAGTGTTTTCAAGACTTGGCTGCCAGGCGAGGTACGAGAACCAGCAAACCATCGGATCCTTTCGGCAGGTACGTTTTTTCATAAGTTTTGAAAGAATTGTTGACACAGAGAAAGACAGGTCTCTGCCAAAGCATCAGATCTATTGAAATACAGTCCATTCGAAATCTACCTCTTTCGTGGCATCACGTTGCCGCCACACATTGTCTATACTTTTAATAAAGTTGGGTATTTTATTATATATTTTTATGGACATGTGGTAGGTTCCAGAGCTAACTATATGCAATTTAGTAAAAGGTAAAGCTAATCTATTTCTATTTCGTAATGTACATGTCAGAGAGCGTAAATCATCACGTTGTATATATGAAAATTTGTTCTTGCGTACTAATTTGCAAATTTCTAAAATGTAAATGGAGGTTAGGGTAAGTATTTTAAATTTTGTGAAGTGAGGTCTACAACTGTCAGTATCTGGTATGTTCACTAATATACGAATGCATCTTTTTTGCAGAGTAAAAAGCTTATGAGCGTCAGTGCTATTTCCCCATAAAACAATTCCGTAGCTTAGCCAAGCATTAGCATAAGCGTAATAGGCGGTCATGGCAGATTTTAAGTCCGTTCCTTTTTTTAATTTGTAAAGCGCGTATGTAAATTTAGAGAGCTTCGATGCTAATCTATCAACGTGTGGTTTCCAGTTAAGAGCAGTATCAATTTCTACTCCCAACAATGTACATGATGTCACAAAGTCTATATTATTGTTTTGAAATGAAAGTTGACTATCTAATTGTTTTTTCTGTATTGGCTTAAATTGCATTATTTTCGTTTTATTTATGTTTAATTCTAAATTATGATCTGTTAACGAATTTGTTATCTGAGTTAAATTATAATTACATTGTTCTTGAAAATCAGTACTGTTTTTTCACGGAAATAAAATGGATACATCATCTGCATATAAAATACTTTTTTTATTCAAACACATTGGCAAATCGTTGATGTAAATTAAGAATAGGATACAACCAAGTACGCTACCCTGAGGTATAGATCGTTCTACTTTTTCTTTTTCTGATGTAATAATATTTATAGAATTGTTTTCTGAGTCATAGAACTCCATTTGCACATATTGCTCTCTATTCTGCAAGTAAGTACCACCGATGAACTTCACCCCGTATCCCTATAGATTGTAATTTTTTCAAAAGGATTTCATGGGACACACGATCATAGGCTTTGCTCATATCTAGCATAATACCTATAGCGTATTTTTGGTCATTTATTATTTTTAAGACTTCGTACATAAACTCACATAAAGCTGTAATAGTGGATTTATTTTTTTGAAAACCGTGTTGATTTTCACTGATGATATTCATTTTTTCACAAAAGGAAGTTAAACGTGAAGCCATGGCCGATTCAAAAATCTTAGCAAAAGTTGATAACAAAGCAATAGGTCGTAGCTGATGTAGTTCTGTTGCGTTAGTTTTCTTTGGAATTGGTTTTATAATGGTAATCTTTAATAGATCAGGGAATGTTGTTTCAAAGAAAGATTGATTTATTAGGTATGTTATAGGCTTAACAAGTTCTTCTTTACAATATTTGATTAATATCGGTGGAAATTCGTCGGCACCAAAACTACTTTTATTTTTAAGAGATTTTATAATTTTAAGTACTTCTACTTCAGTAACTGGTGATAGATACATACTTTTATCATTATACTTTAAAGAAGACCACCTTTGAGTTTCAGGTATATTATTATTGTTTCCAATGGATGCAAAGTGTTCATTTATTTTGTTTGCAATAATAATGGGATTTGTGATGTCACCAGTACTTGATTTTAGAACGAAATTTTTATGACTTTTGTTAGTTTTTTTATTTGTTCTTTCTTTTATTATTTTCCACATTGATTTGGAAACATTGTTTGAATATTTAATTTGTTTTATATACTGTTTTTTTTTGCTGTAGTTATAGTATTTTTCAGTGTTTTGGCATAATTTTTGTAATAATTATTAATTATAGGGTTATCGGTTTCGGAATTTAACAAGTGTAATAGACGTTTATTTTTACATGACTGTTTTATACCTCTGGTCAACCATGACTTCTTATTATTTTTTATTTTTACAGTTTTTTTTGGGATAACACGATTTAACAATTTTGATAAATTATTGTGAAAAGCATTGTAGTTTTCATTGATTCCTTTGTCATCTGTAAATATATTACTCCAACTTATTAACTGTAATTCTTTTTTAAATAATTCCATGTTATGCGGTCTGAAGTTTCTTTTTTTTAAATAATGTTCTGTAGTTTTATTATTTGTTTTTGAAGTTTGGGGATAAGTGATAGTAGTACCTTTGTGATCGCAAATCCCGTATTCACTAACTTTCACAGTAGAATTTGATATATCAAAATTAGTAAATATGAGATCTACGCAAGTAGCGCTCGTCGGAGTGACTCTAGTTGGTTCCTTTACATATTGATGGAAGTTATATCCTTTGAATAAATTGCACATAGCTTTTTTCTGCGTGGATTTACTTAAAAAGTCTGTATTCAAATCACCGCCTATAATAATATTTCGTTTATTATATTTAATATTCAATAATTTTAGCAACTTTTCCAACTGTATATAAACCTGTTTTGCCTCCCTATTACTGTCAGGCCAATAAATAACAATCAATAACAAATTTAAGCAAGGTATTTCAATAGCACTCATCTCAATTATATATTCTACAGTTAGTTCACAAATATTTTTACATTCATTAAATTCAATATGCTCTTTTATGAATATACATACACCACCGCCTTGTCGATTGGTTCTGTAAAATTGAGTTGCAAGAGAATATCCATCTAGACACAACATTTCCGACTTTTCCTCTTTGACCCACGTTTCTGTTAGGCTATATTATAACAGTCTTGAGAAAATATGTCAGATGAAATCATTTTGTTAAAATAATACTGCCGGGCAGGCACTACTTACTTATTACATGAGATTTAAATATGAAAGAAGCTTTTATACTTGGCAGTAAATGATTATATAGGTACTTGATTTAGCTCACAAGATTGTTGACATGTGGAACATTGCGTTAGGTGGATGGATCGGGAGTCAGATGCAGAAGGCAGTACTTCTGGACACGGCCCGAATAGTGAGAAGGTTCCTGTCTCTGGATCCCGGGACCCTGATCTTGGGGAACTGCATTTTTGTATTTTTTAGTGTTATACATTGTAAAATTTAAAGTATAAAAATATAATGTTGTAAGTATTTTAAATGTAATTAAGAGAATAATAATAAATAATAAGTACTGAGGCGTTGTCCTTAAAACGCGACTATGCGATCATCGCAAGTTCGCGCGAATTTTTGTAGTCCGAATCCGCGATCAAATATACTGATGTCGATGTCGAATGGAAAGTTGAATACTAAACCCATACATGACAACTAATTATGTATGCAAACGTATTGTCTTAAAGTTAGAATCTTTGGCAAAAGATGCAATAATTTAGTAGTAACATTTTGCAGGTATGTAATAAACACATACTTACTTGCAGTTCATCTCATTGATGTTATACGCGTGATTAAATTCGTAAAAAGGGTTTTATTTTGACACTTAAACAGATAAAACACCGTTGTCAAAATCTCAAGAATATCTTAACATGAGAGCATAAGTCATAATAACCGTAAAAGCAGCATCAATAAGATGAACTGCAAGTATGTGTTTATTACATCCCTGCATAATGTTACTACTAAAATATTGCATCTTTTGCCAAGCATTAAACACGTTAAATTCACTCAAATTTCGATGCTAACTTTAGGAAAATACGTTCGAATTTTCCAGTCCAATGGTTAGATACTAAATTCTGATTTAAATTATCGTTTTCAGTCGGTTTCAGAACTTCGTATCAGTTTCAGACAACAAGTTTTGTAGTAAACAATGCAAGTTTGTGCTGAATAGTCGAAATGTAGCTGTTTATTATTATCTATTGTTCTTTAATTCAGTTGAATTTGCAGTTAAAGCGGTTTTGAATGGTCCGATAGCACAGTGGGTAATAGCTCTCCTACTCATTCGGGGGTCGTGGGATGTCTAAATGGCATTTAATCCAGCAAGATCAGGCTTCAGCTTATCACCTAGAGGGGGAGGCCTGATGACCTGGTGTGTAACCGGCTTTTTTTGGAGGAAAATTACATTTTACAATTATTAACTACCTATATAAACCTAAATACCCAAATTAAACACACCCTGTTGCATACCCGCCAGAGTCCATAATGATCGTATCACAGAACACGGAAAGATTTTTTCTCTGATCGTATTTTCAAGTTCACCATCTTAATTCACATTGTGGTATGCAGTGAACGAATATAACTAGTGGTATGCAATAAACGATTGAGTATTGAGTATAGAGTTGCTCCCAACTCATTTGGAGCGCTGTTTTACCAGCGTTCGTATTGAGATCACGTATTTCGGGAAATGCAATCGCATTTGAATTCAGAGGTATTGGACGAGCAAAGTGTGATGAAACGCTTGGCTTGGCTTGTGTTGTAGTACTACGCGTTATACAAAGTTATTGCTACCTATATAATGAAGAAATACCAGACTAAATTATGGACACTGATCATTTATAGTAATGATCATATCAGCATCATCATCATAGATAAACAAATAGCTAATGCAATTTTATTTGTGCTACTTGTATTACGAATCACAAAGGCAATAAGTATATAATTGTGTTCAAATATAAATTAAGTTGTTAAGATTTTAAATATTTGATTTTTGCTAAAAGTAACTAAAAGGACTCGTGGGTTTTTACTATCACATTTTTCCTAAAAATTATGTTGTATTCAACATATTCGTAACATACTAAACTAAGAGGTATCTACTTGAACCGTATGTACGCGAATGGGGTTAAAACAAGCTCTTCAATAGAAAAATATAATTATGGCAATCATCTTGTTCGCTACACTAAAATGCTATTCCCGTTTTGGTCACCGGAAATTGAAATACAATTGGCTAGGATTATGGATAAGCGTCTCATAGGTATGTTTTGTTTTATGATTTAACTAGTGTATGAATGATCGATAGTATATGAGAGAAAATTATTCAAACGAATATTGCATTTTACCTATATGCTACTGTATAATTTGCAGTAGCTGCAGTAAATTCAATTTGCTTCAAAATTAAACCGGTGTGTTTTTTAATGAACGCTCTAAACAACTGGAATAATTTCGAATCAACTTCAAAAAGGATTGCACTATTATATGGTGAACTGAGAATGCTATAGATAGATACTTAAAGAAGTAAAAATAAATAATAATTAATAAAAGTTTATTTCATTTTAAGGCAAGTTTATACAACAGTTTGTGACCGAAGTCATCATTTAAGCAATTTTTGCCTTGTATATAATTAGGTTTTAAGAAACGGCGAGATTTATTATTATTGTCTAGCAAAAATACACTCCTTATTTTTAATAATTCCTACAAAGCTTTTAGGGGATAGTAGTATCCATCAATATGAACAACTTTTACCATGGGGCTAGCCAGCGACGGAATCGCGAAAACAAATCTGCTGTTCCATAGAAAAGCGCAATGGACCAGCTGATATTATTTTCACGATTTTGTGGCTGGTACCATAGTCAAAACCTATCGCAATGGACACTATCAAACCGTAAAATCTTTGTACTAATCAAAATTTAGTGGTGCATACTATTATCTAGCAAAATATCCATTTAGTCGAAGTCATCAGCCATCTTTATAAAGACATTTTTCTTAGAATGAAAGTGAGATCAATCTGGAAATTCCTCTGTTAGCGTTCTATAAGGGATTGTTTGAGAATGCAATAAGACTCAGTCGACGCAACGACTTTTGCATTGCAAATCGCCGATAACTCAGCTTAGTGGGGCTGCCACTAAAACGTCGAGACAGTCCTGACACAAAGCTAGATTTGTGCAATTCTACTTTAATACCAAGATTAATACAATTTGTAGAATATAAGACTTTCGATTATTCTTGAGACAAGGAATATTAAGACCGCTTAGTTTTAAACAATTTATTTCTTATACAGACATGGTTCTACAAAGCTGAATAGGTTTTTCTATAAAAAAATCGTAAAAAATGAGAAGTTACAACACCATAGTAGTAACACAGTCTAATATGTAGTTAGACTGTGGTAGAAGTATAGTCTACGCAGCGCAGCTACAATATAAAATATTGCAATATTAACTCGAGCACAACATGAATATTTTGCGCTGTATTGTCGCGCGACTGCGTATTATATTTTCTAGTCATTTACAGTAGCTTTATATTTAAATACTATTTTCTAAGAGTGCGTTCAGATTTGGCGAAAATGCCTTGAATGCTCAACTCGCACATAGTTTGACCACAAACCTAAGATCTAAACGAGACAAAAGATAGTGGTAATATATTGAAATGTACGAGCATTTTAACTGCATATTTGAAGATTTTCTGTTTTTGAATGTCATACAAATACGAAGTGTAGATAAACGCCTCTAATCGTAAATCAAACTATGATGCCAGGTGGTATTCCATATTCAAAAGACGTTCAGTATTTAATAATTTCTTAATATTTTCAAGTTTGACTAGGTAGCTAAAAGCGACACGCCGAAGATTGTTGTGGATATAATTGCAAGAGACCTATGCCCAGCAGTGGGCGTGGTACGGCTGATATGATGATGATGACACTAAATTAAAAAAAGTTAGGCAAAGACCTGATGTGTTATGTCCTGACTTACTTTTATAAAAACTTCCCTGAACGTGGTCACCCTAGCTAGGAATAAATCGCGACCATTGCTTGTAAATGCGCTCTTAAGCATAAATGTTTAGCTTTGCATGAAAGTTTCCTTTACTCCTTTCGTAATATGAAAGAAAATGTAATTTCTATGCAAACTAAAAATTGTAATATAAAAAAAGCACCAGCCCCACAAGTTTTAACCGCCTCTGTGGTCTGGTGGGTCACACTCATACACAGAGGTCCCTGGTTCGATTCCCAGTGAGGATACATTGTATTAGGTTTAGAGTAACATTTTAGGAACAAAAATGTAATAGTTTTGTTCTTGATGTCTTATCGTAGTAACAGTGTGGATATATTTACGAAACATTGCTACCAAAAGTTAGTCTGACACATTTTAGTCGCGAAGTGTATACTCTGTTACAACATTTTGTCGCTAATGCTAATATAACACGGTTCAACCAAATTGATTCACTTTGGTTGAAAGGCGCAAAAATACAGGCACACATTAGCATTGAATGATTCACTTTTACGTTTACATTGATCAATTTGGTTGCTTCATCCAAATTGAAAGGCAAAAGTGAACCATGTATTTCCGCCATAAGCTTCACGGAGACACAAAGCGTAGTAACATTACGACACTGCAACCACAAAGCGTAGTAACATTACGACACTGCAACCAGCCGATTTATTTTTACCAAAATAAGGCGCCGATTCCCCAAAATAGGGTATTTTAAATTATGGGTTACTCGCAAATCACGAGTACTTAAAATTTGGAAAAAATATATGTTATTTTACCGGCCGTTTTTTTTTGATTGGTGATATTTTACTGTGTCAAATAAAATCCCAAACATCCGTCTAATAATAATTCAAATATCATATTACTTGCAGTATACTTGGTTTTAGTTAATGAAAAATGTATGAAAATAATTGTCTTTGAATAGCCAAGGGATTCATATTTTTTTTTAAATTTCATTTTTAAGTGATTTTCGATTCGCGAGGCGCTCGCGATTTCACAGTTCACTGCCGGCTACCGCTGGGTCCGCGCGAAGTGTATCGAGCGCGGCCGAGCAAGCGTTAGCGTGCCTATTTCGGTCGGGAATCCTCGCCTTAAGGGCATATCGGCGATCAAACTCAGAATTTTCAATTTTTTTAAATTAAATTTCCTGACAAAGTATCATTGCTAGGTCTTCCAAAATAATATATGTGATAGATCTTTTCTTTATGAAGGGAAGTTACTAAATTTTATTTAAATCAAATAAATACAATGTACAAAAAAAATGATTTTCAAGATCCCTTTTTTCCGTCTTAAACTCAATTATCTCAATAACTATTTGAGTAATCAAGCTAATTTTTAAACAATAACTAGTATCCCAAAATGCATCGTGCACCGTTTCTCAGCTAATTCTTCAGTCTCCGCCTGGGATTGGCGGCGTTTGGACGTGGAGACTGTATCGCTCCGATTGCGCCAAAATTGAAAAAAAAACTCACACTAGGATCCTAATTTTTTTCAATGATGCTTATTTTGCTAGGAAATATTGAACTAGCGCTTTAGGATTGGGTATAGATGAGTGCTTTGCCATTTATTGCATAACCATAGACCTATGTAACCTGGGACAAGTTATTTTACTCATTACCTAAAGCAAACATCAATAGTTTGAAATAAAAGTGACGGATAATATTGCCTAAGATACTTAAGAGCCCATAAAAGTTGTACCTATTTGAGTACCAATATTTTGTTGTGTTGTAGGTACATAATTAGTATAAGTTTTTAACTTCTACTACTGTATATTAAATTTATGTTCGTTTTAGGTTCCTCAAAATTGAAAATGTGAGAAACTTAAGATAGGTAGGTGTAAAAAATTGCATCAAGAAATAATAAATTCGCTTGTTGAAAAAGTTTTTTACAGAGACATAATGTAAAAGCAATTCTTGAAATAAAACCGACGTAAGAATTTTATATACCTAGTTGATCTAATATCACCATTACACCAATTTTATGAGACTGTGAGAAGTCCAGCTTCTTTCCTTTGAGTGAGGAACATAAACCGCACCATTTTGTGTAAATTTCAAGTTCAAAACATTTTTATTACTAATTCTCTTATCCATTATTAGTACAAAATAAACATGCATACAATTTCTTGCAAGAAATGCTCTCGCGGTTTTGAAATTCGAAATTAGAAATCCCTACAACAATATCTAAAACCGATGGTTGAGGCGCCAGTAGCAATAAAAAAGAATGAAAGGTCTGTCAGCTGTATTGACAGTTTAAACTCTCAAATTTAACCACCGCGTCAGATAAGTTTGCGGAGTTCTGTAAGGAGACTTGCATAGTCGGAGAAAATTTTTGATACTCTAATGAAATATTGCATAGATATTTATTTCATTATTTAAATTTCATTGCACAAGGTATAAACAAATGGCGGGCTAACTTTAAACTGACTAACATATTATATCAAAGATAATAAACTCATAAAAATAAATAATCTCGAAGAAGTTTTATATACACTCTCTGCCACAAATGTCATTTATTAAAAGTAGGTGGCTAAAACGTGAGTGATTAGATTACATACCTTACACTTTTTAATAATAATATAATATTATAAAATATATAGTTTAATGTAAATTTCTAATATAATATTAATGCAATCTATTGTATAAATTAATTGTATGAAATGCAAATGTATACTTTAATTATTAATGTACTTATTAAGTTTTTTATCTGTATTATTGTTGTGCCCTTACGGGGCGTCACATGTACTTTTTACGTTCTAATACCACCTAAGACAAACACAAAACACTGTGACATGCAATAAAGAAATCTGAAATCTGAAATCTGAAATCTGAAATACCCTTTGGAAGCGGCCATGGAAGAAATGACAGTTTTGTATAAGTAGTACGAAACCAAACCGATTCAGCTACTCGACCCTGATGTTGTCAAAGCCAGCGGCTTTACCTTCTTTGAGCTTATCAAGGGCAAACTTGAGCTCTGTTTCTGTAAAAGCCTCGTCCAAGTGGTTAACCTCTTTACCAGGGTCTCGTGTAAATTTCTTCTGGAGACTTTTCGTGGAAGCTTTCCCATTTTGGAGTAAGTGGTGAGCGATCTGGTTTGTGGTCACATTGGAATGACGATCAGCGATTTTAGGGTCATTATTTAGTTTCCTTATAAAACACCATGCCTTCTTGCTTTTATGCGTCATATCTACGCCTTCGATTAGCTTGTTCCACTTTTCTCTCGTTGTTTCGGATATGGTTTCTAGCAATTCATTCCCAAATCGATGGTGTCCTGTGAGAAGGGATCTAATTCATACTGGTCTTGGTATGTCATCCTATCATATTATATTTAAAAACATATATTTGATGCTTGGGAGAGCAAGCGAGATGTAGTTGGTATTTATTGTGACCTCTCCAAAGCTTTCGATTGTGTTAATCACCAAACGCTTTTAAGGAAATTAAAACATTATGGTGTCTATGATAAATCGGTTAATCTTATGCAATCATATCTATGCGAAAGAACACAGAAAGTAGTTATCAACAAAACTGAGTCTACTGGAGCCCCTATCAACATGGGCGTACCCCAGGGTTCAATACTGGTCCCTTTTGCTGTTTTTAATTTATATAAATGAACTTATGCGAGACAGTGCTATTTGCTGATGACACTTCCTCTAGTCTTTAAAGTTGACAGAGGTAATCATTGTTGTGACGAAGTAAATAGTACTTTATCGAAAGTTGCGCATTGGTTTCATAGCAATAATCCATTCCTTTACCGTGGTACCATTAGACAGTACCATTGATGATACTGTGGCAATTTCTTTTTGCCGTGGTACCATCAATTAATCTATCATTACACTCGAAAAAACAGAATGTGATAAAATTTTCACTGCCAAATGTAAGACAGGTTGATATTCACATAAAATTGGATGACAATGTAGTAGAATTAATTAACAGTACAAAATTTTTAGATATAACCTTAGATTATCGACTTCAATGGGACCCTCATATTGAAGCCTTGGCCGGTAGACTCAGTTCTGCGGCATTTGCTGTTAAAGAAATAAGGCTCTTAACTGATATTGAAACGGCAAGGTTAATCTATTTTAGCTATTTTCGGAGTGTATTGTCCTACGGCCTATTACTTTGGGGTCAAAGCAGCTAACAACGAAAGTATTTTTGTGCTTCAGAAAAGAGCTATTCACGCCATATACAAACTTTGGCCAAGAGATTCTTTAAAAGAAATCAACATCTTAACTGTTGCAGGACAATACATATATGAGAATATGGTATGTTTTAAGAAGTATCTCAATACAATTGTAAAACGTAGCAATATCCATCAAGAAATAAAAATAAGATTGCCGTTCCAAGGATTCGACTTGAAAAAACAAGAAGTTAGTTTTTGGGGAAAAGCGTAGCTAGTTTTAATAAAGTTCCACAGAATTTAGTAGCACAAATTCAAAAGTCATGGCAAAAAATCGCTCATGGGCAAAGGATATTATAAAGTAGACGACTATTTGAAAGACCGTAATGCATGGATTTGATGTAACACATAACCTTAGCTGAACTAATGTAATATTATAATGAAAAAGTTGTAAGAGTTAACGATATAAATCTTTGGAAATATCGTTACTCCAATTATTAAAGCTGATAAGTTTATTGCGCCTGTTCTTCTTATCTGTTAAAAAAAGTCTTGAACGGGTGGTAGGAAAATATTGACGATTCAAAAGAGCTTATTTATTAAGTCAAGTTGAATAAAGATATTTTTTTATTTTATTTTATTATTTTATCCTGCAGGTGGTAAGGCCTGGCACATAATTGGGTCCTCCGTATTGCACCACTTACTGTCTTCACGCACTGGTGAACTATGTGATCACTGGCAAAGATTAGATCAGGGTTTTAACCACTTTTTCAGCGACCGCTGTTGAATGATGACGGAAGTTTTGGATCATGGATCAAAGATAGTAGGTATGTGTCCATCAACCCATTCTTCAACCTTCACTCCGTTGTCATCACTGATTCTGTATCCCCAGTTCTCGCTATGGCTATTAAAATTACCAAGGACGAATCTAACCGGATGGGCGTTAAAGTTTGGCGGACAGCTGAAGTAATACGGTGCATTGGGAGGTTTGTAGACTGAAGTGACCGTACAGTTACTAAGTTCGGTAGTAAGGATCTCTATGTTACTGGTGTTAGTCTGGCGAATAAGCACTCCCATACTGTCGATGGGGGACTTCAGCTATGAGTTTCATCCCCTGAGTCACTTGTCAGATATGCTTTAACGAGTGTACATCTGAGTTGCATAACCTCATTCCGCCCTCTCTTTTAAACTCACGCTCAGAGAATTAAGTACTCCTTCATCATGCCTGGCATACCCTGCCGGCTTCTGTTTGCCCGAGTACCTACAACCCAAACCTCTTAAAGTTGCAAGTGAATAGGCATCTTCTGGTTGAATCTATTCACACAAAATTTTATTCAAGTACTATAACAAATCACATTATAAAACTACCTTTGTGAGTTCACTCAATTCACGCGACTAATTTAATAAACATTGTTTAACTGTTTAGAATTTTCCGAATATCAGTCAATCACTTTACAATGCAATGGATGCACCCATTATTGTCTTTTTTGCTGTCGCCTTTGGTTGTCATGTCACACATACCACAAAATTGTCTTGAGATTCATGTTAATGAATATGACAAAATTTTAACATATAGTTGTGTGGCTGTCGCTTCGGTATTAATTTTTAATTCGTACAAATATTTCAGCATATCGCATAATATTTAAACAGAAAAAAGAACCTGACGTTAGGCAAGTTTTTACGTTTTTTACCCATTTTTAGAGCACAAGGGATATGATGCGTACATGGCAAAAAATAGTGACAGTGAAAAATAAGGATATTTTAAAATGAGTAATGAAAAAAGTTTTTTTAAAGTGGCTGATTTATAACCTTACGTGGCAAGTTTACATTAGTAAACAAAGTATCAATTATTTCAGTTGTGCTACATTTTGTTTAAACAAATTCGACGATCTCCGTGGCCGATTGGTGTACGCACCGGTTTTCTAGGTGCCACTATCTCTGAGGTCCCGGGTTCGATTCTCGGACGGGTAAATGTCGAAAACTAACTTTTAGATATTTTCTTGTATCTGGGTGTATGTGATCGTTGCTTCCAATTTTCAATGACACAAGTTATTGTATTATTTGATATTATCATTTTTGGTATTGGAATAATATGTATGTATGTACTTAAACAATATTTTTATTTAAGTGTTTCTTTTATATATTGATTTATATTATAGATTGATAGCGTGATTTTATATAAACGGTATACTTATTTAAATATTGATTAACTAAGTAGATTTATTTTGTAAAAAGTATTAGATGATTGGCTAGTATGAGTTATTTATATTTTTTCATATTAAATTATAAGTTTTATTAATTTGATTGGAATAAATCTGAAAATGTACCTACTGGTTAGAGCAGTATACATATTTTTTTTTCAGTGTAATTTGTAACAAATGTTGTAGTTTTGCCTGCGACTATCATTTCGATAATGGATATATTATCGAAATGATCTAGAGATAGAAAATAAATATAAATAGCTGCTGCTGTGTTCTGCATTTTGAAGAATCGTTTGAAGTGACTATCTTTGTTAAAAAAAGCTAGATCTAAGATATCTAAGATCTTCCTACAAACCGATGACGTTTACAATAAATATTCATAATAATTCTTCTTGTATTCTACATAATATAATGTCCTTAGTAAAAGCGCACATAGCTGATATTTCAGATGTAAATAGATTCGCGCGCTGCATGCCGCGTCTACACGTATTTCTCAGTCTACGCGAGTGCCGCGGCCGGAGTCTTACCGATCCCAGCACCCCCTCGCTTGTGTAAGCAACGGCCATCGACGATATTTTTTTTACCTATGCAATATCCTTAAAGTCACCGCGACCGGATTTGGTTGTGTGGGCGGATAAGTACTTTTTGAGTTTATCTATTACAAACAAACAACGAAATAAGAATCTTTCCTCTTTATAATATTAGTATAAACAGTAGACAATGAAACGCCTCCTTCTCTTCTAACACCCTATTGCGTGCCCGCTAGGGTCCATAATGATCTTTTTTTTATGTTCACCATCTTAATTTACATTGTGGTATGCAATAAATCCAGACCAATACCAGCTCAAATTCAAAACCCCGAGTGCTTTCAGCTCGGGCTTCAAAACCGCTTCGAAGCCCTTGAGAACAGCATAGACGTGGACGATCTATACAACATGGTTGTGGATACTGTCCGCACGGTAGGGTCTAAGTACTATAAAACCCGCCGTCCCAAATTGAAGAAACTCTCCAGTCAGACTCTCCTATTCATGGATCAGAGACACGAAATGAAGCTGCAGAACTCAGCGGATGCCCATCGTTATCGACAGCTCAATAGACAGATATCTAAGTCTTTGACACGCGACCTTCGCCAATTTAATACCGAGCGTATTAAAGAAGCCATTGAGCGGAACAAAGGCTCCAAAGTGTTCGCGAGAGATCTGTCTATCGGGCAAAGTCAATTGACGAGGCTGAAAACTGAGGAAGGTAGCATCATTTCGTCAACACCTGAAATCCTGAGGGAGATTGAGAGTTTCTATGGACAGCTATATTCCACACAAACACCTGTTGAAAGCAAGGCTACAGACCCTAGAGCCAAGCTTACCCGACACCATACCGAAGATATCCCGGACGTCAGCCTGTACGAGATTAGAATGGCTCTCAAGCAGCTTAAAAACAACAAGGCGGCGGGCGATGACGGAATCACAACAGAGCTTCTGAGAGCGGGCGGTAAGCCGATACTTAAGGTCCTCCAGAAGCTTTTCAACTCAGTCATCCTTGAGGGCAAAACGCCAAAGGCATGGGGCAGAAGCGATGTGATGCTGTTTTTCAAGAAGGATGATAAAACTCTCTTGAAGAACTATAGACCCATCTCGCTTCTGAGCCATATCTATAAGTTGTTTTCGAGAGTCATTACGAATCGTCTCGCTCGCAGGTTCGACGACTTCCAACCTCCCGAACAAGCCGGGTTCCGGAAAGGCTACAGTACCATAGACCACATTCATACGCTGCGGCAAGTTATACAGAAGACCGAAGAGTATAATTTGCCACTTTGCTTGGCGTTCGTGGACTATGAGAAAGCCTTTGATTCGATTGAGACTTGGGCGGTGCTGCAGTCTCTCCAGAGGTGCCAAAGAGACTACATAACAGGTACATCGAGGTGCTGAGGTACTTATACCAAAACGCCACCATGTCGGTCCGATTACAGAACCAGAGCTCTAATCCTATCCAACTACAGCGAGGTGTGAGACAGGGAGATGTCATCTCTCCCAAACTGTTCACAGCTGCGTTGGAGGATATTTTTAAGCTGCTGGATTGGAAAGGATGCGGCATCAACATTAATGGCGAGTACCTAACGCACCTACGGTTTGCTGATGATGTAGTTCTTATGGCTGAGACCTTGGAAGACCTGAACACAATGCTCGAAGATCTCGGTAATGCTTCGCAAAGAGTGGGTCTTAAGATGAACATGGACAAGACGAAAATCATGTTCAATGCCCATGTTGCACCCGCTCCAGTTAATGTTGGGAACATTACACTCGAAGTTGTTGACCACTATGTTTACCTAGGACAGACGGTCCAGTTAGGTAAGTCCAACTTTGAGAAAGAGATCTCTCGTCGAATCCAGCTCGGATGGGCAGCGTTTGGGAAGCTCCGGCATATATTCGCGTCCGAAATACCTCAATGTCTCAAGACGAAAGTCTTTGACCAGTGTGTGTTGCCAGTAATGACCTATGGAAGTGAGACGTGGTCTTTTACTATGGGTCTCATAAGAAGGCTCAAAGTCACCCAGCGAGCAATGGAGAGAGCGATGCTTGGTATTTCCCTGCTCGATCGAATCAGAAATGATGAGATCCGCAGGAGAACTAAAACAACCGACATAGCTCGAAGGATTGCATCATTGAAGTGGCAGTGGGCGGGACACATAGCGCGGAGAACCGATGGCCGTTGGGGCGGAAAGGTTCTCGAATGGCGACCGCGTACCGGACGACGTTCGGTGGGCAGGCCCCCTACAAGGTGGACCGACGATCTGGTCAAGGTCGCTGGAAGCCGCTGGATGCGGGCAGCGCAGGACCGATCGCTGTGGAGATCCTTGGGGGAGGCCTATGCCCAGCAGTGGGCGTCGTTCGGCTGACATGATGATGATGATGATGATGCAATAAATGATTGAGTATTGAGTATTGAGAACTAAGCGACTACGGCAACCCCAGGAGGCTTGATCAGAAGGTACCACAGCGTCATCGGGTCCGCTCAATTTCACATTCATTCATCATTTGCCCAATCGTCGTACCAATCGCTGCATTAACATCGCAAACATATAACATCCCAGCGGACTGGACAAATACGACATCATAATATTGCAAATCCGAAAAAGCCTCATAATGAACGCTTTCAAACGTTTATTCAGTACCCAATTGTGGACTTTATCCCTATGCAAATAAAGACTGTAAATAAATCAATGGGCGTTTTAATAGATTAACAAATCTGAACCCTTGCCAATAAATTCATCAAACACAGATTAAAGCGGGCCGCTTGTGTGTTACGTTCTGGCCCGGCCACGGCGTCAAATACGGCTGTGGTTGTGTCAGTAAACGGTACGGATAAGTACCTCGTAGTACTTCGTTGGAAAAAAAGAGTACCACAGTATTTCATCAGTTATAACATATTTTTGGTGGCCGGGCTGCAACGCATACGACCCAGCCCGGCCACTCTTCTATCGAAATAAATAGGTAACTTCACGATGTAATTTTGGTACGAGGTGATGGTACGTATTCTGTACCAACGAGAATGTGTCCGTTTCCCCTTTAAAATAGTAATTAAAACTATTTATTTTTGCATTTAAATTTCTGAAATAAAACGCCTGACATTATTGTTTGAGCAAATAAACGTAATTTGACGTCTTGCGAGATTATCACTCAGGGCTGCCTCCATACAAAAAATTGTTTATAAATATGAGTTTTACGAATTTTTAAGTTCCTAATAGAAATAAAACATTTTTTTTAAAGGGAAAACCGCCTTCAAAAAGAATCTTCAAACAAAATTAACAAACACTAAAAAACGAAAAAAGTAATTAGAATTTTTAATTCAAAGGACGAAAATGCGTGACTTTTTCTAACTTATCTTGGTACCTACTTACTGAACTGTTTGGAGTCGGTGCCAAGTCTAATAGGTATTTGAGGTAAATACGTCCTACACCTCACGCTTGGGACCGGGTTTTTTTAATTTTTGTTATTTCACTCAGTATAATTCGTTCCTATTCTTTTTGGCTTGGCTTGGCACCGACTTTTTTTGTTAATTTTGTTTGAAGATTCTTTTTGAAGGCGGTTACATTCTTTTTAACGTTTTATTTTTCGATTTTTAGTGTAAATAATCGTAGCGAAACTACATGGTGATTATGATAAATTGTTGTAATATCCTGACCGTTACGGAGTTCAGCTATCCATCTTTAGCTACTTAGATAACTTCAAGGTATACAACTGAAGGTCCATTCGGAAACTGAAACTGAAACTGAAGGTTCATTCGTCATTGTATTTATAAAACATCCTATAACTATGTTGAGGAGTTTCAACTCTCATCATAAATCAGCTCACCCTAATAACCTGAAAGAATATAGGTAACTATTAGTCCATACGTACGATTAATACTTAAGGAATTATTCTCCAGCTTCTAACCGTTAAGGAGTTGTAGCTTCCATCACCAGCTCATCACTATGAGATGATCATACTACCAGATGCAAATACTTGACTAACTTCAAAAATAAATGGAACGATGTTGCCTATATTAGAGAATTTCTCTCAATTTTCCTGGGATTTCATCTCCTGATCTTGACTTGGTGAAAATAAGATCTCGTCAGGAGTAAAAACTTTCGACAAAAAAAAAATTGAAAATGATCCTCACTTTGATGAAAATAAAGAAGTCGTCTAAATAAGCAAACTAAAGTCTCAATACGCATTATTCACGATAATTCCAGAACTTCTCGTCAGTTCTTGATGAAATTTGAATGAGACCACACGAGAAGCGTCACAGCAAAGCAAAGAATTATCCAAATCCGTTCATTAACGAAAAAGTTCTGAGGTAACACACATAAAAAATAAAAATAAATATACAGTCGAATTGATAACCTCCTTCTTTTTTGAGTTGGTTTAAAAACGTTATATACTATGTATGAAATGGATATTAAAGAAATAAAAAGTACAAATTATTTTTTCAAAATCAATGTTTATTTTGTTGTACTTAATATATTAGTAGATACAATCAGGCTTTAAACTTCGATAACAAAAACCACAACCACTACAGGGAACTAAGTACATAAAAAAACCGGTCAAGAGCGAATCGGACTCGTGCACCGAGGGTTCCGTACCATCATTAATATAAATAAATAAAACGTGAAAATGTTTTCATCGGCGAGGCTATAGTCGTCAGAGTTTGCGGTGTAGAATAATGCAGTTTTAGGTCAGTGCTATCTCTTGACCGATAGTGGAACTAATGTAAATAATAATTGGTTGATGATTTCTGAAAAAGTTTACTATTAAGAGACATCGTTTTATTTTTCCTGCAATCTTTACATGAACTTCTATTACATATAAGAATTTTAGATTTTCTCTTTGCAAACTTCGGCGATAAGAGGGAACGGAATTTTTTTTACATTTTTCATCATAAGTCAAAAACTATGCAGCCTAAAACAAAAAAAACAGATGTTTGAGAATTTGCAAGCAGCGCTCTTTCATATGATACTTCATATGCCCTAGTAGCCCCACTTCGAATTTTTAAGATCCCCTTTCAGACCCTGTTCCAAAAAAAATATTAATAGTTTTATTTCTCTCTTATTTGCAAAATAGTTGGGCAAACGTCATCTAATTTCAAGTTGATAGCATAAGTGGTTCTCGAGTAAACCAGTTTGTGACAGACAAACAGAGTCGCACCATAAGGATTCCTTTTTACCATTTTGCTACGGAACCCTAAAACCAATAAGTCAAACTTTACCCTCACTTAACGTTATAATGAAGCGATGATTCGATTTATTCTTTTTTTTCGCATTTAAGACAGTTTGAAGATTACGTACCTATCGACGTATAAGAAGTATTTAGAAATTCGATGCGTCTTTTTACGACTCCGTAGCGCAGTAGTCAGAGCATTTGCTCGGACGACAGTGAAATGTCGTGGGTTTGAGTCCTACTGTGGCGAATTGCGAAACGAGATTCTCTTCGATCTTTTCTAATACCTATGGTATAGTTATGTCGCACGGTTCAGTTTCAAAAACTTTATTTAATTTTTTAATATGCCCTAAGAAGGGACCACCATACTATAAATTTTTCAAATCTATATCATCCTTCCGAAATGTATAGGAAAATATATTTACTCTTCTTTACGAAAACCTTTTTGCATTGAGGCAGCCCTGACTGCTAAGCTTTTAAAATATTTTGGGGTCTTAGAAACTATTTACACTAAACAAAATGTAAGTGGAAAAAGACCAATGGGAAAAGATAGATGTATTATTATACATTTTAATCAAATTTTAAGTAAGTCTAGTTTAAATCATATGAGCCATTGCGCCTAAAAAAAAAGTATACAGAAGAAGTCGAGTTACGTATATTGCTCAATCAACAATATCAGGCGTTTTATTTCAGAAATTTCAATGCCAAAATATATTGTTTTAATTACCATTTTAAAGGGGAAACGGACACATTCTCGTTGGTACAGAATACGTACCATTACCCCGTACCAAAATTGCATCGTAAAGTTATCTATTTATTTCGATAGAAGCGTGGCCGGGCTGGGTCGTATGCGTTGCAGCCCGGCCACCAAAAATGTGTTATAACTGATGAAATACTGTGGTACTCTTTTTTTCCAACGAAGTACTACGAGGTACTTATCCGTACCGTATACTGACACAACCACAGCTTTAGTTGACATCGTGGCCGGGCCAGAACGTATCACACGGGCCGCTTGGATCAGCTGACAATGGGATACCGATTTATAATAATATTCATCTCAATAAATGTAGTATTGGAGGATTTGTACTAATACCAACTTAACTACATATTATTATTATCATTGAAAAAAAAAAATACATTTACAATTACATACAGATTTTTGATTTTAGATTTTTTATTTTTTTTTTTAAATATAATAATAATAAATCATAAATAACTTTTTACAAACACACAAATTATCTAAGCCCATGTTAGAAACTGTATCATGGAAAACTTGATAACGGATAAATATATACTTAAAAATACCGATCGTTGTGGAGATCCTTGGGGGAGGCCTATGCCCAGCAGTGGGCGTCGTTCGGCTGACATGATGAAATACTTTTTGTTTGTAAATACATACTTAATATACATAGTAAACACCCAGACCAAGACAAATAGACATGTTCATGCACACAAATATTTGTCTTGTTCGGGAATCGAACCCGAGACCTATGGCGCAGAAGGTGGGTAGCCTATCCCTGCGCCAAATCGGTCGTCAAAATATGTAGGTACTTACGCCTTATTTATGTCAAACTCATAAAATCTGCAAATTGTCTACAAACCGACTGACGGGGTCGGCGACATTTCAGTGTCCCACCAACTTTGCAGGTTTTTAGCCGCGTTATACTATAACGATTTCTTTCAAACTTTGCTACAATGCTAAAACTGAAAGTTTTAATTTTAATAAAACAAATTAAGTATGAGCGCAATGCTCCTTTGTGCAATGCTCAGTTGTTATAATGAGCTACATCTTTCATCTGATAACAACATGATAAAATGGGATAACAAGTCGGTTGCCCTTTACTTCATTAGTAAGAAGTAGCCCGTGTCGTGTTTATGTAACTGCCATAATTGGGTATTTGACTGTTGTTGAAAGATAGATATTTAATTATGAAAAATTAACGGTTTAGTCGCATAATGCCCAATTCGCGAAATGACTACATAGTCGCAAATTGACCAATTCTCGAAATGTCCAATTCTCTAAACGACCAATTCGCGAAATGACCAATTCGCGATATGACATTTTTGTTATGAAATTTAGGAATACGGTCAATTAAATGCAATTTAATGAATAACGCATCATTATTCCTTAATTTCATGACAAAAATACTGTTTTCATACAATAAAAAAAAGTTAGTAATTTCACGAATTAATTGAATTAGAGAATTGGACATTTCGAGAATTGGTCAATTTGTTACTATGTAGTCATTTCGCGAATTGGGCATTATGCGACTAAACGAATTATTGAATAACAAATGTAAAAAAGGAATTCAATCTGTATTTAACAAGCGAATTCAGAGTTATCTCTTTCTTAAACGAAATTTTCTATGGCGAGAGTATGACGCTATAGAAATGTTTCAACACATTTCTATAGCGCTCGCCTTGTCTAATTAGAAAGTTTGATGCTCTATACCGCTAAAAATATGCAAGATATTTGAAAATGAATACCTATGTTGTGTTGCTACTACTTAGTTCAATAAACATTTTAAGGCATTAAAAAAAATCAGCCTAAAAAACCCCTATTGATTTATTCCTTTTTTTGTTTCTGTAGGGTGTTATTTTAGTTTGTTCTTTTTTTAATGTTCAAATTTTTATTTAATGTGTGCATACCTATAAATTAATTACAATACAAATATCACTGTTTTAGGTTATAAAGATACTACAACAATTTATTGTATGTATTTAGCTGGTAAGCCTTTCGTAATAGCATAAATAAAAAAACAGCAATTAATGTATCCATGAATTAACTCCCAGGATCAATTAAATACTTTGTTATTAGGTTTTGTGCAATTAACTTACCGGTAAAATCTATTGTACACTCGACAGCACGTCAAGTTAAACAGTTGAACTGCGATAACAGCTTTTATTACGTAGGGCATAAAGGCGGTCTCAAGGTCAACATGTATAGTCTGATCTGATGTGCCGCCGTGTGTACGTTTGTAAACAACATCCTGATTGCTACGTAACTTTTCCGCTTGGAATTCTTCGTAGCATCGCAGAAATACGTGAAAATTTACTTAACGGGCGGGCACTGCTATGAATACTAATTTAATATTATAGAAACTTATCATTGTTTTCCATTATTTAATACAAAATTAATTAAAAATTTATAAGACGATACGGAAACTGAAAACTTATCTACATTATGGCCACAAATTGTATAGACCAGGGTGCCTACCATCAACTCTTATTGCGGTTTTGTTTAGGACTGATCTCCTTCGCTTATTCGTACCACGACAGCTTAATATCAATGACAGCGATTCAGTGATCATTCAATGACATTTCACCGCCGCTAAGCTGTCAAGAACTCTTATTTGACTTATGACTCGGCCAAGTTAACATGACACCTGTAGTTTATTCCCGTCTTTTTCACTCTCCGGGAATGACTGAATCGAGTGAAAGAGACCGGTAGAAGAAATAAGGACACAAATCGTTCGGTCATTCACATTTAGCAATTCATTTGCGATCCAGTTTTTAGAAGGTCAGAGTACGAAAGAAAGCAATTCATTTTAGGAACCTATTCTGCATCGCGCAATTTTTGAATCGCTGTTTTAAAGTTGATGGTAGGCACCCAGCACCCGCTGCATGGCACCGCGATAAAAATGTAAGTATGTCGCGCGTTTTAACTTTGTTTTTCGAGCTTAACTTTGGGGTGCCAATAATAGGAGGGAAGCCAATATTTAGGGCAGTTTACGCTATTATATGAACTCGCCACACATGGTTCACCAATGGTTCACGCCAGTAGTAGAGCGCTCGCCAGATAACTTTGCGCGCGGTCGAATTTGGAACTAATTTCAAATTTGGCAGGTCGCCATGGTATTTGTTGTGACAGGCGAAATGAGTGTGTCAAGTGTCATTGTGTTTTATTAGTTTATTTATTAATCGTCATGCCAATAGTTATCAAAAGTGCTGGAAGAGAGATGGTTTTACAGGTGAAATGTGCTTGCGAAATAAAACAGGACAATAACAAGCTACTTAAACCATTTGCTAAAGTGCAGGCGCGGACTGCTTGTTTGATAGGTCATTTTTAGGGTGACCATTATGTGATATTTTGCTTTCGCTTGGGGTATTTTAGTTACTATTATTATCTACTCTATAGTTACTATAGTTACTTAATAAAATATTTCGAAATATATTTATTTTATTGTTATTTAATTCCTACATTACTAACAATTATAATAAACAATGTAAAATCTATCTGCTTATAAAAGTGTTTTTAATGTCTTACAGTTTTATATTGCTATTATAAATGGAAGTATCTAGATAAAATTTACTGTATTCTCAATTATAGCAACCGGACAACAGCCAGTTAGATTTTTTCCTCATCTACACGTGATGGGAAAATTATTTACAACTACTGGCAACATTAAATACGCCACCAGTCGCGCGCAGACTTATCTGGATCGCACTCTAGTCACTTGTTTCTTCTTCTAGGCTTCAAGTGACGGCGTGTGTGGCTCGTGTGCGGCGATGATGGTTAGATAAATATTAAAACGTATTTTAAGGCGCTACTCGGAAAAAGTATGAACTTTTTGATATAAAACTATAGGACGGTTAGAGTTGTTACAAATCTGGTAATAAGATATATATTTCTTCATACCTTTATCTAGATTCGTATAGTTTCGGAAACACGATTGTATGATTTTTCCTCGACACTTTTTCTTTTCGAAAAGACCTCTAAAAATACGAAAAAGCAAGATTATTCTTAAATGGGCTTACATATACTTTGGAAATTGGTTTAATTAGTGGACACCAATAATATTTAAGATTGTATAGAAGCATTTTTAAAAATTCGCTATAGTTTTTTACTGCGAAGTGATTTTGTGTTTTTTTCGCCTAATCTGTAAAATCGGTCTCACTCCCGCGCGCGTCGTTTTCTCTTTGCTATCTCGCTTCAGCATATTTTTTCCGAGAATCGCCTTAAATATAAAAAACTATTTTTTCTCTTAACTACTTATCTTATTTCAAAAAATATATACTTATTGACATAAATTTTAACTTGTCTTGTTACGAATATGTAAACAAAAATAGTTTGCTAATAGAAATATTTCTCTCCTGTCCAGTAGGTATATGCACAAAGTGACCTTGTCATTCAATTTAACAGAATCAATCAACTATGATTAGGTACCTTTTAAATGTTAAATGCGGGGAGTGCAGTCGTCATAGCAAACAGGGGTCAAGTCTAGTTAGTATAATTTCCGCATCAAAACAAATAGTCAACTATACTATGTTGATGTTGCAAAAATTTACATTTATAGCGCTACTTTCCTAAGATAAAGGTTTGTCGCGAATTCACGAAAAATATCTTAGACATAATGGGATTTCCAACATATTGAAAATTGTTCTACATTTGTGAAATCTAAATTGTTTCTTTTTTTGCGAATATTAAATCCTGATGGTTTAAAGTCCATTCGCTTAGATAGTGTCGCTCTGCCACAATGCCGTGTATGGTGTACCGACACTATCTAACCGAACGGACTATATACTTGAATTCTTCTTCTTTCGTGTCGCTGACAAACTAAACTGTGTACGACCAGAACTCAGCTACGCGAATCGCAGAACTTGTAGCCTTTATTAGGTCCTCCTGCGTGCAGCTGAATACTTGAATACTTATTGTTTTTAGTTTAAGGCGATACTCGGAAGAACGATTTTGCAGATTAGGCAAAAAAAACACAAAATCACTTCGTATTAAAAAACTATAGCGATTTTTAAAAAAATGCTTTTATACGATCCTAAATATTATTGGTGTCCACTAATTAAACCAATTTCCAATAGTGTAAGTAACCCCATTTGAGAATAATCTTGAATTTTCGTATGTTTTAGAGATCTTTTCGAAAATAAAAAGCGTCGAGGCAAAATCATAAAATCGTGTTTCTGAAACTATACGAATCTAGATAAAGGTATGAAGAAATATATATTATTATCTTATTACCAGATTTGTAACAACTCTAACCGTCCTATAGTTTTATATCAAAAAGTCCATATTTTTCCGAGTAGGTAGCGCCTTAACACCACTTAACATCAGGTGTGATGAAGGATAAGTGCTACCCCGTTGTGGATGAAAAAAAGGAGTTTATAAAAAGATTTTATGATAGCCTCTCTGGTCTAGTGGTACACCACCACCAGTGTCAGACCCATAGGTCCCGGGTTCCATTCCCAGTTGGAGTGCATTATTTTCAAAACTCTATCTGAAATATTTGTAGAATATGGAAGGGTCACTTCACTAGTAACTTAACTTTTGTACTTACAGAAATAAAATTAAAAAGTCTACCTACCGTACACTTATTTTATCCTTCCCTATAACGCCTTATTAAAAGTTCGTAACCTTTCCGACTTAACTTATTTATAGGGTTTTTCCTTTGAAGTTTCTAATATTGACTTACTTCACTTTATTGAGGAGAGCAGAATTTTCTTTGCAGTTTGCCGATAAAATGGTTTAGCAAGTATATTATACTAGCTTTCCGCCCGCGGCTTCGCCCGCGTGGTCTACACAACGTTATCCCGCGGGAATGTGATGTTTTTCCGGGATAAAAAGTAGCTTATGTTCCTCTCCAGGCTACAAAGTATCTGTGTCCCAAATTTCAGCTAAATCCGTTCAGCCGTTTTGGCGTGATTGAGTAACAAACATCCAAACATCTAAACTTTCACATTTATTATATTATATAAGTAGGATATTAAGTAGGATAACTGATTTTCCAATTTTTTATTGTTTCAGGTACCTACCTACTACATATTATCCTAACAGCTGTTAAACAGGTAATTTAGACATAATCACAGACATAGATCCAAGATAGGTATGTAGAACTAACACATGGGGTATTTCACTGTTGTTTAAATGTATATATTTAATGATAAAGTTAAAAAATATTACATTTAAAAATACCAAAATGTGAAAAATAATTTGAATCTGTTTTATAACAAACGAATTGGGTGTTTGACTGTTGTTGAAATGTAGTTATTTAATTATGACATGCGACAATATAACATTAATGAATAACAAATATGAAAAGAGAAATTCAATATGTATTATAACAAGCGAATTATGAGCTACTTCATTGTGACTCTAGCTATCTCTTTCTAAAACGAAATTTTCTATGTTGAGAATATGGCGCTATAGAAATGTGACGTCACGTTTCTATAGCGCTCTCCTTGTCTAATTAGTAAGTTTGATGCTCTATATCGCTGAAAATATGCAACATATATGAAAATAAATACCTGTGTTGTGTTGCTACTAATTAAATGAACATTTTAAGTCAATAAAAAAATTCAGTCAAATACCCAATTATAAGCCGTTAAGTTGTTGTGGAGATCCTTGGGGGAGGCCTATGCCCAGCAGTGGGCGTCGTACGGCTGAAATGATGATGATGATGATGAAGCCGTTAAGGTGATTCTCACACTGCACCCTGCACCTCCGGTTTGCGGTACAAAAGAAGTGCATCTTTTGTCTGTAGAATCTTAATCCAGCTCCGATGGGACTCCGTTGTAAGACGGCTCGATTTTTTTTAAATACTTCATTTTCAATTTTTCATTATAAAAATTGCATTGTGAATGCAAAAAAGTAAAAATTTAAATAACTTGTATTGTGTAGCTTATAGGTATTTCGAAAAACATTTTAAATACATAAATAAAAATTGAATCCATGACCTCAGAATAGCCGACATCTTGACAACCGCTGTACAGACCACACTTTCAAGAAGGTTGTCAAATAGCTGTTGCTTAAAGAAATAGACTCTCATCTCGTACCCGATAAGGGCACACTCAAGTCAACATAGTCTGCTCATGCTGTGATGGAAAGTGACCCTACAGTGCCTCAAGCTTTCCTGTTCCGGTGACAACCATGACAGAGGAGCCACTTGCAATACCAAATTAGCTGTCAAAATGGACTGTCGTATGAAAACTGTTTTAGTTCCAAAGATAATCACCGGAACAGAAAAGCTTGCTGCACTATACTAATGTATGTATGTCATAATTTTCAATTTGACGATTTTCAAACGTCATCTACGTCCTAATAATCCTGTTTTTTGTCATTCACAAAGTGGTGTCAAATATTTTTTAATATTTTTACTAGATAAAAAAATACTTTTACTTGTGTATCTGAAACCATTATGCAGTGACTGTCCAAAACAAATCAAAGAAATATGAAATTAAGCGCCTAATTCTATTTTAAAAAATCAAAACCTAATGAAACTAAATAAAAAAAGCATTATTAATAAACTTATGAATTTGGATTCTATGTTAAAAATTTCCTCAGATCAAAGTAGGTAGGTCCAAAGAACAAAAGGAAATACTTAATAAAATATATAATTAGGTAACGTATCCCGCGGGTCCAGTTTCCGAAATTACTGCCAGATACTGCAAACGATTATACAGCCAGTAATTCCTTACATGGAAAAATAAAAAGCAATCTACTTTTTCTTTACAAACAATCAAAATTTGCATACTTTATTCAGTTTTTTAAACTAGAAGACTTTAATATTGTAATGTTACCCTTACGAAACCTGTGTTTTAGTATTTTCTACCAAAATTTCAGCCAAATTAGTTAAGGTTCACTGGTTCAAAATTCAGTTCCAAGATTTAATTTTGTCCCACATCAACAAACAAGCCAAAATAAACGAAAGATTGTAAAAAGATAAGTGGCATCTTAGTTAAAATTAAATTCTAAAAAGTAATTATTCATTAAACAAAAACTAACTTTTCTATCAAATTTGTATAATTCATCATACTTACATGAAAAGATAATTGGCATCTTAAAAGTACACAACAACAAGTACAACTACATCTTTTAACTGAAGCTAAGATTAAGTCGAAAAGATTAAGTTGAAAACATTCTGAGCTTAAAGAGTCTCACCTTTGATGCGAGTCACAAGTGAACAATTACTTACGGTCACTTCTCCTGCATTCGGTAACGATGTGGACTGGAGGTAACAAATAAAAGGTAACAGTACAAGGCAATTTGAGCCTTATGGCTGGTTGAAACGTATGCTTGATGAAGTTAAGTTTGACTATGAAGTTTGTAACGTAGATGTTGAAGAATTAAAAAGTGTATCAATCTCACACTAGTAAATAAGTTGTTACGGTGCTTGGGAATTTGAGTTATATTAGCTAGATTAAACGTATGCTTGATTGAGAAGGGTTAAAAACTTTGTAGCTAAAAAATTGTTTTGCCGGTGAACGGGGATTTGAAGCTTCTGTTAAAGCTTATGAGATTTTTTCGCCTGTTTTTCTTGTCAGTTAAAAGAAGGTAAAAAATTTTGGATGATTCTTATGAATTAATTTAAATTAAATGAATAAACAGTATTTTACTTTGACATTGACTTGGACGCAGATACGAGTCAGTGTGACATGTATAGTGGGGAAGTCCTAATACGTCATGTATGAGAATGGGAGATACGCACAGAATAACTTCGCGACTGGCGTATAATACCAGTCGTTTAGTATTTTAATGTTAGACCCAGCTTGCGACGAAAACACAACCTAAATATTTAGGTTTTGGTTTTCTGTGTTGTTGTTTGTTTTATGGTATTTTGAATTTCCTAAAAAGCTGCTAGAAGATTTGTGTTTTCGTCGAAACCATTATTCTTATTAAAATTAGGAAAATTACTCATACTTACTCATCGAGTTGAAATTATCGATAGCATGCATTCAAGTCTAAATTGCAAAAAGATTCTATTCTATTCATTCTTAGTATTCAGACATAAGATAAAATATACTTAGTAACCACTTTCAAAATTAATAGCGTTACAAATTCCAGACTGTTTCACATTTACAGCATACCTAAGGCAGCAAATTCTACGAATTCAGCTAGCTATTGAATTTGTTAAATGTTCCTACAAAGGGGGATGCCGGAGCGGAATCCAATAAATAGTAGATTGGCTAGCAACTAAAACTAGGTTAATAAACTTCTCTGGAGTGACTAACGGTTATAGTTGTCAGATTTTGGATGTTGTTTGACTGTTTTGACATTGGCATATCAGAGACTGTTGGTAGGTTTTTTTTTATTAGGATTAGCCCATTCTTAACTGCTTTAACTTTTTAATCGCCTTTGTGGTCTAGTTGTACACACCACCGGCACCGGTATCAGATCCAGAGGTCCCGGGTTCGATTCCCAGTGGGAGTACATATTGTATTTGGTTTGGTTGGTGGTAGGGCTTGTTCTTAGTCCGCCTGGCTAGCTTTTACCACCATCTTATCTAAGTCTGACGCTATAACGACGATGTTTCAGCATTGTTGTGTCCCAGCAGTTAGAGGTTCCTCAGTGGTTAAGAATTCCGGGAGTAGTGCGCTAACATCTTCAGCCTCATCATCATACAGGATTAAAAAAAACATGCATTACAATACTAACAGGCGACTAGCATCCGACGGCAGTGGCGGAAACGAGTCGCTAGGGCGTGTTGCCCATAAGTACGACCGATTTGGCGCAGGGGTAGGCTACCCACCTTCTGCGCCAGTGGTCTCGGGTTCGATTCCCGAACAAGACAAATATTTGTGTGCATGAACATGTCTATTTGCCTTGGTCTGGGTGTTTACTATGTATATTAAGTATGTATTTACAAACAAAAATGTATTTAAGTATATATTTATCCGTTATCAAGTTTTCCATGATAAGTTTCGTAATGAAATTAAAATGGGCTTAGATAATTGGTGTGAATGTAAGAAGTTATTTATTAAAAAAAAAAAAAAGTATAGTGACACTCACACTACGCTACCAGTACCGGACCTGTAACTTGATACAAATGACAGGTTTCAGAGACTGGCGTCGGATACTAGTCGATTGTAAGTTTCGTGATGTAAGAATGGACTTAGGTAGGTACTGCTTTTTACCATTTACCATAGGCTCAGAATAGGGATTACGACTCAATGTGTGTTTTATTATCACAATTCTGAATGGAGGTGTAAAATGATGAAAGTAAAAATAGGTATAGGTTGAACCCAAATCACAAAGAACGCTAAGGAAGAAAATTGCAAAGTGGCTAGCAATCTCATTTTCGTGGCACACGGTGCGGCACCGTAAAACGATTGTGTGCACAAGCACAATACAAGCTATTAAGAATAAAGAAAGGAACGATCGAGGGGACGCCAATTTGTGTCGTCGACAGTACTACGCTGTTGCGAGTAATTGTACGGAAAATTGTGCTTGTGTCGTACCCTCGCTGAGGTATAAGTATGTTTGTGACTTGGGAATGTATGCAGTATCTTGAATAGTATTTATGTCGGAGTCGAAGGACAACCTCAGAATATGTGGAGGGATGATAAGAGAGACAATAAGAGCTAGACGTGACCAGATGCGGATCGTGCTCGATGGCGTAATCTTGGACAGGCTTATGGCCAGCAGTGGATAGCCTTATGATGGCCAGCATAGTCTTATGATGATAATATTATCATTTTTCAATTATAACCTAGCTATATGCGAAATTTCATCTAAGTATATCCGTTCAGCCACTACCTAAATACCGGAGATTCGCGTCGACTCATTCAGTGAGCGGCTGAGTCGTAGCGAACCATGCTCGCAGTTTCGAGTCTGCTAATTCACATTCCAATTAAAAAATTAGAGGAAAAATTATATACCTAGTAGAAAAATCTTATAAAAAGCTTATCCATCTACTTGCGAAGCTGCTGTCTCTTACAAGCTTTATTTATACTCGTATAACTCGCAGTGTATGTAGGTATATCCGTTCGGTTCAAATCTTGCAAGCTAAATTTTACCCACTTCCCAGTGTCCGAGACTGAAATTTTGCATACAGGTTATGACAACGAAATATTAGAGATTCATATTCATTCATTTATATTAAAGTCATCAAAAGAGCTTGTCATAAAAAAAGTTTTTTTACCAAAAATCTTAAGTATTTTCTATTTAAATTTTTCTTATGTTGCGTATCTTGTTTCACTCGTCTAGTTTACAAATTCATACCCACATTCTTTTTAGTATTCCCCGAATACGTTAACAAACTAAACTATCTTCAGTCAAAGTAACACGCGACTACGTGACACTTCCATAACGAGACGTGTAACGTGTAACTGCGCGGAAAATCGCAAGTGATAAACTGGAAATATGTCTGGGCGGAAAATCGTAAGTGGAAAACTGGAAATATAAATGTAACGTTAATTTGAAACGAAAGTTTCTGAGACAGGAATTTCATTGTGACCTTTGAAGCTCAGAAAATAGAGTCTAGTTTCGAAAGATGGAGTTGTATTTTGTCATAACAAGTAATGTGTAAAAACTTTGTCATTGTAGTTTACAGGAAATTTAGATTTATTATTTTACTAGCTTTCCGCCCGCGACTCTGCCCGAGTGTACTAACTATGTTATCCGGTGGGAATGAGATATTTTATAACACACCTTAAGTGTGATTTGTATCTCCATGGATTGTTTATTGTTGAAATCCTTCGGCCTTATCCATAAAAGCCAAATTTTAATTTTAATTCTGTTTTAGGTATTGCACCGTTAAAATAATTTTTATCTTTAACATTTGTCAAGAGAGTAAGAGAAACAAACCATTTTATAAACTTCCATTTACTCTGCTTGTTTTTATGAATAAGGTTTATAAATCTTAAGTACAATTTCTTTTGTTTGCTCTGAAATAACTTTTAGATTTCAAAATGTTTTGTTACTAACTACTTTTTTTGTATACTTTAATGGAGTTCCATTCCACAGATCTTTTTTGGATCCATTTAACATTGCACAATGTATTATGAATGACCGTTTGTTTTCTTAATAAATAAAAATATTTAATAATATACATTTTGTTTCCCGGGGTAAAAAGTAGGTGTCTATGACCGCACTAATCATAGACAAGAAGTCTATCTGTCAGCGCAGCGACCAATCAAGGAAGCCGTCAGTGAAACTTCATTGAAACGTCAATGTCTCTTATAAATGTCAAAATTTCCCCCCTTTTATATTCTCGACTCCCACGAAGATGAACGCTCCATTGTAAGCTAACGAAACCAATTGTACTTCTCAAGAAAATTAAACCATATTTGTCAAGCAAACTACATTTTTATTCTTGTTTCCCATCGCGAACAAGAATTGGCGACCGTCAACTGGACTGCGATCTTCGGGTCGGCCGGCAAGGTGACGCGGCCACGCGGACACACGAGAGCAACGTGACCTAGTGACGCAAGAAGGAACAAACCGGGACCCAACTACCATGACCATGACCAGCCAAGCCAAAGAAACTCATCACCAGGCAGCAAGTTTGTCAGCTAACCGTTCGTAAAAGTGAACCCCAACCTTTTCCATCCCCAGTTTATTGTGTTCCCAGTTCATTCCCTCTCTGTTTGTGTGAATGCCGGTGCTACCTATCTTAACAAAAGGTTAGTGATCTCCTCAAATATCACCATTTCAAAGGGCCTATTATAGTCTAACTACAACCTAAATTTTTATTTTTGTCTACCCACTACTGAAATTTATACACCTATATTTTCACTAAAATCCAACTTTTATCCGCCTTTGCGCGACTACATATCTATTTATAGTCAACTTTATCCTAATTTAACTCCCCATAAATTCAATCGTAACTTTTTAAGTCGATTTTACGTTTTTTTTTCACAACTCAATGGTATTGTAACCCACATTCCTTTGCACTTAAAGCAAACTTTTACCTAAACTTACGATAGTTTTAGCCCCTAACAATAGTATTTACACTAGCTTTCCATTCATTTGCACCAAACGGCTATTCCAGGTGAAATTAAAGCATCGTGCGTGTGTGCGTCAGTGGTCCTGTGCAACTGATAAGCCACGCAACCTGGGCCTTCGTGCAACGGTGCAAGCGGCCTATGCAGCTCATTGGAAGGAGGAGCGTATCGTATTGGTTTTATTCTTATTTTTTATTGTTGAAGTTTCATTGCAATGACTCCCGACGCCAAGTGTAAAGAATTGCTTGCCAAGCGAGGGTCTATTAAAGGACGCCTAACCAAGTTCAAGACATATTTAGAAAACTTAACAACATTAGAAAATGTATCCCAAGTCGAAGTCAGCAAACTTGCAATGAAACTGTCAAGAATTGAGGCATTATTCATTGAGTTTGACGAGGTGCAGAGTCAAATAGAGGTTTTAATTTATTAGATAATGAATTAATAACGCGTGACTTAATTGAGTCTGAATTTGATAATTGTATTTCGTTTGCTCAGGAATTTATTAAGGTTAATAATCATAGCTCGCCTTCAAAGGAGGAACGGGATAACTTGTCAAGCTGTTCTCATGCCAATAGTTGCCATCATCAAAAACAAAATGAGGTTAGCTTTAAATTGCCTACTATACATATACCGAAGTTTGATGGCAATTATTCCAAATGGTTGGAATTCAAAGAAATCTATGCTTCTTTAATTCATGAGAACTCGCACATTAATGACATTCACAAATTTCACTACCTTGTTTCCTACTTGGAAGGCGAAGCAGCCCGGGTTATCAGTAACTTAGAAGTTTCCTCTAAGAATTACATGGAGGCTTGGGCACTCCTCTGCAGCCGCTTTGATAACAAAAGACTATTAATCAATAACCACCTAAAATCACTATTTAATATTGAAGCTTTTCGAGATAAATCAGATAATTCTTTAAGGTTCATCGTTGACCATGTAAACAAAAACTTGCGTGCCTTATGCACCTTAGGGTTACCCACTGATAAGTGGGATGTCCTAATCATCCATATTTTAACAACAAAATTAGATAGCAGTACTATTTTTAAATGGGAGGAGCAACGTAGCACCTTACCTGAAATACCTACTCTTAATGATTTTTTTAGTTTCCTTAAAAATCGGGCAGATGTACTAGAGACAGTGAATAGAAATAGAAATGATAGGTTTGACAAATCTAAGCATAATGTGGCTCATTTGCCACAGAGTAAATCGCAAACTAAAGCGTTCATTTCAACCTCTAAGGAGTACGCTCCTCAAACAAAGCCTAATTTTAACTGTCTTGTGTGCAAGGGTAACCATCGCATTTATGAATGTGTTTCTTTTAAGTGCAAGACTCCTGAGGAGAGGCTTTCTATAGTCACCGATTTAAAACTTTGTCATAATTGTTTAAGACCAGATCACAATGTGCAATCTTGTAAACTGCCCGGCTCTTGTCGCACATGCAAAAGGAGACATAACTCTTTGCTACATTTGTCCACTGAGACCCCTCTTTCCTCTAGCACATCTGCATCTATTACTATGTCAACTTTTTGCTCATCTGATATTTTGTTATGTACCGCCAGGGTGCGCCTATCCAATCCTCAAACTAGTGAAAATATCACAGTTCGAGCTATACTTGACAGTGGCAGCCAGTCATCCTTTATCACTGAAAAGGTGGAAAAGGCACTTAATTTAACCCCTTTACCTTCTAATGTAAATGTTATTGCCATCGGTAACAATTCTCTGAATTTGAGCCCAAACCGTTGCACACTTAAGTTGGAGTCGATCATAACCCAATATAAAACTAATGTCAACTGTCTTGTGCTAAAAACTATTACAGAACAAGTACCTAAAACACCCAATAATATTAAGCATTTAAATCTCACTAATTTTGAATTAGCAGATCCTAGTTTTAGTGAGCCCTCCGCTATTGATATGCTCATCGGTGCTGACCTATTTTGGAATTTGATAGGCACTAAAAAGCACTCACTAGGGCCACACAGCCCTAATCTTCAGAGCTCTAAACTTGGATGGCTCATTGCAGGTCCTATATATTCTTCCCCAAAACAAATCACTCCAAAGGAGTCTACTTTTTGTAATTTTTTAACTAAAGATGAAAATTTACCTACCTTTGATGAACAAATATCAAAATTCTGGGAACTTGAAAATATTCCCGCTAAGCAACCCTATTCTATGGATGAGAGGCAGTGTGAAGAGCTTTTCCTCTCCCAGACTACACGAGAAAGCGATGGTCGTTTTTGTGTAAGTTTACCCCTAAAGGACTCGATAGATTGTCTTGGTGAATCTTACTACATTGCTAAGAGCCGTTTCTTTAACTTAGAGGCCCGCTTTCGAAAAAACCCAGAGCTTAAAGCTCTCTATTCTCAATTTATACATGAGTATGCTGAACTTGGCCATTTAAGCAATTTGCCCGAAGACAAACCGGCTAACTCATACTTCCTACCTCACCATCCCGTGCTAAGAGAAAAAAGCGAATCTACCAAACTACGGGTTGTGTTCAATGCTTCTCAACCCACTACTTCTGGCTTATCAGTAAATGATCTCCAGCTAATAGGTCCTACTATTCAGGACTCCCTATTTAATATACTACTGCGCTTCCGTCAACACAAATATGTTTTATCTGGCGATATTGCCAAGATGTACCGTCAAGTCCTAATGAATGAGTCTAACCGAAACCTACAATTGATACTATGGCGCGATGATGAAACTGAGCCACTTCGCACGCTAAGGCTGAACACCATTACCTATGGTTTTGCCAGTGCAGGCTTTCTGAGCACCAGATGCATATGGCAGATCGGAGCTGAATGTAAGGACCCTAATATTAAAACCATCATCCAAAATGATTTTTACTGTGATGATCTGCTTACAGGAGCAGAAACTGAAGACGAATTGTATTACATTCAGCAGGCGGTCTCCCATGAACTAGGTAAAGGATGTTTTCCTTTGCGAAAATATAGAACCAATTTACCTAACTTACTTCAATCTTTAGATTCTGAAGAATCAAATTTAATAATTAGCAATTCAAGTAATACATTGGGACTTGGTTGGTCTCCTACAACTGATAAAATACATTTTCCTATGGAAAACATTAATACAAATAACAATTTAACTAAACGACTAATCTTATCATCTATGTTTAAAATTTTTGACCCACTGGGCTTATTAACACTTTGTACTATTAAAGCAAAAATATTACTACAAAAACTTTGGATTGAAAAATTAGATTGGGACACACCGGTGCCTCCCTCTATTCAGCGGTCTTGGCTTAAATTCAGGGAACAACTAAATGCAATCTCTGATAGACATGTATTAATTAGGGGTTATACCTATGTTGAACTGCATTGTTTTTGTGATGCCTCTCAGCAGGCATACGGTTGTTGCATTTATGTTAAATCTATTAAGATTCAAAAGTTCAGGTGAGCTTACTTTGCGCTAAGGCCAGGGTCGCTCCTATAAAGGCCTGCACTATTCCACGGCTAGAGCTTTGTGCCGCACTACTAGGGGCTCAGCTGATGTCCGCTGTAAAAAAGGCTCTAAGATTAAAAATAAATAAAGAGTTTTATTGGACAGACTCTAATGTAGTTCTGGGGTGGCTCAGGACACCAAATAAAACCAAAATGTTTGTAGCCAATAGAATTGCTACAATTATTGAACTTACTGACCCTGCAGCCTGGCGCCATGTACCCTCACTCGAGAACCCTGCCGACCATGCTTCACGAGGCATAGATCCCCAAGAAGTAGTCAATACTCCTATATGGTGGCGCGGACCAACCTTTCTCCAAAATTCAGAGACAACATGGCCTGTAGCCTTACCAAAGGAAGTAGATCTTCCTGAATTAAAAGCATTGCCCGCTTTGGTGGCCGAGGTTATTCCTGCGGTCACTGCAGTTGATTTTGAAAGATTTTCTAATCTAAATATTATTCAAAGAACGTACGCTTGGGTTTTCAGATTTATCCATAACTGTAAGAAACCCAATAACAAACAAGTGGGTCCTTTGCAAGTTAATGAACTAAAAGATGCCCTAACTTCACTAATAAAAATAGCTCAAGCACAATCATTCTCTAAAGAAATTAATTATTTACTAACAAATAAATCTTCAAAGTCCACAAGTAATTTAAATTCTTTAAATCCTTTTATTGATGGTGCGGGTGTGCTAAGAGTGGGAGGGCGTATATGTGCGTCTAATTATCCATATGAAAAAAGACATCCTATTGTTATTAAAGCTGATCATTATTTATGTAAATTAATTTTTCGCAGTGAACACCTGCGCTTGTTTCACGCAGGTCCTCAACTACTACTAGGCTCTATAAGAGAGAAATATTGGCCTATAGGAGGCCGCAAGCTTGCGAGGGACGTGGCACGTCATTGTTTTGTTTGTAGTAGATTTAAGGGTAAAACTATGGCTAATATTATGGGCAACTTACCAGCCGATCGCGTTGAGCCCGACTTTCCCTTTAGTACTGTTGCTACTGACTTCGCCGGCCCATTTCTCATCACGGACCGTAAAGGCCGTGGATGCAAGATTAGCAAGTGTTATTTGTGTATTTTTGTATGCTTTAGATATAAATGCGTACACTTAGAATTGGTTAGTGACCTGACCAAAGATGCCTTCATACTAACCTTAAAAAGATTCATAGCTCGTAGAGGACTGCCCAAGTTTATTTACTGTGACAATGGTACAAATTTCGTAGCGGCTTCTAAAGAAATAAACAGTTTTTTACAATCAAATAAAACCTCTATTTGTGACTTTGCTGCCCACCAGAGCATTGAATTTCGCTTCTCTCCTGCATACGCTCCTCATTTCAATGGTTTGGCGGAGGCCGGTGTGAAATCGGCCAAATTTCATTTACATAGAATTCTAGGTCAATCTCATTTAACCTTTGAAGAGTTGGCCTCAGTGTTCACACAAATAGAAGCAATTCTAAATAGCCGTCCCCTATGTCACCCCGGGTCACTTTTTGATCGGAAGGCCAATGACTTCGCTGCCTTCACCCAGCTTCGAGGACATTCCTGAGCATCGCCTCAACCGCTATAATCGGCTCGAGCAAGCAAGACAGCACTTTTGGACAAGATGGTCAACCGAATACATAGCTGAACTTCAACAAAGAACTAAATGGAAGTCGGTATGTGAACAGCTCAAGCTTGATGACCTGGTGGTTATAAAGGAGCAACAAGCCCCACCGCTATGCTGGCGTCTTGGACGAGTCAAACAGCTGTTTCCAGGATCTGATGGGATAGCTAGAGTAGCCGATATCGCCACTGCCAACGGAGTTGTTCGACGCTCCCTCAGCCGTATATGCAAGCTGCCTACTACAGAGCCCAAACCTATTATTGATTCTTGAAAATCCTAGGGATTTCAACGGCCGGGAGCATGTCTATGACCGCACTAATCATAGACAAGAAGTCTATCTGTCAGCGCAGCGACCAATCAAGGAAGCCGTCAGTGAAACTTCATTGAAACGTCAATGTCTCTTATAAATGTCAAAATTTCCCCCCTTTTATATTCTCGACTCCCACGAAGATGAACGCTCCATTGTAAGCTAACGAAACCAATTGTACTTCTCAAGAAAATTAAACCATATTTGTCAAGCAAACTACATTTTTATTCTTGTTTCCCATCGCGAACAGTAGGTAGCCCATACGCCATTCTAGACTATAATCTGTCTCTGTGTCAAATTTCATCGAGATCCGTTTAGCTATTCTGCCCAGATTGAGTAACAAACATCTCAACTTTCACGTTCATACTATTATTACTAATTACCAGCTTTTGCTTTGAGATTTGAGTTTGACTTTGAGAAAAATGAGTCTTAAGGCGCCGATTCCCGAAAATGGGGTATTTTAAATTATGGATTATACTCGCAAACCACAAGTACTCAAAATTTTGAAAAAATATATGTTATTTTACAGTTATTTATCTAGTGCTTCCGGCCGTTTTTTTCCGATTGGTGATATTTAACGGTGTCAAATAAAATCCCAAACATCCGTCTAATCGTAATCCAAATATCCTATTACTTGCAGTACTTTGTTTTAGGTAATGAAAAATATACGAAAATAATTGTCTTTAAATAGCCGAGGGATTCCGGCCGTCAAAAGTTTAAATTTATTTTTATTTAATTTTTAATTGAATTGCGATTCGCGCTGCGTCCGCGTGAAGTGTATCGCGCGCGGCCGAGCAAGCGTTAGCGTGCCTATCTCGGTCGGGAATTATCGCCTTATGAACCTCAGGGTCACTTTTAAAAACCAACCTATAGGAACCTACTCGTATAAACGAAAAAAAAACTGTTCCGGTCAGCCCTCCTTTTTATTATTTTAATAAAATCCGTTGAGTGGTTCACAAAATACATTCTTCTATATAATAAAGACATAATAATAATAAATAATTCTTTACAATCACACCAATTTATGTAAGCCCATGTAAATTCCGTTTAAAAACTGTGTCATGGAAAGCTTGATAACGGATAAATAAATAAATAATAAATAAATAAATAACTTCTTACATTCACACCAATTATCTAAGCCCATTTTAATTTAATAACGAAACTGTATCATGGAAAACTTGATAACGGATATATATATACTTCTTTTTTGTTTGTAAATACATGCTTAATATACCTACATAGAAACGACCTAGACTAACACAAATAGACATGTTCATGCACACAAATATTTGTCTTGTTCGGGAAACGAACCCGAGACCTCTGGCGCAGAAGGCACCCCTGCGCAAAATCGGTCGTCAATATAATATCTACCTTCCAAATTATAGTAGTTCAAATAGTTTCGGTATAAAGTGGCTGTGACAAACGGATGGACGGACAGACAGACATGACGAATCTATAAGGGTTCCGTTATTTGTCTTTTGGCTATGGGACCCTAAAAACTACAACAGACATACGAAACATATACTGCGAAAACGTTTTCTGATCCGGTGTGGCCAGAAACTGGAACAAATGGTTTTTTATTGTAATTTTGCTGTCAAGTTGGTGTCTAACCATAGCGCTGCTGCCGGCTGAAGATCGAAAAAGTTAGGGCCGGTTAACTTGCTACAACAAGAAGAAAAAAATACATAGCGCCGCTGTCACTGAAACAGAAAAGATTGTCTATCTATAAACAGACAACTTCGATCCAAGATCGTGACCTAGTGGGCATAAAACGTTTTTGTTCCAAGAGTTAGGCTGTATGGTACGTAATACAGTTGCTAATAAAAACAAAAGGAGAGAAAAGCAGAAAAACAAGAAAAAGTAAAAATAATGTGGTGATTGGATTGGCCAACTTTCTAGTACATACTCAAGTTGGCCAATTAGTGATGGGTCAATAACTATCAGAACTGCCAGATCTTTTTATAACAAACATTTACCAACAAAACTAAACATGTACTGTATAAAAAAGAGGACTGCATAAGTGTAAGTATATGGTACATAATATGTAACCTATAGATATACTTTTACTATGCCTATAGCTAAGTCGGCAGCTAGTTCAAAACATGACATGTTCACTGACTAATTAGTCGTCGTAGTTGAACAAACTAATAAAGCGATCCCCCTGGTGCCACAACGTCAATAATTAGTATAGGTACATCAATATTACTGCTTCCTGTTATCTCGGGAATCGACTGATCGGCTAATCAGATTGATGAGGTATTAGTAGGGTCACTATCCTTTAGAGTTTGAATAGGATATTTATTTTATTTGGGTATTTTCATGAACGAGACGGGTTCGATGTCATAATATACGATACACCATCGAACCCTCTCTTAACTTAAGAGCCACGCTCTTATCTGTGTAGCTTCCTCCATTTGTTTCTGTTCAAAGCCAGTTCCTTAATTTCTTGTTAAGACACGACGTTCACCTTCTCTTTGTTCTGTTCCATGTATTCTCTTCTTGTCTTCCTCTTCCCCTTTTTCCTCTATTTTTCCTTCTATAATGTTTGTAATAAATTTGTCATGTCTTATCAAGTGGCAGATCATTCTACCTCTTCTGTCTTCTATGATTTTTAATATCTGACGTTTTTCATTTACCCTTTTCAATACTTCTTCATTTGTAACCATCCTAGTCCAGCTTATCTTCTCCATCCTTCTCCAACATCACATCTCGAATGCTTCTAATTTTTCTCTATCTCTCTGCGTCATTGTCCAGGTTTTACATCCATAGTTATACTTACCCAGTGTAACTTACTCTGTTACCAGGTTAATAAATGATTTGATTTTGATATTTAGCTCCTTAAACGAACAAAAGAGACGGTGCTCTAGTTTTCATACAAAGTAATACGATCACAATAATCATTACGAGAACGTTTTTCCTGCTAATTTTCGAGTGCGCCAAATTCTTCAAAATTTTATATTATAATTTGATTAATTTTATACTACGTGTAGACCTTTTCTAGTACAAAACTTGAAACAGTAATTTGATAAACAATTTATGTTATTTTAATAATAAGCGTTTCTAGGTATACCATTATTTTTAATACCGATTCGATCAAACTTGCATTTTACTACCGTTCTTACCGTAACATAGGAAACCTTGCAATTTATTGTCATAGTATTTTATCTGTCTCAGAATCAAAATCATTTTATTGATTTAAACTGTGTTACAAGGCGGTACAAGTTTAGGTAAGTAAGTACCAATTTTTTCAAAAGCACCAATTTTTTTTTAAAGGACGTTTGTCCGACCTTTTCAAACCTCAGCATGGCTACCATAAGTATAAGTAACATTAGATAATGCGCTTAATATGGAAGCTTATAAGCACAGAAGGCCGTTTGAGACAATCAACGCATTAATAGGTAAACTTACCGATGATCATTATTCATGAAATCTTTTAATTCTTTATAAAAAAAATGCAAATGCACACCATATAAAATTATAAATAGTTACTCAAATTTTAGATTGCTCTATTTAAATACTGAAAAATGTGAATTGCTAAGTTTGTTTTTTAAATGCACTTAAGCATTCGGTATTTTTAGAGCGACACAATTCTCTAGAAATGATTTAATTTTTACGTGAGAGCTTCATTTTACAATAGGAAATATCGTCTTGAAAATTCAAACATAATATTTCTACACAATCAAGAGAGTCTGGGAAACATTAATTTCTAATGTGTACACATTTGTTCAGAACAAGAGGAAAAATCTCGTGCCATAGTTTGTTCCATTGATTTATGTTTTGAGAAGAGAGCATGTGTTTGCTTTTAGCTCCTGCGAAGAATTTATGGTCTGTTGATGTTACTGTCATTTACAAACGTATGAACTTTTAACCTACAGACTAATTTACAAAAAATCTTAGTTAAGGCGATACTCGAAAAAATTATGCTGAAGCGAGATAGCAATGAGAAAATGACGCGCGCGGGAGCGAGACCGATTTTGCAGATTAGGCAAAAAAAACACAAAATCACTTCGTATTTAGAAACTATGACGATTTTTAAAAATGCTTCTACACGATCCTAAATATTATTGGTGTCCACTAATTAAACCAATTTTCAAATAGTATAAACGTAACCCTATTTAAGAATAATCTTGAAATTTTGTATTTGTCGAAAAGAAAAAGTTTCCGAGGCAAAATCATAAAATCATGTTACCAGGGCCTCTGTTCAGTACACCCCTGCTAAATCCGCGGAATCGGCTTAGCGCAGTGGAAGCTGGTATTACTAATATAGACTCCGGACAAAAAACTAGGTTTCAGCCGGGATGTAACTGAACAATTGAACTGCGATACACAGCGGAGAGAATGTTAAGTAAGGTGAGGTTACATACGGGTCTGTGTGTCGAACGTCTCCAAGGCAGAAGTGGTGTAAGGGAGCGCGCGCGCCCCTGATGTCCTTTCTTCGTCTGCCAACCTTACCAATTCGTCACCTCACTCACAACACAAATAACAGCGTTCCCCAGACACTGGGCGTTTCAACAATAGATACACAATAACACACGGAGGAGCTTTTTGTCACGATATATATTGCCCCTGCAACAACGCGTGGTAGACAATTATCTTTCTTTCAAAACTCCGCGACCAGCCCGATGGATGGCGTCAAAACCTTGGTCGTACAAAACGGGATCACATAGATAATTTAAGATTTTATTCAAACTCGATATGCCAGGCACATTCAACGCGAGCGATTTTTAACCAATTCAGCAAAATTAATCCGACATCTTGCCACGAGAATTTCAATCAAGTGTCACTGTCAACTTCAAGTGACAGCTAAATGTCAATTTGACGTGACATTATAGATGCGTTCAGAAACGTCGATCTTTTCCGAACAGCCTCAATTCTGCTATTTTACCACAAATTGCCATGTCGCGGACACGCCAATGATTTGCCAACGCCATTGATCTAAAAACGGTATTCTACTAATTTTGAGTAAAACGTCGTCAGCATATCGCTGGCACGTCGTCAGCATCGCATCGGCTTGGCATGAGTAGATTGAACTAGTGCATATAAAATTATACTTAACAAATGTACAAACAAGGGTCAATATTGTATATCTACTTACATTACACCTTTGACAATTTTGACATCCATCCGTCTAGTTTCATATCAACATCAAGAAGCTTATACCAAACTAGAGATTGCAGCCTGAGTAAGAAATCGGTCAAGTGCGAGTCGAACTCGCCCATTTATTTTATTTTTATTTATTTATAAATAAGGGTTGCAGGGTTCCGTGAATGGTACCCATGAAGAGTTCCGTACCTTACCTACTTAACGTACCGATTACTTACGTATAGCAAAAATACCACTACCAATTTTCTCACTAACAAAAAATATTTTTTTTGTAAAACTTTGTTTAACTTTTGACAGTTGCAATATTGACAGAATGCCACCCGCCTTTACGAGAGTTGATTTCAATTACTATTTCAGTAAATTTATGCACAAAAATAACACATTTATTTTGAATGACCTTTGATCTTAAACGACGTCACGTGTGTCTAGTTGTGTAACAGTACGTTTTTTTAAAAGTTACTTAGTTCTTCCTCTTCTGTGCCTTAAGCGGGCTGTACATTCTCGGTGAAACATTTGTCAATGCATTGATTGTACATTGACACTTTTGAAAGAACCTTTTTAGACTTGTTCTCTCAAAAGTGTTTATGTACGTATGTATGTATGCATTGGCCAATGTTTGGCCGAGAATGTACAGCCGGCTTAATTCCTATATTTGGAGTCGGTTCTTCTCGTGATGCAGCGCACCAAGCTAGGTGGTCTTGGGTTGTCTGTTCGTTAAATTGAACCCTTGTTAGCTGTTGTCAACCACGTGGCCTGCGGTCGTCCTCTGCCTTACTTTATATCCGGCATAGCTAGAGCCCTTCTCACAAAATGTTACTTTCGTCTAGTCTCATTACATGGCCGTTGCTTACGTTCCTCCACCATCTTGCAAGTATCGATACTATACTCATGAGTAAGAGTATCGCAACAAAGGTAATCAATACCGGTATAACGTCCGCGTCGACTTTTTAATTTGATTTGATTGATTGTAAATAAAGTATTCTTCCGCCTCGCCTCACTCTTCTCATTTGATGCGTTATATCGATAATGTCGATCGATAATAATAATTTTCAGAAAGAATAAGAAATAAGACTAAAAATGACAATATCTCGAAAACTGTGCGTCGTAGCTAAAAATCTAACGAAAATCGTACTAAATCGTATTAAAACTAAAGCGGTTCACAGAATACACCTACCTACTAAGTTTCAAATGTGTAGTCTTAATAGTTTTGGAATAAGTGGCTGTGACATACGGACGGACACAGACAGACTTCACGAATCTATAAGGATTTCGTTTTTTGCCATTCGTCTTTGGAGCCCTAATAACGAGTAAAACTGCAACCTCTTTTTAGATCAAAGTCGGATAATCTAACCGTTATTACCGTTTTTCGGTTAATAATAGTACGTTACGGGTTATTTTTACACCTAAACGCCTAAAAAGTATCGAGTATGGTGAAAAGTGTCGATTCTTACTCGGTATCGTAATGAAAAGTAGGAATCGAGTACTAAATTACTCGGTATCGTAACCAAAGTATCGAGTATACTAGTATAGGTATCGATACTTTTTGCGGATATCTATCTCCAGTTTGGTTCTAATCTAAGCAAGCTTCTTGATCGATCGATCGATAATTCAAACAAAACTTTTTATTACTAAGGCCTATTTATTTATTACTAAGTTTGATTCAGATGATGTTCTCTATGGGGAGCCCGTGGCGTAGTGACTGAAGATGATGATGATGATGAATGCTTCTTCCCTCTTGTCGGAAATAAACGGAGATTTGATTTCCGCGATATCTTTTATTACCTACGGTTTCACTGAAGCGGAACGTTTTTATAAACTCCGTGTCCGACAATACAACAACCTTCATCTTAAAATGTGATGCTACATTGTTGTAATCACTTTTATCGGAGAATTTATACAAAAAAACGATGAAAAAACGTATGGCTGCACAATTGCTTCTCAATGGGCAATTTTGACAGATATCGACTATGCCAACGCTATCGGAACAAACGTCAAATAAGAGCAGAATACCTATTTATGTTGCCGTGCTGCCGCTATTGTGACGCCATTGGTTAGTAGAATTCCGAAATGAATCAATAGCGGCTGGGTAGCCGCTATGCAACTTTTTTGACAGGAGCAGAATACCAAAAGTGTCATTTTAAGCTATCGCCATGCTAACGACGTGCAATTGAACTGCATTGCATTTAGCAGAATTGGGACCCAGATTTGTAACAATTCTAACCGTCCTTTAGTTTTATACCAAAAAGTCCATACTTTTTCCGAGTAGCGCCTTAATTACTAGAGCCTTAAGACTCGCATAGAGATACCGTTTGCCTGAAAATCGCAAAAAACGACCTTTGACCTTGAATAACTTTTTATACATGTAGGATTTAAGGAGCTTTCTAGATTTCATTTATAATGATGTGTCCCTAACATTCGTACCAATTTTTAGCTCTATGCGAATTTAAAATGAACGACCTTTCACTGTCCGGGCAAATGCTCTAACCCCTGACAAAATCTATCAACTTCTAGTGAATTATTGTTATTTAAATTTTAACTTGACTGGGCTGTAGATATATTTCACAATATTCTAGAGTGTCGATGTCAGCTTAAAATAGCACGCGCCTCGCCGGTTTCAGAATAGCTGGCGAAGTCTTTCTTAGCCCTAACCACAGTAACATAACAATTTTTAAGTTTTTATATACACCTCTAAATTTTAATTAGTACAAAGGTTTTAGGGTATGACAGTGTCCATCAATACGAACAGATTTTACTATGTGGACAACCACGGAATTGCGGAAAAAAAATCAGCTGTTCCATACATTTTAGTCGAGTCGAATTAAAATTGTTCGTATTGATGGACACTATCATCCCTTAAAATCTTTGTACTAATTAAAACCCGCCCGACTTCAAAGTACTTACGTTATTTATTTGGTGAGGAATTATTTCTTACTTTTTTGATGTGGTTTTTTTGAAGGCGGTTTTATTTTTTTATAAAAATAATTTTTATTTCACTCTTTTTAGTGCATCGTGCAGGCAATTTACGTGTTTTCTGGTAAATAGGTATGTGATCAAACTGAAAACCTACTTTTTCGAAGTCGGTTAAAATACCTTGAGGTATCCCCTTTTTACCAAAACAAGAATCATCTAAATCGGTTTATAAACAAAGGAATTATGCCTAAAGATACGTATTAAATTCACATAAAGTGGTAACGAAAACGACAGTATTTTCAAGATTTCCTGAAAACTACTGAACCGATTTCAAAATTTCAAAAAATGGGACCAACTTTTAAACCAACCTGATGTAATAACGTTTGAACCATTTCAATCGGTGGACATACACAAAAAAAAAAAAAAAGAGAAAAACATACATACAGACGAATAGAGAACCTCCTCCTTTTTGATTTAGAAGTCGGTTAAAAATTGAGTGGTGTATAAACAAAGGGGGATGTTGACGATGATGATAAAACTGTAAGTGGAAACGTACTTCTCCCGGCATTCTTAAAAACTGAGAAATGGCTGTCTCTAACTTCTGGAACACAACAATGCTGGAAAGATTATTTAACCGCCTCTGTGGTCTAGTGGTTCATACCACGGATTTCAGACCCAGAGGTCCCGGGTTCGATTCCCAGTGGGGGTACATATTGTATTCGGTTTGGTTGGTGGTAGGACTTGTTCTTAGTCCGCCTGGCTAGCTACCACCATCTTATCTAAGTCTGACGCCATAACAATGATGTTTTCAGCATTATTGTGTTCCGGCAGTTAAAGATAAGATAGCCAGTTCCTCAGTGATTGAGGATTCCGGGAGTAATGCGCTTCCACCTTCAGCCTTATCACCACTTATCATCAGGTGTGATGAAGGCTAAGTGCTACCCCGTTGTGGATAAAAAAAAAAAAAGATCGTTGTTATTGAGGCAGGTTTAGACCAATATTTGATTCCCAGTGTGGTACCTACCTTTACTGGGAATCGAACCCGGGAGTAAAAAAATTGTTGTTAATAGTATTAAAATTGTCTATATTTAGCACGTTATATTTTATGATAAATTTGCTATAAAATAAGATTTTAAACTTTCAGTGGACAAAAACTCAACAACAAGTTTAAACATGACAATAATCCCGTTTTTGTAATAGTTACAGTAAATTTGCTTCAGTCTTCAATATTCATATTTTTTGTATTAAATTGTGTGTAAATAAATAAACATATATGTGATATTAAATTCGATTTCATGTTATAACTTGCCAGTTTATTTATATAATATCCGTAGGAGAGTTATATTTTACAAATAACTGTTGACCTTTGCTTTAACGAATATCCTGATTAGCACCATTTCACTGATTATCGGATAACAATGGCTTTACTGTTATTTTTAAAATACATTGAAGACGGAAATCATTAATATAATATGTATCGCAGTAAGATAGATAAAGCCGTGATATAGCTATATCCCTAGGGATATAATTATGTTCCGTAAGATAGTTATAAGAAAGCAACAATAGTTCTGTAGCGTGAAAAAAAATTAAATTCTAACATATCACGTGTTCTACAGCCGGCCTAGCATGAGCGGCTTTTATCGACTATTGATTCGTGATAAAGAGCCTATGTCTTGCTTACAACTTAGTGGGGTAATAATCAAGACAGCATGACATGCTATTTCATATCGCGTGATATAATGATTGTCATGCTCTTAGGACAGGACTATTATATATTCCTATTCTACAATTATTTCATGAAACAAATTTAGTAATACAACTATATCATTAAAGTTGAACCGTATTATAATTATATTCCTAGTAAGATAGTTATACGAAAGCAATTTATTACTATCTTACAGTAGGTACATAATTATATCCCTAGGGATATAACTATATCACGGCTTTATATATCTTATTGTGACATATGCACAATTGCACAATCGACGATATGATCACTAACGATGGACCATTTCATGAATGATCGTGCGATTAGCTGTTCATAATTAAACGTTATTAAACGTTAAACGCTAATTATTCAATTATATGACCAGCGGATTTTGATAATTTCATGAAATACGACTATTTCATTTGCATTGCTTTGCACGTCTCAAAAAGGAGCACAAGAAAAAACCAAACTGGACGCGGATAAATAAAACTTATGTGTGGCCAATTTGTATACGAGGGTGCGTCAATAAGACCGTGACTTTTCTGATTTCGCGCTTCTTTACTGGAAATGCAATACCTACTGCTTCTGTCAAAACCATCATTCCGTTGACTCCTGACAAATTTAGAACAAGCTGCGTTCTTTATGTTATTGTTTGACAGCTATTATAGCAGATAATGACGCTAATTTGTGGTGAAAATTGGAAAAAGAGAATCTCGTGTGCCCGTAAAGGCTCGTACCCATGAGGCAACATTTGAGGGCCAACACGTGACGCTCAAGATTTTGGGTAACGTTGCACAATGTTGCGCAATATTGACTGCTGGAAATTCACTTTATGCTGACGAAATTAACTTTTTTCATTCTTTCGTTGTCTGCTAAAATGGCTGTAAAACGCAAACAAAAGAACGCAGCTTGTTTTAAATTTGGCAGGAGTTAAATGAAAGGTGCTTTTTGACAGCAGTAAGCAGTCGGGAGCAGTATTGCATTTCCAGACATGTGGTGGAAAATTAAAAAGTCACGGACCTATTGACCTACCCTCGTAGTATTGATATTCCAAGGTATAAAAATATAGCCCTAACTGAAAACATTTCTCGTCTTATTCCCAAGACAAATGACAGTCATAAAACAAGTTCGGGAAGCAATTTTATAAACCACCCAGTTCATCCGCGGCTGGGAATATCTCTTGGGCAGGAATAAGGCGATGATTTCACTATAGATTCCAAATAAAATAGTAACAAACTTCATAGCACTCAAGAAACAAATTCAGAGAAGAAGAAAAACAAAACGTAGGCATTCTTTAGGTGGCCTTACGTATTACTAATGTGAAAGTTTGGATGTTTGTGTGTGACTAACGACGGCGAAGTGGCAGATCTTGATGAAATTGTGCACAGAGATAGATAATTATCCAAAATAGGAAATAGGCTACAATACAACATACTTCCACGGAAAAGCATAGTCTAACCACTATTATTCTGTGGTCTATCTAACCACTATTATTCTGTGGTCTAACTCTCGCGTACAGAGCCAATATTTTCAGTACACAAATTCCCACTTGGGTAAAAGAGAGTTATAGATTTATTTATTTATATTATTTCGAAATATTGGATTGCTTAAAAGATTAATAAATTATTAACCACTGAAGCACGTGGAATATTAATGAAAATCACGACAAAAAATTCGTTGTACTTTACTAAATTATTTTACCTGCTAGCCAGCTACGGAATCTTGCTACATTTAGCTACGATGTAGGCCTCGTAGCAATGTATGAACATTGTATTGATAAATATTTCATTAATTCATTTAATGTGCCCCAGCCTGAAGTAGGACTAGTTTTTTGCAGCCGAGTGTAAACACTACACTTTTACTACTGCGAAAGTAGCATAAATGCTGATTTACATTGATCCAGTGGCTCGATCCAGTGTCACTGGATTGCGGCGCTGGATTGGCACTGGATCAATGCAATGTAAACATGTTTTACTGGACGCTGTACTGGATTGAAACATGTTTACATTGATCCAGTGCCGCAATCCAGTAACACTGGATTCGATCTACTGGTTCAATGTAAATCTGGCTTCAGTCCTCAAGGGTAATCTCGAGAATGCTTAAGTTTGTTCTCGTTATGATATTAAACCTCATTTTACAATTGATTATCTTAAACGAACTCTTTTATTTTCTTTTAAACTTTTTCGAGTGGCGAGATTAAAAACTTTTGATGAGGATTTCATGTTTTTTATTGATTGTTTCTATCTCGGTGGCCTTTTTGAAATTAGTCGATTTTTTTTTATACCATCCTACTAATATTATAAATGTGAAAGTTTAGATGTTTGGATGTTTGGATGTTTGGATGTTTGGATGTTTGTTACTCAATCACGCCAAAACGGCTGAACGGATTTGGCTGAAATTTGGGACACAGATACTATGAAGCCTGGAGAGGAACATAGGCTACTTTTTATCCCGGAAAAACATCACATTCCCGCGGGATAACGTCGTGTAGTCCACGCGGGCGAAGCCGCGGGCGGAAAGCTAGTTATTTATAAACTTTGATGGTCATTAAACGTACTGAAAAATAATAAATGAGAAATTTAACACAATTTATTTTTTTACCCTTTTAATGTAATACAAGAAAAGCGTTACAAAGGCACACGTGGGTGACCCTTGGCTAAAACAGCAAATTTTCAATAAATTATTCCTATGTAGGTACAATTTGATATTAGGTTGTCATGGCAACTGACTTGTTTTTAATTCCACATTTTATTCAGTTCTAAATGCGTGACATGATCCTTCTGACCTCCTTCTTTTATTTTTTCTTGTTCCAATCGTACTGTTTCTATTAATTTTAAATGTTAAGTAGTTTATATTTTTTAAATCTTATTTAAAATACTTGTAAAAGGTGGAAATGTAGTGAAACACCTTAAAAAACCTAACAACAACAATCCATGTATACTAACCTACATTTCACAATAAAGAGATTTGTATTTGTATTTGTATTTGTTTTGACACCCTTGCAGAAGTCTTATTGCATCGCATCTGATGTAAAATTACGATGATTAAGAAGATGGAATCGCACTTCTCCAACCACTGAGGAACTGGCTATCTAACATGTCTCGCTCTCTCGTCTGTAGAATATCTAAAACCCTTCAAGTTAAATTTACAACAAAGTTAATCCTACCTACGACGTGCTCGGTTCCTCGTTGCTCTCAAGACGTAAACGGCGACCAAAACTGACTGTAATAGACTTTGGCAAACTAACTAAACTGTTATGTGCCTCAATATCATTGTATACAAGTTTCCGAAACTCGGAGTTGCAGTTATTACACTATTCTAACTTAAATGGCATCATGTAATCTAACTGTCTATCTAATATATGCAACGTTCTGAAGTGGGAAGCAATTTTAAGACGTATAACGATGTAGTTTAGGTAGCTTTCAATTTCGTGTCTTTCTTTGTATTATGGTCAATCTACAAACCCAACTTTTTCCCGACTGGTAAAACATTTGGCCTGCATGGTGTATGTTTTTCACGCAAATCGGAGACCGGGACGCTGCTGGAACGATGGACACCAAGCATATCAAAGTTTTAACAATGAGGAAGTTTACCAATTTGTTTTATTGCTTAATTTAAAAGAATAAGCAAAATAAAACAAAACTATGAAAAAAATACTTAAATATTTCAATAAATAAAAAAGTTATGGGACTTTGAAGTTGCACTTGCAAGAATAATTTCGCTTTACACGGGACTATGACGTCATAGTCCCAACGACCGCAACGACGACGCGCGCGACTCCATAGTACTCGTTCATGTTGAGCATCGCTTGCATGATGGAGCCAGGCGCGGGTACGAGAGGCCCCCCCCGGCACACAATTTTAACAACAAAATTTTTGCATTCATCATTTTAAAAATTTAACACTAAACTAAACTAAAATACACGTCGTAAATGAGCAGAAACAACGCGAGAGCATATCGGCGCGGCCGCGGGATTACGGACTGTGACGTCATAGGCGAGTCGTGGCGTGGACCGCGGCCGTTTCGCGCGAAAATACGTAGTTTTTAAAACATTGTAACTGGGTCATTTATTGATGGATTTAAGTATTTTTTTCAGATATCTTCTAGTTTTTACCTACATTTTAATCTTATCGAGTTAAATATAACAATATCAATATCATGAAACTTCCTCATTTAACAATGCTATTACAACCATAAAGCGCAAGCCACATTCCATTTCACTTCTTAATAGGTACTTAGGTTCACACCGCAAGCAACATCGCTCGCCTCTCTCTCTCTAGCAGTATGAAATGACTTTTCACGTCACATCGCTCGGCTTGTTAGCTCGCTTGCCAGCTGGCTATGTTGCCTGTGCTTTATACGGTTAAACAGTTTCAGACATCAATTCGCAAACATAAAGACCAACAAAGACATTTTATCGCAAATATTGACTTCTATTACATACTTTCCTCCTTTGTCAAACTCCTAGAAGGCTTTTTATATTTCGTACCAATTTATTCGTAGTCGGTGACAAGTGTCGTTGAACTCAGCGTCACCCTTCTCGTTTCTCAAGGTCACATAATACAAACTATGTCCAAACTTTGCTTTGTCTGTCTGTCTAATAACTTTTCTTTTTTTTAAGATACACAAAACAGGTTTTAACCAGAACGTTCATTAAATTTTAATTAAGTTATATCTAGAACAAGGTTGTAACCCTTAGGATGTATATACTACAAAAATAACTAAAAGAACAGAAACAAGTTTGAGGTGTTAAGAATTACATTAGCGACTGCAATGAAATAGCATAAAAATATGAAGTAATTTAGTTACATATATTCGCGCCTATTCCACGTGACCATTAATGAGTTTGAAATTGAATGAAATTGGATTAAAGGTTAATTAAATTTTGAAAAAAAGGAAGTTTGACATCACTTGCCCTATCCGATCACCGTATCTGAAACTTAGTTATACCCGTCCCTCTCACTCTCCAGCTATGACAGAATCGAGTGAAACGGATGGGGCTCCTGTATCGTTGACGGGTATCATAAATCACATATTTGGATGGAGCGGCGCATCAAGACTGCGTCAAGACTCAAGACTGCGTATCATGATCGCGTATCATTTCCCGTAATTGGATCGGGGAGTACTTTAAAATTTATTTTCTTCAAAATCTAATTTACCTCTAGCCATATCACTTGTTTCAACTGTGGAAACATGTAATTGGCCCTCAGTAATTATTTCAACGAGTATGTGTATTTAAAAGTAGCTGTAAGTTTTCCTAAAACTTCTTAAAAAAATATCTGGCCGCGCTATAAAGGGCGCGATATAATAGGAAGCGTAAAGCCGGGTCCAGACATGTATCATTTGCCCGATCCTATCACCGTATCCGATCACCGTACCGTATCTGCGTATTGTATCAAGCCCCTTATCAAGTTGTGGACGCCTCCGATTTGCTCCGTATCCGTCTCTTCACATTAGTCATGATATCACCTTTGATGATCGGACAAAAACCGACACGACATGGGACGGGCCGTATCATAAGGGCGAATCGAGATCGCGTATCATGATACGCGTATCATTACCCGTCCACATATGCGATCATGATACGCGTCGACGATACGGATATGGTGATCGGATCGGGCAAATGATACATGTCTGGACCCGGCTTAACATAACCGAAATCAATGCAGGTGAAGTCTCGAGCGGGCACTACTTTGTAAAGTCTGTCCGATCCGATTACCGTATCTGTATAGCCAACGCGTATCATAATCACATATTTGGATGGAGCGGCGCAGCAAGACCGCGTATCATGATCGCGTATCATTTCCCGTGACCGGATCGTCAAAGTGATCCATATCTGGTCGCTCCATAATGAGCGCAATATAATAGGAAGCGTGATATAACCGAAATCAATGCAGGCAAAGTCGCGGGCGGGCACTAGTTTTTGTAAGGTCTCACACAGGCTTCCTTCAAAGCTCTTAAAGCCAACATAGGAAAGTTGATAACTATTAAATTCACGTGCCTTCATGTCGTAAAAGGCCTTAAATCATAAATGAACTTCGTTTTGTTCTCAAACCTTTTAATTTTCTTCATGACTGTCATTTTCTCGGAGGATTGCAAAGTTTCCACGTCTGTTTACGATTTAATGTTTGTTCTTTGTAAAGTATACTAATGGACTTTTTATTCAGCCTTTTTGTTACTTACCTTTTTATGTTATTTACAAGCTTTTAGGAGAAAGGTAGACACGATTTCAAAGGCTGAGGTAGACATTATGAAGAGGTGTATTCTGCCCAATACAAATTGAAATAAGCAACTCTAATTGCAAACAATCACAGTTATACTACACTTCTGCTATGTTTAAGGTTCGTTCCATGTTTTTTTCATTACTCAAGTAGGTACGGGAGGTACCTATTCCAGTTACAGTTAGGTACCACACCAGAAAAATGAATTAGAAATATTATTAGGGCTTCAATGCTTTAATTATAGGTGCTAACTAAAAAACATCGATAACACAGTTCAGTTCTTTATTATATTTGGAGACATTATTAAAGGACATCAGGCACATATTGCCAAGAACTGTATAAGCTTCGTTATATTTTATTTAGGCACTATTCGCCACTGTGAACTTACTACGGGTACCAAAATAATTTTAAAGTCTTTCATTGTTAAATAATTAATTTGTGTAAAAACACAAAAATGACTATGAATTTATCATGAAACGAACATCTCTAGCCATTAAAAAAAACAAAGAATGTCAACCTCTAAATTAAAAAAAAAACCTTTGTTTACATGCAAGGAATTTATAAGTACTATTGTTTACATGTCAAAGTTGACAACATTTCCGACGCAGGCACGCTCGTATTTTATTTTTTTAGTAGATCATGTGAATCATGTCACAAAAACTGAATAATGTATATAAAAGAAGAATTTAAAAAGGATTAAATGAGTTAATACATAAATCAAGTCAAATTGCTCCAATTTCAATATCATGGAAACACAATATTCTCTAGGTCAAAATAACGCAAGTAACGGAACGTTTTGTTCGTGTTGCTGTTTCAGTATCAGTGTTACCAAAAACAAAATATTTTAAACCTAAATAACTCGAACAAAAAAACACATAATAAAATTATAGGTGTTTTTCGTGTTTGTGTGTGATATTCTTTAGTCATTCACTTCAATAGAATAGCTATACATTTTAGGTTTTTTGTAAAGGGAATGTGCCTGATGTCATTTGAAGTAGATATTTCTAGTAACAACTAGTAGCTGGCCGAATGATCGTTTGGATTCTAAAGTACGGATAACATAGCTATGGAGGCGGTAGTTATAGTACCTACATTGATTTTTTTTCTAACCAGTCCTAACATTAATAGTCCTGAACTATAGCGAACAAAACCAAGAACTAAGTAAAATCGGTCAAGCCGTTTCTGTGTTTTAGCGAGACTAACAACCAGCAATTCATTTATCTAAATTTATCGTCCCTTTAAATATTTCAATCCAATCATAATAACAGTTTGAACAAATGACCCTTCTCATATTCTTAGAAACCAGCAGGTTATGACTTAATTATAGTAAGCGACAGAATCTTATCGTTTCTTTGAATGGAATAAACAACCCCAGTTTACTTAGGAGCAGTCGCATGATTAAATTGAAAGTAACCCCATTGTTGACCGAGCCAAGTATCTCTGAGGCGCAGTAGCAGTAATACATTACCTACTTCTAGTGTGTGCAGTATTTTTCAAGCACACTTGTTTGTGAGACAATTCTAATAATGGTGAATAAGAGTAGATTGAATAGTGTATTTGACTGATTTTTTTTATGGATTAAAATGTTTATTGAATATGTTGCATATTTTCAGCATCAAACTTTCTAATTAAACAAGGTGAGCACTACCAGCCAGTGACGTCACATGCTAGTAGCACCATACTCTCGGCATAAAAAACTTCGTTTTAGAAAGACATAGTTAGAGTCACAATTAAGTAGCTCATAATTCGCTTGTAATATACAGATTGAATTTCTTTTTACACATTTTGTGATTCAAAAATTAATGTTTCATTTCTGAATGTCATAATGTCTGTCCCGATCCAATTTGAAAAAAAATGTAAACAAACCTGTTCCATTAAAAATTCTCTCACTTTCGGCCACTAAATGGATTTAAAACACATTCATTAGTAATTAGAAGGTTTCAACTTATATCTCACTAATTTGTTCCAAAGATCGTAGTATGTTTATTATTTTTAAAATTTATTTGAAAATGTTAAGAGGAAAAGTGAGGTTATTTATCCAAGCAAAAATCTTGTCTTATCTGTGATCGCCATGGTGATCGCATAGTGTTTGACGTAAATGTCTATCAGATAATTCAATTATTAGTTCAATTATATCGATTATTAATCGATGTTATGTAATCGAAGATAAAATATCTCTGTCTTGATAAAAATTATCACATAAATCATAATTAATAAAAAAAGTATATTCTCGGGTCCGTTAGGGCTGGGACATAGCGGAATTCCGTGCGCATAATTTGCTGAAACGATGTCATTGCTACTTTATCGTAAGTAGAGTCTTATGGGTTGTTTACATGTATTAAGTGACGAAGTAATTAACTAAATTTTAAGTTAATTTTAACTAAAGTCACGCGTGTAAACAGTCATTTAACAGCTCTTTAGTCACAAGTGCTAAGTAAACGATTTAGTGAATAAGTGAGTAAGTAGAATAGAATCGAGTCTATTTTTGCTTAAGTAACCCCCCCTTCCGCACCGCGCGTATTCCCCGGTAGGCGTGGTCTTTACTCGTCTTAGTTCGCATGTCAACGCACTAATTTAGCGAAGTAGGAAAGTACCTTCGTCCATTGTAACTAAACTAAATTGAATTTAAGTTATAACACGTGTAAACACTTTACTACTTAAAATTAACTTAAAATTAAGTTAACCACTTGCTTACTTAATACGTGTAAACTAGGCATTATGAATATGATTTAGAAATTTACTGTACAACTTTTGACTTTAAATTTGAAAATATATTTTTCAGTATTTATCAAGTAGGATAAATATAATTTCTAACGAGTGAGAATCGAGTCTGTGATCAGCAGCTGCGATCGAATAGCGATAACTATCATGCTGCGGCTACTTAGCCGTCGATAATTGTCGACTATCTCTTTCCATACGCCACCACCGGTTAGTTAGAAAGAGAAAGATATAGCGATACTTCCCAATGCTTCTCAGCGATCTCAGCAATGCTTCCCAAAGAGTGAAATCTCAAGATGAACATGGATAAGACAAAAATCATGTTCCTATGCCCATGTTGCATCCGCTCCAGTTAATGTCGGGAACATTACACTCGAAGTTGTTGACCACTATGTCTACCTGGGACAGACAAGCCAAAGTCCAACTTCGAGAAAGAGATCTCTTATCGAATCCAGCTCGGATGGGCAGCGTTTGGGAAGCTCCGGCATATATTCGCGTTCAAAATTCCTCAATATCTGGAGACTAAGGTCTTTGACCAGTGTGTAAATAGCAACCACTTATGACTTATGGAAGCGAGACGTGGTCTTTTACTATGGGTCTCATAAGAAGGCTCAAGGTCACCCAGCGAGCAATGGAGAAAGCGATGCTTGGTATTTCCCTGCTCGATCGAATCAGAAATGATGAGATCCGCAGGAGAACTAAAACGACCGACATCGCTCGAAGGATTGCTCAGCTCAGACCTTACATAATATATATTATGTTAAAGTCACTTTTCAATTTGTTATGTGATGATGATGTGTTTATGTGACATTAAAAATATCCCTATTATATCCCTATATTCTTATTAGGGCTCGTGGTTTTTTACTATTACATTTTTCCTATACTTACAAAATTGCATTGTGAATGCATAAAAATATCTTAAAATCTCAATTTTTACTCGGTTCAATATAAGCCTTTTATTTATCTATAATCGCGATGAACACCGTCATCTCTCGAGGCTTGAGAACTAATAAACTAAGAACTCTTCACTAACGCGAAGCTCCAACATAATAGCATTCAATTTTAATCGAATCGAAGCAATCAAATTATTTATCTGTTTAAATAAATTATATTAAAAAAACCTTTTATATAAAATCAAGCTTTTATTCAAATGTCCTAAAAAGAATAAAATAAACTTTGTATCAAGTCAAATCCAACAAATTTATTACATTAAACAATTTATATGTTTTAAAAGCTTGTCGCTTTATTTAATTTCATATGTCAAATATAAGTTAAAGCATTTGTGTTTAGTGCAAGCCCAGTAACAATAAAATCTCGCGACAAGCTTTTAAAACAAATAAATTGTTTAATGTAATAAATTTGTTGGATTTGACTTGATACAAAGTTTATTTTATTCTTTTTAGGACATTTGAATAAAAGCTTGATTTTAAATAAAAGGTTTTTTTAATATAATTTATTTTTGTATTTTTAGTTATTATTGGACGTGTTTCTAAGTTGCTTCATTTCATTTAATGCATAATTATTGCATGGTCGTTTGCCAGTTAATTTATTACAGTCTAGCTCTTCAACTGCATCAAGTCTGCAAACACACAAATATATTTTACCACCAAATAGAGATTGTAGATTCTTACTACAGACACACATATTCATTAAATACAAGGCATATTCACATAGGTATTAGAGAAGGAAGCACTGTATTACGAACAAGAATAGAAAACACAAATTAGACCCAATAAGACAAAAAGTTCAAAATAAAAATGTGTGTGTGCCGTGCCGCAGCAGTACTCAATGGTCGCAGCTCAGCGTCATATTACTTGTCTTGCAACGCAAGCAAAAGCTGATTTTCAGTTGTAAATTTTAGTACGTATTTCAAAAATAAATACTAAAGAACAAGACACATTTAAGTTTCTATCAAAGTTGATAAACATAGTACATAAAGAAAAAAAGGTTTTTTCTTTTCTGTTGGTAGACTATGGTTGTATTAACTTGGAGCCATCTGTCGTTGACTTTAGTGAACTATTTATGTGCAAAGTGACACATAGGGTCTGAATATAGCAACTTCGCGTTTTTTCCTTTTTTTTATAGTTCGTTCGTTCTTATAGCCGCTACACACGTCCAGACCAGACCTAACCGCCGATTTGGTGCGGACGAACTTTGCTGTAAAGCAAATATAATCCGTGCTACACACGTTCGTACCAAATCAAAATTAAATCAAATCAAAAAATCAAAAAGCTACACCAAATCTGGTCTTGGCCAAGGCTTTGTATCACATCACTGAACAAGGCCTTGTATCACATCACTTTTTCTTATCAAATACCCACAGAAATCACCTGGATTTGCCAATGCAATGCAACGGGCTCGTAAAGAAAAAGACCTATTAACAAAAAAAGGTCTTGGATTTGAAAAAAATTGAACGGTACCTGTCATAAAAGAATGACGAAAAATTCTTCAAAACCATTTTGAGTAGCCTGTAACTGACAGGGAAACTTCATTTTTAATTAAATGTCATTTTTTTAAGTAATTGAGAAAAAGCCTAAGTCCAGGGACTTTAAATTAATGTTTTAATATCCATAAATAATAATAATTTTCACTTCTCATGCTCTAAAAGTACGCAAATATAGCCCTACGAAGCGGGACTAAATAACCACTTTAGTCCCTAGGGAGTAAAATGTAATTACTTTTTTAATTTCCTTCATGTGACATTAGATAAACTCAAACAGCCAGTGAATATACTATTAATTGTGAAGTGTGGACCATCTTCATTGCGAAAATGTTAAGATGTTTTTTGTTTCATGGTTTTTCCGCAAGGAAGGTGGCGCCATGTGTTTTAAATTGTCAATTTATGACTGGTTTAGCGGAAAAAACTTACTGCGAGTTTTTGGCGCCATTTTGGCGGGTTAGGTTGAGTGGATATTTTAATTAATCGCAATTTGTTTCATAGTGGATTTTGTGACTCAAGATAGGTGTGGTTTTTGTGCCCCAAGTGTCTACGCAACTGAACGATATGTAGAATGATTAAAATAGGCGCTATCTCGGTAAAGTGATGCCGAGTGTTTTATTATAGTGGTGTGGTGACTAACCTCAGCAAGAATTATCGAGAAGGTTGGCTTGACACACTTGACGCCAAAAACTCCAAGGAGCACTGGAATGTAACACACCTACATTCTTATGAAAAGATAAGAAACTATAATAATTAAATAATACTCAATAATTGGCAGTATGGCTAAATGTCTTGGCCTGTCCTACAAAAGGGCGAATATTTTTACCAAAGATGTAGTATTAAACATAGATGGATACTAAAAAGTTGAACAACGAAACGATATATCTTTCCTATCCTCCTAAATGACAGTTCAGCATGCATTGAAAAGAGATAGCAATATAGGCAACGCTCCGTATTGAAACCTAGCGCGCCACCAGCCGAGTTTCTGTAGGCCAGAGTGGACTACATCAGTGTTAATCAGTGTTCGTGGTTTTTTATTAATTGTGGTTAATTTATGCAAGATTAGTGAAAAAAATCTTTCTGTGTGTATTGCCAAAACACCATGGCTTGTGCTGTAAAGAGCTGCAAAAGTTCCTACAGTAATTTAAAGGACAAACTAGGAATAATATCCTTTCATCGGTGAGTGAACCTCCGTTTTTTCCAATTATTCAAATAACTAGGCCATTTTTGGTAAGCCTTTCTTTGCAAAAATACTGTAGAAAACTCTTATCTTTTATTTTCATACACGTAACTATACCTGATGATAAAACAAATAAATGAAAATCTTTTGATAGATATCGATCGACATTTTGTTTGACATTTCATTTACTCGCCATTGGTCTTGTAGTGTTGGTACTTTGCAGATAAGATATCGATAATCGAATCAATACTTTTTCGTTCTCAGTATTCAATCATAGTACTTTTATTTTATGTCTGTAAGTACCTATTTTTTCGTTCGTTTGGCAAATTTAATTTAACAACAATATGTATAATTTTCAGCTTTCCGTCAGACTCCGATTTAAAATTGAGGTGGTTGAAAATATAGGAAGAGCAGACTGGCTTCCCCCAAAAAAATGCAAGAGTACCTATGCAGTTAGCATTATGAAAAAAAACGAGTGCTACAAACAATATGCACGGATTTATGCTGATACGGATTTTTAAAAATCAACCAGCAAACGTTCAGCAGGTAATTTTTGTATTCTGAATTTATGTTATCTATAAAATTTCATTCTGTACCTAAGCTATTCATTTTAGAAGTGTACCTAAGTATATGATGTAGGTACATAGGTATGAATAGATAATGTATGATTATTTTATAAACAAGATTTTACAAAAAATACCCGTATTTTGTTTTAAGAAATAATAGTTATTTTTAGTAAAAAAATGATAAAGTACTTGCTAAAGCGCCTACTGACATAGCCCGGAGGACCCATTAGTTTGCACAACTTTGCTACTTTGCATGGACGGCCGATCTTTTAGTATCTTTTATGTTTCGCTGTCGGACTAGGTGTAGCTTGGCACGTAGGTATGGGGTAGGTAGTAATAAAAAGTGCCTTCGTCTGACATAGTAAGGAACCTGCTCACATAATAGAACTAGAAAGGTTACATTTTTATACCTAAAATAAGGATATTAGGTATAAAAATGTAACTTTTTCCAATCCGGCACTTAAATATTTAAAAAAATCTTTCTGTTTTAACTAAGATCGGTTCTATTATCTTATGGCCCTCTTGTATTGGGCTCACTCACGTCAGGTTGACTGATCGTCACTAGAGTTGCAGTGTAGGTAACTGCAATTTTTTTGATTTTTGGTTAATTTTGTAACATGTTTTATACATACTTATGTCTAACTTTTTTCTGTTAACAGGAAACATAATGACACACGATCACGAGTACCACGATCAATGAGAACATTGACATCGACCATTTCGGAACCTACCAGATTTTCTTCACATAGTCAAGCAAGCCCCAGAAAGATTCTAATTCGTTTCTTATGAATAAAATTTTGTTAATGTTTGCTCACATACTCATTTTAAACTTATGTATTTTACTATTTATATTACAAACCTAAAAAGCGGACCCATTCAGAGACAATTTCATATAATGTATATGTCGCAGGCGGATGGTTGAATCCGTCGGATGGTTAAGTATAGCAGCATGTACCTCTCGAAAGTCCTGTAGAACACGTGATAGGTTAGAAATCTTAGGCGATCGCGAAGCGCAGCGAAGCGATCGTCTTAAATTTCGCGGTTATTTTTTTAATGACTCCGTCAACTTATGGGAAGATAAAATAGCTTACGGGAAAAATGATCGGCCTGGTAGGCGTTTAATTGAATGGCGAATTCAACCATTTGGCTGCGATATATATAACTGTAATAATAATTAAGTAAGATTGAGAAGATGTAAATTTGTTTTAAACATAAAAGTAAAAAATAAACTGATGATTATCTTTCCATTACTAGAGTTTCCATTAGTAAAGTATTTATATTATGAAAACAAACGGTACAGTTCAGTACAGTATTTTTTTATTTATTTTCTTTTTCCTCTACATCTCCTATAATAAACAGATACACAAATTCATCTTTGCATCGTTATTTTTATCCATAAAAGGTTTTAGATTGTAGAAAACTAGCTGCCCTTCCGCTTGTAATACCCGAGGAAACTCTTGAAATTTCCGGGATAAAAGACAGTCTAAGAAAGGACTAACTAGCTACGAGGTCTTCATTTTGTTAACTGATAAAATTAAGTTGTCGATACTTTTCATTAGGAATGGTGCATCACTATAGCTCTATATCATAATAAGTAAGTATGTATAGACAAAACGGTGCCACTTCGATATTAAGTAGCAACAAAGCTACTATGTTTGTCTCTTTTTTTAAATGACTTCCATAGTGAAAAGTTAGTTCCAAAGTTAAAAAGAGATGCAACCTGCATTGTACATTTCACTTTCTACTATCCATCTACGTTTATTAGTACATCTTTGATTTTTACTACTACTACTACTGACCGCGAAAATGTCAGAATTTGTTAAATGTTTTTGTACTAAATTGACTAGTTTTCTCGCACTCGAAGTGAAAAGTACAGTTTGCACCTCGAGACTTAACGCCAACTTAATATACCTACCCTCGGTTTCATTGACTCCCTCGCACGCTCGGGAGCCAAACCACCTCTGGTATATAATGGCTTCGTTTAGTCCCTCGTTATAAAATATTCTATTGATAATCTCAAATTTATGTAAGTAGTATATTATAGCATACTTTTCAAACAGACTGTTTTTTTGTCTCCATAGCAATTATGTGACATGGACTCATGTTCTTTCTCAAATAACCAATTCAAATCGGCTGTCGGGTTGGGACGTGTGTTCTATTACTAGTTGAATTTAGAGAGTGCGCCAGATAAGTCTGCGCGGGGTCAAAATCGAATACTAATATTTTCCATAAGCTTAGAACAAAATAATGTACTGTAACTAGCGCCATAAACGCCCCAGTCGCAGAGTTATCTGACACGCACTCTATGAAGATTGCGCTCGCTGAATGCTCGCTGATTACCTACCTACATTGACAAAGTGTCAAGTAACCATCACAACAAAACAAGAATATAGTACTTGAAAATTTGCAAGAATTCTGAATTGATAACTATACTGATTATATATTTAATTGCATTGTCATCGGAACTAAAGGTGAATTCCAAATTTCAGCTCAATCGGACATTGGTAAGTGGGTCAAATTTAGCTCGCAAGATTTGACGAACGGACATGCATACATGCATACATACACTGCAAGTTAAATAAAAGCTTGTAAAATGGTATAATTTTTACCACATCATTAAAGAGTCTATGGTCGGAATAATGGCGTCTTTGTTTACATTTTCTTCAAATTGGATCGGGACAGAGTATACATTTCAACATCAGTCAAATACCTTAATGTTGAAAATATTTAAAATGAAGTAAGTATTGAAAAAAATCAACTCCTTCAACGTTCAAGGAGAGGCGGCGTCCCGCGGTGCGTCAAATCGCAAATTATGCTATCATTGCGCGCTCGCGACAGACGTCTAATCAAATAAGTCAATGTGACGCACCAACTGATGCACAATTCACTCGTCACTTAAATCTTTAGATCGACAGCGGACTCTAATTTTTATTATAATTATTTTAAACTTATGTATGAGGACCTTAAGTCCTCAAGTATCAACTAAAGTTACATAATATAAGGTGTTCAATGAATAATATTCAGCTGCAATGATTTTCATTTATGTTAATTTTATTATTTAATAATTACATTGGCAGGATTTTGAAACCTTATAAATATAAAAAGTAACATTAAAGATCGTGAACCCGTTAAGTACCTTTTTTTCTTGATCTAAATTTTAATTTCATCTACTTACAGTACCCTTTTTTTCTTGATTCTTACTATTTTTGTTAATAATCAGATTTATACAAAAGAGAAAGGTACGAAAGAATCTTTCTTGTTATAATAAGAAAGAAGAGTAAAATTGACACGTAATTTTTTTCCCTGTACCCTTCTTATGGGAACTACCTCATCCCTCATCATGTCAGCCGAACGACGCCCACTGCTGGGCATAGGCCTCCCCCAAGGATCTCCACAACGATCGGTCCTGCGCTGCCCGCATCCAGCGGCTTCCCGCGACCTTGACCAGATCGTCGGTCCACCTTGTAGGGGGCCTGCCCACGGAACGTCGTCCGGTACGCGGTCGCCATTCGAGAACCTTTCCGCCCCAACGGCCATCGGTTCTCCGCGCTATGTGTCCCGCCCACTGCCACTTCAATGATGCAATCCTTCGAGCTATGTCGGTTGTTTTAGTTCTCCTGCGGATCTCATCATTTCTGATTCGATCGAGCAGGGAAATACCAAGCATCGCTCTCTCCATTGCTCGCTGGGTGACTTTGAGCCTTCTTATGAGACCCATAGTAAAAGACCACGTCTCACTTCCATAGGTCATTACTGGCAACACACACTGGTCAAAGACTTTCGTCTTGAGACATTGAGGTATTTCGGACGCGAATATATGCCGGAGCTTCCCAAACGCTGCCCATCCGAGCTGGATTCGACGAGAGATCTCTTTCTCAAAGTTGGACTTACCTAACTGGACCGTCTGTCCTAGGTAAACATAGTGGTCAACAACTTCGAGTGTAATGTTCCCAACATTAACTGGAGCGGGTGCAACATGGGCATTGAACATGATTTTCGTCTTGTCCATGTTCATCTTAAGACCCACTCTTTGCGAAGCATTACCGAGATCTTCGAGCATTGTGTTCAGGTCTTCCAAGGTCTCAGCCATAAGAACTACATCATCAGCAAACCGTAGGTGCGTTAGGTACTCGCCATTAATGTTGATGCCGCATCCTTTCCAATCCAGCAGCTTAAAAATATCCTCCAACGCAGCTGTGAACAGTTTGGGAGAGATGACATCTCCCTGTCTCACACCTCGCTGTAGTTGGATAGGATTAGAGCTCTGGTTCTGTAATCGGACCGACATGGTGGCGTTTTGGTATAAGTACCTCAGCACCTCGATGTACCTGTAGTCTCCTCATCCCTCAGTGGTATTAAATTAAACCGTTGAGGGGCCGTTCAAGTAACAAGCGACCGTAGAATAGATCTTCATTTTTTATTAAATTATTTTTCTACTCGTAGGATATTACTACCCTTAAGTCAGTTACCTGGGAAATTTGGTATTTGACTGTTGTTGAAATGTAGATATTTAATTATTAAAGAATTAAAGAATTTATTTTTATAAACAAAGTTACAATTCACCCATATTATTACAGATACATACACATATTATTCTGTGATAATACTATGCAAAAACTACCAAACACGTTAAGCGGCCAATCAATACTGCTTAAATGACATAAGTACCTACTTCCTTACAAGTAAATTCTACAAGATAGTAAAAGAAAAAAAAACAGGTTGACATTCAGAAATATAATATTATTGATTAACAAATGTGAAAAAAGAAATTTATTCTGTATTATAACAAGCAAATTATGAGCTACTTGATTGTGACTCTTTCTAAAACGAAATTTTCTATGGCGAGAGTATGGCGCTATAGAAATGTGACCTCACGTTTCTATAGCGCTCTCCTTGTCTAATTAAAAAGTTTGATGCTCTATATCACTGAAAATATGCAAGATATTTGAAAATAAATACCTATGTTGTGTTGCTACTAATTAAATGAACATTTTAAGTCAATAAAAAAATTCAGTCAAAAACCCAATTAGGTCAATGATTATAATGCAACTAGATCCAATTTCCATTATTTGTGCCAGTTTTCTCGTAATACGCTAATCCACATTTTATTAAGAAAAATCGTTTATCAGGTCTTCTACTTATTTATCAATAAGAATAAGAATTAATTACAGTTAGCTGTCCCACTTTCATTTGTCCTTCGAAATGGAGCTCTCAACAAGTGTTAGAAAAGTCTGGAATCGAATATCAGAAAAAACGAACAATCATTGATTCTTTAGTTGTGATTGACACTGACATAGTAATGTTTCCATAGTGGAATATTCAGTTAAGAGGAGTGTGTAGCAAACTGTCTTAACACAAACGAATAAGAGAAGATATTATTGCGTTCAAATATAAAAATGGAAAAAAATATAGATCGTCAATATTTCTGAGTAAACATTTCAATTCAGTCCAATCATATTTAGTTACCTTCTCATATTTTGCTAGTTTCATAACTTAGAAACCAGCAGGTTATATAACTTAATTAAAGTAAGCTACATAATCTTACCGTTTCTTTGGATGGAATAAACAACCCCAGTTTACTTAGGAGCAGTTGCTTGATTAAATTTAAACCTCATTATTGTCGGAGCCAAGTATCTGAGGCGTAGGTAACAGGACTTACTTTGAGTGCGTGTAGTATTTTCAAGCACACCTGTTTGTTAGATAAATATAATAATGATGGTGGATGAGGGTAAATTGAATTGTTGAAAATATTGAAAATTTACCAATTGGAAAAAATCGATCGTTGTTCAAAGGTTAAAGCTAGGATTCCCGACCGAAATAGGCACGCTAACGCTTGCTCGGCCTCGCGCGATACACTTCGCACGGACGCAGCGGCTGCCGGCAATGAAACTGTGAACTCGCAAGCGCCCCGCGAATCGAAAATCAGTTAGAATTCAATCCAAAATAAAATAATAAAAAAATTAAACTTATGACGGCCGGAATCCCTCGGCTATTCAAGGACAATTTTTACTCGGTTCAATATAAGCCTTTTATTTATCTATAATCGCGATGAACACCGTCATCTCTCGAGGCTTGAGAACTAATAAACTAAGAACTCTTCACTAACGCGAAGCTCCAACATAATAGCATTCAATTTTAATCGAATCGAAGCAATCAAATTATTTATCTGTTTAAAAATGGTATAATTTTTACCACATCACTAAAGAGTCTATGGTCGGAATAATGGCGTCTTTGTTTACATTATCTTCAAATTGGATCGGGACAGAGTATACATTTCAACATCAGTCAAATACCTTAATGTTGAAAATATTTAAAATGAAGTAAGTATTGAAAAAAATCAACTCCTTCAACGTTCAAGGAGAGGCGGCGTCCCGCGGTGCGTCAAATCGCAAATTATGCTATCATTGCGCGCTCGCGACAGACGTCTAATTAAATAAGTCAATGTGACGCACCAACTGATGCACAATTCACTCGTCACTTAAATCTTTAGATCGACAGCGGACTCTAATTTTTATTATAATTATTTTAAACTTATGTATGAGGACCTTAAGTCCTCAAGTATCAACTAAAGTTACATAATATAAGGTGTTCAATGAATAATATTCAGCTGCAATGATTTTCATTTATGTTAATTTTATTATTTAATAATTACACTGGCAGGATTTTGAAACCTTATAAATATAAAAAGTAACATTAAAGATCGTGAACCCGTTAAGTACCTTTTTTTCTTGATCTAAATTTTAATTTCATCTACTTACAGTACCCTTTTTTTCTTGATTCTTACTATTTTTGTTAATAATCAGATTTATACAAAAGAGAAAGGTACGAAAGAATCTTTCTTGTTATAATAAGAAAGAAGAGTAAAATTGACACGTAATTTTTTTCCCTGTACCCTTCTTATGGGAACTACCTCATCCCTCAGTGGTATTAAATTAAACCGTTGAGGGGCCGTTCAAGTAACAAGCGACCGTAGAATAGATCTTCATTTTTTATTAAATTATTTTTCTACTCGTAAGATATTACTACCCTTAAGTCAGTTACCTGGGAAATTTGGTATTTGACTGTTGTTGAAATGTAGATATTTAATTATTAAAGAATTAAAGAATTTATTTTTATAAACAAAGTTACAATTCACCCATATTATTACAGATACATACACATATTATTCTGTGATAATACTATGCAAAAACTACCAAACACGTTAAGCGGCCAATCAATACTGCTTAAATGACATAAGTACCTACTTCCTTACAAGTAAATTCTACAAGATGGTAAAAGAAAAAAAAACAGGTTGACATTCAGAAATATAATATTATTGATTAACAAATGTGAAAAAAGAAATTTATTCTGTATTATAACAAGCAAATTATGAGCTACTTGATTGTGACTCTTTCTAAAATGGCGAGAGTATGGCGCTATAGAAATGTGACGTCACGTTTCTATAGCGCTCTCCTTGTCTAATTAAAAAGTTTGATGCTCTATATCACTGAAAATATGCAAGATATTTGAAAATAAATACCTATGTTGTGTTGCTACTAATTAAATGAACATTTTAAGTCAATAAAAAAATTCAGTCAAAAACCCAATTAGGTCAATGATTATAATGCAACTAGATCCAATTTCCATTATTTGTGCCAGTTTTCTCGTAATACGCTAATCCACATTTTATTAAGAAAAATCGTTTATCAGGTCTTCTACTTATTTATCAATAAGAATAAGAATTAATTACAGTTAGCGTGTCCCACTTTCATTTGTCCTTCGAAATGGAGCTCTCAACAAGTGTTAGAAAAGTCTGGAATCGAATATCAGAAAAAACGAACAATCATTGATTCTTTAGTTGTGATTGACACTGACATAGTAATGTTTCCATAGTGGAATATTCAGTTAAGAGGAGTGTGTAGCAAACTGTCTTAACACAAACGAATAAGAGAAGATATTATTGCGTTCAAATATAAAAATGGAAAAAAATATAGATCGTCAATATTTCTGAGTAAACATTTCAATTCAGTCCAATCATATTTAGTTACCTTCTCATATTTTGCTAGTTTCATAACTTAGAAACCAGCAGGTTATATAACTTAATTAAAGTAAGCTACATAATCTTACCGTTTCTTTGGATGGAATAAACAACCCCAGTTTACTTAGGAGCAGTTGCTTGATTAAATTTAAACCTCATTGTTGTCGGAGCCAAGTATCTGAGGCGTAGGTAACAGGACTTACTTTGAGTGCGTGTAGTATTTTCAAGCACACCTGTTTGTTAGATAAATATAATAATGATGGTGGATGAGGGTAAATTGAATTGTTGAAAATATTGAAAATTTACCTATTGGAAAAAATCGATCGTTATTCAAAGGTTAAAGCTAGGATTCCCGACCGAAATAGGCACGCTAACGCTTGCTCAGCCTCGCGCTATACACTTCGCGCGGACGCAGCGGCTGCCGGCAATGAAAAATGTGAACTCGCAATCGCTCCGCGAATCGAAAATCAGTTAGAATTCAATTCAAAATGAAATAATAAAAAAATTAAACTTATGACGGCCGGAATCCCTCGGCTATTCAAGGACAATTATATTTAAACCAAGTATACTGCAAGTAATAGGATATTTGGATTACGATTATTATTATTATTATTCAGGCAAGCAGTTGTTGCAACTGATACTGCCCGTATCCTGATCATCGTAGAATATGGTTTCACTTTATGTTTTTCATGTGTACATCAAGTCTATTTTTAAATTGGTTGGTGTTGGAGGCTGAGACAACATCATGTGGGAGCTTATTCCATTCATTTACAGCCCTGTTGGATAGAAAATGTTTATATGGGTTGCTGTTAGCAGCACGGGTGCATAGTTTAAAGCTGTGACCTCTGAGGTGTGTATTCTGATTTCTATGGAAAATCGTATGTATATCACAGAGGTCATAGTGCCCATTTAATATTTTGAAGATTTCAATTAAGTCACCGCGGCTCCTGCGGTCTTGTAAGGTTGTGAGATTCAGTGCATCCAACCGTTCCTCATATGTGCGTCGTTTCAGCGATCTGGGTGTCTTGGTAAAGCTTCGCTGCACTTTCCCCAGTTTCTCAATGTCCTTGGCAAAATAGGGGCTCCAGATCTGAAATGCGTACTCAAGAATGGGTCGGACAAAGGTTTTATAAATCTTCAGCATCATTTCTGGAGTCAGAGCACCAAAAGCTTTTCTAATTAGGTACATCAAACTTTTAGCTTTCTTTGCTATGGTTGATATATGCTCCTCCCATTTTAAATCTTCCGAAATCTTCACTCCTAAGTCCATTTGAGTTTTGACTTCTGTAAGCTTAACATCATTTAGGGTATAAGATAGGTGTGGATTTCGGTTCCCTATGTGCAAAACAGTGCATTTCGTGGCGTTAAGGGTGAGAAGCCATTTCTTTGACCAGTTCGCTATGGCATTCAGATCGGACTGAATTCTGTCGTAATCAAGCAGCGGGTTTCCAAATAACTTTGTATCGTCTGCAAACATACTGATATGGCACTGCACGGACTGAGGAAGATCGAATGTGTATATAATGAATAGTACTGGACCAAGAACCGAGCCTTGCGGTACACCACTGAGTACTTTACGCTGGTCAGACAATTCTTCCTCTATTTTGACTTGAAAGGTCCTTTGTTCCAAAAATGCCCTTATCCAATTGAGAAGTTTACCGCGTATTCCTACATGTGCCAGTTTATGCAGTAGCCTTTTTATGGGAACTTTATCAAACGCCTTTTCGTAGTCAAGATAGATTACGTCTGTAGGTTGTCTTACATTGTATTGTTCTACCCACAGTGACATACATGATAACAGGTTAGTCACGGTGGAGCGGCGCGGACAAAAACCATGTTGGCGCTCAGGAATTACTCTGTTTTCGGCAAGAAAGTCTCTGATGAATTTGACTATGATCTTTTCCATTAACTTGCAGACTACACTAGTTAGACTTATTGGTCTGTAATTGGCGGGATCAAGCTTGTTTGAAAATTTAAATAAATTTATATTAATATTAATAAATAATAATATGGATATCGTGCTAGATGTCGCAAGGTTGTAACTAATTTAACGCGAGGACAAAATTTTTCTTAAAAAGTGTTTGGGTAATCTGGGGTTCGATCTTGGTTGTCTCGAGTTCTCAATATTGAATGGCCACTACGCAGTCAGCGCTAGCCGAACTTCGATTAGACGTATGTTTGGGATTTTATTTGAATCAGTAAAATATCACTAATCGAAAAAAATACGGCCGGAAGCACTAGATAAAGAACTCTAAAATAAGATATACTTTTTCATAATTTTAAGTACTTGTGATTTGCGAGTAATCCATAATTTAAAATACCTTATTTTAGGGAATCCTAGCCTTAATATTTGGTTGCAATGATTTTACTTTATATTAATTATTTAATAATCACACTACAGGATTGTAGATGGGCCGTTTCCTCCTGAGCGAGCGATCGTAGAGGTTTGATCTTCACCGAAAGAAATACTTCATTTCTTGTTAAAATAATTCTTATTCTCGTAGGATATAGTTCCAAATTAGCTAAGTCAAATATCTGGGAATTACGTTAATGATTATATGTCACTAGAACCAATTTCCATTAGTTGTGCCCATTTTCTCGTTAGAGACTAATCCGAATTTTATTAAGAAAAATCGTTTATCAGGTCTTTCTTTATTTATCAATAAAACTTAGAATTAATCACAGTTAGTGTGTCACACTTTCGTTGTCCTTCTAAATGGTGCTCTCAATTAAGTGTTAGGAAGATCTGGAATCGAATAGAAGAAAGAACGAACAATCATTGATTGTTTAGTTGTGATTGACACTGACATAGTTATTACTAGGCTACGATTGTACGGATACATATCCGTATGATACTATAAGGTATATTATCAGCTGTGGTATGACCTAATAAAAGGTAGAATATTCAGAAAACAAGACGCTAGGCGTTAAGGACATACGAATATTATATCTTAATTACAAACTTTTTATTAACTTGCCATGTTAGTTAGTGGGGGACAAATCTTGCAAGCTTAATTTGACCCACTTTCCAGTGTCCGATGGAGCTGCAATTTTGTATACAGGTTTGGTTTAGATGACAATACAATATCAAAGTACAGTCAGCAAAAAATCTTGTCATAAAAATGATTTTTTTACTAAAATCTTATTATTAACTTGCCATGTTAGTAAGTTAGTTAGTAGGGGAAAAATCTTGCAAGCTTAATTTGACCCACTTCCCAGTGTCCGATGGAGCTGATTTTTTTTTTATACAGCCCCCTGATTCACAAACCGTCGGAAACGCTCCCGACAGCGGAATGTATGCCCTGTCTCTGTCGCTCATTATAGAATAGACAAAGACAAAGCACAGAATTCGAATCCGATTCCGATTCGGACGGTTCGTGAATCAGGGGGCAGGTTTGGTTTAGATGACAATACAATATTAAAGTACAGTCAGCATAAAAGCTTGTCAAGAAATTGAAATTTTTACTAAAATCTTATTTTATTCATATGTTAAGTCCTTTGCTAAAACATAGGATAAGCGTTATCTTTTTGTAAGTCAGTTTTTTCACACAATTCTTACAAATTCGTGTTTTTTGGTTCTAACGAATAGAATCAATGCTCAATTTATAGATTAAATTTTGGATGTTGGTTAGGTACTCAATCACGGCGAAACGGCTGAACGGATCTGGATGAAAATAGGCATAGAGATTGATTTTTGTCTAGGATAGCACATTGGCTACTTCTTACCTGAAAAATGGAAAATAAAGTTGAAAAAATCGACCCGTCTCACAACCAGCTCCGATGGGACTCGAACCCACGACCTTTCGCTATCCGGGCGACTGCTCTAACCCCTGAGTCTAACGACTCCGTAGCTCAGTGGTTAGAGCAGTCGCCCGTATAGCGAAAGGTCGTGGGTTCGAGTCCCATCGGAGCTGGTTGTGAGACGGGTCGATTTTTTCTAAATACTTTATTTTCCATTTTTCAACCATAAAAATTGCATTGTGAATGTAAAAAAGTAAAAATTTAAATAACTTACTTCTTACCTCCAGTAAATATCTTATTCCCACCGGAAAACATCGTCTAGCTCACACAAGCAACGCCTGGTAGCTGGTATAGTTCCCAAATATCAGTAAGTGTTCTCCGTTAATGACATCGCAAAAGCAACGAGCAAGCTATTTTACAAACTTGCCATGTTAGTTAGTTAGTGGGGGACAAATTTTGCAAGCTTAATTTGGCCCACTTCCCAGTGTCCGATGGAGCTGAAATTTTGTATACAGGTTTGGTTTAGATGACAATACAATATTAAAGTACAGTCAGCAAAAAAGCTTGTAAAAAAGTTAATTTTTTACTAAAATTTTATTATTTATTGTCACAAGCAATATGTTATGTATACAACATAGGAATGTGTAATATTAAAATATTGAAAGACTAACTTCTGTGGCACAGACAGTTTTGTTTTGGAATGCGTCAATGTAACAAAGTTCTATATTGATTCACTTTGATTGAAAGGCGCAGAAATACAGGAGCACATTGACATTGAATGATTCACTTTTACGTTTTCGTTGTACATTTTGGTTGCTTCATCCAAAATGAAAGGCAAAAGTGAACCGTGTATTTCCGCTATTACCGACTATCGATCGCCAACAAAATTCGGCGGCGATTTGAAAGTATATAGTAGGTACGCAAATTTAGGGCGACTGACACACGAGTGAAAAAGATCGTCGAGTGACAACCTTACTCACACGTTTGTCACCTACTTAACTAAGAACGAAGGACGAGCCCGTGGGGCAGTGGTTAGCGCGCTCGGCCTGCGATCATTGAGGTTAAGCAACTTTCGCAATGGTCGGTCACGGGATGGATGACCAAAAACTTTTCATCTCAAGCTCTCCGTGCTGCGGAAGGCATTGGCCATTGGTCCCGGCTGGATTTGCAGTCGTCAATACTCAACAATCCGCACTGGGCCCGCGTGGTTGTCCATTCCCTTTATCCATCCATAAGGAAGGCCAGTGCCCCAGTAGTGGGGACATAAAATGGCTGATGATGACGATGATGATAAGTGAATTTCTTTATGAAAACCCAAGTAAGAAAGGATGATTTCTTACTAAAGTATAATTATTAGCGATACGACTTTATTAAAATACAACCAACCTTCTTTTTACAAGCTTTTTATTAACTTTCCATGTAAGTTAGTTAGACAAATTGAAGGGCTTATTTCTAGATAGATTAGAGTAGATAAAAATAATTATTTTACCTTTTATTATTACAAATTACTTGTTCAAGAACTGTGGGGGAGGGTAGGATAAGATAGTTTTAAAAAAATGAGCGCATCTCGCCATCAAACATTAAAGTTTGGCGAGTGATTTCAGAAATGTACTTTTGTTTCTATTTTAGTAAAAATAAATGGAAAAAAAAAAAAAAAATCTTGCAAGCTTAATTTGACCCACTTTCCAGTGTCCGATGGAGCTGCAATTTTGTATACAGGTTTGGTTTAGATGAGAATACAACATCAAAGTACAGTCAGCAAAAAATCTTTTCATAAAAATGATTTTTTTACTAAAATCTTATTATTAACTTGCCATGTTAGTAAGTTAGTTAGTAGGGGAAAAATCTTGCAAGCTTAATTTGACCCACTTCCCAGTGTCCGATGGAGCTGATTTTTTTTTATACAGGTTTGGTTTAGATGACAATACAATATTAAAGTACAGTCAGCATAAAAGCTTGTCAAGAAATTGAAATTTTTACTAAAATCTTATTTTATTCATATGTTAAGTCCTTTGCTAAAACATAGGATAAGCGTTATCTTTTTGTAAGTCAGTTTTTTCACACAATTCTTTCGAATTCGTGTTTTTTGGTTCTAACGAATAGAATCAATGCTCAATTTATAGATTAAATTTTGGATGTTGGTTAGGTACTCAATCACGGCGAAACGGCTGAACGGATCTGGATGAAAATAGGCATAGAGATTGATTTTTGTCTAGGATAGCACATTGGCTACTTCTTACCTGAAAAATGGAAAATAAAGTTGAAAAAATCGACCCGTCTCACAACCAGCTCCGATGGGACTCGAACCCACGACCTTTCGCTATCCGGGCGACTGCTCTAACCCCTGAGTCTAACGACTCCGTAGCTCAGTGGTTAGAGCAGTCGCTCGGATAGCGAAAGGTCGTGGGTTCGAGTCCCATCGGAGCTGGTTGTGAGACGGGTCGTTTTTTTCTAAATACTTTATTTTCCATTTTTCAACCATAAAAATTGCATTGTGAATGTAAAAAAGTAAAAATTTAAATAACTTACTTCTTACCTCCAGTAAATATCTTATTCCCACCGGAAAACATCGTCTAGCTCACACAAGCAACGCCTGGTAGCTGGTATAGTTCCCAAATATCAGTAAGTGTTCTCCGTTAATGACATCGCAAAAGCAACGAGCAAGCTATTTTACAAACTTGCCATGTTAGTTAGTTAGTGGGGGACAAATTTTGCAAGCTTAATTTGGCCCACTTCCCAGTGTCCGATGGAGCTGAAATTTTGTATACAGGTTTGGTTTAGATGACAATACAATATTAAAGTACAGTCAGCAAAAAAGCTTGTAAAAAAGTTAATTTTTTACTAAAATTTTATTATTTATTGTCACAAGCAATATGTTATGTATACAACATAGGAATGTGTAATATTAAAATATTGAAAGACTAACTTCTGTGGCACAGACAGTTTTGTTTTGGAATGCGTCAATGTAACAAAGTTCTATATTGATTCACTTTGATTGAAAGGCGCAGAAATACAGGAGCACATTGACATTGAATGATTCACTTTTACGTTTTCGTTGTACATTTTGGTTGCTTCATCCAAAATGAAAGGCAAAAGTGAACCGTGTATTTCCGCTATTACCGACTATCGATCGCCAACAAAATTCGGCGGCGATTTGAAAGTATATAGTAGGTACGCAAATTTAGGGCGACTGACACACGAGTGAAAAAGATCGTCGAGTGACAACCTTACTCACACGTTTGTCACCTACTTAACTAAGAACGAAGGACGAGCCCGTGGGGCAGTGGTTAGCGCGCTCGGCCTGCGATCATTGAGGTTAAGCAACTTTCGCAATGGTCGGTCACGGGATGGATGACCAAAAACTTTTCATCTCAAGCTCTCCGTGCTGCGGAAGGCATTGGCCGTTGGTCCCGGCTGGATTTGCAGTCGTCAATACTTACCAATCCGCACTGGGCCCGCGTGGTTGTCCATTCTCTTTATCCATCCATAAGGAAGGCCAGTGCCCCAGTAGTGGGGACATGAAATGGCTGATGATGACGATGATGATAAGTGAATTTCTTTATGTAAACCCAAGTAAGAAAGGATGATTTCTTACTAAAGTATAATTATTAGCGATACGACTTTATTAAAATACAACCAACCTTCTTTTTACAAGCTTTTTATTAACTTTCCATGTAAGTTAGTTAGACAAATCTTGCAAGCTTAATTTGACCCACTTCCCAGTGTCCGATGGATCTGAAATTTTGTATACAGGTTTGGTTCAGATGACAATACAATATTAAAGTACAGTCAGCAAAAAAGCTTGTCGTAAAATGAAATTTTTACTAAAAACTTATTACATCAATATACGTTTTTTGGCAACGAAAAACTTGCCCTATCCTGTACTTTGGACGTAAACATGCCAAACAAATGAGCTGTAACAAAGTGATGAATGTGCTCAAACTGCGCGCCTTTCTCAAACTTTGGGGTCCGCATTGTTTGAGAACACCTGATTAATATGTTTATAATGGGATGAACTTAATTTTTGACCGAACTAATTAAAATTAGGTATTAAAAATTATAATATTAGTAGGTATAATATGAGTGAACCTTCAATCCACAATTACACTAGATATAATCAGTTAAAGTATAATGAAAAATTTGATAGGAGTTGTAGGGTTAAAAACGGCCAAGCAAATAAGATTTCTATTTAACGACCTACGTGGCCACGGTTTCAAGGTGCCGCCTTCTCTAGAGGTCCCGGGTTGATCCCCTGTCGGGTAAATGTTAAAAATGAACTTTTCAATATTTCCTCGGGTCTGGGTGTATGTGGTAATACCCGTCGTTGTTTCCAATTTCCATGATACTAGTGCTTAAGCTACCATACCTTGGTATTGGAACAATGTATGTGATTGTATCCAATATTTATATTTATTTATATTTATATTTACTGACGTCCGCCGCAGTGGTTTTGATCGTTTCTAAGGAAGTAAGGATCGTGGATTTTATTATCAACATTCTCAGCATCACTGTGTGTGTTGCAAATATTTAACTTTCACATTTTAAATATTACGTATTTACTTACTAAAGACTATTCTTTTAGTCTACCACTAACAGAAAAGTGTCTGTTTAGTGTATGTTTTGTTAGCTGTCCTAATTAAATAAAAAAAACACATAAGATATTGCACATTTTCACTTATTCCAAGTCTGTCATGTTAATTAAAACACACACGGCCTTATAAATGTAACTACTTATATCCTAAATATGTAATAAGAATGACCACATATACTTATGTTTATAAATAAGCAACAAATCCAATCCAATTCTGGCTCATAATCTTTAATTTTAAGATTCTGCCTAATTAATAATGCATGAATTTAATTTAATTCTAATATGTACGTTTTTTCATGAAATAAACAGATTTAATTTTTTTTTTTTTTTTTTTTTAATAAACAAGGAGTAAGTTTACACCTAGAATAAACCAAAAATATTGCTTAGCAATATTACTCCTTACGTTTGACGTTTCAAAGAATCATATTACCAAGCAAACTTTTTGGTTTAAGCTAGGTGTAAACTTACTCCCATCGGAGCTGGTTGTGAGACGGGTCGATTTTTTCTAAATACTTCATTTTCCATTTTTAACCGACTTCAAAAATTGAAAAGGAGGAGGTTATCTATTCGTCGCGTTTTTTTTTTTTTTTTTTATATGTATGTACACCGATTACTCGAAGACGGCTGAACCGATTGAAATGATGCAAACGTTATAACATCAGGTTTTTCCCCAAGATGGTCCCATTTTTCGAAATTGTGAAATCGGTTCAGTAGTTTTCAGGAAATCTTGAAAATACTGTCATTTTCGTTACCACTATATGAATTTAAGACGGATGTTCGACCATCATACCTATTTACCAGGATATACGAAAATTGCCTGCATGATGCACTACAAAGAGTGAAATAAAAATTAATTTTATAAAAAAATAAAACCGCCTTCAAAAAAATCCACATAAAAGTAAGAAATAAAACCTCTAATAACGTAAGTACTTTGAAGTCGGGCGGGTCTAAACAAAAACACAAGAAACAAAAAAATGTGCATGTTTCACGCCCCCGACTTCAAAGTAGGGCAGGCGTACCGGTTTTGGCCACTGTACCGGTTTTGGCCACTTTTTGCTCTAAAAGTTTTCTAAACAACTTTTAGCCATTTTTGATAAAGACAATTAAAATAAAGTATTTTAAGTTAATAATAACAACCAATTTCAATAAATTCCATTTTCTGTTTTAAAAAATGTTTTGTATGAAAATTTTAAGAAATTTGTTTTGGATGAAATACTTTATAAACCTTTGTTTTTTACAATTAAATTGTTGTTCTGCAATTGACTGGTTCTAGCGCATTAGAATATATTGATTTTACTTGGGTTTGGTTTTGATTTTTCGCTATACTTACAAAAGTTTAACTATCAGTAAGTGGCCAAAACCGGTACATTTGGTACCTCTCACACATTGTGTGTAATATAAAAAAAAACTATTTTACTTTTATAAATTTGAAAAGTGTACCTTTAAAGGTAGATAAGTTATCTATAATTTAAGATATAATTTGTGTCCTAAATACCTAAGACCATTTAGTACTTAGTGCTTAAAAGTCAAAAAATCCTTAAAGTGGCCACAAAAGGTACCTCTGCCCTACTTACGTTATTAGAGGTTTTATTTCTTACTTTTATGTGGATTTTTTCAACCATAAAAATTGCATTGTGAATGCAAAAAAGTAAAAATTCAAATAACTTACTCTTCGTTTATTAATAATGTTTTACATTTCCAAGCATTCCAATACATCGGGGCGCCATACAATCACTTTGGCAACGGCAAATGTAATGAATTCGCGACCATTTTTGTTCATCTTTCTGCTTCAGTAAACTTCGAATTTATTTCGTCCCGAATTAAGTTCTCTTTGGAGGCAGCACTTTTAGTACATTGGAAGTGTGTCTATTTTTTTTGTTTCAACTGTTTTGTCGGTTTCTCTAATTAGTGAGAAATTCTCATAAAATAATGAATCATTTTGGACACAAAATTGGTCAAGACAAGTGGCTTTTTATCTTCGATATCGCCAGTAGATTATAAAGAAAATGTATGGGATTGACATTAGCGGTCACGTGACATTTCGATCGCTATTGTCAATCTACAAGAGAAAAATATCTTTCCGTGTTCTGTGGTCAATCCCATACATTTTATTTCTATTCTACTGGCGATATCGATAATTAATAAATAACTTCTTACAATCACACTAATTATCTAAGCTCAGAAAAATGGAAAAGTCCCAAAAGTCCCATCGGAGCTAGTTGTGAGATGGGTGGATTTTTTCTAAATACTTCATTTTCCATTTTTCTGTAATAAAAATTGCATTGTGAATGCAAAAATTTAAAAATTAAAATATCTAAGCTCATTTTAATTTCATTAAGAAACTGTATCATGGAAAACTTGATAACGGATAAAGATACTTAAATACGTTTTGTTTGTAATACATACTTAATATACATAGTAGACACCCAGACCAAGACAAATAGACATGTTCATGCACACAAATATTTGTCTTGTTCGGGAATCGAAACCGAGACCTCTGGCGCAGAAGGTGTGTAGCCTACCCCTGCGCCAAATCGGTCGTCAAAAGATAATAGTAAGCCACTTGTCTAGGGGGGCAGTATTATTATCATCCGGCTTTTTAATGTTCCTCAAATCACTAGCAAGACGATGTTTTTAAACGACGATTGTTGTTTAGTTTGAATGAGATATTTTCCTGAGGTAAAAATGAGCCATTACGCTATACTACACTAGAATCTATCTCTAGACCAAAGTTCATCCAGATCTGTTATGATGTTTTGCCGTGATTTAGAAACAAACGTAAACATTAAACTTTCTCATTTAAAATATTAGTAAAATTTATTAACATCCTTTCGACACGCAATACGTATAAAGGTTATGATATGGCAACTGCTCTAACCACTGACGACGACTCCGTAACTCAGTGGTTAGAGCAGTCGCCTGGACAGCGAAAGGCCGTAGCTTCGAGTCCCATCGGAGCTGGTCGTGGGACGGGTCGATTTTTTCTAAATAATTCATTTTCAATTTTTCAATTAATAAGGTAAATGCTCCTATTACGGAGTTTAATGGCAACATTTGAAAGTAAGTATCCAAAATAAGCATTTGTAAGCATTAAGTTAGGCATAATAATATTCTTCTGTAAAAATGGAGATTAAATTTTATATTTTTATGACACTTTGTTTGTTATTAAGGAATTTAAAATAAAAAAATAACATTTTAGTGCCTAAGTCGATTTTCCCTATTACGGAGCTATGATTAAGGTTAGAGCCAATTACGGCGGTAGTAGGCTCCTAATACGGAGCGTAGACTAGTTAACCTGTACGCTCGGAGATGTGTCAAGTGCATCAAAAACTTGACACCCGTCAGTCTCGAACTTGTGGTGGCGGAAATCAAAATTTAAACTTTATTAATTACATTGTAAAGTCATTTTTCGAGTGGTTGGCTGAGGAGGCACATGTACCTACCTATCTATGTATCCGAGTAATATGTCGATATTTTGTTAAGGACGTCTGTGTTCCTTATCCGATCGTATAGGTATTGTGGTTCCGTACGATAAATTTTATTCCTTCATACAAATTAGAAATGCGAAAGTGACAACGATACAACACAGTAACGCAATGTTAAAAATATAAAAAATCCAAGATGGCGACCAACTTTTTTGTTTGTGGTTTGATGAAAGCCGGTTTTTGGTACTATTTTGACATGAAAATAGCAACGCAATGTTAAAAAAATAAAAAAAAGCGCGGCCGCCATCTTGGATTCCAAAACTCACATCAAAATTGAGCTAAGCATCCCTATAAACTTCTTACATGACACCAATATCACAAAACTGAAAAATGCGCTGCCGCCATCTTGGATTCCAAAAATCACATCAAAATCGAGCTTAGCATCCCTAAAAACCCCTTACATGACACCAAAATCACAAAACAATAAAATATGCGTGCACTTACCTTAGTCGCTCCGCGTTTGTATGACAAACCTGCCCCATCTCCGCCCCGTGGCACTGACTGATTAATTATTGTAACTTGCCTCTGTGTTTTAATTGTATACGTCCGTTATGTGATGAAGTGAAAGACTATAAATGAGTAAATTCCATTTCAGTGTACCTAAATTTACTAAAACAAGAATGAAACACGAAAATAAAAAATAGCGCAGTAATAGGAGTCGATTTTGATTATGTCCGTAATAGGAGCATTTACCTTAACACCCTTCTTTTTACAGTCGGGGTTTATAATACCCCTCTTTTTGCATTTAAGGGTTATAAACACCCCTCTTTTAGCTGTTGGGGGCTAAAACCGAATGTGGGGATTCATGGGGTTCAGCTGAGGATCAGACCCACGACCCGACTCAATACGCCTAATCCATCGAGCCTCTGAATAAATAATATCTATCTGAATAGCCTTGAATACACTTTATCATTAGGTAATAACTTTATAATTCGCTGTTTCAAAGCCATCTTCTATCTCACTCGTTGCACTTGTAACCAAGCAGCCGAGAAATAATAGCGGGCCATGGCTGTTTCCATGTTCAACTGAACACGGAAATTTAATATTCCATCGTACGTATACGACCGATTTGGCGCAGGGGTAGGCTACCCAACTTCTGCGCCAGTGGTCTCGGGTTCGATTCCCGAACAAGACAAATAGTTGTGTGCATGAACATGTCTATTTGTCTTGGTCTGGGTGTTTTCTATGTATATTAAGTATGTATTTACAAACAAAAAGTATTTAAGTATATATTTATCCGTTATCACGTTTTCCATGATACAGTTTCGTAATGAAATTAAAATGGGCTTAGATAATTGGTGTGAATGTAAGAAGTTATTTATTTATCGTTGTTTCTCGCTTCATTGGGTGAAATCAGATAGTCTGTCACGGATTGCGCGAAAACCTTCCAAGACAATGGAGAGATTGGCGAATTGACGAGATGGTTTGACGTCCGGGTTTGTACACAGTCAATATATTATTAGTTAAAACAGTATCTCAACTAGAGTCGGGTTTCTAAATTTTTATTATTAGTTATCCGCCTCTGTAGTGTGGTCTATTAAACTTTCAATCGTTGTTTCTCGCTTCATTGGGTGAAATCAGATAGTCTGTCACGGATTATGCGAAAACCTCCCAAGACAATGGAGAGATTGACGAATTGACGAGATGGTTAGTTCTTACACAGTCAATATATTATTGGTTAAAACAGTATCTCAACCAATGTCCGGTTTCTATATTAATTAACCGCTTCTGTGGTCTAGTGGTTCACACCACCGGTATTATACCAGAGGTTCCGGGTTCGATTCCCATTGGGGGTACAGTACATATTGAATTCGGTTTGGTTTTTAATGAAAGTACTATTAAATTGTAGATGACGCTTACAGCAATCCAACGATATACAACATCTATGGTGTTTATAGACAGACGGTAAGGCCACAAAAACCATTAGCGAAACTAACAGGGAATGGTCCGCTCGGTAACGCTTTGTGCTCTCTCTCCCTCCACTGCTTACTCGTTGTCCACGCGACGTTTACTCGTTTACAGCGCGGTGTCCACCCGTGGTCCAACCATAGAGGCGGTTAAACACCACGTAGAACTTGCCTTACTGCTTTAAATAGCTTATGTACTGTGTTGATATTGATATTAACCCAAGTTATGGATACGCCTCGGTATAATCTCGAACGCGCCCACAATGTGTATTGTTTCCGTTATTTGAATAGATACGTTTGTTTGACATTAAATACGACCTTGCGTTGGATTAGGTATAAAATATTGTATCAGGGTAAGCCGGATTACGTACGCGGTAAATTTGGTATAACAACAAGTTAATTATTATCACAATATCATCTCCAATATGAGAGGAGGTACAAAGTTAATTGTGATTACTGAGACTTGTTAATATAGCAATCATGTGCCGTGCATTTTGGTGGAGTTGGTTGGAGAGTTTATATGGAACAACTGATATGTTTTTCGCGATTTCATGGCTGGCACCATTACATTGACGGGCGGCGGGAATGACATATGTTTCTGGGAGAAAAAGTAGCCTATTTTTGTTTGGGTGTATGAAATCAGTGCGGTTAGATTTTAGCTATGACGCACCGTTTTCGAGATATTTTCATTTTTATAAAATTCATTCTTGAAAATTTTACAAGTCCCCGCTCCATACTAAAACAGTCAAAAATTTTATGTTTGCGACACCCTAACCAAAAAAACAATCCAACGCGCCCAAATCCATTTAATAAACTTTCCAATTAATAAGCTTGTTGTAGGCGAGTTGTTCATAGTCGAAACAACCAGTAGATTAAATGAATATTAGGCCAATCGTCCGTTAGTTGAATCAACCGTAGTTCAATCAAGCGTAGGTGAAATGAACAGTAGTTGAGTCGTTCAATAGTCATTATGAAAATATGTGAATCGATCGTAGTTATTTCGACCATAGTCGTAATGACCGTAGCTATTATATGATACATACCCCTAAACATATTTAATTATTTAAAGGGTATATTTTGCAAAAGTTTGAGAGAAGGGATGAGGAGATAAAGTATAAATTTTTAACGCAAAACTCGAGTAGCAAAAATAGCGATCCAAGTGAACAAGTGCACGACCCATGATTCACGATCCTGAGGGCCTACTCTGAAACGCAAAACCCGAAACTTCGTTATACCCATCCCTCTCACTCTCCAGTCATGGCAGAATCGAGTGAAAGGGACGGGGCTAACCGAAGTTTCGGATTTGCGTTTCAGATCCCTGGATCAGGGCCGCCGATCCAAGATGGATCGTTTGGTATGGCTTCAGCTAATCTATTAGCTGTAATAAAATATACTAATAATATTGTAAATTAATTGTAGTTAAAGCTCTCTATAGAGCTTTTAGTAAAACTTTAAAATTATTTAAAGTATTATAAACTATTATTATATGAGCCGAAAACTATTATAAAGGATGTTACATCCTGCCCGCGTTTAATTTGCTTATATCGTAGTCCCGATTATATCGCAGTAGATACTACAAATTTTCGTGACTGAAAGTAATTTATTTATGTCCTTCTTCAACGAAAAAAATCCGGCTCATATAATAGTTTCAGATAACAGAAAATTGTTAAAAGAAAAGCACTCGATATATAAAAATAGTCTGCCTAAACGTAACCCATATGACACAGCGAATATAACCCTTGTCAAGTGATGACATTTAACTGACATACCTATACCCTCGGGCGGTGTCCATACCTGATGACTCCAGCTACTTTGACATCAATACTATGATTACGGTTCCATTCCCAATAGTCCAAAGATTCTTGAACAAGAAGCAAAAAAATAATGAATATTGTAAATGGAAAAATTTGCAAGTTTCTTGGTTTGTTCTTAATTACAAGTAAACCGCTGAACGGATTTGGTTCTGCATACAGATATTATAGACAGAGAAAAAAGTCTTTGTGTGTTCTGTGTTATGCTGGGGTTTCACCTGCGTGACGCCGCGTCTTAGCGCGCTAATTGTATCAAGTTAGTGCGCTAAGACCCGGCTACACGTGCGTATTATATCGAATAGCGCGCTAATTAATGGCATTAGACGCAGGTGAAGCTTCAGCATTATAAAACGTGCCTCGGAATAGAACTTTTTTTTTTTTTTAATAAACGCTGGCCGCAGCGCGTAAAAAGTAATAAAAAGATTCGACGCTTCCTCTAACATCGATTCCTGGCGGAGCCACTTGAGAATGGGTCATCTGGATGGAATAAAATATATTAATTTCAACATTTGATTACATTATAGGTACAAAATTTCAGTCAAAAGTCATTTCCGATCTAAACTACTTTTGACTGATCAGAGAGAAATTAGTTGCGGATAAATTAAAGACATTCTGTAGCGAATCGAGGCACAGTCACTGTGGCACTATGCTCGCTTTGCTCGCTCGGCTCGCTCTTTGTCACAGTCACAAGAACGTTTTACGGTAAGCCATACTGACTAAAGCTAGACCAAAGTCTTTTTGAGTGGTTAAATTTGACATATGCCTTGATCTGATTTCGACAAAAGAAGTTTAACCACTTACAGTCACTGTTACAACTTTTTAACTATCAGAAACCATTGTAATGTTTTGAAAGTGAATTAACTTACTTTATATCTGGCCTTTCAACTAGTTCCGTCCTTTGAACGTCTATCAAAAACTATTAAAATCAATTTAATTGAAACTATAAAATTTTATTGTTAAGAGACAATGATTTTTTTATTATTTTACATTCATTCCTATTAATTAAAAATATATTATATTCCGTATGGGACTTTGAGTTCCAGTACATTAAATATTGTCATACTGCTATATACACTAGTAGATATAAAAAGTCACTAGAAGTCTGTATTAAATAGCCTCAGAATATGGATTCCATGCGATATTTTTAAAATAGGCTGCCGCATGCCGCTTGCCGCCTGAATTCAACTGGCCCGCATTTTTGTTTTTATTTTTATAGATCACAGTTCTAACCTTACCTAACCAAATGTTTATAGTAATTCGTATTTCAAATGATTACAAAAAAAATCGTTAGGTTAGGTTAGAACTGTGATCTATAAAAATAAAGCCAGTTGAATTCGGGCGAATTATACCTCACCGCGCAAATGTTGGATAAGTAGGTCGGTATTATAGAACAACACTCAAGTGGAGATCTCTTCTCAAATATAGATAGAAAGGAATGCAAATACATGCAACGAATACATTCATCCCTTGCTAACTATACTTGAGAAGAGATCTCCACTTGAGTGCATGTCGTTCTATAATACGGGCCGTAGCATACCACAACATGACGTACGCCACAATATGAAGCATGTGGCAATGACGCACAGTTTTGCTCCGGCGTAAAAGAGCCTTTAAACCCTAGTATTGGAAAGCACAAATGTTGTTACAACTTCATAAAAAATAGTTTTAATCCGACGTTGTTTAGTTTTAATAAATACAGTTAAAGACTTTCAGTCTTCCAGTTCATTAAGTCCCATCAAAGTGTGTTCTGGATCACTGTCAGCTTCCAGACTAAACCTAAATAGATTATGAAGTGACATTGACGTGGGGCGAGGGTAGCTCCTGTATTATTTATTAACTAAATCGACTGAAAGTATACGAAACTACAAAGTTATTAAGCTGCCTTTACACGCGCTTTCACTCGCGAGCAGTAGGCTAGTTCTAAATTTAAGAATACAATGTTCGCATTGGAACCCAGGCGCGACCCTTACAACATAATAGTCTTGATTTTTTTTTGATGAAGTATTAAAAAAGTCGACCTGTCTCATAACTAGCTCCGATGGGACTCGAACCCATGAACTTTCACTGTTCGGAGCACTCGCCCTTATAAAAATTGCATTGTGAATGCAAAAAAATGAAAAATAATTTGAAACGTAATATCTAGTATGGTTATTGAGCAGTTAAAAATCTCGCAGGGAAACTTGCTTAAAAGATGAACAAGAACTTATTTGCCTGAGTCATGACTGTTTATGTGTAGGAACTTCTATAAGTATAAATATTATGTATTATCATAATGTACTTATCATTCTTTTCTATCCGTTATGCGGGTTCTGCGTATGATTTCTTTGTATGACGGCCCGGGGCGGCGTGCGTGATATGCTCCCACTTCGTCGCCAGTTTTTCCAGTTTGGTAACCGCCTCAAGAACGGCATCCAGCATCCCATAACACATGAATTTACAGAACAGCTTCGCTTGACAATGCGAGTGGATAAATAAAAGGGTGATGAAAAAGAAATCGTTATTTAATAAGTGCACGAAGCACGTGTTGTACCTACCTATACATACTAATCAGTCATTTTTCAGTACCTATTTGAAAGCGTGAAAAACGTCCCAGAGGAGAGGGCCATCTCGTTCTCTTTTTGTATTTTTACATGCACGCTCTTTCTCGCAAAAAAGCTCCCGCTTCAAGCGTGAAAGAGCGTGTAAAGGCAGCTGTATATTGAGCTGTCAAACAGCGTTAAGTTGCGTCCACACTTGTACCATTTTTGCGTGTCCGAGCACCGTGTCTTTATCATGCATCGCTAGTTTTGTTGGGCATGCGCTGTGGTAATACTGTATCAAAGAGACAATGTATTATAAGGATACGGTGTTTGGACACGCCAAAATGTTACAAGTGTGGACGCACCTTTAGGCGTCGTCCTAGTTGGCAACATTCGCACGAGCAAACGGTGCGTTCATAGTCACACCATAAGATTAAACACACTAATTTTTTTAGTTTGTCCTAATTAAAGCTTGCAAGTCATTGCGCGAGAACAGTTAATGCTTAATAGCGATCGTACGATGGGTTTGATCGTGCGATCGTGCAATCAAAGCTACAAATCTCTTGAGTGTCCCAGTGTCTTGATTCGTCACGCGTCAACGCGCGAGCGACTTCTGGATCTATAAAGTATAATAGTAGTTTATGTGACTGTCGCATAAGGAGGGGTATTAAAACACGAGTGGGAGTTTAAAAAACGTTTTTAAAAAAAATGTAACCGCCTTCAAAAAGGATCTTCAAACAAAAATTAACAAACACTAAAAAACGAAAAAAAATAATAAGATTTTTAATTCAAAGGACGATGATACGTGACTTTTTCTAATTTATCTTGGTACTTACTGAACTGTTTGAAGTCGGTGCCGTCTAGTAGGTATTGAGGTGAATACGTCCTACAGCCTACACCTCGCGCTTGGGACCGGGTTTTTTTTATATGTTTGTTGTTTCACTCAGTATATTTCGTTCGTATTCTTTTTGGCTTGGCACCGACTTCAAACAGTTCAGTAAGTACCAAGATAAATTAGAAAAAGTCACGTATCATCGTCCTTTGAATTAAAAATCTTATTATTTTTTTTCGTTTTTTAGTGTTTGTTAATTTTTGTTTGAAGATCCTTTTTGAAGGCGGTTACATTTTTTTTAAAAACGTTTTATTTTTCGATTTTTAGTGTACATAATCGTAGCTTAAGAAACTACATGGTGATTAATAATCACCATGTAGTTTCTTAAGCTAGTTACATGATAAATTGTTGTAAATATCCTGTTACGGAATTCAGCTTTCCATCTTTAGCTACTTAGATAACTTGAAAGAATACAACTGAAAGTCCATTCGTGCATATGGTATTTATAAAACATCATATAACTCCTAACTGTTGAGGAGTTTCACCTCATCATCAGCTCACCCTAATTACCTGAAAGAATATAACTATTGGTCCATACGTACGATTAATAATTAAAGAAATATTCTCCAGCTCCTAACCGTTAAGGAGTTGTAGCTTCCATCACCAGCTCATCACTATGAGATGATGACTACCAGATGCAAATACTTGACTAACTTCAAAAATCAGTGGAACGCATAAAAGTCTTGCCTATATTTGAGAATTTCTTTCAATTTTCCTGGGATTTTATCTCCTGGTCCTGATTTGGTGAAAATAAGATCAGGTCAGAAGTACCAACTTGCGAAAAAAAAAATTGAAAATGATCCCCTTTTTGATGAAAATATGAAATCGTCCATGTACCCAAATAATGTCTTAATACACATTATTCAGGATAACTCCTGAACTTCTTGTCAGATCTTGATGAAATTTGAATGGGACCACACGAGAAGCGTCACCTTTTAAATAAAAAAAGAATTATCCAAATCGGTTCATTAACTCAAAAGTTCTGAGGTAACACACATAAAAAATTAAAAAAAAAATAAAAAAAAAAATATACAGTCGAATTGATAACCTCCTCCTTTTTTTGAAGTCGGTTAAAAACGAGCCTTGGCGAGTTTTTTAATAGTATTCTACGAGTGTTTTAATACCGAGTTATGTGCAGTCTTATACACTACTTTATCTACACTCATTACATTTATTATATATTTCAAAAATAAAGCAAATCAATATTAATTATAAAATGTGAATTGGTGCCAAACCCCACTCATAGGAGTCTATACGGTCTATTCCTTCTAAATTCAAAATTCTAATTTTAAAAACGTTTCTGATTGTTGCCGGCTAAAGAAGAGCTTGAAAGAGTTGGAAGTCAGGGCCGGTAAATCCTACGGTTGCCATGGAGACTGTAAATTTAAGAAATATAAGTGTTTAATAATCAGTGACAGCTGTATCCGGGTGTTGCATAATGGTCATTATGAAACACCCGGATACAGCAGCTTTATTTTTAAAATTGACTATGGCATAAAGTGTATCAGTATACGTTCAGGCATGAGTTCATAATTCGAATATTATAACATGTAGATGTAGATAATAGCAGATTGTATTACAAGGGAGCAAAATAATATATTTAGCCGCCCGAGGTAAAAAAAATTTTGCGGCCGAGATTAACTTAACGAGATTAACTCTGCTTTTCATCCCCCTCTATAAGAAAAGCAATAAAGACAACTCAAATTACTACCTACCTTTCTTTGGCGTTCGGATACATTAAAGCGCTAGTCGGGCAAAAAAAAATTGAAGTTTTGTAATAAAAAAAAAACCCATCCCATCATCGGAGCTGGTTGTGAGACGGGTCGATTTTTTCTAAATACTTCATTTTCCACTTTTCAATAAAAAAAATGAAAAAAAATATGGGGAGGGGAGTTGAAAAGTTTGTTAGATTTTAGCTACGACTCACCGTTTACGAGATATTCTCAATTTTATAAAATTCCTTTTTTTTCCCGGTCCCGAAAAAAGTCCCAGCCCCATGTATACAAAATCAGTTGAATTTTTTTAAGAACTGCACAGCCTTTGCTACACTCCAACCAATGCTTCTTTAATTATGTTCTAAATTCAAATCACATCGTTTTGGACCCTGTTATGAAGCTGTTCAAAATTCAAATCTCATTTTTACCCTCTTGTCATAAGTTCTAAATTCAAATCTCATCGTTTTGGACCCTCTTGTCATAACAGGTAAACGATGAATCGTTTTGGGCCCTGTTATTAGATAAACAATCATCGGTTTTCGAATCGATGGGATGAAATAGTAGATTGTATTACAAGGGAGCAAAATAACATATTTACGGCGAGGGCGCTATTTTGAATCCAGAGCGCAGTGAAAGATTCTAGAGTAGAATCCTGAACGCAGCGAGGGATTCAATATACGTCGCCCGAGATGAAAATAATTTTGCGGCCGAGTAATACACTCTGCTTTTCATCCCCCTCTATAAGAAAAGCAGTGAAGACAACTCAAACTACCTACCTTTCTTTGTCGTTCGAATACAACATAGCGCTAGTCGGGCAAGAAAAAAAAATTTGTTTGGAAATAAAAAAAAAATATATGTCCATCAGATTCCTTATAAGTATCTCCGATTTTCAAAGCAATATTGCCCGACGGCAAAAATAGTGCATCTCTGTAAACAGCCATTGATGAATGAAATGGCGCCGCTGCCTGCGGTGAACGCGATGAACGCATCGTTTGCTCGCCGGTTGGACAATCTCACTATCATTTCCATCGCACGACGATGAACGCATCGCCCGCTCGCACGATCGCCGCCAATTAGGACGTTGCCTTTGTTGTATGTATGGAAACACAGCTCGCCTTCACGCAGCTCCGCTTCTGTGGAGAGGCGCCCTACGTCTTACCTGCGTTCGCGTGTACTCCAAGACCTTGGCCAATGGGACAACGGACACGAAACGGGTATAAAGCAGCAGGAACTTTTTATAGATCTGTTATTCCACTCTTTAATGTGCAATTAAGACGGAGAGAATAGAAATAGGACGTATTTCTAAAAAGTTTATGGTCTCTTATTTGGGAACTTACTAATAATAGGCTTTTAAAGGGAAAATCGATGATGTCTGCAAAGGTTGTGCTCAGTGTTTGCTGATTTTGGAATGGCTTGTTTAAAATAAATATAATTCATTTATTTCAGATCATTTAAGTCCATTTTCATAACATTAACAAAATTCGAACATAATATTTCATAAATCAAAATAAAATTACATTATTAAATCATTCATTAATAAATTCGACATTTCACAGCCGCTTAGCTGTCATGAACTCTTATTTGACCTAGAACTCGGTCGAGCTAACATGACACCTGCAGGTTATACCCGTCCTTCTCACTCTCCGGGCATGACAGAATCGAGTGAAAGAGACGGGTAGAAGAAATAAGGACACAAATCGTTCGTTCATTGACATTCAGCAATTCATTTGCGATTCAGTTTAAGAAGGTCATGGTAACAAATAAAGCAATAAAATTCATTTTAGGAATCTATTCTGGAACGCACCAGTTTTGAATCGCTTGCTTATAGTTGATGGTAGGCACCCTGGTGGCGGCCATAAAGGTAGCTGAAGCGCGCGACCGACACGGGTATCGGTTCTGGCGTCGCGTCGGACGGCAACTGCAAGCGTCGACGCTCGATTCCATACAAAACAAAGCAACATCAACTAGAAACTAGTATGGCGCGGCCTCATGTCGCTTGCAGTTGCAGTTCGACGCTCAGTTCCAATAGAAAATAAATAAACATCAACTAGAAACAATTATGGCGCGGTGTCATGTCGCTTGCAGTTGCGGTTCGACGCCCAGTTCCAACCGAGTCTTGTGGTCAGTAGTTGACACTTGTGGTTGGTGGCCGCTATTTTTTACCACACTTTTATTAGCTTCACTTTTAACTAAGTCACAATGTAAGAAAATTTTGGAATTCAATTTTAACCTACTTCTGATTGTCGTATTGACTTGAAACGTTGCAAGTCTATATGAATCTGATGACAATAAAATAATTTGCTACCATCGAGCTGATCTGATGATGGAGTCAAGAGGTGGGCAATATAACTCTTCAATGGCTGCTAAACCCCTCGAGTTTAGGTTCCTTTGTTTTGTTCTGATGAGGCCTATTCGCTACACTTGATGGTGAGGGTCTGATGATGGAGCAGGGAGAAAGCCAGTGGCACTTCTTAATAACCACTAGGAAACCCCTCGAGTTTGGGCTCCGTTGTTTCGTTCTGATGAAATTTATTCGCTTCACTTCGTGGTGAGGGTCTGATGATGGAGCAGGGAGGAAGCCAGTGGCACTCCTTAATGGCCAATAGGAAACCCTTCGAGTTCTGGCTCATATGTTTCGTTCTAATGAGACCTGTTCGTTACACTTGGTGGTGAGGGTCTGATGATGGAGCAGGGAGGAAGCCAGTGGCACTTCTTAATGACCACTAGGAAACCCTTCGAGTTTGGGCTCATTTGTTTTGTTCTGATGAGACTTATTCGCTTCACTTCGTGGTGAGAGTCTGATGATGGAGCAGGGAGGAAGCCAGTGGCACTCCTTAATGGCCAATAGGAAACCCTTCGAGTTCTGGCTCATATGTTTCGTTCTAATGAGACTTATTCGTTACACTTGGTGGTGAGGGTCTGATGATGGAGCAGGGAGGAAGCCAGTGGCACTTCTTAATTACCACTAGGCAACCCCTCGAGTTTGGGCTCATTCGTTTCGTTCTGATGAGACCCATTCGCTACACTTGGTGGTAAGGGTCTGATGATGAAGCAGGAAGGAAGCCAGTGACACTCCTTAATGACCACTAGGAAACCCCTCGAGTTTGGGCTCATTTGTTTTGTTCTGATGAGACCTATTTGCTACACTTGATGGTGAGGGTCTGATGATGGAGCAGGGAGGAAGCCAGTGGCACTTCTTAATGACCACAAGGAAACCCCTAGAGTTTGGGCTCCGTTGTTTCGCTCGGATGATACTTATTCGCCAGTGGCACTAATTAATGTTAATTTGGTTTGCCATTTATTAAACTAAAAAGAAAAAAAAATAGTTTAAAAAACTTAACAAACACATTTTAAATAGTAACAGACTAAAAAGTACAAAATAACCGTCTGTTCTGTAACTGAAATTAAAAAGCGTGCCACGGCCATCGGTTCTCCGCGCTATGTGTCCCGCCCACTGCCACTTCAACTGAGCAATCCTTCGAGTTCAAATTTTAGGAGGTGCAAATGTTTTTATCATGAATACTAACACTCTTAATTTGTTACCTACTGAACTACTTTTTTTAAGTATTTTGTCAGTTTTCATGAATTATGCTGGCTGGAATCTCATAAACACTTTACAGTGCTTAGGTGTTTTGGAGCTAGGCTTATTTGTGTGGGTGTAAGAAATATTAATTTTACTTTATTATTTACAGGTCAGTATCGTTTGCCTACACATATTTCCCTGTCGTCCTGACATACTATGCTAGCCTTGAGGATACTAATGACTTTTTTCGATAGACTTAATTGTGTTTTCGCTGACCGAAATTGGGGTTTATATTTAGGTAAATAACTCTCTTTGCTTTTCAAGATGTAAATACTTAGCTTGTGATATTGAAATATTTTTGGAATCAGAAAAGAGTGGGATTAACGTGTAAATCATTAACGTGTTGTCATATCACCGCTTGTCTTTCCCTTAAAAATGCATAAAATATCAGTAAGTATGTGTAAAAATTTTGCTCCTAATTTTATTTAGCCAACCCATTTCACTTTCTCGCACTAAAATAGGACAAGAATCTACTTTCATCAGCAAAAGGCTTATATCTGTCACGGCCCCGAAATATTCACATTCGCCCTGTCTCCCGAGACCCACAATATTTCCGCTTCAATGTTTTTCAAGTCATCAGTATGATGGATGAGTCCTACTAGTCCGACCTTCTTAGAGCAAAGCCTTTTTGAAAGTTGTCAATAGAAGTATTTTTAACCGACTTCAAAAAGGAGGAAGTTCTCAATTCGTCAGAGAACGTTTGTGATTTTTTGCGTAAAATATTTTGAAACACTTTTCCCATTGGTAATTGACACATTTTGATTCGAGCCAATACCGGCACTTTTGCAAATGTCTAATAGCAGACAATTTTGATTTAAACAATTTATACAAATTCTTGTTTTAACTTATCATACATACCACTATTTGTAACGTTCTTTCTAATTTTTATTGAAACTTACATAAATTAAAGGAAGTAAGATAATGTTTGATAATATTTTTCAGCAATGTTAATGATGTCATTAGCTTACATAAAAAATAACGAGAATTTCAGATCAAAGCTTTTTTTACACCTGTTTCCTTTAGTGTATTTTTATGTTGTCATACGTCGTAAGCTGCAGATAATACCTTATACTTTTGCTTACAATCACACCAATTATCAAGCCAATTATCTAGCCCTTTTCATTAAAGAATTGTGTTAAAGAAACTTGTTATGGGATAAATATACACTTATATATGTCGCAGGGATATGAGGAAATTATAGATTTCACGAAATCCCTAGGGATACCACGAAATCACGGAAGATGTGGAATATTCTTATTTACGGCGTCTTCTTTCTAAACAAGTTTAGTGATATGTCTTTCACTAAACTGAATCTAGTGAAATGTCAGAAAAGTGGATTTCAGAGGTGAGAGTTTGTCTCGGAAGTCCTGTAGAACACGTGATAGGTTAGAAATTTAACCACGCACGCACGGACGCACGGCCGCACACACGCACGGAATTTAAGGCCTTAAATTCCGTGGTTATTTTTTTTTTTGTGAAATTAATCCATAAGTTAAGATTTTAAACTTACATGGTCATTATCACTATAACTATTATGAAAAACGGGATTTTTATCATGTTTATTTCGTTTTTCGAGTTCCCGATATGTTACTCCGTGATCATGGCGTGTGCAACTGCGCCGAAATATCGGAAACTCGAAAAACGAAATAAACATGGTAAAAATCCCGTTTTTCATAATAGTTATAGTAATCCATAAGTTGTTTCACACAAAAAACCTTCAATTTCTAACCTAACGCGTGTTTTACAGGACTTCCGATACAAACTCGCTCATACAGGCTGTCGGCTTCTGAGCTTACTGTCTTTCTTGAGTCATTCTTCATTTCACTAGATTTAGTTTAGTGAAATGACATATCACTGAACTTGTTTAGGAAGAAGACGTCGTAAATAAGAATATTCGACATCTTCCGTGATTTCGTGGTATCCCTAGGGATTTCGTGTAATCTCTGACTTCCTCATATCCCTGCGACAAATACATTGTTTGTTAATAAATACTTAATATACCTACATATATATTACCACCTCTTTACACGATCTCTCAAAAGCATCCAGTGTTAGCATACCGATTAAAAACTTTGTTAATAAAGCTCCAAGGTATTCCATATTAAATTATCGAGAGTGTAACGGGGATAAATTGTCTGAAATACGTACCGCCATTTTATAGATTGCCTACCTCCTGTGGTTAGAGCGATGTGTATGTGTGCCATAATCTTAATGGCATACCTTTTTCAAGTTGAAAATTTTATATCAAGCGGTGTTAGGCAATTTGTTTTTAATTTACTAATGGATGTTGTGAACAAATATTTATTATACGTGCGAGTGTTTGAGTGTTAAAGCAATTGTATAATATGTAAATATTAAATGTGAAAAAGTAAACATTCATTTCATTTATTGAATTGAAAAGGGAAACGAAATATTTATTATTTGAGTGAAAGAAAACGGTAATTACAATTATCCAATGATTTTATATTTATTAATTACATATTTTACTTATGTATGTATACATAAGTAAATTAAAATTACAATACATACCTACTTACATTCTTTTCTCCTCGCCTTGCTTTTTCCGTCATTTATTTGCAAGTGAAGAGATTTATGAGATAGATGAGAAGCCGCAGATATACCCATAAGTACATCAAAATAATATTTTATAATATAAAAAAATTGACTAACTATGGATGTTATTTTGTTACTTTACAAAATAACCTAGTGATATGTATCCTTAGTAATACGAAGCTAAAATAATTAAAATGTATGAAAAAATATGGAAAATTTAATTTTTACATTTTTGCATTCACAGTGCATTTTTTATTATTGAAAATGAGGAATAAGTTGAAAATTTTATATCAAGCGGTGTTAAGCAACTGGTTTTTAATTTATTATTGGATGTTGTAAACAAATATTTATTATGTGCGAGTGATTTAGTGAAGATAAGCCATTTTAACCTTTACTTTTTTATTTTCAGGTATGCTTCTATCCTTAATAGTACAAGTCTTCTATTGAAAACAAGGTAAGTACATTATTATATTATTACTAGCTTCGCCTTGGGGCTACGCTCCAATGGAATCCCGGGATAAAAATAGCCTTCCAGCTTTTCTCAGACCTACTAAATATACCCAAAAAATTCGTAATCATTGGTCACCTGTTTCGGAAGAGTTCGATAGCGACCTTGTGACACGAGATTTTTATTTTATTTATTTGACGGAAAAGTATAAAATATAAATATCACTATATTGTATAAGGCCTCGGGCCTAAGGCCATTAATAAGTTTCCACGGAAATTAATTAATAATTTTAAGAACGGACATTGTTTGTATATAAACTATAACTAAAAGATAAAGTTTAATTCTACTAATATCCTACTAATATTATAAATGTGAAAGTTTAGGTGATTGGATGTTTGGATGTTTGTAACTCAACCATGCCAAAACAGCTGAACGGATTTGGCTGAAATTTGGGACACAGATACTTTGTAGACTGAAGAGGAACGTAACTACTGTTACAACCCAGGGACGGCCGTGGTGTTTATGCACTCGCAGTCCCCGAGGTGCATTCTACTCAGCAGTTCAGATAGGCATGAGACTCGGGAGAGGCTCGTGGGTTGTACCTTGGATGGCTGACACTCGGAAAGAAAAAATTGAGATTAGGTCACTGACTTTACGTTCTAAATTCTTATTTCTAAGGGCGCCACCAACCATGTGTTTCTATTACAAACAGTATAATCTTAAAAGTTTTGAAACAACTAATTCTCCCTTCTACATTAAGATACATTAGGTTCGAGGAACCTGTACTAATTCTTTGTAATATTGTAGGTACTAAATATAAGTACTAAATGTTACTACACATGTACTAAATACATGTGTAGTATGTTCTGGTCATGACCTAGAATCAGGAATAAGTGGAAGCGTCCTTCCATGTAGCTTTTCTTTATGGAAAAGTATAAGAATACAAACGTTAAAACTTAAATAAACTAAATTCTATATGAATTCTTAGCTCAGAAAAATGTGCTGACAGTCCGGCATGATGACACAAGTTTGAGGTTAAAATCACAAAAAAACGTACGGAGTTTGTGTTGCTTATCCTTAATCAGCCCTCCAATGTATGGGTATGCTTCCCTCGCGTGCATCAGGAAAGTGTCCTCAACATTTGTGAAAAACCAAGGGACGCCATGCGTCACGTGTCATAGCGTGTGCGCACCACTTCTCGAGCAAAAACTTTCTAATAAAAATATGGGAATCCTTATGAAGACCACATGTAGGTGAAATACTTAGACTAAAAAGAAGAGGCGGCGCTCTGCAACAAACAAAAGAGCACCATATAACATTTGGAGTCGACTTTGAGAAGCTCGGACCAAGCAGCAAAACAGGATAAAAATCTTACCTGCCGCCTCTTGTTTCTTACAATAAATACATCGGCTCTAAGCCGTGTCAAGGAACACCGTCAGGTTATTAAAAACATTTCCATAGCTTTTTAAAGCTAAAAAGATATTCTCGCGTACTCGCCTTCGGAGCGAAAAAGTGAAAAGTCACGCTAGTATGACCATTGACAACATATGGCGAAACCAAAGACTATATTGATAAATTCTAGAAAAATTTTCTACCATAAATGGATTGATTTTATTATTTTCAGACGAATTAAGATATTTTATTAAATACTGAAGACATTCTGTAAATAAACTTCTATGATTCTAAACTTATGAGGATTTTGAATAAATATAAAAATGACGACCCTCAAATAGTGTGGCTGGCCATTCCATCGTCCCGGGGAGCGTAGCAACACTACAACCTGAAAGGAAGAAATCTGTCAGCCCACGTCACAAAATCACGTCGTTTTTCAGGTTATAACAAACTATTGAAAACAATGAAACTAATGTTTAAAATATGCACAAAAGCTGAGAAATGTCATTGTAAAATGAACGGCGAGACTAATCTACATGCATGTTACATATGGTGAGTGACTAACTCCGAAAAGTGTTGCAAGACAAGGTCATAAACCAATACGTTTGGCGATGTTGTGTTTCATGATCATTTCTCGGCTTCGCTGGTGATAATTTCAGCACACGACCTGCGTCGAGTCCTACGAACAGACCATAAGACACAACATCCCTCTGGTATAATGATAAAAACACCACAGTTGCGAAATATACACGCAACACTACTTTTTATCCTGGGAAAATATCACATTCCCGCGGAATAACATCGTGTAGTATACGCGGGCGAAGCCGCGGGCATAAAGCTAGTAACTTCAATGAAAAGGTTGTTCGCAAGTTTAGTAAGCGTTTTAAATGGATAACTGTCGTTTCGAATAAGTCGACGTCTCGTTACTTTCGTTATTTCGTAGAAACACCTACTCGCCCTCCCAATGTATGAACTTTCCCTGTAATTAGTCTTCGCTGCGGGAATGTACAGCGAACAAGATTTTCTGGCTCCAGGGTGCATACCATCAACTTTGACAGCGATTCAAAAGTAGCGCGATGCAGAATAGGTTCCTAAAATGAATTGCTTTCTTTCGTACTATGACCTTCTAAAAACTGGATCGCAAATGAATTGCTAAATGTGAATGACCGAACGATTTGTGTCCTTATTTCTTCTACCCGTCTCTTTTACTCGATTCTGTCATGCCCGGAGAGTGAGAGGGACGGGTATAACCTGTAGGTGTCATGCTAGCTTGGCCGAGTCATAAGTCAAATAAGAGTATGTGACAGCTTGGCGGCTGTGAAATGTCATTGAATGATCACTGAATCGCTGTCATTGATATTAAGCTGTCGTGGTACGAATAAGCGAAGCAGATCAGTTTAGGTCCTAAACAAAACCGCAATAAGAGTTGATGGTATGCACCCAGCACTCGGAACTCAAAGACCAATACTTACGCCCCAATATTTCTGGGCAGTCGACTGAACCACTCGCAATATTTTGCAGATAAGCAATATAAGCAATGTATCTTCTCTCGCTTACCGAGAGATTGTGAAATTTTCTATAACGTTTTTGTAATCAGTTAAATAGGTTTAAATCCTGAATTTGATATAATGCAAGAAACACTGTGAGTGCATAGACATTTTAAGATGGGTTCCAAACTTGATTTTCATCGAAAGTATATTTCATCACTACAAGAATCCTAAAATTACAGATGTAATGTCGTTGTTATAACTGTACATTTGCTAAATATATGAAAGAAACATTTGTCATGTAATTATAATTAGCGGATCCTCGCGGTTTTACCCGCGTGGTACCCGTTCCCGCGGGAATATCAGGATAAAATATTGCCTATGTCACTCGGAAAGAATATAGCTTTCCAATGGTCAATGAATTATCTAAATCGGTCCAGTACCCACTTTCGGAGTTTATTCGATGCAAACAAACATTCAAAATTTTCCTCTTTATTTATAATATTAGTATAGATACAGATATAGGTAGACAATAATACCTTTAATAATTTTTTTTCTGTCCTGGCTAAAACCTCTCCAATAAAGTCTTTGTAAAAGAAAAACCTCTCATTTAAGAAGAATAAGTCTCGCTGAGATTTTGCGCAAAAATTATTCGATTTGTCAAATAAATTGTCTAATTTTAGAACCCCGCTCCAGGAATGGAGAGACTTAGTTATTTTTATAATCCAGTGTACTGATTACAAGCTACATATAAAATACTTCGTTTCTTAAACCCCGACTGCAAAAAGAGGGGTGTAAAAAGTTTGACGTGTCTGTGTATATGTCTATGTATGGTCTATGTACAGCCTTTTCCATGGAGCTAGTTAAGTGGAGTTTTCACCTTGAATAAAAAAGTGTGCCCAGCAAATTTGACATTTAGTATGTAGCGGCTGTCAGTTGTCTCATATGATCATACGTATTTTTTCAAAGTGTAGGTGAGACGGAAGACAGCCTCCGTGTAATTTGTGGTCACAAAAAAGTGTTAGTACTGCACTCTCCAGTTACCTCAGTACGTAGTCTAGCTCCATGGCCCTCTTGAAGACGATAGAGAAGGCTGTGGTCTATGGCATCGTATAGTGCGACAAGCTTTTCTGTTCCGGTGATTATCTTTGTAACTAAAACAGTTTTCATACGGCAGTCCATTTTGACAGCTAATTTCGTATTGCAAGTGGCTCCTCTGTCACGGCTGTCACCGGAACAGAAAAGCTTGTGGCACTGTAGCTTGTGTAGCTCTTGAATGAATGGAACGATTTAGAAGTGGTTTGTTTTGTTTGAAAGATGTCATAATCGATGGTATGGTAGCTACAGTGCCACAAGCTTTCCTGTTCCGGTGACAGCCGTGACAGAGGAGCCACTTGCAATACCAAATTAGCTGTCAAAATGGATTGTCGTATGTAAACTATTTTAGTTACGAAGATAATCACCGGAACAGAAAAGCTTGCTGCACTATATATAGATGAAGGCTCAAGAACTAAATGAAAACTTTATATGGACAGACTGACTTTTTTTTAAACAGAGAAAAAAGGTTACGAATGTTACGATCTTACATTAAAAATGACAGGAAGCGTTCCAAGTTTGAAATACCTTAGTATTATTGACACTGTCAAAATAATCTTCTCATTATTTTGACAGTTATACTCTCAAGTGGGCTTATGAGGCTTGGACATATCTGTCACTCCAAGTATGTATCTAGAACTAGGTGTTATTGTTGATCAAAGTATGGTAGCTATATGGTCTTAGCTACAATTTGTGAAGTTCTCTTCAGACAGAGGTCCAATGTCATCGGCTCTTTTTGTAAGCTGCGGGAGGGATCTTATACGCATAATGGATTTTACGTAAGTACAAACATTTCATATTTGTGTTATTAAAAAATCAAATAAAAATAAAATTTATAATGTTGAGCCACCTCCGGCTAAAGAAAATCCAAAGAGTTAAAACAAAACTTGTCTATTGGCCGGGGTCGGGTAAAGAGGTACTTAGTGTCAAATTGGTAGAATATGTTAGAGGTCCACCAAGAGAGAAGATTTATTCCACTACGTTTGAAGAGCTCGTGACGCAGCATTGTTGAGTTGTTGAGCAGCTTTCGCGTGGGTCGTTCACAGGATGGACGACTAAAAATTTATTATTTCAAGCTCATTCGGTCTTCGAAAGGCACGTTAAGCTGTTGCATTAAGAAGCCGCCGCACGTGAAGTCGTTAATAACCACCAATCCGCATTTTTTTTATCCTGGTGAAATGCCTTCGACGCACCCTCAACCACCTCTTCTGGTAACCTAACCTGGGCAACTGGCGCGCCTAACCACCACGAGGGCCCCGGATGGCCGACGGAATTCCCCATTCCGCCACCCGACCCCACGATGAAGCTGCTGCTTCAAACCCAAAATGATGATTATTAGAGAATTGATTTTTTAAATGTCGAATTAAACAAATTAGTAAAAATATTGTTCCAATTATAACATGCGGGTGACGCCTCTCCTTAGAGAGGCGTGCGGAGTGGTAAGTGTCCGCATGGGCGTCTTAAATCTTATGGGGGCTACCCCATCCTCCACCAGTTTGCCCCTCACGATGGGGGGAGTGCACTTCATGGACCCCATAACGTGGCCGTCGGGCCACCCACTGGCAGCACGGACGGAGCACTTGGGTTCAGCTTCGTAGCTTGAGGCTATATGCCCCGGCTTTCCGTACTTAAAGCAAAAAGAGCCTCTGTCTATCGCTGAGGGGCATAGTGGTTTTGTGTGCCCCAGACTTAAGCATCGAAAGCACCTCATGGGCAAGGGCGCCAAAGCCTTTACCCTAATGGTGCTCCATCCGACCGATAGGCTCTCCGTCACGATCTTCCCGGCCACCGACGTGGGGCACCTTATCAAGAGCCTACCCGACCCATGAGGACCTCGCGTCACTTGTTGTGCCAAGACCCGGCTTTCCTGGCCACAGCATCTATCACCTCCTCTCTGCTTACTGTATCATCCAGCCCCGGGAGCAGCAGGTAAGTCTTCTTGGTGGGCCTCCTCACCTTGGTAACATCCGCCAACGCCTCACCCAATTTGGAATCCAGCAGGTCCGCAATGGTCCCGCTGGGGTCCTAGACCTGCATAAAGCTAGTCCCCGTCTGGCTCACTCTCATCTTGAAACCAATCCACATTGCTATTAAAGTTCAAAGTTCAAAGTTCAAAGTTCTTTATTGCATCATGTTGTTATAAGATGTTACAATACATATAGACACAAACATGACCCTGCAAGGGCGTAGCAATTACTTATAAATAATCCATATCCATCCGTAAGTAAGTACATAAATAAATTAATTACTAATAAAAAATTAAAAATTTAATATTAACAAACAATCATATTAATTAATTTTCTTATCTGACCTGCGAGTATTATTAAGTATAACATTATATTTCTATTTTATATAAATTTTATTTAAAATATAATCCGTATTTATTTACTTATAACAATTAATTATTATTATAACAATAAAAAAATCTTTATTAAATAACTATCATATTGATTATTATTATCTTATCTATAACATTTAATTTTTATTTCTACAATATATATATATTTTATCCCTCTAAAAACTCTTGCAGCGAGTAAAAACATTTTTTTATTAGATATTCCTTTAAAAGTATTTTAAATTTATTTATTCTCGTCTCGTCTTTAATTGTATTAGGTAACCTATTATAAATTTTCACACACATAGAGAGGGGGCCACGCCGAAATATTTCTAAATTGCAGGTTGGTTGGGCTAATTTATTTTTTGGTCTTAGATTTTGGGGACGTTGGTAACATGGAAAGAAGTCGGGGTGTTTTCTAACAAACTCACAAGCGGAATATATGTAAAGGGATGGTAGGGTCATTATTTTAAACTTGGAGAAGTATGGTTTGCAACTATCCATAACACATAAATTTTCCAATATTCTTATGCATCTTTTTTGCAGGCGGAAAAGTTTATCAACTCCAGTACTATTACCCCATAGCAGTATGCCATAAGTCAGCCAAGAATGAGCGTAGGCATAGTAAGCATTTTTAGCTGATTCAAAATTTGATATTTTTTTGAGTTCTCGTAATGCGTATGAAAATCTTGACAGTTTAATTGTAACCTTATCTACGTGTTCTTTCCAATTTGTATGAGAATCTATTGTTATTCCTAAAAGGGGATAGTTATCAATCAGTTGTATTTTTTCATTATTAAACTTGAAATTTAAATCTAGTGGGATTCTTTGGTGAGGACGGAATTCAATTAATTTTGTTTTTTTAAAGTTAATTTCTAAGTTGTGTTCATTTAGCCAGAGATTTATTTTTGACAGTGTGCTATGGATTGAATTATTCACATAATTATTGGTTTTGTTATTTTCTATAGGAATTACCACTGATATGTCATCTGCAAATAAAGTGCATGGTACGTCGATTTCATGAGGTAAGTCGTTAATGTAGACAAGAAAAAGAACACAGCCGATCACACTTCCTTGCGGAATTGACATTGTCATTTCCGTTTTTTGAGAGCGCACGGTTGTTGTATAACCCGACATATTGTCGTGATTTTCTATTTCAACGTATTGACTTCGGTTTGTTAAGTAAGAAGCAAACCATTTGTTAGCTATACCTCTCACACCTATCCCATGTAATTTAGAGAGCAGTATGTCGTATTTAACCCTGTCATATGCTTTGCTCATGTCGAGTAATAGGCCAATCGCGCGCTTTCTTTCGTTAATTATAGAGAGAACACTTTGCATGTAATTATAAACGGTGAGAGATGTCGATTTATTTCCATTTTGTGTTTCATTGAATATTTTGTATTTTTCACAGTAAGAGTACAGACGGTCGGACATTGCTGTTTCAAATATTTTGGAGATGGTAGATAAAAGTGCTATAGGTCGGTAATTAGTAAGGTTATGTTGATCGTCTTTTTTGAATAAAGACGATCAACATAACCTTATAAAATATTTGGCCCGTGTAGTGGGTAGTGGTGGTTTTTTTTTATTTTTATTTTTATTTTTATTTTTTATTTTTTATTTTATTTATTTATTTAGTATATTTCATATTATAGAGTCGTTAAATTGAAAACCGACCTTCAGGTCACTTTCCTTTAGTGAGAAAGTATCCTTAAATCATTAATAGGAAGGCTGTTTTTCAGCGGTGTGTTTAAAATGTATAGTCTGGATTTGCAATAAAACTACAAGTACAGTCCAACATATGAATATCATTAGAACTATGAATGTCAAAGCATTCCTAAAGTGTGAAATAGGATTAAAAACTCGATTTCAATGCCAATATGTGAATTGTTCCTCAGCAATCGGCTTCCACTCCCAACTCTAGTTTCCAAACTAAAACACTCGCTAAGCACTTATTTTAGAACGCGAACAATCAGAACGGTTTCATTGCAATCTCTTTTTCAACGCTTAGAAACACGATCTATTCAGCAAAGTTCTTTACCAATTCCCTAACTATTTCTTGGTTCTTTATTTCTTTAACAAAGGTTAAAGTTTTCTCAAAGGCTACGGAAAATCAAATAAAATGGAGGAACCTTGTTAATAAAGAAAGAAGGGCTGTAATTGAGTAACTATTGTCAAATCTCGTCTCGAGATAATTAAAAGGAACCTCACTCATGTTAGAATGTTTTCGTTTCTTTGCTTCACTCAACCCGTTTTGTGTGTAGCAAGACTTAAGTGACAGCGTTTGCGGCTTTATATCAAGCATTTAAAATTAAATAAGATATTCAAAGAAGCCGTGAAAATAATAACCGGTCTAGTGGTATTCCAAGGGATGCCCTCATGTAGGTAAATGTTAAATGTGAAGGTAAATGTAATACCATAGCACTGTTTTTGTTTGTCTAAAGGAATAAAGGAGTTTGAATTCACGGTAACCATATATTTTAATTGAACTCCATGAGAAATTTGATGTTCTATTAGCAGAAAGGGACTAAATCTTATTATTTGACATTCGTTTTTGAGTTCCTATTTTATAGTCTCGGAGATAGAAATGTAAATGGAGAACCTAGTTCAATGTTAAACTTATTTAACTAACATAGTTTATCTAAAAGGTTTTAAGTAAGTACAATATTTTGAAAAAAAATATACATAAATTAAATATTGTAAATGCAACAAAGTAAAAGTAATTTAAAATTACATAATGTGTATTTAAATGCTTAAATACAGATAAACGGACCACGCAGCGATAAAACCCTATTGCTCGCAAGTTTTTTTTTTTACAATTGCTTATCGCATCTGCAAAACGCTTCAACCTATCATTTGTGCACTGAAATCAAAGTACTCCTATTAAAGTTGCGTAGGTAAATGTTAGCCTTCAATTTGATATGTTTTCTCTTCGTCTGGCCTCGTACGTTCTGTATCCACTCGAAATGGGATACTCATTCGTTATTTAAGGAAAATTCGCCTTACGTTGCAATACTAAAAAGGGGAAGAAATTGGAAGAAACAGGCAAAACCAGTTGATAAGTTGATAGAATTAATAATACTTTGGAGCGAGGGAGGTTATTACAGTCAGAGCTTTTATTTTAAAATAATTTCTTGTCCTTTCTTGTAAGTACTAGTGATGTAACGAATATTTGCATTCGCATCAGCGAATATTTGCTTATTTCTTGATGTTCGCATTCGAATTCGTAATCGCAAAAATGGCTGTAACTAGTAGACGTAGTCAGTTGGGGAATTTTATTATTTGCTGTGGATGCGTAAAGATATAAACCCGCCCGAATACTCGCACGATACTTAACTTTGGTCTCAAATATGGTGATATGCTTTTATAGAAGACAAAATAAAATAACAAAATAAATTATTAGATTATTGTCTTCTAGTAAATACGTGGCGTGAAGGACACAAAAATGTTTTTCTTCTATAGAAGACGTTGGCGGTAAAAATGTTAAATGTCAAACGTACATGGAAGTATTACAAACGTATGGTGGCATGAAACAGACGTCATGATGTTTGAGACGCTCCGAAAGCTGAGTAGCGTTCGACTTCCAAATTACGTTGCAACAAAAATGTTGCTTATCCATCTAGTAACACACTCTTGTATAAACTTGAAATATGCCTTTTCCCTATTTTTCTAAACTCTTAAAATTCGAATGCGTCATCAATAAACTTGTTACATGTGTAAGATCTCAACACATTTTCAAATGTGTTGCGTTCTTCTTGCATTTTGTTTGGGCAGCCGCGACAGTTTCTTGAGTTTTGAGCCCTTCTTCCCACAGGTTTTGAAACATGTGTGAAACATTCGCGAATATTAGCGGATTCAATTTATTTTTCATTTTACGTGTTTTTTTTTTCCTGTAATGTTCATTGCTATATAAAGTCAGTTCGTTAAAATCTCGTGACCACTGTTTATGCCAAAATTCCGAAAAATCAGAAATCCAAATACAGAAAATTTGTTAAACCTACTCTTCTCTCTCACTCTCCGGCAGGCTTATTACCGATCTTAAAGTGACAGTTGCAATCGCGACAATGAACAATAGGGTATTTTACTGTTAAAAATAACCAGGAAGACACGAAAAAGTTTAATTTCATAATGTCACGCGAAATCGCGTTAATACACTAGGATAGTTATTTATTCATTGGGCAGTTAACAAAAAACTAGTACTATGGTTAAATACTCAATATGGATATATCAAGTAGAGTAGGTACGGTAGGGTAAAGCTACAGTACCACAGATACCTATAGAGCTTACTAGATAACGCAAATGCATGGATCGACCAATCGTCAAGGTTGGTCGCGAACTAAAAAAAATCGTTGCGTGATAATTAACTGCAAATATAATAGCCCAAAATGGTTCTGTTTGGATTTCCCGTCACTAAATTTCTGCTGTCACAGTAGTGTTAAAAAGTCTTTTTACTATTCTTTTTTTGTGTACTTTTGTTTATGATTATGTTTCTTGTTACGTTTGAAGTTGTCCACCAAATAGGTCCCTCTAGAATCAGACCTGTCTCACTTCCATACAAGCGGCGCAAAATCCCCGAGATATTTACCTACTATTCTGGAAAACAACCTAATTTCAACCTTTTGCATTGCGTATAGCGTTCATAGTACATTAACTGTCTGCCGTCTCGCTTCAATCTGCTAGGGCTGTCAGAGGTACTACTTTATCCGTGAAAGTAACACACGCGAAGCGAGAGAGATGGAGAGACTTGTCGAGCGAGTGCCAGCCTATTGAGACTAGTCCGGTGACCGGACGCTTGCGTTTATCATACCTAAACTCGGGAGTGAAATTTCTGTACCGTAAGGTACTAATATATATTCTGTGCTAGAATGCCAGCGTTGCAGTGTCAGCCTCTTGTCGCTGCAAGACTGAGGACGGGGCCTAGTTGGCAACACGCTGTTTCTTGTTTTTTTTCTATGATTTTTTTTAATTGATACTGTTTTTTGTGAGTGTCATTAATAAAAATGTTTCCTTTCTTTCTTTCTGTCTAAATAAATGTTTAGAGATTGGAAAAACAACGATTCCTCGTTAACATTTAAACGGTTTTGTGACGGAAATTAAATTCCGCTTGGCGCTTTAAGTTGTAACTTTACGTGGATTTGATAAATCGTTAAGATAGTAAGGTATTTGCAAAATTATATTTTACCTGGTATCTTCCATTATATGCGCGTGCGCGGTGTAGATAAGACTTAACAACCTGACTTGAGTTATTAGCAATGTGATATTTTCAAATATTTAGCTCAGCGTAAACAGGCAACCGAACACCACCACCGCCGATGACTGTCGCTCACTTCCTTCACTACATTAGTAGGGTGAAGCGCGGCGCACCGGTCGACACCACGGAGCACACTCTTGCAGAGTGTCCGACGTGGTCGTCACAGCGGAGAGAGGTAATAGCAGTCATTGGAGGGGACCTCTCGCTTCCCAGCGTGATAGTCGCCATGCTGGGTGGTGACAGGTCATGGCAGGCGGTGGTCTCATTCTGTGAGGACGTTATGTCACAGAAGGAGGCCGCAGAGAGGGAGCGAGAGGCGGATTCGGACGCAGACCCGCTCCGACGGAGACGACCAGGAGGAAGGAGGAGACGCTATGCGCACCTCGTTCCTCCTTAGTCCTTGTTAGGGGACGAGTGCCATTCGGTGGTCCTCCAAGTGCCGGGCACGTTGGGGCGTCAACACCAGGACCACACGGTGCGTGATATCACGGTCCCGTAGGTCCTGAGTGTTAGGTGGTGTGGGAAGCAGTAGGGGGTTTAGTGGGTAGGGCTTTAGCGGCGAGTCCCACATACCTTCGGGATGCATAACCGCATTCCCCCTACTTAAAAAAAAAAAGTACGGTGAAGCGCGTGCCTCGCTCGCTAATGCCGGCTCTACACGTTGGCCAAGATTGTGGCCAAAAACCCGTCAATTCATCGTAATGTACTGATTTTGTAGCATGTCTTAAAAGTTCTTACCATGGAGGTAATGTAATTTGCATTGGCCACAATGTGTAGAGCCGCCATAAAGCTGCGCAAGGCAAATAACATTCCTGTAAATACCAGTCCGCTAAGACGACGAGACGTCACGACACATCAAGCAATTAAGGGCGATGTCAAAATGTAGCAACCTGTTGCTGAGATACGATCACACAATACCACGAAAGTTTCCTCTGGATTGCTCCACTTAGTTGCTCCAGATTGATCCATTACAGATGCCAAGAAGGCATTTCCCTGAGCAACAAAAAAAGGGTGAAGCACGTGTGGCCGCCACAGTCCACAGGTGTGTGGCGAGACCCTTTTTTGTCCTGATGGAAACGCCTTCGCGTACGAAGGGAGACGAGGGGGTTATGTGGGGCTTGAACCCACTTAAACCCCCAGGGCACTCCCTCAGCACTTGGACGGAGTCTAAGTAGTCAGCGTGCCTCCGCCCTGTGCCTGCGTCCCTTTGACGCTCTGTCCACGCCTTCTGGTGTGGCGCGGGGCACCTGGCACGCTTTTCCACCACGAGATGGCGAGACCATTCTAAATGTATGAAAAATGGTGCAAAGTGTTTGTCGCTGGCCAAAGGTGACGGTGTTCATCCGTCTGCGCCGAGCGTTGGCTGGTTTACATGGGTCCAGTGAGTGGCGCCGAAATCGATGACAGTATAGCCTATATAAAAAACTGTTATTCTTATTTTTATTGCCGCCACAGCATTTTGTCACTTTCTTTCCGGTTGACTGGTAGAGAATGCCTAAGGGCATTAAGTCCGCCTTTTGTATGTTTTTTTTATTTTCATGCAATAAAGAATAAATATATATATATATATATATATATAGCCTTTTGGCCAGTTAAACTCATATTCCACAGCAAGAGTATATTTATTTCGATAAAAATTATATCTGGAGTAGAAAAACCTAAAAGAACAAAAACAATACATCAATATAAAAAAAATCCAAGCCGAAATTTGTGGAAGTTTTTCCTATAGGATACCACAACTTACCTGTTTAAAGATACAGGTTTTCCTTCAAATCGAAAGTTTTACGCAGCACTATACAATATATAACAATAAAACAATGTTATTTCACGGAAGAATTTTTAGCGCCTGCCGTGTCAATAATAAAATATTCTATGGTAGCGCATAAAAGTTTGACAAATAGTTTTTAAAACCACAAAGGAGGTTATGGAATACATAGCATAAAAATATAGAACAACGTATAGTAATTTATAACGACAACGCTAAAGATGGTTTCCTGGTATGGAGTAATAGTCCATGGAAATCGTACATTTTGCCTTGCGTTAAATGAGGTAGTTCTGATTTTTTTGTATGTTAGTAGTGATGAGATAATAATGACAAATGCAAGTTTTCCATCTCGAAAGCCCTTTGGATCATTGTTAAATATTTAAAAATCCAATAAATTTTCAGATTTTTATCAGTTTTTGACAATTTTTACCACCTGTGTTACGGCAAAAGTTACTATGCACGATTTAAAGAAGACTAAATTTGCAATAAAAAGAAAATAATTTGGTTTTTGTAAGTCAAATTGTTTTTAAGATAGGGCTATTTAAAAGTTTTCAAAAATTCAAAAAAATGAAGTATTACAGTTTTTTTTGTTTTCGAAATTTTGACCCATAGTAGTGGGTTTATGGCAAAAGTTAAATTATTAGTTTATTAGTTTACATTTTCGCATTTATAATATAAGTAAGGATAAGTAAAATAAGTAATCCTTACTTTATATTATAAATGCGTCTCTGTCTGTCTGTGTGTTACACAATCACACCTAAACTACTGAACCGATTTGAATGAATTTTGGTACAGAGATAGTCTAGAGCCTGAGAAAGGTCATAGGCTACTTTTTATTCCTGAAAAATATCACCTTCCCGCGGGATCACGTCGTGTAGTACACGCGGGCGAAGCCGCGGGCGGAAGGCTAGTAAGTAATAAGTAATAAGAAATAAGTAATAAGTAATAAGTAAATAAGTAAATAAGTAAATAAGTAAATAAGTAATAAGTAAGGATAAGTAAGGATTAAAGTCCATTAACGACGACCGATTTGGCGCAGGGGTAAACTACCTACCTTCTGCGCCAGAGGTCTCGGGTTCGATTCCCGAACAAGACAAATATTTGTGTGCATGAACATGTCTATTTGTCTTGGTCTGGGTGTTTTCTATGTATATTAAGTACTAGCGGCCGCCCGCGGTTTCACCCGCGTGGTTCCCGTTCCCGTGGGAATATCGGGATAAAAAGTACATATAAACCTTCCTCTTGAATCACTCTATCTATTAAAAAAAACGCATCAAAATCCGTTGCGTAGTTTCAAAGATTTAAGCATACAAAGGGACAAAGGGAAAGAGAAAGCGACTTTGTTTTATACTATGTAGTGATGATGTATTTACAAACAAAAAGTATATAAGTATATATTTATCCGTTATCAAGTTCACGTAGACACAGTTTCTTAAGAAATTAACTACGGGCTTAGATAATTGGTGTGATTGTAAGAAAATATTTATTTATTTTATTTTATTTATTAAATTTCCAACAAAATGAGACCAATTAGTAATATCAACTTACACTTGATAGTTCCTGAGACAATAAGACAAGTGTTTAATTACTGGATCCGAACTCATGCGACTAAATTCGGAACCAGTCAGAAGAGCTACTGGCTTCATGTAAATCGGCAAAATGTCGATTTTCAATGACATTCGCTTGCGACCAAGTGACCTTGTTAGTTAGACCAAGACCTCGTGCGTTAGACCAAGACCTCGTGCGATAGTATATTTTTTATTGGACTAGCACATACACTGTCCCACTAACAAACTTTAGTAGGTAGCATGAGCACTAGTGTTGTGGAAATTGGAAACAACGACGGATATTACCACATAGGTATTTGGTATTTGGTATTTGGTATTGACATTTTTCCGCATTTAGACTCATATTTGGTCCGTTACGCGTGAACATGGCTAGTCGAGCCATCCTAGCTCCTTCCAGAAGCGCAGAAGCCTCCTGGGGCGTTCACAGGCTTCTAGGAGCGACCTCACCTCTGTGAGGATTTCTGTTCGTTGTGCGGCCAAACCTACGCACTCCAGGATCACGTGGGCGGCTGTTTCCTCAGCGTTCAGGCAACCTCTACATAGAGGACTGTCTGTCGCATTCATAATAAATAGTTGTCGGTTTAAGGTAAGGTGACCTGTAAGTGTACCAACAACTATCCGGAGGTCTGGACGATTGAGGCCTCAGCCTCAATTCAGGCCTCAGCCTCAGCCGCAGGCTGCTCACAGCCTGCAGGTCAAACGCGGCGAGACTGCAGTCATCGCCATCTTAGACTGTCTACAGCTTGTTAGAGCTACCCAACGAGTATTATATGCAGCACGAGTTCGTTGCCTTACCCATGAGCGCAGTTGGCTGAATGGGAGTGGCAGAATGGGTGTAGGTCCTGTCACTATTCCACCACATAGGGTAGAGACACCAAGGAGTACGCGCTACCAAAAAGTACGCAGTACGTTAAGTCTTATCCGACAAGGATCATTTGGCACTTGGATAACATTGACAAGAGGGCTAGTTGACTGTTGAATAACTAGAGAAGAGTTAAGTAGTTCCCATTTCGACCGCGTGTCAAAAGATCCTTGTCGCACAGTAAAACTACTAAACTCACTGCGTACTCTTTAGTAGCGCGTACTCTTTGGTGTCTCTACTATACACCCAGACCCGAGGAAATATTGAAACGTTAGTTTTCAATATTTACCCGACCGGGAATTGAAACCAGGACCTCTATAGATAGGTGCATCTGGAAAACCGGTGCGTACACCAATCGACCGCGGACGTAATAATATAGCTGTTTAATTCCATAATAATTTTCTATTATAACGTAGCTGCGTAGGTGCAAACCCGTCACTTCATATCTCGGCTCTTAAATTAGGTAAGTTAGCGATAAGTGGCAATATGTTTCTGAAGGGAAGTAATTAGCACGCATTATATGGAGGTTTATTACCCTTAATTATGTTTTAGGCAATTTAACAGATTTAATTTTATTTTATTTTATTTTTTTTACAACAGGCACAATTACAGACAACAGACAGAAAAAAAAAATTCAAAGGAAAAATACTTAAAATATCAGCGAGCGTGTCTGCGCCCAATTACAACTGTGCACAACACTTTTGAAAACGAATTATAAAAATTCGACAACATAAAGGCAAAAAAGACAAAAAAAAAAAAAACAATTTTACAAATACCAAAAAAAAAATACAAATAAGGTTAATTAATATAATACTTATTTACTATTCAATATATAATATATATATTTTTTTTTTAATTTACGTGTGTAGCTGCAATATTGTTTTTCTGAAACTATTTAAGCTGCAATTGAACATGTCAACGTTAGAGCAAATCTCATTATAAAATGAACACATTCTTCGCAAGGGACTATTCTGCGCAACATTGTTCCTGGCACATGATTTACAAAACAGTTGTTGATTGCGCACTGACCGAGCGGGTATCTTAAAATTTAATAACTCTAGCAAGCTGCTGTCTGAGCGTCCATTGGCAATCGAGTGGAGCGTACACAGATCATTCATCCATCTTCGTCGCTCCAGGCTGATCATGTTGAAGTGACTCAAACGATCGGAGTATTCAGGTATCTTTTTACGCAGACCACATTTCACGGACAGTGTTCTCACAAATCTACGCTGAATAGATTCCACTCTGTCCACATGTACATTGTAAATAGGGAACCATACCGAAGAACAATATTCGAGTGTACTCCTAACTAAAGCGCTGAACAAAATCATCCATGACTTAGGATTTCTAAATGGCTTGGCATTGCGAATCACAAAGCCGAGCATCTGATTAGCTTTGTTACAAATGTAATCATAGTGGAACCGGAATGAAAGCGACGTGTCAAAATAAATTCCCAGGTCACGCACTGTATCAACGCGGGTTAGATTTATTCCTTCAATGCCATAGTTAAACTGCATAGGGCTCCTATTTTTTGTAAAAGTTATTATTTGACATTTACCAATATTGAGAGACATTTCATTCTTAATACACCAATTTGAAATTAGATTAAGATTATTTTGTAGTGCCTTACAGTCCTCGTAATTCGTGATAAGTTTGAAAATTTTAATATCGTCTGCATAGGCAAGACAATCGCATGTAATAGTGTTAAGAAGATCGTTAATAAAGATTAAGAAAAGGAGAGGTCCCAGGTTTGAACCTTGAGGAACCCCAGAGCCCGGACAATATGGCAAAGAATCATAACCACACAGCGAAACTAACTGTGTACGGTTTAAAAGGTACGACGTAAGCCAGCGCAATAGACTTCCATGAATACCCATGTGAAGCGCTTTAGCCAACAGTATTGAGTGATTAACCCGATCGAAAGCCCTTGCAAAGTCAGTATAAATTGTATCGACTTGCTTTCTATCATCGAAGGAACCACACAAATATGTAACGTAGACCAATAAGTTCGATTTTGTTGACCTACCTTCGACGAAACCATGCTGTTTATGACTAAGCAAAGGCCTTACGTGATTGTACAGATGTTGATACACAATAGCCTCAAAGATCTTGGCAAACCAGTTTAAGATGCTGATGGGACGGTAGTTCCTCACATCTCTCTTGTCGCCAGATTTGTAAATCGGTATTATTCTTGCCATCTTCCAGAGATCAGGAAAAGTTCCCTCACTAACTGATTTATTAAATATGAGCGTTAACGGGAGAACTAACGCGGAAGCGCACATGCGTATAATAATAGGAGAAATGCCATCCGGACCCGCACCCTTTGACAAGTCAACACTTTTAAGTTTGGCCAAAACACATTCACTGTCAATGCGTATCTCGCCTAAAGAAAAACAATTTGGTAAAAAATTAGGAGTAAACGTTGTAGTACCATTTTGTTTGTAGACAGACGAAAAAAAATCTGCAAATAAATTAACAATTTCTGGACCAGAAGAGGCCGTACGATCACCCTGAGACATTTGTTTCGGAATAGTTTCTCTTTTGACTCTTTTATTATTCGTGTATCTCCAGAAAGACTTTATATTCAAGTTTAGATCTTTTTCAATACCATAAATGTAGCGCTTGAAACATTCTTCTATCAAGACCTTAGCGCGTTGTCTCAGCATGGAAAAGGTGTCAAAGTCCCTAGGGTTCTTGTATCGCTTATAACGTCCATGATACTTGTGTTTTAGCCTTAGAACCCTTCTTAAACCGACAGAAAACCAAACAGGATAATTAGAACTACGTACCTTTTTCTTTGGGGTGTGTTCATTAATAATTAAATACAACTGATCATAGAAAAAGTGAACAAGACCATTACAATCAAGCATTGACGCATGATACTCCCAATCAATGTCCCTGAGTCTTAAAATACACTTTTCAAAGTCTGTCATATGAAAACACAGTTTTTCGAGAACCTTATTGGGACGCAGTTGTTGGGTTAGGCCGGAAAACTCAAGCTCGAATGGTGGATGGTGCGCATCAAGTCGACTTATAGGAACCGTTTGCTGCAACGAAAAATAGTCAGGGTTGCTTGCAATAGCTAAGTCCAAAATTCGGTCATTGTGGTTAGGTATAGTATTGAGTTGGCTAATTGAATTAGAGAAGAAAAGTTCGCAAAGACCATCTGACTTATCGCAAAGTCCCCTTATAGGAGATTTTGTTTCCTCAGACCAAACCAAGTCTCCCAAATTAAAGTCGCCGACAATACACAAAGTTTGATTTGGATAGGAACTAAGTAAGCTTGAACATTTGCTAGTAAAGGTGAGAAATTCTTCCGTAGGCAGATAGTCAGGTAGATATACAGTACACAAATTTATTGTGTGTCTCTTATTAACATTAACTTGCACCCACACATCCTCAGCATACTCAGACTGCCAATCCGCTCTGACAGTAGCGTCTAAATTCTTTGATATAGCTATTAGTACACCACCACCATGATGTTTATTGAATCTCTTCAAGAACTTGGCGTCACGGTCTCTGCGCACAACGAAATACCTATCATCAAATAGTTCTGAAGACAGAACGGTATCATCCAGCCAGGTTTCACAGATGCATATAATGTCGTAACTACTACTTAAAATTGAGTTATAAATGTCGAAAGTCTTACTCTTCATACCTCTTATGTTTAATGGATGGAGGTGACCTCGTTATGATGGACCTTATAGAAGTAGGAGTTTGTTTATTAACTTTTTCAGCAAATAACGATATTCTATGTATACCCAGTATTCATTGCCTAGTTTATACGTTTTGGTGTCTTACAATACTACTAAAATACCTATAATTCATTTTAGGGTTTACAGGCAAATAGCTCAGTGCTCATTTATACGACGACGTTTGACGAATAAAACGGCAAACGGATCCGATGCAAGATTGATCCAAGATTGAACTTAAAACGAATGAGAAAATCAATTTTATTTGGATATTCTGACGAGACGCAAAAAAATGTGAACGTCCATTCTTTAATGACTGTACTTATGCCATGGTACGATTTTTGATGAATCATCTAGACACGTAAGTTTGTTGATGAATCGTCTATAACGGATCCCGTGTGAATAAGCCCTAACATGCATAAAACTATAGAGTATTTCACTGATTGTTGAAATGTAGATATTTAATGATGCTACAAGGTCTCCTGCCGTAGGATTTGCGAACCGATGGCGTAGCTTCATTGACGTTCATAAGTGTTGTTAAACAAACCTAAATTGAATAAACGATATTGAATTTTTTTTGAATTTTGATGAAGTTAAAAAAATATAACATTTAAGAAAACCAAATGTGACAAAAAAATTTGAATCTGTTTTATAACAAGCGATTTGTAAGCTGTTTAATTTTGAATTTAGCTGTCTCTTTCTAAAACGAAATTTTCTATGGCGAGAGAGGTATGACACTACAAGTCAGAGATTTGGTGACGTCACAAATATAGTCGTTTTCTCCTTGTCTAATGAGAAAGTTTGATGATCTATAACTTTGAAAATATTCAAGATAATTTGTTTTGTGTAGCTAATATTAAAAAAAAATACACGAGTGCAAATTACGAATTTCCACGTCTGAAAAAACGTAGTAAGTAATCATCTTTTCTGAATAAGTTATGCAGATTTAATTTTATAATTATTTTCATTTATTTTGACCTTTAAGCATAAAAAATTCTTGTTTCTGTAAAAATATACTTAGATACTATGTTACACAAAAGCGAGTTTACACTTATTGCGACAAGGTAGCGAAGTTGCTACGTATGATCAGGGGGGTGTCACTCCGCAGTTTAGGTACGTTCGGACGGCGCGCCTGCCGGGCAGGCGTATGGCATAGAAATCAGGCCCGCAAAAGAGCTAGAATATATGCGATAGAAAGAGATGCAACGACAACGAGTGGCCGTTCGTAATTTGCTGCGCCGTACAAGCTGAATTCTACTTTATTGCGTTATAGTTAGAGTTGCTATTTGTTTAAATGACTTAGCGGAGTGAACTATCTGTTACATAGTAACTATTTAGTAATCTGTGGTATGATGTTTATTTAAACAGGTGTAACTTTAAGCCTGCTTAATTAAACTTGTTACGAGTAAGAGCTTTAGTACTTTGTAGAGTGCGGTTGACTGCTAAGGTCGTATACGAGTAGTAACTTGTTGCAACGTGTTAACATAAATTATGCTTATTCTATGAATGTTAGTTGCAAAGTTGGCGTAAGTATATTTAATATACAAAAATAGGATAAATTTTCCTTTTCCACAACAGGATAGCAGATAGCCTTCATCACTCACACCTGATGTTAGGTGAAGATAGGGCTGATGGTGGAAGCGCACTACTCCCGGAACCCTCAGCCACTGAGGAACTTGCTATCTTAAGGGCCGTGGTATCGCCAACGACCTTGGGCATTAGAAGCGTGGCCTAGCGGGCGGAAAATTAGAAGCGTGGCCTAATTTTCCGCCCGCTACCCCCACACACGTTTCGTCAAAACTATGTATTATTTTAGAACGAAAAATGCTCAGTTTTAAGTTATACAAGTTAGCAATCTTTTCCTGAAAGAAACGTGAAAATATCACTTGTGTTTAGAAGCAGTAGCGTGTTTCAGGTTGAAAACAGCTACATTTCAATGTTTTTTAAAAAGTATCTTAAAGACTATGTTTTTTTTAAATACTCAGTTTGAAGTTTATATATAAATATTTAATATATATTCATTCTGGATTCATCAGTAGGCAAATTTATCCCTTATTCCTCGTACATTACCAAGTTTGATAACTGGCTTTCTACAAGGAAAAATAATTCTTCCTAGCTTACCCGGTTTTCAAATGGGAATTATTTTTTCCTGGTAGAAAACCGTAATTTTATTAAGTTTTCTACGAAGAATTTTTTTTTCTTCTTAGCTTACCCAGTTATGAAAGGAGAATTTTTTTTTCCTCGTAGAAAGCTGTGAATTCAATTACAGCTTTGTACGTGTTGTTCTAAGAATAAATTTTTTTCCTATTTAGCCATTAGATCAGATAGACCGAATAATTACTTAGATTAAGTTTTACTTTAGTAATTAGACCATCCAACCAACCGTTCCATCGGAGCTGGTTGTGAGACGGGTCGATGTTTTTCTAAAATATGTATTTCATTTTCAATTCTTCAATGATAAAAATTGCATTGTGAATGCAAAAAAGTAAAAATTTAAATAACCTCTTTACTATTAAATCTATATCTATACAAATAAATAAAATTGGAGTGTCTGTTTGTAATATTAAAATTACTGCTTTTTACTACTTACATGCATATGATTAAGTATATTGTTATATACGGTACATATACCAAAATATCATTTTTTACAATTTTTGCCAGTATGTCTGTCTGTTTGTTCCGGCTAATCTCTGAAACGGCTGGACCGATTTTGACGGGACTTTAACTGGCAGGTAGCTGATGTAATAATGAATAACTTAGGCTACTTTTTATCCCGATATTCCTAGGGAAACGAGAACCACGTGGGTGAAACCGCGGGCGGCCGCTAGTAATTAAATAAAATAAAACTGTTGTTCCCTCTAAAATTAAAATTAATCTAAGTAAATAATAAAAATGAATAATTATTCGGTCTTTCTGATATTCTGATCTAATGGCTACGAAGGGAAAATTCTTCTTCGTAGAAAGCACAACACGTACAAAGCTGTGATTGAATTCACAGCGTTCTACGAGGAAAAAAAAATTCTCCTCTGATAACTGGGTAAGCTAAGAAGAAAAAAAAATTCTTCGTAGAAAACTAAATAAAATTACGGTTTTCTACCAGGAAAAATTATTCCCATTTGAAAACCGGGTAAGCTAGGAAGAATTATTTTTCCTTGTAGAAAGCCAGTTATCAAACTTGGTAATGTACGAGGAATAAGGGAAATTTATGAGTTTTAGGGCCTCAAAAATGATCGTTTCACGACTCCATGCACCTTAACTCTAACTGCCGGAACATAACAACGCTGTAAACATCGTTGTTATGGCGTCAGACTTAAATAAGATGGTGGTAGCTTTAGTCTGTTTTTTTTAACAAACAAGTATTGAGTGTAATTTATGACTCTCGCTAATTTACCATATTGACAGTACACCCCTGCGTAGACCCGCGGGGCCGGCATGGCGCAGTGGAAGGTTATCATGATTATAGACTCCGGACAAAACTTGGTTTCAGCCGGGATGTAACTGAACAATTGAACTGCGATACACAGCGACTTATTGTGAAGTAAGGTGAATTTTACATACGGTCTGTGCTGTCGAAAATCTCCTGGGCAGCGGAGACAGAGGGCGCGCGCCCCCTGGTAGTTTCTTCTTCTTCTGCAGACCTTACCAATTCGTCACCTTACTCACAAAACAAACACAACACAGCGGTCCCAAGACACTGGGCGACAATACACAACGACACACGCGGGGCTTGTTTATTAAGATATATTGTCCAGACAACAACGCGTGGTGGATGGTTATCCTTCAAAGCATCGCGACCGGCCACTCGTCAAGATGGCGTCAAAATCTTGGTCGTACAACACGGGATCACAAGGATAATTCAGGATTCAATTCAAACTCGATATGCCAGGCATATTCAACGCGAGCGGTTTTTAACAATTCAGCAAAATTAATCCGACATGTTTTCTTACAAGGAATTCCAATCAAGTGAGAACTGTCAACTTCAAGTGACAGCGAAATGTCAATTTGACGTGACATTAGAGATGCGTTCAGAAACGTCGATCTTTTCCGAACATCCCCCCGCCCCGGACCGTTAAGAACGGTACGTCAATCTACGGGTAATCGGGAGAGCCCACTAACTGCTCTCTTCAAAACCGAATCTCGAACAAAAACCTCAGCAAAACGAGGAACTCCGTCAGTTCCGGGGTAGAGTTTAACAATGCGCCCCCTTCGCCAACATAGGGGCGGCAGGTTAGCATCCTTAATCAACACGAGGTCGCCAGTCTGGGGTGGGGTGGTTTTATCTGTCCACTTCACGCGCTGTTGTAGGATATGCAAATACCTACATCGACCAACGTGCCCAGAAGTTTTGGGACATCTGTTTCAAAAGTTGGTATCGCGACAAACGATGGGATCCTACATCCTGAATCGGATATTCAGGCAAAGCCAAAAGGGGCTGTCCGATCAAGAAATGACCTGGGGTCAACGCTTCCAGGTCATTCGGGTCCGAAGACAACGGGCACAAGGGTCGCGAGTTGAGGACGGCCTCAATTTTACAAAATACCGTATCAAGTTCCTCAAACGTGAGAATAGTTTCTCCAATCACGCGACGCAAGTGTGTCTTGGCAGCCTTTACACAAGCTTCAAAAATTCCTCCCCAGGTCGGACAAGCTGGAGGGCTAAACTTCCAGATTATCCCACGCCGGGAGAGGGTGGTTCCAATGTCTATTTTATTATCAACAAAAAACTTAACTACTTCCTTAAGATAATTACACGTTCCCTTATAATTAGTACCACAATCGGAACGTATCAATGTCGGCAGTCCTCTACGGGAAACAAATCTGCTCAAGGCGGCGACAATAGCTTCGGTAGACAATTCCGAGACAATTTCCAAATGGACAGCCTTGGTGGACAAACACACAAACACGCACAAGTACGCCTTATAGGTTTTAGCATTACGCAGTCTCGACGCCTTTACAGTAAAGGGACCGGCGAAGTCGGTGGCGACTCCGGCAAAAGCTCTACATTCCGTGACGCGATCAGCAGGCAAATCACCCATCTGGGGCTGCATGGTCGCGGCCTTCAATCGATAGCAAGGCAGGCAACGGAAAACCACAGTGCGAATGGCTCGACGAGCAGACAAAATCCAAAATTCACGCTGCAAAATGGCCAACAAAGCATTACAGCCAGCATGTTGTGCATTCACATGGCGATCTGTTATTATCAGTTGAGTCAAATGTCCGGCTTTAGGTAACAAAAGGGGGTGACGAGCTCCATACGGCAGGTTCGCATTTCGAAGTCTTCCGCCGACTCGCAAAAGCCCACTCTCATCCAGGAAGGGATTTAATCGCGATACCGCGCCCTTCAACTTGCGACGGCCTAAACGCAAAATTTCAATCTCGGACTCAAAACTATCAGCTTGTACTCTCCGGACCCAAAACAAGAGCGCGTCCCTACGCTCGTCCGGAGTGAGAACCGACGAATCACGCCTCGCGCGTGGGTTTCTGCAATTGTACACAAAACGTCTGATCCAAGCGGTAACACCAAGCAGCTTCTGTAAGGAGCTGTACCGATCCAACAACAAATCCTTTTCCCCGGCGGGGTTAGTCTCCAGGACGCATGCCCGCATGTCAGGAACGGCTACGTTCGACAACGCTGGAGAGGGCGGCCACTCCGACTCAGGCCGCATCAACCACTGTGGGCCCCACCAGAGGGGGTGGTTAATTAGGGTTGGGGCTACACAACCCCGAGACGCACAATCCGCGGGATTCATGGTTCCCGGCACGTGTCTCCAAATCAACTCGATGTCGGAATTACAAATCTGCGACACTCGATTGGCCACAAACACGTCCAAGGTGTGCGCCGGAGCCTTCAACCAACAAAGGACGACCTGTCCGTCCAAGCATAAACCTCTTGTATCTTAATAGATCGACCTAATGTGAGCCATACGTGGTTCAACAAACGCATTAGGAGGGCAGCTCCACACAATTCCAACCTCGGGATCGTATGACGAGTCCGAAGGGGAGCGACTTTGCTTTTCGCTATCACCAGATGCACAGCAACAACTCCGTCAACAGTAACGGTGCGGAGGTACACGGCCGCAGCAAATCCACGTTCGGAGGCATCGGAAAAGCCGTGAAGAGTAACTTTACAATTTTCAGAAGGGAGGAATAGCCTCGGCAAGTGCACTTCATTAATCTCGGGGAGGGATGAAACGAAGCTCGACCAATCTCGGAGTAACTCGTCCGAGAGGGGTTCATCCCACGACACACCCGAAGCCCATAACCGTTGCAAGAAACACTTGGCCATAAACAGCACGGGGCAAATCCACCCATTGGGGTCAAAGGTACGTGCGACAGTAGACAATACTAAACGCTTGGTCCAGACTTTCGGTGGTCGTAAATCCACACAATAAGTGAACGTGTCAGAGACCGGTTTGTACTGTACGCCAAGGACGGTCACCACATGGGGATTATCAACATTTTCGAATAGGTGGGGGTCCTGCTGGTGCTCTTCGGGCAAACCTACCAGTACATCAGGCGAGTTGGATATCCATTTCCTCAACTCGTAACCTCCCGACTTCAAAAGGGCGGTGAGTTCGTCTCTCAGGACAATCGCCTCTGAGACAGATGAGGCGCCCGTGCAAATGTCATCCACATAGACGTCACTGGCCAAAATGGCGGAGGCGCGAGGGTATCTCAAGCGCTCCTTCTCGGCCAACTCCAACAAAGAACGAATCGCAACAAACGGGCTCGAAGCCAAACCGTACGTATTCGTATTCAATTCATAAATCAACAAGGTGTCCCTAGGACTCTCTCTCCACAAAATCAATTGGTACCTCCTATCCTCTGGATGGATGACCGTTTGTCTGAACATCATCCGGATGTCAGTCATAAATACAATTTGGTGCCGCCGGAAGGTGGTCAAAATGTCTGAGATCTCCGTGTGCAGCTTGGGACCTACATGCAGACACTGGTTCAAGGACGCTCCAGTAGAGGTGGGAGCCGAACCGTCAAAGACCACCCGAATCTTTCCGGATTTCAAAACGGCGTGGTGCGGCAAAAAGAAGTGCTCAACGGAGCGCCAATCCAAATCGCTCACGGACATGTGCCCTAACTCCTCATACTCCCGCATGAATTCAACATACTTCTGGCGGAAGACCGGATCCTTGCTCATGCGACGCTCCATCGCCACTAGCCTACGTTCCGCTAGCGGTCGGGATTCGCCCAGAGGAGGTCGGCCGGCACGAAAGGGGAGACGGGTGATCAAACGACCAGAGCGGAGGCGACCAGTGTTATTCTGGTAATACAACTCGCATTCATCCGCTACTGGGTCAACCCGCGGGGCTGGTGGAGGTTCCTCAACCTCCCAAAACTTCTGCACCACTTCGGAGAGAGACACATTAAAAACAAGACCGCGATCCTCATCAAGGGAATCCAAAACGCGGCGAGCAGGGCCCATCACAACTGTACCGAGTGTCGTCTGCAGAGCTACCAAGCCATCTGGCTGCAAAACTCGCTTCCCCGTCAACAAAACTCGCCCCAGGACATCGGCTCCAAGGAGAGCATCAATCGGGCCTGGGCGGAAGAAATTTGGATCGGCGAGTGGGGAATCAGACACCAAAGACAACATACTCGGTCCCAAGTCAACTGAAGGTTGACGGCCAACAACTGTGTCCAACACAATCGCCGAGGTCTTAATGCCTGGCGTGGACTTATTACGTGATGTAAATGTGAAGTCAACATGCCCTAACAACCCGGGGACTTTCACATCGCCAACACCTCTCACGCCTTCCGTGTGGGGGTGCACCTTGAGGCCCAACCGCCTAACTAACCAAGATGACACAACACACCCCTGAGCACCGGAATCCAACAAGGCGCGAACTTCCACAAGGTCGCCATTCAATCCCCTGACAAGCACAGAGGCCGTGGGCAACAAAACGGTCTCTGGAGGGGTGGCTACAATCGACCGTAAACACGTTGATTGCTAGTATGTGGGGTCCCCAGACGTCCCCCCATGGTAAGGGGGTCGCTCATAGCGATCCAGTGGGTCCCATTCTCCCACATACTGCCCACGTCCAATTCGCCCGGTATCAGGCGGGTTATATCTCCCGGCCCCTTGAAGACGGGGCGGGCGCCGCTCCAAACGCGGGTATTCGGCGAGCGGCGGCGAGAATCGGTGCCTAGCATCCACCGTGTACGTCGCCCCATAGTCGCGGGGGCACGGTGACCGATTTTCAGAAGGGGGGTCCCGGGGACCCCCGGCTGTGCGAGGCTCAACACGTTGCGGGGGGCTTCTACGACCTCCCGCAACGCTCGCAAAATCGAACCCCCTAGTTGGGGACCGATTTCCCATGGGGGGGTCCGTGGGACCCCCGCCCGTGCGAGGCTCAAAACGTCGCGGGGGGCCTCTACGACCTCCGGCAACGCCCGCATAACTCATCCCCATCCTTGGGGATCGGTTTCCCATGGGGGGGTCCCTGGGACCCCCGCCCGTTTGAGGGTCCAAACGTGGCGGAGAGCGTCTGGGGCCACTCTGGTGGCCACTAGAACTGCTGCGGGATGCAAACACCGCGGGGGGTCCGAGACCCCCCACCCATACGAGGTGATCCTGCAGCGACGCGCTGCGGCGCTCCGCCGCCCTCTGGGCTGTTCATGCAGAGGAGGGGATGGTGGTTGCCCTTACAAAAGCGGCATGGGTGCGCTTGGGTACATTCGCGCTGCATGTGCAGGCCCAAGCACGAGTAGCACCATGTCCGTTGTCGCGCGATCGCTCGACGGCCTTGGACGCGCTGGTCGAGGAACTTATCACAACGGGTCGTGCTGTGACCCGGTTCCCGACAGTACAAGCAGCGGGCGGTCTCCTGGACGGCGGCATAGCGGCCGGGCGCGCGAGGGGCCATACGCCCCCTACGGGGGGGTCCGGTGGGGGATCTACTCTGTGGCACAGGTCGTTCGGGTCCCATAGGACCGGCCAGAGACGAATTATCTGCCAGTCTACTCTCTCCTTCCAGGAACGTCAAGAGGTCCGAGAAGGGTGGCAGATAAGTCGCACTATCCCCACCATACTGCTGCTCAAAACGGACCTTAACAGAGTCCGGCAACTTTCCCAGGACAATGTGCAGTAACAAAAACGACCACTGCTCCACTGGGAGTTATAAGTTTTTTAATGCGTTGTAGGCAACCAACAGCGGATTCAACAAAGCCACTCTCAAGTGCATCACGCTGGCAACGCGGGTTAAATTCAAAATGGCGGCAACATGGTTGTCCGCCAGACGTCGTACGTTCTGGTACCGACGGGCAATCAAATCCCTAGCAATGGGGTAGTTTTCATCCGAGGGGGCCAAATGTTGAACCGATTCAAGGGCCTCCCCTTCCAACACGGATAACAAATAAGCCAACTTCTGGCCCTGGGTCAAATCATCCCGGGCATGTACGAGACTATCAAAAATATTAATAAAGCCCTCCCAGTCCTCTAGACGACCAGCAAAACGCCTTAAGTCTAAGGGGGCCAATCTAGCAAATAGCGGGGGCATACTCTTAGATGTGACCGGGGACGGGCTCGGTTCATTCTCTCTTGCCACTTGCAAAGGTCGAGCCACCTGGGTAATTCTGTCCGCAAAATCATAACACTGGTCCACATCCAAACCGACTTCTTGTCGCATTTCCACCTCGGCCTCAACAGTCCTTTCCAAAAATAAGGCATACTGCTAATCAACAACAGCCAAACGTATGGGCAGATCTACGTATCTGTTCAACAAGGCCTCCGTCCTATCCGGTCGATCCAACAATGCAACCGCAGAAGCTAACCACCGTAACTCAGAACGTATTTTGGCTTTAGCAGAGGAGGCCGTCATTGTAACGTCACAAATTTATCAACAAAAACAACAAATTCAAAATATTCACTATAACACAAAATCTCCAATATTTGGAGGTTATTAATAACCACAAAATTCCAATATTACAACAACAAAGTATTTATAATGACACAAACTCTTAAATATTTGGAGGTTATCAGAAAACAACAAAATTGGATATCAACACAACAAGATAATTTTAATTATTTCAAAGCACAAGTTTCAATAAGTTTCAATGTGTAAATAATGTCTCAAATCATTTAAGTTTCACTAAGTAGTTGTCAATATTCACAACTCAAATTTGCTAACAAACTAAATAATAATTATTAAGAGCAAAGAAAGGCATCTGTTTACATTTTGGAACTTCAATACATGACAATTAATTACAAGACATGGAACCAATAACAAAGGAATGCCCTTTACTTTTCAAATGCAAGTTAATTACCATTTACAAGTACAAATTAATCTAGTCCGGACCAGATGGTCATCAAAACGGCACTGATTAATAGACAAAGTTTTGGCGTGGGCCTCTCAGGCCTTCAAACTACGCTCTTGCTACCAAGAAATGTTCAGTACACCCCTGCGTAGACCCGCGGGGCCGGCATGGCGCAGTGGAAGGTTATCATGATTATAGACTCCGGACAAAACTTGGTTTCAGCCGGGATGTAACTGAACAATTGAACTGCGATACACAGCGACTTATTGTGAAGTAAGGTGAATTTTACATACGGTCTGTGCTGTCGAAAATCTCCTGGGAAGCGGAGACAGAGGGCGCGCGCCCCCTGGTAGTTTCTTCTTCTTCTGCAGACCTTACCAATTCGTCACCTTACTCACAAAACAAACACAACACAGCGGTCCCAAGACACTGGGCGACAATACACAACGACACACGCGGGGCTTGTTTATTAAGATATATTGTCCCGACAACAACGCGTGGTGGATGGTTATCCTTCAAAGCATCGCGACCGGCCACTCGTCAAGATGGTGTCAAAATCTTGGTCGTACAACACGGGATCACAAGGATAATTCAGGATTCAATTCAAACTCGATATGCCAGGCATATTCAACGCGAGCGGTTTTTAACAATTCAGCAAAATTAATCCGACATGTTTTCTTACAAGGAATTCCAATCAAGTGAGAACTGTCAACTTCAAGTGACAGCGAAATGTCAATTTGACGTGACATTAGAGATGCGTTCAGAAACGTCGATCTTTTCCGAACAGATGAGATGGGTCATTTTACACATTCATTACCCATCTCACTCGGAAATGTGCGAGAGACATAGTAACAATACTCAGCACTCGTTTGTTAAAAAAACAGACTATAGCCAGGCGGCCTTAGAACAAGTAATTGAAACTAAAAAAAATAATTAAACCGCTGGCAGTTGACAGTTCACTTTAACAGCCAATTTTGTATTGCGAAAGGCTCCTCCACGACCGACGGCTGTCACCGGGTGAGAAGTTTGTAGCACTCTACTCTACCGTGCTACTATACCGCTTACTCTACACGGAAATATTCCAGTTATTCTAGAATGTGTTGTAGCTATATCCGCCTAAAGGTCATAGCCCATTCATACCGCACCGCTCCCACCCAACCAGTGTATGAGCAGTCAAATATGGACTTAATGGCGTGCTCTGTAGACGCACTTTAGCTTGCGGCATGCTCGCTTACCGCGAGCTCTCCGCGCGCTGTCTGCTATGGTATATTGTTGCTGTAAAGTGCATCTCCAGTGAACGATATTAAGTCCATATTTGGCTGCTCATACTTTGGTTGGGTCGGAGCGGTGCGGTATAAGTGGGCTATGACCTTAAGGGCTCCCACAAAAAGCTGCGAATTCGCATCGCAAAAATCTGCGACACGTGTCAAGTACTTGACGGGCAATAAGGTTTCTATTAGCATGGCGCGTAGCAAATTTTCGGGATGCGATGCGATACGACGCCGCATTGCAGTTTCCGGCGATACAGTCTTGTGCGACAAAGCGTCGGTTCTGTAGGGCTAACATGACGGCAATAAGATAGCACGAGATAGTTTGTCGCGCGCCTTCCAACCAATCAGCAGTCACGCGCGCTATCTACGAGCGATTTGATTGGTCGAAAGTAATGCGACAAACTATCTCATACTATCTCGTTGTAGCATGTCATCCCTACTGGTGACCATACATTTCACGTTGTGAACCGTACTGGGTGCATACCATCAACTTTAAGACAGCGATTCAAAAATAGCGCAATGCAGAATAGGTTCCTAAAATGAATTGCTTTCTTTCGTACCATGACCTTCTAAAAACTGGATCGCAAATGAATTGCTAAATGTGAATGACCGAACGATTTGTGTCCTTATTTCTTCTACCCGTCTCTTTCACTCGAATCTGTCATGCCAGAAGAGGGAAAGGGACGGGTATAACCTGCAGGTGACATGTTAGCTTGGCCAAGTTATACGTCAAATAAGAGTTGATGACAGCTCAGCGGCTGTGAAATGTCATTGAATGATCACTGAATCGCTGTCATTGATATTAAGCTGTCGTGGTACGAATAAGCGAAGCAGATCAGTTTAGGTTCCTAAACAAAACCGCAATAAGAGTTGATGGTAGGCACCCTGGACGTGTCTTTAGAAGTACTGACATGGATCGACAAAAGAGTGTTGCACTGCTCTTATTGTTAAATACAATAAGATAAAAAAGAAGATTTTGGGTTCATGCAATTATTACGACTATGACCGCAGATGGGATGGGTTCTATTTTACGTAAATACTATTGTTCGAGAACAAAGAAATTTTATATTTTTAAAATATCTTTTAAAAACTCATATTATTTATTTTATTAAAATTAAACTTGCCCACATGTTGTCTCAAAGCGGACTAAAATGGCGTCACCAAGTGTGACGTAATATCGCAGGAACACGGGATGCGAATCAAATCGTAAGTTTATGCGATGCATCCTGTTAGCTCGCAGATATTTGCTATGCGATGCGAATTCGCAGTTTTGTGTGAGAGCCTTAACTGCAAGCTGTCAACAAGGTTTATTAGCCAAACTATTAATCAGGATAGCGATGCAATGGCACAGGCTTGGCTTAATAAGATGGCGGGGAGCTATTGATGGGTATCAATCAACTATACGGTAGGGTGGGTATAGTTCAGATTTTATGAGGACTGTTCCATAATTTATGTGAAGCTCATAAGCCTTCTAATATGGACATTGATTGGGTTTTGTAGTAAAACTGCAATGTTTGATATAAAGTTGATTGTAAATAAAAAAACTACTGTCCATCCTTGGTTCAAATTTCTTCAAAATTCCACGGTTTATAACTCTGAAAAGAAAATTACCTAATTTGTGTCTAAACTCTAACCTAAATGTAAGGTAACGAGATTTTATATATTCACAAAAAGAGAATTAATATCTAAAATGATTCCAGTTTAATATTCGACCAAAAGACACATTAACATAATGTCACACAGGTAATTTTTTTTTTTTATTGTAGGCTTGCAAAACTGGTTAAAATCTTAAAGGTAGCTTATATAAACTTAAAATAATAACATGCTAGAATGCAACCTACTCGATGCAAGCACAGCATGCAATGAATAATTTAAACATAATTATTCTGAATACCCCAGTCCAGAGAAACCGATTTTAACAAATTATTAATTAAAATAAAATACTTAATTAAAAGGAGGTAGATATTCCTTTTTTACATTTGATCAAACTAAAAACAAAAACATAGGTAAGTACAAAAAAAAACAACAATAATAAGAGTAATTAAAGAATTGACTTGAGACAGTGTTAGTTTTAACATGATGTCACTTGAAGTCATCATGACTTCAAGTGACATCATGTTAAAACTAATGTCTATGCATAAATTACTATTACAAAAAAGAAAAGAAATGTGACACTCCACTTCCCCGGAGAAAATTATTTAGATAAAGTCGCGTAAAAATATTTTTTGGAACTAACTGCGTTTTTGCACCGCTTAAAGACGTAATTTCATCACAAGTGAGATAAATTTTATCTTCTGTTCTTTTTATAATTGTAATTTATGAAAATACATTAGTTTGAAACTTTGAACATGCTGTCACTTCAAGTAAACAAGTGGATCAGCTCAAAGTGATATCATGTCCCTGTTGAAAATCCCAAATAAGGTCGCGTGAAAAAGCTTGTTTAAACCGCCCGACGTTATTGCACCACATAAATACATAATTTCAATTTCAAGTTCTCCCCTGCGCCGCGTGGCTTCAACAACACGCGCTGTCTACTCCAGAACACCGAACAGTGGCAAAGATAAATGAATCATTTTAGTTTGAAATTGAAATAACAAGTACTTACCTAACTTTTTTGACGTGAATGATTTTAACTTCTATCTTTGATAATACGCTTTAGTAATGCAATAGAAGTGGCGGAGTTTTGGTCTAAAAATTTAGTTTTAAGGCTAGCAGTCTACATGCAAAGAAGAAAAATGGCGTTTAGGGATGATTTGACGACCGATTTTCTGTGTGTTTTCTAAATATGTTTTTTTTAGAAACAAAAAGTATTTAAGTACCTACCCATATATTGATCCGTTGTCAAGTTTTCCATGACACAGTTTCATAATAAAATTTATTTGGGCTTAGATAATTGGTGTGATTGTAAGAAGTTATTTAGTTATATTAGACCGGGCCGCGACCGTGCCATGCTCATGTTGTAGTAGAACCGGTTAATATGATCAGTTTCAAAAAACTAAACAGAAAGAGATTCAGCAATATGTTGTTAGACCACTATTTTAATTTATTAAACCAAAAAACACGAACAGGGTGCCTACCATCAACTCTTATTGCGGTTTTGTTTAGGACCTAAACTGATCTGCTTCGCTTATTCGTACCACGACAGCTTAATAATAGGTCTTTACATATGAAATTGCCGTTTTTTTCTTTTGTACATATAACTTAACAACTTTTATAATATTAGAAATATATAATTTCTTTAATATTGCATTACATTAAGACCTTATCGAGCAACTTTTGATAATTTAATAACCACGATATTTGATTATTTACATAGAAAAAACTTATTCCGAAAGTTACGACTATTTTTGTTTCCAGAATTTCGTACTTTATTAGTTGTAACTTAGTGAAAAAATTTTTTTTTCTCTTAATGAATGTGTCATTTAGTAGTTAAAATGTCCATAAATACGTGTGTATAATTTTGTAAATTTACATAATATTAGTCGTTAAATAATAACAAAAACATTAGTATGGAAAAAAAATAATTACAGAAATCTCCATACAAAACGGCAATTTCATAGGTAAAGACCTATTATCAATGACAGCATGTAATAGTAATCAATGACATTTCACAGCCGCTGAGCTGTCATCAACTCTTATTTGACTTATAACTCGGCCAAGCTAACATGACACCTGCAGGTTATACCCGTCCCTTTCACTCTCCGGGCATGACAGAATCGAGTGAAAGAGACGGGTAGAAGAAATAAGGACACGAATCGTTCGGTCATTCACATTTAGCAATTCATTTGCGATCCAGTTTTAAGAAGGTCAGAGTACGAAAGAAAGCAATTCATTTTAGGAACCTATTCTGCATCGCGCTATTATTGAATCGCTGTCTTAAAGTTGATGGCAGGCACCCTGGGCTATCAAAGAAGAGTTCTCAATCAGAAAAGGTGTGTCCTAAAATCTCTCAGTATACAGGGTGTTCGTACTCAAGTCATGTCCTCGAGCGAACCTGATTAATACCTAGGGACGTACTACCCCCCAGACAGATACAACTACGATTGACTTTTGGATGGAGAAGGCTAACACTTTTTTGTATGTACGCAAAGTGAATTTACAAGGGATGCCCTGTATTGAATGTTATCCATGCTAACATTACAAATGCAGAGAGAAAAGCTTTCCACGTGCAAAGCACTTAGGCTTACTCTTAAAATTGTTTTAACCAATCAAAAATATCGATTTTAAGGGACCCTATTCCAAAGTATAAGAACTGCAACAATGACAAATAATTTCAATTATTATCACAAAACTAGTTATCAAGATATTCTTTTTACAAGCTTTTTATTAACTTGCCATGTTAATTTAGTTAGTTTGTTAGTTAGTGGGGGACAAATCTTGCAAGCTTAATTTGAATTTTGTATACAGGTTTGGTTTAGATGATTGATTATATAATATTAAAGTTTAGTCAGCAAAAAAGCTTATCATAAAAATGATTTTTTTACTAAAAACTTATTATTTTACGGTGGACACTGTGCAGGGTCGTTTTGCAGAAAGCACGTTATTGTTATTATTAACATAGCATTTCATAAAGCATGAATGTTCATGAATCTTTGCAGGACCTGCGGGCCAATCGCCGTAATTCTATGCAGCGTGTCTTCATCTCGTTTGGGTCTTGACATTTGACTTCGTATTGCCGTAATGACATAACGACGCACACGTCACGCAAACCTATAGTCCTACAATCCTGTCTGAACCGCTGACATCCGTGACAGAGGAACCACTTGCAATACGAAATTAGCTGTCAAAATAGACTGTCGTATGAAAACTGTTTTAGTTCCAAAGATAATCACCGGAACAGAAAACGTTGGCGCACTGTCGTCAAAGCCGCGCGTTATCAAAAACGGTTTTGCACGTCAACTGCACGTACACTTGACTAATGCGTCATAGAATTACCGCGATCGGGCCGCTGCTGGTAGGAAATAATAGCCTCCAACGCTGTGAGCTACCGCATCCAAACTTTCTGTAGCTTCCCCAATTTACTAGACAGAGGATCGTCCGTCAAATGCACCACATCTCAACTCCCAAGCTTTATTAGCTCGCTTCGGACGCCACTGTACTTTTATGTGACCACTGAATCCCTGGGCAAAACTAACTGGAAAATTGCTCACGATAACGAGAAGTAATTTACTTGTATACTGAAGATTTTGTATTACGACCCAGTGGATTAGAAAGTTTGTTTTCATGATTTTTCTCAATACAAGCAAATTTAATTAAAATCACATTTATTCTATACTGGCTTTCCGTCCGCGGCTTTGCCCGCGTGGACTTCATCACGACATTATCCTGCGGGAATGTGATGTTTTTCCGGGATAAAAAGTAGCCTATGTTTCTCTCTAGGCTACAAAGTATCTGTGTCCCAAACAGCCAAATCCGTTCAGCCGTTTCGGAGTGATTAAGTAACAAACATCCAAATATCTAAACTTTCACATTTATAATATTAGTAGGACTAGCTTTCCGTCCGCGGTTTTGCCCGCGTGAACTACGCGATGTTTTCCGTGGGAATGAGATAGTTTCCCATTGTAGAAAATAGCCTGTATGCTATTTTAGACCATAATTTATCTCTTTGCCAAATTTTATCCAGATCCGTTCAGCCGTTTTGCTGTGATTGAGTTAAATACGAACTAACTTTCGCATTTATACTATAAGTAAGATAGGCTAGCTAGATGGACACTTTTGAATGTCAAAGATGCTATATTACGGTCCGCAAACCCCACGGAAAGAAATCTTGTTACGAAAAGAACTTTCAAGATTTTTTTTTTGAAATGAGGAAAAAACTATTTGGTGCCTACAGCTCGCTCAATCGACTCCGAAATTTCTTGCCTATCGGCACCAAAACGATATTAGCTCAATCTCTCCTGCTGTCTATTGTTAACTACGCTGATGTCTGTTACACTGATCTATCTGAGGAATTGCTAAATAAACTTGAGCGACTGCAGAATGTCTGCATTAGATTCATCTTTAACCTTCGTAAATATGACCATGTGTCTCATTTCCGTTCTAAACTTAATTGGCTCCCTATTCGCCGGCGCAGGGACTTACATACTCTTACGCTTCTCTACTCCATCCTTTTCCTACCAACCACCCCACCATACCTCAAAACCTGTTTCTCTTTTCATTCCTCTTCTTCGCAGTGCACTTTGCGATCTGCAACTAACCTCTCTCTTGAAGTTCCACGGCCGGCACTCGACCGACTTCTTTTCCTATTCCTTTTCGGTTCACGCTGTTCGTTTGTGGAACTCTCTACCAGAGGATATCAGGAAGGCTCAAACTTTAAGGTATAGAGCATACATGTTTAATAGAATATATTAAAATTGCTTAAATTTTTACTTAGATAACACAATTTAAACATTGTCAACTCCAATTTTGTTTTTATCGATGACATTGGAACTTTATTCCACATTCCATCTATTTAACGTTATTGTAAACAGAACTGTAATATTTCACACACAAACACGGGCGAGATCCAGAAATAAATCTTCAGTTCGTATTGGTTTATTGGTTTACGTGAAACCAGATGATTTCCTTGAAAACTATTTATTGGTATATTTCAGGAAATGTTTTTATATGTATATTTAGATGACGTTATAGTTCTCGTTCAAAAATCCATACGTTACTAATATTATAAAGGAAGTAAATTCTTTCGATCTGTCTTTTACTTTTTTATATGTAAACTATTCGACATTCTTTTTTTTAGTGACCAAAATATCATTTTATGTTATAGACATCTACTTCCTAAAATGGTCAGTTCTAAATAGACAATATCGTTGAAAGGTCAACGTTGAATGATATTTCAAACAAAACGTTTGGCCATGAAAATGCGACTATTTCATGAAATGACCAACTATACCTTTCATGAAATGATCAATTTAATATAAGAATATTAATATAAAGATTCACTCGCTAATGGCGCTAACATGGGTGTCTTAAATAAAAAACCTTGATTGGTTAATAGCAATCCATAAATCTCAAAGATGGACAAAAGATACTTCAAAATAATTAAAAAAGATAAGTGATCTCTAACTCACTCGCTTATTTGGCCAGCCGAATAATCGTTTTTTTTTATTCACAGCAAATAACTTGTGGTGGAAACGCACTACTCCTGGAATCCTCAACCACTGAGGTGACTGGTTATCTTATCACTAACTGCCGGAACACAACAACGCTAAAAACAAACCAAACCGAATACAAATGTACCTCCACTGGGAATCGAACCCAAACCTCTGGGCGATAAGCAGAAGCCACATGAATTCCCGGACGCATATTCGTAAATACTCGACGCGTTAGCGATTCGGGAAATTTCGCCTGCCGCTCGGGCACTTGGTATATACCTACCCGACGACGTGTCGTGACGACGCGTCTGCTATATACTTATTACTTAGTATAAGACAATCAGCGGGCCGATCGCCGTAATTCTATGCAGCGCGTCTTGATCACGTTTGCGTCTTGACGTTTGACTTCTTATTGTCGTAATGACATAACGACGCACACGTGACGCAAACCTATAGTCCCACAATCCTGTCTGAACCGATGACATCCGTGACAAAGGAACCACTTGCAATACGAAATTAGCTGTCAAAATAGACTGTCGTATGAAAACTGTTTTAGTTCCAAAGATTATCACCGGAACAGAAAACGTTATCGTACTGTCAAAGCCGCGCGTTATCAAAAACGGTTTTGCACGTCAACTGCACGTATACCTACTTGACTAATGCGCCATAGGATTACCGAGATCGGGGCCCAGTATTGTTACATTTTTCTAATGGTAGTGATGTGATTGTTATCGTCGTTGGGTATATACCAAGCGCCCGAACGGCAGCAGAATTGGCTAACGCGTCGGGTATTTACGAATATGCGTCCCGTCCCGGACCCCTAGTTGTTCATAACTGAATACCTTTGTTTACCTTATGCTAACGTAGTTGATAGGTAGCTAAGTAAACATCAACAAGCATTGAACGTCAACAAGAATATGCAATAGGTCCATACTTCCAGTGAATTTGAAATTTTGCGAATTCGTGATGCGCTGCGCCTTGAGCCTCTGATAATAGCAAAGTATGATAAACTTAATTCCTGCTAATATAACGGCTGTCCCAAAAGTAGGTATAGGATGATATGTCTCAATAAAACGCGAATGGAATGGAATTTCTTCGTAGTTTTATTTTATTTTAAAGAAGAGACTTGTACAATTTTATCTGAATAGAATATCTGCTAAATGGCCGCCACGGGCATTTTTTCTGTGTGCAAGTTTTCATAACACTTTCACACATTTCGCTGCTAATTTCACACATTTTGCTACTTATTTCACCAATAACTCGGCGAATATTTTGTCTATATTGTCTATGTTTTGTGGATAGTTGGCGTAGACTTTATCTTTCACGTAGCCCCAAAGAAAGAAATCCAGTGGCATCAGATGGCAAGATCTCGGTGGCCATTTGACATCACCTCTTCTTGAAATTACGAGATTTTTCGACCTTTCGACGAGTGTTTGTAATTAATCGTGAATTTTCTTTAAATATTTGTAAAACTTCTATGCGCTGTTTTATTGTGAAACGCTCCAAAATTAATTTTACATGTGTCAAGATGACGTATGTCAAATTTCAACCCGCCATCTTGAAATTCCGCCATTCGGAAATAGCGCGAAATTCAAATCCTATACCTACTTTTGAGACACCCTTTATAAATTTAGTTTAAAACAACTAGGGTAAAGAAAGGTATATTGATGGTATAAGTAATTTGGTGATATTTTATATAAATATTGTTTACTAAACACAGAAACGTTGAAGCGTAGCGTGTGATATATGTCTATCTTCCTCACACTCGTAAGAACTCGCTAGCGCTGTCTCATGAATGAGCTCGCATAGGGAACTTTGTGGTAATCCGTTTACAAAACTATCACCAAATTACTTATATCACCAATATACATTTCTTTACCCTATTTACTGATATAAACGCGCTTAATATTATATTGAACAAAAAGGAAGAAGGAAGAAGGTTTTTGTTGTTTGAAAAGGTAAATGCATTTTAAAAATAAATATTCGGAATATTTTTAACTGCACGTTTATAAAGTAAAATTAATCTGATTATTTACACTATTCGCTTCTCTTCGCTTCTAAGAATAAATTAAAACTGAACGTGGATTTTATATGTGAATGTGAAACTATAAAACTATTTCTGAAGTTTACAGATATAGTTTTACAAACCATATTACGTTAGAGAATAACGAATGTGCGTTATTACTATTTTTACGAATGTGCGTATGTAACACGAGGCTAAGCAGATTTTCGTAGAAAGAAAAGAAAGACGTCGTACTACATCTTTCATACTTAGATTTACACCACGAAGTATAATGGCCGGTTTACATGAAGCTAATAAAAAAAAAATATAATAAAAAAAATTTATAATAGCACTGTATGTAACAATGCCGTTTCGTTTCAGTCTCGTGGACGGTTAGAACCTCCATGATCGTGGGAACTCCATAGTTTACTTACTGGCCATCAATAGTATTCTGTACCTGTACCCCTAGTGTAAGTTTTTATGTCAAGCAAACGCAAACTATCGCGAGTACGTATTTATGTCAATTTGTATGAAAACTGCATAAGCGCGCTACTCGCCGCTAGAGGCGCTGATACAGTTTTCATACAAATTGACATAAATACGTACTCGCGATAGTTTGCGTTTGCTTGACATAAAAACTTACACTAGGGGTACTGTTCTCTCATAATTTATATTATACTAGTTAGCTTATTTAAATAAAACACTTTCACGGATTTCAATAAATGCGTGCCAAATCCGTGAAAGTATTTAATTTAGTATTTCTAGTTCGCGCAGAAATCTAAGATGTGTTTATTTATACTAGCTTTCCGCCCGCGGCTTCGCCCGCGTGGACTACACGACGTTATCCCGCGAGAAATTGATAAAAATATCCTATGTTCCTCTCCGGGCTACAAAATATCTGTGTCCCAAATTTCAGTCAAATACATTCAGCCGATTTGGCGTGATTGAGTAACAAACATCCAATCATCTAAACATCCAAACTTTCACAAATTATTATGAGTAGGATTCTTCGTTCCACGTGCCTATGTCATAGTGGCGCGGGCGTCATGTCGCGTGCAGGGCCCCGATCGCGGTATTTCTATGACGCATTAGTTAAGTGTACGTGCAGTTGAAGTGCAGTTGACGTGCAAAACCGTTTTTGATAACGCGCGGCTTTGACAGTGCGACAACGTTTTCTGTTCCGGTGATAATCTTTGGAACTAAAACAGTTTTCATACGACAGTCTATTTTGACAGCTAATTTCGTATTGCAATAGTGGTTCCTCTGTCACGGATGTCACCGAATCAGACAGGATTGTAGGACTATAGGTTTGCGTGACGTGTGCGTCGTTATGTCATTACGGCAATACGAAGTCAAACGTCAAGACCCAAACGCGATGAAGACGCGCTGCATAGAATTACGGCGATTGGCCCGCAGTTTGTCGTCCGACACCCAGTCGACTACACTCACACGAAGATAGCGCTGGACTGAAATTGATTTCATAACCGAGGACTATCGGAAAACCGACTATTCATTCATACTTGGATTAACATGCTAAGCGTAATTATTTTGGAAAAAGTTTAATAAACCTTATCTATTAAGGTATTAACCCTATCACAAGTTCTTATTGAAACTTACCTTACGCTAGAAGATTGAAATAATAGTAAGAAAATATTACACTAACCTCTTCTTCGTATTCTGCGCAGTCTATACGATATAGTTATCATTTTGTCGTCTGAAACACTTTTGAAAGCCCCTTGTGCCTTTCTCGTAGAGTGTTTCGAAGTCTTTGTATAACAGCTTTTCCGAATGCAAACGTGAATCGAAGCGTTCGAATGCTGAAGTGATTGCAAAGCTACGATGTAAAGATATCAAGCTAGGCAGATTCACTACAAATGCTGCACTTAATACGTAACATAGATTAATAACTCTTTTAAGATACGTACAAATTGTTTACCATGTACGGTACATGGTAAACAAACTGTACTTCAAGTGAAAATGTCGTTGATTTTACCACTGAGTTTGTATAGTTTAAATTACTTAAGTAGGTATGTAGGTACTGTTTTATTATATTTATTCAAATATGTTCCAATCCAATTAGGTAAGTCCAACTTCGAGAAAGAGATCTCTCGTCGAATCCAGCTCGGATGGGCAGCGTTTGGGAAGCTCCGGCATATATTTGCGTTCAAAATTCCTCAATGTCTCAAGACTAAGGTCTTTGACCAGTGTGTGTTGCCAGTTATGATTTATGGAAGCGACACGTGGTCTTTTACTATGGCTCTCATAAGAAGGCTCAAGGTCACCCAGCGAGCAATGGAGAGAGCGATGCTTGGTATTTCCCTGCTCGATCGAATCAGAAACGATGAGATCCGCAGGAGAACTAAAACGACCAACATCGCTCGAAGGATTGCTCAGTTGAAGTGGCAGTTGGAGGGACACATAGCGCGGAGAACCGATGGCCGTTGGGGCGGAAAGGTTCTCGAATGGCGACCGCGAACCGGACGACGACGTTCCGTGGGCAGGCCCCCTACAAGGTGACTCGACGATCTGGTCAAGGTCGCGGGAAGCCGCTGGATGCGGGCAGCGCAGGACCGATCGTTGTGGAGATCCTTGGGGAAGGCCTATGCCCAGCAGTGGGCGTCGTACGGCTGACATGATGATGATGATGAAAGCACATTGTTTAAATGTTTCAGTGGACTGTTCAAGCAATGTGCATGAAAAGAGTGTTTCAACCCCTATCTTCATTTTTAAAGTTTTATTTTGTTACTCAACAAGTAATGTAAAATATATTTGTAGAAACTGTTAGGCTAGTGTGATATAATATTGTATGAGTTTTTATGTGAAATTATGTAGCTGTTGTTTTTCTGAATAAAGTAAATAAATAAATCGTCTTTTCGCATTGGTATAGAATAGAAATAAGTTTTTGATCTCTTATTTAGTGTATAAATAATGAATCCTTGTAGCCTTAAAGTTAAAGACAATTAGAATTCCTGTCTGATTAAAGAAAAAATTTAACCCACCAATACTGTCCTTCAAAATTTTTTTACCTTCCACTAAGTAGGTACTTATATATTTTTTCAAAATTCACACATTCTATCCTTTGTGTATAAAACAAAGTCACTTCCCGCCGTCTGTATCTTCACATTTTTCAAATAACGCAAGTTCGGCTTTTATAACGCTTTTTATCAATATTGACAGAATTTTTCTTAAAAATGCACTCGGAGATGAGATTCTCTTAATTCTATCTCAAATCAATGTCTAGTAGAATAACTAATAAACAAACTATTCGACTTCAAATATCATTATTCTAAACTAGCGGATCCTCGCGGTTTCACCCGCGTGGTTCCCGTTCCTGTGGGAATATCGGGATAAAATATAGCCTATGTCACTCGGGAAGAATGTAGCTTTCTAATGGAGAAAAAATTTTCGAAATCGGTCCAGTAGTTTCGGAGCCTATTCGATGCAAACAAACAAACAATCAAATCTTTCCTCTTTACAATATTAGTATAGATAATGCCCGAATACTCGTACGCTACTTATCTTTGGGAGCGTCTCAAACATCGCCCTGTCACTTTAAATGTCAAACGTATGAAAGAGATGCCATGATGTTTGAGACGCTCCCAAAGATGATTTGCGTTTGAGAATTCGGGCGTAAGACTCCGAAAGTCAAGCTTTGAACAGCGCCAAAACAATTTTCTCAGCAGAGACTTGACAGCTTTTAATCAAACCTTCTTGGACGAAATCTTGGCAGTCCCTCCATTGTGTGAGAAATTAATTAGACTGTGAAAGGCTTGAGTCGCCCCGTCTTGAAGCCTACGGATTAAATTCGAACCTACATATAAATAGCTTCATTAGTACCAAATTATCTGGAGGAAATCGCCTTAATTATACCGTGAAAGATTAATTAATTTCAATACAGATTAGATAAGGTTACGGCAAAATTTATATTTACGTTTATTTCACACATTTTCTTAGGTCCGGTTGCTCGTACATTTAACTTTTGTCAAAATTGACAAAAGTTAAAATTTAACTGATGTCAATTTTGACATCGGTAAAAGAAAAATACATTGGTTATTTTAGGGTTAAAAGTGTTGTCTGTACTATTTTATTAACCTTCCCTTAATTACTAATGGCAAAATTTAAACCACCCCCACCCTGTCGGTTATTTTGACCGCCGTTAAATCTGTAATTTGACTGCTCGTTAAAGTAACCGCTGCTTCAACAACGCTTTTTAAATTTGACCGCCGGTTAATTTTACTTTAACCATAATTTAACCCTAACCAAGCTTCGAGCAACCGGACCTTAGTCAGATGTGTTAAATAAGGCAATCCTTTAATTTCAATATCATCACGTAACGATTAAATTATGACCCACCACGCGGGCCCAATGCGGGTTTGGGTATTAACATAGTAAAAGTATTTAACGACTATATTGTATGCAGCCAGGACTAACGACCAGGCTTAACGCGACTTCCGGAACACGGAAGAGCTCGAGATGAAAACTTTTTGATCACCCATCCCGTGACCGACCATTGGGAGAGTTGCTTAACCTCAACGAGCGCAGGCCGAGCGCGGTAACCACTCACTCCTCCACGGGCTCCTCACATATACGATATATTGATAAGTTTCCTGCACTCATTCTTCTTCCATTAAAAAAAATCTTAACTATTTAAGTATTTATGAACAAAAACACTTTTTTATATTCATTTAAAAACGTTTTACACCCTAAAACGAAATTCAATATCAAACTTCCTACCTCTTTTTATATTAGTAGAAAACTTGATAATATCACTATGGTGTGGACTGTATGAAACGGTGCATTAAAAAAAACCATTAGTACTCGCACCAAATTAGTTCTTAGCGTGCAAACATAACAACATATTTTCTAGAACCATTAGTTTGCCACAAACGTTTCTTTCACATGGAAATACACAAAGAAAAATAAAATCTCAGGTTTTTCTGTAACAGCAGGGCGTGGTCTCAGCGAGAGCTGCGAAATAAAAAATATGAATTATTTAGTAGTTCAATAAAAGCATTAAATAGTAGAACAGTTAAAGCTCAGCTCACTAGTTAAGTAAATAATATCAATACCGATTATTATTACCGAGTCCAAGGAGCTGTAACACCGTCATTGTTAAGAAGGGCTTTAGACCAAAAAAAAAATCACATACAAAAAACCAGATATAGTAAACGCCGAATTAGTTTTACTCAAATTACTCGTAAAATAAACATTATTCTTGCAAATCGTTAATAGGGTCGCTAGATAATATAGTTTAATATTATGTATTAAAATATTGGCTCAGTAATAGGTATGCATAATGAGCTGAAAATTAAACCAGAACTTTGTGATTTTTTTATTGACAAAATTTTATTATTAACCGACTTCTAAATCAAAAAGGAGGAGGTTCTCTATTCGTCTGTATGTATGTTTTTTTTTTTTTTTTTTGTGTATGTCCACCGATTACTCGAAGACGGCTGAACCGATTGTAATGGTTCAAACGTTATTACATCAGGTTGGTTTCCAAGTTGGTCCCATTTTTTGAAATTTTAAAATCGGTTCAGTAGTTTTCAGGAAATCTTGAAAATACTGTCGTTTTCGTTACCACTTTATGTGAATTTAATACGTATCTTTAGGCATAACTCCTTTGTTTATAAGCCGATTTAGATGATTCTTGTTTTGTTAAAAAGGGGATACCTCAAGGTATTTTAACCGACTTCGAAAAAGGAGGTTTTCAGTTTGATCACATACCTATTTACCAGAAAACACGTAAATTGCCTGCACGATGCACTAAAAAGGGTGAAATAAAAATTATTTTTATAAAAAAATAAAACTACCTTCAAAAAAACCACATCAAAAAAGTAAGAAATAATTCCTCACCAAATAAATAACGTAAGTACTTTGAAGTCGGGCGGGTTTTAACAAAAACAACAAAAAATTGTACATGTTTCACGCCCGACTTCAAAGTACTTACGTTATTTATTTGGTGAGGAATTATTTCTTACTTTTTGATGTGGTTTTTTTGAAGGCGGTTTTATTTTTTATAAAAATAATTTTATGTTTTCACTTAGTCCAATCCCTTTCAAGTATGTTGTCATATCTATAACCTTTTTTTAAATAATTCGTGGTTTAATTTGTATTGTAAAAATCAAATCTTAGACTGGTGATTTGCCTTTATAGGTACCCCTCTTAATAAAAAATATTAAGAATGACTAACTATGATAATATTATTGTTACACTCTAATGTACTTAATGAAAGTGTGTTTGTTTGTTTGTCCGTTTTTCACGTTGAAATGGAGCAACGGATCGACGTGATTTTTGGTATGAACATAGTTTTGGAGCTGGAGAGTGACATGGACTACTTTTTATCCCGGAAAAAATCAGGTTCACGCGGGATACCGTCGTGTAGTTCGGAAGGCTTCTTTTTCTTCTGTTGTGTCGAAGTTTAGTGGAGAATGGTAAAGTTTAAATTTTCCCCGCCCAGAACTCGGCAAATTTCATAAAATTACTAAATTGCAATCAGATCATTAAATTAGACTATCATAATCAGTATCAGATATTTAATATCAGATAGTTTAAAGTTCTATCGGATAGTTTTAAAGCCCAATTTTACAGGTAAAAGCTTACTAGTTATCCGATCTTTTAAATGTGTCTAGCTAGAGTGCCGTGTCAGATAACTCTGCGCGCGACTTGGGCGTTTTTGGCGCTAGTTGCAGTACATTTTGTTGTTATAAGGTTATGGAAAAAAGATTAGTATTCGATTTTGACCGCGCGCAGATTTATCTGGCGCGCACTCTAAAAGCCGTCATTATGACCACGCCCTTATACTCTGTACGAAAGTAGAAATAGGAGTAGCTACAATATTTCGCCGTGTTGAGCAAAAAGTTAGTGATACAAGTTTGTGATATTGACGAACGTAATCAAGAAAACATGTAGCCAGAAAACTGATAAAAGGAACTACTAAAAAACTCTTTTTAGTTCACTCACAGTCTGAAATATATTTTTCTGGAATATATAATTCTGATATTTTTTTAGTTTTGTAGTTCAGTATTAGGCCTCATATAAGTAGGTATTTTGTTGCCAAGAGTGCCCACAATAGTTAGTATAAGATTGACAATCTTTTCTGTTCGGGTGACAGCCGGGCGCTATGTAGAGTGCTCGTCAGATAAGTCTGCGCGCGGTAAAAATCGAATACTAATCTTTTCTATAACATTAGAACAAAAAAATGCACTGTAACTAGCGCCAAAAACGCGCCAGGCACGTGCAGAGTACACACTCTTGTTTTCTTTAATGTTTGTAGCAATTTAACCGGCCTTGACTTCAGACGCTATGGTTGGATAACAACTTGACAGCAAAATGACATAAAAAAACACGTTAGTTCCAGTTTTTAGCCACCGGAACAGAAAACGTCGCATTAGAAATAGTAGTTACGATAACGTCGTATAAATGTCATTCACTATTTAGTTTCGTATATTTGGTCGGCAGCCCGTACACAGTCATACTGGATCGTGATCATTGATTTTGATCACCGAGATTGACTGTGTATGGGCTGCCGTACAGATGAGAAAAAAGCGTGGCGGAAACGTCACGCGCCAGACGCACACGCGGTTTTTCTGCGTAGTTGTCGTTCAGTTGCATGAGATATAGTGACAGCGTCCGCAGCGCGCGACTGACGCGCGTCTTATAGCCGCTACACACGTTCCGATCCGACCGCCGATTTGGTCTGCTCCAGACCAAATCTGGACGTGTGTAGCGTAGTCGTCCGACCATATTCGTGTTTGACGCGGTCGGCCGGATTTGGTTCGCACGAACTTCACTTCCTACCAAATCGGAACGTGTGTAGGCTTCCGACCGGACCAACTTGGCAGTGTTGACAATTTTGGAGGTTTTCCCCTAGATTTAGGGAGAAAATATGTAAAAGCGGAAATATTTAAAGCAGGTAAATTACGTTTAAGGGATTTTCAGAGGATTCAATTTAATGCTCGTTCATGAGTTTTACGTAGGACTGAACGAACGAAAGGTTTAAATATGGCCATTTATGAAAAGATTATATTTATCTAATTGTTTTTTTAGAATATTTTGTTTAAAAACTAGCAATTTGTCGTAAAACTAAATATGTATAAAAAGGGCATAACACCTCATCAATAAGTGTTGCTTTTAGTAAATATTTAGCATGTTTAGTATTTTAATGAAAATAACAGAAAATTAAAAAATAATGAAATTGTTTTTTTTGTAGTAATAAGACATTAAAAACCGATAATATTTTTCTTTTTAATTTATTTATTGCAAGCAAATTGATGTTTTCAGTATTTATAAATAATAATAATATTGGGAGATTAGCAGTGGCTGGCAACACTGCAACAACGGCTAGAGGTCGGCCAGACCAAATCGGAACGTGTGTAGCGCCGACCGATTTGGTCTGGCAGATTTGGTTTGAACGTGTGTAGGCGCGGATCAGATCTGCAGTGAAGTTCGCCCGCACCAAATCGGTGGTCGGATAGGAGCGTGTGTAGCGGCTATTATGACCGCCTCGCTCCCGCTTCCCAGATGCGTGTTTGCGTCTGTCTGCTCCGAGCTTTTAACAAAGTCATCATCATCAGCCATTTAATGTCCCCACAGCGGGCTTTTCGTCATGACGTTTGACTTCGTATTGCCGTAATGACATAACGACCCACACGTCACTTAAACCTTTAGTCCCACACTCCTGTCCATGAAGCTCGACTTAATACTGAGGTAACTGGAGAGTGCAGTACTAACACTTTTTTGTCACCAAAAATTACACAGTGGCTGTCTTCCGTCTCACCTACACTTAAAAAAAATACGTATGGTCATATGAGACAACTGACAGCCACTACATACATAAATGTCAAATGCGTCAACTGCACGTACACCTGACTAAAGCGTCATAAGATTACCGCGATCGGGGCGCTGGCCTTCCATAAGGATGGTTAAGGAGCACGGGCCATGATCCACCACGCGGGCCCAATGCGGGTTGGTGGCTATTAACGACTGCAAATGCAGCTGGGACCAACTGCTTAACGTGACTTCCGAAGCACGCAGGAGCTCGAGATGAAAGTTTTTGGTCACCCATCTCGTGACCGACCATTGCGGAAGTTGCTTAACCTCAATGATCGCAGGCCGAGTGCGGTAACCACTGCGCCGCGAGTTCCTCAATAATCAATAGTACTACTAACCAATAGTTTATTATTAATTATTCTGTCATCCACTCAAGCACATTATTGACAGAACATCATATTAAAGACTAGCTTTCCGCCCGCGGCTTCGCCCGCGTGGACTTCACGAGTTCACGACGTTATCCCGCGGGAATGTGATACTTTTCCGGAATAAAAAGTAGCATATTTTTCTCTCCAGGCTACAAAGTATCCGTGTCCCAAATTTCACCAAATCCGCTCAGCCGTTTTGAGTAACAAACATACAAACATCCAAACATCTAAACATTCACATTTATAATATTAGTAGGATAACCCTTAATCTTTATCTCCTTCGACCTCCAAAGTTTTGAGTCGTATTATGACTTACGGCTTTGGCAAGTTTCTGTGAGAGATATCGAGTAATTTACTGCTCCTGTCGCCGTCGTTCAAGAAATATACCTCATACATAATAAGTGTCAGAACGCAAGGACGGAGGCCTCTTATTGAAGGTACCTTCTCATACTTCCTAACGGAAGTGTGTGCGAAATGCGGCAAGAAAAACCCTTAGGAAAAATACTTTATATTCTTGCAATAAATAAATGATAAATAAAATAAAAGCGTGATAATATCCGTGGAAAAGTTGTTTTATTTAAATGAACAGTTCGCGCAGAAATCTAACATGTGCTTAAAGCCCGTGGTATCGCCAACGACCTTGGGCATAGAAAAGTGGCCTATATTTCCCGCCCGCTACCCGCACCAAAACAGCTTAAACACACGTTTCGTCAAAACTATGTATTATTTTAAAACAAAAAATGCTCAGTTTTAAGTTAAACAAGTTAGAAATCTTTTCCTGAAAGAAACGTGAAAATATCACTTGTAGTTTAGAAGCAGTAGCGTATTTCAAGTTGAAAACAGCTTCATTTCAATGTTTTTTTTAAATAGTATCTTAAATACTATGTTTTTTTTAAATGCTCAGATTGAAGTTTATATATCAATATTTAATATATATTATTTCTGGATTCATCAGTAGGCTAATTTATGAGTTTTAGGGCCTCAAAAATGATAGTTTCACGACTACATGCACCTTAAATTCAACCGCCTCTGTGGTCTAGTGGTTCACACCACCGATTTCAGACCAAGAGGTCCCGGGTTCGATTCCCAGTGGGGGTACATATTGTATTCGGTTTGGTTGGTGGTAGGACTCGTTCTTAGTCCGCCTGGCTAGCTACCACCATCTTATCAAAGTCTGACGCCATAACAATGAAGTTTTCAGCATTATTGTGTTCCGGCAGTTAGAGATAAGATAGCCAGTTCCTCAGTGATTGAGGATTCCGGTAGTAGTGCGCTTCCACCTTCAGCCTTATCACCACTTAACATCAGGTGTGATGAAGGCTAAGTGCAACACTGTTGTGAATAAAAAAAAAAAGTTGGACACCATCACATACATTGTTCCAATACCAAACGATAGTAGCTTGAGCACTAGTATTATGGAAATTGGAAATGGAGGTATTACCAAATACACCCAGACCCGAGGAAATAGGATAGGATTGTTTGTTTGTAATAGATAAACTTACTGTAAACTACTGGACCGATTCTGAAAATAAAAAGCTACATTAATCCTCAGTGACATAGGCTACATTCTATCCCACTATTCCCACAGGAACACCCGTTACTACGCGTGTAAACCCGCGGGGAGCAGCTGTTTTTTTTATACATTTTTACTACAATAAATAAATAAATAACTTCTTACATTCACACCAATTATCTAAGCCCATTTTAATTTCATTAAGAAACTGTATCATGGAAAACTTGATAACGGATAAATATATACTTAAATACTTTTTGTTTGTAAATACATACTTAATATACATAGTAAACACCCTGACCACGACAAATAGACATGTTCATGCACACAAATATTTGTCTTGTTCGAGAATCGAACCCGAGACCACTGGCGCAGAAGGTGGGTAAGCCTACGGGCGTTTGTGCACTACTGGCACTACCACTGAATTTTACCGATCCGGAAAAAAACGGATGCTTGTATTTAATTAATTACTATTATAAATGATTAATTATTAAAATACAAGCATCCGTTTTTTTCCGGATCGGTAAAATTCAGTGTAGTGCACAAACGCCCTACCCCTGCGCCAAATCGGTCGTCAAAATTACAAATTTTGTGTAAAAGATACCAATGGTTGTCCTAAAAGATTTTTATTCGAGTAAGAAAAAAAAGACGTTCGGCCGAAACCCTATTATAATTCTGAAGACACCCTCCACCCAGTGAAGTGAACCGTATCCTCAACATATCGCTCTTAATTCCATCACACGATTATTATTATATCTTTCTTAGCCTTTGTCGCAAGAAACTCGCACTCCAACGCCCAGATAAAAAGAATATTGCTAGCTACAAATATTACGGATTTTCCTTACTGAAATTGCCTTTTATTGCCATAACTTTCCGATGAAATAGTTTTTGTTCTACCACAGATATGGAACGGTTTTGCTTATAATACAGGGTGTTTTTCTATAAGTGCAATACCTCTTAGGGTGGTGATTGTGCTCATGAATATGAACAACTTTTACTATGGGGCCAACTCTGCAACTCAACAAAAAAAAAACAGCTGTTTCATACAATTTGTTAATACCTACCTGATCAGAATGTATGGAACCGCTGTTTTTTTTTGTGAAGTTGCAGAGTTGGCCTCATAGTAAAAGTTGTTCATATTCATGAGTACAATCACCACCTAAGAGGTATTGCACTTATAGAAAAACACCCTCTATATTTTTTTTTGAGGTGTGGTTTTTTTATTGGAAACTGAATTGTTTGATGTATATCAAACAGTGTGATGAGATGAATATTGCTTTTTGTATGGATTGTTTGCAATATAGTAGTCTCTGTTCCCTTTTCTATTTATAGTCAATCTATTCTATAGTATAGGTATATCGCATTTCAGGAATAGGTATCTTCTCAAACTGGCAACGCGCCCCGCGCCGTGGAGCGCAGATAGTAATCACGTGAGCGGTGACAGAGGAACTCACCGCGAGGTACAACACCCATAGTAGGACGTCACGCGCGGAGACACGGTGCAATCTGCGCGTTGAGTCGGTATTTCATGATTGAAGAGACCGAGCTCAGGGTGTTTTACCCCGCGGTGTGTTGGACTAGGCATGTTTTCTATACGAATTATTGATGTACTCACATACAACATTAAAATCTGCGATCCCGCGCCCCGCGAACGGCGCGCTGTGCAGTGGAAACACCGCCATAGTGGCAAAGAATATATACACTAATAGTGGTTCAAAGGCCAGAGTGTAGATTTGTGCATGTGAAAACTTTACTGTCGCAAATGATAAATAAAGTTCTGACAAATAGATCCATATTGGTTAGAAAAGAGGAAAAGAGTGTCGGTAAAAATTTACTAATCAAAAGTGCATATTTGTAAGTTACTTAATTGAATAACAAATTTTGACAGACTTCGATAAAGATCGGCATTTTAAACTATAAACGCAGACGTGATTGGTTCATATTATAGGTAATCTATACTAGTAGGTATTATAAAGAGGAAAGATTTGTTTGTTGGTTTGTTTGTTTGTTTGCATCGAATAGGCTCCGAAACTACTTGACCGATTTCGAAAATTCTTTGACCATCAATAAGCTACATTCTTCCCGAGTGACAAAGGCTATATTTTATCCCGCGGGAATATCGGGATAAAATATAGGGTACCACGCGGGTAAAACCGCGAGGATCTGCTAGTACATTGGTAGGTAGTTAAGATTAAATTAGAAGTATTATTAAACTATTAGTCCAGGTCTTCAAATAACTCCAGATACATAAATTCAGATACCTCAGCATAATAAAAATGATTTGTTACGAGTATAAGTAAGGTTTGACCCTCAAAAAGGGGTTTTTGGATGATTTATGTTACCATTCTGAGGAAGGGGCCTCAATAGTTTTGTTCCCGAGATTAAAATATATCTGAGGAAAGTTTTATTACAGGATAAATGGGGTACCTCAAGGGCCGTTCAATAAAGCCAGTTGTATTTTACCGCGTTTTTATTAGGTTGCTTTGTTGTTTGTACGCAAATATCGCAAACGATTTTATACTAGCTTCCCGATGAGCTAGAGACTTGAAACTTTGAACATAGGTAACCTATGTTCAAAGTTTCAAGTCTCTAGGTCAGAACTGGATGACAATGCAACACTACGGTGTCATTAAGCTGATCTGATGACGGAGCCGGAAGAATGCCACAGGAACTCCATGATGAAACCCTGCTACCCCATCGTGTTTGGGCTCGTTAGAATTGTCTTGACGAGTACTCTATTGGAAAATATTTCTAGTCTGTTTTAAAAACGTGGTTCTTAAAAAACAAAATTTTGTTTTAAATTAAACTGAATTTAACAGAACCAAGTGGCGCAGTGATTAACGCGCTTGGCCTGCGATCGTGGAAATTAAGAAACTCTTTCAATGGTCGTCACGGAATGGGTGACCAATAATACCGATATTATCTCGAGCTCCTTCGTGCTTCTGAAGGCATGTTAAGCCATTGGTCCCGCCCGGCTGCGTTCGCAGTCGATAATACACACCAATCCGCATTGGGCCCGCGTGGTGGGTCATGGCCCCTTCTCCTTATCCATCTATAAGGAAGGCATGTGCCCCAGCAGTGGGCACTGGCTGATGATGAACGATTCTTTTCAAAATTGCTCTATTTTAGTCCTGTGCTAAGTATACCTATCGTTTAAGAATAATATGCCTCTTAAAATCTCATCGGGCATTTTTGCTACATTCTGACATTTTTTTAGATGGTTGTATTGCTAAAAGTCATCGTTGCGAATAAAAAGCGTCCTACGTAATAACCAACCTCCGGTTTTTACTGGAGCGTATCTATCTCAATATGAGCAGTACATCATACCTGTAGGTATGTTCGTTCATTACTACATCGATGGCATCAAGCTTCATACAAAACGAAAGTAAAATATTTTTTGAAGTGAAAACTTTTTTGTGCGACGCTGTGCACTTCTTTAGCGATGTTAAACTCGCGTCAGGACATCGCGTCAGGATACGTGACTGTCAGATCGAAAATTCGTAAGACGGACACGTTACCTCAAAGTCAAAGTCCATAAATTTTTATTCATATAGATTAAATAAAATTAATGCTTATGAACCTGATCAAAAAACTGTTAATACTAAGGCAAATTTCGCCACCGTTTCCAAAGTTGTAATAGCTCAGGTGAGAAAACGGGCGGCATTGAAGTCAGAAGACCTCGGTTCTAATCCAATCCGTATTTTTTTTCTTTTATTTTGTCTTTTTTTTTTGTGAAAATGTCTAGGGAGCCCTTTTCAATTCTGCTGGCACCCCCGGAGTGCCATTGGGTTTTTCTTAATAATTCCGGCTCAAAAAACCTTGCCGACAGAGATGCCTGCTGCCTTAATTCATGTTCTTAAGGGGTCCGCTTAGTGGGTCATTTCCTATACTTATCTATCCATACGGTAAGTTCTTGTCCCAGTAACACAGAAAAATATAAAGGCCAGTACCTACTAAAGATAATAAAACTAAGCTCTTTTTCTATAGTTAATGTATATATTTGGTAAAAGTCATATATCGTAGCGAATAAAAAGCGTCTTATATAAGTATATAACCAACCTCGGGTTTTTACTGGAGCGTATCTTACTCAATATAGTAGAGACACCAAAGAGTACGCAGTGCGTAGAGCAGTTTTACAGTACAAGGATGGCATTACATGGCAAGCTGTCGAAATCGAAACTAACCCTCCTCTAGCTATTTAAACAATCAACTAGCGCTCCTGTCAAATGTCATCCAAGTGCCAAATGATCCTGGTCGATCTGACTAAACGTTATGTAATAGATAGAGTGACCTCCAGGAGGTCGCTTGGCACACATTGGTATAAAATTAGGGGCTTCCAGGAGGTCCGCTGGCACACAAGAGGATAAATTATAATATCTTTGGACTAAACACAATGCGTACTCTTTGATACCGCGTACTCTTTGGTGTCTCTACCCTATGAGCAGTATTGTAGGTATGTTCGTTCTTTACTACTTCGATGGCAGACAGGCTTTCATACAAAACATACCTAAGAAAAATATGTTTTTTTTTCCTAATATTTCTGACTAAAAAGACCTTGCTGAAAGAGATACCTGCTGCCTTATGAGGTAAAGCAAGATTTGTAATGATCGGCCACATTGAGGGTGACTAAAAACTCACGATCTTAAGGGGTCCGCTTAGTGGGTCATTTCCTATACTTATGGCGCTACTCGGAAAAATATGGACTTTTTGATTTAAAACTATAGGACGGTTACAGTTGTTACAAATCTGGTAATAAGATATATATTTCTTCATACCTTTATCTAGATTCGTATAGTTTCAAAAACACGATTTTATGATTTTGCGTCGACACTTTTTCTTCTCGAAAATACCTCTAAAAAATACGAAATATCAAGATTATTCTTAAATGGGGTTACATATACTATTGGAAATTGGTTTAACTAGCTCCCGCGCGCGTCGTTTTCTCATTGCTTTATCTATCCATACGGAAAGGCCGTGTCCCATTAGTAAAGATAATAAAATGAAACTCTTTTTACCCGTCTGCGGCGAAGCCAAAAAAGGGTTATGTATTTGACCTGTATGTATGTGTGTCCGTTTCTATGTTCCCTCGTAACTTCTAAACGGATGAACCGATTTTAATAAATGATACGTCGTCAGATTCGTCTTAACGGGCCGAGTGACAATGGGACATCAAAATTACAAAAAAACAAAATGGCGACTTTTAGGCGCTATATTCTGTGCATTGTAAAAAAAAAATATTTTTTAATCCCATCGAGTGGGGTATCAAAATGAGGAGGTTACAAAGACGATGACGAAAATATAAATAAGTGATATGTTTTGAACTAATTTCGACTAATAAGTGCTAATTGTTTTTATGGGAAAAATAAAAAGTGTTGTTTTACTATTTTTCACGCAGTTTCTTCATAAAAAACCTTCCCGCGTGCTTTATAGAACATATGAAAAAAAAATTAGCCGAATTGGCCTAACCGTTCTCGAGTTTTGCGCTTATCAACATTCATTTTTGAATTTTATATAGATATTGTTTTCTTTGGTCACAGCTAGATGGCGCTGATAGTCGATTAAAACGCGCTAACGTTTGGCAAAAATAAAATACTGAAAGTTAGATACATTTCCCATTATCTTTTCTTAAAATATACAGATTTTTTACCCGTCGATTGACCTCTGGGTACTACAGTACCCACCCAAAAAAGTTGGTTTCAAAGTGATCCTTGGGACTGTAGTCCCATTTTTTAAAGTGAGTGTATTTAAAAATTGAATTAACTTGAATTGTTGATGTTGAGGTACAATACTGATAGCGAATTGCGATGTTAAAAAATTAAATATCTGTTTTAGGTAGAATAATATGACGTGATTTTTAATTAATTTTAATAAAATTGTTCGTCGAATTTTAACGAAATCGTTTTCTTTCATTGATTTGATAGTTAAGTTAGTCAAGAAGTTTTATTTTCTTTCTTTGGTTTATTATAATATAATAGTAATAGTAATATTATTATAATAGGATAGGAGTTGTTTAGTTAGATTTTTGGTTTAGAAGTTTTATTTTCTTTGGTTTATTTGTTAGGAGGCGATAATAATTGGAGTTGTTTAGAATCTTGGTTTTTCGTGAAGTTTACGACCAAAACTCCCTACAAGAATTGACATGTCTGCGAGGTCTTGCTCATGTACATAGAACATTTAACTAAAAAGCTTAAAATAAAAAAAAACGAATTTAAAAAACTAAAAAAACCCGTCTGCGGTGCAATAAACTAAAAAGAAAAAAACAAGCAAAAAAAGATCGATTGTGGATTGAATATGTTCTTAGTTCTTACTAGTAAATTGTATGCAGCGTTATATATATTAGGTACTTAATACAAATTTTAAGTAAGAGAATTCTTGGAAGCAGGCGGGATCCATGATATTTTTATAGATTTTATACGCAAATGGATCCCGCTTAAAATGAAATGAAACTCTTTTTCTATAGTTACTAAGTATGTAATTATGGTAAAAGTCATATCGGAGCGAATAAAAACGCGGCTTATGACCAAAGTCCGGTTTTTACTGGAGCGTATCTAACTCAATTTATGAGCAGTATATTTGTATTTCGTTCATTACTACTTCGATGACAGCCAGGCTTTCTTACAAAACATACTTACTTAAGAAAAATATGTTTTTACAACCTTTTTTTAACTTGCTATGTTAGTAAATGCTTAATTTGACCCAGTTCCCAGTGTCCGATGGAACTGAAATTTTGTATACTTACAGGTTTGGTTTAGATGACAATACAATATTAAAGAACAATCAGCAACAAAGCTTGTCATGAAAATGAAATTTTTACTAAAAACTTATTCTATAGTGACTATGTATTTGGTAAAAGCTCGGTAAAAGTCAGTGTTGCGAATAAAAAGCAATATACACGTAATAACCAACCTTCAGTTTTTACTGGAGCGTGTCTAACTTAATTTAATATGAGCAGCATATTGAAAGTTATTTCATTCGTAACTACATTGACGGCAGGCAGGCTTCATACAAAAATACGTTTTTGGCTGTCTAGAGGTATTATGGTACTTCACATTGATGAAATAAACGCTGGCTAAGCAGCGCGTAAGAGGCATTGAATAAATTCGACGCTTGTCCTAATGACTCCGTAGCTCAGTGGTTAGAGCATTCGCCCGGACAGTGACAGGTCGTGGGTTCGGGTGCTATCGGAGCTAGTTGTGAGACTGACCGCCGGTTTCTGAAACGCCAATCAAAATTAAAATTAGCTAACAGACTGTCACAATTAATTCCCAATTAAAAGCACCTTGGGTTTCTGAAACGAAAATTATCTCACAATTAGGTTTAGATTTGTATGGGCACTGACAGACTGTTAACAGACTGTTGACAGTCTGTCACATTTTTCTTTCAGAAACCCAAACCACAATTAATTGAAGATTAATTGGGAATTAGGTAATTTTAATTTTAATTGGCGTTTCGGAAACCGGGTGTAACTCTTCATTTTCAAAAATTATAAATTCATTGTGAATTAAAAACGTAAAAACCAACTCAATATAGCAATATGTTCTACATTCATTAGGTACCACATCGAAGGCACCACAGACTTCATACAAAATAATATATTTATTTTTTCATCTAAATTTATTTTAACCGCCTCTGTGGTCTAGTGGTTCATACCACCGATTTCAGACCCAGAAGTCCCGGGTTCGATTCCCAGTGGGGGTACATAATATTGTACTCGGTTTGGTTGGTAGGACTTGTTCTTAGTCCGCCTGGCTAGCTACTACCATCTTATCAATGTCTGACGCCATAACAATGATGTTTTCAACATTATTGTGTTCCGACAGTTAGAGATAAGATAGCCAGTTCCTCAGTGATTGAGGATTTCAGGAGTAGTGCGCTTCCACCTTCAGCCTTATCACCACTTATCATCAGGTGCGATGAAGGCTCAGTGCTACCCCGTTGGGGATAAAAAAAAACATAACAATGCCGTTTCGAAGGACTATGATACTCTTATTTTTAATCTGTAGGTACTCTTTATGTACCCTCTCTGAAATCAAATATACTCTACTTCTTCTAGATATAGTTGGCGCTACCCTACTACTAACACTTCACTTTATTCGACAATATTCGTTTTTACTGGAGCGTCTCTAACTCAATATGAGCAGTATAACATACCTACTGCTTGTAGGTATGTTCGTTCATTACAACATTGACGGCACCAGGCTTCATACAATTTGCGGGCGTGACGCCACACGGGCGGCATGCTTGCGGAGCAGGTACGGTCTGCAAATACATATTATATCATTGTACTTTTATCTTTTATTCCATAATATTACTTACAAATATTACTTGTCTTAGTATCTCATGTTTAATGTATCTCAAAACAGTTTTTGAAATTTTTAAAGTTTTAAAATTGTTTAAAATTGCTATTTGCCCTCACTATAAACCAAAAAAAGGGTGTCTCATGCAACATACATGCAACTTTAGATTTAAGTAAAAATTGTAACCTGTGCTGACATGCAATAAAGAATATTAATATAAGTAACATTTTCGAAATGCAAGAGTCGACTCTACATTATTTACATTGCGTTTTTAATGACTAAAAAATTTCTGCAACTGGTTCTGTCTGATAATCAAAATATGTATAATATTTTTCATGAGTAGTGACTGTACCATAACACAGAATGTATAATAGTACTAAAGTACAGAAGACGCACTCTGCAAACTCATTCAAATAAAAATAAATCTTTCCGCAGGAGAATAAAGTCCAACTTCGGACAACATTGTCATCGCTGAGCTTCTCTTATACTTTCAATTCTGCTGGCACCCCCGGAGTGCCATTGGTTTTTTTCTTAATAATTCCGGCTCAAAAAACCTTGCCGACAGAGATGCCTGCTGCCTTAATTCATGTTCTTAAGGGGTCCGCTTAGTGGGTCATTTCCTATACTTATCTATCCATACGGTAAGTTCTTGTCCCAGTAACACAGAAAAATATAAAGGCCAGTACCTAAAGATAATAAAACTAAGCTCTTTTTCTATAGTTAATGTATATATTTGGTAAAAGTCATATATCGTAGCGAATAAAAAGCGTCTTATATAAGTATATAACCAACCTCGGGTTTTTACTGGAGCGTATCTTACTCAATATAGTAGAGACACCAAAGAGTACGCAGTGCGTAGAGCAGTTTTACAGTACAAGGATGGCATTACATGGCAAGCTGTCGAAATCGAAACTAACCCTCCTCTAGCTATTTAAACAATCAACTAGCGCTCCTGTCAAATGTCATCCAAGTGCCAAATGATCCTGGTCGATCTGACTAAACGTTATGTAATAGATAGAGTGACCTCCAGGAGGTCGCTTGGCACACATTGGTATAAAATTAGGGGCTTCCAGGAGGTCCGCTGGCACACAAGAGGATAAATTATAATATCTTTGGACTAAACACAATGCGTACTCTTTGATACCGCGTACTCTTTGGTGTCTCTACCCTATGAGCAGTATTGTAGGTATGTTCGTTCTTTACTACTTCGATGGCAGACAGGCTTTCATACAAAACATACCTAAGAAAAATATGTTTTTTTTTCCTAATATTTCTGACTAAAAAGACCTTGCTGAAAGAGATACCTGCTGCCTTATGAGGTAAAGCAAGATTTGTAATGATCGGCCACATTGAGGGTGACTAAAAACTCACGATCTTAAGGGGTCCGCTTAGTGGGTCATTTCCTATACTTATGGCGCTACTCGGAAAAATATGGACTTTTTGATTTAAAACTATAGGACGGTTACAGTTGTTACAAATCTGGTAATAAGATATATATTTCTTCATACCTTTATCTAGATTCGTATAGTTTCAAAAACACGATTTTATGATTTTGCGTCGACACTTTTTCTTCTCGAAAATACCTCTAAAAAATACGAAATATCAAGATTATTCTTAAATGGGGTTACATATACTATTGGAAATTGGTTTAACTAGCTCCCGCGCGCGTCGTTTTCTCATTGCTTTATCTATCCATACGGAAAGGCCGTGTCCCATTAGTAAAGATAATAAAATGAAACTCTTTTTACCCGTCTGCGGCGAAGCCAAAAAAGGGTTATGTATTTGACCTGTATGTATGTGTGTCCGTTTCTATGTTCCCTCGTAACTTCTAAACGGATGAACCGATTTTAATAAATGATACGTCGTCAGATTCGTCTTAACGGGCCGAGTGACAATGGGACATCAAAATTACAAAAAAACAAAATGGCGACTTTTAGGCGCTATATTCTGTGCATTGTAAAAAAAAAATATTTTTTAATCCCATCGAGTGGGGTATCAAAATGAGGAGGTTACAAAGACGATGACGAAAATATAAATAAGTGATATGTTTTGAACTAATTTCGACTAATAAGTGCTAATTGTTTTTATGGGAAAAATAAAAAGTGTTGTTTTACTATTTTTCACGCAGTTTCTTCATAAAAAACCTTCCCGCGTGCTTTATAGAACATATGAAAAAAAAATTAGCCGAATTGGCCTAACCGTTCTCGAGTTTTGCGCTTATCAACATTCATTTTTGAATTTTATATAGATATTGTTTTCTTTGGTCACAGCTAGATGGCGCTGATAGTCGATTAAAACGCGCTAACGTTTGGCAAAAATAAAATACTGAAAGTTAGATACATTTCCCATTATCTTTTCTTAAAATATACAGATTTTTTACCCGTCGATTGACCTCTGGGTACTACAGTACCCACCCAAAAAAGTTGGTTTCAAAGTGATCCTTGGGACTGTAGTCCCATTTTTTAAAGTGAGTGTATTTAAAAATTGAATTAACTTGAATTGTTGATGTTGAGGTACAATACTGATAGCGAATTGCGATGTTAAAAAATTAAATATCTGTTTTAGGTAGAATAATATGACGTGATTTTTAATTAATTTTAATAAAATTGTTCGTCGAATTTTAACGAAATCGTTTTCTTTCATTGATTTGATAGTTAAGTTAGTCAAGAAGTTTTATTTTCTTTCTTTGGTTTATTATAATATAATAGTAATAGTAATATTATTATAATAGGATAGGAGTTGTTTAGTTAGATTTTTGGTTTAGAAGTTTTATTTTCTTTGGTTTATTTGTTAGGAGGCGATAATAATTGGAGTTGTTTAGAATCTTGGTTTTTCGTGAAGTTTACGACCAAAACTCCCTACAAGAATTGACATGTCTGCGAGGTCTTGCTCATGTACATAGAACATTTAACTAAAAAGCTTAAAATAAAAAAAAACGAATTTAAAAAACTAAAAAAACCCGTCTGCGGTGCAATAAACTAAAAAGAAAAAAACAAGCAAAAAAAGATCGATTGTGGATTGAATATGTTCTTAGTTCTTACTAGTAAATTGTATGCAGCGTTATATATATTAGGTACTTAATACAAATTTTAAGTAAGAGAATTCTTGGAAGCAGGCGGGATCCATGATATTTTTATAGATTTTATACGCAAATGGATCCCGCTTAAAATGAAATGAAACTCTTTTTCTATAGTTACTAAGTATGTAATTATGGTAAAAGTCATATCGGAGCGAATAAAAACGCGGCTTATGACCAAAGTCCGGTTTTTACTGGAGCGTATCTAACTCAATTTATGAGCAGTATATTTGTATTTCGTTCATTACTACTTCGATGACAGCCAGGCTTTCTTACAAAACATACTTACTTAAGAAAAATATGTTTTTACAACCTTTTTTTAACTTGCTATGTTAGTAAATGCTTAATTTGACCCAGTTCCCAGTGTCCGATGGAACTGAAATTTTGTATACTTACAGGTTTGGTTTAGATGACAATACAATATTAAAGAACAATCAGCAACAAAGCTTGTCATGAAAATGAAATTTTTACTAAAAACTTATTCTATAGTGACTATGTATTTGGTAAAAGCTCGGTAAAAGTCAGTGTTGCGAATAAAAAGCAATATACACGTAATAACCAACCTTCAGTTTTTACTGGAGCGTGTCTAACTTAATTTAATATGAGCAGCATATTGAAAGTTATTTCATTCGTAACTACATTGACGGCAGGCAGGCTTCATACAAAAATACGTTTTTGGCTGTCTAGAGGTATTATGGTACTTCACATTGATGAAATAAACGCTGGCTAAGCAGCGCGTAAGAGGCATTGAATAAATTCGACGCTTGTCCTAATGACTCCGTAGCTCAGTGGTTAGAGCATTCGCCCGGACAGTGACAGGTCGTGGGTTCGGGTGCTATCGGAGCTAGTTGTGAGACTGACCGCCGGTTTCTGAAACGCCAATCAAAATTAAAATTAGCTAACAGACTGTCACAATTAATTCCCAATTAAAAGCACCTTGGGTTTCTGAAACGAAAATTATCTCACAATTAGGTTTAGATTTGTATGGGCACTGACAGACTGTTAACAGACTGTTGACAGTCTGTCACATTTTTCTTTCAGAAACCCAAACCACAATTAATTGAAGATTAATTGGGAATTAGGTAATTTTAATTTTAATTGGCGTTTCGGAAACCGGGTGTAACTCTTCATTTTCAAAAATTATAAATTCATTGTGAATTAAAAACGTAAAAACCAACTCAATATAGCAATATGTTCTACATTCATTAGGTACCACATCGAAGGCACCACAGACTTCATACAAAATAATATATTTATTTTTTCATCTAAATTTATTTTAACCGCCTCTGTGGTCTAGTGGTTCATACCACCGATTTCAGACCCAGAAGTCCCGGGTTCGATTCCCAGTGGGGGTACATAATATTGTACTCGGTTTGGTTGGTAGGACTTGTTCTTAGTCCGCCTGGCTAGCTACTACCATCTTATCAATGTCTGACGCCATAACAATGATGTTTTCAACATTATTGTGTTCCGACAGTTAGAGATAAGATAGCCAGTTCCTCAGTGATTGAGGATTTCAGGAGTAGTGCGCTTCCACCTTCAGCCTTATCACCACTTATCATCAGGTGCGATGAAGGCTCAGTGCTACCCCGTTGGGGATAAAAAAAAACATAACAATGCCGTTTCGAAGGACTATGATACTCTTATTTTTAATCTGTAGGTACTCTTTATGTACCCTCTCTGAAATCAAATATACTCTACTTCTTCTAGATATAGTTGGCGCTACCCTACTACTAACACTTCACTTTATTCGACAATATTCGTTTTTACTGGAGCGTCTCTAACTCAATATGAGCAGTATAACATACCTACTGCTTGTAGGTATGTTCGTTCATTACAACATTGACGGCACCAGGCTTCATACAATTTGCGGGCGTGACGCCACACGGGCGGCATGCTTGCGGAGCAGGTACGGTCTGCAAATACATATTATATCATTGTACTTTTATCTTTTATTCCATAATATTACTTACAAATATTACTTGTCTTAGTATCTCATGTTTAATGTATCTCAAAACAGTTTTTGAAATTTTTAAAGTTTTAAAATTGTTTAAAATTGCTATTTGCCCTCACTATAAACCAAAAAAAGGGTGTCTCATGCAACATACATGCAACTTTAGATTTAAGTAAAAATTGTAACCTGTGCTGACATGCAATAAAGAATATGAATATAAGTAACATTTTCGAAATGCAAGAGTCGACTCTACATTATTTACATTGCGTTTTTAATGACTAAAAAATTTCTGCAACTGGTTCTGTCTGATAATCAAAATATGTATAATATTTTTCATGAGTAGTGACTGTACCATAACACAGAATGTATAATAGTACTAAAGTACAGAAGACGCACTCTGCAAACTCATTCAAATAAAAATAAATCTTTCCGCAGGAGAATAAAGTCCAACTTCGGACAACATTGTCATCGCTGAGCTTCTCTTATACTCTAACTAAAGTTCGCGCATGCAATCAAAATATAATGAATGCAAGCAAGCGACCTTGATGCAAGTACTTGCAGCGTCGTACCTATAGTGCGGAGTGCGCTAGGTCTGACCATATTCTGTGGTCTGACCAAACATAAGTTGTCAGTTAGCTGGATAGTTATTAACGTTAGTTATTAACAATGAACGTAAAAAAAATACATAAAAAAGGTAGAAATAATCCCTCACCAAATAACGTAAGTACTTTGAAGTAGGGCGTGAAACTTGTACCTACTTACCTACAATATTTTGTTGTTTTTGTTAAAACCCGCCCGACTTCAAAGTACTTACGTTATTTAGTGAGAGATTATTTCTTCCTTTTTTTATGTCATTTTTTAAAGGCGGTTTTATTTTTTTATAAAAATAATTTTTATTTTACTCTTTTTAGTGCATCATGCAGGCAATTTACGTGTATTCTGGTAAATAGGTATGTGACCAAACTGAAAACCTCCTTTTTTGAAGTCGGTTAAAATGCCTTGATCCCCTTTCCAACAAAACAAGAATCATCTAAATCGGTTTATAAACAAACGAGTTATGCCTAAAGATACGTAATAAATTCACATGAAGTGTTAACGAAAACGACAGTATTTTCAAGATTTCCTGAAAACTACTGAACGGATTTCAAAATTTCAAAAAATGGGACCAACTTGGGAATAATCCTGATGTTATAACGTTTAAATCATTTCAATCGGTTCAGCCGTCTTCGAGTAATCGGTGTACATACATATAAACAAAAAAAAAAAAACGCGACGAATAGATAACCTCCTCCTTTTCAATTTTTGAAGTCGGTTAAAAAAATAGAACATGGGTTTAATAATATTTATGAATAAAGATTGCACTGTGACTGTTATTATAATCTAACAGAATTCTAATAATGTGAAATAGGTAGTAAAGTCTAAAAAGCAATAAATACTAAAATGTGCGATTCTATTGTGAGTGATTTAGCGTACCGAATTAAGAAATTCGCTTTAAAAACAAAAGAAATATTTAAATGCATCAAAACTTTTCTGCCGTCGGTACAAAAGTTCTACACAGCTCGTGCTTTATTATTATCAATTTGTCGCCTTCATAGTTAATAACGGTTGTTTCCCATTTTCTTTATTGTCCATCGAATGTACTCATTAAAATAAACTCTATCGCTTAGCAATAAAAACTATAATCAGTCAACGATGATGCATCAATACTTATTTGTTCAACTTTTCAAGTTACGTAATGGTTATGAAACTATTGAACGACGTTGTGTTTCATGTTATTTTTCTGGGTAAAAAGTGTTTCATATAAAGTTTGTTAGTACTTAGGTACATGATATCTTTAATTGTTTCTTCTTATTGTAGAAATTTAAAAAAAAAACCTACGGTTTTGTGTACTTACAAAACCAGACAGTAGTTGATAGCCAGTGCTATCAATCCATCCATACTATAAAACGTAAAAGTGTGTTTATTGTTAGTTTATTAGATTTTTTGTGATAAAGACGGACTTTCACGTCAAAACAGAGCAACAGATCGACGTGATTTTTAGTGTGGGCAGGCCTATTTCACTCCCCGTGTCGGCTCGAAAACGCGGCGGCAACGCCGGCGGTGTCAAATTAATCAAAAAAAAGTTCGGTCCGCAAAAGAGCTAGAATATATGCGATAGAAAGAGATGAAACGAGTGGCTGTTAGTGAAATAAAAATTATTTTTATAAAAAAATTAAACCGCCTTCAAAAAAATCACATCAAAAAAGTAAGAAATAATTCATCACCAAATAAATAACGTAAGTACTTTGAAGTCGGGCGGGTTTTAACAAAAACAACAAAAAATCGTACATGTTTCACGCCCGACTTCAAAGTACTTACGTTATTTATTTGGTGAGGAATTATTTCTTACTTTTTTGATGTGATTTTTTTGAAGGCGGTTTAATTTTTTTATAAAATTATTTTTTACCTACTTGATTTTCCAATCAATATTTTTCTTTTCCCCGTCAGTAAATTTGCTGTAATAAGCTTGACATGTCATTATTTACTTAACAATGTTCCAACTTAACATCACCAAAGCAAATACCAAGTCTTTGATAAAGTTAAACTACATTTCGGAAACTTCTCGCCGCAAAGAGAGTGCTTTATTTATACTTTAATTATAGGCGACAAGATTTTAATTCGTTTCAGAGGATATTTTCAACTTTTCATACCTTTAATGAGGTTTCGAAAATGTACTTGAAAGCTTTTTTTGGTAATTAGATTTGTTTGTGGGAAAGAAAACGAATATGGCGCAAGAATTTTATCTTTAAATTAGATAGAGTCAATTTCCGATGCGCAGAAACGTATTTTTAATAGAGTTCAGTTTCCACTGAAATTCTATTTTTAAAGTAACACAATGTTGGGTGACCGTTATCAATCTGGCGTCAGTTCAGTCCATGATCTTGGTATGATTGATGTCAGATTGATCGATTTCTTCTTGTTTTTTTTTGTTACACAGGGTTGTCAATCAATTACCCAAATTGTGTTGCACAGGGCACACAAAATGTTGCACAGGGTTGTCAATCAGGTTCCCACACTGCACCGCACACCGCTCCGGTTTGTGGTAGTGCGCTTCTTAACTATGGCTGTAGAATCTTGATGTGCATACAAAACCCGCAGTGTATGACAAATCACGCCGCATCTCCGTCCGGTAGTGCGGAAACCGGAGGCAGTTATATATTCTGTGGCAGTGTGATAGAAGCCTTACGTCTTATGTGCGTTTTAGAAATCCTATTACGTATTAAAATGTAATAAAGCTGTCCAAACCTCGATTGATAAAAACATAAGCACGAAAATCTCTGAGAGAACATCTCATGAAACCGAAATAGAAAAGAAAATGCTTTTGCCATAGAATACTACAGTTAAAGTGACTTAATCTGTGACAATAGCATAAAACCCTCGTCGAAAATAATATCTCAGTCATAGTGATGTGCTCAAGCCATCTATAATAATGTGTCGATAATGACAAATTAAACTCTTTAAAGGATTTGTCCATAACGAAATCCAATTGATAACTTCAGTTAATATAAATAAATAAAATAAATATTTTCTTACAATCATACCAATTATCTAAGCCCATAGAAAATTTCTTTAGAAACTGTGTCTACGTGAACTTGATAACGGATAAATATATACTTAAATACTTTTTTGTTTGTAAATACATACTTAATATACATAGAAAACACCCAGACCAAGACAAATAGACATGTTCATGCACACAAATATTTGTCTTGTTCGGGAATCAAACCCGAGACCTCTGGCGCAGAAGGCAGGTAGTTTACCCCTGCGCCAAATCGGTCGTCAAAAAATCCATAATCCAATCCATAATGTATTTATTTTTTCCTTTCTCACCTTTTGAAAAATAATATTTATTTTATTTTTTGCAATAAAAATGACGATAATACACGACACGAACAACGACCCTGATAGTTCAGGTTTTCTGCTCGAAATATGCAACAAGTAAGATAAAGTTGACGAGTTTCTTACTGGCTTTTCTTGTTGCAAGGTTGCACCTTAGCGTTTGTAAGCTGATGGCGTAGCTTCTTTGACAGAGGCCAGTAAATCGAAATAAATTATATTGAATCCGAATACGCTTCAATCGAACAAGATACCGAAAAATATCGATATTCATCTATACACCTCGAGAACATCCCTACTGCAGTTATATCTCGAGTGTTAGCAAAAACTACCGGCGTCTCCATGTTTTTGTCCTCGCCATCCATTTAGTTGCCTAAGTCAAGATTAATTTAGTAATCTCCACGAGATTATTGGTTAACTTTTGTTATTTCATCTGTCTGCTTATATACTCGTAGACGGAAACTTGTGCTAATCTGTTTGTCTAGGACTCTAGCTTCTATCTTTGCAAATCATAATTTTGTCAGTGACGGATATTTTGGCTGGCTGGGTAAAACACAGTACATAGATGTTAGTGATTGTTAAGTACTGATACTTTATCATCATCATTTTCTTCTTAATAAGCTCAATTTCTAAAAAAAGGAATCAGACTAGGTATTGTGTATAACGTCTTATATTTATTGAATAACTTTAAACAATTTGAATCTTTTTGTTCAATCAAACCCGTTTTTAATCTATTGAACGCATTTTGTAATGTTGTAACGCTAATCAATATAATAAAAATTATTTTTATAAAAAAATAAAACCGCCTTCAAAAAAATCACATCAAAAAAGTAAGAAATAATTCATCAACAAATAAATAACGTAAGTACTTTGAAGTCGGGCGGGTTTTAACAAAAACAACAAAAAATCGTACATGTTTCACGCCTGACTTCAAAGTACTTACGTTATTTATTTGGTGAGGAATTATTTCTTACTTTTTCGATGTGATTTTTTTGAAGGCGGTTTTATTTTTTTATAAAAATAATTTTATTTCACTCTTTTTAGTGCATCGTGCAGGAAATTTACTTGTATTCTGGTAAATAGGTATGTGGTCAAATTGAAAACCTCCTTTTTTGAAGTCGGTTAAAATACCTTGAGGTATCCCCTTTTTAACAAAACAAGAATCATCTAAATCGGTTTATAAACAAAGGAGTTATGCCTAAAGATACGTATTAAATTCACATAAAGTGGTAACGAAAACGACAGTATATTCAATATTTCCTGAAAACTACTGAACCGATTTCAAAATTTCAAAGAATGAGACCAACTTGGAAACCAACCTGATGTAATAACGTTTCAATCATTTGAATCGGTCCATCCGTCTTCGAGTAATCGGTGGACATACACAAAAAAAAACATACATACAGACGAATAGAGAACCTCCTCCTTTTTTATTTAGAAGTCGGTTAAAAATAATAAGGCCTTGAGTGATTCCTTTTTTTAAAAATTGGGCTTAGTTAGAACAAATAAAATAAAATCGAATGGCCGCGCTAGTTGGTGCATGTCAGCCCAAATTGGATAAAGAGATCGGGCCATGTCTCACCACGCGGATCTAATGCAAACGGTAGTAGAAGAAAAAAAAAGGCTTTGTAAAGTGATGGAATGTTCGAGTTGTGATCGTTTTGAAAAATAAATAAATATCTACAGTAAGTAAACACGCAACCTGAATTTTTTTTTTCTTTTTCTATCTTATTGAATTTACTTGTAAGTAAGTAGGTACTTATTACTTACTATGCCCAGCAGTGGGCGTCGTTCGGCTGACATGATGATGATGATGATGAAGTAGGTACTTTATGTCATTGAAGCAGTATTGATTGGCCGCTTAACGTGTTACTGTAGTTTTTGCTTAGTATTGTCACAGAATAATATGTGTATATGTTTAATAATATGGGTGAATTGTAACTTTGTTTATGAAAATAAATTCTTTAATTCTTTAATGCGGATTCGTGGGTGTAAACGTCTGCAAATGTAGCCGAGCTTAGCGCGCCTTCCATAGCACGGAGACGCTCGCCATAGAAAATTTTGGTCACCCATCCCGTGACTGACCATTGCGGAAGTTGATTAACCACCGCAATCGCAACTTCTGAAGATTATTGGTTAACTTTTGTTATTACGTCTGCTTAGACACTTCCAGTCGGAAACTTAGTGCTAAGCTTAGTCGTATCTGCTAAGCTGTTTGTCTAGGTTCGGTCTTAGTTATAATTTGTGATAATATTTGCCTGTGACAGATATTTTGGTTAGGTGTTCGAATATATTATGATGAAGAGGTGTTTGTGTAATTTACTGCTTACTAAGGAGTAGTTGATATAAGAGCAGTTTGACTGTCACATCTGTTTATGTTTATTTTTGAGTAGCAATAGGGTATTTTACGGTTGTTGAAATGTAGATATTTAATGATGACGTTAAAAAATATTGCAATTAAGAATACCAAATGTGAAAAAATAATTTGAATCTGTTTTATAATAAAATAATTATAGTCTGTTTGATTTTGACTAGAGCTGTCTCTTTCTAAAACGAAATCTTCTATGGCATGACTATGACGCTACTAACTCACTGACGTCACTAAGATAGCGTCCTGTCCTTGTCTAATTATAAAGTTTGAAGTCCTATATCTTTGAAAATATTCAAGATAATTCAAAGTGAAAACTTGTTTTGTGTAGCTAATATTTCGAAAAACATTTTAAAGAAATAAAAAAAAAAACAGTAAAATACCGTATTGTTTTAACCGCTTCTGTGGTGTAGTGGTTCACACGACTGATTTCAGACCAAGAGGTCTCGGGTTTAATTCCCAGTAGGGGTACATATTGTACTCAGTTTGGTTGGTTATAGGACTTGTTCTCAGTCCACCTGGCTAGCTAGCTAGCTACCACCATCTTATCTAAGTCTGACGCAATAACAGTGATGTTTTCAGCATTATTGTGTTCAGGCAGTTAGAGATAAAGCCAGTTCCTCAGTGTTTGAGGATTGCGGGAGTAGTGAGCTTCCACCTTCAGCCTTATCACCACTTAAGATCAGGTGTGATGAAGGCTAAGTACTACCCTGTTGTGAATAAAAAAATAAAAAACAATCTTTCTTTTAGACGGAGTAAAATGGTAGCGGTATTTTAAAAGTGATTGTCGTGGTTAAAACGCTTTTTATTTTATAAACATAGCCTTTCCAAAGCACACCTTGTCCACTTTAATTTCTTACGTCTTTCTTGTGTTCTGTGATCGTGACATAGTCAAATTTGTTTCCAAGTTCTACCTCCGTTAAGTATAATGTTTGATTACGCAGTTAAATCACGTAGCGGTTCAAGACCCATATTCCCATTTGTAATATTATTACGGATTAGTTTATTACACACAAAATGAGGTGTCTGTTGGCTAATAAACCAAAATTGTTGAGCTCAAATCCACCCGGGTTTGAATAGCGGACAGAAATCGTAAAAGTACAGATGGTTAACACGGACAGAGATAAATTAATTGTAAAGCAATACAGTTTAAGCAACATTCATTAAACAATCTTATAATTATTATTAACTTATTAATTTAAACCATGTGTTCAGTACACCCCTGCCTATACCGCGGAGTCAGCTAGCGCAGTGGAAGCTGGTATTACTAATATAGACTCCGGACAAAAACTTGGTTTCAGCCGGGATGTAACTGAACAATTGGACTGCGATACACAGCGGATAGAATTTGTGAAGTAAGGTGATTTTACATACTGTGGTCTGTGCTGTAGAAAGTCCCTGGGCAGCGTAGGGAGAGGGGGGCCCCCCCTGTGGCTCCGTCTTCTTCTGCAGACCTTACCAATTAGTCACCTCACTCATAACACAAATAACAGCGTTCACAAGACACTGGGCGTTTCAACAATAGATACACAAAGACACACACGTGGGAGCTTTTTTTATTACGATATATTGTCCCGACAACAAGCGCGTGCGGTAGAAAAGGTTATCTTTCAAAGCATCCGCGACCAGCCACTCCAGAGATGGCATCAAAACCTTGGTCGTACAAAACGGGATCACATAGATAATTTAAGATGTATTCAAACTCGATATGCCAGGCACATTCAACGCGAGCGATTTTTAACAAAAATTCAGCAAAATTATTCCGACATTTTCCTCCACAAAAATTTCAATCAAGTGTCACTGTCAACTTCAAGTGACAGCCAAATGTCAATTTGACGTGACATTAGAGACGCGTTCAGAAACGTCGATCTTTTCCGAACATCCCCCCGCCCCGGACCGTTAAGAACGGTACGTCAATCTACGGGTAATCGGGAGAGCCCACTAACTGCTCTCTTCAAAACCGAATCTCTAACCAAAACCTCAGCAAAACGAGGAACTCCGTCAGTTCCGGGGTAGAGTTTAACAATGCGCCCCCTTCGCCAACATAGGGGCGGCAGGTTAGCATCCTTAATCAACACGAGGTCGCCAGTCTGGGGTGGGGTGGTTTTATCTGTCCACTTCACGCGCTGTTGTAGGATATGCAAATACTCCATCGACCAACGTGCCCAGAAGTTTTGGGACATCTGTTTCAAAAGTTGGTATCGCGACAAACGATGGGATCCTACATCCTGAATCGGATATTCAGGCAACGCCAAAAGGGGCTGTCCGATCAAGAAATGACCTGGGGTCAACGCTTCCAGGTCATTCGGGTCCGAAGACAACGGGCACAAGGGTCGCGAGTTGAGGACGGCCTCAATTTTACAAAATACCGTATCAAGTTCCTCAAACGTGAGAATAGTTTCTCCAATCACGCGACGCAAGTGTGTCTTGGCAGCCTTTACACAAGCTTCAAAAATTCCTCCCCAGGTCGGACAAGCTGGAGGGCTAAACTTCCAGATTATCCCACGCCGGGAGAGGGTGGTTCCAATGTCTATTTTATTATCAACATAAAACTTAACTACTTCCTTAAGATAATTACACGTTCCCTTATAATTAGTACCACAATCGGAACGTATCAATGTCGGCAGTCCTCTACGGGAAACAAATCTGCTCAAGGCGGCGACAAAGGCTTCGGTAGACAATTCCGAGACAATTTCCAAATGGACAGCCTTGGTGGACAAACACACAAACACGCACAAGTACGCCTTATAGGTTTTAGCATTACGCAGTCTCGAAGCCTTTACAGTAAAGGGACCGGCGAAGTCGGTGGCGACTCCGGCAAAAGCTCTACATTCCGTGACGCGATCAGCAGGCAAATCACCCATCTGGGGCTGCATGGTCGCGGCCTTCAATCGATAACAAGGCAGGCAACGGAAAACCACAGTGCGAATGGCTCGACGAGCAGACAAAATCCAAAATTCACGCTGCAAAATGGCCAACAAAGCATTACAGCCAGCATGTTGTGCATTCACATGGCGATCTGTTATTATCAGTTGAGTCAAATGTCCGGCTTTAGGTAACAAAAGGGGGTGACGAGCTCCATACGGCAGGTTCGCATTTCGAAGTCTTCCGCCGACTCGCAAAAGCCCACTCTCGTCCAGGAAGGGATTCAATCGCGATACCGCGCCCTTCAACTTGCGACGGCCTAAACGCAAAATTTCAATCTCGGACTCAAAACTATCAGCTTGTACTCTCCGGACCCAAAACAAGAGCGCGTCCCTACGCTCGTCCGGAGTGAGAACCGACGAATCACGCCTCGCGCGTGGGTTTCTGCAATTGTACACAAAACGTCTGATCCAAGCGGTAACACCAAGCAGCTTCTGTAAGGAGCTGTACCGATCCAACAACAAATCCTTTTCCCCGGCGGGGTTAGTCTCCAGGACGCATGCCCGCATATCAGGAACGGCTACGTTCGACAACGCTGGAGAGGGCGGCCACTCCGACTCAGGCCGCATCAACCACTGTGGGCCCCACCAGAGGGGGTGGTTAATTAGGGTTGGGGCTACACAACCCCGAGACGCACAATCCGCGGGATTCATGGTTCCCGGCACGTGTCTCCAAATCAACTCGATGTCGGAATTACAAATCTGCGACACTCGATTGGCCACAAACACGTCCAAGGTGTGCGCCGGAGCCTTCAACCAACAAAGGACGACCTGACTGTCCGTCCAAGCATAAACCTCTTGTATCTTAATAGATCGACCTAATGTGAGCCATACGTGGTTCAACAAACGCATTAGGAGGGCAGCTCCACACAATTCCAACCTCGGGATCGTATGACGAGTCCGAAGGGGAGCGACTTTGCTTTTCGCTATCACCAGATGCACAGCAACAACTCCGTCAACAGTAACGGTGCGGAGGTACACGGCCGCAGCAAATCCACGTTCGGAGGCATCGGAAAAGCCGTGAAGAGTAACTTTACAATTTCCAGAAGGGAGGAATAGCCTCGGCAAATGCACTTCATTAATCTCGGGGAGGGATGAAACGAAGCTCGACCAATCTCGGAGTAACTCGTCCGAGAGGGGTTCATCCCACGACACACCCGAAGCCCATAACCGTTGCAAGAAACACTTGGCCATAAACAGCACGGGGCAAATCCACCCATTGGGGTCAAAGGTACGTGCGACAGTAGACAATACTAAACGCTTGGTCCAGACTTTCGGTGGTCGTAAATCCACACAATAAGTGAAAGTGTCAGAGACCGGTTTGTACTGTACGCCAAGGACGGTCACCACATGGGGATTATCAACATTTTCGAACAGGTGGGGGTCCTGCTGGTGCTCTTCGGGCAAACCTACCAGTACATCAGGCGAGTTGGATATCCATTTCCTCAACTCGTAACCTCCCGACTTCAAAAGGGCGGTGAGTTCGTCTCTCAGGACAATCGCCTCTGAGACAGATGAGGCGCCCGTGCAAATGTCATCCACATAGACGTCACTGGCCAAAATGGCGGAGGCGCGAGGGTATCTCAAGCGCTCCTTCTCGGCCAACTCCAACAAAGAACGAATCGCAACAAACGGGCTCGAAGCCAAACCGTACGTATTCGTATTCAATTCATAAATCAACAAGGGGTCCCTAGGACTCTCTCTCCACAAAATCAATTGGTACCTCCTATCCTCTGGATGGATGACCGTTTGTCTGAACATCATCCGGATGTCAGTCATAAATACAATTTGGTGCCGCCGGAAGTTGGTCAAAATGTCTGAGATCTCCGTGTGCAGCTTGGGACCTACATGCAGACACTGGTTCAAGGACGCTCCAGTAGAGGTGGGAGCCGAACCGTCAAAGACCACCCGAATCTTTCCGGATTTCAAAACGGCGTGGTGCGGCAAAAAGAAGTGCTCAACGGAGCGCCAATCCAAATCGCTCACGGACATGTGCCCTAACTCCTCATACTCCCGCATGAATTCAACATACTTCTGGCGGAAGACCGGATCCTTGCTCATGCGACGCTCCATCGCCACTAGCCTACGTTCCGCTAGCGGTCGGGATTCGCCCAGAGGAGGTCGGCCGGCACGAAAGGGGAGACGGGTGATCAAACGACCAGAGCGGAGGCGACCAGTGTTATTCTGGTAATACAACTCGCATTCATCCGCTACTGGGTCAACCCGCGGGGCTGGTGGAGGTTCCTCAACCTCCCAAAACTTCTGCACCACTTCGGAGAGAGACACATTAAAAACAAGACCGCGATCCTCATCAAGGGAATCCAAAACGCGGCGAGCAGGGCCCATCACAACTGTACCGAGTGTCGTCTGCAGAGCTACCAAGCCATCTGGCTGCAAAACTCGCTTCCCCGTCAACAAAACTCGCCCCAGGACATCGGCTCCAAGGAGAGCATCAATCGGGCCTGGGCGGAAGAAATTTGGATCGGCGAGTGGGGAATCAGACACCAAAGACAACATACTCGGTCCCAAGTCAACTGAAGGTTGACGGCCAACAACTGTGTCCAACACAATCGCCGAGGTCTTAATGCCTGGCGTGGACTTATTACGTGAGGTAAATGTGAAGTCAACATGCCCTAACAACCCGGGGACTTTCACATCGCCAACACCTCTCACGCCTTCCGTGTGGGGGTGCACCTTGAGGCCCAACCGCCTAACTAACCAAGATGACACAACACACCCCTGAGCACCGGAATCCAACAAGGCGCGAACTTCCACAAGGTCGCCATTCAATCCCCTGACAAGTACAGAGGCCGTGGGCAACAAAACGGTCTCTGGAGGGGTGGCTACAATCGACCGTAAACACGTTGATTGCTAGTATGTGGGGTCCCCAGACGTCCCCCCATGGTAAGGGGGTCGCTCATAGCGATCCAGTGGGTCCCAATCTCCCACATACTGCCTACGTCCAATTCGCCCGGCATCAGGCGGGTTATATCTCCCGGCCCCTTGAAGACGGGGCGGGCGCCGCTCCAAACGCGGGTATTCGGCGAGCGGCGGCGAGAATCGGTGCCTATCATCCACCGTGTACGTCGCCCCATAGTCGCGGGGGCACGGTGACCGATTTTCAGAGGGGGGGTCCCGGGGACCCCCGCCCGTGCGAGGCTCAAAACGTCGCGGGGGGCTTCTACGACCTCCCGCATCGCTCGCAACATCGAACCCCCTAGTTGGGGACCGATTTCCCATGGGGGGGTCCGTGGGACCCCCGCCCGTGCGAGGCTCAAAACGTCGCGGGGGGCCTCTACGACCTCCAGCAACGCTCGCATTACTCATCCCCATCCTTGGGGATCGGTTTCCCATGGGGGGGTCCCTGGGACCCCCGCCCGTTTGAGGGTCCAAACGTGGCGGAGAGCGTCTGGGGCCACTTTGGTGGCCACTAGAACTGCTGCGGGATGCAAACACCGTGGGGGGTCCGAGCCCCCCACCCATACGAGGTGATCCTGCAGCGACGCGCTGCGGCGCTCCGCCGCCCTCTGGGCTGTTCATGCAGAGGAGGGGATGGTGGTTGCCCTTACAAAAGCGGCATGGGTGCGCTTGGGTACATTCGCGCTGCATGTGCAGGCCCAAGCACGAGTAGCACCATGTCCGTTGTCGCGCGATCGCTCGACGGCCTTGGACGCGCTGGTCGAGGAACTTATCACAACGGGTCGTGCTGTGACCCGGTTCCCGACAGTACAAGCAGCGGGCGGTCTCCTGGACGGCGGCATAGCGGCCGGGCGCGCGAGGGGCCATACGCCCCCTACGGGGGGGTCCGGTGGGGGATCCACTCTGTGGCACAGGTCGTTCGGGTCCCATAGGACCGGCCAGAGAGGAATTATCTGCCAGTCTACTTTCTCCTTCCAGGAACGTCAAGAGGTCCGAGAAGGGTGGCAGATAAGTCGCACTATCCCCACCATACTGCTGCTCAAAACGGACCTTAACAGAGTCCGGCAACTTTCCCAGGACAATGTGCAGTAACAAAAACGACCACTGCTCCACTGGGAGTTTTAAGTTTTTTAATGCGTTGTATGCCACCAACAGCGGATTCAACAAAGCCACTCTCAAGTGCATCACGCTGGCAACGCGGGGTAAATTCAAAATGACGGCAACATGGTTGTCCGCCAGACGTCGTACGTTCTGGTACCGACGGGCAATCAAATCCCTAGCAATAGGGTAGTTTTCATCCGAGGGGGCCAAATGTTGAACCGATTCAAGGGCCTCCCCTTCCAACACGGATAATAAATAAGCTAACTTCTGGCCCTGGGTCAAATCATCCCGGGCATGTACCAGACTATCAAAAATATTAATAAAGCCCTCCCAGTCCTCTAGACGACCAGCAAAACGCCTTAAATCTAAGGGAGCCAATCTAGCAAATAGAGGGGGCATACTTTTAGATGTGGCCGGGGACGGGCTCGGTTCATTCTCTCTTGCCACTTGCAAAGGCCGGGCCACCTGAGTAATTCTGTCCGCAAAATCATAACACTGGTCCACATCCAAATCGACTTCTTGTCGCATTTCCACATCGGCCTCAACAGTCCTTTCCAAAAATAAGGCATACTGTTCATCAACAACAGCCAAACGTATGGGCAGATCTACGTATCTGTTCAACAAGGCCTCCGTCCTATCAGGTCGATCCAACAATGCGACTGCAGACGCTAACCACCGTAACTCAGAACGTATTTTGGCTTTAGCAGAGGAGGCCGTCATTGTAACGTCACAAATTTATCAACAAAAACAACAAATTCAAAATATTCACTATAACACAAAATCTCCAATATTTTGAGGTTATTGATAACCACAAAATTCCAATATTACAACAACAAAGTATTTATAATGACACAAACTCTTAAATATTTGGAGGTTATCAGAAAACAACAAAACTCAAGTATATAATTATAACTCTAACTCTCAAGAGGTTATAACTTAGACACAAACTAACTTTGACTTTGTAAGTCAAAAGTTATTCAGTTCAAACAAATCACTGACCATTGAAATTCACTTGGATATCGACATAACATACTGTTACACAACAACAAGTTAATTTTAATTATTTCAAAGCACAAGTTTCAATGAGTTTCAATGTGTAAACAATGTCTTAAATCATCTAAGTTTCACTAAGTATTGAGTGCAAACTTATTAGCTAACCTATTATTTTAGCAACAAACTTGTCAATATTCACAACTCAAATTTGCTAACAAAACTGAATAATAATTATTATGAGCAAAGAAAGGCATCTGTTTACAATTTGGAACTTCAATACATGACTTCAATACATTAATTACAAGACATGGAACCAATAACAAAGGAATGCCCTTTACTTTTCAAATGCAAGTTAATTACCATTTACAAGTACAAATTAATCTAGTCCGGACCAGACTGTCATCAACACGGCACTGATTAATACAAAGTTTTGGCGTGGGCCTCTCAGGCCTTCAAACTACGCTCTGCTACCAAGAAATGTTCAGTACACCCCTGCCTATACCGCGGAGTCAGCTAGCGCAGTGGAAGCTGGTATTACTAATATAGACTCCGGACAAAAACTTGGTTTCAGCCGGGATGTAACTGAACAATTGGACTGCGATACACAGCGGATAGAATTTGTGAAGTAAGGTGATTTTACATACTGTGGTCTGTGCTGTAGAAAGTCCCTGGGCAGCGTGGGGAGAGGGGGGCCCCCCCTGTGGCTCCGTCTTCTTCTGCAGACCTTACCAATTAGTCACCTCACTCATAACACAAATAACAGCGTTCACAAGACACTGGGCGTTTCAACAATAGATACACAAAGACACACACGTGGGAGCTTTTTTTATTACGATATATTGTCCCGACAACAAGCGCGTGCGGTAGAAAAGGTTATCTTTCAAAGCATCCGCGACCGGCCACTCCAGAGATGGCATCAAAACCTTGGTCGTACAAAACGGGATCACATAGATAATTTAAGATGTATTCAAACTCGATATGCCAGGCACATTCAACGCGAGCGATTTTTAACAAAAATTCAGCAAAATTATTCCGACATTTTCCTCCACAAGAATTTCAATCAAGTGTCACTGTCAACTTCAAGTGACAGCCAAATGTCAATTTGACGTGACATTAGAGACGCGTTCAGAAACGTCGATCTTTTCCGAACACCATGTATGGTAATTATATTGCCGCCATTTTGTATGTAACTCTTTTTTTTATCCTCAACGGGGCAGCACATAGCCTATATCACACCCGATGTTAAGTGGTGATAAGGCTGAAGGTGAAAGCGCACTACTTCCGGAATCCTCAATCACTGAGGAACTGGCTATCTTATTCTCTAACTGCCGGAACACAATAATGGTGAAAACATCATTGTTATAGCGTCAGACTTAGATAAGATGGTGGTAGCTAGCCAGTCGGACTCAGAACAAGTCCTACTACAAACAAAACCGAATACAATATGTACCCTCAGTACCCTCACTAGGAATCGAAGTCGGGACCCCTGCATCTGTGACTGGTGGTGTAAACTAGACCACAGAGGCGGTTTAGCTATGGTGAACATAGGGTTTATGTATGTATGTATGTTTGTGAGGTTCTCTATTCCATTATAACTTTCATATGCCTTAAAGGAGTTTAATGTATCATTAGAAACGTTTTACCCGTTTTACCCCGAGTGACACTGGCTATTCAATATGGCGGACATGCGGCGCCATCGAAAAAAATATATCATAGCAATATGGATATCAAATGAAAGGTCTACCTATTGGTGGAAATTTGTAAATGTCATAGTTTTAAACTACTTACCTACTGATTATAATAATAATTTATATTAAAAAATTATCTGTAAATCTTTCAAAGAATGAATATTATTATAAAATATTATTTTTATTTATCGTCTCTGTCCTAACACACCTCTGTGCCAAACTTACACAGTCGAAATTTATATTTTATGGTAGTAATAACCGACTGTGTACTGCCACTCGTTTGCGTGTTTCATATCTCTGCACTCCACGAGTATTTGGATAAAAGACCTTGTTTCGGTGGCTTATACATTTTATTACCAACGCTGAGATTTTCTTTCAGTGGCTTTTCCTTGAAAGCTGAGGAAGACAGATGTAAATGTTGTTACGATTTATAACGCCATGACGCTCTTATAATTTATTACTATATATACCTACTCGTATATACTCACGCCTGTTTCCCATGGGGGTAATAATTTATTTTAAGTACTTACATATAAAATATAATAAAATTGGTAAATATGTAAACTTTCAGTTTTACGTAGTGATCATCATTGAAATTACCAACCATAATAATGAAATGACTAATTTAATAATCTGACCACGACGACAGAGGCATTCGTTTCATTATGAAAATATTATAAACTTTTCATTGGGCAGTTCGCCATTTTTAGTTTTAAGATTTTAAATTATTTTTATGCACTCACAATGCAGTTCTTGTAAGTATAGGAAAAATGTGATAGTAAAAAACCACGAGCCCTATAAGTAGCTTTCCCGCTATCCCGCCTGAAAGCTACTTATCTATAGGGCTCGTGGTTTTTTACTATCACATTTTTCCTATATTTTTAGTTTTATTAGTTTTTTTAATTGTGTATTGTTATACCTACTGCATTTTGCTCAATTGCTGTAGCCAAATAAAGATATGAATGATCATTCATTCATTCTTAAGGTGGGTTGCCGAGACGGGCCGCAGACCGCAAACTGCAAGCGACACTACTTGTTTCTATGAATCACTATGAAATTGATTCCAAGCGCGGCAGCACTGCGGCCTGCACTCGCGGCGCGTAAACTTCATCCCACCAAAATCATCCTGATTTCATATCTTTTTGTAGAAAGCTTCAGCTTTTTAAACACCAATAGAAAGGGCTCATCAAACTGAATAACTTTTATCTCTCTTTTAGCGTAAGTGTATATATTCTTTGCTTTTAGTGAGCTCTCAAGGTACTTGATCAGATACTCCAGATTTTAAATTTTTGCATCTCAAGAGAAAATTCCAACCACGCTGTAAATGTTTTGTGAAGATATGTATTATACATAAGTAATATATACAGGTAATTGATTCATTTACTGCAAATGTAGTGTCGCTTGCAGTTTGCAGTTGAAGTTTGCGGTCTGCGGCCCGTCTCGGCAACCCACCTTTACGATGACGTTAGGTATCTATCATTTGAAGCCAAATTATTTTTGTATTTTACAAAGTCATTAATGTAAAGATAAATATTGTTATTAAGTTCAACCTTTTTCAATAATAAAGTTTTAAAACATAAAAAACACCTTTGACGCTCATTTGAAGAAAGACCTTAGATATATTTTGAGTTAAGGTCACAGCAGATACATCAACTCGGAAAGGGATCGACACCGTATCGCCTTTCTCCTCGCCGTCAACCAGGCGTCAACCTAACGCAAGCACGTAACCAAACCGGATCAGCGTTGGTACGTTCGGCTCGGCTACTACTGGGCGACGCCACGCTTACACCTCGCCGCACAGTGGTTCCATATCGAAAAAAGGTGGACATGGGATCAAATCTCGGAATTTCAGTCTGATTTTTTGAAATGTGGTTTTAATTCGTTTTCATTTTCAGACCACTGTGCGTAGAGCCGTTAGCTCGGGTACGGAGAGACGTGAGCGCGTGGATGACTAGCGGCAAGCGCGGGGATAGCAAGTTGAGCGACCCGCAAAGCGGTTCGTGAGCTGTAGCCCGATTCTCGTAATAAAAACCGTGACGATATCGTAGCGATTTAGTCGTTCAAACCATTTTCGTATTCACAACTGTCGATAGAACTTGAGCGGCAGCGATTCTATCGAAGTGTCGTCGAAGTGTATTCTGGTACATTAATCGTCCTTCAATCGTTTCAAAACGATAACTCGAAGGTATTCTACTATTTAGATGACCTTTGTTTCGATCGGATTTCAACGAATAAACGTCAAAATAAGCGATCCAAGTGTCGTTGGACAAAAGTTCAATTAGCTGGACCTTTTGTATGTGAAAAATAAGCTTGGGGCTAGCATATTTGTTATTATTTATTTTTTATTTTATTTAATAAACTTTTGTACATAATACATAGAACATGTAATATACAAGGCGGACTTAATACTAAAAGTATTCTCTGCCAGTCAACCGTTGGGAAAAAGAAAACAATTAAAGCGGTACAATTTATTATTTATTATTTATTATTTATTATTTATTATTTATTATTTATTATTTATTATTTATTATTTATTATTTATTATTTATTATTTATTATTTATTATTTATTATTTATTAATTATTATTTATTATTTATTATTTATTATTTATTATTTATTATTTATTATTTATTATTTATTATTTATTATTTATTATTTATTATTTATTATTTATTATTTATTATTTATTATTTATTATTTATTATTTATTATTTATTATTTATTATTTATTATTTATTATTTATTATTTATTATTTATTATTTATTATTTATTATTTATTATTTATTATTTATTATTTATTATTTATTATTTATTATTTATTATTTATTATTTATTATTTATTATTTATTATTTATTATTTATTATTATTTTGCAACAGAGACTGAAAGGGGATCTTAAAAAATCGAAGTGGGCTACTAGGGCATAAATGGGGTATCATAAATGAAAGAGCGCTGCTTGCACATCCTGAAACATGTTTTTTTTTCCTAAACCACATAGTTTTCGACTTTTGATAAAAAATATACAAAAAATACCTCTTGATTGAGAAGTCGCTGAGTTTCGATCCTATTGAGTTGAAGTCCTATCGAAACTCGTCCAAGCAACACGAGAATACCGATTTTGGATAGGACTTCGATCGAACGACTTCTGAACTACAACGATATTTAGATTGTTTGTATTTACGAGAATCGGGCTACTGGTCCCGAGGCGAGGCGATTACGTTACGCTTCCGATTAGTGTGCGTTGCAGTAGGGGGTTTCATACAAAGAATACTGAACCGCTCGAGTTGATACGTTTACGAGTTGATATTTCTAAGAAAATAAATAAATATAACTATCTGCTGTGACTCCGTACCGTACCTAAGTAAAACGAAATCGCGTGTAGCGTGCCTTCGCAATCCAATTACGCACCCAAACACGTTTTTTAGGGTTCCGTAGTCAACAAGGAACCCTTATAGTTCGCCATGTCAGTCTGTCCATCTGTCCGTCTATCTGTCTGTCTCCAGTCTAGCTCATAGACTCTTAGTACTAGAAAGCTGTAATTTGGCATGAATATACATATTAATAATGCCGACAAAGTGGTGAACTAAAATTTTGAAGTTTAAAAAAAAATAGTTTACCTCCCCTACACTTGAAGTGTGGAAGTAATTTTCTTTTCACACTTATGCTCTGAAATGTTAATATTATATTTGAGAAAAGAATGCAGTACGTGGCACTTTTCCGAGGTAAACATTCTAAATTTGAAAATCACTGCAGTAATGAATTTCAGTACTTACTTACTGCACTAACTGATTTTAGTGCAGTAAGTAAGTACTGAAATTCATTACTGCAGTGATTTTCAAATTTAGAATGTTTACTTCGGAAAAGGTACTACCCAAAGATATTATTACCAAATTTTTTTCTTTATTTTTTCTTTCGTTATTCCTGTGTATAAAAACAGAAAAAGCAAAGGGACATTTGCACCATACAGCCACATTATTATTATTATTATATAGGTAATTATTATATAATAATTAGGTTAACTTTTTTTTAAATACGGTGCGCACAGAGTATATTACTTCGTATTGTACCACAAGCGCTATGTACCCTTAGCACGAACATCAATCGAAAAAACAAAATGAGATTTATCATAGACAAAATTATTTTTATAAAAAATTAAAACCGCCTTCGAAAAACCACATCAAAAAAGTAAGAAATAATTCCTCACCAAATAAATAACGTAAGTACTTTGAAGTCGGGCGTGAAACATGTACAATTTTTTGTTTTTTTTGTTAAAACCCGCCCGACTTCAAAGTACTTACGTTATTTATTTGGTGAGGAATTATTTCTTACTTTTTTGATGTGGTTTTTTAGAAGGCGGTTTTAATTTTTTATAAAAATGATTTTTATTTCACTCTTTTTAGTGCATCGTGCAGGCAATTTGCGTGTTTTCTGGTAAATAGGTATGTGATCAAACTCAAAACCTCCTTTTTCGAAGTCGGTTAAAATACCTTGAGGTATCCCCTTTTTAACAAAACAAGAATCATCTAAATCGGTTTATAAACAAAGGAGTTATGCCTAAAGATACGTATTAAATTCACATAAAGTGGTAACGAAAACGACAGTATTTTCAAGATTTCCTGAAAACTACTGAACCGATTTCAAAATTTCAAAAAATGGGACCAACTTGGAAACCAACCTGATGTAATAACGTTTGAACCATTTCAATCGGTTCAGCCGTCTTCGAGTAATCGGTGGACATACACAAAAAAAAAAAAAGAAGAGAAAAAACATACATACAGACGAATAGAGAACCTCCTCCTTTTTGATTTAGAAGTCGGTCAAAAATATCCTTTACTAGTAATTTTGTATGGGAAATATGTACAGCGCCATCTACCACCCAGAAGCGGGTATTGAAGTTGCGCATTTTAGTAGCAAGTAGTAAGTATCAATAGACTGTATGACCGTTACACTTGGCCTCACAAACCAATAATAAAAAAACGGCGGGAATGATTTTCAGCGGTTGATTTCAGATTTGATATCAATACAGTTTATTTATATTGTGTAAGAAATTATCAAAATGAGTTCTGCCAATGAAACATATACAGACATTGTATGTACCTACTCCACCAAATTTGAGAGCAGAAGCAAAATGAATAACAGAAAACTTACTGCCAGCAAAATCAAAAGAAAGATATATGAAAACCTACGATTTGATTTGGAAAAGTGAAAAAAGGCGCATACGTTTTCGGAATCTGTGTTGTTGGCGTATTTGAATGATACCTACATCATTAAAATAATATTATTATGGGCGATTTATACATAAGTGTGCCCGGGAAAACAATAACATTTACATTTAATAATTGCCCGAACATGTGTGATATAAATTTTAATAAATATTATTTAGTTAAACAGTTTATTTTATTTCCTCGCATTTCTTGAGAAAAGCACTATACAAGCCTTGTACGGTAAACAAATTACCTGTCCTCGGCTGTAATGTACTATTGTCTACCCCCATAGTGTGGGGTGTCGTTGGATAGCAATTCCAAAAATATTGCGGGTTTGTGAAGACAGTTTTTTGATTATTAAGCTTTAAAGTTTTTGTTACAGTCACGTGTTCACCGTTAACCGGTCCACGCAGGTAGTTGGTGCAGGCAGACTCTATACTTTGCGCCGAACCAGCCCCAATAAACGCCGTACCTACGTCGTTTACCGACAAATTGCTATCTGCTTATATAGGTACCTACATACATTCACGAATATTACATCATCTTTACCGACTTCAAACCTTCACAGTCCTACTGATAAAAAAATACATTCCCTCGTAAAGCAAATACGCAGACTTGTGATCATAAAAACCCAATGATGCGGCTAAAAAAACGATACTAGGTATTTCATGCCAGTACCGAGAACGTTGGATTTAACGAAACTGTGTTTGTTTTTTTTTCGTTTAAAAAAAACTTCAATACCTATGCGGCCATGTTTTTGACGGTTTGCGATGCCTAAAACAAAAAAAAACATTTATTTCAGACCAACACCAAAAAAGGAGGAGGTTATCAATTCGACTGTATGTCTTTTTTTTATGTGTGTTACCTCAGAACTTTTTAATTAATGAACCGATTTGACTTTTTAATTAATGAACCGATTTGGATAATTCTATAACAAGCATGCAACATCTTAGGCCACATCCTGTTAACAAACAAGATGGTGGTCAAATGCCTGCCCAGTTTTTTATAAAAAAAAAAAAAAAAGAACAAGAACGAATTATACTAAGGCCGCATTCGACCAAGCTTTTATTCCGAGAATATCGCTTAAATACTGTCGGATACTAATGTCAAACTAGTATGGGGTTTTGACATTACTATCCGAAGGTTTAAAGCGATAATCTATACATATAATAAAACAGAAACGGACAAAAAGTCTGTACATGAAATATAAAAAAAAAAAATTACTGCTATGTGATGTGTACAGGATATAGACCCCAAAACGATAGATATTAAAATTTTTGTCTGTTTGTCTGTTTGTCTGTTTGTATGTTCGCTTTTCACGCAAAAACTACTGGACGGATTTTTACCAAATTTTGTGTAGTAATAGCTTATAACCCGGGTCAACATATAGGGTACCTTTTATTGCGGGAAATTTAATTATTCCTACGGGAAAATACAAAAACTGATTCTTACTAAAATAGATGGCGCCACATGATTATGAAAATACGTTATATTTAATCGCTGTCTCAATTAATAATGAATCATGTTATTTTTTTTTACCTGCTTCAAAACATAATATAAATTAAAACCCATCCAGGCTCATATAAAATCATAAAAATAATTTCATGTTATTTACGTCATTATATCTACTAAGCAATAGATGGCGCAGGAAGTCAGTAAGATTACGATATACCTCTCACAAAAGAACATTCGAATGATTATATTAATTAGGGTGAAAGCCCCCTCTGTTGCCACTTTAAGATGTTTTTCACTTCTTTTGCATCATAACTACTAAGCAATAGATGGCGCGGGAAGTCAGTAAGATTACGATATACCTTTCACAAAAGTACATCCGAATGATTATCTATATTAAGTAGGGTGAAAGCCCCCGCTGTTGCCACTTTAGTTTTTTTTCACTTCTTTCGCCTATGGTCTTAAGTAGGTATCTAAAATTGTCAAGAATGTATCTTATACTTTTCTTTAAATTTTTTAATTTACAATACAAAAAAACTACTTTAAAAATTTAACCGACTCAAAAAAGTATTTGTCAACTGAAAAGGAAAAATATAATTTATATTATAATTAAGGTACCTTTTTGAGGTCGGTGCCAGTCAGTTTCTTTTTTTAAATTACTATTTATTTCCTAAGTTTTAGTGTATATTGTACAATAACATACCCACGAAAACTACTAAACCGATTTTGATGAATCTTAGACTGTTCCCAAAGTTAGAATACACCTAATTTAAATCAAATAGAATCATCTCGATATGCATTTAGATTTCGAGAAATTCGTGGACATACATAGTAAAAACATATAACTAAGTATTCATATACTTACGAAATTTAGTTTTATTTTAGTCAATTAGAAACCAATTTTTTAAACTTAAAATATGCGAAGGGTGCCGATTGATGTGTTTTTTGTCAATCAAATTTTAAAAGATACATTGAGAAATCAATACTTAACTAACTTAGATAAAATAAAAGAAACATCTAATTCGATGTAAACTGAAAAGCGTTTATTGAATAATATTCCTATGTCATAAAGAATTATTACTATTGTTATTATGACTTAAAAGTCATAGATAAAAAGTATATTATCAAGCAAAAGTTTGTTTTAAGCTAAGTAAGCACTCGGGGCAGTGGCCAAAACTAAAGTTCTTACCCTATTGATGTAAAATTTATATTTCGCATTTCCACTCGACGCTAGATGTCGCTACAGTAAGTATAGTGCCACAAATATATCTGAACCGGTAACAGTGGTCCTGGAGGAGCCACTAGCAATACAAAATTAACTGTCAAAATGGACTGCCGGCAGTCAACAGTATATTTAGTACCAAAAAATAACCACTGTGTGAAATAAGTTTGTCGCAATGTAGACAAAATGTCACCAATGTAGTTTTGAAAAATTTGCTCAAACGCTAAGTGGCCAGTACGTAGTTACCTACACCTACCTACCATTTTTTATGTCATTTTACCGGCTCTGGCTACTTAGGCCTTCAGCCGTAGGTACCATCCAATAAAATAAAGGAATATTAAAAATAGTTTTCTATCTAACTTATTTATTCATTTATTTACTAGGAAAGCTTACATAAGTGATGATTGATTAAAATTAAATAATTAAATGGTATATCATTACATTTTATACCTGTTACTTAAAGAAGAAATGTCTCCATATCAAAATACTAGCCTTCCGCCCGCGACTTCGCCCGCTCGGACTAAACGACGACGTTATCCCACGGGAATGTGATATTTTTCAGGGATAAAAAGTAGCCAAAGGCAGCCATTACATCCAGATCGCGATCACTGATCGTGATCTTGATCGCGATCGAGATTTACTTTGTAGATATTTTGCGATCAAGATCGCGAGCCGTCAATCACCTTCGTACACAGTCAATCTGCATCGCGATCATTGATCATTGATCATTGATCCAGATTGACTGTCTAATGGCTGCCTAAGTATGTCACTTTTCAGCTGCCAAACTATTCCCATATTCATATATATTCCCAAAAGTCACGTCGATCCGTTGCACCAATTTTGACGTGAAAGACGGACAAACAAACAAACCCAGTTTCACATTTATAATATTAGTATGGATACACACAATCTCTTTTACATTTTATAGTAAAAATATGATTGGCCTGATATTATGCATTACTAAGTAAGAACTTCTGTTTGAATCGTGAAAGCGCGCATATGCGCAAAACGATAATACACGCTCTAATCGCGCGCGGCAAGAATGCGCTTCACCACTGGAGCTCCATAGTAGTGGTCGGAGTGGACGTGCCTCGTGCGATCCAAGAGCACCAAGAGAACAAATTAGATTCACGATCCATGATCCCCAATCTTAGATCGTGGTTGGCCAATCCAAGATGGATCGTTTGGTGTGGTTCAGTCTTATGGACCTCGCGTAGAATACATCTATTGCCCGCTAGCAAGCAACGTCGAAGAACGAAGAACGGCTGTTCAAAATAATCGTTATCATTATACACTGTTATGTGTGATACATGCATTTTTGCGTATAAAAACCATATGAAAATATAGATAAGTTATCACAACTTACTGTAAATCGAGATTTGACAGCCTAAACCGACCTAGATAGCGGTTTAAATTTAAATCGGGATCGGTAACAGTAGCTAAATGGGATTTAAAAGAAAATCGAGATCCAAGTGGCCCTTTTGAGTTATGAAGAAGAGAAGAGAAGTTTGTTTTTTTTGTCGCCTCTAAGGGATTGCAGACTTCAGTATTTAATTTGACATACATTTTAGCTTGATTCCTCCCACGCATACTTAAGAAAAAGTTTCTTGATAGACGGACAGATCTTTGAATGAGGGCTCAACTATGTTCATGCAGCATATTATAACAACATACCATGTTCATACCCTAGCCTGCATATTCGATATTCTTTAGACCCTTTTAGTAGAGAATAGGACTTCAAGAAGAGCGTTATGAAATCTGAGCAACAAACACACATAAACACAGTTAGTTTATAACACAAAAGTCACTACACCGCGCGTACGAAGTCGCGGGCAACAGCTAGTCTTGGAATAAAACTTTGGTCGAATGCAGCCTAAGTGAAAAAACAAACATATTAAAAAACCAGTCCCAAGCGTGAGGTATTTACCTTAAATACCTATTAGACTTGGCACCGACTTCAAACAGTTCAGTAAGTACCAAGATAAGTTAGAAAAAGTCACGCATTTTCGTCCTTTGAATTAAAAATTCTAATTATTTTTTTGGTTTTTTAGTGTTTGTTAATTTTTGTTTGAAGATTCTTTTAAAAGGCGGTAACATTTTTTTTCAAACGTTTTTTATTATCTCGAGCTCCTCCGTGCTTCGGAAGGTACTTACGTTAAGCCGTTTTGGTCACGGCTGCGTTTGCAGTCGTTTCGTTAATACCTACCAATCCACATTAGACGCGCGTGGTGGGTCACACATGGCCCATTCTCCTTATCAATACTTAAGTTAGGCCTGTGCCCCAGCAGTGGGAACTTATAATGGCTGATGATGATGATGATGATGATGTGAGACTCACGAAATGAAAGCTTGTATAGTCAGGAAATTGTTTATACGAACGAAGTTGCAGGATGGAACTTACATTAACTCTTTAACCGCCTAGTATCTAGTGCTTCACACCACCGATTTCAGACCCCAGTGAGGGTAGGTACATATTGTATACGGTTTGGTTGGTGGTAGGACTTGTTCTTAGTCCGCCTGGCTAGCTACCATCGTCTTATCTAAGTCTGACGCTATAACAATAATGATTTTTTCAGCATTATTGTGTTCTGGCAGTTACTGATAAGATAGCCAGCTCCTCGTTGATTGAGGATTCCGGAAGTAGTGCGCTTCCACCTTCAGCCTTATCACCACATAACATCAGGTATTATGAAGGCTAAGTGCTACCCCGTTGTAGATAAAAAAACAATTAAAAAAAAATTAATTATACAGAGTTCAGTAATTTCGTAGTAGGTACCGTAGACCGAGGTTAAGGGCTTTGGGCACAGAATATATAATAGTACTAATTGAAAATTTCTATTATTCGTAATTAAATAAAAAAATGGGCATACTATCTATATAGATATATTTAGGCTCCCTAAGGACAGTTGAAAAAAAATGGAATAATAATTCAGTCAAACAAGCGTTATCAACAAACTCACTCCCTCGAATCAAAGTAACCCCAGTTTACCGTACCGTACCTTAGAGTAGTTTTAACAGCAAAGTATGCACTGCACAAAACCCATATTTCAATACTATTCAGCCATACGTTGTCATAAAATCGTGCCTTTACGTTTTTTTTTCAGAGTTTCTCTGTACTTTGTTGTATTTGTGGCGAGAACGGAATTTATGGAGCCACAACTCATATGAAATAGTGAAACTTTTTTGGCTACCCAGTTTATTAGTTAAAAGCTCCGGACCAGCTGTGCTGCCAACTTTCTTAATTATGAACCACTGCTTTTATTACCAGAGATAAGAAATAGTTTTAATAACTCGAAATTTACTTTATCGCGGCTTTGGGTGTTAGTGTTTTTGGCCAGTTTGTTTGTGTATAGAAACTTTTTGGTGGATAATTGAGCGAACTTTTTTAATTAAAACAAGGCAGTGGTAAATTATTAGTTTCTCATACAGGTGGCTGTTATAAATTGTATTTTATGAATTGTTTCAGCGTTATATTCAGAAAACATGTCTTACATTTACTTTGCACGGATTAGAAGAAGCAGTTTTTTTAACAGATTTCGATTTATTAGGTTTAGTTAATATTATGTTTGTGTTTGTTTTTCTTATGTTTGATTTCTCGACGTTTCAGCTTTTCATGTTTGTATGGGATGTCTAGGTACTCGTAAGTCTACAGGTTCAGTGTTTATTATTGAAAATGAAGTACTTATTAGAAAAATTAGCCATCCCACAACCAGCCTCTAGATTGTCTAACTTGAATATCTATCGGAATCGCTTTCAGTTTGAATTATGTTGTACAACCATTGCTGCAGTAGCACATTTTTTTTTCAACTGCCTTCAACATCAAGTGATAGATGTCAAAGAAAGCGATCGCGATAGATGTCCAGTTACACAATTAGCCCTCATCTGATGGTCCGATGGTCTCACAACGACTCCATAGCTCAAAGGTTAGAGTATTCGCCCGGACAGTGAAAGGTCGTGGGTTCAAGTCCCATCGAGTTGTGAGATTGTCGATTATTTCTAATACTTCATTTTCAATAATAAAAACTGCATTGTGCATGCAAAAAAGTAAAAATATTTTTAATTTTGCAATGTTTAAACAGTGTTTTAGTCCGTAGTATTGTTTTTTTTATTTTAAAATATCTGTGTTTTTGACGTAAAACATTGACTTCCATATATTTCCTAATACTTTTCTCACCGATCCTTTATACAAACGTAAACTAGAGAATGGATTGATTGAATAGATTGAACTTGAGAAATGGATTCGGATGTTTGAATGTGAGGTTTCTGTATATTACTTATTTGCTCCCATGATGGATCGCGAGCCGCCATTTGCATTTATTTTGGCGGGAATAGTAAATCGACGAATGAATGATCGGTTCCTACGAATCCCTCCGTAACAATACGTTAGATTTTTCTGAAATATTCGCATTATAGATTTGATACCTAAAACGCTTTCATACTAAAATTATTAACTAGTAGACGACCGCATCTTAAGCGCGGGCCATACCGCCAGCTAGCGAGCGAGCTAAAAAGCTGGGTTTGAGCATCGTTTCACCTCTTTTCATACTTCGGTTCTTACCACGAACTACAGACAAGAGCTACGTTACACTATAGTGTAACGTAACTATAGTTTGCAAGAAAAGAAAAGAGTTAAAACGGTGCTCGTCCGCCCGCTCACTCGCCTCTCCCGCCAGCTCGCCTCACTTCGCACGCCAGCTCGGTCGCTCGCTCACTAGCTGGCCGGCGCGGTGAAGCCTGCGCTTTAGTAATGAAATAAATGCCAAACGAGACAATATTAGAAAACAGAACTATGGTTAATTTTACTTCTTTCATGTTCGAGCTTTTCAATCTTCTTTAAAAGGAGCAGGTTTTCCATTCGTCGGAATCTTTTTTAATGTACTTATGTTCCCTGAAGTACCTTACTCATTTGGACCGATTTAAAAACTTATATTTTTGTTTGAAAGTGTTTACCTCCCAGGCGGTACCTACCATATTTTTTTTATTGTTATCGGTGTACCGACGGGAAAATGTAGGTATGATTGTTGTGCCGGTAGTATGACGGTTTATTGTTACTCAGTTTACTGTAACATTGATTTATCTCTGTCACTTCGTGCGAGATAGCGATCACGTGCCTCCGTAAAAAATTCATGCATTCTTAGACGACATATTTTTCGAAAAATGGAAAATTAAGTATTTTGAAAAAAATTACCTGTCGAACAAGCTCCGATGGTTGTGACACGGGTCGATTCTTATAGTCGGTCGATATTTTAGTTCCCGAGTGATTCTTCCTGGGTATTTTGAATGCCTTTTCTGTACAAAGTTATAACAAGAATAATGGGTATTATAAACTCCACTCGTTCAAACTGCACTTTATTCAAAAATTGCTACGTTACCTGCAAAGTACCTACAGATGAAAACTCAACAATTTAACATTTTCAATATGTACGAAAATCGCTCTCATGACATGATATCATTGAGTCACGCTAATGTATCCATACTTAATATTATTTATGCGAAAGAGTGTTTGTTTATGTGTGTGTTTGTCCGTCTTTCACGGCAAAACGGAGCAACGGATTTGACGTGATTTTTGTTATAGGGATAGTTTGAAAGCTGGAGAGTGACATACGCTACTTTTTATACCGGAAAAATATCACATTCTCGTGAAGGCTAATAGATATGTACTTATAGAACTAAACTAAATAGGACACACGTCGTCGTGTGAATGATTGGTCGCGTCGCATCGCGTCGCGTCGCTTTCCGTCACTCACCTAACACATCAGCTAAACCTTTTCGCGCTGTTGACTGTACATTCAAAAGGTTAATGGCATCCGTCAATCAGACCGAAGCTCGAAGTTAAAGAAGTTTTGAGAAGCAAACTTTCTCGAAGCCTCTGCGAACAATACGGCTCGGAGTTGGAAAGCCAAGGGCTTTTTACTTAACAAATGACTTCAGTTCAGTCATCGAAACCTTTGGAAAGTGAACTCAGAAAACTTAATGGAAGACGCTTTATTTATACTCCTATTTGAATGTACTACCAAAAAGGTTTATACATTGTCGGTCGCTAGTTTTTTTTTACTATTTCTCTTCCACGTTAAGTTAAACGCAATGTTAAGCAAAACACATATCGTAAAGCAAATTGCTTTCCTCCCAAACTAGCTTTCCTCCCTCGGGAACTGACCTGAATCTTAAAGAAATGTACTGATATTAATTTCTCTGTTGTGTTGTTTTCTTGGGAAATAATAATGAGAAAGGGTTAGAATCACTTGAACGAAAGGAAAAAGGGCAAATATTGATCTCTAAAGTCACGTATTCACTTAGAAATGATAAAAAAAAAGATAAAAAGATAAAAATATTCTTTATTCACTTAGACATAATAAATATGTACTTATGAATCGTCAATATTTTCCTACCACCCATTCAAGACTTTTTTAACTGACAAGAAGAATGGGCGCAAGAAACTTGCCAGCGTTTCTTAGTTAGGTAACGACATTTACAAAAAAAAACATATCGTTACTAATACAACAATTGCTTAGTATAAAAATACATCATATTAAACAGTGATTATGTTATGTGTTACATCATGACCATGCATTCTAGGTCTCAGCCGGAGCGTCGTCTCAGCCGGAGCGTCATCGAGTGTATTGTATACGTATCGCGATCGCGTTATCACGGTTTTGAAATGGAGTGCCAAAAGTGCAAAAAAATCTTATCAAAGAAGGGACCACATTTTTTGTGCCAAGGACCATGCCAAGGGACATTCCACAGGAGCTGTGTAAAAGGATTGGCGGCTGACTTAAAAGCAGGAAAAAACAGAATTTACTGCAATAACTGTGAAGACGAGGGTTCAGCAGATGAAGACCAAGAAGATGAGGATCTGAATTATGAAAAAATCTTGAAAGATATCCAAAAGAAAGTCAGTGTTATTCCTGGATTAAAAAAACACTTGGATACAATTGAACAAAGTATTAACATGCTTTCCGAAAAATATGATACGCTTTTAGATGAGCATGAACAAACGAAAGATAAGCTGAAAAAAGTCGAGAAAACATTATTACTTGTTAACAATAAGTGCATCTTTTTAGAAAAGTGCAATCTTGCACTCGAACAAAAGATGAACGATTTTGAACAGTCATCGCGCAAACATAACCTAGAAATTGTAGGTATTGAATGCCTTCCTAATGAAAAGGTTAACGATATAGTAGCTAAGTTGGGTGATAAAATCGGAGCAAACAGCAACGACATTGAGTGGGTACAAAGAAATCGACCCCCAAAAGAGGGGAAATCCGGCTCCATCCTGGTGGGATTCAAATCATCTGGTGCTGCTTCCCGGGACTCCTGGCTGGCACGGCGACGTAGTCTGGCCGGGATTAACAGTAGTATGATTACAGGCGGGGCGAGTATGGATAAAGTGTACATCAACGAGGATCTGGCGAAACCAACTCGTGCTTTGCTCTGGCATACAAAAAAACAACTTAACGGCGTCTACAAATACATTTGGGTGACCAACGGTAAGGTGCTTGTGAAGAAAGCTGAAGGTGATAAAGTAAGCTGGGTGCGTTCAGAAAAAGACGTGGCTGAGCTACTCAATGTGAAGTAAAAAGCATTTTCCTTACATCTACCTAGTCAGTGTAATAATCATGTGTTTAAAAATAAATATTTCAATTCGCGTTGTGGAATGATATTATCTATCTATCAGAAGACTGTGTGAACGAAGAAAACGTCGTCAGTTTCAACGAATGGTTTGTAAAGTTAAGTAAAATTAAAGGCATTTGTTTACTTCATATTAACATCAGATCACTAAAGAAAAACTTTAGTCAATTATTACTTGTACTGCAAGATTGTTTAGAGAGGATTGATGTGATAGTAATTACTGAACCTAATATTCCTTATTCATTATTATCCTGTTACAAAATCAATGGTTTCAAAGTAAATTCCTTTGCTAGAACCGGGCGGACCGGTGGAGGGGTACTGGTGTACACGCGCGGGGCGCATGCAGTTCGAGCTATCGATATACCTATAACTGCACAGCTGAGATCGGCGGAGTGCGTGCCTATTGAACTAAATTATAACGGGGAGCTACTGTATATTATTTCTGTTTATAGACCTCCTAGAATCAACAAGCATGACCGAATAGCTTTATTTCTTTCAGAATTACGTGCACTACTGGATATTCTGCCTAAACAAAATAAAATGTTTTTCTGTGGCGATATTAACATTGACTTAATGAATAATCAAAACACTCATGTTAGTAAATACGAAAATTTATTGTGTGAATACGGTTTCACTAAGTGCATTAGTCAAATAACGCGTAAAGAAATAGTCAAGGGTAAATTGACGGAATCTTGCTTAGACCACATTTTTATAAGAGCATCAAGTGTATCAATTAACTCTGCTGTAATTAAACACAAAATATCCGACCACTATTTTGTGTCAGCAATGGTTCAATGGGAAAGTGCTTCGTCGCTCGCGCCAGGACGGTCGAGTGACGGATGCACCGGCGGCGCGCCGCGCGTGCGCATCGAACCCGAGACCTTGACACGTCGAGTCCTTGATAATAAATTGGTTCGCGAAAAACTATTAGGCACTGATTTTAGTCGTCTTATTGCTATTGAATGTCCTATAATAATGTACAACGAGCTAAATCAACTTTTTGTGAACGTCTATAATGAATGTTATAAGGATAAAAAAATTGGATATTGTAATAAAAACTGTCGTAATAAAACTTGGATAACTGATAAATTAAAATATATGATAAGACAGAGAGATAAACTTTTCGAAATATGGAGCAACGATCCGAAAAACATGCTAAAACGTTTAAACTATACTAAGTTTAGAAATAAATGTACAAAAGCTATATCCAAATGTAACAGTGATTATGATAAAAAGTGTATTTTAGAATGTAACAATAATATTAAAAAACTTTGGGAAAAGATTCACTCGTTATTAGGTCATGAAAGAAAAAACTTAGATAATACTATTTTAGAAAACTTTAACAGACATGCATCGGGCAAAGACATATGCAACAACTTTGCGTCGACTTTTATAGACGAAATAGAACAAATAAAGCATTCTTGCAATGAATTATGGCTAAATAGAGATAGTTATGTGCAAAGAGTTGACGTGGGCATGAGATGGCAACCTGTTTCCATACAGGAAGTAACAAAAGTTATAAAAAATATGAACACGCATAAGTCTCCAGGCAGCGATCTCGTGCGCATGTGTGACTTAAAGCTGGTGCTTGATAAAATTGCGCCTGTGCTAACTAACTTTATTAACCTATCTATTTCTAAAGGCATTTTCCCTACCAAGTTAAAGGAATCAATAGTACGGCCGGTCTTTAAGAAAGGCGATAAAAAATGTTATTCTAATTACCGCCCTATCGTTATTCTGTCAGGTATTGACAAAATATTTGAGAAATGTGTAATTAAACAATTAAATAATTTTTTGCAAAATAATAATATTCTATCAAATTGTCAACATGGTTTTCAAAAAGGTAAAAGTACCAATACTTTATTAGCAAAATTTACGAATGAAATTAATATTTGTTTAAGTAAAAAACAATTTGTCGTAGCGGTCTTCTTTGACTGTAAAAAAGCCTTCGATACGCTCGAGACTGACACTTTGCTTAGGGCGATGGAGGAGTGTGGCGTGGGGCAGCCGCTGAATAAATGGTTTCGCGACTATCTCTCTTCGCGCTCCTTCAAAGTAAAAGTAGGCGGAGAGTTCAGTGATGAGCGCCAGGTTTCTTGTGGTGTTCCTCAGGGCTCATGCTGCGGTCCTCTGTGCTATTTGCTCCATGCTAATAGTATGACTGGTGTGTTACAACATTGTTCAGCACATATGTATGCAGATGATCTGTGTGTGCTGCTAGCAGGCACAGATCTCACTAAGACATTTCAGCTTATTCAGCAAGATGTGCATGCCATAGTCAAATGGTGCCATGACAACGGTATTATCTTGAATAGCAATAAAACTAAACTCATGGTTATTCACTCGCCTTATATGCCTCTCGAGGATCCCTTGTTACCAATATATGCCCACACGTTTGAATGCCTTCATAGAGACCGCGTCAATTGTAGTTGCGAGCCAATAGAAAGGGTAAAATGTGTCACTTACCTTGGTGTAAAAGTTGACGAGCACATGTCTTGGTCTAATCATGTCAATTTTATTTGTAATAAGTTAAGAATTTTAGTAGCAAAATTTTATCACTTAAGTTTCAGAGTTCCTGTGACTACACTTAAATGTTTATATAAGTCTTTAGTAGAATCTGTAATTGGCTACGCTCTCGAGTGCTATGGTCTTACCTTTAAAACAAACATAGATAAATTAGAAAACATGCAAATACGATTTTTAAAACTACTTGTAGATAAAAAGACGAAACATAGATATAAAAACGATTATAGACAATTATTTAAAATTTGTAATCTTCTCCCAGCTGGTTTACGACATAAATATCTTTTATTGGTCAATAACCATTGCGACCGGGAGCGGGGCTTCACCATGGAACGAGTCAAACATAACATTAAAACAAGAACTACTACATTGGGTAAATTTGTCGTTCCCAAAATTAAAAATTATTATGGTGATAGAACATTGCAAAAACGCATTCCATATATTTTTAATTCCTTGCCTGCTGCTTTGCGATGTGAATTGCCAAAAAATAAATTTAAGAAATTATTAAGTGCTTTCTTGCACTCCGAAATATAATTCCATAATGTCTCATTTAATTTAATTTAATATAATACTTAATAATTTGATATACTTACCTTATTGTTAATAACCAACTACACTCGTTGATATATTGTTAATTTGAAACTAAGTTTAATTTAAGTAAACTAAATTATATGTCTAGTTTTTGAGACTCCCGATCCCGCAGTCAAACCATCTAGAATGGTTTTGTGGGACAATGATTGTTTGCTATCCATTTTATGTAAAAGTTTTAATTAAATAAATAATAAAAAAAAAAAATTGCGGTCATTCAAATAATCGTCTACTTTATAGTATCCTTTGCTCATCAGCGACTCTTTAATGTAACATTTAAATTTATGCAATGGTAGTTCAATTATATGCTGTGGAACTTTATTAAAAAAGGCTATGCTTTTCCCCAGAAATGAGGCTCTGGATTTTTCTAGCCTAAACTTGGGAACGACAAGTTTATCTTTATTTCTTGTGTTAAAGCGATGAATATCGCTCTGCTTTACAAATGTAGCATGTAACATAGCAGATACAGTATCAACTGTGTACGTCGCTGCGAGCACACTGCGAACCGCTCGCAAAGGCTCGCAGTGGGCTCGTAGCGATTTGGCTGTCTTTTGTCAAACACAAAGGATATCTTAGTGAGTTCGTAGCTCGGTACGCCTTGAGTATGGAGGAGCCGTACCCCTAGCATCTACCGGTCGCTAACTACTGGTCCGCCAAAATATAGAGAACCACTGATACGCAAAGAAGAAGAAGACCCCTATCATAAAAACTATCGTTATCGTAATATCGTGATCATTTTGTATGACAACCAGAGCGGCGCCCCTATCGGACTTATAGAGAACTAAAACTCGATACATTTTTGACAACAGCACTTCAACAGCTTTTGACGTATAGTATAGTTTACTTTACGATTACTATAACGACAGTTTTTCGTGCTAGGGCTACCGTACCGTACACTTGTAGTTTGATGCAGTATTAGTTACGCTACGTGCTACACCGCTAAGCGAGTACGCGGCTTTACTCGTAGATTCTTCCAAAATTCACATTTGTTTTTTGCAATTTAATTGCAACTCGAAATTCTGAGAGGTTATATAGATTTCACAGCTGTGATACTACATGTCTATGATCTCATTTAAACATTTCTTTAGAAAAAATGGCACGTTAATGCATAAAGATTCGCCTACCCTGTTCTAGTGCCTCTCCATTATAGGAACGAAGCGTACTAGTCTCAGATTACTACTTTAATAGTATACAATATACATTAATATAGTTTATCTGCCCCTTGTAAATTGTTTAAGTAGATTTATATTAAACTAAGCTTGTTCACCTATTTGAACATAATACAGTCACTTCTGTTTTTCTCAGAATCCCCATTTTCCCCAATATAAATCTCCCAAGATTCGCGTCTATTTTCACACAAAAAGCCAAAGGCCTAAAGAATATAATTTTATTATGTGGCCTTTTTACCCGCGATAACTCAGTCGGATTTTTGACACACGATAGAGGGCTTAAGGGCAATATTTGCTTGTATAGTAATTCTGCGCACGGTACAGTACGTACGCGCTGTCGGAATTGAGTGCAAGCAGTTTTCGCCGTTAAGTGGTCGACCGGTATACACCACGTTTTTACCTTCGTAATTCTCACAACACTAGGTTTTAGCTTTCTGTCTAAGAAACATATCAGACTTATTTTTCGCCTGAAGAAATGAGATTATGGTGGAGTACCCTCTGTATCTTCACAAAGGGACTAATATTTAGCTATTGAATTTGGTTCTCTTGTTTGGTTTTAAAAGCTCAGCAGTAAACTACCAGCAGATAATCTGATATAGATTAGCAGAAAATCCTTAAAATCTTAATTTATTTCAATCACGCCCTAATATCTAGGTATCATGTTTTGTTTTAAAACCATCCCCGTTGTAGATTTTAGATTTCAATACCAAATTGCCTTTAATAGTTCGTGTAAACTAACTAACAAACCCTCCCATTTATATAAGTCATCATCATCATCATGTCAGCCGAACGACGCCCACTGCTGGGCATAGGCCTCACCCAAGGATCTCCGCAACGATCGGTCCTACGCTGCCATCATCCAGCGGCTTCCCGCGACCTTGACCAGATCGTCGGTCCACCTTGTAGATGGCCTGCCCACGGAACGTCGTCCGGTACGCGGTTGCTATTCGAGAACCTTTCCGCCCCAACGGCCATCGGTTCTCCGCGCTATGTGTCCCGCCCACTGCCACTTCAATGATGCAATCCTTCGAGCGATATTGGTTGTTTTATATAAAAAAAGAACACAACATTGCTGATTTACCTAGATTGCTTGATTCTTGCTTGATAACCACGAATTCAACAAATTATAGGAATGACTCAAGTGTTTTCTCTTTCTTCTGCAATAGGAGTTAGAACTCCTACTGCGGAAGGTTATATTAGTAGAAATAAGCTTTCCCAATTCCTATGGCAACTTGTGCCAGCCCGCGGATTTTTCCAAATCAACCAATGGCTTTTTTTGTTTTGTGCTTCTTTTTGAGACGTATAAAACGATACCAGAATCAGCAGTTTAGGTTTTGATCAACAATAACACCTAGGGCTAGATACATAGTTGGAGTGACAAACATGGCCGAGCGATATACGCCCACTTGAGCATATATTTGTAAGTAGTTCCTATCATTTATGACTTAAGATTATTAACATTTCTAACCGTAACATTATTAACCTTTTTTCTCGTTTAAAATGTGCCATAGAAAATTTTGATTTAGTTCGTGAGCCTTCATCTAGTACTATTTATATATATATAAGAGACTCGCTTCTCTAAGTATACATCACCATCATCCTATCTCTTTCTATCTTCTTCATTGTTATTGGTATAAAATTGACATTATATTTGTTCGATATAAAACTGACTTTGTATTTAATTTGGTTTAAAATTTACATTGTATTTAGTTTTGATAAAATGAAAATAAGAAATATTGCAAATATTATTGTAAATTAAGTAAAGTTTTCTAATATTTAACTACACGTTAAGACAAGCAGTCAAGAGTGGACCCATTTCCACTGGCGGTACACGTTCCGTTCAATACCTATTACATTCGTGAACATGTCAACAAATACATATTAAAATCAAAATAAATAACAAAAAAAACAATTATATTATGACTTTTTTGTCAACAAAAACGACTTTCCAAAAAGCAAGGCTGGATACAAAAGCAACGGTAATAATAAATAACAAATTAATAAAATCCGAAAAGAATTCCCGTGGAAAATATATCGCCTATAACCCTCACTAACTATTACTGAGATTCAAAATAAACATTAATCTGCCTCCAACACAAAAATATAAAGCAATTGTCATAATAATATTTCATGTTAACTGACGCATATTAATCATTACAGGGCCTACCCAATCGAAATAGAATAATATTTTGTTTTACTAAAAACAAAACACGACTCGTTGACTAGACGAAAACAAAAACAATTAACATTACAATAGTAAACAAATAACTCTAAGCGAAAATAAATACACGCAATCTTATGCGGAGGTTGGATAAAATGGTTATCAGTAATGTATCTCGGCAGTTTTAATGTGAAAACACACTATAGCTGAAAATACGCAACTGAATTTCAGCGTGATTACGTCTGCAATGCTATTTGAATCGCCGACGAAAATATGTCGCGTTATCGCATACATTCGCGCGTAAAATTCAGCCACGCAACTTCGGTCACGTATTTTCGTCATAGTGTGTGTCACACTTGGTCTTATCATTAAAGTTTTGTTTCTGTGGATATTCTGGCTTTAACAGAATATCTACCTCGAAGAAATGTTCCTACCATAAAATGTTCGTTGTTTGAGTTCCTAATTGATTTTGCTTAATACTTCAATAATTCTAGGCTGCTTCGTTTTTGGCTCGCTTTGAAATGCTTGTTCCATGTCCCAATATATTTATGTAAATATATCTGATACGTTTGGTTTGTATGTAAAACAATTGCTCATGCTTTTTGGAATCAGATATTTTTATATACCAACACAATTTTTTTTTCGCCAAAACACACCTAGTAAGAGTGCTACGAACTTATCAGACCTGGTGGGGATTTTTGGAATTAAACTATTTTCAATCTCATAATTATTCTGGCAGCCGACAGTCCATTTCGACAGCTAATTTTGGATAGCGTGGATAGCGGGTCCTTAACCACCGCTGCACTGGATATTTTGTCTGATGTGGTATTACATAATTATGAATATCTAATCAGCGAAAAAGTACACTACTTACACTGTTTTTTATTAATTTATTTAAGGGAACACCAACAGTTGTTACATTTTTGCATATTATATCTAAAAAACGTCACTGAATTTGTTAAGGGCCTGGCATATAACCTCGAATTGGGTGAACCGGAAACAAGGTACCAACTTACACTGATATAGGTACCTACCGTTTTAAAGTACACTGTGACACAACATCCCATTTTTATTTACGTCGGCTGCGCAGTCATTATTCGTTATGGCGAATTCAAATTGGACTGATGGGTCACGGATGCCAAATTTGCAGAATGAATTTCCTGCAAACAAGGGTTTTGGGCAATGCCCATTTTAAGCTATTATTCAAAGTATTTTGTGATAGAATGAAGGAAGATATAATTTTCATTTACTGCCAGCATTGAGCATTAAATCTTTGATTTGATTATGTTTTGGGATTGTTTTCTTGTAACTCATTTATATTTATAAATCGTACTGGACTTACTTATTTCTACAAATTATCTTAGATTTCTGCGCGAACTGTTCATATATCTATACATCTATACAAATAAATAAAATTGGAGTGTCTGTTTGTAATATTAAAATAACCGCTTTTTACTACATGCATATCATTATATATACGGTACATATGCCAAAACAACATTTTTTACAATTTTTGTCTGTCTGTTTGTCTATCTGTCTGTATGTCTGTCTGTTTGTTCCGGCTAATCTCTGAAACGGCTGGACCGATTTTGACGGGACTTTCACTGGCAGGTAGCTGATGTAATAAGGAGTAACTAAGGCTACTTTTTATCCCGATACTCCCGCGGGAACGAGAACCACGCGGGTAAAACCGCGGGTGGCCGCTAGTTATATATAAATAAAACACTTTCACAAATTTTTCACTCATTTATTTAACAACATTGTTAAATTTTTAGTTGTTTTTAAAGGTTTTTTGGTTTATCCGACGTTTTGGCACCTTTCCAGGGGCCGTGGTCACGGAAAACTACCCACTATTTTTTGATTTTAATAAAAGAATATGCCCACTTTAATTGTCTTTGTTTTTCGTTCGGAAACAGGATAGGTTAGGTATTGATTATTTTAACTTTATATTTAATTATAACAAAAATGATTTATTATTTAAATTTGTTTAATTTGGATAATAATTATTTATAGCAAAGCAAAAAGTTACTGACTCGACCACCCATAAAAAGTATATATTTAAAATTTATCTACTTACAAAAAAGAAGTCGATACGAAATCGATCCATACTTTTGTAGCCCGTAAGGGTGATTCTTTACTTACATTTTTATATCTTTAATTAAACAATATTTTTCTAAAAGAGAGTTTTCTTTTTTTTACTTTTATCTAATAACAACATTGTAAACTATTATTTAAACACAAATTGGTCTGTAATAATTGTTTATTTATTAGTATTTATTGCATGTTTTAAAAAGAAATCGGTAAAACATTTCCTTTTCTGCAACTTCAACTCGCTGTTTCTAATTAAATCGTAATAAAAATCCATCTACAAATTATTCAATCTTATTGCAAATTTAACTAGCATTATAAATCAATTATTAGTTTTTATTAAATCCTTCTAGTTTTTGAGTAAAACTTAATTCAAGCCGAGCGAGCGAAGCGGAGCGGAGCGGAGCTGTGCTGAGGAACCATTGCCCCGTAAGCATATTTAAGCGTGCGTAACCATTGAGTGGTTACGTTAACTTTAGGGTTAAATTATGGTTAAAGTAAAATTAACCGGCGGTCAAATTTAAAAAGCGTTGTTGAAGAAGGGTTACTTTAAAGAGCAGTCAAATTACACATTTAACGGCGGTCAAAATAACCGACAGGGTGGGGGTGGTTTAAATTTTGACATTAGTAATTAAGGGAAGGTTAATGAAATAGTACAGACAACACTTTTAACCCAACGTATTTTCCTTTGACCGAGGTCAAAATTAACAACGGTTAAATTTTAACTTTAACTTTACTGTAATGTACGAGGAACCGGACCTTAGGCTGCTTAACTTGGGGATTTGAGCAACGTTTATAATGATGTCCAATATTTATTATTATTATTATCAACAATCGTCGGAGAAGTTCAACGCATTAAACAAATTAAATCCTTATGCTTGCATATTAAACTAGAACAATTGAATTCTTTTGTATTTTTTGGCACATGTGCGCACGTTCCAAGTGCACAACCTGCGTAGTTACCATGTATCGCGTGTATAACGTGCAGATTGGAGCTACTACCGAGTTGCGTTTAGCAATGACCATGTACCTTCACGGAGAAACTATTTGTGGACTGTAGTGAATGTTATGCTATGTTTGCCCTTTTTACAAGCTTTTTATTAACTTGCCATGTTAGTTACTTTCGGCCATAATTAATAACCTATCTGCAGATAGGAATAGGTGCAATCCAGATTAGTTGCTATGCAACGCTTGATATTAACATAGAATTAACGACAGTTGCCAGGGTGTTGCTAGGTGTTGCCTAGCAACTAATCTGGATTGCACCTATCCCTATATGTAGATAGGTTATTAATTCTGGCCGTTAGTATAGTTAGTTAGTGGGGGACAAATCTTGCAAGCTTAATTTATCCCACTTCCCAGTGTCTGATAGAGCTGAAATTTTGTATACAGGTTTGGTTCAGATCACAATACAATATTAAAGTACAGTCAGCAAAAAGCTTGTCATAACAATGAAATTTTTACTGAAAACTTATTTATTTTTATATCTACAACGGGGTTGCACTTAGCCTTCATCTCGCCTGATGTTAAGTGCAGTTAAGGCTAAAGGTGGAAGCGCATTACTCCCGGAAACCTGAAGGAACTGGCTATTTTGCCTCTCTCTAACTGCCGGAGCACAACAATGCAGCAAACATCGTTGTTATGGCGTCAGACTTTTTTTTTTTTTTGCTTTGGAGTACAGGACTTTTATCTAACAAGATATGCCAGTCCTATTGTAACTTAAACTATTACAAATATCATTATTTATAATTCAAATACATTGCTGAGGGAGTACCTATCTATCTCGTCGGTGACTAACCATTTCACAGATAATATATGCTGCTTTTGCTGTAGGTTCACGGCGTCAGACTTAATAAGGGATAATATAATGATGATATAATGATGATATAATGTTGGTAGCTAGTGTGTAACCAGACGGACTAAGAACAAGTCCTTCCACCAACCAAACTACTACTACTACTACCTACTATATCATCGTGAGTGGACTCTCCATAACAGTGATAAGACATGACAGACAAGATAATGAAGAAAACTTGCAAAGATCCAAACCCTTAAAAATTTCAAACTAAATTCTCGTAATTTTCCTATAGAAGCGTCTTTACAATGCTCACAGTCTATTCTTCAGAGTTTTCCTCCATTATGACATTTCAGCGTTGCGAATTTCTGCAGGATACTTTTGTCGACTTTATGAAAGATACACTTTTATTAAAGTTTTCCTTTTTTAAAGTTGATTAAAAATTTTGGATGTATCTTTGCTGGAATGTTCTTGTTGGAATCTGAGAATAATTATGAAGTAGTAAAATTGTAAGTTTGAGAGTTTTTAGACTATGCTTACATATTAATTAGCAAACAAAAGTCTCAAACTTATAATATTACATACAGCACAACTGATAATTCATCATTTTTGTCATGTTTTATAGTAGAACAGTTGGATCTAGAGCAAATTTAACTACTAACACATAAAAAAGCTACATCGCGCTTACGGAGTTCGTACCAGCACTTAGCATATATACAACTTCTGCCTTAGTGGCCGAGTAGTGTACGCAGCGGTTTTCAAGGTGCCGCTATCTTTAGAGTTCGATTCCCGGTACTCCATGTTCTCGAAAGATCTGGCAAATGTTGTCAATCGTCAAAAGTAAGGACTTTATTGCAACGCGGTAAGGTAGAACGATCACTCATTCAATGTTGGTTATTATAATTTATTAGCACATTGGAATTATTTTCAAGAACAAGGGGACTGATCATGAAAAGATCGAAGTGATGTGTCACAGCTCGCGTTCCAAACCTTTATATAGAGATAGAATACCTAACTGGTAGTGTTTACTCTATGATGTAGTCTCCATGAAATCACACCCGTTTAATCTATCTAAGCACGCGCTGCTCCAATAACGGGGCGCAATAATAAAAGTGTGATATAAAATATCCCATTTCATTCGCATCACCATAAAACTAAACTCACACTTCCCTGCCTTTGCCCTTTTAAAGGTGACCGTAAAATATTGACTATCTTTTTATGTTTTCCGTCGATATTACCTATTACCCACTTAATGTTAACGTAGATTTTTTATGTTCGATAATAGTTTATTGAAATAGAGGTATATATTGTGTTTTAAAGAGCACAGAGCTCAATGCAGTATCAAAGCCACAAAACAAACGAAAAACTGTCATCATTATCACCATCGGCCTTTTATCGTCCACTGCTGGACATATGCCCGAATACCCGTACGCTACTTATCTTTGGGAGCGTCTCACACATCGCCCTGTCACTTTTAATGTCAAACGTATGAAAGAGATGCCATGATGTTTGAGACGCCCCCAAAGATGATTTGCGTTCGCGAATTCGGGCGTAAGCAGGATGGGCGTAAGGCCTTTTTAAGTGCACGCCATCGAGCATGATCCGCGGCTACTCTCATCCAGTTCTTGCCAGCCACCTTGCGAAGATCGTCACTCCACCTCGTTTGAGCGCGTCCTATAGGACATAAGTACTACGTTTGCCGATACGCAGTCTCCACTCAAGGATTCGTTTGCCCCCAGCGGTTGTCAGTTCTGCGGCTAGTATGGCCGGCCCAGTGCCAGTTCAGTTTGCTAATCCGGTAGGCTATGTCTATCATTTTGGTTATCTGTCGAATTACCTCGTTCCAGATACGATCCTTTAGTTAGAGAAACTCCGAGCATAGCCCTTTACATAGCTCACTGAGAGACTTTGAATATATATTCAATATCTACGTTTCGGCTTCGTATGTCATGACAGGCAGGACTTACTGATTGAAGACTTGGAGTAGGCGACGTAAAGACTCGACGTTGTTTCCCTTATGCAGCCCAGACCAGCTGTATTCTTCTGTTTGCCTCTTAGAAAAACTTTAGAAGAAGTCAATGGAAATATCGAAGAAAGGCCGCTTGCTTAAACAACAAACCCTCCATATATTTTAAACGCTGGCTAAATGGATGTAATCTTGTTTTAATTTTTAGTTTTTTGCATTCACAATGCAATTTAATAACTAAAATAACTTGCCATAGTAATTTCATCTTTAGCGATTGCCAAATACCTGGAAAGGTATTTCTTTCGCGTGTGAGGGTAGTAATATCTCCACATTGATGAAATTAACGCTGACTATACAGCGAGTAAGAAGTATTGGATAAATTCGACGCTTCTCGTAACGACTCCGTAGCTCAGTGGTTAGAGCAGTCGCCCGGAAAGCGAAAGGTCGTGGGTTCAAGTCCCATCGGACTAGTTGTGAGACGGGTCGATTTTTTCAAAAATACTTCATTTTCCATTTTTCAGTAATAAAAATTGCATTGTGAATGCAAAAAACTAAAAATTAAAATAACTTGCCATAGTAATTTCATCTTTAGCGATTGCCAAATACCTGGAAAGGTATTTCTTTCGCGTGTGAGGGTAGTAATATCTCCACATTGATGAAATTAACGCTGACTATACAGCGAGTAAGAAGTATTGGATAAATTCGACGCTTCTCGTAACGACTCCGTAGCTCAGTGGTTAGAGCAGTCGCCCGGAAAGCGAAAGGTCTTGGGTTCAAGTCCCATCGGACTAGTTGTGAGACGGGTCGATTTTTTCAAAAATACTTCATTTTCCATTTTTCAGTAATAAAAATTGCATTGTGAATGCAAAAAACTAAAAATTAAAATAACTTGCCATAGTAATTTCATCTTTAGCGATTGCCAAATACCTGGAAAGGTATTTCTTTCGCGTGTGAGGGTAGTAATATCTCCACATTGATGAAATTAACGCTGACTATACAGCGAGTAAGAAGTATTGGATAAATTCGACGCTTCTCGTAACGACTCCGTAGCTCAGTGGTTAGAGCAGTCGCCCGGAAAGCGAAAGGTCGTGGGTTCAAGTCCCATCGGACTAGTTGTGAGACGGCTCGATTTTTTCAAAAATACTTCATTTTCCATTTTTCAGTAATCTTGTTTTCCATCTGATGGAAAACAATAGTAGATTGTATTACAAGGGAGCAAAATAACATATTTACGGCGAGGGCGCTATTTTGAATCCAGAGCGCAGTGAAGGATTCTAGTGTAGAATCCCGAGCACAGCGAGGGATTCGTACTACGTACACCCACGTGGTAAACTATACTTTGGTATTGGAACAATGTATGTGATGGTGCCCAATATTTATTTATTTATTTATCTAGTCAGCGTTTACTTTGACATTTATTTATTTAGTTTTCATGGCGACTCTTGTTTTCGATTTACTCTTCATTCATTACAAAATTCGTGACATGATATGTCCCTTTAACCTCTTTCTTAAGTTTTGGGTTCGTAGCGCTTTCAGCCTCTGTTGTAGTAGTTCAGCAAATTTCACTGTGGTCAATCATGGGATGAGTGACCAAAGAGTTATATTTAGCTCTAAATTTCTTAGTAGGTATAGCACGTTAAAAAGTGCTTATCCTCATTGGACAGTCGCGGTGGCTTATAGCCACTGAATATAAAGGCTTATTCACGCCAGAGCAACACTGTGCGATATTGCGGCATGCCTAGGGTTGCCAACTTTTTTCACAGGAAAAAAGTATATTCAGGCTAGTAAAGGTATAAAAAAAGTATTTCGAAAAAATCAACAGTATTTTATTTTTTTATTGTTTTAAACAAATATTTATTGAGCGTCTCGCACAACTTATCAATTTGTTATCATTTCTGAAGACTTTGTAAGCCTCCCCAGAATGAAAGTCAAAATTAAAATACATGAGAAGTTCAATTCTTAACAAATTTATGAAAGCTGTAGAGCTTCTGCCATCTCGCCACTTAAAAATCAAAAAATCAAAATCATTTATTCATTTTAGACTGATACAGCACTTGTGAAAGTCAAGAGGTAGCAGAGGCAGAAAGCAGGTAGAGTGCGTGTCAGAAATGACTCTGCACGCGACTGGGGCGTTTTTAGCGCTAGTAACAGTACATTTTTTGTTCTAAGGTTATGGAAAATATTATACTTATATGGAAAATATCTTGGCGTTCTCTATGACACAACACAACGCACGCATGCTGAAAACAGTATTTTTGTATACTTTTTTTTTTGTTCAACAGTAAAAAGTATAAAGTAGTGAAAAACAGTATAATACTGTTTAAAACAGTATAGTTGGCAACCCTAGCATGCCACAAGGCCGCATGCTACAAAATTAAAAATGTCGCACATTTTGGCAAGAGTCGTGCGGCATGGCAACACCTTGGGGCATATGGTAGACTGTCGCAGCTTGTATTCAAACACGATGGATTCCATGCGATATTTTTGACATAGGCTGCCACATGCCGCATACCGCAAATGATGGATATGTAGCATACGACAAGATGAGGTACGCCACAATATGTAGCATGCGGCAATGTCGCACAGTGTTGCTCCGGCGTAAAAGAGCCTTAAGGCGATATTCGAAAAAATAATGCTGGAGCGAGATAGCAATGAGAAAACGACGTGCGCGGGAGCGAGACCGATTTTGCAGATTAGGCAAAAAAACACACAATCACTTCGAATAAAAAAAATACAGCGATTTAAAAAAAATGCCACTATAAGATCCTAAATATTATTGGTGTCCACTAATTAAACCAATTTTCAATAGTATAAGTAACCCCATTTAAGAATAATCTTGAATTTTCGTATTTTTAGAGGTCTTTTCGAAAAGAAAAAGTGTCGAGGCATAATCATAAAATCGTGTATTTGAAACTATACTAATCTAGATAAAGGTATGAAGAAATATATATCTATATATATATTACCAGACTTGTAATAGTATCTACATTACAGCCGAGGACAGGTAAGTAAGAAATTACATTGTCGAGGATGGTTTGAACCACGAGCCGCAGGCGAGGCCTTTAATCATTCGAGGCAAGGTAATTTGCTTACCGTACAAGGCTTGTATAGTGCTTTTCTCAAGAAATGCGAGGAAATAAAAAAAAACTGTTTAACTAAATAATATTTATTAAAATTTATATCACACATGTTCAGGCAATGATTAAATGTAAATGTTATTGTTTTCCCGGGCACACTTATGTATAAATCGCCCATAATAATATTATTTTAATGATGTATCATTATAATACGCCAACAATACAGATTCCGAAAACGTATGCGCCTTTTTTTCACTTTTCCAAATCCGATCGTAGGTTTTCATATATTTTTCTTTTGATTTTGCTGGCAGTAAGTTTTCTGTTATTAATTTTGCTTCTGCTCTCAAATTTGGTGGAGTAGGTACATACAATGTCTGTATATATGTTTCATTGGCAGAACTCATTTTGATAATTTATTACACAATATAAGCTGTATTAATATCAAATGAACCGCTGAAAATCATCCCCGCCGTTTTTTTAATATTGGTTTGTGAGGCCACGTGGGACGGTCATACAGCCTATTGATACCATAATAAGTTTATGATTGATACATGATTGATACTTACTACTTGCTACGAAAATGCGCAACTTCAATACCCGCTTCTGGGCGGTAGATGGCGCTGTACATATTTCCCATACAAAATTACTTGTAAAGGATATTTTGTCTATGATAAATCTCATTTTGTTTTTTCGATTGATGTTCGTGCTAAGGGTACATAACGCTTGTGGTACAATACGAAGTAATACTCTGTGCGCATTTAAAAAAAAGTTAACCTAATTATGATAATATAATAATTACCTATATAATAATGGTCCTTTTCTATCCAGGATGTCGACGGGTTCTAGGTCAGGGCGACCCTATAAAAATAGAGCGAGGTATCTTCCAGGGTGAGACGGTCTGAGTCCATTGTGGTTCTGTCTGGCCTTGAACCCTCTGAGTACACTTCTCGAGAGTTCAGGATTAGGCTACCGTTTACGGAGAAATGGTCAAGTAATATCACACCTGCTATACATGGATGACCTGAAACTATTTGCCCATAGCAGTTCTCATTTGACAGCGTTACTGAAGGTTACTGAAGCTTTCAGTAATGCCATTAAAATGGAATTTGGTGTGGACAAATGTGCAGTCATGCATGTAAAGCGTGGTCAGATAATGGAATCCACGGGTATACAACTCTCGGATTCTATTAATCTTAGATCTCTCTCCGTTAACGAAACCTATAAATATTTAGGTATGTCACAGGCATTAGGCATCAACGATGCTGACATGAAACAGTCGTTGCGTGAGCGTTTCTTGGGGCGCCTCTCAAAAGTCCTTAAAAGTCTTTTGTCTGGCGGAAACAAGGTTCGCGCATACAATGGATGGGTCATGCCGGTACTGATGTATTCCTTTGGCATACTTAAATGGACTCAAACTGAACTGGATGCCCTGGATAGAAAAGTTCGTACATTGCTGACAGCACATCGCATGCATCACCCACGTTCATCGACCATGAGATTGTATATCCCGCGGAAGTGCGGTGGTCGTGGCTTCTTAAATGCTAAGACATTGCATAACCGCGAGATATGCAATCTTAGGGAGTATTTTCTCCAAGTCGATATGGGGTCTCATAGAGATGTAGTTGCTGTTGACAATGGACTGACTCCTCTATTTTTAGCAAAAGAAAACTGGCGCAAACCTGTAGTACTTAGTACGTCCGACCGCAGCACTGTGTGGCAAAGCAAGGAGTTACATGGCAGATTCTACCGGGCTCTCCATGGGTCCGACGTAGATTTATTAGCCTCAGTATCCTGGCTCCGTTTCGGTGATCTTTTTGGTGAAACCGAAGGTTTTGTCTGTGCAATTATGGATGAGGTTGTGATGACGAATAACTACCGAAAGTATATCCTAAGAGATGGCACAGTGGATATTTGCCGAGCGTGCCATCGTCCGGGTGAATCCCTTAGGCATATAATTTCCGGTTGTTCTCGTCTCGCAAACGGCGAGTATTTGCATAGACATAACCAAGTGGCCAGGATAATACACCAACAACTTGCTCTGAAACATAGTCTTGTGGCATCCGAGGTGCCGTACTACAGGTATGCACCAGAACAGGTCCTTGAAAATAGCCATGCCACATTGTATTGGGATCGATCTATCATTACAGACAGGACTATTGTAGCTAATAAGCCTGATATTGTATTGATAGATCGACACGAACGTCGCGCAATAATTGTTGATGTCACTGTTCCCCATGACGACAACCTTGTGAAAGCTGAAAAAGATAAAGAAAACAAATATCTTGATTTAGCTCACGAGATTGTTGACATGTGGGACATTGATTCAGCAATTATTGTTCCGATAGTCATATCTGCCCATGGTCTGATAGCCAAGAGCCTCGATAAACACCTTAAGAGGCTTGCGTTAGGTGGATGGATCGGGAGTCAGATGCAGAAGGCAGTACTTCTGGACACGGCCCGTATAGTGAGAAGGTTCCTGTCTCTGGATCCTTAACCATCGGTAGCCGGGACCCTGATCTTGCTACCGTTGGGGAACTGCATTTTTGTATTTTTAAATGTTATATTTTATAGTGTTATACATTGTAAAAATTTAATGTTTAGAAATATAATTTTGTAAGTATTTAAAATGTAATAAAGGGAATAATAATAATGTGGCTGTATGGTGCAAATGTCCCTTTGCTTTTTCTGTTTTTATACACAGGAATAACAAAAGAAAAAAAAGAAAAAATTGGTAGGACCTTTGGTAATACCATTGCAGATCACTGCAGTAATGAATTTTAGTACTTACTTACTGCACTAAAATCAGTGCAGTAAGTAAGTACTGAAACTCATTACTGCAGTGATTTTCAAATTTAGAATGTTTACCTCGGAAAAGTGCCACGTACTGCATTCTTTTCTCAAATATAATATTAACATTTCAGAGCATAAGTGTGAAAAAACTGTAACCGTCCTATAGTTTTAAATAGAACCATACTCTTTCCGAGTAGCGCCTTAAGAAAGAGGTCAGACGAAGCACCACACGCATTTGGTACTGAATCAAGCGTCCACATAACGAATGCTGAAAAGATCTGGATGAAATTAAACACAGAGATAGATTCTATGTATAATTATTAGGTATGTGATTACAAACAAAAAATAATTGAAGCATATAATAATATGTACCTACTAATTTGTTATCAACTTTTCATTACTCAGTAAGGTACCAGTCTTCATTCCTAATACAGCGTATTTAAAAACTTAGAGTAGTAGGTATATTATTAGTTATTTATAAATAAGTATATTAATTAAATAAGTTACTATAAAAATTAGAGTTTACAACCCAAGTGTAAAATTAATTAAGAAATGAAAAACTAGACGAGAACTACTGCCGACAAACTGCTGTGCAGTTTGGCAGATACAACGAAAGTGTAACAAACATTTATATTAAGGAAATAAATAAAAAATAAAAAACATAAAAAAGATAATGATCCAGAAAAGTATAAAGGCTACTTTTTACTCCGGAAAAATATCGCATTCCTACGGGAAAACATATTGTTATTCCCTTTTTATTGTTTATTGATATAATTTCAGCTCCGTACTCGTGCTCACTCCTGGAGGAGCCCGTGGCGCAGTGGATAGCGCGCTCGGCCTGCGATCGTTGAGGTTAAGCAACGTTCGCAATGGTCGGTCACGGGATGGGTGACCAAAAACATTTTATCTCGAGTTCCTCCGTGCTTCGGAAGGCACGTTAAGCCGTTGGTCCCGGCTGCACTTGCAGTCGTTAATACCCACCAATCCGCACTGAGCCCGCGTGGTGGGTCATGGCTCATTCTCCTTATTCATCCATAAGGAAGGCCAGTGCCCCAGCAGTGGGGACATTAAATGGCTGATGATGATGATGATGATGATGACTCGTGCTCAAAAATGTCCTCAGTAAGATATTTTTGACATAATAAAACTATAAAAAAGAACACATTACTTTGACTTTCTTTCCTAGTATTACCTAACAATTTTTCTTTTATTTACAGATGATTTGGCAGAGGATTTCTTAACTTTGGTAAGTGAAATGGCGAATTGTTTTTTCCTTTTATTTTTTTACCTACATTAGGTAGGTATATCAATGAGGATGAAAATAATTGAAACAACATTTAATCTCATAATAATTCCAACTTTGAACTTAAAGTATAATTCATTTTGTTTTTTGAGTTTTTTTTTTCGATAAAATTAAAATTGATATGATGTTCATTATCGTTTTATTCCAAATAAATAATCTTACGAAAATAACTAAAATATATATAACTACTAGACTAGAATAAAATAACCACTTAATAGTCGGCCATTTTAATTTATGCAATATACCTAAATACCCCATATTCAATAGTGATTTCTTCGACATTTTGAGAGATATAAAAGGTACATAATAGGCTATTATGCCAGTCTCCTTTTAAAACGTAAGATTGATGTTTTTAGGAACAACCTTGAAAGGCAAAGGAATCTATATCCTTTCAGCCTACATAAATACCATATATATATACCTTTTATTGTCTGTTTATGAAAGGGATGTGTGGTGTATTGCAAAAAGGGAAATATTAAATACTTATTAAGTTGAACACGGAGTTTTTGGCGCAATTTTGTCAAGTTCAGTTCAGTGGATATTTTAATTAATTGCAAATTGTTTTATAGTAGACTTTGTGACTTAAGATAGTTGTGGCACAGAATATATAATAGTACTTGGTTGTGGTGCCGTGCCCCAACCCAAGTGTCTTACTGGATAATTAAAATATGCGATACGGTAAAGTGATGCCGAGTGTCTTAATTGTAGTGGTGACTACCTCAACAAGAAATATCGAGAAGGCTGACTCGACATACTTGATGCTAAATACTCTAAGAAGCATAGGAATGTAACACACCTACATTCTTATTAAAACTTTTAGAAACTATAAATAATATTCAAGAATTGGCGATATGACTTAATTTCTCCGCCTGTCCTAAAAAAGGACAATTTTTTTACTACTATTTAGGTGAATACTAGGTACTTACCTACCATTAAATTAACTGAACACCTTCGATCAACAATAGTACTAGATGAAGGCTCACGAACTGAATCAAAACTTTTTATGGCTGAGAAAAATGGTTTATAAAATACGATCTTATGTCATAAATGACAGGAACAACTTATAAATATACGCTCAAGTGGCTCAGTGGGCGCATATTTTCTCAGCCGTGTTTGTCACTCCAACTATGTATCTAGAACTAGTTCTAGTAACACATTAAAAATAAAAAATCAATGATCTATCATCTTCATTCTTTTATTCTTTTGATCTTCTTTTATTTGGGTCTATTTTCATTTATTAATCTAGCGGTTCTAGAATACAAAATATTTTTTTAGTGCAAACAAAACACAAACGTGTTTAAAAAAATATATGATCAAATCACAAAAATAAACTAGTTAAATAACCATGTTCTTCTAAGGCGTCGGAAATTCTGACATAATGACTGCCTTACACGTGTCAAATGTAGACCATTAGTAGAGGGTCAGGTAGTGCGGGCTAATGCGAAACCGGATATGGACATTGGCGAGGATGTTCTTGTAACTGTAGCCTTAGGTCAATATTATAAAATGGATAGGGTCATTTTTAGCGCAGGATATAGATCTATGTCATCTAGGCACATCAAAAATACACTGTGCATTTTTATTTGTCTTACATCTGAACCCTAATTTATATACCCGTCATAAAAAACCACTTGGCAATGTCATTTTTTTATCGCTTAAAAACAACAACTGTTCCATACATTTTTTTGACTAATTCGGTATTGCACTTTTGTATGAAACTGCCGATTTTTTAAGCGATAAAAAAATAACATTGCCAAGAGGTTTTTTAATGACGGGTATATAAATTACGGTTCCGATGTAAGAAGACCAATAAAATGCACAGTGTATAAAGATCAATATTCCAAGTAAATGACCCTGAGATGTTTGGTCTTATTTTCTTTTTATACAACGTTTATCTGACACTAACGCCCGAATTCTCGAACGCAAATTATCTTTGGGAGCGTCTCAAACATCATGGCATCTTTTTCATACGTTTGACATTTAAAGTGACAGGGCGATGTGTTGAGACGCTCCCAAACATAAGTAGCGTACGAGTATTCGGGCATAAGTGCCTGTTTCGCAATGTCCGATTAGGAGATACTTTTCAGGTTTACTTGACAATTTTGTAAGGAGTATCAGTCAAGTAGCTAATCACTACTTACTGACATTGTGAAACAGACCCATCTCAAAGATGAAACAAAACACGCCGGCTATGGATTCTTAGAACAATTAAAATTACAAATGGCTTGCTTTCAATGATTTCTGAAATGGTTTAATAAGATAGAATAACCCGATTTAGGAAAATAATCATAACTGGAGAAGTTAGTTCAAAATAGGAAAAGATGTAATTTTGAAAACTGTATCGGTAATATTTTTAACACTAAGAAACTTACGAGTATTTCAAAATCGGTATTATTTACATACAAGAACTTATGGTAGAATTAGAATAGTTTATATAACACTTACTCAATTACAAATTGTGGTCGTCCAAATCAAAAGGGACCTTGTTGCGCTCGGCACTTACGCCTTTATTGTTGTTCGAATACAAAACAACGACAGCAAAGACGTATGTGCCGGCCGCAATAAGGTCCCTTTTGATTTGGACGACCACAAATTATTAATCCTACTAATATTTATAAATGTGAAAGTTTAGATATTTAGATGTTTGGATGTTTGTTACTCAACTACGCTAAAACTGCTGAACGGATTTGACTACAATTTGGGACACAGATGGAGTGAAGATGGGACTGAGGAACATAAGATACTTTTATTCTGGAAAAGTAACAAATTCCCGCGGGATAACGTCGTGTAGACCACGCGGGCAAAGCCGCCGGCGGAAGATATTAAGAGCCATTTCGCAATTAGAGCCATTTGGCAGTTGTCTCGCTCGCACAATGCAATATTTTCGTAGATTGTGGAAAACCACAGCCTTCTCTATCAAGACGATAGAGAAGGCTGTGGGAAAACACATTGTGTTTTTTAGAAAAGTGTTTCATTATGTCACTACAACGCAATGTTACGGATATTTTATATAAGTTATTTTATTCATTAAATTGAGTATTGGTTAGAATTAGGAAGAAAATGTTGAAATATGTTTAATAATGTATAACTAATTGCGTTGTAGGGACATAATGTAACACTTTTCTAAAGTCAGCTAGTAATATTATAAATGTGAAAGTTTAGATGTTTGTATGTTTGTTACTCAATCACGCAAAAATGGCCGAACGGATTTGGCTAAAATAATATCACATTCCCGCGGGATATCGTCGTGTAGTCCACGCGGGCGAAGCCGCGGGCGGAAAGCTAGTTAATTAATAACCAAACTAAGCTAACCCATAAAAATAATAATGCAAATATCAACATTTTAGGTGCTTACTTATTATTTTTGGTGGCTCAATTAAATATCTATCTATACTAATATTATAAAGTGGAAAGATTTGATTGTTTGTTTGTTTGTTTGCATCGAATAGGCTCCGAAACTACTGGACCGAAAATTCTTTCACCATTAGAAAGCTACATTCTTCCCGAGTGACATAGGCTATATTTTATCCCGATATTCCCACGGAAACGGGTACCACGCGGGTGAAACCGCGAGGATCCGCTAGTTTCTAATATAAAATTAAAGGAATAAAGACGGATACGAAGTGATTTTTTGAAGACGAGACGATTTTCCATGTCGTCGAGCTAACGCTCAACTACACTTTAACCAATGAACCTAGACTTTCATAGCCAAAGTTTTGAGAATGCAATTTATATGCTCCAGTAAGTCGTAAACTGGTCTAGACGCGTTTCATGGTACGGTGTCATAGTGTAATGCAATATGAATCAGTAACACAACTTCATTTTTATAAGATATTAAATTATTTTTCTGCATTCACAATGCCTGATGAAATGGTGAAAGTGATAGTTAAATTTGACAAGTTTTGACAGCCTTTCGGTTGCTTAGTTGATCAGAGCATTGGGCCGGATTCTCGGGGCGCGGTGTTCGAATCCTGCCTGAAAGCTTCTCACGGGGCTGGTAGTTTTTCTAACACAATTTTTCCTATAACAACTCCATATTGTTAAAATGTGAGTAATAGGGATGCTGCCTCGTATGGACTACTAACTTTTCGTCTGCGGCTTTGTCTGCGTGAACTACATGATATTTTCTCGGGTTAAAAAGTTTATAGTATTCTTATTCTAGACCGTAATATACTCTGTATGGCTGTATCCCGGGAAAAATATCACATTCCCGCGGTATAACGTTGTGTAATCCACACGGGCGAAGCCGCGGGCGGAAAGCTAGTTATTAATAAAACTAACTTTGGAACAACTCCAATACCTAATCGAGTTATTGTAAGAAAAAGTATTAATAATAATTGTAGTTGAGTTACTGGTTCAGCTCTTAACGATATATTTACTGTGGCACTTTATCGTTGCAGTTCTTAGTAGCAAGATTATCTGAAATATATCTTATTTTGTCATCGAGACGAGAAATGATTTCACATAAAGAGAAAATGTGATAAAAATATTGCTTTGGACAAACAAAGGAAAAGCATCGCGAAGCCATTAAGATTTGTATGAGAACTTTCACTTTTATGAAGAAACGTTGGAAAAGTTTGTGAGCATATACAATGACTAATTTCTCAAATATAATCCTTCAAATCTAAGTTTATGTATTACCTTTTTACCAAGGTTTAATTCTTACTAGAGACAAACATTACATACATGGGACAACCATTTCGTATGTTTTTTCGTGTTTAGGAGTTAACATCTTGTCAAATGTCTCATCAATGATTGTGATGATATCTGAACTTCATATTAGAATTAGTTGAAATATCAATTCTGTAATTTCAATTTTATTTATTTATTTTATGTTTTACAAGTAAATGATTTATATACCAGTCGACCGGTTAGGATGGATTTAATACCTAAGCACAAATTTAAAAACCTCTAACACCAAGCCTTCTTCAACAAAAAAACTTAAAAAAAATTAATTTGGCGACAGCCGTAAGTAAGTATCCGAAATTAACTGCCTCTGTGGTCTAGTGATTCATATCGCCGGAATAAGACTCAAAGGTCCCGGGTTCGATTTCAAGTGGATGCACATACCTATTGTATTCGGTTAGGCAGGTGGTAGGACTTGTTGTAAATTCGCCTGGCCAGCTACCACAATCTCATATAAGTATGACGTAATAATAATGATATTTTCAGGATTATTATGTTCCGGCAGTTAGAGATAAGATAGCCAGTTCTTCAGTGATTGAGGATTCCGAGACTAGTGCGCTTCCACCTTCAGCCTTATCACCACTTAAGATCAGGTGTGATGACGGCTAAGTGCTAACCCGTTGTGGATAAAAAACCATTTGATAGCTAAATTTATATTACGAGTGGCTTCTGCACACGCACTGCCACCAGCCGGCCTAGCATGAGCGGCTTTTATCGACTATTGACGCATGATAAAGAGCCTATATCTTGCTTACACCTTAGTGGGGTAAGCAAGACAGCATGACGTATCATAATAATATCATATCGCGTGATATAATGATGGTCATGCTAAGTCAGCTAAGTTTGTAGCACTTTATTTTGCTACTATCCGTGTTCACCTGGCTTAAATGTCTACGAAATCCACACTTCAAGTCCCAAATAGATAATTTTCCTAAACTTTAGCCTGCTACTACATTAGACTCATGAAAAACACTCGCGTTCGCCGTTACCTGACACTTTAGCAACTGTCACTTAACCTTGAATATTTTGGGACGCACCTGCTAAGCTGTTTAACACTGGGTTTTAATATTAAATAATAAAACTTTTAAGCGCGTAAGATGGAGAACGACAATACTTATATATTTTAAAATAAGTATCATGTCGTGCGATAACAGACAGGTTAAGGGTTTTAATTTATTTTTCTATTTATTAAACTTTTGTACAAAATACATAATGTAATATACAAGGCGGACTTAATACTAAAAGTATTCTCTGCCAGTCAACCATTGGGAAACAGAAAACAACGAAAGCGTACCGCTTTTTTTGAAATTATATAATTATATATATTAACATACAAAATATACAAGCTACATATACATAAATATATACATTATATAAATAAATATATTATATATATATATACCTATATAAATACAATACTACTGAAGGAAAGTTATCATTGATAAAATAATATGGCAATGATGATGATAATGACAGTCAATGAATCAGATCCGATCTACGAATTTAAGCTATCCTGTAGAAAAGCACGAGCATTCTTTTTAAAGGAGAATTTGCTAGGAGACCTCCTGATAGCATCAGGGAGACGATTCCAGAGGCGCAAGGCGTGCATAGTGAATGATTCAGACATTTTCATTTAACCTGATTAACCCTTTTTTAATAGTCTACCTTCTAGACTATTTAAAAAGTAAATCCATTTTGGAAGGCAACTATGGCTGACCTTTACACACGAACACTTTACACTGTGGCGCGCTCGGCCTGCGATCGTTTAGGTTAAGAGCCATTTCGCAATTACAGCCATTTGACAGTTGTCTCGCTCGCACAATGCAACATTTTCATAGATTGTGGAAAACACATTGTGTTTTTTAGAAAAGTGTTTCATTATGTCCCTACAACGCAATGTTACGGATATTTTGTATAAGTTATTTTATTCATTCAATTGAGTATTGGTTAGATCTAGGAATTCAATTTTTGAAAATTTTAAGCTCGTAGATCTAGTATTATTGCAGTATTGACAACGTTGAAATATGTTTAATTCTCTCTCTAGCCATCTTCGACCAATAGCTTGGTGTAGGCCTCCTTCAACTGTTTCCATCTATCTCTGTTTTGGGCAGTTAGGGTCCAGTTGCTGCCCGCCACCTTCTTGATGTCATCCTTCCATCGCATTTGTGGCCTCCCTCGTGGTCTTTTTTTGGTCCCATGTTTAATTATGTATAACTAATTGCGTTGTAGGGACATAATGAAACACTTTTCTAAAAAACACAATGTGTTTCAAATAATCTTTAAAAATGTTCATTGTGCGAGCGAGACAATTGCAAAGTGCGAAATGGCTCTTAAACCTCTCAACGACCAGCCGGCCTAGCATGAGCGGCTTATAGCGCGCGATATGGTATGGTACGGCAAGTTGTCTTGCTTACCCCACTAAGCCGGCCTAGCATGAGCGGCTTATAACGCGCGATATGATATGGTACGGCAAGTTGTCTTGCTTACCCCAGTAAGGTGTAAGCAAGACGGCATGCCGTACCATATCATATCGCGCTTTATAAGCCGCTCATGCTAGGCCGGCTGGTGTAAGCAAGACGGCATGCCGTACCATATCATATCGCGCGTTATAAGCCGCTCATGCTAGGCCGGCAGGTGCGTGTATACACGCACTTGCAACTACCCCCAATTGTTTTTTTTTTGTTAGTATAGCAATTGGTATATGTTTTGTATGCGGTTTTCGATGTTCAAAAGAGAGATAAATTCGTCATACTATAAAAATACACTATAATATGTGATCCAGAAGAAAAAATAAATAAAAAACATTTAATTTCGATTTTTTTTGAAACCGGAAGTAATTAGTTTTTTGAAAATTTTAAAAAATAAATTATTTTTTTTCCGTATATTATATTTTTATCAGATAGATTTTTTCATGTAGATTCTAAATATATATACTTCTTATATGTTATTTTATCGATAACTATGTGAAAAAAAAATATATCGCATGGACCGCACTATTGTTCTTTGTTTACTCAAAAGGTCAAGTTCGAACGACCATTATAAAAACAAAACATATCGTAAAACTGTCGAAATTGTCTTAGTTTATAGCCTTGTTGTTCAGCTTATTATAAATGTAACCAAAGACGGCCTAAGTATAACCAGATGTTCGGGATAGCGATAGCCGCGCACTTAAAGTGCTATGTTTACATAAAAATGGGCCATTAAAAAAGACCCTGGCTTTACAAGAGTTAAGTAACTTTTGCTATGGTCGGTCACGGGATGAGTGTCAAAACCTTTGAACTCCTACATGCTTTGGAATACACCGGCATGCGTTGATTCCGGCAGCGTTTATCCATGTACCAATCCGAAATGGGCTCGCGTGATCATGGCCCTTATCATGGCCCGCTATTATTTCTCGGCTGCTTGCGCAGTGCAACGAGTGAGATAGAAGATGGCTTTGCCCTTATCCATCCCTTATCCTTATTCTTAGGCCCTTATCCTTATGGCTCCCTATCCATCCATAAGTAAGGCCCATGCCTCAGCAGTGGAGCATGAAACAAATAAATAATAAATAACTTCTTACATACACACCAATTATCTAAGCCCATTTTAATTTCATTTAGAAACTGTATCATGGAAAACTTGATAACGGATAAATATATACTTAAATACTTTTTGTTTGTAAATACATACTTAATATACATAGTAAACACCCAGACCAAGACAAATAGACATGTTCATGCACACAAATATTTGCATGTTCGGGAATCGAACACGAGACCACTGGCGCAGAAGGTAGGTAGCTTACCCCTGCGCCAAATCGGTCGTCAAATATTTGTCTTGTAGCGTTGCGTCGCTCGCTACTATCCTTTTCATGTTATTTTCAATACTTTACAATATTGCTTTTACGGCTGAAAGACTTGTTCCAACCAGCACTAATTGAATCAAAAGCTTTGCTGTAGTTTCCTTTGACTACAATCATGAAACTCGGCAGAAAGGATTCATAGCCGAAATGCTAAAACCTGATTGGTATGTAGCGATGTTAACCTAGATTCCCCTACGGCTCACGCAATCGAGAAAAGTTCACATTTATACGCTCGAAATTCAAATATTTTTGTCAGAATTTCACAATCGAAAAAGTTCGATCGAAAACCAGTCGAACGCAACGAGTGGTATGGGGCCCGATTCTCAGGCAATCGAACTTTTTCAGTGTGGTAATTCGTATGTCGAACATTTTGTTTGTGGTTTCTATTGAAAAGTTAGAACGTTTCAAACAAACTATGTCAACAAATTCATTTTGACAGCTAAGTTCGTATACGAACATCTATTGGTTTTTACCACTCGTAGCGTTCGACTGGTTTTCGATCGAACTTTTTCGATTGTGAAATTCTGAAAATACAAAAACTGTGTTATATTTGAATTTCGAGCTATAAAAGTGAACTTTTCTCGATTGCCTGAGAATCGGCCCCCTGGACCAATAGATGTTCGTATACGAACTTATCTGTCAAAATGAAATTGTTGACATGTGGAACAGTTTCGTTTGAAACGTTCTAACTTTTCATTAGAAACCACAAAAAGAAGTTCGTATACGAATTACCACACTGAAAAAATTCGAATGCGTGAGTATCGGGCCCCAGTATATCACGAAAAAGTGTAGGTATCTACAGTCGTCACAATATAAGATGCCCGTTTTGACACATGCTAAAGTGACGTGATTAGGCATGTAACCATACGAGTCTGTGATCGATTCTCGCGATTAATCGATTAAGGTTCTGAGTAACTAATCAATTATAGTAGGTTAGCAACTTATGTGGATTAAGACTAGTTATTATTATAAAGTGTTAAACTTACTATATAGGTACTTACACTTTTAATAAACATATTATTTAAGTATAAGTTCTCGAATGGCGACCGCGAACCGGACGACGTTCCGTGGGCAGGCCCCCTACAAGGTGGACCGACGATCTGGTCAAGGTCGCGGGAAGCCGCTGGATGCGGGCAGCGCAGGACCGATCGTTGTGGAGATCCTTGGGGGAGGCCTATGCCCAGCAGTGGGCGTATTACGGTTGAAATGATGAAATTGACCTTTTATGTTATATAAACTTGAATCGAATTCACTTAAATTGCATAATTTATATAAGAGCGAACGCGCACTTGTGATTTTTAATCGGGTGATAGTTTGGTCGTTCTCGGAGTCAGTAGTTGTACGATCAAACTATCGCACAACTATCGGCCGAGCGGTAATGTGCATGAAGGACTATGTGAACGCGCGCACTGCATTCAACTAAACTATCGCCCAACTATCGGTAGACTGCGCATTCAGTATCGAACTATCGAAAATGACTGGCCAATAGTTAATACAACTATATTTATAGTTACAGTTATACAACTATCGGACAACTATCGGCCTGTGCATGAAGGACTATGTGAGCGCGCGCCCGGATTCTACTAATATATCGACCAACTATCGGTCGACAAAAAATCACAAGTGCTCGCAGGTTCTCAAAACCAAACTATCGGCCGACAGTTTGATCACGATCGTCTTACGATTCCGACTAAACTATTGGTCGAATAAAAATCACAAGTACGAGTTGGCTCTAAAAGAGCAAGTATTTTAACTACAGCTCACAGCATAGACATGGTCATAGAGTACCTACATTACTTATTATAGCGGCCTATACACGTTGGCCCAACCATTGGATAATACGTCGTATATTAACACTTTTGAAAGAACTTTTTTAAACGTCTTGTTCGTTCAAAAGTGTCAATGTACGGTGTATTGGCCAGTGGTTGGACCAACGTGTACAGGCCGCTTATGGTGAACGCACGCTTGTCCGATGCGAACGCTTCGAACAAGCCGAACGAAACGTGTTTTAAGAAATCGCTGGAAAGGTGAACGTGACGATTCGACATGGTGAGGTGTGCAAGGTTGTCTAGGTTTTATTTAAAGATTTTTTTTCATTCGGTCCATTCAAAACGTCCTCCTTGGATAAGTGTGCGTTTGCCTAGAAACTGTTTTAACGAAATCATTGTTGCCAATTCATAATTTCACTATTCACTAATGCTTTAAGCGCCAATCTAGTTTTCACACAAAAAAGATCAATTTTACAAATTAATCGATTAAAGTGGTTATAACGATTATTTCGATAAAATTGAATGAAGCTGGAGAAATCCTGCACACAACGGTTACAACACTAGTATTTAAAAAAATAAAGACTGAGAACGTAACTGTTTTTCGAGACGTTTCGTAGCTAATTGAATCTGCGTTTACTTTAGAATAAACGCAAAAATAATACGCGGAATACACTTTGCCTTAATTTATGATGCGTCAAAAGATTTAACATATTATTTTCATACACCTTTGATAAGTAATCAGCATATATTTGATTTTTTGGTTTTCGTAACAAGTTACATTCTAGGGTCATTACCATGTGTCAAAACGGGCATCTTAATTTGTGACGACTATAATGAAGCAACTGTGTGCGAGCAAGACCCAGTTGAAAATTTTCAGTTGGTTTTTTTCATAGATAAATGAATAACTTTTTACAATCACACCAATTATCTAAGCCCATGTAAATTTCATTAAGAAACTGTGTCATGGAAAACTTGATGACGGATAAATATATACTTAAATACTTTTTGTTTGTAAATACATACTGAATTTACATAGAAAACACCCAGACCAAGACAAATAGACATGTTCATGCACACAAATATTTGTCTTGTTCGGGGATCGAACCCAAGACCTCTGGCGCAGAAGGCTGGTATCCTACCCCTGCGCCAAATCGGTCGTCAATATAGATATGTTTTTACAGCATTGGATTGACATACAACATTTGTTTTTGGGTGTTCTCTTTTCTCTCTATACTTAAATTTTGAATCTAGAATTAAATTCGATAATAATTTTATTGTAAAAGAATGGAAATACTTACTTAGTTTATCGGAATGAAGTTAAGTAAAAAAGTGAATTTTTAGAAAACAAAACATACCTACTAGAGTTACTTTAATTTATTATTTTAACGTAGAAAATTCAGTATCTAATTTAAAATATTTTACCACAGATGGAAAAACAATAGACGATCATGAAAACAATATCTAAAAGATATCAGAGAAGTTTATTAGTATTGTATGTTTCTCTGTCTCGGAATTTTCTTGTATTGTACCCTACGCAGACACATATCATGTAGCTACGAGTAGTTGAAGAACATGACGTATCATGTTCCATATTCGAGCGGTAATAATAATGCAAAGCAATACGAGCGATATGACGGCAGAATCCAATTTATACAGCCACCATTTTGACGCGGTAGACACATGAGCACAATTCAATTCGGATGATGCGAAATGTGTCTATGTTTGGCTGCCTACTTCTTGTTTCCTTTGCCTCTTTTGATCTTGAGAAAAGAAAGTGTTTAAAATGAAATATAAGTTTGGGAATTTTGCGCGGGAAGCAAGAAGAAAAAGCGGGCTTCATTTCTTAATTTTCCAAATTAGTTTTTTGGGGCTTTTATTGTATTAGTGTGGTGCAATTAGTGCAATAATGTGCTATTAGTGAAGTAGGCAGTAATAGTTTATTCCTCACTTTTACAATGTAGTAAAAGTGCGGAATAAAGTAAGTGAGGTGCTCCAAATGATTCAGATTGCTATCCCCGCTTAAAACTCCCGTGAGCATTGAAATGTGTGAACCAACCGCGCATTTTAATGAGTTAGGTTGGTTAGCAAGTCATAGAATTATTTAGAAAAAAAAACGAAAGAAAAAAATCACTGAAGACATACCTAAGTAATTCAAGACTGATGACGTGATGACTGTATGGGCATTGATCTTTTTGCCTACCCAGAATGGGTAAACGTTTAAAACAAAATATTGGTTTGGCGGTAGTTTACGAGTTTCTGATATTTGTACTGTTACGGACATCCAATCCATTGGCCCGCGCCGGAATTTGCCCCTAGGGCTAAGATGGAGCGAATTGACCCAAAAGAAGAAGCCTACTCACTTGCACCTTGATGAAGTTTGACCTACTCGGGAAAACAAACGCCGGCAGGGCATTCCATTCCTTGGCTGTTCGCATGAGGAAGGAGGACTTAAACCGCTCTGTGCGTGGGTTTAGAATGGCAGCCAAGTATGGTTGGTAACTTACCGTACAGAACTTCTGGTTAACCGATGAAAGATGAAAAATGCAACTCACCAAAGATGCACACTCGCCAAAGTATGGTCTGTAGAAAACCGACAGACAAATACTCTTAAATAAGTATTTCAATGATATCAATACAGCAACAGTGCAAGCTTTCCTTTAGTGTAAAACCACAACTATAACATCTGAAGGAGTATCCATAATGAAGAATGTAGTTTTACTAACTTAATGATAATAAATAGAACCTCCAAAGTTCATAAAATTATTATTCCTTTCACACCAACCGCCAAAAGTTATCGCAAATAAAACTTATTCGGTAACTCCGAATAAGAAGTATCTTGGGTGAACTCGGCGAAAAGTTATCATTACCGAACGCGTTAATAAAATACGATCTTGATAAACTTGAGCGATACGCACACTGATGGTTTTTGTACTTATATTATTCATTTGGAAGCTATTCGCTGAGACAGGGTTCTTTATTGGCTGCACACACCTCCTTACCTACTAGGTACTTACTTTCTTTTATTTTGCTCTCCTTGTCTGTGTATGTACTTACCTATTCTTGCCCTGTTGTAATAATTGTTGTGTGTGTGTGTTGTGTGTGTATTCCAATAAATAATTCTTTCATTCTTTCTTTCTTTCTTTCATTTGAATTATAATTTAAGGATTTTAACCGCCTTTGTGGTCTAGTTTTCGATTCCCAGCAATCATGTTTATAGCATCGTTGTGTTCCGGTAGTTATAGATAGGACCACCAGTTCCTTAGTGGTTGAAGATTCTGGAAAGTAATACACTTTCACATCAAATAAAAATCACATCCCAAACAGGCATTTAGCACCGTATGTCTCTACCTTACTAACCAAGATTCGATAACTCGATATATCCGCGTGGTTTACCAACTTTTTTAATAAACACACACACGTGGATTTCGAGATCAGCACCAGAGCTGATTACGTGGACACCTTCTGTGGGAGCTTACTAAGTTCGCGAGTGAGATTAAAGAACTTACGAATCTAATCTTAGATATAAGACCTCTTCCAAATAAGGCACTGGAACGAATAAAAAAAGAAGTTGTATGAGTTCTCCTCGCTTTCTTATTTATGTGGACTTTTGAACAACAATTTGTGATCTTGAACCGAAAAGTCGTCCCTATTTTGAACCGAAATGTTTGTTATTATTTATTTATTGATTAAAATTCGTATAAATGAAGCATTAAATTCGGAGTGGGCGTGGGTGTTTATTAAATACTAGCTTTACCCGGCATGCTGCAATGCCATTGTTCACGCCGCGCGTGATTCATTCATTCACGTTCATTCGTGGGTTCGCCGCCAAGCGCCGTCCGCGCAACACGGCACTCAGTTGGCCGTAAGCAGCCGTGAGACAAGTTCGTGTGTTTCTGTAGCGACGTGCCGCGCTAGTTACCTACCCATATTGGGACCGAGATTTCGTTTTGCACCTACTAGGGCTCCGGTCGGGGTACGGACTTGTAACCCGTGTGTGTTCGCTTTGAAAAGCGCCGGGAAAGTTTTAGCGGCCTATTAGGGCATTGTGTAGTATAAGAGTGTTAGCTGTAAGAGTATCCCATCGGGGGTTGTGTGGAGATCGTTTTGTCAGGCGCGCGCGCGCCGGCGAGACAACGTTCAGCCCCCCTGGATTACGGACAGTATCTTCTAGTAAGGTAGGATTAGCTTAATTTACTTAATTTTGCATGGGAAACCTTCGTTTCAATAAACTGTGGAACACAGTAGATGTGGTCATCACAATTGTGCGTGATCATATTTTTGGTAGTAGAGCGTAGTTAGTTGATATAATTAGTTAATTTTCATATTAAAATTAACTAGGTACATAAAATTTCATAGTAAAAATAAAATTATTTTTTTTTGTTAAAAAGGGTATTTCCGATCCGATTCCCGATCCGATCCGATTCCCGATCCGATCCGATCCGAGACGAGAAGTACTAAGAAATTGTTCTAGTAAATTCTCGAAGCGAATGTTTCTCACTTGGTGGATCCGATAATAGATAGACACTTATATAATTGTTGTCACATACTAGTGTTTTGATACGAGTTTACTCGCCTAGATGTGTATATTTTTTTTGTGTGTCCGGATTTATTTGACGAATAGTTTCGTTCGAAAGTGTTGTTTATTAGTACCACATACTAGTGTTTGTTCCGAGTCCGCTTGCCTAGTTAAAAAAGTGGAACTAGTTTTAATTATTAGTAGTATTAAATTACGAGTATTATTATTAAAAATAGTTTTGTTTTCGTTTGTTGATAACGGTTTAGTAGTTGATTTGCGAGGTTGACTTGGCCGTGCGGTTATGCCATACCGTTAATCCTATACGTTTTGTTTATACCGTTATATTGTTAGCCCTTGAAATTGGTAAGTTGTTAATAATTTATGAAAATAGTAGGGTCCGTGTATGTCGTCCGAATTTTAATTGTGTTTTATATTATCGTGACGCGACCTATTTCTATTGTTTTTTTTTTTTGTTGATGTTTACCACTTCTATATTTCTTTGTTTGCTTTGTTTATTAAACGGATTATAAATGGCTCCTACGAATCCGACCGCCGTATCCAGGGCTGGCATCCAAGGAGTTTTGCGTTGGCTTGCTTGTGCGGTCACATTAATAGACCGAGCCGACCGGGTAGGCGCGTTGCTAGCTCGGTATGGCGGGCTGGCAGCTCGGCTGCAGGACCTGGAGCGCCACGCCATGGAGTGTCGCGCGTATTATATGGAGAACCCCCCAGCTGATGATGCCGTGTCGGAACAGCTGGAGCAGGATGTAGCCCAGGCCTATGAGCTGGCTGACCAGCTCACGGAGGCGGCTGAGAGGGCCCTGGCTGTTCGGAAGGGGGAGCCGGTTTTGAGCGGGGAGGTCAAACCTACCCCGACGGCGTTGCTAGGCCGATTGCCTACTTTGGAGATTCCCACTTTTAATGGGGATCTGTCAGCCTGGATGGGCTTCATTAACCTGTTTGACAGCTTAGTGGATTCACGACGGGACTTATCCCCTAGTGAGAAGTTGGCCTATTTGCGCTCCTCCCTGCGAGGAGAGGCCAGCGCGGTAATCCAGCACCTGCTCATCAGCGACGACAACTACCAGGTGGCTCGCCAGCTTCTGGTTAGCAGGTACCAGAATGTCCGGTTACTGGCGGACACCCACGTGGCCACGATTTTGGCCCTCCCGCGAATCACGCGGGTACACCTGTTACGGAGGGAGTTGCTGAACCCGCTACTGTCAGCGGTCAACTCCCTAAGGCGATTGGACCTGCCGGTGGATCAGTGGTCCTTTGTACTGCTGCACATAGTCCTCGCCAAATTGCCCGCTGAAATGAAGGGGCGTTTCGAGCAGAGGTACGGAGGCGACAGCGCCTCGTATCTCCCGCCCTTCGCGGACCTCCTTCGTTTTTTGGAGGACGAATGTAGGGTGACGGACCACCTGGAGCCCGCCCCGGTTCCAGGTGTTGGTCGTATGGTGGCGGCGAGGGAACAGCCCCGTCGCCCGACCAACCGGTATGCTGCCTTCCAGCAGTCCCCTCCCCCCGCACCGAGTGAGCGGTGCAGGTATTGCAGGGGAGATAGGCACGTGGTGCACGAATGTGCCAAATTTAGAGGCCTCCGCCCAGAGGGACGGAGGGCCGTTGCAAGACAGCGCCGATGGTGCTATGGGTGTTTGGGGGGACACATGCAGTCGGCGTGTCCCCAGACCGAGGATTGTCGTCTTTGCGGAGGGAGGCATCACCCCCTCCTTTGTTTGGACCGCAAGGACGCCGGGAGCGACCGGGGTTCGAATTCCTCGCGCACGGGCGGGGGCCCGGCAGCCCGGAACCGGTCCCCTAGAGATTCGGCGGGGCTTAGCCCCCCCGTTCAGTCCCCCCCGGAGAGGGGGAACTATAGGAGAGACGCCCCCGCCACGGGCGGGGGTAGGGGGGTACCACAAGAGTACGCCACGGTGGCGATGGGCACGGGCCCTATTTGCTACTCCCCCCCCCTAATGGAGAGGCCTCGATTGGGGTACTATGTACCGAGGCACGCCCCACACGGGTATTACCCTGCACCTAGGAGTGCTGTTGGTCGGGGCCAGTATGTACCCGATTGGGACCCGCTCGCCCGGTACGAGCGTCCCACATTTGGCGCGCCGACTCAGGCGCGAGGGGGACAAGTACCCCCCCAAAATTTTTAATGGCCCCCCTGTCGGACCCAACCACCCCTCCGGAGCTTGTGCTGTTGCCAACAGCCTCCGTGAATGTTTGGGGACCTAAGGGCAATGTTGTCACGGTGCGTGCCCTTTTGGACTCAGGTGCCCAGGGGTGCATAATGTCCAAGTGGCTTGTCCGACAGCTGGGTCTTTTGCTTGTGCCGCATCACGAAGCGGTACGGGGGGTGGGAGACTCGCGGATCCCTGATCCGATTGGTCGAGTTGAGTTCTCCTTCTCCCCCCACTTCACGCCAAGGCCGAAGATCGGGGCTTCGGCGATAGTCTTTGATAAGGTGGTTGGACCACTCCCGCAAGTGCGAGTGCCGCCATCCACGATTGAGCTGACGTCTGGACTGGCTTTGGCTGATCCTTCCTTCCACCGACCGGGCCCAATACACTTGTTGATTGGTGCGGATGTCCTCGGTCGTGTACTGTGTGGAAGCAAGCGAGTTTTGCAGACAGCCGATCTTGTCGCCTTGTCCTCGTCGCTGGGTCATGTGGTGATGGGAAAGGTACCACAGACACCAGAGACCCCGTCGGTAGACCGCCAGACCATTGTCGGTTCTACTTTGTCCGACGTTCTCCAAAAGTTTTGGGAGGTGGAGGAACCCCCCACTGCCAAGCGGTTGGATCCGTTAGCGGAGGAGTGCGAATTGTTCTACCAGAACAACACTGGGCGCCTCCTCTCGGGTCGCTTGATTACCCGCTTGCCCTTCTTGGCGGTTCGCCCTCCTTTAGGGAGCTCCCGGCCGATGGCCGAGAAGAGATTGTTGTCCATGGAGCGTAGGATGGCCAGGGATCCCGCATTCAAGGAGAAGTATATAGACTTCATGCGGGAGTATTTGGACCTTGGGCACATGTCCATCTCGCAGTTGGACTGGCGTAATGTGGAACATTACTTCCTGCCACACCACGCTGTTTTGAAGACTTCCAATGGGAAGATCCGCGTGGTCTTTGATGGTTCAGCGCCCACGTCAACCGGAGTGTCGTTGAATCAGTGTCTGCATGCGGGGCCGAAGTTGCATCACGATGTCTGTGATGTTTTGACCAACTTCCGCCGGCACGCTGTCGTCTTTGTGGCCGACATCCGCATGATGTTCAGACAGACCGTGATTCACCCGGAGGATAGACGATACCAGCTCATCCTTTGGCGTGAGGATCCCCAGGATCCGATGTTGGCTTACGAGCTGAACACCAACACTTATGGTTTGCGGTCGAGCCCCTTTGTGGCGATCCGTTCGCTTTTGGAGCTCGCAGAGCGCGAACGGCTACGCTATCCCCGGGCATCTGCTCTTATTGAGGGGGGGGCCTTATTTGTCGACGATATCTGCACGGGGGCCTCGAGCTTAGATGAGGCTCTCGTCTTACGTGATGAGCTGATTGCGCTCTTGAGGGCTGGTGGCTATGAGTTGCGGAAGTGGCTGTCTAAATCACCGGACCTATTGGCAGATTTGCCTAAGGACCACCAGCAAGAGCCGCTCCTCTTTGAAAATCCGGAGACTCCAGACATGCTGTCTGTTTTGGGAGTCCAGTATCGACCAGTCCCGGATTTGTTCACATATAGATTAGAACTGCCAGACCCAAAGGTCTGGACTAAACGCACGGTGCTGTCTACTGTAGCCCGTACCTTTGATCCGAACGGTTGGCTCAGCCCTGTAGTGTTTTCGATGAAGTGCTTCCTACAGGAGCTCTGGGCTGCGGAATTGTCATGGGATGAGCCCCTCTCTGGTAGCCTCCTACGAGAGTGGGTGAGGTTCGTGTCATCCCTACCCGACGTCAATCGGGTTTGTATACCGAGGCAAATGCTGCCTTCGGGAAAGTTTAAAGCCTCCCTGCACGGCTTTTGTGACGCGTCCGAAAGCGGATACGCGGCAGCCGTTTACATCCGAACGGTGGATGCAGCAGGCGTTGTCGCCGTACACTTAGTTATGGCCAAGAGTAAGGTCGCCCCCCTTCGGACTAGGCTAACCATTCCGAAGTTGGAGTTGTCCGGCGCCACTCTCTTAGTACGGCTACTCAATCATGTTGCCGACACATTGGGAAACGGTGTCGACTTGGGGTCGATATTTGCGTGGTCTGACAGCCAGGTCGTCCTTTGTTGGCTGAAGAGTTCAGTCCACACCCTTGAGGTTTTTGTGGCCAACCGGGTCTCACAAATTCAGACTTCAAAGGCCCCGTTGATTTGGCGCCACGTACCGGGCGAATTGAACCCCGCAGATTGTGCCTCCCGCGGCTGCGAGGCGCCTGAGTTAGTGGACCACCACCTATGGTGGAGTCCATCATGGTTGTTACGGCCTGAGCGCTCATGGCCTGCCACCCCGGCTGTGGCCAGAGTCCCAGACCTAGGCATGCGTGTTCACGCCGTGGAGACGGTGGCGGCTCCGCAGATGGAGTTTTTGTTAGACCGCTACAGTTCTCTTGATAAGTTGCTCGGCGTGACTGCTTGGATGAGGCGCTTTGTGCGAAATTGTCGCCAGCCTCAGGAGAAATCGTTGTCTCCGGTCCTCGCCCCACAAGAGCGGCAAGACGCTCTGTTGCATTGGTTGCGAGTGACGCAACAGCGAGAGTTTGAACCGGAGCTGGAAGCCCTGCGCTCAAGTAAGCCCAAGTTGAAGGGACCCTTGGTGCGGTTGAATCCCTTCTTGGACAGTACCGGATTGCTGCGTGTCGGAGGTAGGCTCAGACATGCCAACCTGCCGTACGGATCACGCCACCCTTTGTTGCTCCCCAAGGATGGACCGTTAGTTAGACTGTTGATTACAGACCGACATGTAAAGAATGCTCATGCCGGTTGTAATGCTTTGACCGCGCTCCTCCAACGAGAGTTCTGGATTTTGTCAGCGCGGAGAATAATCCGATCCGTTATTTTTCGTTGTCTCCCGTGTTATCGTTTGCGCGCCGATACGATGCAGCCCCAGATGGGTGATTTGCCTGCCGATCGAGTGAACGAATCGATGCCCTTCTCAGGAGTTGGAACGGATTTTGCGGGGCCATTTACCGTTAAGACATCGCGGCTTCGTAATGCTAGAACGGAAAAGGCTTACTTGTGTGTATTTGTTTGTTTGGCCACTAAAGCGGTCCACCTGGAGGTGGTTAGTGCCCTTACCACAGAAGCCTTTGTAGCCACGTTGAATCGTTTTGTGTCTCGCCGCGGAATGCCGTCGTTAATTAGGTCCGATTGTGGAACCAATTTCAAGGGCACCGATAGGTATTTAAAGGAAGTTTGTGAATTTTTGGATAGGAATAATTTTGAGATCGGATCCACACTCTCTCGCAGAGGGGTACGATGGCAGTACTCCCCGCCATCCTGCCCCCACTGGGGAGGGATTTTTGAAGCAACTGTAAAGGCCGCTAAAACTCACCTTCGTCGCGTTATTGGGGAGACGGTCCTCACGTTTGAGGAACTCGCGACCGTATTTTGTAAGGTTGAGGCGGTCCTCAACTCGCGTCCGTTGTGTCCGTTGTCTTCGGACGCGAATGATTTAGAGGCCCTTACGCCGGGCCATTTTTTGATTGGCAGACCGCTTAACGCCTTGCCGGAATATCCTTATTCCGAAGTGCCCTCCGGACGGCTCTCGCGATTTGAATTGCTCCAGCAGCTTACGCAGAGTTTTTGGCGCCGTTGGCATCTGGAGTATTTGCACATTTTGCAGCAACGCGTTAAGTGGTCGGATAGGACGACCCCACCCAAGACCGGGGACCTCGTGTTGGTAAAGGATCCAAACCTGCCGCCCCTCCGCTGGCGTTTAGGACGCATTGTTCAGCTTCATCCGGGGTCGGATGGTGTGCCCAGGTTTGCCGAGGTCCTGGTGGGGGACTCTGTTTTGAAGCGAGCGATCGCTACCCTCTCTCGCCTACCCTTAGATTGAGTTGGCGGACAGTTTGCTACTGTCCGGGACGGGGGGATGTTCACGCCGCGCGTGATTCATTCATTCACGTTCATTCGTGGGTTCGCCGCCAAGCGCCGTCCGCGCAACACGGCACTCAGTTGGCCGTAAGCAGCCGTGAGACAAGTTCGTGTGTTTCTGTAGCGACGTGCCGCGCTAGTTACCTACCCATATTGGGACCGAGATTTCGTTTTGCACCTACTAGGGCTCCGGTCGGGGTACGGACTTGTAACCCGTGTGTGTTCGCTTTGAAAAGCGCCGGGAAAGTTTTAGCGGCCTATTAGGGCATTGTGTAGTATAAGAGTGTTAGCTGTAAGAGTATCCCATCGGGGGTTGTGTGGAGATCGTTTTGTCAGGCGCGCGCGCGCCGGCGAGACAACGTTCAGCCCCCCTGGATTACGGACAGTATCTTCTAGTAAGGTAGGATTAGCTTAATTTACTTAATTTTGCATGGGAAACCTTCGTTTCAATAAACTGTGGAACACAGTAGATGTGGTCATCACAATTGTGCGTGATCAGCCATGTAAAATATTAATTAATCATAAAAATATAGTTATTTCCTTTTTTTATCAAAACCCGTCTCGAGTGTGTCCAGAATAACCTACCAAAGTTTCATCACAACCTGGTCAATGGATTCAAAACGCATACGTGACCTTAAGATCGACTCACACGTACCACAACCACACCACATCGCAGCGACAAAATGTGGTACGTGTGAATAGAGTCGATGCAACTTTTTGCAATTGCGTTGTGGTTGCGATGTGGTAGTGCGACAAAATGTCGTTGTCGCTAATAGTTGTGATGTGGATATGGCCGGCTGCTAGTTCGCTGCGGCGTCGCTGATGGCTGCGTTGTGGTTGTGTTGTTGACGGTATCACCCACGCGGTCGATAATGACTGCAAAATGTGGTACGTGTGAATTGACTATTCATTTCCAATGTGGTTCGTGTGGGTTAAGCCTTAATTTCATCGTTGTTGTTACAGTTCTTGAATGTAAGTTTTTTTTATCCGCAACGGGGTAACACTTAACCTTCATCACACCTGATGATAAGTGGTGATAAGGCTCAAGGTGGAAGCGTAATACTCCCGGAATCCTCAAACACTGAGGAACTGGCTATCTTATCTCTAACTGCCGGAACACAATAATGCTGAAAACATCATTGTTATGGCATATTATATAAGTAATAATAAGTTTCAACTTTATTAAGTACTAGCTGTTGCCCGCGACTTCGTACGCGCGGTGTAGTGACTTTTGTGTTAGTTTAGTTTATGTGTGTTTGTTGCCCAGATTTCATAACGCTCTTCTTGAAATCCTATTCTCTACTAAAAGGGTCTAAAGAATATCGAATATTATGCAGGCTAGGGTATGAACATGGTATGTTGTTATCAAATGCTGCATGAACATAGTTGAGCCCTCATTCATAGATCTGTCCGTCTACCTATCAAGAAACTTTTTCTCAAGTATGCGTGGGAGGTATCAAGCTAAAATTTATGTTCTTACTTAGTAATGCATAATATCAGGCCAATCATATTTTTACTATAAAATGAAAAAGAGATTGTGTGTATCCATACTAATATTATAAATGTGAAAGAGGGTTTGTTTGTTTATCCGTCTTTCACGTCAAAATTGATGCAACGGATCGACGTGACTTTTGGAATGGGAATAGTTTGGCAGCTGAAAAGTGACATACTTAGGCAGCCATTAGACAGTCAATCTGGATCGCGATCCGCGATCAAAATCAATGATCGCGATCCAGATTGACTGTGTACGAAGGTGATTGACGGCTCGCGATCTTGATCGCAAAATATCTACATAGTAAATCTCGATCGCGATCAAGATCACGATCAGTGATCGCGATCTGGATGAACTGTGTAATGGCTGCCTTAGACTACTTTTTATCCCTGAAAAATATCACATTCCCGCGGGATAACGTCGTCGTTTAGTCCGAGCTTGCGAAGTCGCGGGCGGAAGGCTAGTATTTTGATATGGAGACATTTCCTATTTGTGAGAGCTTGTAATTAACTTTCTTTAAGTAACAGGTATAAAATGTAATGATATACCATTTAATTATTTAATTTAACATCATTAATGTAAGCTTTCCTAGTAAATAAATGAATAAATAGTTAGATAGAAAACTATTTTTAATATTCCTTTATTTTATTGGATGATACCTACGGCTGAAGGCCTAAGTAGCCAGAGCCGGTTAAATGACATAAAAAATGGTAGGTAGGTGTCGGTATCTACGTACTGGCCACTTAGCGTTTATGAGCAAATTTTTCAAAATTACATTGGTGACATTTTGTCTACATTGCGACAAATTTATTTCACACAGTGGTTAGTTTTTGGTACTAAATATAATGTTGACTGCCGGCAGTCCATTTTGACAGTTAATTTTGTATTGCTAGTGGCTCCTCCACGACCACTGTCACCGGGTCAGATATATTTGTGGCACCACTATACTTACTGTAGCGACATCTGGCGTCGAGTGGAAATGCGAAATAGAAATATTACATCAATAGGGTGAAAACTTCAGTTTTGGCCACTGCCCCGAGTGCTTACTTAGCTTAAAACATTTCGTTAATAACTTTTGCTTGATAATATACTTTTTATCTATGACTTTTAAGTCAAAATAACAATAGTAATAATTCAGTTTACATCGAATTAGATGTTTCTTTTATGTTATCTAAGTTAGTTAAGTAATTGATTTCTCGATGTATCTTTTAAAATTTGAGTAACAAAAACACATCAATCGGCACCCTTCGCAAATTTTAAGTTTAAAAAATAGGTTTTTAATTTACTAAAATAAAACTAAATTTCGTAAGTATATGAATACTTACTTATATGTTTTTTACTATGTTTGTCCACGAATTTCTCGAAATCTTAAGGCATATCGAGATGATTCTATTTGATTTAAATTAGATGTATTCTAACTTTGGGAACAGTCTAAGATTCATCAAAATCAGTTTAGTAGTTTCCGTGGGTATGTTATAGTACAATTCACTAAAACTTATTGTTTTTGTACACTAAAACTTAAGAAATAAAAAGTAATTAAAAAAATAAACTGACTGGCACCGACCTCAAAAAGGTACCTAAATTATAGATATTTTATTTTTCCTTTTCAGTTGACAAATACTTTATGGAGTCTATAAATTTTTTGAAGTAGTTTTTTTGTATTGTAAGTATTTAAAAATGTAAAGAAAAGTATAAGATACATTCTTGACAATTTTAGATATAAATTTTGTATTTTATAGATACCTACTTAAGACCATAGGCGAAAGAAGTGAAAAACATCTTAAAGTGGCAACAGCGGGGGCTTTCATCCTACTTAATATAATCATTCGAATGTACATTTGTGAAAGGTATATCGTAATCTTACTGACTTCCTGCGCCATCTATTGCTTAGTAGTTATGATGCGAAAGAAGTGAAAAACATCTTAAAGTGGCAACAGAGGGGGCTTTCACCCTAATTAAAATAATCATTCGAATGTACTTTTGTGAAAGGTATATCTTACTGACTACCTGCGCCATATATTGCTTAGTAGATATAATGACGTAAATAACATGAAATTATTTTTATGATTTTATATGGGTCTGGATGGGTTTCAATTTATATTATGTTTTGAAGCAGGTAAAAAAAAATAACATGATTCATTATTAATTGAGACAGCGATTAAATTTAACGTATTTTCATAATCATGTGGCGCCATCTATTTTAGTAAGAATCAGTCTTTGTACTTTCCCGTAGGAATAAGAGGTTTTTATTAAATATAAAGAAATTTTCCCGCAATAAAAGGTACCCTATATGTTGACCCGGGTTATAAGCTATTACTTCACAAAATTTGGTAAAAATCCGTCTAGTAGTTTTTGCGTGAAAAGCGAACATACAAACAGACAAACAGACAAACAGACAAACAGACAAAAGTTTTAATATCTATCGTTTTGGGGTCTATATCCTGTACACATCACATAGCAGTAATTATTTTTTTTAAATCTTTCATGTACAGACTTTTTTTCCGTTTCTGTTTTATTATATGTATAGATTGTGGCTTCCTGAGGTTTGAGCCGCGTAGTATCCGTTCCCGTATCACACGGGAAGAATGTTTTAAACTCATTCTAGTAGTTTTTGAGTTTATGTAAGTACTAGCTTTCCGCCCGCGGCTTCGCCCGCGTGGTATACATGACGTAATCCCGCAGGTATGTGATATTTTACTGGGATAAAACGTAGCCTATGTTCCTCTCCAGGTCACAAAGTATCTGTGTCCCAAATTTCAGTCAAATCCATTGAGCCGTTTTGGCGTGATTGAGTACCTAACAAACATACAAACACCCAAACATCTAAACATCCAAACATCTAAACTTTCACATTTATAATATTAGTAGGATTACAAACACAGAATAACAAACACAAAAGTTTAAGTTCTTTATAACATTAGAACAGATAGTATATACACATTGTAGGTATAGATAATAATGCAGATAGGTACATAAACACCCACATAGGTGCGTCCTTATTGTAATTTGAGCCTTATCTATAACGAACACTCCACAATCACTAAACTTGCCATCAGCTCAGTAGATTAGTCTAATAGACTCCGAGCCAAATTAATGGCTCCACGTCGAAGCGTAGACACCTTTAAACAAACCTATCTATGTTACAACGTTGTGTAGCAATTAGTGAGGTCAACAGAATATGTGATACTTGTTTTACTAAATTTATTAATAGTGTGGCAGGATTCAGAAAGAAAGAAAGATGAAAGAAAATATGTTTATTTTGAAAAGGATTTTGAAAATTCGACCGCTCGCAGAAAGGTCCTTGTCACACTGTAAATAAATCTATACATCTATACAAAGAAATGAAATTGGAGTGTCTGTTAGTAATATTAAAATAACCGCTATTTACTACATGCATATGATTATACTAGCGGCCGCACGCGGTTTCACCCGCGTGGTTCCCGTTCTAGTGGGAATAATCATAATCATAATCATAATCATACTACACGACGCTATCCCGAGGGAATGTGATATTTTTCCGGGATAAAAAGTAGCCTAAGTTACTCCTTATTACATTAGCTACCAGACAAAAATTGAAAAAAAGGTCATTTTGGTATGTGTACCGTATATATAATCATCTGCATGTAGTAAAAAGCGGTTATTTTAATGTTACAAACAGACACTCCAATGTTATTTATTTGTATAGATATACGGTACATATACTAAAATGACATTTTTTTTCTATTTTTGTCTGTCTGTCTGTCTGTTTGTTCCGGCTAATCTCTGAAACGGCTGGACCGATTTTGACGGGACTTTCACTGGCAGGTAGCTGATGTAATGTTTTATCCCGAATTTCCCACGGGAACGAGAACCACGCGTGTGAAACCGCGGGCGGCCGCTAGTAATAAATAAATAAATATTGGACACCATCACATACACAGTTCCAATACCAAATTACAGTAGCTTGAACACTCGTGTAATGGAAATTGGAAACAACGACGGGTATTACCACATACACCCAGACCCGAGGAAATATTGAATAGTTCCTTTTTAATAATTACCCGACTGGGGATCGAACCCGGGATCTCTAGAGATAGCGGTACCAGTGCGTACACCACTCGGCCACGGAGGTCGTCAAAAACTGTAAGATTCAAGATTCAAGATTCAAATTTGTTTATTCAATTTAGATTGTTGTTTACAATACTTGTGAACGTCATAGAAGCTACGCCATCGGTTCGCAAACCCTACAGCGGGAGGCCTTGGAGAAGAACCGGCAAGAAACTCCAAGGGTTGTTTTTTTCTCCCTGTCTTATTTCATACAGAGTCGTCAAATTGAAAAATGACCTTAACATGGTATGACTAAGGTCAGTTTCCATCACAATTACACAATGGGTTATGATAAATACAGTTAGGTATAGGCGAACTAATGATCATAGCGGTGAACAATTTTCAGTTACTTAGGAACTCTACTTAAAGCTTTAATATTAGTTTAAAACAAAAGAGAATTCTACTATATACTGCAAGTTGCGCCATACATGTTTCAAATGTAATTCTTAATAAAATGAATAAAAACAAAAGAAAACACATTTTAAGGCAAGCAGATAAGAGCAGACCCATTCCCACTGGCAACACCCGTTCACGAGCATGACGCATGAACCAGCCATCGCTTCGCTCAACCATATTTTAGGGAACGTAACGACCCGCATCACTATACCATTGTATAGTAAACTATACCATTCTTAAAAAACTGTCAAAGTGCTGCTGTAAAATGTCTATTGAATTGAAATTAGTTAAACCTACGACCGAGAGCGGCGCTGCTCTGGTTTTCAAACAAAATAATACGATCTAAATTATTACCATAACGATAGTTTTTCATGTTTGGGGTACTGTAATATAACTTTTTAATTTCACAATCTGTACTAAATAAAACAGTGAGAAAAAACAGATCCTAACACATTTCGTGTTGTTTTTTTTTTAAGTAAATGACGTAACTTTCTTAGCATTATTTTGAATACTTACATCAATTTTATGTTCATATTCGAGGATGGGAATGTCAGGGATAGGAGTTTCGATTCCCATCCTCGTTACCTTGTAAGCTGGATTACTGTATCGCTCTGTGCCCAGTAGGGCGTGAGGCGTGACTATAGGGTAGCACAGATGGCAAAATACCATAAGCCCACCATGGCACACTATAGTAGGTACCGTTGAAAATACCGATCACTATTGAAACACTTCTTAACAAAGTTCTAACCCCATAATAACCACGTAAAAGTTATAAGAACGATGGTCAATACGTTTAATCTTTTCTATATCTTCCGTCCGACGTACGTGATGACAAGCGTTGCACGAGAATTTTTGTTTTCGGTAAGTATTACTATGGCAATAATGCCCGAATACTCTTACGCTACTTATCTTTGGGAGCGTCTCAAACATCGCCCTGTCACTTTAAATGTCAAACGTATGAAAGAGATGCCATGATGTTTGAGTCGCTCCCAAATTTGATTTGCGTTCGAGAATTCGGGCGTAAGTAACTTAGAAAATTAGATATTATATTATATTGTACTGTAATTGGAATAATACAAGTTGAGATGACCTCTTTTGCACACAATGTCGTATGCTACTGAGCGAATAAAAGATAAAGACAAACAAATCAAAATAGAACATCGCTTTATTTTTGCAAAAAAAAGACAAATCCCGTCCATCCCGTGGCCGACCAATGTGAAAGTAGCTTAGCCGCCACAATCTCCGCCCGAACCTCTGGGCTCAACGCGCAAAGGATTGCGTCAACGAGCTCCTCAATTCCTTCCTCCGCCAATGTTGACGGTTGGCCCCGCCACAAATCAAAATACTTTTTATTAGAAACAGGATACACGTAGTAAAATGTTATCTCCATAATTAATATAATGAATTTAGATGTAAAAATAACTATATGAGATTAATAACAAAACTCCATATCATATCGCTTTGTTGTCGGATGGCACCGACACAAATCAAACTACTATTCAATGAAAACACGATAAATAAGGTACAACGTTATCCCCAAAATTAATTTAATCACTAAATTTAATCAATAACAAAACTTGATATTCTATCACGCGCGACCCGTCACGTGCTCTCTTACGTCATAGTAGAGCTTAAAATCTGCCAGAAAGTCACGGAGACCTATGAGATAGAATATCTTTGAAATTTCTTAAAAAAAATTGGAATTCTTTTTAATCCTTACTTTTATCCTTACTTCCTACTAATATTATAAATGTGAAAGTTTAGATGTTTGGATGTTTAGATGTTTGGATGTTTGGATGTTTGTTACTCAATCACGCCAAAACGGCTGAACGGATTGGGCTGAAATTTGAGACACAGATACTTTATAGCCTGGAGAGGAACATAGGCTACTTTTTATCCCGGAAAAATATCACATTCCCGCGGGATAACGTCGTAAAGTCCACGCGGGCGAAGCCGCGGGCGGAGAGCTAGTATATTATAAATGCGAAAATGCGAATCTGTCTGTCTGTGTGTTACACAATCACGCCTAAACTACGGAACCGATTTGAATAAAAATTGGTACAGATATAGTCTAGAGCCTGGGAAAGGACATAGGCTACTTTTTTATGTGAACAAAGGGCTGTAAGGGGTTGAAGTAGGGGATGAAAGTTTGTATGAAAATTTCGTCATTTTTAAAGCTAGAAGCTTCAAAATTATTTTTTAGGCTTTTGATAAGATAAATAAATACGACATTCAAAGTTTGTAAAAAAAACTACCCTAAAGAGGGTGAAAACAGGGGATGAATTTTTTCGTGTGATGACGTCGGCAAAAAAGTTTACGGAACGGATTTTGATGAAAGTTTTTTTGTTATACAGCTATTGGTCCTTGCCAACATATAGCTATAATTTATTTTGAAGATCGCAATTTCTGATGTGGAACCATAGTAGTCCAGCCAAACTATGAGAGATATAAAAATACCGTTTTAAGGAAAATTGTTAAACGTGATGAGCACTTTCTATTGACGTACAAAGTTTGAAGGTCTGGTACACCTGATGTGGAACCCTAGCAGCCAGATTACTGTTTTTTTTTTATTATCTGTTTTTTTTTTATTATCTGTTTTTTTTTTGTACCTATGTGGATAGTTTAGGAGCTAGAGAGCCCCATAGGCTAATTTTATCCCGGAAAAATATCACATTCCCTCGGAAAAACGTCGCGTAGTACACGCGGCAAAACCGCGGCTATGTGATATAACTTTTTAATGTGTTAATACGTACTGTTTATGTAATATACACGGTATTTTTTAATCACCCCGGATATTTTTAGGGATTATTGTCCTTACTTATATTATAAATGCGAAAATGCGAATCTGTCTGTCTGTGTGTTACACAATCACGCCTAAACTACGGAACCGATTTGAATAAAAATTGGTACAGATATAGTCTAGAGCCTGAGAAAGGACATAGGCTACTTTTTTATGTGAACAAAGGGCTGTAAGGGGTTGAAATAGGGGATGAAAGTTTGTATGGAAATTACGTCATTTTTAAAGCTAGAAGCTTCAAAATTTTTTTATAGGCTTTTGATTAGATAAATAAATACGACATTCAAAGTTTGTAAAAAAAACTACCCTAAAGAGGGTGAAAACAGGGGATGAATTTTTTCGTGTGATGACGTCGGCAAAAAAGTTTACGGAACGGATTTTGATGAAAGTTTTTTTGTTATACAGCTATTGGTCCTTGCCAACATATAGCTTTAATTTATTTTGAAGATCGCAATTTCTGATGTGGAACCATAGTAGTCCAGCCAAACTATGTAAAAATACCGTTTTAAGGAAAATTGTTAAACGTGATGAGCACTTTCTATTGACGTACAAAGTTTGAAGGTCTGGTACACCTGATGTGGAACCCTAGCAGCCAGATTACTGTTTTTTTTTTATTATCTGTTTTTTTTTATTATCTGTTTTTTTTGTACCTATGTGGATAGTTTAGGAGCTAGAGAGCCCCATAGGCTAATTTTATCCCGGAAAAATATCACATTCCCTTGGAAAAACGTCGCGTAGTACACGCGGCAAAACCGCGGCTATGTGATATAACTTTTTACCACACTTTTATTAGCTTCACTTGTAACTAAGTCACAATGTAAGAAAATCTTGGAATTCAATTTTACCCTACTTCTAATTGTCGTATTGATTTGAAACTTTGCAAGTCTATATGAATCCGATGACAATACAATAATTTTCTACCATCGAGCTGATCTGATGATGGAGTCAAGAGGTGGGCAATAGAACTCTTCAATGGCTGCTAGGAAACCCCTCGAGTTTAGGCTCATTTGTTTTGTTCTGATGAGAACTATTTGCTACACTTAATGGTGAGGGTCTGATGATGGAGCAGGGAGGAAGCCAGTGGCACTTCTTAATGACCACTAGGAAACTCCTCGACTTAAGGCTCCGTTGTTTCGTTCTGACGAGACTTATGAGCTGCACTTGGTGGTGAGGGTCTGATGATGAAGCAGGGAGGAAGCCAGTGGCACTCCTTAATGACCAATAGGAAACACCTCGAGTTCTGGCTCATTTGTTTCGTTCTGATGAGACCTATTCGCTACAATTGGTGGTGAGGGTCTGATGATGGAGCAGGAAAGAAGCCAGTGACACTTCTTAATGACCAATAGAAAACACCTCGAGTTTGTGTTCATTTATTTCGTTTTGATAAGACCTATTCGTTACACTTGGCAGTGAGGGTCTGATGATGGAGCTAGGAGGACCCGGTGAAACTCCTTAATGACGTCAAGAAAACACCTCGAGTTTGGGCTCATTTGTTTTGTATAGACGAGACCTATTCGCTACACTTGGTGGCGAGGGTCTGATGATGAAGCTGGGAGGAAGCCAGTGGCACTTTTTAATGGCCAATAGGAAACCCTTCGAGTTCTGGCTCATTTGTTTCGTTCTGATGAGACCTATTCGCTACACTTGGTGGTGAGGGTCTGATGATGGAGCAGAGAGGAAGTAAGGGTTCGGCTCGCGCATCTGGTAACTAATAGACTCCACCTGAATTTGTAAAACTAAATACATACAATCACGCCTTTGAGTTATAATGTTTACGGGGTAGGCAGACACATGAATGGACTGTGAAATCGATTACCATCCCCATCCATAGCTTGCCATTTGTTAAACTAAAAAGTAAAAAATAAATATGTAGTTTAAAAAACTATAAAAACACACTTTTATAGGAACAGACTAAAAGTACAAAATAACCGTCTATTCAGTAACTGAAATTAAAAAGCGTGGTGCGCCCTTTGCAAAGCATGCATTCAAGTACTTAATATTGACAACGCGCACCACGCTTTTTAATTTCAGTTACTGAATAGACGGTTATTTTGTACTTTTAGTCTGTTCCTATAAAAGTGTGTTTTTATAGTTTTTTAAACTACATATTTTTAATGTGTTAATACGTACTGTTTATATTATACACGGTATTTTTTAATCACCCCGGATATTTTTAGGGATTATTGTACTCATAAAAACAAACAACTTTTATTATAAGACCAACACTGAAATCGCTAAAAAATATCAGCTGTTCCATACATTTTGATTAAATATTTTTGCACTTTTGTACGGAATAGCTGATTTTTTGCGATTTTAGTGTTGGTCCCATAATAAAAATTGAAAAGCAGAATAATCCTTTTAATTTTACTCGGGTTGATAAAAAACTACCGTGTAAGTATATTAAGTAAATAAATAAAATAAATCATACTTATTACAAAACTGTAAGCGATCCTATTCAGGGGGGCTACCAGTTAAAAATTATGGGTATGGACATGGGCTTCAATTTGACATTTGAAGCCCATATTATGCCCTTAGAAGCACAACATATGGGCATCAAATGTCAAATGAAACCCATGTCCATATCCATATTTTTAAGCCGGTACAGGGATTGTATACATTGAAAAGAAATAGAAAAAAATACCACCAAGGGTCTTCTTAAACGGAACAGATACCAATAATATAGTATTTGAATTTTTTGTCTGTCTGTCTGTCTATTGTCCACGTTTCAGGCAAAAACTACTGAACGGATTTTAATGAAACTTTTTTTGTTATCATCCATCCATCATCCATCATCAGCCATTTAATGTCCCCACTGCTGGGGCACTGGCCTTCCTTATGGATGAATAAGGAGAATGTGCCATGACCCACCACGCGGGCTCAGTGCGGATTGGTGGGTTTTAACGACTGCAGGTGCAGCCGGGACCAACGGCTTAACGTGCCTTCCGAAGCACGGAGGAGTTCGAGATGAAAAGTTTTTGGTCACCCATTCCGTGACCGACCATTGCGAACGTTGCTTAACCTCAACGATCGCAGGCCAAGCGCGCTATCCACTGCGCCACGGGCTCCTCAAAATGCTTTTTTGTTATATACCTAGCTATTAGTTGACGCCATCATATAGATAGGCTATAATTTATTTACAAGATCGAAATGTCCGACGTGGAACCAAAGAAGTCCAGCCAAACTATGAGAGATATAAAAATATATAAAAATGTGATGAGCATTTTCTATTGACGTACAAAGTTTGAAGGTCTGGTACACCTGCCTGGCCAGCATTACCATCATTATACCTATCACGCGATATGATATAGCACGTCATGCTGTTTTGCTTACACCTTAGTGGGGTAAGCAAGACAGCATGACGTGCTATACCTATCATATCGCGTGATAAAAGCCGTTCATGCTAGGCCAGCTGATGTGGAACCCTAGCAGCCAGGTTAAACTATTTGAGATACAAACATAGCATCTTAAGAGAAGTTGTTCAGCGTGATAAGTACTTTCTTTTGACATACTGTTTGTATTGTTTGTATGGCCGTCTTTCACGTCAAAACGGAGCAACGGATCGGCGTGTTTTTTAGTATGTGGGTAGTTTAGGAGCTAGAGAGTGACAAAGGCTAATTTATATCCCGGGAAAATATACCTTTCCCTCGAGATAACGTCGTGTAGTAAAGGCGGGCGAAACCGCGGGTGGAAGGCTATGTGATATTATTTTTAAATTGGTTAATATGTATCATAGCGCTAAACTAATATATATTAAATAAATACATAAAAAACGAAAAAGCTTATTAGCTAAAAAATAACAATGCTGCCGAAAGTCACTATTCCACGCGAACGAAGTCGCGGGCACAGCTAGTTTATATTATAAATGTGTCTCTGTCTGTCTGTGTGTTACACAATCACACCTAAACTACTGAACCGATTTGAATGAATTTTGGTACAGAGATAGTCTAGAGCCTGAGAAAGGACATAGGCTACTTTTTATTCCTGAAAAATATCACCTTCCCGCGGGATAACGACGTGTAGTACACGCGGGCGAAGCCGCGGGTGGAAGGCTAGTCTAAAATAAATTTGTTGGGTTGTATGGGCTTTTCGGTTTTTTGCATTACCACGTTGTATATTAAATTGATATTGCTTTAAAAGCTCATGGTCCCAGCTCCCATCAAAGAGTTTCGTAGCCTTATTTTATCTCACGCGCAGAGTACTTTTGCATAATAAATAGACCTTTTTGTGGTTACGAACTCCTTGCTTAATAGGTTTTTACTCGTGGAGCAAAGAGAACAGATGAATTTGAACCTTTTATTACAGTCGACAACAAAGTTAAACAGTCTTTGAGAGTGTTCTTATTGCGTACGCACTTTAAATGGTTCCCGGAGTACTGCTACACTTGATTTTTTGTCAATTTATTTGTATGTATTTTTCCAGACATAATAGTATTGGTAATTAAAGTAAACTGAGCCTAATCAAATTGTTATTTGGACTTTCCACACTAGTTTAAAAGTTATCTATAACTCTTGGCATTTTGCCTGTAACGTAATGAATATTCTATGTATTCGCCAAATTTCAAGTCTATTTAAAGTAGTAAAACCTTACGAAAACTAAAAGAAAAAGTAAAGCCTTGATAAATTACTAAAAACTGCTCTTCCATTATCTGATAAAAGCCACCTGAGCCCTCAGAAGAGAAAATTAATAATTCATTTTATAAATACTGACATTAACTTAGCAAGACCTTCACACGGAGCTTACATTTTAAGTAAACTTATTAATTTTAACAAGTAATACTGTTTTAATATAACTTAGAAAGAAATATGTCGTCTCATTTGCTAAGCAACTACAAGTAAAACATACATCATACAAATCAAAATAAATAATAAATAAAATGTTTGTTTATTTTCCCATCACAAATAAAGGACTTAAGTGGTAATTAAAATCTATACCTGAAGGTTACTAAATTTGTGAGGGACTGGTGCCCGATGTAGGTTTCAGAAAAGAAACCTGTGACACAGGTCGCCAGGCCCACCCACAGACAATAGTTTTTTGGTGTGCCTTATGTAACTTGATACTTACACCTAGTACATGTCAGTAAACAAGAGTAGATTATGATTACAGAAATGAAGCTTGAACAAAACAATGTAAACTAAACTATAGTAAATACCCCAAGGCTCAGAAGTATATGTGTGAGTGAAGGAATGTGTGTGTAGGTGAATGTGTGTGCGTGTTTGTATGGGTGGTGTGTGCATGTGTCTGCGTGTGTGCGTGAATATCTGTGGGAGCGAGAGATGTGTACCGGTACGAAATCCAATATTTAGTATAAGTAAGTACACTAAATAAAATAACATTCATATTTATTATTTGCATTAAAATTAGAATTACTTAAATTATTTCAGAATGCTCAGTAGGTTTTCAGTTGCGACGTAGTCAAGAGTCATGAGAAATTTAATGACATTACGTTTGCAGTTAGAAGTCAACAGTGGGTAGATATTAAGAGTGGCATTAAGTCTATTATAAAGTAGTGGTCCGAGACAGAAAAAGAAATGATGAGCAAAGGATGTTCTGACAGCCGGTGTGTTGCACACTTGGTGTTGGCGACGTTTGCCTTCTAGCAATTTGGCGTTATACGGTAGCTGTGAATGCTGTTTAAGTACCGTTTTGAGAATATAAGTTTGCCTAACAGAGAGAATATTCCAGTGAGCGTAGAGCTCGACAGTAGGAAAACGGTATGGGAGACCAGCAGCAACTTTCAACAATATACGTTGAGCCCTCTCCACGGGAAGAATGAGAGTTTTTGACGCTCCACACATCAAGTAATCAGTAACACAACTGACTAATAAAAATTAGTCACCGATCAAATTGCAAACCAAACGAAGGTTGCTTAATCACAGTAATCGCAGTCCAATGCTTTCTCTAACTGTCATCAAATTGTTTATTATACAGGGTGGAATTTTTTCACGAGAAGCTACAAAAGCTATTAGCTGTTTTTGCACGACTGCCCAAGGAGTGTAATAATTGTTAAGGGTTAAGAATGTGTGTAATTGTATGTACGCGAGTTTATTTATTCCACCATAACTTTTGAATGCCTTAACGGATTTTAATGTATGAATAATCATTAGAAGCGTTATGTCACCTTGATTAAGGCTCTAGGCTCTATGGGTTTTTATATGAATATTTAATATGGCGGACATGTGGTGCCGTAATTTTTTTTTCTACAACTATATCAATCTGGGTGTCAAATGAATGGCCTTAACCAACCTTAACAAGTACCTACATTTGAATAATATATAGTTTGTACACATAATAAAGAAATAAATAAAAATGTGTAATTAAAAAAAAGAAGACTTTCAAAATCTTACTAAAAAGTAAATAAAAATAAAAAGCTCTTACCTTTTATTTAAGTGTTTCACAGCATGGTACCTCGACTGCAATAAGAGTTTATTTTTATTTACTTTTTAGTTCGATTTTAGCAGTCGTGTTTCTTAATTTTGATTTTCATTTTTTATCTATAAATGTAGTTTTGTTTCTGTTCAGTACAACCCCGCCTAGACCGCGGAATCAGCATGGCGCAGTGGAAGTTTTTCATGAGTATAGACTCCGGACAAAACTTGGTTTCAGCCGGGATGTAACTGAACAATTGGACTGCGATACACAGCGACTTAATGTTAAGTAAGGTGATTTCACATACGGTTCTGTGGTGTCGAAAATCTCCTGGGCTGCGGAGAGAGGGGGCGCGCGCCCCTGGTAGCTCCTTTTTCTTCTGCAGACCTTACCAATTCGTCACCTTACTCACAAAACCAACACAACACAACGGTCCCAAGACACTGGGCGTTTCAACAATATACACCAACACACACGGGGGAGCTTTTTTTATTACGATATATTGTCCCGACAACAACGCGTGTGGAAAAGGTTATCTTTCAAAAGCCCCGCGACCGGCCCGATGGATGGCGTCAAAATCTTGGTCGTACAAAACGGGATCCAATAGATAATTTAAGATTCAATTCAAACTCGATATGCCAGGCACATTCAACACGAGCGGTTTTTAACAATTCAGCAAAATTAATCCGACATTTTCTTACAAGAATTCCAATCAAGTGGGGAACTGTCAACTTCAAGTGACAGCTAATGTCAATTTGACGTGACATTAGAGATGCGTTCAGGAATGTCGATCTTTTCCGAACAGTTTCTTTTCGAAAATAAGGGATTGAATAGTTCCTCTGACCGAAATTTACTATCTCCATTTATTTTGAGTACTTTCCCCTCTGGGTGTGGATGGCACGAAAAAAATCCAACTTCTATAATCGTAGATTTCTGTATCTGTTTTCTTGCTTTTTAAACAAGTATATTAAAAGTAAGTCTGTCTGTTATTTATTTAATATTTTCACTACTAAACCACTGAGCCTATTTGGAAGAATTATGGCATAGAGGTTGCGTGAACCTTACCTTGGAGACGGTCATCTATTACTGTTACGTTATCTGAAAAGCTCTCTTAGTAGCGCGATTTAAGTAGTTGAAGACTTGTGGAAGAAGCCACACGCGGAACACTAGTATTTCGTACATACCTACTCGTCGATTTCGGGTAGGTATACTGATGTTTCCTTTTTATTATTCCCTCTGCTGTTGAAGATTGCGGGAGTATTGCTTTTACACTTTCAGCCTTATATCTTCGCTTAACATCAGGTGCGATGAAGACCTATTTGCTACCCCGCTGCTTAAAAATAAAAAAAACCATATAGAAATCTTAAAAAATGAGGGAAAGGTTTTGATCTTAATTAAATATCCACCCTTTAGGGTTCCACCAACCAAATAACTTGAACAACACGACTTGGTATCTTCCCCTATTAATCATTTGTAATTATGCGGGTATTTTGCTTACTTTTTAATAAAAATACTTTTTGCTAGAAACGTGTTTTTAAACGGATCTCTTTTAATTAAAATTTATGGGTTCGGTTGTGTTTTTTATTGTTAAATCCTGGCTGGAAATAAAGTGGAACATATCATTCCTTTTTTAGATATTTTGATAATGAATTATTGTTAAAGGGATTTGGTTTGACTAATGTACTTGTAGATATGTAGAGATTGTTTTACTTTACGGCTTCGATCAACAATAACACCTAGTTCTTTACGGCTGCCTTTTAATGCTAATATTTTTAGGCAAACAAGTTTTTTTTTTATAGAATAGAATATTTTTAGGACTGGAACAATGTTTTTGAAACTTGCACATACAGCAAATGGCGGACTAAATGCCGTAAGGCATTTTCTCCCAATCAACCTAGTTATTGATTGTTTGTTTTATGAAAGCGTCAATTTCCTCGGCATAATTTACCTACAGGTATATTTCGAGTCTCAGAGAAGTTAGAGATTATTCTCTCTATTCTTATTCTTGGCCACCCATCCCCAGACCGACCATAACGAAATTTGCATTTTCCTCTTGAAGACTACAACTATAAAAAACCATAAAAGTTTCGTTAACTTTATCTAACTTCTACGCGAACGTCAAGCTTTCCGATTTATGACGTTGGGAGTTACGAACTTTCGTCGTATATCATTTCACTAGACGTTTGGGAAACAGCTACAATAGTACGAGTTTTTGTAGTTTTATGTTTATTATTTACTATCTTCCCGCGCGTGGTTTCACCAGCGTAGACTAAGACCCGTGGCCAGCAGTGGGAATAAAAAGTAGCCAATGTCACTCAGGGATAACGTACCATTCTAATGGTGAGCTTTCCGCCCGCGGATTCGCTCGCGTGGACTACACGACGTTATCCCGCGGGAATGAGATATTTTTCTGGGATAAAAAGTAGCCTATGTTCCTCTCCAGGATCTGTTCCGCCAAATCCGTCCAGCCATTTTGGCGTGATTGAGTAACAAACATACAAACATCTAAACTTTTACATTTATAATATTAGTAGGAAGTAGGATAGTATACTCGTACATTTATAGTAATTTATTTATATTATATATAGTAATAGATTTGTTTCTTGTTTGAAAATTCTGAATATCAACATATATTTAGGTAGGTACCATTAAATATAAAAAGGAAAAATCCTATTTAAGTTAAAAATTCTTTCGTTATAAATACTTTAGGCTGGTATTTACTTAATATTTTAGAGCACTATTTATTGGATTATAATCTTCTAAATAGTGCTGGGGAGAAAAACACTTGATTCCTGAGATGTTCTTGTTTATCCCAACATTAAAATCTTCTCCTCAGACAAGAAAAACATTTTAAATTGAATCGGTAAATATCTTCACAATCATCATCTATTTTCCAGTTATTGGAAACCATTTGTCACTTACATGATCATTTTTCACTTCATTTACAATCATTAATCTTTTAGTAGAAAAACATTGTAGAATAGGATAATGACATGATAAAGCATTTTATTTAATTTAAGCGAAAGCATCGTGCATCGTTAACTAGTTTATTTTCTAGGTTTTTACAGATAATTCTGTAAAAACCAATAAATAATCAACCAACTTGATATTTCTCGTACTTAAATAAAAATATAAAGACCAAACGAGTGATATAAAACACAACATTCTTTTTCTATATTTTTTATACTCAACGGGGTAGCACTAAGCCTTCATCACACCTGATGTTAAGTGGTAATAAGGCTGAAGGTGGTAACGCACTTCTCCCGGAATCCTCAATCACTGAGGAACTGGCTGGAGAGATAAGATATATCTCTAACTGCCAGAACACAATTATGTTGAAACATCATTGTTATGGCGTCAGACTTAAATAAAATGGTGGTAGCTAGCCAGGCGGATTAAGAACAAGTCCTACCACCGACCAAACCAAAAACAATATGTAGGTACCCCCACTGGGAATCGAACTCGGGACCTCTGGGTCTGTAACCTGTGGCGTGATACACTAGACCACAGAGGCGGTAAAATTGAATTATTTTGATTACACTTTCTTCTTTAAAATCAACAATCAAAAGTATAGATTACTTTTTGCAGTATATTAAAACACAAACAGTAAACAATATTACAAAACGAGAACATAGTCCAACTAATGTCTAAACGATCTTACCCAAATAATTGATTAAAAACCTCCATAAACTATATCAAAAACCTGTTAAAATCCATTCTTCCATTGTTTTTCAAAATCGGAAAATATGAACGGGACTTTGCGTGTTATTACAAAACATAAAGCGACGTGTTGAATAATTCAGGGCTTCTGAACGAATCCCATTTGCACACAGATAAAAAATATGTACTGGAAAATGTGCTCCTATTTTGAATAATGTTGGCATGTCTACGAACAATCTAACTCCATGTCTTGGTGACAATTTGACGGGCCTGTTGGCGCAGTGGTTTTGATCACACTTCCTGAGCCAGGGGCCGTGGGTTCGATCCGATAAATGTGATGAGCGTTTTTGATTTTTTTTTTATTTATTTCACACTAGCGGTTGCCCGCGGTTTCACCCACGTGGTTCCTGTTCCCGTAGGAATATCGGGATAAAAAGTATCCTATGTATTATTCCAGCCTATAACCTAGCTCTGTTGCAAATCATCAAAAAAAAACATAAGTAGTTTTGATGATAGGGGGGGGGGGGGGGCAATTTTCGTCGTTTTTCTTGATGTCCATGTAGCAAATTGGCTGTAACACCAGTAGGGCTAACATGACGGCAACGAGATAGCATGAGATAGTTTGTCGCGCGCCTTCCAACCAATCAGCAGTCACGCGCGCTATCTACGAGTGATCTGATTGGTCGAAAGTAATGCGACAAACTATCTCGTGCTATCTCGTTGTAGCATGTTAGCCCTACAGGACGGATAGACGCACGAGTGATCCTATGGGTTTTGTTTTTTTGTCGAAAACCTAAAAATGGTAAAAAATCATCGTTTTATTGAGGTATAACATATGTCCCTGTTTTAGTAATCACAAGATTGAAACTACACGTTTTAAACCTGGGTGCTTACCATCAACTCTTATTGCGGTTCTGTTTAGGACCTAAACTGATCTGCTTCGCTTATTCGTACCACGACAGCTTAATATCAATGACAGCGATTCAGTGATCGATCAATGACATTTCACAGCCGCTAAGCTGTCAGGAACTCTTATTTGACTTATAACCCGGTCGATTTAACATGTCACCTGCAGGTTATACCCGTCCCTCTCACTCTCCGGGCATAACAGTATCGAGTGAAAGAGACGGGTAGAAGAAAAAGGACACAAATCGTTCGGTCATTAACATTTAGCAATTCATTTGCGATCCAGTTTTTAGAAGGTCAGAGTACGAAAGAAAGCAATTCATTTTAGGAACCTATTCTGCATCGCGCTATTTTTGAATCGCTGTCTTAAAGTTGATGGTAGGCACCCTGTATGATGTGTCAAGTCCATCAACAGCTTGACACCCGTCAGTCTCGGACTTGTGGTGGCGGAAATTGTAACGTCATTTTTCGAGTGGTTGGTTATGGAGGCACATGTACCTATCTATGTATCCGAGTTATATGTCGATATTTTGTTTAGGACGTCTGTGTTCCTTATCCGATCGTACAGGTTAATGCATTTTTTTTGCTAGGAATTAAGCCAACCGATTACAATGCGGTCTTCATCAATAGACAGTGATTCAAGATAAAGGCTATAAATGTTTATAAAACATCTACGAGCAAAGCCGGGGCGGGTCACTAGTCTATCATTTTATGTGAATAATTTATATCAGAAAATATTTAATCATTACTTCACGGGGAAAGTATTAGAGGTAAGAATTTAAAAGCAAAGGCGTGTTTTCCAAAAATTTCCCGATCACATCGACCCCCGATCAATCAAAGTCGAGCTTCATTTGAAGATAAGTTGTTCAGAGGCCTAAGTTAAGGTTTCACGTGTTGTACCTACCTACCGTACCTTTGCTATGTCACTGTAAGGGCTCATTTACACGATGACGATTGGCGAATTGCCTTTTTAAGGTAAATTTTTTTGACGAGGTGACTGCGGATTGTTCTTAAAGGTTGCACTTAGCTGATAGAAAGTAATGTAGGCGTCCGACAAGACAGTATTTCATAAAACTCTCTTCTTAAGAAGATTCAACTGGGTTGTAAAGTTACGGAGAAATAGTAAACAATTAAGCTTTAAAAAAAGTACTTTTATAAAAAAATATAGGTAGTAGGTACGTTAACCCGAGTTAACGTACCTACTACCTAGTTAAGCAAGCGAAGCCGAAACATAAGCTAGTAAAGAATATTACAAAAAATATACTACTTACATTCAACACTTCAATTTATTAACGTCGTCGCTTAGAGATCGTTAAGGTAATCCGTTAGTCATTAGCCGGCGGCCATCTTGGATTCGTTTTGGCGCCAAAACGAATGCCGTAATTGCCGCCAGCGTCTCCCATCATAAATATAATGAAGCTAGTTCCCGCGCGTAAGTTGATCTAGGCAAATTGAGGTAGTTATATAAATACAGAGATTGAGAACACAACTTTGACTTAACTTGCATCTGTTGATAACTTGGTAAGGGAGACAAGGGTCCTATTTAAGTTTAGGTTGAAGTTTAAGGATATTACTAGTGGTTGCCAGTAACTTCTACTACGTGTTCATAGTTTCTGATAGGTTCTATTTGTCACAAACCTTCATCATTCATCTTGCATCATCGATCTAAGCATTAGAGATGTTGGGCCCAATCGACGGAACAAATATGTGAAAATAGCTCAATCCGGCAAGTGAACCCGCCACTCCAGAAATTAGTGGGCCCAGTCGCCGGAATACTTCATTTCTAGAAGGATTTTCCAGCTGTCCTGGTTATACCCGTTAAGTTATTCAATAATTTGTTTATTTAAAAGCTCATCTTTCATTTCCGTTTATACTGAAACTTCGTTCTAAGACTTTTGTTTAAGTATTTATTTCCCATCGCCAAAGAGTTGGACCACAAACTCGTCATTATTTATCCAAACTTCTACCTAATTGAGGAAATTGAATCAGTTAATTTGCTTCGTGTCGGTAAATTCATTAATTAAAGCATCCCAGTCTAACCGCAATGGCCAATTTCAACCCCCATTAGTGTAGGCCAAAGTAACTTATGGCAATTAACTAAAATCGTATATTATTGTTTCCAATTTTGAGAATAGATTCGGATAACAGTCTAATACTTGACATTAAAGCTTAGCAAACGATTTCAATCATTTAATATTAGACTAGGCTAATTGATTCCGTGGCGCAGAAGTTAGCGCGTTCGGTTTGCTATAGTTAAAGTTAAGCAACTTTCGCAATGGTCGGTCACGAGATGGGTGACCAAAAACTTTTCATCTCGAGCTCCTCCGTGCTTCGGAAGGCACGTTCAGCCGTTGGTCCCGGCTGCATTTGCAGTCGTTAATACCCACCAATCCGCACCATCTCTGGTCCCATTCTTATTACTGTCGTTAACAAAAACAAAATTTCAACTTTTGTTTCGAATTTTTTGAACTAAGAATCATTACTTTCTTTTTAATAAACACCAGCTTGATCACGGCAACAAAATCATAAAGCCTCATTAGAGCAGACAACTCACGTTTTATTAAAAAAAAACGTAACCGGCCTTTTTCTTTGGCTTATTTCTTCTTTGAGTAAAGGTGGAAGTACCTAGATTCAATTTGGCGGTCTTCCTCACGGAACGTGACGCGGCACGTAGCCTAAATTTGATATGTTTACTGAATAGTATATATTTTCTCTTTTTAAAAGCATTGCTTCTTAGATCAGATAGTTAGTCACAAAAATAAAGTACTAGCGATCCGGCCTGGCTTCGCACGGGGTCCTTTGAACAATTTGTTGGTGCTTCGATAGTGGTGGTACTTTTAAATCTGTGATAACTTCTAAAGTATTCATTTAAATGAAATAAGGTTCAGGACAATTTTGATCTTCAATAAATGGCCAAGGTAACTAATATAAGTACCTACTTATTTGGAAAAGGATTAATATTAAGGATTTAGGAGAAATTAGCTTGAGATTTATTTTATGCATTCACAATGCAATTCTGTGAGTATAGGAAAAATGTGATAGTAAAAAACCACGAGCCTTCTAAGTAGCATTAAGGCGGAATTCGAAACCGCGCCATTTTTAAATTAATTACCTACTTCAAGATAAAAGTATGTATACTTAGATTTGTGAATTCAGTATCGTTAGCTACTACGAACGATGAATATTTTTATTAGTCTTACTTTAATAACAAATTAAAACAAAAATAAAATATAGGTTATTTCCACGTATCCCATACAGTGATAGTAGTATTATCAAATTGAATACACAAGAAAATACTATACAACTTGAAACTTAGGGCTGGCGCATACATACAACTTTTAGTTGAACAACTATTTTGTTGTGTATCATAATGTGTAGGTATAGGAATACAGTGAAGCTCAAATACTGTCAACTCGATAGTTGCTCGACAAAAAAGTCGAAAAGCTTTATCGATCATCTTTTGATTCAAAAGTTGGACAACTATCGATTATACGCTCAATTTGTATTGCATTGTATGGATGTGCACATACAATCGACTAAACTGTCGATCCGCAACTGTCAGTATCTTTGGACTTTTGACATTGTTTGTAACACCTTGGCTCGAGCATTGCTGAATAAAGACTGGGCCCCGATAGCGGTAATTCTATGACGCATTAGTCAAATGTACGTGCAGTTGAAGTGCAGTTGACATGTAAAACCGTTTTTGATAACGCGCGGCTTTGACAGTGCGACAACGTTTTCTGTTCCGGTGATAATCTTTGGAACTAAAACAGTTTTCATACGACAGTCTATTTTGACAGCTAATTTCGTATTGCAAGTGGTTCCTCTGTCACGGATGTCACCGGATCAGACAGGATTGTAAGACTATACAGTGACGTGTGCGTCGTTATGTCATTACGGCAATACGAAGTCGAACGTCAAGACCCAAACGCGATGAAGATGCGCTGCATAGAATTACGGCGATTGGCCCGCTCTGGTCCATTTGAGGAGATAATAAAAAATCGAAGAACGACTGCATCAATTGTATTCGCACCTCCATCAACTAAACGGTTTAGTTGTGTGGAAATCACGAGAACCACACAACTCGACAAAATAGTTTAGTCGATGCAAAAGTTGTATGTATGCGCTACCGCTTATTCGCGACAAAATAAGATACGAAACTGGATCAACAGAACTACCAAGCTGCTTTTCAAATGCAAACACTATATGGAAACTTCAACAACTTGAAAATACCGCAGTTAAAATGAAAACGCACGAGTGGAACAAGAGATCCACAGACAAAAGCTGTTTGCAGTACCATGGAGCATTACGAACTGTTGTATTCTTTTTGGACTTTCCTCGAATTTAGATATGGAATAAGTTTCTGTTTTTTTTTCTTCGTTTTGGCACGATTTTTATACTTTTTAATTGTTTACATTATGTCACTAAGCAACCTTACTTATTTTAAAATAAATGATATAAAACTTTACTATCATCCCCTGTAGGCCTATGTTTAACTTGTGAAAAGGTTATTAAAAATGGGGCATATTAGAGTTGAGTTAAGCAGTAATTTTAAATGGTACCTAGTACCTAAGTATAAGACTATTTTCTTTCAAATTCAGTAGAATATACAAAACCATACTTTTAGATCACATTACCACTCAAAAAAAACTTAGGAAGAAGAAAGCTGAAACTAATAAAAAAATGAATATTCTTCCTAAAAACCTTAAAACCTTCTTAGTTAACTGAAAAATTATTAGCTACCTACTGATCATTTTAAAATGAACTCTTTAAGCACAAACTTAAAGTTGTTTTTCATTCAACCGCAATAAAACCGTATATCATACCTACTAATTGCCGGGCGTTGCCGAATAATTTCAGATAATTATGACGTCATAACTCATTCTAATCAATTTACGAGGCCTCTATGCATTAAAATTTAATTAGGGACGCTCATTAATTGTGGATAACTCAATAGCTTAAAACGTGTGAAGCTTTTTGTTTGTCTATACTTACTTCTATACTAATATAATATACTATACTGATAATATTATTATAAAGAGGAAAGATTTGATAATTTGTTTGCATAGAATAGGCTCCGAAACTACTGGACCGATTTAGAAAATTATTTGATCATTAGAAAGCTACATTCTTCCCGAGTGACATAGGCTATATTTTATCCCGATATTCCCACCGGAACGGGTACCACGCGGGTAAAACCGCGAGGATAAACTAGTTTTTGGTCACCCATCCCGTGACCGGCCATTGCGAAAGTTGTTTAATCTCAACGGGCGCAGGCCCAGTGCGCTAATTATTTCCGGGATAAAAATTAGCCTATGTCCTTTCCCAAGGTCAACTCTGTATCAGTACCAAATTTCATCAAAATCGGTTAAGTAGTTTAGGCGTGAAATCGTAGCAGACAGACAGACAGAGTTACTTTCGCATTTATAATATTAGGTACTAGCGGATCCTCACGGTTTTACCCGTGTGGTACCCGTTCCCGTGGAAATATTGGGATAAAAAATAGCCTATGTCACTCGGGAAGAATGAAGCTTCCTAAAGGTCAAAGAATTTTCCAAATTGGTCCAGTAGTTTCGGAGCCTATTCGATGCAAACAAACATACAATCAAATCTTTCCTCCTTATAATATAAGTATAGATAAATAGGGATTTGTTGACAAACTGAAGGCTTGACGTGATGCATAGAGGATCTCTAATAATGACATTGCGACGCACTACTCCTTCAATCGGTAAAGCCTTCCTATCCAGTAGACTGAGCAATCGAAAATAGATCTTACGGTGAAGAACCTTTTTTAACTTCCAGTGTACAAGTAGGGACATGTCCCAAAATTGTACAAGAAGAAAAACTTTCCTACGAAAATGTCAAAAACTTGTGGACCTATTCAATCATTCGCAAACAAATTTGGAACTACTTGCGTAGTCTTTAACGTCCAAGTTAGTTTGTAAGTACATTATGTACCTACTAAGAAATATGAATTCGCAGAATGCTTGGAACCTCGCTTGTCTAGGATAAATTATGAAACCATTTCGGAGTATCGGAATGTTTAAAGGATGCTACATTATTTACGATTGGCAAAATGAGTAAAGTTGCTGCAAGAAAATGTTTACGGTTTTCGAATCTACTTGGGATATACATGAAATTGAGTTACTCACGAAAAATTAAAAATTACTTAGGTAAGTAATGACTCCTTGATGCCTTGATCACACCAACTGCCTGGATCACACGTTACGTAGCACGTGTACTTGCATTGGCGAGACAGCGTTCTGCCGAGTAGGTACATTACTGTATGTACAGTCAGCGTCAAAATGATTTGAGCGTTTAAACCTTCCAAAAATTTATGTGAACATCAGTAGGGCTAGCACAACTTAGCGCGACTTTTTGTCTCGCTCCTTCCAACCAATTAGCACGTTCGTCGCCTTAAGTCACGCGCGCTATCCACGAGCGATCTGATTTATCGAAAGTGCCCGCGACTCTTTCTCACTCGAGTCGCGCGCAAGTTGTACTAGCCCTACTGGTCTAGAAGACAAAGTGACTGTGTCCGCCGCGCGAATGTCACGCGAGTGACGTTCTTGCATCGCTCACACTTCGCAAACGCTTGGTCACGTCTAAATGATTGGATATATGCGATAATTTTGTTCGTCAACGAGGTGAGTCTAGGTGTGAATAAACTTCAGAGCAGCTCTTAAATTCCGTTAGAAAAATGAGGATTAACTTCCTGTCTCCCCATAATCTACTTAACGATCTCATCACTGGAACTCTGTATGGAAATTTTCTAAAATTCCACTGAAAACTCCATTTGACTTATTCGATATCGTCATCGATTTTTCTTTCTCTCCGTCGTCCTTGTTATTGACTTTGGCATCCTTTACGTCCCATCGAAAATTCCGACAATTTCATTTATGTAGCTTTACACGTGTGAGCTTAATCCTACTAATATTATGAGTGCGAGTGTTTGTGAATATGGATGTTTGTTACTCTTTCACGCAAAAACTACTAAGCGGATTTGGTTGAAATTTGGCACACAGATACTGATTAAAATATAGCATACTTTTTATCCCGATATTCCTACGGGAACGGAAACCACGCAGGTGAACCGCGGGCAGCCGCTAGTACTTTATAAAAGTCACAGCAGTATATCAACTCGGAAAGGGATCGACACCGTATCGCCTTTCTCCTCGCCGTCAACCAGGCGTCAACCTAACGCAAGCACGTAACCAAACCGGATCAGCATCGGTACGTCGGCTCGGCTACGGCTAGGCGACGCCGCCGCGCTTTCGCCTCGCCGCACAGTGGTTCCATATCGAAAAAGGAGGACATGGGATCAAATCTCGGAATGTCAGTATGATTTTTTGAAAGGTGGTTGGTTCATTTTCTTTTTAGACCACTGTGCGTAGAGCCGTAAGCTCGGGTACGGAGAGACGTGAGCGCGTGGACGACTAGCGGTAAGCGCGGGGATAGCAAGTTGAGCGACCCGCAAAGCGGTTCGTGAGCTGGTCCCGAGGCGAGGCGATTACGTTACGATTCCTACAAAGAATTTCATACAAAGAATACTGAACCGCTCGAGTTGATACGTTTACGGATCATAAATGTTTACGAGTTGAAATGTCTGTTGTGACCTTAAAACACCGTATATTACTTACAATATGTCCATTTATAAAACTGAGTTAACATCTAAATGAAATTGTACAAAAGTTTAGCACTATATAAAATTTATCTATTTATACTTAAATAGTTCTACAGTCAAACTTATTGAATCATGACCCATTTTACTTAAGAAGAAACTTAAGAAGCTTTATATTACTGTGTTTAACCCGAGATAAAATTCTAACTCACTGGTAAACACGCTGGTTGCTTACACGTAGGTAGGTAAGTATAAGATTAACACTCTCACCTAACCCGCCAATTTAACTTGCTACGTTCACGCTTTTAAGCTCAACACTGAATTAGCTATCTAATTCAGTGTTGAGCTTAAAAGCGCTTAAAAAAACTTCTCTATAGAAGTTTGATATTTTTAAATGTAATTAGGTTCTAAAATACTTTCCGTTTATCGAAGTTAAAATCCTTGGCGCATTACGGTCATAATCATCTTCCTCACTTTTTTTCAATTTGTGGTCGGCGCAGTACATCCTTCTTGTCCGCTCCACTCATTCAACTGTCATCATCATCATCAGCCATTTAATGTCCCCATTGCTGGAGCACTGGACTTCCTTATGGATGGATAAGGAGAATGGGCCATGACCCACCACGCGGGCCCAGTGCTGACTGGTGGGTATTAACGACTTAAAATGCAGCCGGGACTAACTGCTAAGCACGGAGGAGCTCGAGATGAAAAGTTTTTGGTCACCCATCCCGTGACCGACCATTGCGAAAGTTGCTTAAGGCGATACTCGGAAAAAATGTGCTGAAGCGAGATAGCAATGAGAAAACGACGCGCGCGGGAGTGAGACCGATTTTGCAGATTAAGCAAAAAAAACACAAAATCACTTCGTACTAGCCTTCCGCCCGCGGCTTCGCCCGCGTGCACTACACGACGTTATCCCGCGGGAAGGTGATATTTTTCAGGAATAAAAAGTAGCCTATGTCCTTTCTCAGGCTCTAGACTATCTCTGTACCAAAATTCATTCAAATCGGTTCAGTAGTTTAGGTGTGATTGTGTAACACACAGACAGACAGAGACGCATTTATAATATAAAAAAGTAAGGATTAAAAAACTACAGCGATTTTTAAAAAAATGCTTCTATACGATCCTCAATATTATTGGTATCCACTAATTAAACCAATTTCCAATAGTGTAAGTAACCCCATTTAAGAATAATCTTCACTTTTCGTATTTTTTGAGGTCTTTTCGAAAAGAAAAAGTGTCGAAGCAAAATCATAAAATCGTGTTTTTGATCTAGATAAAGGTATGAAGAAATATATATGTTATTACCAGATTTGTAACAACTGTAACCGTCCTATAGTTTTAAATCAAAAAGTCCATATTTTTCCGAGTAGCGCCTTAACCACAACGATCGCAGGCCGAGCGCGCTAACCTCTGCGCCACGGGCTCCTCTTTTGAAATAATTCCTAATTAATCCTTGATCATTCATATTATTAATTTATTACGTACGCATTCTATCCACCTTTATGCGGTCTCCCTCATCCTCTCAAGGCTTCAACATCCACGTTCCATAATCTTTCTAGTAACATGCCTATCATCCCTTCTCTTGTGATGTAGATATCAAAGGTGCAGTGCGGTGATTCAATAAATTAAACTGGCATTTATACACTTTTAAACTTTCGCGTTGCATTTTATTATATTAAGAATAAGGTATTATAGACGCGTATAAACTAAACATAGGTGAAAAATGGAAAATGAAGTATTTAGAAAAAATCGACCCGTCTTACAACTAGCTCCGATGGGACTTGAACCCACGACCTTTCGCTTTCCGGGCGACTGCTTTTTTTTTCTAAATACTTCATTTTCCATTTTTCAGTAATAAAAATTGCATTGTGAATGCAAAAAACTAAAAATTTAAATAAGTAAACATAGGTGTTTAACACACACACACCGCCACACACAACACTATCACACCGTTAGTGTTGTGTGTGGCGGTACTTGGAAAAACTGTTCGACGGTGGATGAAGATTCCACCGCAGAGGAGGAGGCGTAAAGGTCACAGCACATACATCAACTCGGAAAGGGATCGTAAACGTATCAACTCGAGCGGTTCAGTATTCTTTGTATGAAACTCCCTACTGCAAAGCACAGTAATCGGAATTGTAACGTAATCGCCTCGCCTCGGGACCAGCTCACGAACCGCTTTGCGGGTCGCTCAACTTGCTATCCCCGCGATTACCGCTAGTCGTCCACGCGCTCATGTCTCTCCGTACCCGAGCTTACGGCTCTACGCACAGTGGTCTAAAATTAAAATAAACATCTAACATTTAACAAAATAACATTTTTTTATATGGAACCACTGTGCGGCGAGCCGTAAGCGCGGCGTCGCCTAACCGTAAGCGCGGCGTCGTCTAGCCGTAAGCGCGGCGTCGCCGCCTAGCCGTAGCCGAGCCGACGTACCGACGCTGATCCGGTTTGGTTACGTGCTTGCGTTAGGTTGACGCCTGGTTGACGGCGAGGCGAAAGGCGATACGGTGTCGATCCCTTTCCGAGTTGATGTAATGTGCTGTGACCTTAACACCTCAGATCCAGTCAGCCCGTGGCCACGGCCGATGCAACTCGGTCGAAACGTCGAGAAAAAGGTAGGTGTTAAACACCTAGGTTTAGTTCAAACGCGTCTAATACCTGTATTCTTAATGTAATAAACTGGCATTTCTATCATAATCTTAATAAATTCTGTTTTTTTTTACCCCAAGCATTATATTTCCCAACAAAACAGTACAAATCTCAATTACATTAAAATACACCGGCTCCACTTTACCAAATTATAAAACAGCCTCCTAATAAATATTGCAGAGCTCAAGCCCGCGACTTAATCAAAACAGATAAAAGGCCTGCGTTATACAAAAATAACTACGACATGGGTATAATCTTTCCTTAAACAGGAACATTAAATAAATTATTCTGTGCCCTACCCTTCTTGGCTCTTCGTTTCAATATACATAAAGTGAAATAGAACGACTCTCGGGCATGACATTAAATACTTGTGCTTGGGTACTGAGGGCAAAAACGTCACTTCTTAGATTTTCAAGCTTGCTAATATCAAATAAGAAATGACACGATAGGTTTTAAGAAGAGTTTTATTAATTATCGTCCTAATGGGGGCATGGGTAGCCCATGCGATTCACGTAGCCGAATTTTGAATAGGAACAAGTTTATTATTTTGTAGTTTCTCCTTATTTTGTTTACCTATTATAACTTGTTATATTTACAACCGTGCAAAATCCAGCATCGAAACTTTCAGTGTTGGATTTGATCGGTCTAACATCTCCTGAAGATGCCCCGGGTTAGGGCGAAACACGTGTAGAGAGTAGCCTAATCGGTGAAAGTTTTTTGTTTTTTTGCGGAAGAAAGCTAGGTACATACCAATTTGCATTTATTTTTTCACAATGGTTGGGGACTTCCGCCAGGTGACACCTGATTCAATCAAATGTTATTTACAAATCAAGTAAATACGATATGGTATGTTCGTGTCGTTCGGTTAGGCCTTAAATTGGGCTATTATTTTGAAATATTTTTACTGCCTAGCAGTTATCTACTTAAACTTGTTCTTTAAAAGAAATCAGTATTCGATTATTTTTGTTTATATTAATTTTAAATTCGAAGTAATTGATGGTATCCTAATGTAACTTCTACCTAACTACTGTCAGCAAAATTTCGGAAAATAGCATTTTTAATGTTTATCTATATTCAAAGATACAAACTTTTCCGCTTTATTAAAACTTGTACAAGTCTCCGAATTAGGCTATAAGAATATGCATTACATTTTCAAAGCAAGTGATCCCAGCAGTAAAAATGTGTTTATACCTTCAACCATCAACTTTATAGACTTCCAAAAGCGCCCCGCAGAGTATAAACGCTGTTACTTTTTTTATACCGGCCGGCCGCGTCAACGGCAGACACAGTTATTCAGCCACAAGGCTTTGTCTCTATTCTGTGACACTTTAAGTTTTCATTTTATGTGTTCTGTTGTCGATGTAGGATTTCATATAAGGGGTACTTTCTAAATCCTGCCTGAAATCTTGTTGCATTTCCGTTGTTGTTTGTTTGATGCTTCGCAAAAAACGGGATTTTTTATTTCAGACCTTCATACTCTTATTCAACATCTTCAAATATTTTTAAGCCTTGACTAATCTATCGTTTCATTTGCTTTACAAAATTGAAGGCCTTAGAAGAAGCCTTTAAAAATGGCAGTACGTATTAGTCGAAGTCGACTTAATCGAATCGAATTAAATAAAACAGAATTTTTTTTAATTTGAATATTTTGTTTTGTCACTATAGGAGTTGTAAACTTTCTGTTAGTATTTATGGACGATATAGTACCTAGGGTTCCATCCAAATATCGACATTTATCTTTTGATAAAGCTGATGATTTTTCTTGTCAGTTATTAAATAAAAGAATCTTGAATGGGTGGAAGGGCAAAACGGACATTTCAAAATACAAAATATTAAAAGCTGACACTTCAATACAAAAGTACTTTATTGGAATAAAATTTCGTTTGCATTTAAAATATTTGTAACACAGAACACGGAAAGATTTTTTTTATTTGTAATTATTAGGTATAATTTCATATTCTCTTTTCGTTCTTGTGTCGCGTTTTTAATAAGTCCAGGCAGGTATTTGTTTATAATTGTATTTCACTTCACACTGTAATTATTAGGTATAATTTCATATTCTCTTTTCGTTATTTTGTCGCGTTTTTTATAAGTACAGGCAGGTATTTGTTTATAATCGTATTTCACTTCACATCGTACACTTTGAAATCATCAAATTTTAATTTGACTACCAAAATTCCTTTCATTTCAGTAATAAAACAAATTTATTACCAATTAGGTACTCGGAAATCTTTTATCATTGAAACCGGATTATCTCACTGGCGAATTTCAATTGAAACAATAATTATGTTTTCATCACAATGACATGTTTCATTTTATCGGAAACTTTACAAAATGATTTCGAATTTGCATGATAATCCCGATAACTTTTTGACTTTCCAATTAGTGCCTGCTACAATAATATAATTGCGCACAGAAATGCTCAATTTATTTATTACAATTATTAACTCGTGATAAGTGGAACTCACAAATGCAATGATTGATTGCAAGGATCACGCAACTTAAGATACCCCTTTGCTAAAAAAATGATCACAAGTTTCAACATCACAAACATGTTCACTTCATTGCCATTATAAAACTTTCAGTTAAGTATATTCTTTCACTGCTTTCAGTGTCTATATTTTTACATGAATTTATGAACAAATACAGACAAAAAATAATCCGATAAGCATTTGTAACAATTTTGAAAATCACTCCATTTCCCCACATCGGAAAATTTTTGAACTTTTGTTCACGTTCCACCATATAGTTCTATTATTGTTTTTGTCGTCCAAACGTTACTTCTCTTTTTGTGTTCCCCCGACGGAGAGCAAAATTTTATTTTTTAACATTTTTGTGTCAGGGGGTTTTTAAAATTTTTACATTTTATTTTTAACTCATCTTTTTAAAATTATTATTATTAATATCAAACTGTCCCATACTCTACCTCTAGGGATATACTTTACGTGAGGTGAATGCCTTTTTGCAGGTTATATACCGTAACAATTATTTCAAATCTTTTAGAACTAAATTCGGTGATTTACCAATTCTATTTTAAAAAAATACATTGTAATATCGGACTGGTCGCTTATAAATAAAAAAAGGAAATTAAAAATCACTTCAGAAACCGTTAATTGGAAGCGATTCGAAGCCCAGCTACCGTTCTGAATACAAAACGCTCTATTAGTGAACCGAAAAATATTCGCACCTTTTTTCAATTAAAGGATCTATAAAGTTACGAAGTGTTTTCTTTTTTCCTATAATAAAAGAGGCCTTTGTGAATTTACTTCTTAGATAAAAGATTCATGATGGAATGAATATCATATTACTTAACAAAAACAAAATAATCAAGTGATTATTTTGTTTTGCGAAATCAACATTACAACATTAGTGTATACAGGGTGGAAAAAAATTATGAGTCCTTAAATTCTTTTGTTAGCTCATTTTACTAAAAGGTTTTTTAATACGTTTCCCACAACCAAGTGCCAGCTAACTAAAATTGTAAAAACAACATCAGGCACATGTAGTCGTGAAACGATTATTTTTGAGGCCCTAAAACTCATAAACTAGCCTACTGATGAATCCAGAATGAATATTATATAAAATATAATATTCATTCTGGCCTTCCGCCCGCGGCTTCGCCCGCGTGTACTACACGACGTTATCCCGCGGGAAGGTGATATTTTTCAGGAATAAAAAGTAGCCTTATGTCCTTTCTCAGGCTCTAGACTATCTCAGTACCAAAATTCATTCAAATCGGTTCAGTACTTTAGGTGTGATTGTGTAACACACAGACAGACACAGACGCATTTATAATATAAGTAAGGATTGATATATAAACTTCAATCTGACCATTTAAAAAAACATAGTCTTTAAGATACTATTAAAAAAACATTGAAATGAAGCTGTTTTTAACTTGAAATGCGCTACTGCTTCTAAACTACAAGTGATATTTTCACGTTTCTTTCAGAAAAAGATTGCTAACTTGTATTAACTTAAAACTGAGCATTTTTCGTTCTAAAATAATACATAGTTTTGACGAAACGTGTGTTTAAGCTGTTTTGATGCGGGTAGCGGGCGCGAAAATTAGGCCACGCTTCTATGCCCAAGGTCGTTGGGGATACCACGGGCCTTAACCCATTAACGCCCATGGTCAAACTACAATATATTTTAAATTTTTCTTTATTATTATTATAATTAAATGGGTTACAGATGATGAACAAAAAAGAAAAAAAAATAAAAATATATGTATATCTTTAAAAAAAATCGTGTACACGTCCGTGTACAGCGGGCTAATCAGGAGTCAAATTTCTTAGAACAGGGTTGCTCCAAGCAAAAAGTTTTAAGACACAGCACATCGCCAACGACCTCCTGCTATGGCAAATAACACATCGAAGGGGATTAACAATTCGCTCTGGGCTATGGCCGTTATTGCTTGAGGATATGTTTGATGATGCTGATGAAGAAGGCCGCATCCTTGTGTTGATGTAGGGCAAATATGATTTGGATATATATCGCCAAAAAGCTAATTGGTCGAGGCATGTTGTATTATATTTTTTTCAGTAAGAATAATATGTAAACGCCAAGCGTTTGATACTGGCATATCCACTAGATAGGTCAAAATAACCCACCACCATTTTTCCTCTGACACTGACTCAATACAAGCTTATAGACGTACGAGTATACATTTTGATCCACGCCACCTATTCCTCTGTTGTGATTTTGAAAGAGATGTGGAATATTTACATCTTGTTTCTGTTCCAAGGTAGAACACCAACGTTTCATTTTCCCTAACGGTTCCAATGGGCTGTTGAATAGACCGGCAATGTTTTTCTCCAAGTAAGGTTTTGTTCAGCATATTGGTTTGGACAAGCACACTTCCAGGCTGGTCCATCAATAGAAAGCGGGTTATCATCACTGCCTCTCCACTCCGAATCGTCATGTTGACGACGTGAAAGCTCGACCGTACCTGGTATGTCACGTGGCAGTACTGATTGAACCCAATCGTCCTCTATACTTTCTTCTTCATCACTCGCAATAGCAGGATCTGGTGGTGTGACTACTAAGTCGATTTCCGTGTCGTCATCTTCACCCTACTGCATTTTACTACTTCCTCTAGTCCGAGGAAGTAGATTTGAGAAGATAACAATATTTATGCGACAGTTTTCGGTGATCAGCCAGGGCTGGCAAATAAGTTTTTTTTAAGTATACTACCTCCCACTGTATACAAGCATGTACACTAACATTCTCAAACACTTTTTGCCATGTCATATGATAATATTTGTTATTGTTTTAGCTTATTGTAATAGTTAACAATGTAAACTTACCTGAGAACGTAAAATTCAATCTAATTACGGCTTTTATTTATTAAATTAGAATAATTTTACAACGGGTACCGGCCACTCTAAAAACAACCAAAGAAAAGTTGACAATTCGGCACTTATTTTAGCACCACCCGCAAACTTTTTTTATATTTTATAGATGCTAGTGACCTCTTGATTAATTATAACTAAACATTTCGAGTTGACATTTGTGATTACGCTCAGAAATTGAGTTTGAATACACGTGGGTACAGAGGGCGTTAATGGATTAATCTCATCAATCCAATGATCAATAGTAAATCTATTGTCTGTGGACTGGCTTGGTGGAATGTATCAAGTATTGGTTCCGTGTAAAATGTATTAGCAGTACGCATTGGGCACACGCGGTATGTCATTGGCTGTCATGGCCAATCGGCTAATGATCATTTACACGGAGCATCAAACATCATCATCTATCCATCCATACGAAAGCCCTGGAAGATTAAAATGACTAATAATGATTACACCTTTTTTATCTACTACGGGGTAGCACTTAGCCTTCATCACACCTGATGTTAAGTGGTGATAAGGCTGAAGGCGGAAGCGCACTATTCCCGGAATGCTCAATCACTGAGGAAATGGCTATCTTATACAGGTGACAGTAAAACTCGACCTATTCTTTGAAAGGGATTATACTAGAGGTCATTAGCAACAAATTAAGTCCAGTGAATCAGAGGTCAAAACTGGATGATTACCGAGTTGTGACGGTTCTTTGATTTTTTAGAAATTTTCTGAATTGTTACCAAAAACATAAATTGTGATAAAACTACTCTACTTTAAACATAAAATTAGTACTTTTCTGAAAGCTGAATAATTCGGGATTATTCTAAAAAATACCGCATGCGCATAACTTACATAATCTCAGAAATAAAAGGTCTTTAGTAACAATAATTTTTAAAAATTATTGTAAAAAAGTTTTAGGGAAGTTAGCGTACAAATTAGTAAAATAACATATTAGTTTCATAAGCTTTACAAAAAAGTACAATTGTTATTAACTTTCCCAGCTATCTTTAAAAAACAAGCAAAAGAGCGCTGTAGGTCAGACATTTCATTACGATTTGTAAATTGAATTTGGCTCGAAAAGTCAACAGTAACGTAGTAAAGCCATGTTTGTTTTCAGTACATTTGAAACACTGTCATATTGACTGTCCCACTACTTAATAAAGACATGCAGTTACCTTTTATATTTGTAAATTTAATTCATATCAAAAAGTCAACAGTGTTTTTTAACACTGTGAATAAAACTAAATGTTATAAAAAACAAAACCGAAACAAAAATTAAAGACCAAGTTGTAGTACAGGTATTATGCGCGATCAGTTTTTCTACTACCGCTAGCCTCTCATTATTATCGGTGTGAATTCCTATCACTAACATCACGCTTAATAACTTGTAATCAAATTCAATAAAGGCATCCAGAAAGTTTAAAATTTGAAATTGTAGTAACCGAGTGTCATTATTAAGTAGCGGGACAGTCAATATGACAGTATTTCAAATGTACGAAAACAAATATGGTTTTACTACGTTACTGTCGATTTTTCGAGCCAAATTCAATTTACAAATCGTAATGAAATGTCTGACCTTCAGCTCTCTTTTGCTGATTTTTTTTAAGACAGTTGGGAAAGTTAATGACTTTTGTACCTTTTTGTAAAGCTTATGAAATAAGTATGTTATTTTACTAATTTGTACGCTAACTTCCATACAGTTCTTTTGCAATAATTTACGGCGAAGTTGGAGAAAAATACATAAAACAACTCGGTAACCATCCAGTTTTGACCCCTGGTTCACTGGACTTAATTTGTTGCTAATGACCTCTAGTATAACCCCTTTCAAGGAATAGGTTGAGTTTCACTGTCATCCTGTATATAGCTGCCGGAACACAATAATGCGGAAAACATCATTGTTATGGCGTCAGACTAAGATAAGATGGTGGTAGCTAACCAGGCGGACTAAGAACAAGTCCTACCACCAACCAAACTGAATACAATATGTACCTCCACTGGGAATCGAACCTGGGACCTCTGGGTCAGAAGTCGGTGGTGTGAACCACTAGACTACAGAGGAGGTTAAACCTATTCTCTGTCAAAAGATAATGTGAAAAAAAACAAGAAACCTCAAATATTTAATTTCGCTCCAAACCAATTTTAAGAAGGAAAAAATTACACAACCTGCCTTTTAATTAAGTGACAATATAGCCTTCTTGTTCCTAAAAAGGGCATAAGGGCCATAACAGACGAGCGACAATAAGCCCGCGACAGTGGTTTACGTCTATTTGTATATTTAATATTTTTAATTTATTTATTACATAATATTGTTATTATTATTATCAGTGCAATTTATACCAGTAAGCATAAATTAATACACATAGGTATAGGTAGATATAAAGGTAAAAGAAACTTAATTTCAATAGGCACTTTACCATTTCACTTTGAGAGCTTTGGTAGTTATTTAACAGATGGTATAGTTACTAAAATAAGAGTTTTTCGTGCTTATATAAGGCAGGATAGGACTTCTAACTTGCTGGCTACGGTCTCAGACGTTTGCCAACGGCAACGGTGGCCGACTTGTAAATAAATAAATATTAGACACTGAATCACATTGCTCCGATTCTAGGCATAAGCCCCTGTTTTATAGAAATTGGATAGATTCGAGAAAGGATTGAAAATTTAGTCTTTAAATATTTACCTGACCGGGAATCGAACACGGGACCTCAGAGATAGCGGCGGCACCTTGAAAACCGGTGCAAAAACGACGCGGACATTGAGGTCGTTAAATAAATTGGGGATTATAAAAATGACCAAATCCCTTGGCAGAAAAGCTATTGTTTCATGACTTTAAACATTACTTAAATTACTCACGAACTGAAAACCTTCTAATATCAACTTATAATATAGAAGGTATTTTTATAAGAATTTGAGTATGTATAGACTCTCTTTCTGCATTTGATTAGTATAAGTGTCACTTTCGAGAGGGCTAGGAGATTCCGTAACGCGGAGTCAACCTTGTATGGACTTTTGTCTCCCCTATAAGTAATATTATTTGTTTTTAGTTATTATATACTGCGACCGACGCCAACCAGTGTCGCGTCGTCGCAGGCGTAATGTCGCTCGTCTGTTAGAGCCTTAAAGCGTCTAATTCCAGCTCTCACGTCGCTAATGAAAGTCGGCAAACGGCAGTTATTATTTTTTGAACATCCGTAAGCCACTTATGTCTCGTTATCTTTTAATTAAGGTTTTCGTTTCTCGTACATGGTACACGTGTAGGCGAAAAAATATTGTTAGGGCTGCTTTGGGTAAGTAAATTAACTAGGTGACTTACGCCCGAATTCTCGTACGCAAATTATCTTTGGGAGCGTCTCAAACATCATGGCATCTCTTTCATACGTTTGACATTAAAAGTGACAGGGCGATGTGTGAGACGCTCCCAAAGATAAGTAGCGTACGAGTATTCGGGCATGTATGTCTTAGGTCCGAGTCCACCAACCGTTGGTTACGTTAGCCGTTGGTTAACCGTTCGTTGGCTAGTTGGTTGGTTAACCAATCACGTGCGATATGTTTTTTTGCAAATGTCGTTACCTGAGAAACGCGCTGGCAAGTTTCTTGCGCCCATTCTTCTTGTCAGTTAAAAAAGTCTTGAATGGGTGGTAGGAAAATATTGACGATTCGTAAGTACATGCTTATTATGTTTTTGTGAATAAATAAATATTTGATTGATTGATTGATAATCTGGCGGTAAACGTATTCGACTATTAGTGAACTTGGGTATTAGTGGTGGTAGTTATAAAATTTTGTAGTAGATTAACTACAAACTGTTGTGCCATATTATATACTACTCAAAACAAAATAATGAGCCACTGGGTTTTTTTCATAAACGTGCTCACTTTAGCGTCTCATAGATGAGTAACTTTTTGCGTCTCTGCAATGATTTTTAAGTCAATGAAGAGACCAATTTTCCAAAATTATTTTTATTTTTATTTTTTATTTTAATTTATTTGGCACAGAAACAACATACAAACTAAATTTCAACAATAAATGAACTTATTTCTAATTTACATTCAAATTTGTATATCTATTACATCTATGCACAACATTTGATTACACACATTTAACAATATAAAAAAAGACTATTATATTTAGTTACTAAAGTTATAAATTTGCTAGCAATGACGTCATCTCGCTCTTAAATTTAGGTAAACTATAATGAAAAATGTCTAAATCTTTATGTAAAACATTATACTGGGTGCACATTCGGGGTATAGGGCTAAACTGAGTAACATTATTATTGGAAGCAGTTATCGAAAACAAACATTGTCTTCGATAAATTGCTAAAAACCGCTCAATATTCTCAGAAAGGCAAAATAATTAGTAAATTTTCATGTGCCATATAAAGATAAATATATGAAGCATGGAGTTCGGTATATTGTTATTCCTTTTTAAGAATATTGAGCGGTTTTTGGCAATTTTTGAAAACGAGATTTGATAATTGAGGCGTTTGCTCTCTCTATTGACGTAAAAATCTTTGCAGAGTTATGGCAGAGATGCAAAAAGTTACTCATCTATGGGACGCTAAAGAGAGCACGTTTGTATAAAAGAAGTCCAGTGGCCACATACACTCAGACACGAGCAAAATATAAAAGTTAGATTTGTGAAAAGGAAGGAGGATTTGTGTTAGAAATAGGACCCCAAAGATAGCAGTCCCTTGAAAACTAGAGCGTTACCCACTCGAACACGGATGACGGGTTTCTAATATAAAAACAACATTTCAAATACAAATAAACGCCTTATATGTAATTCATTATTACTTAAATCATTATTTTTTGTCAAAGTTCTTAAATAAAAACCAATAATCGGTAAGGAAAATACCATTAAGAAACCATCTTTCATGCGCTCCACGCCAAAGTGTTAAACAAAATCCAAAGTAAAACACAACTCGTAAGACTCAAATACATTTCAAAGCGTGTGTATCAAGCTGACAGTTAGAGATACATTTCTAAAGGAAATACTTCCTTTTATGAAGTATCAAAACTTTCTCAACATCTGCTAAAGCATTGTCATCCTTATACAAAGGTAACTACAGACCATAATGCTATTATTGACTTTATTTCGCAGTGATTATTACTTTGGTATAACTGAAACCGAAACGCGTCGGTGTCCTGAAGCTCAATTGTGAACGGCTCAATTCTATATGATTAACGTTAAGTTTACGTTACAGAAAAGTATGTGTATTTTTTGTGCTAAAAAAGCACTGCTTTGTAAATATTGTTCAAAGTTAAGGCAATGCAAGGGAAGATTCCCGTCACATTACTTAAATATTTATTTGAATGTTTTTTCTCATACACAACAAAAATGTTAACGGTTCTGTTCAGTTTTAAAATATTGTGTTGAAATATATTGTGCGACAAACTGTAAAGCGAAAATTTACAAAAAAAAATCTTTTCTAAAATATGACTTACTAGCGGGCCGCCCGCGGTTTCACCCGCGTGGTTCCCGTTCCCGAGGGAATATTGGAATAAAAAGTATCCTATGTGTTTTTCCAGCCTATAATCTATCTATCTCTGTTGCAAATTTCATTCAGATCCGTTTAGTAGTTTTTGCGTGAAAGAGTAACAAACATACATCCATACTCACAAACTTTCGCATTTATAATATTATAAGTAGGATTGATAGTTATTGATGATATAGATACTGAGGTAGAGGTACAAATTATGCCTAATTTTAAACCATTTCTCAAATCTTGTTTTCTGTTCCCATGTCACGCTCAAACAATATTCCAAATGTAGCAACAACAACTAGCCGAACAAACCATTACTCTCCCACACGTCACACATATAATACATACAATGCCAGCTTTCTAGCCATTGTAACAAATTCAGGTTGACAAATAGACGGTATAAGTCTCACCAGAGTTACTGATAGCTATCTTATGAAAACAATGGCTCGAAACTAAATAATAGGACCAGTTAGGAGACTTCAAAAGAAGGACGAGGTTCTCAAGTAAACTGTATTTTTAGAAACGTAAAGAACTATGGAATTACTTACTCGTAAAATGTATAGGATATTACAGCTTTGACAACGAAAAATCTGTTAAATATATAGCACATCAGTTTTCGGTTAGTGCTTTATTTGGATCGGAATATTATACCTACTGTTAAATGACTGCAGCGCAGTGTAGTAACATTAGCATAATATGATCTAAGTATTCATTTATCAATTCTTAGATTTTATTATGTTATGATCATTGAAAAAATAATTTGAATACAAAGAATTTTTGTTTTCTTAGACTAATATTATGAGATGATGATGAGTTTGTGATGGAAGGAACAACTCCTCAATGGTTAGGAGTTGGAAGATGTTTTAGGGTTCCGAGCCAAAATGGTAAAAAGGAACCCTTATGGTGAGACTATTGTCTGTCTGTCAGAAATGGACAATCTACTTTTGATGAAAAAATGTAAAATATCTCTGAAGTTTGCATAGAGAAAAATCTGAAATTATTTTATCTGATAGAAGTTTATGTAAAGATTACAGGAAAAATAAAGCGATGTCTCTAAATATTTACTTTTTCAGAAATCATCAACTAAAAATTATATTAGTTTAACTATCGGTCAAGAGCTGGCGTTGACCTGAAACTGCAATATTCTACACCGCAAATGCTCAGACGAATAAAGCCTCGCCGATGAAAACATTTTCACATTTACATTTATTTAAATTTATGATGGTGCGGAACACTCGGTGCGCGAGTCTGACTCGCTCTTGACCGGTTATTTTTAATATAGTTAATACGTAAAAAAAATCTGTATATTCTAATATTTTTTTCAATGATCAAAACATGTATAATCACAGAATATGGAAAGTAAGAAAAAAATGTTTCCGTGTTCTGTGTGTATAATGTATAAATGAAACACTTGCCCGAATACTCGTACGCTACTTATCTTTGGGAGCGTCTCAAACATCGCACTGTCACTTTAAATGTCAAACGTATGAAAGAGATGCCATGATGTTTGAGACGCTCCCAAAGATGATTTGCGTTCGAGAATTCGGGCGTTAACCACTAGCCACAGGTAGGCATATCATAATCGTACTTTATTTGGCAACAAGTTGCGTCCCGCGGTTTAACTCGCGTGGTACCTGTTCCCATGGGAATATCGGAATAAAATGTAGCCTATGTCACTCGGGAAAAATGTAGTTATGTAATGTTGATTGAATTTTTAAAATCGGTCTAGTAGTTTCCGAGTTTATCGATTACAAACAAACAAAGACTCCGTAGCTCAGTGGTTAGAGCAGTCGCCTGGATAGCGAAAGGTCGTGGGTTCGAGTCCCGTTGGAGCTGGTTGTGAGACGGGTCGATTTTTTCTAAATACTTAATTTTCCATTTTTCAATAATAAAAATTGCATTCTGAATGCAAAAAAGTTAAAATTTAAATAACTATTAAACAAACAATCAAATAAGTATATCCTCTTTTTTAATATAAAAAACATCGTAATGGAAGGTTATAACAATTATTGAATAAGAAATGTTGGGCCAAAATAGCATTCAAATTTTAAAATTTACTTAGTCATTACTACTTAATTCATGAATTTAATTATGGTACATGTTGCCTTCTGTAAAATTAACTAAGTAGGAAACCACGCTCCCATACGTCACACATAATAATACATAGGTACAATGCAGGCTTGCTAGCCATTGTAACAGTCACGTTGACAAATGGACGGTATAGTCTCGACCGTACCATGGATTATTGAACCGAATAGAGCTTTCTCAGATACTAAGTTTGAACTAACTATGATTATGAAAACCAAATCACTAAAACTTAACTGCGGGTCTAATCCTTACATAAATAAATTATACTCAGGATGTTTAATTATTAATTTCATTAACACTGTAAATATTACGAAACCCGCTTTTCGTAATATTTACAGTGTTAATGAGCATGAAAGTTTAAAAAGTTGACCCATATTGTAGTAAACAAAAAAAAAGTTTTCTTCACTAAGTCCAATGGCGTCGCACAGCCGCCATTTTTTTTTAACGTCAAGTCTAAGAACACTTGGTCTGCTAAGACGTCACGAGTGAGCACGTCGACCCCTCAAGGTGCGCCGTACGCCGCTATCACCGCAGCCAACCAGCCCGCTAACCAACAACTTGAGCGGGTTACAAAGGACAAGGAGGGAACCAAACAAGGATTGGTCTCCAAAGCTGTGCAACTAGCGCCGCGGAGACAGGATGCAGGATGCGATGATGACGGTTTCAAGAAGGTGGAAAGGAAGAAGAAGACCTCTCGTCGTAACCTGTGAGGCACCGCCCCGACCGGACACAACCACCTGCTGCGGCCGGCTATACCGACGACGCTGGTGTACGTGTCCTGCTTGCATTACTGCACAAAATCTGAAGACATTGTGGTGTACATGAGAGTGAAAACCAAGTTCAATCTGAGGGTCGAGCGTTTGGAGTCCCGCCACAATGTGACCTTCAACTCATTTGTGGTGAGGGTGCCGATCATCTGTCGACCTTCATGAAAGAAGACTTTTGGCCGAAGAGTGTCCTGTTCCGCCGGTTTCAGGGTCGGCTACCGGACACTGCATTGCGCAACACGTCGCCGCCAATTATACTATTATATATAATGTTTATTATTATGAGACAAATGAGATTTCTTGGGTTTGGTTTTTCTTTTTAAGGTGATAAACCAAAGCGCTGATTGTCGATCCCTCATGTCCCAATTAAGTATCAGTGTGCCTAGAGTGAATGCCAGGTTACATAATTACAAGCCTTTTTCTTATATTTCTAATAGAAATAGGTACGGCGACTGCACGCCACTTAAGTGCTTAATAAAAAAATATAATGAGATTTTTCATAAGGATGACATTGATATATTTTCTAGCAAACTGGTCAAATTTAAGAAAGCAATTTATTTTTCTATGTAGTGTTAATATTAATTCGTGTAATAATAGTAATTCATAATCGTACATAGTATTAACTTTTTTATTGTGATTATTCTTTACGTTAACTTTATTAATGTTGTGCTATACTAATTTAGATATATACTTAATAAACTAGAGTACTTGATGTTTTGTTAATGTTCCAGTATGTATTTAGTTGGTAAGCCTTTTCCAAATAAAATAAAATAAAAAATAAATCTAACGATACCTCAATTTTATGTAAATCCGTTCAGCGGTTCTGGAGATATGAGGTTATAAAGAATATTACATACAAACATACACACAAGATACTCGCGAAAAACATAACCCTTCCCTTGCAGTCAGGTAAAACATAAATTACAGTTATTTAAGTATATTTTTACTTTTTTGCATTCACAATGTAGTTTTTACTATTGATAAATTGAAAATGAAGTATAATAGAAAAAATCAACCCGTCTCACAACCAGCTCATTCATTTTAAATTTTTCAATAAATTACAGTTCATGATATCTTCAACCAAAAGCAAACTACTGTAGTATTTTATCAAAGCTTTGAACAAATACTCAAATGCCCGTGCTACACATGTGTCCAAACATTTGTTTAAATATTTGATCAAATATTTGTGCTATGGCTCGCGCCGGCATAATAATAACTCCACGCGAGAAAAGTCCCGAGCAATAAAATTTATACTCTCAGATCATATAATAGTATTATATGATCTGAGTTTATACTATACTTAATCGTAGCTACTTCTTGCTACGAAAATGCTACGCCGTAGCGCCTTCTACATAACCGAGACGACCTTGTAGCTCGTAGTACAGTAAATAATTCTGAAGCTTAAGCGTAATTAAACTAATTTACAAGAAGAGGATTATGTTAACCAAGTTTATAGAGCCTACCAGACAAATAAATTTTTATCTTAAGCCGGCTTTTAGTTGAAAAACAAAAAACCTTGGAAGAAAATTTTTTTCTTAAAATATAAAAATAAGTTCTTACTTCTTGGGTTTAAGTGTCGTTTTATATTTCCAAGATTTTTCAAATTTATTTTTTCCTTAATTGAATAACTATTCCAAGAAATAACAAAGGTGGATTATTCATCCTTGGGGATTACTGCTTTACTTTAGTACCTACTTATCTTAATGTAGTATTTTCTCAGATAAAGTTAATTAATTTCGTTATGATTATGTTTTTAAAGTTTCTTAGGTAGTAGTTTTATTTCAAGATGTAGATAAACGAGGCTCTTTAATCTAATACCACTGTATATGTAAAATGGTGACTTCCAGCCTTCCGAACAAGCCGGGTTCCGAAAAGGCTTCAGTACAATAGATCATATCCACACGCTACGACAGATTATACAGAAGACAGAGGAGTATATTCGGCCGCTTTGTCTAGCGTCTTTGTCTTCGATTATGAAAAAGCCTTCGATTCAATCGAGACCTGGGTGCCTACCATCAACTCTTATTGCGGTTTTGTTTAGTACCTAAACTGATCTGCTTCGCTTATTCGTACCACGACAGCTTAATATCAATGACAGCGATTCAGTGATCATTCAATGACATTTCACAGCCGCTGAGCTGTCATCAACTCTTATTTGACGTATAACTCGGCCAAGCTAACATGACACCTGCAGGTTATAACCGTCCCTCTTACTCTCCGGGCATGACAGAATCGAGTGAAAGAGACGGGTAGAAGAAATAAGGACACAAATCGTTCGGTCATTCATATTTAGCAATTCATTTGCGATCCAGTTTTTAGAAGCAATTCATTTTAGAAACCTATTCTGCATCGCGCTATTTTTGAATCGCTGTCTTAAAGTTGATGGTAGGCACCCTGGGCGGTACTGCAGTCTTTACAGATGTTGTTTTTCTTCTCACTAATATTATAAATGTGAAAGTATGTTGTTCAATCACGCCAAAATGGATTACCGGATTTGTCTGAAATTTGGGCCTACTTTGTAGCCTGGAGAGAAACATAGGCTACTTTTTATCCCGGAAAAATTACACATTTCCGCGGTAAAACGTCGTGTAGTCCACGAGGGAAAAGCCGCAGGCGAAAAGCTAGTTTTTTATAAATTAAATTAGTTGCAGGCAAGATGTTATTTTATGCAATTTAATTATTAATTAGATTAAATAAATTTATTCTAACTGTTCCAACATTTTACCCGTTTTCCCGTCAAGATCACTTGACGGAAAATACCGTCTCTTTACCGAACTAAGCAAGATTAAGTTTTCCTTCCCATCGTCTGAGGAGCGTTGTAAACGACTCCTGTCTATGTCTATTTTGATTGATGGCCCATAGGCAACACCTAACGTCAGGTACCTAAACGACTATAGAGAAAATTGCTTTCACATATTTTCCGCTAACTTTAAACGTGTGACGAATAATATTACAATAGTAATAATACTCATACCTGCCTTTTACTTATTTTTTGCAAATTCGAAGACCCAAGCAAGTATTTTGGATAGTGGATTCCGCAGTTTACCCGTGTAGATCCCGTTCCTGTAGGAACGTCAGGATAAAATATCATGCATATTGACAAATAAAATAAAATAAAATTTATATTTACATGAGTAATAATTTAGAAGTAAAAGTAGACCCAAACAAATTCGCAAGCACACATACATACACACACACTTACATACACGCACACATTTTGCAAAAACAATTTATTGAACACCTTGGTGACTCTTTTGACTAAATTTTTTAATAGAACTTCGATACTGAGCTTGAAATACAGCCTTTTTTTATTATTCCCAATGCATGGGCAAAGACCTTTTATAAGGATGGATAAGATAAATGAGCCAAATCGACCACGCAGGCCCAACGCGAATCGGTAGGGTTTAACGGCTGCAAACGCAGCCGGGACCAACGGCTTAGTGTGCCTTTTGAACACAGGAGTTCGAGTTTAAAGATTTTTGGTCACCCATCCCATGTCTAACCATTGTGAAAGTTACTTAACCTCGACGATCGCAGGCTGAACGCTGACCACTACGTTACGGGCTCCTCCACCTAGAAGAGTCACCAACTTTTTCCACTCACATAATATACTTGCTATCACACACCTCATCTTCGAGCTTTCTCGGCATATTTCCCACGGGAACCGTCTCAAACTTTCTTCCTATAAACGTCTATCTATCGGTGAATTTAATTGAACCCTCTCAGCGAACCATGATGAACGACACTTTAGGAACAAGTTGCTATATTCTTTTACACGTGGTAGAATTTACCTTCTTATATAGGTACACGTTGATTGTAATTTTCTGATTTACAAAATGTGGTTAAACCTTGAACTGCAAAACAATTTTTTTTTATCTTTAAGTAAAGTTCTGATAATTTTATAACTGACTAGTAGTTTCCCGCGGTCTTACCCTAGGGTGCCGTTCCCGTGGAAATATTAGGATGAAATTATAGTCTACTAGCTTTCCGCCCGCGGCTTCGCTCGCGTGGACTTCACGACACGTTATTCCGCGGGAATGTGATATTTTTCCGGGATAAAAAGTATCCTCTATCATAAGTTTCTCTCCAGGCTATAAAATATCTGTGTCCCAAATTTCAGCCCAATCCGTTCAGCCAATTTGGCGTGATTGAGTAACAAAGATAGAAACATCCAAACCTCGTAAACTTTCACATTTATAATATTAGTAGGAAGTTAGATAGTAGGATATCACTCGGGAATAATGTAGCTTTAAACTATTGAAAGAATTTTGCAAATCGGTTGAGTTGTTTTTGCATTTATCCATGATAAATAAACAAAAAACCTATTTTTTCCTCTTTATAATATAAGTTTTGTGTTTATAAACGAATTTCTCACCAACTACTTGAAATCTTACTAACATTATAAATGTGTAAGTTAAGGGTGTATGTTACTCAATCACGACAAAACGGACCCTGAGATAGAGGTCTTGAGTACCTAGAATATTTTACAGTAACCACAACGCGTTGTGAGTAGATTTCATTCTAAGAGCGTACATAACATATACATATATAATTCTTCTATACTTGTGTTTGTCATCCAACTCCTAACCACGCTATTAATAGAGTCTTAAGTTTATAACGAAGGAAAGCTTATAAAAGTGACTTCGCAGTGGGTCCAAGTTTTAGACACAAAGTCAAACGAGAGGTCGCTAAGTGGCTTCTATGTAATTATAATGACGATGCGGGCCGAGTCAATGTTTGATGAGAACAAAGGGCAAATTAAATTAATATTTAAGTATTAAAGTAGTTTGCGGGCTATATAGCCCGAGCAGAGTAGGAAAATTAGAGGAACTAACCTATGTAGTTCCAATAGTTTAAGGATTGTGTGAGGGTAGATCTCCTGAGCAAAGTCTAATAATTTTCTCTCGATTACACGCACCGCGGAGGGGTGGAGGGGGATAAAAGCTCCCTTTTTTCAGTTTCTCGCTCAAAACAAACTTTGGTTTTACACTTAATTCTTGAAAAATGCATGTTTTTTTTAGATATAACCTATACAAAGTTTTGTTTTTTTTGACACTTTTTTTTCCAACTTGCCTATCTAGATCCTTAGTGGTTTGTTTTACAGAAACATCATTAACTTACACAATCTACAACTTTTTTTTATGAAGTTCGCCGGATCAGCTAGTGAATATATTATATACTAGCTGTGCCCGCGACTTCGTTCGCGTGGAATAGTGACTTTCGGCAGCATTTTTCATTTTTTAGCTAATATGGTATTTTTTTGTGTATTTATTTTATAAATATTAGATTAGCACTATGATACATATACACATTAAAACATTTACATAGCCTGCTACCGCTCCGCCTGTACTACACGACGTTATCTCGAGGGAAATTTATATTTTCTCGGGATATCAATAAGCCTTTGTCACTCTCTAGCTCCTAAAATATCCATGCACATACTAAAAAACACGCCGATCCGTTGCTCCGTTTTGAAAGCTCCGTGAAAGACGGATATACAAACAATACAAACAGTATGTCAAAAGAAAGAACTTATCACGCTGAACAACTTCTCTTAAGATGCTATCTCATATAGTTAACCTTGCTGCTAGGATTCCACATCAGCTGGCCTAGCATGAACGGCTTTTATCACGTGATATGATATAGCACGTCATGCTGTCTTGCTTACCTACCCCACTAAGGTGGAAGCAAGACAGCAAGACGTGCTATATCATATCGCGTGATATAATGATGGTAATGGTAGCCAGGCAGGTGTACCAAGACCTTCAAACTTTGTACGTCAATAGAAAATGCTCATCACATTTATCAATTTTCCATAAGACGGTATTTTTATATCTCTCATAGTTAGGCTGGACTGCTATGGTTCCACATCGGCCATTTCGATGTTCTAAATAAATTATAGCCTACCTATAAGTTGGCGACAACTAATAGCTATATAACAAAAAAAGTTTCATTAAAATCCGTTCAGTAGTTTTTGGCTGAATCGTGGACAACAGACAGACAGACAAAAAATTCAAAAACTATATTTTTGGTTTCTGTTCCGTTTAAGAAGACCCTTGGTGGTATTTTTTTTATTTCTTTTCAATGTATACAGCCCCTGTACCGGCAAAAAAAATAATATGGATATGGACATGGGCTTCATTTGACATTTGATGCCCATATTTTGTGCTTTTAAGGGCATAATATGGACTACAAATGTCAAATGAAGCCCATGTCCATACCCATAATTTTTAGCCGGTAGCCCCCTGAATAGAATCGCATACAGTTTTATAATAAGTAAGTAAGTAAGTTTTATAGTAATTATTTTATTTATTTACTTAATATAGACGGTAATTTTTTTTATCACCCCGGATAAAATTAAAAGGATTATTCTGCTCATGAAAACAAACAATTTTTATTATGGGATCAACACTAAAATCGCAAAAAAAACAGCTATTCCATACAAAAGTGCAAAAATATTTAATCAAAATGTATGGAACAGCTGATATTTTTTCGCGATTTCAGTGTTGGTCCTGAAATAAAAGTTTTTTGTTTTCATGAGTAAAATAATCCCTAAAAATATCCGGGGTGATAAAAAAATACCGTGTATATTACATAAACAGTACCTACGTATTAACACATTATAAATTTATATCACATAGCCTTCTGCCCGCGGTTTTGCCGCGTGTACTACACGACGTTTTTCCGAGGGAATGTGATATTTTTCCGGGATAAAATAAGCCTCTCTAGCTCCTAAACTATCCACATACTAAAAAAATAGGTCGATCCGTTGCTCCGTTTTGACGTAAAAGACGGGCATACAAACAAACACTCTTTCACATTTATAATATTTGTATATATTGTATGTCAAAAGAAAATACTTATCACGCTGAACAACTTCTCTTAAGATGCTGTATTTGTATCTCTTATAGTTAAGCTGGGCTGCAAGGGTTCCAAATCAGGAGTACCAGACCTTCGATATTTTTCCGTCAATAGAAAATGTCCATGACGTGAAACAACTTTTCTTAAGACGCTAAGTTTGTATCTCATATAGTTTAATCTGGCTGCTAGGGTTCCACATCAGGTGTACCAGACCTTCAAACTTTGTACGTCAATAGAAAGTGCTCATCACGTTTAACAATTTTCCTTAAAACGGTATTTTTATATCTCTCATAGTTTGGCTGGACTGCTATGGTTCCACATCAGAAATTGCTATCTTCAAAATAAATTATAGCTATATGTTGGCAAGGACCAATAGCTGTATAACAAAAAAACTTTCATCAAAATCCGTTCCGTAAACTTTTTTGCCGACGTCATCACACGAAAAAATTCATCCCCTGTTTTCACCCTCTTTAGGGTAGTTTTTTTACAAACTTTGAATGTCGTATTTATTTATCTAATCAAAAGCCTAAAAAATAATTTTGAAGCTTCTAGCTTTAAAAATGATGTAATTTCCATACCAACTTTCATCCCCTATTTCAACCCCTTACAGCCCTTTGTTCACATAAAAAAGTAGCCTATGTCCTTTCTCAGGCTCTAGACTATCTCTGTACTAATTTTTATTTAAATCGGTTTCGTAGTTTAGGCGTGATTGTGTAACATACAGACAGACAGATTGCATTTTCGCATCCTTACTTCACTACATTCACTACATAGTATAAAAATTAAGTTCAAAAACTAAAACCCGACTACTGAAAAATCACGCTCTAAAAAGTATGAAACAAGAAAATGTTCTCATCTGAAATTGCCGTGGTCGTATGCCCCTTACCATAAAAAAACAATATTTTCATTCTAGGGAAAAGTGGCATACGACCACGGCAATTTCAGATGAGAATATTTTCTTGTTTCATACTTTTTAGAGCGTGATTTTTCAGTAGTCGGGTTTTAGTTTTTGAACTTAATTTTTATTTATATTATTTTGGGGTCATAATTTTGCGCTGTGTAGTGCCGGCACATAAAAAGAATAGCACTACCCCCTCTCTCACTCCCTTGAAGAACGACAGACCCACCTTGCCTCTGAGCCATATAAATATAAAAAACACCTAGACCAAGACAAATAGACATGTTCATGCACACAAATATTTGTCTTGTTCGGGAATCGAACCCGAGACCTCTGGCGCAGAAGGCAGGTAGTTTACCCCTGCGCCAAATCGGTCGTCAATATCTATAAGTTGTTTTCGAGACTCATTACGAATCGTCTCGCTCGCAGGTTTGACGACTTCCAACCTCCCGAACAAGCTGGGTTCCAAAAAGACTATAGCAGTAAACACCACATTCATACGCTGCGGCAAGTTACAACTTGCCACTTTGCTAGGCTGGACTATGAAAGCCTTTGATTCGATCGAGACCTGTGGGCGGTGCTGCAGTCTCTACAGAGGTGCCAAATAGACTACAGGTACATGAATCGATGTGCTCAGGTACTTATACCAAAATGCCACCATGTCCGTCCGATTACAGAACCAGAGCTCTATAATCCTATCCAACTACAGCGAGGTGTGAGACAGTAAGACGTCATCTCTCCAAAACTGTTCACAGCTGCGTTGGAGGGTATTTTTAAGCTTCTGGATGGGAAGGGATGCATCAACATCAATGGCGAGCACCTAACACACCTACGGTTTGCCGATGATGTAGTTCTTATGGCTGAGACCTTGGAAGACGTGAACACAATGCTCGAAGATCTCAGTACTTCTCAAAGAGTGGGTCTTAAGATGAACATGGATAAGACGAAAATCACGTCCAATGCCCATGTTGCACCCGCTCCAGTTAATGTTGGGAACATTACACTCGAAGTTGTTGACCACTTTGTTTACCTAGGGCAAACGGTCCAGTTAGTTAAGTCCAACTTCGAGAAAAGATCTCTCGATGAATCCAGCTCGGATGGGCAGTGTTCAGGAAGCTCCGGCATATTTTCGCGTCCGAAATACCTCAATGTCTCAAGACGAAAGTCTTTGACCAGTGTGTGTTGCCAGTGATAGACGTGAGACTGACCTATAGAAGTGAGACGTGGTCTTTTACTATGTATCTCATATAAGAAGGCTCAAAGTCACCCAGCGAGCAATGGAGAGAGCGATGCTTGATATTTCCCTGCCCGATCGAATCAGAAACGATGAGATCCGCAGGAGAACTAAAACAACCGACATCGCTCGAAGGATCACATCGTTGAAGTGGCAGTGGGCGGGACACGGTTGGTGCGGAAAGGTTCTCGAATAGCGATCGCGTACCAGACGACTTTCCGTAGGCAGGCCCTCTACAGGGTGGACCGACGATCTGGTCAAAGTCGCGGGAAGCCGCTGGATGCGGGCAGAGCAGGATCCATTGTTGTGGAGTTCCTTGGGGGAGGCCTATGCCCAGCAGTGGGCGTCGTTCGGCTGATATGATGAACTAAATTATTACCTAATAATGTTGTTAAACGGGCTACCTTCCTATTTTCGTCAAACAATACTGGGGTGAACTATGGAATACCATAAACATACATTTATACAAGGGCCTAATCATGTAGGATAATATTTGCTAGGGGAAATAGTCTTAGTTCGCTGTCCCTGTGAAGATGTCAAAATTCGATTTATGCGAGCAAAGCCACAAGCAACAACCAATAAAATATATATTTTTGAAACGAGCTTACCAAGAGCTTTCATTTGACACCAAACACGATATTCTATTAAAAAAAAAGTTTTTTAGTTCACTACTTTATGTCGTCTAGAGGGCGCCATATTCAATTTCATGTGACGTGACATGGCCTATAACCAGCAGACAATCGAGACGCTTCCAACGATACCTCAATTGTGAATATATGATCAGTAGTTTAGAAGTTATGCGGGAACAGATGAACATACATACATACATACATACATACATACCGGTCAAACTCATAACCCTCCTTTTTTTGCTTTGCCGTAGTCGGGTAAAAACAAAGTCGCTTTCTCTGTCCCTATGTCCCTTTGTATGCTTAAATCTTTGAAACTACGCAACGGATTTTGATGAGTTTTTTTTAATAGATAGAGTGACTCAAGAGGAAGGTTTATATGTACTTTTTATCCCGATATTCCCACGGGAACGGGAACCACGCGGGTGAAACCGCGGGCGGCCGCTAGTATATTATAAATGCGTCTCTGTCTGTCTGTGTGTTACACAATCACACCTAAACTACTGAACCGATTTGAATGAATTTTGGTACAGAGATAGTCTAGAGCCTGAGAAAGGACATAGACTACTTTTTATTCCTGAAAAATATCACCTTCCCGCGGGATAACGTCGTGTAGTACACGCGGGCGAAGCCGCGGGCGGAAGGCTAGTTTATAATATAAATAAGTAAGGATTCACTAGCTTCATTATATATTATATAATATAATATATTCACTAGCTGATCCGGCGAACTTCGTACCGCCTTATCGACAGCGCGCCACCTACCGGGTCCAATTGTAAATCTAAACCATTCTCGAAACAAACCTGACTCGAAGACTGGAAAAAAATTTCATTAAAATCGGTCCAGGCGTTTAGAAGTGCAGATTTCGATTCCCGGTGGGGGTATAATGTATTCGGTTTAGTTGGTGGTAGGACTTGTTCTTTTTCTGCCTGGCTAGCTACCACCATCTTGTAAGTCTCACGCCATAACAATGATGTTTTCAGCATTATTGTGTTCCGGCAGGTATAATATAGCCAGTTCCTCAGTGATTAAGGATTAGGGGGGTAGTGCGCCTCCAACTTCAGCCTTATCACCACTTAACATCAGGTGTGATGAAGGCCCAGAACTCTCAATTGCTAATAAACGGCTATCTAATCTCTAACTGCCGGAACACTACAATGCTGAAAACATCGTTGTTATGGCGCCAAACCTAGATAAGATGGTGGTAGCTAGCCAGGCGGACTGTGAACTAGCCCAACCACCAACCAAACCGAATACAATATGTAGCACACTGGAAATCGAACCCAGGACCTCTGGATCTGGTGTGGTGTGTACTGTGTAGGTAGTTTAGGTACCACTAGACCACAAAGGCGGTTAAAACACGTCAACACATGCAAAGTTTCAGGGAGACGGGAGAGCTTTCCGGACGTCTTCATTACAACAAAATGGCCTCGTAGATCGGACTAATTAATATGTTTGTCTAGCCAGGAGCTGGAACTGTCGAAACTGTCCGGCAACTAATGAAACATCTTCTATAATTAATTACCTACGTAATACATATAAAATTCAGCTTTTATACTTTAAAGAAAGTTTAATTACAATTTATTAAAGTTAGAGTGTCTGGCAAGGGGTCGGCATGATGGTTTATGTCTGGCAATTTATGTAGTGATTCCTAGAAGTATTCCTCTATGTTTTTAATAGAGTGTATACGATAATTTTTATTTAGGGAGGCGAATTAGAGGCAAACAGTTAGCAGCTGCTATCTGTGCAATCAAGACACGGCCCTATTCGTTGACAAGCTAAGCGCGTTTGGATCTTGAATATTAATATTCCACCATCACTCGTCTTCCCCTCCACTCTTTCGTGTCACCTCCAAGTCAAATTTCATAACAAACAAGTGAAAGCCAAGCGAAAAAAAAACCATTCAATACAAATGGGAATTGGTGATCGAATTTTAGAGAACCGACCTACTGGTAGGTGACTTTCATACAACCTTTAGTCAGTAAAACAGTGTAAAAGCGTTCTAGTAAGTAATTAGTGTTGATACGACATCGGCACTCGGGGACATTCTTAATTAATTTATAAGAACATCGCAACTCAAGGCTATAAAGTTACAGTGCTGAATAAACAAGTGCTATTCAAGGTGATCTTACTGTGGAATAGTGTGACATGATTACGTAAGCGTATGAAATTCTTGCGTTCTGACTTTACAATTATTAGCTTCATCATCATCGGCCATTGAATGTCCTCTCTGCTAGGGCACTGGCCTTCCTTATAGATGGATAAGGAGAACGGGCCAGGACCCACCACGCGGGTCCAGTGCGGATTGGTGAGTATCAACGGCTCCAAATGCAGCCGGGATCAACGGCTTAACGTGCCTTCTTATGGATGGTGGAGCTCGAAATGAAAAGTTATTGGACACCCATCCCGTAAGTAACCATTGCGAAAGTTGCTTAACCTCAACGATCGCAAGCCGAGCGCGCTAAACACTGCGCCACGGGCTCCTCATTATTAGATTATCGACAAAATTACCCACAAAAATTATGATTTAGCAACTTGCAAAAGAAAACCTCTAGGCGCCTGAATCACTCAAGCCTGTGGAACATCAATAATCACCGTGGAGCTCACCTCTTTTCGCTAAGTTCTTTCGCTCCCAGCAGTGTTTTTAAAATAATTGAAAGTTTAAGTTTTTTAGTGCTTAAGCTATATTATAATTTCTTTGATCAATTTGTCAAGCCATACTTTGACACGATTGTCAATCTTATCTGATTTTAGAGTTTCTTGATTCGAAATTCCGAACTACCTACGTAATGTACTACAAAAAGCGTCAGAAAAGCTTGTTTTTATTCAAAGAGTTCATTGACACTAACGGGTCAATGTGTAAATTTGTTTCAGCCGAAAGGTTTTAACTTTAACACCATGTTTATTTAGGACGCCATAGTTTCGATGGGCGGATCCTGTTCCAGTGAACCAACGGAGTCTGATTTTCATCCGGTTTTTTAATAAGATTCGCAGGTTTACGGGTTCTTTTGGAAATGTAAATTGAATATTAATATGTGTCCATTTTAAATGAAAACATTTAATAGTATTTTGTAATGATATACCCTAGATAACTAAACATTCGTCCCCGCGATGACGCACCTTCCTACAAAAGTCGAGTTCTTACTTACGCAATATAACCTTTTGTATTCACTATACTCTATCTTTACAACTAGATTTTTTTTATACTTTATTTCATACTTCAAATAATATTTTGATAAGTCCCTTCCTACATAATAAACATTGCGTGCTATGAGGTAAATTACTATTATTGTTAAATAGTATTTTAATATTGGCGATTTTATTGCGTAGTCCGCTTGACGAATGTTATAACTTAAATCTGAATGTAGTTTAGTTATCTAGGGTTAGAAAAGGTCGTTCCGCTTGCAGACTCTTTAAGTGAGCAGCAGAGTTGTAGCGAACTTTGCTCGCTCTGCAGCTCGTTAGCCCACTATGCCGCTCATAGTCAGTCAGTGGACTGGAGCCTAATCGGGAATCTTCACATACTAATTTCTATACAAAGTGCCATATAGCTCTGCTCACACCTCCCCGCTAAAGTAGTTACCTCGTTAAGCGGTTCAAAGGCGATCAAATGTCAAAGACTTCATAGTTAACAGAATTACCTCTTTCAAAGCGATCTAACTTATTTACTGAAATATTGCTTATAGGCTGGATGTATGCTAGCCTTACTTGATTTCCTAGTGTTTGCGGGATAAATCAGCGAAGGGAAATTTAATAAGCGGCCATAATGGGCTATAAATAAATAATGTCATTGGGCGTCAAGCTTTTGAAGATAAATATAAATATAGGAAAAATATGATAGTAAAAAACCACGAGCCCCATAAGTAGCTTTCAGGCGGAATGCTACTTATGGGGTTCGTGGTTTTTTACTATCACATTTTTCCTATACTTACAAAATTGCATTGTGAATGCATAAAAAATTATATAAAATATAAATATAAATTTTTACTTTCTATGGCAAACCGATACCTTGTCACTATGCTAGCTAGCTTTGAATAAATCTAATGTTAGGCTGTGAATATCTAAGATTCAACATGGATGTTTATTATTACTAAAACTTACCCAAATAATGTTATACCTACCCTAAAAGCTTACTAACAAGATGCAGTGCAGAGCGAGCATTGTTAGTTAATAAATACAGGTGATCTGTGTATACCCTAATTATATTCTATGCCTTATAATTTTTTTTTTTTAATTACTGGTCCTTTAAGATCTCAATTCGAACGAAACTAAATAGTTTTTTGCAGTCTTACCCCATGATATAAACTTATATTATTATGTCAAATCGCAGTTAGGTTCTCAAAAGTATCACCAGTGTACAAAATAATAAAATCCTGTTACGTTATAAGCCCTTTTAGAAATTTATCGTTGATTTTCTGAGAAATGTCAATCTAATTATAATTTACCATTGCGCTATGTTATGAAGATGATAGCTCTCAACCATGATGAGAAGGGTTACCCAGTCTTTGAGATGTTCTATCCGGGTCACTTATGTCAAACAAACTATTGTTGACATAAACCACAATAGCTAGCTACAAAGGGTTTTGTGCATGCTTATCAATCATAAAATATGTCTTAACAATATGCGACTGTTACTTTCCTAAATTAAAACTATCTTGCTGGAGAAATTCAAAATTAAAATATGTAAGTCTATCGACCATCATAGCGGAAATGCACGGTTCACTTTTGCCTTTCAATTTGGATGAAGCAACCAAATTGAACAATGTAAACGTAAAAGTGAATTATTCAATATCAATGTGCGCCTGTATTTCTGCGCCTTTCAACCAAAGTGGATCAATTTGGTTGAACCGTGTATATGCATTAAAATTAGCATGACTAGGTACTTTGGTCGCCATTACTGTGTTCCGGCGGTTCCGGTAGTTATTTTTTTTATTCACAACGAGTTAGCACTTAGCCTTCATCACACCTGCATGATGTTAAGCGATGATAAGGCTGAAGAAAGCGCACCACTCCCGAAACCCTCAATTACTGAGGAAGTGACTATCTAATCTGTAAGTAACTGCCGGAACAAAAAAAATTAAAATAAAATAAAAAAATAAAAAATAAATAACTTCTTACAATCCACCAATTATCTAAGCCCATGTTAATTTCATTAAGAAACTGTATCATGGAAAGCTTGATAACGGATAAATATAAGTATACTTAAATACTTTTTGTTTGTAAATACAAACATAATATACATAGAAAACACCCAGACCAAGACAAATAGACATGTTCATGCACACAATTAATATTGGTCTTGTTCGGGAATCGAACCCGAGACCTCTGGCGCAGAAGGCAGATAGCCTACCCCTGCGCCAAATCGGTCGTCATACAAAAATGATAATAATAATACAAAAATGCTGAAAACATCGTTGTTATGGCGTCAGACTTAGATAAGATGGTGGTAGCTAGCCAGGCAGACTTCGAACAAGCCTTACCATAAACCAAAGAGTAGGTTAGAAATAAGATATCCAGATCCTCAGTGCTCAAGGATTTCTTCACATTCCACTTAACATCAGATGTGATAATTGTGGCTCAGGTGTTGTTATCTTGTTTACATTTCTTTCTTTCTCAGTAACTTTCCGCCTGTTGCTTTGCCCCCATGAACTAAACAATGTTTTGCCTTGGGAATTAGATGTTTCTCCGGGGTAAAAAGCAGCATAATATTAAATGCTATTTTAGACCACAATCCATATCTGTGCTAAATTTTATCTGGATCCATTTCGCTGTGTTTGAATATATGCGATAGAAAGAGATGCAACGTCTGGCCGTTCGTAATTAGCGCCGTTTAATCTGAATTCCACTTTATTGCGTTGTAGTTAGTTGCTATTAAAATTTTAATGGTTTAGCGGGAGTGAAGCTTCTGTACTTGTACTATTATTTATTCTGTGGTTAAAGTATGTACCTAATTGCAGTTTTGTATGGAGATTTTCATACTTTTTTTTCCCATATTAACGTTTGTCGAATTTATTTTACGAGTAATAAATAAAAACTACAAAATTTTACACGTATTTATGGAATTGTTTTAACTACTAAATCAATTCGTTAAGAGCAAACAAATAATATTCACTAAGTTACAACTAATAAAGTACGAAATTCTGGAAACAAATATGAAATATAAATAGATGTTCGTACCTAGTCGTATTAACTTTCGAGATAAGTTTCTTCTATTAATCAAACATCGTGGTTTTAATTATCAAAAGTTGCTCGTTACGGTCGTCTTAATACGAGTGTAACGCAATATTAAAAAAATCATATATTTCTTGTATTATAAAAATTGATTATTTTATATGAACAAAGGAAAAAAAAGGCAATTTCATATTACCTCTTACTCGTAGTAAGACTTGTTGTATATCGTCTAAGATATTAATGTTTTCATATTTCGCAGTAATAAGTTTTTTGCTAGAGATAAGTAATTTTTGTTTAATCCACAACGGGGTAGCACTTCGCCTTCATCACACCTGATGATAAGTGGTGATAAGGCTAAAGGTGGAAACGCACTACTCCCGGAATCCTCAATCACTGAGGAACATGGCTATCTTATCTCTAACTGCCGGAACACAATAATGCTGAAAACATCATTGTTATGGCGAATTGGCGAATGGCGAATTCCTATTACATTTATGGCAATGTGTTCTAAAATAATCATTAAAAATACCCAACTAGAAAACTAGCCTTCAATATGGAACTCGACTAGTTCAACTGACTGAACTTATCGGATTAAGCCGCTAAAATGGGGGCAAAGTAGGGGGAAAGTGTTAGTAAAGTTAGTTATCGGAACGTTGTTACCGCTCACGACGATAGAATATTGATGTTCCAGGATTTGCTTTCTTTGGACGGCACTCAATTAAGGTCTTATGTTGACGGTGTAAATCTCTAGGCTTTGATTAACAATTAAGATACTATGCGATTATTATAAGAATAGGACTGTCAAAACGGCCATATTTGTTTGCGTTTCGCTTCCACTTCAGGGTGTAGGATGTGCAAGAAAAGGAACAAAGATGAAGAATGCCGTTTGACAGTCCTATTCTTATAATAATCGCATAGTATGTAGGGTGCAAAACTTTGTAACGAGTAACTTATCAGTTAAACATTTAAAGGTACATACTGATCCTACGTACGCAATATGTGCGCAACTTATATGGACTTAATTGGTACCAATAGTTAAATTATAATACACAATATACCCCACTGTGAGGATAATGCCGAAATCGATGGGGTATATGAGCTATAGTCCGTCAAAGTTTGTATAAAAAAGTTCTTAACTTACAAAGTTTTTTTTAATGCATATACCTACTATTTACGCAAAATACTTTTATTTCTAGTAACCTATTTCTGATGCCACCAAGGTCAAAGAATAGTTACTGCTGCAGCTGAGAAAAAGATCAGCTTTTTCGTACATTTTGTTTAGTTTGGTAGGGTATTGTAGGTAATTTTATATGGACCAGCTATTTTTTGGCCGGTAGGGGGCCACTCCGTGGCGTGAATCGCACTCGCTCTACTCTTGCCGCGCGCACTGTGCCCGGTGACTTCGCGACTTAGCCAAAGATAAAAACCGGATGAGCCGGACACGGTCCAATTTGGCCGGACAAACTTTATCCGGACGCCTCGCAACCCTTCACCCAGACACAATTTCTTGTTTCTGGGTGTAGGGTTGCGAAACCTTTCGGTTTGAAAAGTTAGTTTTCTACATTTACCCACAGAACAGAGAAAAAAATCTTTCCGTGTTCTGTGCATTTACCCTTCTGGAAATAGACCCAGGCCTCAGAAAAAGCGATACCTACGTCATATGCGCCATCACTCAACCACGGAGGTCCTCAACGATTGTTTATTGGTTGTATGTTACTACTTGTACGATAAAAATACTTTCTGGGATAAAATGGTTAGGTTAGGTTAAAACTGTGACCTATAAAATCAAAAACAAAAATGCGGGCCAGTTGAATTCGGGGGAAATATACCTATGATGAAAAAAACAAATAAAAAAAAAAGTGGTTTACTTTTTATTTTTATAGCGTGGTATTAACTAATTTTACGCGAAGGAAATCACTTGCGGAGAGCCTATGATTACCAAATCACAGAAACAAAACGCTCTTTCATCCTAAAAGCAAAGTGATTATAATCTCTCAAATATTCTGGCGACGCATTAATTGCTTATTAGAACACCCACTCGATCTCAAAATTAATTAACTTGTCGACTTATACAACTTTCTAATTTGTGTCAACAGAAATTAATTAGCCGACTCACTATGTGGGCACCGATGGAGTTGTCATAGAACTTGGTGGGGTTCACATCTTTGTAAAACGCATTGGAATTTGGCCCCTATTCCTCGTCGAAAAGAGTTCAAAGTTTTCACACTGTGGAGACAACTTAAAGGGCATTTAATTTTGACTCATATCAGTTTGAGGAAGAGTTTGAAGTTGCTTGGAGACTAGACCCTGTCCAGGGGGCCGATTCTCAGGCAATCGAGAAAAGTTCACATTTATAGCTCGAAATTCAAATATAACACAGTTTTTGTATTGTCAGAATTTCACAATCGAAAAAGTTCGATCGAAAACCAGTCGAACGCTACGAGTGGTAAAAACCAATAGATGTTCGTATACGAACTTAGCTGTCAAAATGAATTTGTTGACATGTGAGACAGCTTAGTTTGTTTGAAACGTTCTAACTTTTCAATAGAAACCACAAACAAAATGTTCGTTCGACATACGAATTATCACACTGAAAAAGTTCGAATGCCTGAGAATCGGGCCCCAGGGTGCTTACCATCAACTCTTATTGCGGATTTGTTTAGAACCTAAACTGATCTGCTTCGCTTATTCGTACCACGACAGCTTCATTGCGATCGATATTCTATTGCGTCAATGACAAGCGATTCAGTGATATTTCACGGCCACTTAGCTGTCATGAACTCTTAATTGACTTAACTCGGTCGAGCTAACGTGACACCTGCAGGTTATACCCGTCCCTCTCACTCTCCGGGCATGAAAGAATCGAGTGAAAGAGACTGGTAGAAATAAAAGTACACAAATCGTTCGTTCATTCATATTCAGCAATTCATTTGCGATTCAGTTTTTAGAAGGTCATGGTACGATATAAAGCAATTCATTTTAGGAACCTATTCTGGAACGCACCAGGGACCGTACTCTGAAACGCTAATCCGAAACTTCGGTTAGCCCCACCCCTTTCACTCGATTCTGTTCCGACTAGAGAGTGAGAGGGACGGGTATAACGAAGTTTCGGGTTTTGCGTTTCAGAGTAGGCCCTCTGTTTTGAATCGCTTTCTTATATTTGATGGTGGGCACATATTTACAAACAGTGTTAATGACATTTTTATTTTGACATAATTTAAACTAATTACTATAATATTATTAGATTAACGAAGACTTTCATTATAATTTTTAAATAACTCTTCAAAATTTTACCACACTACTTATATACCATGCCAAACGCCATAATGACAAAAACCGGAATGTACCAAATCATCCTCCCAGCATTCTTATAAGTAATTTCATAAACGTACATAGTTTTCCTCGTGCGCTAGTTATAGATATCCTACACAAAACATCGTTGAAAAAGGCCCAAACTAAAGGCGAAATGATGAGGGTGTGATGTGATGAATGAGATAAGATATAATAATCTAAGATTGAACGGCGGACGTCTGGCCATCCCTTACGAACGGCCAATTTGTATTCTGCCCACATTTTTCTCTTAAGTCAAGCCAACCCGCATGAAATGACAAATGAAATGTAGTTGCGTGCTAAATACAAATAGAATACGAATGGAAATGGCAATCCTAATTTACATAAAGCCGAGGCTGTTATTTCTAAATCATCTTTGAAAACAAATGGAAGCAGACGCCAATCTATGTGGTTTCTTAAACAAATAAAGAGGGAAGATTTGATCTTTTTCTTTGTATGTTTGTAATGAATAAGCTGGAAAAACTACTAACCCGAGTTTCAAAATTCTTTCACCAAGTAATTTAAATTTTTACTTTTTTGCATTCACAATGCAATTTTTATTATCGAAAAATTGAAAATTAAGTATTTAGGAAAAATCAACCCGTCTCACAACCAGCTCCGCGAGAGACGGGTCGATTTTTTCGAAATATTTCATTTTAAATTTTTCATTTCTTTCACCAGTAGAAATCTACAAACTCTACATTATTTCCAAGATACTTTAAAATGCGCGGGTAAAACAGCGGGGAGCAACTAGTTACAAATAAATAGAAGATTTTATTTTTATCTGGCTATGAATAGCATGTTCAATTGTGTTTTTTAAGAAGGCTACATATATAACGCGCATGAAATGACAAATTAAATCTAGCTGTGAACTAAATGATGATGTGTACTAAATACAAATAGAATACGAATGGGATTATTTTACATAGTGCGATGGTTACTATTCTGTAACCATCATCATCATCATCATCGTAAAACAAAATGAAATTAAACAGACGTGATAAAGAATGTTTAGTAACTGAAAACTCTATTATACAAATGTACCCCTAGCATGAAAAACTATCGTTGTGGTAATCGAAAGACTAACCGCCGGTTTCTGAAACGCCAATCAAAATTAAAATTAGCTAACAGACTGTCACAATTAATTCCTAATTAAAAGCACCTTGGGTTTCTGAAACGAAAATTATCTCACAATTAGGTTTAGATTTGTATGGGCACTGACTGACTGTTAACAGACTGTTGACAGTCTGTCACATTTTTCTTTCAGAAACCCAAACTACAGTTAATTGGAGATTAATTGGGGAATTAGGTAATTTTAATTTTGATTGGCGTTTCAGAAACCGGCGGTAAACCGTCCTTCAATCGTCCGTATTGAATTTCAGTGTCTTGTACGACCGAAAGGGCTCTGGGTGCCTACCATCAACTCTTATTGCGGTTTTGTTTAGGACCTAAACTGATCTGCTTCGCTTATTCGTACCACGACAGCTTAATATCAATGACAGCGATTCAGTGATCATTCAATGACATTTCACAGCCGCTAAGCTGTCAAGAACTCTTATTTGACTTATAACTCGGCCAAGCTAACATGACACCTGCAGGTTATACCCGTCCCTCTCACTCTTCGGGCATGACAGAATCGAGTGAAAGAGACGGGTAGAAGAAATAAGGACACAAATCGTTCGGTCATTCACCTTTAGCAATTCATTTGCGATCCAGTTTTTAGAAGGTCATAGTACGAAAGAAAGCAATTCATTTTAGGAACCTATTCTGCATCGCGCTATTTCTGAATCGCTGTCTTAAAGTTGATGGTACAGTGCCACAACCTTTTCTGTACCGGTGACAGCGGCGCTACGTACGTTTTTCTTTTTTTTGTAGTAATTTAACCGGCCCTGACTTCTAAGAACTTCAGCCGCCAGCAGCGCTATGGTTGGACATCAACTTGACAGCAAAATGACATTAAAAAAAACACGTTAGTTTCACATTTTGGCCACCGGCACAGCAAAGTTTGTGGCACTGTACGCACCCTGGTTTTCTTGTTTTCATACAAAATAAGACGATCACGATGACATTTACCATAATGACAGTGTTTTTTCGGGAAATTCGAATCTTGTTATACCTATATTACTAATAGGAATAAATGCGAAAGTTTGGAAGTTTAGATGTTTGAATGTTTGTTACTTAATCACAGCGAAACGAAAGAACAGATCTGGTTGAAATTTGGTTCAAAGATATGTAGTTATAAACAATAAACAATTTCTTACAATCACACTAATTATCTAAGCCCATGTAAATTTCGTTTAGAAACTGTGTCATGGAAAGCTTGATAACGGATAAATATATAGATACATAAATACTTTTTCACTTCTCATGCTCGTAAAGTTCGTGTTTATGTTGGGTATAGGCTGCATAAAATCGCTTTTTATGCTCTAGTGCATAAAGTAAAATCTTCGTCTATGTCACAGACTCTAAGACAAAGGTCGTCAGGTAAACAGTCACAAACGCAATTAAACTTCGTTAAATAAACTTGTTGTTTCATTTTGTTTCTTAAATTTTGTACATAATCCATGTTAAATTACTAAATAAATAAAACTAGGCAAAATTAATGATTTTTGTAAGAAATAAGTATTTCAAGAGCATTATTGCCTACGATCTATGCTAAGTCACTGTGCTGCCACTTCCACGTATAAAAAAAAGAAAAAGAAAGTTTTCCCGCCAATATGGCGAAGTCTTTATTTTTTCTTTTTTGCAATATTGTAATTTATTTTCCTCACACTCGAAGTGAAAAGCAGAGTGTATAACTCGTACATAAAACCCATTTTACCCTCGAATTGACTATCCATCCTCGCCTACGGCTCGGGTGGATATATACGTCTCGGGTAAAATGGTATGTTTTATGCACTTGTTGTACAATCTACTATTTGTTTGTAAATACATACTTAATATACATAGAAAACACCCAGACTAAGACTAATACCTAGACATGTTCATATTGTTCATGCACACAAATATTTGTCTTGTTCGGGAATCGAACCCGAGACCTCTGGCGCAGAAGGCAGGTATCATACCCCTGCGCCAAATCGGTCGACAAATGATTAAATTATGATCTAGAATAGAAAATATCTCATTCCCATAGGGAAACATCGCATCTTGTAGTTTACACGGTCCAAGCCAGCTGTGGAGAGCTAGTGTTGATGTATAAGAATAAAAAGATACTGGGGAAATTCATTGAGAAAAGCCTGACTGTACATGCTCACGAATCAGTAATGAAAATACTTACAAAATTAATTTCATTACATATTCACCCTTTGGGACTAAAACGGGTCGCGTCCTCATTCTAGGGAGGAGAAAAAGTAAACGAAATAATAATATTATTTGTACCTACTTTGGAATTTAGTACCTAAGTGATTACCTTGGTTTTGTCTGCGTGGAAAGCATTCTTCTATCATCATGAGCCATTTAATGTCCCCAATGTTTGTGCATAGACCTGACTTATGGATGGAAGGAGAATGGGTCATGACCCAATACGCGGCCCCTGTTGGTGTGTAACACTGCAAACGCAGCCGAGAAGAATGGCTTAACTTGCCTTCAGAAGCACGGAGGGCTGATCACGGTCTCACGGCTCTCCATGAATTAATAAATTTCACAATAGTCAAAATTACCCAAAATGTGAACTTTAGCATAGGTACAAGTTTTCGTTAGAATCATAACGAGTAGATAACAAAAACAATAGATAAAGATAGCCCAAACATAGCTCTATTTGTTCGCTTTTGATGGATGTGAATGAAGCGAAAGAAGTGTGCAAGCATCGTAGCAGGTGGCGATCCATAGTCTCTGCCTACCCCCGTGGGAAATAGGCGTGAGTATATGAATGTATATGTTGTTTGTTTTAAAGCAAACACAGATAACACCGATACTATTTATGTTTAAAATAAAACATTGAAATACCTTATAGTTTACTAGCTTTTCGCCCGCGGCTTCGCCCGCGTGGACTACACGACGTTATCCCGCTGGAACGTGAAATTTTTCAGGGATAAAAAGTAGCCTATGTTCCTCTCCAGGCTACAAAGTATCTATGTCCCAAATTTCAGCCAAATCCGTTCAGCTGCTGGCGTGATTCAGTAACAAACATACAAACATCCAAACATCTAAACTTTCACATTTATAATATTATAAGTAGGAAGTAGGATATAAATAGACTATTGATACACCTATACCTACATACGGTAATATGTGTAAGTATACGAAATACACAGCTCTCCTGCAATTAATAAGAAATAATGTTTATTTAAATCTTGTTCCGGAAATCAAAAACTTATCGCATCGCACCCAACTTCTAAACGATAATAATTAATTAAATAAGTAAATAATGCGTTTATCATCACTTTCAGATTCAAATTAACCTTATTGTTACTAATTAATTATCACCAACGATAAATGCAAACATTATGGGGGTTCGAAATTAATTATATTTCGCCCTTCGTTATCCGATAAAGTTAAGACACTCGAGTTCCTCTAAATACCTGCCCCTTTAAAATGTTATTCGGAATATTTCCGTAGCAGGCTTATACCATAGGACACAGTATGGCGGGGCGCGCGTAAGAACTCTAGAGTTCAATGCCCGTAGTGTAGGTTTTTATGTCAAAAAACGCAAACTATTTCGATTCCGTATTTATGTCAATTTGTATGAAAACTGTATCAGCGCCTCTAGCGGCGAGTAGCGCGGTTATACAGTTTTCATACAAATTGACATAAATACGGAATCGAAATAGTTTGCGTTTGCTTGACATAAAAATTTACACTACGGGCACAGAAGATGACTGTTAAAATAGTATTTTACATTTTACTTTTCGTTAGAAAAGGAAAAATTGTGATAGTAAAAAACCACCAGCCCTGCAAGTAACTTTCGGGCGGGATTCGAACCCGCGCCCCGGGAATCCGGCCCGATGCTCTGACCAACTCAGCTGCCGAACGGGACGCTTTAGGTCAGTGTTACTTCATCAATGTGGAAACCCTCGCATTCGAAAGAAACATTTGTTTTTACACACAAGAAACAAGTGTTTTTACCATCACAATTTTTCGTCCACTTACAGAATAGCATTGAAAATGCATAAAAATATGTATTTATATATATATGTACTATGCGATTATTATAAGAATAGGACGGGTTGTTGACAAACTTCACTCTGAAAAGGTACAGTTCGCAAGAAAGTGCAAAACAATATGAAAATAGTTTATTTTTTTATTTTGGCAAAAGGTGGTTTGGGTATTGCCACTTTCAAAACGAATTTTTTTATTTTTTAAATCCACCTACTTCCCTTTTTCTTCGTACACAACTTTACTGCTCATGCCCTTCGTTATGCCGCCGGCGCCAGACATAGCACAAACATTTGAACTAATGTTTGGACGCATTTGGTATTTGAGTATTTGTTCAAAGCTTTGATAAAAAGCTAGAACATATTTCTACAGTACTTTGCAATGTCAAAAGGAAAAGTATTCAATGTCCTTGTAGCAGTAGCAGCTGCAGTAGCAGCTCAGACCAGCGAGACGATGATTCTCGAATGAGTGGAATAGAAGAGGTGGAATAGCATTAGCAAGCATAATGTGTTGTGTTTTGATTTACAATTGGCGGATTCACGAAAGGCGCCTCCCCGAGTGGCTAGATTGAATCGTTCCCCGTGATACCTATACCCGGCGCACCCTGGTAACAGCTAGATTCTGACGAATCTAACTTCAATCAACGTGCAGACTCTAGCTGGCCAATTCTTTTACCATGATAGACCAATACAATTTTTCACGAGACCCCCAATTTACCAATTTTATTGTAAAGTTGATTATTAAATTATTTTCATAACTTGAAATCCTGTTTTATTTAAATTCTTAAACCAGTAAATAGAATCAAAATTCAATTTATTCTGTGTTATTGAAGCATCAGAACAATGTATTAAAAAATGGTTTCAGTTAAATATCACAAAATTTTAATTTGATTGAGATTCAAATTACCTGATCATTTTCGTAAAAGCATACTTTCATGAGCCCTATACTTTCCGAAAAAATCAAGCTAATGATTTGTATAATTAATTATTATCTGCAAATTATTCATATGTTTTGGTTTGCACGAACATCATTATTTATCGTAAGTTATGACCAAAGATATTATAATATAACAAGATTGCGCACTCATGAGTTACAGCCGAGCCGAGCGAGAGAGCTCTATTATGGTGTGCGTCCCTCTCTAATGAGAGAGACGTGAGTGACTACACGATTTGGTTTTTTCGAGGACAATTTATAGTTAACCAGACTCGGCTCACGTAGGATTCGAACACCACGCTTCCTAGGGAGCTCTTGTAGCTAAAACAAACATGCATTTAAACATCCGAACTCACTTTCTATTCATAATATTAGTTAAGATGAGGACTCCGCGAGGCAAAGTATAGAGGGTACTTTGCATCACTTATGAGGCAATAATGTGACAATCGACACATACACATGCTTTATATGCATACAATTACTTTTGAACCGACTTCAAAAAAGTAGGTTGTCAGTTTGACCTGTATGTACTTATATGAAATGTATGTCTGTATTTCTGATAGGCGTATTTTGCTAAAATGGATAGAAATAAAAAGTCCACGTACAGTAATAAAAATCTGATTATTAGTTAGACTATACACTGCTAAACAAAATTGTCTTGCGGATCTTTTGACGCATGGAGGCTTTGTGTTCAATTAATTTTATGCGTACCTACCTTAAATTAAAATACAGATGTTACAATACATTTAATAAGTTCTGTTTCATGCCTATTTTCTGATAAAGTTTTTCTTCTTTTTCTTCTTCTGCTGAGTATTGAGTAATTTTTTCAGGTATGACGTTAAGCCAACCTTTTTTTATTTCTTCATCTTTAGGAAATCTGAAACAATGAAAATTCATGTTTGGGCTAAGTAAGAAAGTAAATTCCAGTCTATAGATTACAAACGAAATGGACACCCTACTATACGCAAGAATTAAACATTCGCTAAATACTTACCTATGAAAAGATACACCGCTACATTTATATCATTCGCTTTTGCATCCTTTCACACATCAAGTGAGAACCATTTTTATTTATTTAAACGTAATTTTAAAATGATAATTAAGATCCACACACTAACTTTACACACATAAATTAATTTGCCGTCGCCATATTGATGATGTTTTTATTTTTATTAAAATTGTCCAGACGCAAAATGTTGCATATTTATTATAATTAAAACTACCATAACACCGACTCTTACATTAAACAAGTAGTTTTTCAAGGTTTTGAATAATACAAATGATATGGACTTTATTATTATCAGCTTAACATTCCTTTTAGTTAATTAATATTTTGAAAATTCTCGAGAACAGGAAATATGAATTTGAATTAAGTTCTACTACAACCAAAAATATTTAATGGTGGCAGCCCAGTAGACAGGGATGCAATCCTATTTAGGAGCCTCTCGCTCGGCTCGTTTTTCCGTTTATCGAAATGTCATACGAAAATAAACCTTATTGTAACTGCATAGAATCGAATTGACATTGCTTTTATTTTCATAGTGCACAATCTTGTTATATTATAATATCTTTGGTTATGACATGATCAGCCACGATAAATTTCTTTTTTTGCACACCATACTGAAGTGAAGTGAAGTTAGTTTGACAGCACTTTGACAGCTTGACGTCACAACATGGCGGCGTCCCTATCCTATTCTTATTTTAATCGCATATATATCTCAATTGCTTTTCGTTGTCATGGTAACGCGCCTGTTTAAGATGCCATACTTCATCTTAACCTCAGCCATTTAACGTCCTCACTTCTGGGGTGCAGGTCTTTCTTATTGATGGATCTATGTGATATAATAAAAATTGGGTCATGACGTCATGCATGACTCACCACGCGGGCCAATTGTAGATTGGTTTTAACGGGAACAACGCGCAATGGCTTAAGGTGGTTCGATCAGCTCAGTAGCGCCACCAATAGAAATACATCATGTGCAAGTGCAATTTTAAAGTATTTTTTCATGGCCTCAAATATGAGCATTAAGTTATGGATCTCGATATTGCTAAATGTGGCCACTTTTGGCACTATTGAGATTCACGACTTATTGCTTAAGTTTGAGTTCTTAAAAGTATATTTATAAAATGCATTTTACTCTTTTATTTGCGCAAAATAACCGAAACTTTTAATCTAAGCCTTTAATAAAAAGTAATTAATTAATTTCCATTGGTGGCGCTACTGAGCTGATCGAACCACCTTAAAGTGTCTTCCGAAGCACGGAGGACCTCGAGATGAAAAGTTTTTTGTCGCCCATCCCGTGACCGACCATTGCGTAAGTTGCTTAACCTCAACGATCGCTGGCCGAGCGCGGTAACCACTGCGCCACGGGCTCCTCTAAAACTCTTCATCTATACTAATATTATAAAGAGGAAAGATTTGATTGTTTGCATCGAATAGGCTCCGAAACTACAAGACCGATTTAAAAAATTATTTGACTATTAGAAAGTTACATTCTTCCCGAGTGACAAAGATATTCACACGGGAACGGGTACCACGCGGGTAAAACCGCGAGGATCCCCTAGTTCACTACTAAATGCGTACGCACCTTCATTGAACCTCTTTCTTGTGTTCTGTGACTTGCCCCTTTAAATGTTATTTGGAATATTTCCTTAAAAGGGTTCCATTCCTTTGATCCTGTATTGTCACTTCTAAGGCTTAGATGCTAATTAAATTGGGGCGACTGCAGCGGACATTTATTTCAAACTCGTGTTTGCAGGCGACAGTGGCGGACTAACGGGGGGCCGCCGGGCTAATTATTAACCGTCTCTGTGGTCTAGTGGTTCACACCAGCGATTTCAGATCAAGAGGTCCCGGGTTCGATTCCCAGTGGGGTACATATTGTATTCGGTTTGGTTGGTAGTAGGACTTGTTGTTAGTCCATCTTATCTAAGTCCAACGCCATAACAATGATGTTTTCAGCATTATTGTGTTCCGGCAGTTAGAGATAAGATAGCCAGTTCCTCAATGATTGAGGATTCCGGGAGTAGTGCGCTTCCACCTTCAGCCTTATCACCACTTAACATCAGGTGTGATGAAGGCTAAGTGCTACCCTGTTGTGGATAAAAAAAAATTAAAGCGACTGCAGCGGACATTTATTTAAACGACCCAAACGCCTCCACGTTCCCTTGATCAAATCCTAAATAGCACTCCGGGCCTCCAGTCGGGGGACCTCAACCGCCTCCACGTTCAAAAACGAAGCGCTCCGGGGGTTCCAAAATGTGAGCTGATCACGGGGGTGCTGGGCCCATCCAGCTTACCACCCCGGGCCCCTGACAGGCTAAAGGTCATAGCCCATTTAGACCGCACCGCTCCCACCCAACCAAAGTATGAACGGCCAAATATGATCTTAATATCGTTCACTGTAGATGCATTTTACAGTAACAATATAAAATAGCGGACAGCGCGCGGTCCGCGAGCTTACCGCCGTCAGACTGCTCGGTAGTTGACGCCGCGCGGTCCGCGCGCTGACTGCTAGCGGTCGCCGCGCCGTCGCCGTCGCGCACCTATAGAGGGAATAGCAGTCGACGCGTGGACAGCTGGGAGTCTGCTAGCTGTCGCCGCGTGGACTGCTGGGTGCCTGCTAGCTGTCGCCTTCGTTTAGGGCGGTGTTGGGTAGGAGCGGTGTTGGAGCGGTGCAGTATAAGTGGGCTATGACCTCAAGTCCGCCACTGGCCAGCGATTTTGTCTGTTTCGTTATACATATTGTAGGTCAGTTTCATTTTCTTGCAGGGATGAAAAAAATTACCTTAGTACAATTCCAAGTAGTAAAGGATACATAACATTACATTTCAATTCTGTCAGTAGTCATGGATAAACAACCGAACCGACAAGGGGAAATTTTATAAAAATAAATAAGAATAAATATTTGAAGTGTTCAATAAAATTACGTTAGGATCTAAAATGTGAATGTAGGTATTAAGGGTTGCCTAACAAAATAGCCTTATACTTATAATATCTATAGTAACATTGTTCGGAAAAGATCGACATTTCTGAACGCATCCCTAATGTCACGTCAAATTGACATTAGCTGTCACTTGAAGTTGACAGTGCTTCTTGATTGGAATTCTTGTGAAAAATGTCGGATTAATTTTGCTGAATTGTTAAAAAACGCTCGCCTTGAATATGCCTGGCATATCGAGTTTTAATTGAATCTTGAATTATCTATTTGATCCCGTGTTGTACGACCAAGACTTTGACGCCATCTTGACGAGTGGCCGGTCGCGGTGCTTTGAAAGATAATCTTCCACCACGCGTTGTTGTCGGGACAATATATCTTAATAAGCAAGCCCCGCGTGTGTTATTGTGTATTGCTGGGACGCCCAGTGTTTTGGGACCCTGTGTGGTGTTTGTTTTGTGAGTAAGGTGACGAATTGGTAAGGTCTGCAGAAGAAGAAGAAACTACCAGGGGGCGCGCCCCCTCTCTCCGCAGCCCAGGAGACTTTCGACATCACCGACCCGTATGTACAATCACCTTACTTCACATTAAGTCGCTGTGTATCGCAGTTTCAATTGTTCAGTTACATCCCGGCTGAAACCAAGTTTTTGTCCGGAGTCTCTCCTAATGATATGCTTCCACTGCGCCATGCCGGTTCCGCGGGTCTAGGCAGGGGTGTACTGAACATTGCTTGGTAGCAGAGCGTAGTTTGAAGGCCTGAGAGGCCCACGCCAAAACTTTGCCTATTAATCAGTGCCGTTTTGATGACCATCTGGTCCGGACTGGATTAATTTGTACTGGTAAATGGTAATTAACTTGCATTTGAAAAGTAAAGGGCATTCCTTTGTTATTGGTTCCATGTCTTGTAATTAATTGTCATGTATTGAAGTTCCAAAATGTAAACAGATGCCTTTCTTTGTTCATAATAATTATTATTTGGTTTTGTTAGCAAATTTGAGTTGTGAATATTGACAAGTTGTTGCTAAATAATAGCTAATAAAAAGTTGTCCTAAAAAGGCTTGGGTACTTAATAAGTTTGCACTCAATACTTAGTGAAACTTAAATGATTTAAGACATTATTTACACATTGAAACTTATTGAAACTTGTGCTTTGAAATAATTAAAATTATCTTGTTGTATGTTGATATCCAAGTGAATTTCAATAGTCAGTGATTTGTTTGAACTGAATAACTTTTGACTTATAAAGTCAAAGTTAGTTTGTGTCTAAGTTATAACCTCTTGAGAGTTAGAGTTATAATTATATACTTGAGTTTTGTTGTTTTCTGATAACCTCCAAATATTTAAGAGTTTGTGTCATTATAAATACTTTGTTGTTGTAATATTGGAATTTTGTGGTTATTAATAACCTCCAAATATTGGAGTTTGTGTTATAGTGAATATTTTGAATTTGTTGTTTTTGTTGATAAATTTGTGACGTTACAATGACGGCCTCCTCTGCTAAAGCCAAAATACGTTCTGAGTTACGGTGGTTAGCTTCTGCGGTTGCATTGTTGGATCGACCGGATAGGACGGAGGCCTTGTTGAACAGATACCTAGATCTGCCCGTACGTTTGGCTGTTGTTGATGAACAGTATGCCTTATTTTTGGAAAAGACTGTTGAGGCCGATGTGGAAATGCGACAAGAAGTCGGTTTGGATGTGGACCAGTGTTATGATTTTGCGGACAGAATTACCCAGGTGGCTCGACCTTTGCAAGTGGCAAGAGAGAATGAACCGAGCCCGTCCCCGGTCACATCTAAGAGTATGCCCCCTCTATTTGCTAGATTGGCCCCCTTAGATTTAAGGCGTTTTGCTGGTCGTCTAGAGGACTGGGAGGGCTTTATTAATATTTTTGATAGTCTCGTACATGCCCGGGATGATTTGACCCAGGGCCAGAAGTTGGCTTACTTGTTATCCGTGTTGGAAGGGGAGGCCCTTGAATCGGTTCAACATTTGGCCCCCTCGGATGAAAACTACCCTATTGCTAGGGATTTGATTGCCCGTCGGTACCAGAACGTACGACGTCTGGCGGACAACCATGTTGCCGCCATTTTGAATTTACCCCGCGTTGCTAGCGTGATGCACTTGAGAGTGGCTTTGTTGAATCCGCTGTTGGTTGCATACAACGCATTAAAAAACTTAAAACTCCCAGTGGAGCAGTGGTCGTTTTTGTTACTGCACATTGTCCTGGGAAAGTTGCCGGACTCTGTTAAGGTCCGTTTTGAGCAGCAGTATGGTGGGGATAGTGCGACTTATCTGCCACCCTTCTCGGACCTCTTGACGTTCCTGGAAGGAGAAAGTAGACTGGCAGATAATTCCTCTCTGGCCGGTCCTATGGGACCCGAACGACCTGTGCCACAGAGTAGATCCCCCACCGGACCCCCCCGTAGGGGGCGTATGGCCCCTCGCGCGCCCGGCCGCTATGCCGCCGTCCAGGAGACCGCCCGCTGCTTGTACTGTCGGGAACCGGGTCACAGCACGACCCGTTGTGATAAGTTCCTCGACCAGCGCGTCCAAGGCCGTCGAGCGATCGCGCGACAACGGACATGGTGCTACTCGTGCTTGGGCCTGCACATGCAGCGCGAATGTACCCAAGCGCACCCATGCCGCTTTTGTAAGGGCAACCACCATCCCCTCCTCTGCATGAACAGCCCAGAGGGCGGCGGAGCGCCGCAGCGCGTCGCTGCAGGATCACCTCGTATGGGTGGGGGTCTCGGACCCCCCGCGGTGTTTGCATCCCGCAGCAGTTCTAGTGGCCACCAGAGTGGCCCCAGACGCTCTCCGCCACGTTTGGAGCCTCAAACGGGCGGGGGTCCCAGGGACCCCCCCATGGGAAACCGATCCCCAAGGATGGGGATGAGTTATGCGAGCGTTGCCGGAGGTCGTAGAGGCCCCCCGCGACGTTTTGAGCCTCGCACGGGCGGGGGTCCCACGGACCCCCCCATGGGAAATCGGTCCCCAACTAGGGGGTTCGATTTTGCGAGCGTTGCTGGAGGTCGTAGAAGCCCCCCGCAACGTGTTGAGCCTCGCACAGCCGGGGGTCCCCGGGACCCCCCTTCTGAAAATCGGTCACCGTGCCCCCGCGACTATGGGGCGACGTACACGGTGGGTGCTAGGCACCGATTCTCGCCGCCGCTCGCCGAATACCCGCGTTTGGAGCGGCGCCCGCCCCGTCTTCAAGGGGCCGGGAGATATAACCCGCCTGATACCGGGCGAATTGGACGTAGGCAGTATGTGGGAGAATGGGACCCACTGGATCGCTATGAGCGACCCCCTTACCATGGGGGGACGTCTGGGGACCCCACATACTAGCAATCAACGTGTTTACGGTCGATTGTAGCCACCCCTCCAGAGACCGTTTTGTTGCCCACGGCCTCTGTGCTTGTCAGGCGATTGAATGGCGACCTTGTGGAAGTTCGCGCCTTGTTGGATTCCGGTGCTCAGGGGTGTGTTGTGTCATCTTGGTTAGTTAGGCGGTTGGGCCTCAAGGTGCACCCCCACACGGAAGGCGTGAGAGGTGTTGGCGATGTGAAAGTCCCCGGGTTGTTAGGGCATGTTGACTTCACATTTACATCACGTAATAAGTCCACGCCAGGCATTAAGACCTCGGCGATTGTGTTGGACACAGTTGTTGGCCGTCAACCTTCAGTTGACTTGGGACCGAGTATGTTGTCTTTGGTGTCTGATTCCCCACTCGCCGATCCAAATTTCTTCCGCCCAGGCCCGATTGATGCTCTCCTTGGAGCCGATGTCCTGGGGCGAGTTTTGTTGACGGGGAAGCGAGTTTTGCAGCCAGATGGCTTGGTAGCTCTGCAGACGACACTCGGTACAGTTGTGATGGGCCCTGCTCGCCGCGTTTTGGATTCCCTTGATGAGGATCGCGGTCTTGTTTTTAATGTGTCTCTCTCCGAAGTGGTGCAGAAGTTTTGGGAGGTTGAGGAACCTCCACCAGCCCCGCGGGTCGACCCAGTAGCGGATGAATGCGAGTTGTATTACCAGAATAACACTGGTCGCCTCCGCTCTGGTCGTTTGATCACCCGTCTCCCCTTTCGTGCCGGCCGACCTCCTCTGGGCGAATCCCGACCGCTAGCGGAACGTAGGCTAGTGGCGATGGAGCGTCGCATGAGCAAGGATCCGGTCTTCCGCCAGAAGTATGTTGAATTCATGCGGGAGTATGAGGAGTTAGGGCACATGTCCGTGAGCGATTTGGATTGGCGCTCCGTTGAGCACTTCTTTTTGCCGCACCACGCCGTTTTGAAATCCGGAAAGATTCGGGTGGTCTTTGACGGTTCGGCTCCCACCTCTACTGGAGCGTCCTTGAACCAGTGTCTGCATGTAGGTCCCAAGCTGCACACGGAGATCTCAGACATTTTGACCAACTTCCGGCGGCACCAAATTGTATTTATGACTGACATCCGGATGATGTTCAGACAAACGGTCATCCATCCAGAGGATAGGAGGTACCAATTGATTTTGTGGAGAGAGAGTCCTAGGGACCCCTTGTTGATTTATGAATTGAATACGAATACGTACGGTTTGGCTTCGAGCCCGTTTGTTGCGATTCGTTCTTTGTTGGAGTTGGCCGAGAAGGAGCGCTTGAGATACCCTCGCGCCTCCGCCATTTTGGCCAGTGACGTCTATGTGGATGACATTTGCACGGGCGCCTCATCTGTCTCAGAGGCGATTGTCCTGAGAGACGAACTCACCGCCCTTTTGAAGTCGGGAGGTTACGAGTTGAGGAAATGGATATCCAACTCGCCTGATGTACTGGTAGGTTTGCCCGAAGAGCACCAGCAGGACCCCCACCTATTCGAAAATGTTGATAATCCCCATGTGGTGACCGTCCTTGGCGTACAGTACAAACCGGTCTCTGACACGTTCACTTATTGTGTGGATTTACGACCACCGAAAGTCTGGACCAAGCGTTTAGTATTGTCTACTGTCGCACGTACCTTTGACCCCAATGGGTGGATTTGCCCCGTGCTGTTTATGGCCAAGTGTTTCTTGCAACGGTTATGGGCTTCGGGTGTGTCGTGGGATGAACCCCTCTCGGACGAGTTACTCCGAGATTGGTCGAGCTTCGTTTCATCCCTCCCCGAGATTAATGAAGTGCATTTGCCGAGGCTATTCCTCCCTTCTGAAAATTGTAAAGTTACTCTTCACGGCTTTTCCGATGCCTCCGAACGTGGATTTGCTGCGGCCGTGTACCTCCGCACCGTTACTGTTGACGGAGTTGTTGCTGTGCATCTGGTGATAGCGAAAAGCAAAGTCGCTCCCCTTCGGACTCGTCATACGATCCCGAGGTTGGAATTGTGTGGAGCTGCCCTCCTAATGCGTTTGTTGAACCACGTATGGCTCACATTAGGTCGATCTATTCAGATACAAGAGGTTTATGCTTGGACGGACAGTCAGGTCGTCCTTTGTTGGTTGAAGGCTCCGGCGCACACCTTGGACGTGTTTGTGGCCAATCGAGTGTCGCAGATTTGTAATTCCGACATCGAGTTGATTTGGAGACACGTGCCGGGAACCATGAATCCCGCGGATTGTGCGTCTCGGGGTTGTGTAGCCCCAGCCCTAATTAACCACCCCCTCTGGTGGGGCCCACAGTGGTTGATGCGGCCTGAGTCGGAGTGGCCGCCCTCTCCAGCGTTGTCGAACGTAGCCGTTCCTGATATGCGGGCATGCGTCCTGGAGACTAACCCCGCCGGGGAAAAGGATTTGTTGTTGGATCGGTACAGCTCCTTACAGAAGCTGCTTGGTGTTACCGCTTGGATCAGACGTTTTGCGTACAATTGCAGAAACCCACGCGCGAGGCGTGATTCGTCGGTTCTCACTCCGGACGAGCGTAGGGACGCGCTCTTGTTTTGGGTCCGGAGAGTACAAGCTGATAGTTTTGAGTCCGAGATTGAAATTTTGCGTTTAGGCCGTCGCAAGTTGAAGGGCGCGGTATCGCGATTAAATCCCTTCCTGGACGAGAGTGGGCTTTTGCGAGTCGGCGGAAGACTTCGAAATGCGAACCTGCCGTATGGAGCTCGTCACCCCCTTTTGTTACCTAAAGCCGGACATTTGACTCAACTGATAATAACAGATCGCCATGTGAATGCACAACATGCTGGCTGTAATGATTTGTTGGCCATTTTGCAGCGTGAATTTTGGATTTTGTCTGCTCGTCGAGCCATTCGCACTGTGGTTTTCCGTTGCCTGCCTTGTTATCGATTGAAGGCCGCGACCATGCAGCCCCAGATGGGTGATTTGCCTGCTGATCGCGTCACGGAATGTAGAGCTTTTGCCGGAGTCGCCACCGACTTCGCCGGTCCCTTTACTGTAAAGACTTCGAGACTGCGTAATGCTAAAACCTATAAGGCGTACTTGTGCGTGTTTGTGTGTTTGTCCACCAAGGCTGTCCATTTGGAAATTGTCTCGGAATTGTCTACCGAAGCCTTTGTCGCCGCCTTGAGCAGATTTGTTTCCCGTAGAGGACTGCCGACATTGATACGTTCCGATTGTGGTACTAATTATAAGGGAACGTGTAACTATCTTAAGGAAGTAGTTAAGTTTTTTGTTGATAATAAAATAGACATTGGAACCACCCTCTCCCGGCGTGGGATAATCTGGAAGTTTAGCCCTCCAGCTTGTCCGACGTGGGGAGGAATTTTTGAAGCTTGTGTAAAGGCTGCCAAGACACACCTGCGTCGCGTGATTGGAGAAACTATTCTCACGTTTGAGGAACTTGATACGGTATTTTGTAAAATTGAGGCCGTCCTCAACTCGCGACCCTTGTGCCCGTTGTCTTCGGACCCGAATGACCTGGAAGCGTTGACCCCAGGTCATTTCTTGATCGGACAGCCCCTTTTGGCTTTGCCTGAATATCCGATTCAGGATGTAGGATCCCATCGTTTGTCGCGATACCAACTTTTGAGACAGATGTCCCAAAACTTCTGGGCACGTTGGTCGATGGAGTATTTGCATATCCTACAACAGCGCGTGAAGTGGACAGATAAAACCACCCCACCCCAGACTGGCGACCTCGTGTTGATTAAGGATGCTAACCTGCCGCCCCTATGTTGGCGAAGGGGGCGCATTGTTAAACTCTACCCCGGAACTGACGGAGTTCCTCGTTTTGCTGAGGTTTTGGTTCGAGATTCGGTTTTGAAGAGAGCAGTTAGTGGGCTCTCCCGATTACCCGTAGATTGACGTACCGTTCTTAACGGTCCGGGGCGGGGGGATGTTCGGAAAAGATCGACATTTCTGAACGCATCCCTAATGTCACGTCAAATTGACATTAGCTGTCACTTGAAGTTGACAGTGCTTCTTGATTGGAATTCTTGTGAAAAATGTCGGATTAATTTTGCTGAATTGTTAAAAAACGCTCGCCTTGAATATGCCTGGCATATCGAGTTTTAATTGAATCTTGAATTATCTATTTGATCCCGTGTTGTACGACCAAGACTTTGACGCCATCTTGACGAGTGGCCGGTCGCGGTGCTTTGAAAGATAATCTTCCACCACGCGTTGTTGTCGGGACAATATATCTTAATAAGCAAGCCCCGCGTGTGTTATTGTGTATTGCTGGGACGCCCAGTGTTTTGGGACCCTGTGTGGTGTTTGTTTTGTGAGTAAGGTGACGAATTGGTAAGGTCTGCAGAAGAAGAAGAAACTACCAGGGGGCGCGCCCCCTCTCTCCGCAGCCCAGGAGACTTTCGACACCACCGACCCGTATGTACAATCACCTTACTTCACATTAAGTCGCTGTGTATCGCAGTTTCAATTGTTCAGTTACATCCCGGCTGAAACCAAGTTTTTGTCCGGAGTCTCTCCTAATGATATGCTTCCACTGCGCCATGCCGGTTCCGCGGGTCTAGGCAGGGGTGTACTGAACAAACATAATAATGAGGAAAAATTTATATTTGTTTCTTTGTTTGTAATGGATATACTCAAGTAGATACTACTCAACTGATTTTTTTTAAATCTTTCATAAAGTGGAAAGCTACATTATTCCTGAGAGACATGGGCTATATTTTATCCGGTATCTTATGGGAACGGGAACGGTATAACCGTAATGGAAAAACAGACAAGTTTTAATATTCTTTGACCAGTAGAAAGTTATAGTTCCCCGAATAACATAGGATATATCTTATCCTGATATTCCCACGGAAAGGCGAACGACGCGGCGAATTCCAAACTAATATTATAAAGAAAAAGTGTGTTTGTTTTTTTGTCCGTCTTTCACGTCAAAACGGAGCAACGGATCGACATGATTTTTGGAATGGGGAAAGTTTGGGCGCTGGAGATTGACATAAGCTACTTTTTATCCCGGAAAAACATCACATTCCCGCGGGATAACGTCTTGTTGTCAACGCAGGCGAAGCCGCGGGCGGAAGACTAGTAAAATTATAAATGTGAAAGTCTGTTGGTTTGTGTGTTTGTCTTGTCCGTCTTACAAATTACAAACAAACTAAAAATTTAATATTTTCTCTTTAGAATATTAGTACTTAGTTATATAGATAGTCACTTAGTATAAATTGACACTTATAATATTATTATAATATATTATCAAGTATGGATTTATCATGTGTATGACATAACATATAAACTTTTGATATATCTATGTACCAGGCTAGTTCTAGGCTACCAATGAAACTTAACTTCAATTAAATCATCCGACTACTATTAGCTAACGAGAGATCTCTAGAGAGAACCCTATCATTTTTAATTAGAACTACGAAGAGAATCTATTATGAAACTTTCGCTCTATAATTACATCGCCTACTAATAGAATGTCATCTATTATGATATGAAAGAACCCATCTATTATCACGAAAGAGGTAAGGAATTAAAGCGACTGATTAATAGTTTGTTAAAATTAAGACTAGATTTGTATGGTTGCCTTTAACAATTCTCATTCAGTAGATCAATTCCCGTAAACTTAATTAAGTAAGCAATTTGTAGAAATAATAATTATTCATTATACATTCTTTGATAAGATTTTTTTTGTTTGATTTTGATCTGCAAGCAGCCCATTGGCCATATACAGATAAGTTGTACGTTATTAGTTTGAAGGCCGCGCTTGTTATCAGGTTAAAACAAACCACATTTTATATAAATATAATAAAATATATTAGCAGATAGTAAACACAGTGACAAGGGCTTTTTTCAATCTTCTGTCTAAGAACAAGTACAAATCTATCTGACATGAGTCAGTTGGAGTCGGCCAGGATTACACGAGAGTAAAACCTTCAACAGCGCTTCCATCGATGCGGCTACCCTAATTCGTCACAACACAATGTACCTACATCCAATGACGATGTCCTTTATTAGTTGTCTTTCTACATAGTCATGGCCTCCGTAGACGGTGCATAGCTTTGCTGTCGTCTGTAAGTTGCGATGCCAGTGAATTTACGTGGCGCTCTAGCGTTGATTGGTAGTTATCACAGAACTTCACTCATTCCTCTCCCAGTTTTGGCATCTCCAAATAATTGTGGACTTCTGTGTTTTTGGTGAACCATGGAGCATTAGTTACAGTTTTAAGACAGCTATTTAGCAATCGTTGTAGTATTTCTATATTTGATCGGCCGGCTTGCTGATCCCCATAGTTCTTAGTTCCATACTATATGTCTAAATTGGCTTGATGATGGCTTTGCAAATAATAACTTTATTTTCCAAACTCAATAACGAACCTCTTCCTATAAGCCAATTCATATCTCTAAACTTACTCTGTGCGTGGTCTCTTTTTGCTTTTATGTGACTTTTCCAATTTAGCTTTCGATCCAAGTGCATCCCGAGGTATTTTACAGTTTCTTGGTGTGGCAAGATTGCATCATGTAGATTTACAGGTGAGCAATTCCCAGTTCTGAGTGTGAAGGTGATGTGAGTTGATTTCGATGCACTCGATTTTATCCTCCATTTTTCGAGCCAGCTTTGAATCTTACACAGATGCTCTTGCAAAATTTCAGAAGCATTTTTAGTATATCGACTGCTTGCCAAAACTGCCGTATCATCTGCATATGTGGCTGTCAGGATTTCCTCAGTATGTGGGAGATCTGATATGTAGAGCGTGTACAGAACCAGACCCAGTACAGAGCCCTGCGGCCTCTGTGATAAGACAACTGTTTTTTGATATAAAAACATATAAACGAGAATTTGTTTCATTATTTATTACTACTTTAGAACAAAATCAAATTGGTGATAATGATCAAAATGGTAATAAATACTTTTGTGTTTCCTAAATTGAAAATATCGCACTTCTCCCGGATTCCCCAATCACTATAGTAGGTACTTATTAAAACGCTAATCTTAAATTGATTATTTCTTATTTTTAAAGATAAATATACTTAAAAACGCTAAGTTACAGTTTTTTGTTACGAAAACTTTTTAAGTTACATTGTAAAAAGTTGAAAAATACTGTAGAATTGGCATCTATTTGTCAAGAAAAGGGATCAAGGGGTCAGTTGAAAATCAGCGTCAGGCTCGTTGGGTTTGACATAATGCTGAACTGACTCCCTTTTTGGTTGCAGCAGCCGTGAGACAACGGATTCATTGGGCAGTTTGTAATTTTTAGTTTTATTTGTTTTTTTCTTAATTGTTCATTGGGTATGCTGTAGCCAAATAAAGAATTCATTCATTCATTTATTCAAAACCTTATTCAAACGCGAAAAACTGGGGTTTCAAAACACAGAAAGATTGGAGATGAAACAGCCCAATAATTTTATTGGTAGCTTAAGTGGCAGTTTTACTGCGGCTAAGCATTTTGTAGCCAATTAGATAATAGCCGAACCTGCCGACGGCTTACGATCAATTATGAAGAACATGAAAAGAATTAATAGCATAACCATTTTCAATTAGGTATTCCTTTTAGAAAATTACGTAATTACCTAAAACACTTGATGCTCGAGCCATTACATTATTTAAACTGGTATTAATAATTTTATAAGTTTTTGTTTAACTTTACCAGTTTCTTGGTGTGGGAAATATCTTGGAACTGAATTTTGAACCAGTTGACCTCAACCGATTGTGCTGAGCGCTGATTGATTTAAGATGACAAGACTTTTATTTTTCATCCACTTAGCCTTAATCACACCCGATGTTAAGTGATGGGAAGCTGACGAGATAGATTTGAAATAAAACCACGTGTTAAGAAATCCTCGAAAAAGTGTTATTTCAATGAAGATGTCCTTCTTGTTCTTTAATATAAACATTTTGCATATTGCCATGCATGAGTCAAATTAACTTTAGATTACCATTTACAAACATTATCAAATCTTATTCTATTGAGGTCCCGCCTGAAAGCTACTTATAGGGCTCGTGGGTTTTTTTTTTTTTTTACTATCACATTTTTCCTATATTTTCCTATAGGTACTGTTATTTTCAGTGGCACTGGATCTGGATCTCACGGCAGTTAAAATTGGTTGGATCGCGGCCTTTGTCGCTTAGTCTGTGAGCTTAGAATAAAATAACGTATAATTATTTTACTCTTTGAATTAGGTACGTATAGAAAGTAAGTCCGCGCGCCCATTTTGAAGCACTGGCTCCAAAACAAACGCCCTGTTTTCAAGTACCTACGCTACGGTGTTTTACATTACAAGTGTATGTGGCGTGTGTATGTCGCCGAGCGCAAGTCACAAAAGTGTTGATAAGTTTAGTGCTTCATGTTAGTACTATTATAATATATTCTGTGCTTTTGACAGAGCGCTTGTATGAAGACTATCTTCTTATACGTAATTTTTCTAAGTCGTGTGTTGTATAGTTCCAATTCTTAAATTCAGGTGGCTTCCACCGATGCTCTGCAGGTTAAGTTAACCAATATACAATTGATTATAATTTTTCAAGTAGATATATGGGAGCAAAAGGCGTACCAGTTAGCGGTTACACGCACTTTCGAAAACAAGCTTGTATGTACGAAATAACCCTCAAATTATTGTTAAAATATGAAATCTAACTCTTCGATATTTATAATAGAAATAAAATGATTGAATCACCCACGATTTTAAAGTTCCTACAAACGATGTTGCCACTCGTACGTAACAAAATCATGCTCATTCATGTGTGATTTTACATAATGGCAACACAATACAATTTGGCTTTTCGTCTCGTTGCTCCTACTTTGTTTTATTTTCAAACCTTTTGTTTCATCGCAGATTGATTAAATTGTCTATGTTCTCCGGACTGTAGGTGTGTTGGTTTTGTTTGACATATTTTGAATTTTCGTTTACGTGTTGTTTTTGTTTTCAAAACGGTGGCTTTTCAATATGGGAGGGATTAATTAAAAACCCTTGGTATATACAAATCTGTACGTTGTTATGGTTTTGAAAGGAATCAAATCGGCTTTGTTTAATGAAATGATTATTACTTTTAAGAGGTGATTTTAGCTAACGAGTGTTTTGTTGAAATCCTTACATATTTTTTGCTATTATTAAAAATCATATTTCGACAATCTAATAAGGCAATTTATTAGGCAATTCTTTTGAAGTAGGGCAGGCGTACCGGTTTTACAATTACTTATATTGTTGTTTTGCAATTGACTGGTTTCTAGCGTATTAGAATATTGATTTTACTTGGGTTTGGTTTTGATTTTTCGCAATATTTACAAAAGTTTAACTATCAGTAAGTGGCCAAAACCGGTACATTTTGCATCTCTCACACATTGTGTGTAATATAAAAAAAAACTATTTTACTTTTATAAATTTCAAAAATGTACCTTTAAAGGTAGATAAATTATCTATAATTTAAGATATAATTTGTCTTAAATACCTAAGACCATTTAGTACTTAGTGCTTAAAAGTCAAAAAATCCTTAAAGTGGCCACAAGGGGTACCTCTGCCCTATTTAAGTCCAAGGGCTAAATGTAATTTACTACTGTATTCGAACAAAAGATGAAAAAACAAAATTTAATATTTTACCATACTTAAGGGATATCAATCGAATAATAAAATTTCCTTCCCAAATCTAAAAAAAAATACTTACTTAAACGTATTTTACATACCTACTTAATTATAATTCTAGTTAAGATTTAAAAAATAACGCAACTCAAATCCGCCATCTTTGTCCACAGATAAAAAGGCGGGAAATGTGACAGCTGCACAGACTAAAGATGCCTGTGTCCAGTAGATAATACACCAAAATGACGAACGAAAAAGAATGGACGGACTACTTGGAACCAACCAACAGAACCAGACTAGAAGAAGAAATAGCGAAAAACTATAGTTACTACGAAAATTTCGGCGAAGAATTCTCGAATTTCACTTCGGACGACTTTTGTACATCGAACTATTCACATATTTATTTGAATGTAACCTGCGAATTTCCTATCAACTATGCCGAACCGATGTATGGGTAAGTTTCTAGTTTATTAAAAAGATATACCTATTTATTTTTAATAGAATCTTTCTAAACCCAAGCTGACTTATAAAACATTAACAGTCATTACTTTTGTTTTCGATTTTAACTTTTTTTATCGATTACTTTTATTTTCAAATACTCACAGCATTCTCTTTGTAGATGATCGATTTTGAGACTGGAAAGTCTTTGTTTGTGGACGAAGTCTCAGACTGACTGACTTACTTATAATGCTGGGGCTTCACCTGCGTGACGCCTAACGGCGTTAATAACGGCATGCGTTTCTTAGCGCGCTAATTGTATCAAATTATAGCGCTAAGAGCTGGCCACACCTGCGTATTATCTCAAATAGCGCGCTAATTAATGGCATTAGACGCAGGTGAAGCTCGGCATAAATGTTACGGCTAAATATGGGTGTGAACATAAACTAAGATTAGCCGGCTATAGTATATTATGATACAAGTGAGCTTAGGTTGCTCATTATACACGAGGCTGCGGGTTGCAGCCCGAGCCGCAGGCGAGGGCGTAAATCAGCCGAGTGTCTAGTGAGTAAGTTGCTCACGAGTTTCATACGCACTTTTTCAACACACTTGCGAGGAAAAACAAACATTTATTGCATACATATTGTATTAACCTAAGGGGAAAAGCGCGCAAGTTTTTTTTTTTGCACGCGCCAAATGTGAGGTGATTGATTACATACAGCCATACAGCCTACTTCAAAATAATTAAGTATAATAATAGTGATAAAATGCAAATGTTTTATAACAAATTATTGTGAATTATAAATAATTTGATACTAATATACTTAATTATGTTTTTTGTCTTAATTAGGGACACATTTATTTATTCTAAAAACGTAAATGGATTTTCAGCCGTATAAAACCTCTTTGTTGTTACAAAAAAAGAACTGTATCTATTACCCGCTGAAATTGAAAATGCTCTGTTGACTCGCATATAACTTGCAGTTAGGTACTAACTTAACTTTGTAGGGTACTGTATTACCCGGTTAAATTGAAAAGTCTCTGTTTACTCGCATATAATTTGCAGTTAGGTACTTACTTAACTTTGGAGGGATAATTCTATTACGCAACTAGTACTGTAATATTATTATGCACGCGTGGGTTATAGTTCGGTTTATGGGCCTAAGATCGATGTAATAAGGCTCACTTTATGAGCAAGTGTGTTGAAAAATATTTTATGTTTATGTTTGACGAGTGGCGATAGTTCGATAAAATGTTTATTTGCGTCAAGTTATTTCAACATTAGCCGGCTAAACTGCACATTAGCCGGTCACCCATTGAGCATTTTCCTTTTATTCAACGTTTTATAATTGAACATCATGGGCACAAGATTGAGCTAAACAATCCATGTGCGACGTATCAATCCCGACACTATCTAGCATTACATTCTGCATTAGAATTAAGTAGGTAACAAATGAGGGTAGAAATTCCTTTCGTATTTTAGACTACTCTCATAAGCCGTTTCTAAGAAAGATCTGTGAAATTCGTGTCATCCAAACCATGCTGACGTATACAAATACTCGTTGACGGCAATTTAGGAAGCGAGGTGTTACTATCAGGCGATGACGAGGACATTATAAGAATGCTTTTCAGTAAAAAAAATTCAAACGCTCCGTCTGCACCCATTACTTTTATCTGAGCGAGATAAAAGGCTCCATTAGGCAGTGGCTTCGCAAAATTTACTAAAGAACACCTTAAAGAGTTCTTTAAGCTGCTTTTGTTAATAAGGATTTTGTAAGTTACCCAAAACTGTTTGAGTATAATATACACTCTAAATTAAAGATTATGTTTGTATAATTTTAGAAACGTGCAGGAATTAATGCATATTTCATAAGTAGTTATCTTATTGTCTATGTTTATACATAATTTTATTATTCTTTGTTATTATTAGAAGTAACAAAAATAAAAATATTACTATAATCTAGCTAGCTAGACTAATATTGTAAAGAGGAAAGATTTGATTTTTCGTTTGTGTGTTTGTACCTAATGCATAAACTCAAAAACTACTGCACCAATTTTTAACAACCTTTCACCATTAAAAACTTCGATAAAAAGCTATATTCTTCCTGAATGACAAAGGCTATATTTAGTCCCGATAGTCCCACAGGAATGGGTACCACCACTAGTACCAGAAATATATTAAATCTGAGGAGTTTGTATGTTGTAGGTACGTGCTAATCTATTTAAAATACTAGTAAGAGCAATTCTTACATTAAAATTCTAAACTACGAGGAATATGAAGCTACTTTTTTAAACCAAGGACTTTTGTAGGGAAATTTTAAATAAAGAAATGCCCCAAAGCCCCATATGTAGTAGATTTTCGGGTGGGATTCGAACCCACGCCCTTGGAAATACGATCCAATGCTCTAACCAATTAAGTAACCGATTTTTCTCATAACTTTATTTAAAATCGTAATCAAGAACTTCTTTAATAATCATACATTTTCTTCCAGATACATCGCTCCATTCCTCCTAGCCACCACAATAGTCGCCAACACCCTAATAGTGGTGGTCCTCTCCAGAAGACACATGCGTACACCCACCAACATAGTTCTGATGGCAATGGCTCTGTGCGACATGTTCACGATGCTGTTCCCCGCGCCGTGGTTGTTCTACATGTACACGTTCGGAAACCACTACAAGCCACTGAGCCCCGTCAGAGCGTGCCAAGCGTGGAACTATATGAATGAGGTAAGTCACATGAAGCTTCTCAGTGATGTCAATCCTTAGAGTCCCATCATGAATTTCAATCTTAACTAAAACCACTCAATACTTCAAATTTAGTATGTTCAAACTTTCGCGACACGCGGAGTCGGAAAGCTATTGGCACAGTTCAGGAACCACTACAAACCGTTGAGCCCCGTCAGAGCGTGCCAAGTGTGGAACTATATGAATGAGGTGAGCCACAACGCTTTACCATTCACGAAACTAGAGTTAGGTGTCATTAGATTGATAGAACTACCTATAAATAATGCATACGCTCGCGACCCGCGGAGTCAGAAAACTTGTCACTGACTCCAACTGTTAGGGTCAGTAAGAGCGAGGGAGCAAGCAATATGTGCGTGCAGCTACCACGATAGCCACAAGGAAATTGCTCGTGACACGCACGCGGTATCATAAAATATTCGCAGCTTTCCCAATAGTGCTGGGGCCCGATTCTCAGGCATTCGAACTTTTTCAGTGTGGTAATTCGTATGTCGAACATTTTGTTTGTGGTTTCTATTGAAAAGTTAGAACGTTTCAAATAAACTTAACTGTTCCACATGTCAACAAATTCATTTTGACCGCCATATAACTTGGCATGTGTCAATATCTGGAACTATGATTATATCATGGGAATAAGGCTTATTTTTCCGACGAACCACGACGATCAGCGCCCTCTGACAGATGCCAAGTTATGTGGCGCGGACTATATCTAATTCGATATCATATCAAAGGCGCGAGAATCGGCCCTCTGGTCCTCTCCAGAAGACACATGCGTACACCCACCATCATAGATTTAACTCTATACAATAAGCTGCTTTAGCAATATGGAAGTAATGATAAGAGACGGAACTTTACATTGCGTAAAACGCCATATCTTTCACTATGTTATTTTGATATTCACAATTTAAATATTATCATACAACTCTTTTATCATAGAATAGTTGTGGTAGAAAAAAAGACCTACCCCTGTAAAAGAAGCTTTCAGGCGGTTTTTTTTCATATCACAATTCATTTATTCAGAGAATTGCATTGTGAATGCAAAGAAAAATTTAAAAAATCATTACTCTTTTATAACTCAAGAAATAGTGGGAATCTACGCCATTGACGAAACTGCAATTTTTCAGTATAAAAATACGGACCTCCAATTTTTATAATGAACCTCCTTTCTATAAGCATGACATAAATACGTTGTTTTGATTCTGCATTTGCTTTGAGTATTCAAATCAAAGTGCATTTGGTCCAAACGGACCAAAATAGTTTGTTTCTTTTTACTAAAATAAAAATCAGTGAGGGGCAAAAGTTATTAATCTTAGTAACCTGAGTAAGAGTATAACTTTTCTAGTAGGCAATTAAGTTGTACATTATACAACACTTTGGCAATTTTGGCATCCACTGAAACCACTTAACGAAAGCTTGCCAAGTTCCCAAGTTTATGAAGTAGTTCAAACTTAGTACTCTCCTCGTGATAATCCGAAGTTAAAACGTTTATTTACAGACAGGCAGGAATTGCGTTTAAGATATTCCAGTTAGCTTAATTTTCTGTAACGTATAATTAAAGAAGTTAGTTATATGGGAGACCAAGGAGCATTAGAATTCCGAACAACTAAGATGCTGTAGCATTGAGTAAGGTACCGTGGTAATGTTATTCATAGGCATTCCATAGTATTCATCTATTTACTTGACAAAAATTATGGTGGAAGAAAGAAACTCACATACATACACACTTACCGTTATTTCATGACTTACATTTTCAATATGGGCACTATTTAATGCACTAGTTGTGACTGACATAAATACATTTCGATTTTTAACGTAAACAGTAAAACTGTTCGTGTTAATGAATAATTTGTTCATAATAAACTACACTACGTTTTGTTTTTTCTCCGTTTTAAATTCGTGACAGGAGTTGGTAATTTAACAGCCCTAATTATTCGCCTATTAAAGATTCGACTCATCATTTAATGACTAGGTACAAGTATAATTTTAAATACTCTTCTAATATATGTATGTATAATGATCATAATATGAATAAAATATTCCTGGCAAATACTTCTCAATGTAGGTATTTTAAAGATCACCTTTTGAAGAGAAATAAAGTAAGAAAACCTTGCAGTTTTCGATTCCCTAAAGAATTAACGATATAGGTACGTGAATCTCACAGGAAACTCAGTTTGATCAAGTATCGGATTACTCTATACTGTTGCATAAAAGCTCTTTTGCATTAGCACGATATTACTTTTTAATTTACAGGCTTGATGTATAACGAGGTAAAATAAGTTTTGTGAGAGATATTTTAATGCTTATTTGACATACTCGTACTAATAAAATAACTCTCAACGATGAATCTACATATATGACGAGTTAATAACTCACTTTAGGACGAGTTATATTATGAACCCTCTTTAGGACACTGATTAAAAGTGTTCCAGCTGGCCATAGAAAAACTAACTGGCAAAGATAGACAGCTATTATTTGCAAAATTTACATACAAATCGTTAAACGATTTCATTTACAACAATTTTGATTGCACGTATATACATACGTTTATTCAAACAAACCTTTGATATTTTCGTAAACTATACGTCTATTAGACTGCCGCAACAACCACTTAACTAATAAAATAAATAAATAAATATTGGATACCATCACATACATTGTTCCAATAACAAAGTATACTAAGCTTAAGCACTAGTTTTATGGAAATTGGAAACAACGACGGGTATTACCACATACACCCAGACCCGAGGAAATATTGAAAAGTTCGTTTTCAATATTTACCCGACCGGGGATCGAACTCGGGACCTCAAGAGATAGCAGCACCTTGAAAACTGGTGCGTACACCACTCGGCCACGGAGGTCGTCTATTCCATAGAGACTTTAAACTATCATGTTCAATATCACTATTTAAGTATAACTATTACCACAGATAATATAATAAATAGTCGTGCAGACAGGCGAAGCTCGCACTGCCGCGTGTGGACGCGCGTTTATCCAGGGCCCTGATACAACTGTGCAGACCGCAACTTCGCCTGGTAACAGGTGCCATTACTGGTCATGGACAATTTAACAGACATCTTTTTAATTTAGGTGTCACCGACAGTCCCCTATGCAGAGGATGCATGGAGGAAGAAGAAACAGCTGCCCACGTACTGCTGGAATGCAGGGGGGTGGCCCCCTACCGGGCGAGGTACCTCGGCTCCGGGCAGCGTCCAGGAAGCGATCACTAATGTGAAAGCTCTTGGAGCGTTCCTGGCTGAGCTGGGCTGGCTGGAGTGATCTGGCCGCGCACCCTCCGGACGCAAAATAGGCGCAATAGACGTCGAGTTGCGGAAACCGCCCGTATTGTTAAGAAGAAGAAGAAGAAGAAGATAATAAATAAATAAATATTTTCTTACAATCGCACCAAATATCTAAGCCCGTAGTTAATTTCTTAAGAAACTGTGTCTACGTGAACTTGATAACGTATTAATATATACTTATAAACTTTTTGTTTGTAAATACATACTTAATATACGTAGAAAACACCCAGACCAAGACAAATAGACATGTTCATGCACACAAATATTTGTCTTGTTCGGGAATCGAACCCGAGACCTCTGGCGCAGAAGGCAGGTAGTTTACCCCTGCGCCAAATCGGTCGTCACCTATTACGGAATACTATACCTATTACGGAAAAGTTTCATTGAGTTACTCCGTGATCATGGCGCATGTAATATCGGTGACTCGACAATAAAAAACATGGTAAATATCCCCTATTTTATAAAGTTACTAGCGAATCCTCGTGGTTTCACCCGCGTGGTACCCGTTCCCGTGAGAATATCGGGATAAAACATAGCCTATGTCACTCGGGAAGAATGCAGCTTTCTAATTGTGATAGAATTTTCTAAATCGGTCTAGTAGTTTCGGAGCCTAATGGATGCAAACAAACAAACAAACAATCAAATGTTTCCTCTTTATAATATTAGTATAGACAACTTAATCCTTATGTCAGAATTGGTGCCTTACTAACTCAAAACTCAGATTATTAAAGAGAGAGTTGCTGCTAATTAAGGTCCTATATCGAAGCTCAAACTCGTAAGTCAATTTGGCACATAATGCCATGGCTCTGCGCCAACTACTACACAACTGGCAAATATTATGCCACTAGCATCATAATGGGTAGTATAAGACCGGCTCACATAAACTGTCCTGGGGGCCTACCGCCAGTTTTCATCGCAGAACTGAGGTAATTTTGAGTAAAGGATGGAGCTATATAATGCGTATAAGTCCATCTCGCTTACAACATTATTTTATTTAACATTGTTTTGCACCGATTAGAGCTCTTGTGCCAAAAAAAATTACAGTAGAGTACGCGTCATATAACTTGGCGCGTGTCAATAACAGGAACTAAAATGATGACATTGATGGGAATGAGGCTTATTTTTCCGACCGACCACGACGATCAGCGCCCTCTGACAAATTGTACAGTGCCACAAGCTTTTCTGTTCCAGTGACAGGTGACACTTGCAATACCAAATTAGCTGTCAAAATGAACTGTCGTATGAAAACTGTTTTAGTTTTGAAGGACAATCACCGGACGGAACAGAAAATCTTGTTGCACTGTACTAGTGTAGTGAGTGACTGCTCGAGTCGAGATGTCATCCACATATAACTCGCTCAATCGCTTTATGGGCATAACCTTCAAACTTAAATCAAACATAAATACCCATTATTTAAATAAATAAATTTGCTGGGAGACCACTTGATAGCAACAGGAAGCATTGCTGCACTCTCTTTAAAAAAATTACAAACACGACTGCCAAAATCGAACTAAAAAGTAAATAAAAAAGAACTCTCATTTCAGTCGACATTTTGATTAAATATTTTTGCACTTTCGTACGGAACAGCTGATTTTTTTTTTCGCGCTTTCAGTGTTGGTCCCATAATAAAAGTTGCTTGTTTTCATGAGTAGAATAATGCCTAAAATTATCCGGGGTGATAAATATCGATGTATGTATCAATGATAAATAAAAATATCGTGTATAAGTATGTCACCAGAAAATAACAAAAACCGCAAATTTATAAATTTTCTAAGTCCTGTAGAACACGTGATAGGTTAGAAACTTAAGGCGATCGCGAAGCGCAGCGAAGCCAGAGGCCCACAGACTTATCAGTCCGCCGGCAGGCTCGAATCGAATAGGCTCTGAAACTACTGGACCGATTTAGAAAATTCTTTGACCATTTGAAAGCTACATTCTTCCCGAGTGACATAGGCTATATTTTATCCCGATATTCCCACGGGAACGGGTACCACGCGGGTGAAACCGCGAGGATCCGCTAGTTGTATATAAAACTGTGAGTGTGTGGCCGATTGCAGCCAATTGATAGGCCGTTGCCTGCGATCTACCATATTTACACCAATTGATTCAGTGATTCAAGTGTAATGACTAATGAGCTAAAGCCCAAACCGAAGGACACCGCTTCTTTCCCATTTTTAACGAATGGATCGAAAATATCTGTGAAGCCAAGCAGACGAAACCGCGTACCGTTATTGACATTAATTAACGTTAAAGTCATGCATTTTCTCTTAAATTTCAGCATTGAGTTGAATACACATGGACCGAATTTTCAGTGACATTTTATTCAGTGCAGTATTCTGAAACATTTCATTTTCTCTTGATTTTCTCTTAAATTTCAGCATTGAGTTGAGTATACATGGACCGAATTTTCAATTCTGAGTGTGCAGTCAGCGTTGTCATTATGCAACTCCGTTGTATCGTTCGTTATAGCAGTCGCTTTGCAATATATTGCTATAAAATCTGCATGAATGCTTAATAGCTCAAAAGGTTCAAGTATATCTGTGCTGTATTATTATAAATGCGAAAGTAGCTCAAAACTTCGTGTTTAGCCTAGATCCTTTTCCATTCTTTGTTCCATAAATTTTGTCTTCATGTCAAAAATTCTTCAAAATCGGTACATTGGTTGAGGTCTAAAGGTAACAGACAAAGTTACAATTGTATAATATTAGTGAAGAAAGAAAGTTATTATTCGTCGTTACAGTATGGACAAGATTTTATTCAACCATAATTTATCGTTTACTTACATTTTAATCATAAAATTGTAATAAAAAACAAAATATGTTAAAAACCAGTTTTAAATACTGCCAATTTTTAACAATTTAATGCCCTATGCTCAAAGCTAAGATACTTAAATTTGTAATTAAAAAGTTTGCTTTTAACTGTCAGTGACTTGGCTGCTTTTAATTTTAACTCATTAGAAAGCCATTAGGGACAAAAAAGGCCAAAAGCGGGGCGAATCCTTTTAAATAAATTGGTAATTTAGTATCCTTACTAATATGTATAAATATAGAAGTTTATAAGTTTATTTCTTACCCAATCTCGTAAACAGCTGGACGGATTTGGATGAAATTGTGCATCCCTCCTCATAGCATGGAATTACCTAAGGTCGATTTCCTGTCATCTTCTCTGTCACTTTCAAACTTTCTCTTTTTTACTCATTTCGTATCTTGTCCATTCTAGTCACCCCGCGCATTCATCTCAATAATATTTGCATCTCTTTTTTTGTATTTTAATTAATGTCAATAATGTCTTCGTGTTGGGAAAACCCAAACCAAACCGCAGGCAATCTGTAGTTATAATTATATAGTACTATTTTTTTTCTACTCATTATCATCATCAGCCATTATAAGTCCCCACTGCTGGAGCACAGGCATTCCTTCCGAAGCACGGAGGAGCTCGAGATGAAAAGTTTTTGATCACCCATCCCGAGACCGACCATTGCGAAAATTGCTTAACTTCAACGATCACAGGCCGAGCGCGCCAACCACTGCGCCACGGCCTCCTCTTTTGTACTATTCTACTTTTTTCATAAAATAGCTGCATGTCCGGCGAAGCCGATTAGGGACAAAAAAGGTTTTCTTTTCATCCCGTTGCGGACGGATTGGGACGGTGACGTCATCAATCTGGGGACTCACGTCTCGCGTTAGGGTGGAAGAGAACGAGCTACTTCAAAAAACAACTGTTTGATGTTGGTTTGTGAAGTAATAATTATGGCAGGGTTGGAAAAAAAATTGTTTTTTTTTCCAACCCTCCAAACAAAACAAACAGTTGTTTCCAAAACAAACAGTTTAAATTGTTTTAAGAAAGTGTTTTTTTTGTTCTTTTTAGTTTAGGGCATTATTTTAAATTAATTCGTCCTATTATCTTAAATTTCGAGACTAAATCTTTTTTTTTTATTCGCATTAGTAAATTAAATATTTACAAAAAACGATCAATGAAAAAACATTACATAATTATTTTATGTTGCGTATCTCTAATCAATACTGAACGCTTTACATACCCGGTATGTTTTAACTAATGTTGATTTTTAAAAGGGGCGACATAGGGACTCTCTTGGCAGGACTATACCGGCGCGGGGAATCACCTATGAACTATAAACTCATTAAATTTTTTATTGTTTGTTTCTTTCTTTATATTTAGTTGAACAAATAATTTTTTTTCATGTCTCATATTCTGAAAGTAACTCATAACTTGTCTAAAATGCGGGTTGAAAGTGGTATAATAATAAATAAATAATATAATAATAAATAACTTCTTACATTCACACCAATTATCTAAGCCCATGTTAATTTCATTAAGAAACTGTATCATGGAAAACTTGATAACGGATAAATATATACTTAAATACTTTTTGTTTGTAAATACATACTTAATATACATAGAAAACACCCAGACCAAGACAAATAGACATGTTCATGCACACAAATATTTGTCTTGTTCGGGAATCGAACCCGAGACCTCTGGCGCAGAAGGCAGGTAGCCTACCCCTGCGCCAAATCGGTCGTCAAATGTCGTCGTATGTGGCGGCCCTAGGGCTGTAATGAAATTTAAAAAAGGAACAGGAGGGTTCATGTCAAAATCTGTAAATTAAAGAGTACTTATGTACAAAAATGATCTATAATCTCTTTGGACATTTATTTACCAAAGGTATGTGGGCAAAGGCACAGAAGCCTATACAGCCAGCTTTGCTACTATATTCAAAATAACTAAAATCGTAGACACCATACAAAAAGAGAAATTATTATTATTATCTAAAACATTGTTATTTTTTTAATAATATGCGTTTTTAGAAACAGATTAAACCAAATAAGTTACAAATTAACATAAAAAATCGGGCTATTAATTCCATAGAATTGCATAGAGTACGGGTCAAACACTAAACATGGCTGTATGGACTTAGTTTCCCTTGCCTTCCCTAAAATCGAGAAAATGAACGAAAAAGTTATGAGAATTCGAGTCTATCGAAAATTCCGCGGCCATAGGAAAATTTTTTTTTGAATATATCTGTTTATTTTTACTTCCCTCATATTCGAAATGAAAAGTAGAGTGTTTACTTCGGGTGTATGGACCCATAACAGTCTCGAACTATCGGCGCCCTCACTTCGTTCGTGCGCCAAAACACTCGACTGTTATGGGTGCCATACAGCCCTTACTAAACAATCTACTATTACACAGCAGACGTCATTTTCAGTGTTTTTAATAACTTTTTAAAGTCGTTTATAACACCAAAGTCTTCTCCAAAATGTAACAAATACTTTTCTCAAAACCGCATCTCGTGGACAAACATACATACATACGGGTCAAACTGAGAACCTCCTTTTTTAAGTCGGTTAAAATACCAAAACCTTCTCCTGAATGTAACAAATTCTTTTCTGAAAACCGCGTCAAAATCTGTTCAGCCAAACGCGAGATGATCGCGGACAAACATACATCACATTCATCAGGTCAACTTGAGCACCTCCTTTTTGAAGGCGCCACAACACAAGTATTTTGTGAAGTCGCTTAAAAAAACATTAAATACAGCATTTTAAAATAAATGAGAACGCGAGAGCAGGCAATTAAAATCGTCTACGTGCTTCTGTGAATCTCCCGTTTGTACCCGCCCCAAGTTCTCATAAAAGATTGGTACTATCATCAGCTTGCATTCGTGATACTGTGCGGAACAAAGGCCCACCTTCACAATGGGACCACTGCCTTTGGTGGAGATGTGCAATGTAACATTATGTAGTTGGGCTCATTTTACCCGACTTTTGCAAACTTTTGCGGCCTTTTTTGTGTATAAAACATGGTTTGTGTGGGCGCAATTTTATATGACAAATATTAAAATAATAATAAAAACACTATTAAAAACACTACACAAACGACAGAACACAGAAAATTTAACAAAGAAGTAAAAGGCATTAAAGCGGCATTATTACTACCTAAGTTAAGCGCAATCTGCAATTTTTTCCGTTTAACATTGAGTTAAAATAAATAAAATAGTCTGTCCTTTGATTAAAAACATGGCTGAATAAACTATTAGGAACGGTCGATTATGTATAAATGTCTTTAGAGATTTTTCTTACTAATGGGTTTCTAATGGGTTTAATTAAAAGAAGCCTAGACACTGAACTACAAAGCAGATTTTTTAATATCGGGTTTTAAGTAACTTTGGCTTTGAACATAGGCCGCCTAAATTGCTTTATATTTATAGTCGGTTTTTAAATAAATAAATAAATTTCTTACAATCACACCGATTATTCTCTCTAGTTTTCATTAAGAGGACTGTGTAACGGTACCGGTAAGCGATCTTCATACAAACGGCGATAAATTTTTCCACCCTCAAAACCTTAACATACAGCAATGATTAAAATTTTTACTTTTTTGCATTCACAATGCAATTTTTATGGTTGTGAGACGGGTCGATTTTTTCAAAATACTTCATTTTTCATACAGCAATGAATTTTCGGTATGTTTTTTTTTTATTTTTTATCCACAACGGGGTAGCACTTAGCCTTCATCACACCTGATGTTAAGTGGTGATAAGGCTGAAGGTGGAAGCGCACTACTCCCGGAATCCTCAATTACTGAGGAACTGGCTATCTTATCTCTAACTGCCGGAACACAATAATGCTGAAAACATCATTGTTATGGCGTCAGACTTAGATAAGATGGTGGTAGCTAGCCAGGCGGACTAAGAACAAGTCCTACCACCAACCGAATCGCGAAAAAAAAATCAGCTGTTCCATACATTTTGGTCTATTCGATTTAAAATTTTCTATGGAACAGCTGATTTTTTTTTCGCGATTTCAATGTTGGTACCATAGTAAAAGTTGTTTGTATGCATGAGTACATTGACCCCTTAAAATTATGTGCTCTATTTAAGAAGGCCCTTATATATGTTGTTGAAATACATACCTAAGAACTATTGCGGTACGTTTTGTTTTTTTTTTTTCAATATTTATCATAGATTTTGAAATATTTGCACTTTAGTGATTTCATACAAAACAAAAAAGTGCCGATATTTTCAAATCTACAATGAATATTAAAAAAAAACAAAACGTACCGCCCTAGTTCGTATGCATTTCAACAACATACCGAAAATTCATGGTTTTGAGAGTGGAAAACGTTATCGCCGTTTGTATGGAGACCGCTTGGTACACAGTCCTCCTAAGAAACTATGTTATGGAAACTAGAAAACGTATAAATTATACGAATATACTGTATTTTTTTGTACATGCACATAAATATTTGTCTTGTTCGGGAAGCGAATCCGAGACCTCTGGCGCAGAAGACAGGTCCAGGTATCACCCTCTCCCGGCGTGGGATAATCTGGAAGTTTAGCCCTCCAGCTTGTCCGACCTGGGGAGGAATTTTTGAAGCTTGTGTAAAGGCTGCCAAGACACACTTGCGTCGCGTGATTGGAGAAACTATTCTCACGTTTGAGGAACTTGATACGGTATTTTGTAAAATTGAGGCCGTCCTCAACTCGCGACCCTTGTGCCCGTTGTCTTCGGACCCGAATGACCTGGAAGCGTTGACCCCAGGTCATTTCTTGATCGGACAGCCCCTTTTGGCTTTGCCTGAATATCCGATTCAGGATGTAGGATCCCATCGTTTGTCGCGATACCAACTTTTGAGACAGATGTCCCAAAACTTCTGGGCACGTTGGTCGATGGAGTATTAGCATATCCTACAACAGCGCGTGAAGTGGACAGATAAAACCACCCCACCCCAGACTGGCGACCTCGTGTTGATTAAGGATGCTAACCTGCCGCCCCTATGTTGGCGAAGGGGGCGCATTGTTAAACTCTACCCCGGAACTGACGGAGTTCCTCGTTTTGCTGAGGTTTTGGTTCGAGATTCGGTTTTGAAGAGAGCAGTTAGTGGACTCTCCCGATTACCCGTAGATTGACGTACCGTTCTTAACGGTCCGGGGCGGGGGGATGTTCGGAAAAGATCGACGTTTCTGAACGCATCTCTAATGTCACGTCAAATTGACATTAGCTGTCACTTGAAGTTGACAGCTACTTGATTGGAAGCCTTGTAGAAAAATGTCGGATTAAATTTTGCTGAATTGTTAAAAAACGCTCGCGTTGAATGCGCCTGGCATATCGAGTTTGAATTGAATCCTGAATTATCGATTTGATCCCGTTTTGTACGACCAAGATTTTGACGCCATCTTGACGAGTGGCACGGTCGCGGCGCTTTGAAATACCTAGTCCGATCGCACGCGCTGTTGTCGGGACGATATAACAATAAACAAGCCCCGCGTGTGTCGTTGTGTATTGTTGGGGTGCCCAGTGTCTTGGGACCCTGTGTGGTATTTGTTTTGTGAGTAAGGTGACGAATTGGTAAGGTCTGCAGAAGAAGAAGGAACACATCAGAGGGGGCCCCCTCATACCACTTCTGCCCCGGAGACTTTCGACACCACAGACCCGTATGTAAAATTCACCTTAATTTAAATTAAGTCGCTGTGTATCGCAGTTCAATTGTTCAGTTACATCCCGGCTGAAACCAAGTTTTGTCCGGAGTCTATACTAGTGAAACGCTTTCACTGCGCTATGCCGGTTCCGCGGGTCTAGGCAGGGGTGTACTGAACACTACGACTACGCCAAATCGTCTTAAATAAAAGTTACTTCCAACCATTTATCTAATAGGAACTCAAGTTGTTTTTATAAACTACCGATGGTTTATTTTTTTAAAATAACCGCTTTTTACTACATGCATATGATTATATATATGGTACATATACCAAAATAACATTTTTTACAATTTTTGTCTGTCTGTCTGTCCGTCTGTCAGTCTGTTTGTTCCGGCTAATCTCTGAAACGGCTGGACCGATTTTGACGGGACTTTCACTGGCAGGTAGCTGATGTAATAAGGAGTAACTTAGGCTACTTTTTATCCCGATATTCCCACGGGAACGAGAACCACGCGGGTGTAACCGCAGGCGGCCGCTAGTATCAAAATATTTTTTTTACAATTTTTGTCTGTCTGTCTGTTTGTTCCGGCTAATATCTGAAGCGGCTGGACCGATTTTGACGGGACTTTCACTGGCAGGTAACTGATGTAATAAGGAGTAACCTAGGCTACTTTTTATCCCGGAAAAATATCACATTCCCGCGGGATAACGTCGTGTAGTCCACGCGGGCGAAGCCGCGCGCGGAAAGCTAGTTCTAATATACATTGTAAAGTTTCATCGTGTTAGTGTTCCTACCGTCCATTCAAAAATCGGCTCTTAGTAAACTTACTCGTAAATAAAGTTTTTTTTCCAGCCCCCCCACATAAAAAATGCAAACGCCATTTTTTATTAGCAGAATCTACTAATTGAAGGTTATTTTGGGAATTTATGGAGTTTATAAGAAAGTTATTTAAGGAAAGTAATAAAAAGAATCTTGCCTTATTACTTTCACCAACATCTCTCAAAGTTTTCTATAGCTACTCAACCTAAAGTCGACCATCACAATACAAAATATACTTATCCTTCGTTATAGTAAGTACTTTGTGACCAATACAAGTCGAAGTCAATGGAGAGAAAACAAACTTTTTGTATGCCTGAGGCCACGGTCAAAGCAAGTAAAGTGCTCCTTACAAGGTGCGATCGATCGTTACGATCTGTCTTTTCAGACTCGGCTTTGAGTACTTTAAGTCGCTCATTTATTTACTTCCAAGCATTTCTTCAACACACCTTATTTGTTTTTTTTATTATTGTAAGCTTTTTATCTTCCATAATATTCGCTTGCCGTCGTTTCAACCAACGCAGATTCATAAAATCTGTCGACACCATTGTAATCATGGGGTGAATAAGAAAAATAGTATTGTTTAATTTAAAACTGTTTTATCGACATTGTAACATGTTAACTAGATGGCGCTACTGTGCTGCCACATATTCTGTCTTGAACTGCACTTACCGACTCGCTCTCTCTCCATTTTACCATGAATGAAGCTCCTTGTGAAATTTGGAATAAAATCAATTATTCACCTAAACTCTTGAATTTTGCTGTTGGACCTTTTTCCTAATACATCATGAATTTTAACTGATCGCAACAACGGATCTCAAGTGTATTTAACAAACACTTCAGATACATTATTGCGATCACTAATATACTAATAGCAGACGACAGCAAAAACCGCAAGAAACAGGTAAACACTGACAGATGGCAGACAAATCGTTTCGTGTGTGAGCGCCAAAGCACAGATTACTAAATGGTTACACCAAAGTATTTGCGATTAATGGTCACGATATCGCTTCCGATTGCACGTAATGACGACCGATCGTGCCGTATAAAGACCCCTTAAAGTCCTTGTTGCTTGATTTCCATAAAACAAGTATTTCCGCTACTTATCTCGGTTTCGGGCGAATGTTAATTCCTCCAAGAATTTTTTACTTTCGTTATTCACTGATGCTGAATAATTGTGTGTAGTTTGCTAACGCCCGTCATTTTGCCTGCAGATATTTTTCAATTAACTAAGAAATACATTCATTTGACAGGAAAAGCAGAAAAAAAGGCAAGGTAATTAGTCGTTTCTTGAAACAGCGGCTTCAAGTATTAGTTGATTATCTATACTAATATTACAAAGAGAAAAAAAAGATTTTTTGTTTGTTTGTTTGTATGTTTGTAATGGATAAACTCAAAAACTGCTGAACCGATTTAAAAAATTCTTTTCATCCCATCCATTCGAAAAGCGATGATTGTTTATCTAATAACAGGGTCCAAAACGATTCATTTTTTACCTGTTATGACAAGAGGGTATAAATGAGATTTGAATTTTGAACAGCTTCATAGCAGGGTCCAAAACGATGAGATTTGAATTTAGAACATAATTAAAGAAGCATTGGTTGGAGTGAAGCATAAAGTTAATATACCTATCGGAATAGAGAAACAAAGGGCTGAGCGAGCGGGATGTCACTAGCAACAATACTGTGAGATAAAAGGAGATGCGTGATGCAACGTAACAGAACCGTTTTTGGCTACTGTTTGACAGTTCGTCAGCACTTATCAGCACGCTGAGAATTTAGGTCTTTTATTTTTTTCGGCTTTTACGTGCAATCTTAGATATTTTTAGCCAATATTGATATGGAGACATGGTGACTTGCTCAGTTATTGATTGTTGTACAACACAATGAAATAATCCCGCAAAATGTTCAGTTCACAGGTAAATTATTCCAAACCGACACCTCCCTTCCTAAGGTTTATTTTTGCCAATGCGCTTCGAATTTAAAGCAAGAAGTGTGATAATGCTCTTCAACAAACATTTATTTATGTAACAAGCAAATATTGATTACACATAATGCAGTATTTACGAATATTTTGTGTAAAGAAATAATTTTCGTTTTACACTAGGGCTGCATCAAGTTATCGATATTTCGTGTCCACTGTCTATCACGCGGTAAAAAATGAATATGTATTAGGTACTGTAATTAAAGTACCTGTAAGACGTTTAGATATGAATTACCTGGGAATGTAAATCCATTTAAGATACTTAACTGATCCATAGGTATCAGTTTTTGACTGTTAGAATAGGTACCTACATATACTATCATTAGTAATATAATTATCTTTCAGATTACATACTAACTTGGATACCAGAAACTAACTGGACTAAATTGATTATTATGCAGTAAGCATTTTGATGAAAAATATTTCCAAACGCGAGAGGTGAAACGTACTATCACTGTGGAAGCACCAACAAATTGTTCAAAGGATGGTGCGAAGCATGGCCGGGTCGCTAGTGTATAATAAATGATTTAAAATCTCTGGGAGTTTTTCTTAAATATTCATACTTCACCGCAGAATCGAAGTTTTAGCCATGCAAAATCCCTTCCCAAGATGGGAATTTTAGTTATATTAATAATATTACTATATATTAATATATTATTATTAGACGACCTCCGTGGCCGAGTGGTGTACGCACCGGTTTCAAGGTGTCGCTATCTCTAGAGGTCCCGGGTTCGATCCCTGGGGGGTACTGCGTAACTTTATGGATATGAACTTCATACGTTTTTTGAAATTTTAAGTCAATTTTATAAAGAAAATAGCTACTATCAGTTCCTTGTTTTGTGACGTCGGTCGCTCGGGTATAATGATAGCTAGCTAGCAACGTTCAACAGACCAAAGCCGCAAAAATCTATCAAAATAAGAAATTCAAATGACAGTTGAAACCCATGTCCATATCCATATTTTTTAGCCGGTAGCCCCCCAGGGGGGCTACCGCATAACTTTATGGATATGAACTTCATACGTTGAACTTTAAGCCAATTTTATAAAAAAAATAGCTACTATAAGTTATTTGTTTTGTGACTTCGGGTATAATGATAGCTAACTAGCAACGTTCAACAGAACAAAGTAGCAAAATCTATCAAAATAAGGAATTCAAGTGACAGTTGAAGCCGATACCCATACCCATATTTTTTAGCCGGTAGCCCCCCAGGTCGGGTAAATGTTGAAAACTAATTTTTCAATATTTCCTCGGGTCTGGGTGTATGTGGTAATTACCCGTCGTTGTTTCTAATTTCCATAATAATAGTGCTTAAGCTACTATACTTTGGTTTTGGAACAATGAGTGTGATCGTGTCCAATATATATTTATTTATTACTGTAATTATTTAATATTATCGATATCGATATTAATCTGAAAAGCGACATGACGCACATCACTGACACGCATACATAAACAATTTTACACACACAAATGCGATCCAATTTCGGTTTCGTTTGACAGCTCGTGGTTGTTCCTCTATTCCGATAGGTATATTATAGTCCGATCAACAAGGATATTCGTTGTATGGAGACGTCTGGAAAATTCCCTAGTCGCTCAAATTTGGCACGATTGTAGAGTAAGTAATGCTGATTAAGGATCTGTAAGAATCCAAGAATATTTCCAACGCCAAGTTAGTCATTTTTGACGTGCCGTGAGCGCGTGAAAATCGCTTCTAATTTCTTTGAGAATGGTTCCTTAGCCTCATTTTTTTCTGTATGCGTACCTATTACTAGGTGGAATAAGTTAATAAAGTTAGAAAATAACATTTCTTGCTAGAAGTTGAGATTTTGACCGAAATGTGAAAATATAAAATTGCTTCTAATTTCTCTTTTAATGTTTCTTTAGCCTCAAATACAAACTGCATACGTACGTATTACTAGTTAGAATGAGTATATGCAGGAATCCAATAACATTTCTTACTAGAACTTGAGATTTTTACCTAAACTTGAAAACGTTAAATCGCTTCTAATTTCTCTGTTAGTGGTTCCTTAGCCTCATTACTTTCTGTATGCGTACCTATTACTAGGTAGAATAAGTTTATAAAGGAATTAAAAAACATTTTTTGCTAGAAGTTGAGATTTTTACCTACACGCGAAAACATAAATTCTAATTTCTCTGATAATATTTCATTACCCTCAAATACTTTCTGCATAACGTATTACGAGTTAGAATGAGTATATAAAGCAATCGAAAAACATTTCTTACTAGAACTTGATATTTTACCTAAACGTGAAAAAGTTAAATCGCTTCTAAAATCTCTGTTAATGTTTCCTCAGCCTCAAATACTGTGTGTATACGTACGTATTAAGAATGAGAATATGAAGGAAATTCAAAACATTTCACAAAAGAAGTTGAGAGTTTTACCTAAACGTGAAAACGTTAAATCGCTTAGTGTCTCTGTGAATATGTCCTTAGTCATAATTCCTTTTAGTGTTCGTACGTATTATTAGTCAGAATAAGTATATAAAGAAATCAAAAACATTTCTGACTAGCAGTTGAGATTTTTACCTATACACGAAATCGTAAAAACACATAATTATTTCTCTGTGAATGTTTCTTTAGACTCAATCGCTTATTATTTATCTGTGAATGTTTCCTTAGCCTCAATTACTTGTAAATATTACTAGTTAGAATAAGTATATAATAGTACATTACGATATTAGTGCGTTAAGAAGGTTATAACATGCGAGGCGGAATTTCAGCCCGAGCCGTACGCAAGTATATCGTACGACGTTTTTAAACACATTTGCGAGGAAACAGAAAAAAAACCATTTAATATTTTGTTAATTTTTAGTCTCTTTAAAAATGCAATGAGATTTGTATATAAATTAATATCGACACCATTTTTCATCTTGAGGGTACTTTTCAGCATAGAATATGTTGTCCAAAACGAGCTAGGCTTATATTTACTAGCTAGTTTATTTAAATACGCCAAAACTACAGTTTCGGAAAATGACTTGGCATTTTTCATGTTTTTCCACTTCAAGAAATTTTCATACGTGGTTATGTATCTGTCCTTGGATATTGACGGCAGCAAGCTGTAGCATGCGGTTCGTGCTTCTGTTAGTATATCCGATGGAGTTGAAGTAATATATTGCTCATCTTCATTATTGAAAGTTGTCATTTTTAGATATTCACAATACAAGTACAAAGAAAATAAAATTTGAGAAAAATGGAGCGAGGATTATTTTTTGCCGTGGCTGCGTGAAAATGTTGGCAAAGACGCTAGAGCATGCAGCCAAGTTTTTAAATTACCGAATAAACTGTTTTTTTTTATTTTAAATAAACTCGATCTGTGAATGCACACTGTCTACTGACTGGCGCCGCGCGGCGATCAGTTCGAAATTTGAATAGCAACAGCGCTCTGCTCACTAGCTGGAGTCGTGCGGCGGCGATCAGTTCCATATTTGAAATGGCAAATAATACTGTTATGGAATTTGTATGGAATATAACTTAACTATTTGCTTTGGTAACACACGCATTTTTTATGACCCGCTTTTCATATTTAAAACCGGTGGAATTACATCAGCTTTACTAGCAAGGGTGTTAAAAAAGATATTTTATCATCAAGACCCTATGCTAAAGTAGTTACCTTCAATATGCAGACGACACGAAAATATACAGAGTCATCGATTGTGTAGAGGACTGTTTGCGATTGCAGGATGATTTGGATTCGCTCCAGGGGGCCAATTCTGCTAACGTTAAATCATAATCGTGTCTCAATCGTGTTTCAATTGTAGTTCAATTGTAGTGCTCTTTTACTCACTAGTTACAAGAATTATGACAATATGATGTAATGTGAATGTAGTGTGTGGTGTGACCATCAGTAGTATGGTGAAAAATTATGGTTGGTTCCGCTTTTTTCCATTCGGCTACGGAACCCTAAAAAGATGTGATTCTGATAGATCTTGCGTTCCTTAACATTTATTATTATGGCACCAAAGCTGTAACTTCATTTTTAGGGTTCCGTAGCCGAATGGCAAAAAACGGAAACCTTATAGATTCGTCAAGTCTGCCTGTGTTTGAACGAGATTAAGCACTTTTTGAGATATAACACATTTTCAGAAACCGCAAATGTTACTTTGTCATTCATATTAACACTTAAATTTTTTGCTGGCAAAAATGAAAGTGTTATTTTGGTTTAGTGTAGGTAATAAATAATGTAAGATAATTATGTAAGGAAGTGATCAGTAAATGGTAAAGAAATCAGCTTACGATGTGTAACGGATTTTTTTATATTGATATCAGTAGGTCAATTTGATGATAATGATGTATGTATGTGCCTGTCTGTTTGTTAGTCTCTCTGTCCCGCAAAATATACTTAGCAACACTAATATAGCTGATACATCGGAATAACACATAGCCTACTACAATTTATAAAGATTTTGTGTAATTATCATTCAAATGAATAACTTAGGAGTTATTGCAAAAAAATTACTTGGTATCCAACAAAAAATAGGGCAGTTAAAAAAAGAGAAACGGGATGCCGATTTTAGTGTTCGGTGTTTTAGAAGTGTGCCACGTGTTGCAATGGATGTCAATTGGTATTGACCTTAAAACAATAAAAACCTTTGTGTTATGTTGAGCTAGGGTAGCAATAACAAACCTTTATTATTTGTCACTTGTTTTGATTTATTTTCACGTTGTGCCAAAAACTACGGTCTTTCTGTATGGAATGCGCGAAGAAAGATTTCTGTTATTAAGTACCTGTTCAAGTTGATCCAAGGTCATATTGATTCTCCAGAAATACTTGAACACACAAAATTCACACTTCCTCGAAGCGGAAGTAGGTTGCACAATCGCAAATTCTCAATACATTCACCCTCCCTTTGTGTAAGTCAAGACTTGGTCATCACTCGCCACTGTATCGTTCGTATGTGTCATACATAACTCCATCAGATTCAATTTTGATGTCTTTAACGGTTCTGTGGCCTAAGCAAAGAAAGCCTTTAAAATATTTTCTCATAAAACTTTTACTTTTATTTTATAGTATAATGTTTAGTTAGTAAGGTAAAGTAAAGTTATAATTGTTTTAGTTATAGCTGTAACGTACTTCCCAAGCCGGAAATAGTCAGTGTTTATTATTATAATCTATTTGACATTATTATAATCTACTAGTTTTCCGCCCGCGGCTTCGCCCGCGTGGACTACACGACGTTATCCCGCAGGAATGTGATATATTTCCGGGATAAAAAGTAGCCTATGTTCCTCTCCAGACTACATAGTATCTGTGTCTCAAATTTCAGCCAAATCCATTCAGCCGTTTTGGCGTGATTGAGTAACAAACATCCAAACATCTAAACATCCAAACATCTAAACTTTCACAATTATAATATTAGTAGGGTTTTACGCATGTATTGCTTGCATTGAGTAGGTTTCAATTTGTAGTGCAATCCATACTAATATTATAAATGTGAAAGTGTGTTTGTTTGTCCATCTTTTACGTCAAAACGGAGCAACTGATCAACGTGATTTTTGGTATGGGGATAGTTTGAAAGCTGGAGAGTAACTTAAGCTACTTTTTATTACGGAAAATTGTAAAATAAAATCGGTAATTTTGTATGGAAAATAGTTTTAACTGTCGTACCTACGATACAAAACTGTAATTTCTTCCATGGCCGCTTTCGCGTCTGCGCGCGGTCAAAATCGAATACTAATCTTTTCCGTAAGATTAGTAAAAAACCATGTACTGTATTAGCGTCGAAAATGTCCCAGTCGCGCATGCGCGCAGACTTATCTGTCACGTCACGGACCTATAAAACTTCTTCGTGATTATTTATTTTCATCTGTCTCATATTGGTGAGACCTGACCAAAGAGCTTAGACTAAATACTGAGGTGACTGGAGTTTTCATCCTGAATAAAAAAGTGTGTTCAGCAAATTTGTCATTTAGTACGTAGTGGCTGTCAGTTGTCTCATATGACCATACGTATTTTTTCAAAGTGTAGGTGAGACGGAAGACAGCCACATTGCCACAAAAAGTGTTAGTACTGCACTCTCCAGTTACCTCAGTACTTAGTCTAAGCTTTTTGGACCTGACAGTCTAAGGAAACATTTCCATAGAGTTTTGAGGCAATTTTATGTTTTCACGGTTAGGTAAAAATCTCAACTTTTAAAAACTACTTTTGTTATACAACATGATAATACATACCTTCACATAGAAACAAGAAGCGATTTTACATTTTTACGTTTATGTAAAAATCCAACTTCAAGTGAGAAATGTTTTTAAATTTCTTTACATACTTACTTATTTTAATTAGAAATACGTACGTATACAGAAAGTAATTGAGGCTCAGGAAACATTCACAGATAAATTATAAGCGTTTTTACGGTTTCACGTTTAGGTATAACTCTCAACTTCTATTATGAAATGTTTCTGAATTCCTTCATGTAATCATTCTTATTATAAATACATACGTATATACGTATACATACGTATTTGAGGCTGAAAAAACATTAACAGAGATTTTAGAAGCGGTTTAACGTTTTCACGTTTAGGTAAAAATATCAAGTTCTAGTAAGAAATGTTTTTCGATTCTTTCATATACTCATTCTAACTCGTAATACGTTATGCAGAAAGTTTAGTTTTTGAGGCTAGGGAAACAATAACGGAGAAATTAGAAGAAATTTTATGTTTTCACGTTTGAGTTAAAATCTCAACTTCTAGCAAGAAATGATTTTTAATTCCTTTATAAAGTGATTTTATCTAGTAATAGGTACGCGTATAGGACTGAGGAACCATTAACAGAGAAATTAGAAGCGATTTAACGTTTTCATGTTTAGGTAAAAATCTCAAGTTCTGGTAAGAAATGTTATTGGATTCCTGCATATACTCATTCTAGCTCGTAATACGTACGTATGCAGATGGTATTTTAGGCCAAGAAAACATTAACGGAGAAACTAAAAGCAATTTTATGTTTTCACATTTAGGTCAAAATCTCAACTTCTAGCAAGAAATATTATTTTCTAGCTTTATTACCTTATTCTACCTAGTAAAAGGTACGCATACAGAAAGTAATGAGGCTAAGGAACCATTCTCAAAGAAATTGGAAGCGATTTTCACGCGCTCACGGCACGTCAAAAATGACTAACTTGGCGTGGGAAATATTCTTGGATTCTTGCAGATCCTTAATAAGCATTACTTACTCTACAATCGTGCCAAATTTGAACGACGGGGGAATTTATCGGGTTACATATGCCCCGTTGATCGGACTATTAACTTTATGGAGTGAAGCAAAGGGTGTGCAGTACTTAAAAAAAATTCTACTGATTTTGTATGACCGAAAATTTTTCAAAAACGGAATTTTATAAAATTGATATTATCTCGTAAACGGTGAGTCGTAGCTAAAATCTAACAAAATTTTCAACCCTCTATGGCATCCCCGGAGATACTTATAAGGAATCTGATGGACATACCTATATATTTTTTATTTAATTTTTTTTTTATTTCATAACTCAAATTTTTTTTCTTGCCCGACTAGCGCTATGATGTATCCGAACGACAAAGAAAGGTAGTTTGAGTTGTCTTTACTGCTTTTCTTATAGAGGGGGATGAAAAGCAGAGTGTATTACTCGGCCGCAAAATTATTTTCACCTCGGGCGGCGTATATTGAATCCCTCGCTGCGTTCAGGATTCTATTTTAGAATCCCTCGCTGCGCTCGAGATTCTACTCTAGAATCCTTCACTGCGCTCTGGATTCAAAATAGCGCCCTCGCCGTAAATATATGATTTTGCTCCCTTGTAATACAATCTACTATTCTATAGTAGAACGAACATTATTTCCGAGTGATTTAGGCTAGGTATATTTTGTCCCGAATAATTTTTGCCGAAAAAAATGTATTGTAAAAAAAGCCGACGGAATTTTAAGGGGTCAATTTAGTCATGCATGCAAACAACTTTAACATCGGTACCAACATTGAAATCGCGAAAAACAATGGGTTATTCCACTTATCCCCATCGACTTGCCCCATCAATGGGGGATTGTGAACTTTTCTTCCACAAATCCCCATTCAGTACTAAACAAATTGACAATGGGGATTTGTGGACAAAAACAGTTCACACAACCCCATCAGTTGAAAATAAAAAACTATTTATTATAATAATCAGATAAACAATAATGTTAATTACTGAAATGATGTTTGCTGCTGTGTATGCATTTAAAAACATTTTAAATAATAAAATGAATAAATATATTTTGACACTCACATCAATTATATCCAAATTTATTTCATGTGTAATTTACACGTTGTCTGGAAATTGTGCTTTAAATAAAAAAATTAAATTAAATTAAATCATGGATACTAGACAACGGATGTTTTTAATTATAATAGAAGTATAAATATTTGAAAATATACTTAACCTGGCGTCATGGGAGTGGAAAATTGTAACATGGACGTGGGGGATGGGTCATTATTACCTATGTAGATACTGTTATAAGTCAGTATATATTTAAGAATATAGTACCTAAATATTTGTTTTGGGCCTCATTTTAATTTTACTAGCTGACCCAGCGCGACTTCGTTCCCGTGGCCCTACCCCCTACTCCACCCTACCCTACCCGTACTCTACCCCTACCCTACTCTACCCCTACCCTACCCTACCCTACCCCTACCCCTACCCTACCCCTACCCTACCCCTACCCTACCCTACCTATACCCTACCCTACCTTTACCCTACCCTACTTCTACTCTACCCCCACTTACCCCTCCTCCCCTATTTTCTCACCGTAAAAACCTTCCTTGGACTTCCACGAACATTTCAAGACCAAAATTAGCCAAATCGGTCCAGCCGTTCACGCGTGATGTCGTGACCAAGGGAAATAGGGATTCATTTTTATATATATAGAATAAGGCAACAAAATACAGAAAAAATAAAATGAATACGCTTTATACTATAGGAAACAAGGCTTTGAAACAAATACTCTAAAAATCAATAAAATTTGCTTCATCTAGCTAAATCCAAGTTATTTCTATAATAACCAGTCTTTGAATTTTTTAAGTGTTACTTTTACACTTGTTATATTCTTATAATATAAGAATATAATAAGTATAAAAGTAACACATTATGAAATACATTAAATAATGTTATATAAATAGTAATAAAGGTATTCTTTTATTTTATCATACAATGCATACATACATATCAGTATACATAAAATTATTTTAATTTTTAGTTTTTTGCATTCACAATGCAATTTTTAATATTGAAAAATGGAAAATGAAGTATTTAGAAAAAATGGACCCGTCTCACAACCAGCTCTGATGGGACTCGAACCCACGACCTTTCGCTTTCCGGGCGACTGCTCTAACCACTGAGCTACGGAGTCGTTACGGGAAGCGTCGAATTTATCCAATACTTCTTACGCGCTGTATAGTCAGCGTTATTTTCATCAATGTGGAGATATTACTACCCTCACACGCGAAAGAAATACCTTTCCAGGTATTTGGCAATCGCTAAAGATGAAATTACTATTGCAAGTTATTTTAATTTTTAGTTTTTTGCATTCACAATGTAATTTTTATTGTTGAAAAATGAAAAATGAAGTATTTAGAAAAAATCGACCCGTCTCACAACCAGCTCCGATGGGACTCGAACCCACAACCTTTCGCTTTCCGGGCGACTGTTCTAACCACTGAGCTGTCGCCGGAAAAGCGAAAGGTCATGGGTTCGATGACTTCATTTTCCCTTTTACATTAAATTAGTTACATGGAGTAACTGTTTCGTACAGAAATTGTGGTACTTATTGTTATTACCTTAAGATCAGTATTTCAAAGTGTCGCTACTTTATTTATGACATATTGTTACGGGTGGGCCGGTATTTTGACCTGTTATTATTACAGATTATTATTTTGTGTGAACGAGTCATGGAAGTTTATACAAATAAATAACTTGGACTTAGCTAGATGAAGCAAACTTTATTGATTTTTAGAGTATTTTTTTCAAAGCCTTGTTTCCTATAGTATAAAGTGTCTTCATTTTATTTTTTCTGTGTTTTATTGCCTTAATAAAATTAAAATGGGGCCCAAAACAAATATTTACTATATTCTTAAATATATACTGACTTATAACAGTATCTACATGGGTAATAATGACCCAACCCCCACGTCCATGTTACAATTTTCCACCCCATGACGCCTTAGCACTATTATTTAGTCTGTGCCATGACGCCGGTTTACGTATATTTTTAAATATTTATACTTCTATTATAATTAAAAACTTCCGTTGTCTAGTATCCATGATTTTACTTTTATATTATTTTTTTATATAAGTAAAGCACAATTTCCAGACAACGTGTAAATTACACATGAAATAAATTTGGATTCCTAATTGATGTGTGTGTCAAAATATAATTATTCATTCTATTATTTAAAATGTTTTTTAAATGCATACACAGCAGCAAACATCAATATAAGTAATTAACATTATTGTTTATCTGATTATTATAATAAATAGTTTTTTATTTTCAACTGATGGGGTTGTGTGAACTGTTTTTGTCCACAAATCCCCATTGTCAATTTGTTTAGTACTGAATGGGGATTTGTGGAAGAAAAGTTCACAATCCCCCATTGATGGGGGACGTCGATGGGGATAAGTGGAATAACCCAAAACAATGCAGCTGTTCCATAGAAAATTTCAAAATCTATGGAACAGCTGATTTTTTTTTCGCGATTTCAATGTAGTAAAAGTTGTTTGTATGAATGAGTACATGGACCCCTAAAATACAGCCGACTTTTTTTACATCTTATATTGGACACCACCATATACATTGCCCTAATCCCAAATTAATTTAGTAGTTTAGGCGCGAAAAGGTCACAGACAGATGCGAGTTACCTTCGCTTGCATAAAATACGTTTGGATTCCTTTTGACTGAAAATAAATAAAGGGCTGTATTTAATTGGAGCCAGTAGCGTAGTGTTCAGCGCGCTCGGCCTGCGATCGATGAGGTTCAGCAACTTTCGCAAAGGTCGGTCACGGGATGGGTGACCAAATTTACTATCTCGAGCTCCTCTGTGCTTTGGAAGGCACATTAAGCCGTTGGTCCCGGCTGAACTTGCAGTCGTTAATACCCACCAATGCGCATTGGGCCCGAGTGGTGGGTCATGGCCCGTTCTCCTTATCCATCCATAAGAACGGCATGTGCCCCAGCAATAAGGCCATTAAATGGCTGATGATGAATGAATAAATCAAAAATCTAATTGATCACCAATCTAACTTAACCTCGCCTCTACAAAAATACCAATATAACACCTAAACTACTGAAATGCACATTAAACTACTTTTAATTGTTTCAAATTAGATATTATTTATTTTTTGCATTCACAGTGCAATTTTTTATTACGGAAAAATTTATAGAGCATACACCCGCACCAGTTCCCCGTGGTACAACCGTTGGTCTAACTAACTGGTAGTACCATGGGGATTTTTTTTTCCCGATAGACTAACTCTTCCGTGGTACAACTAAAATCATTCCCTGTGGAACAACTAAACAAAGTTAAAGGTCGTGGGATCGAGTCCCATCGGAGCTAGTTGTCAGACGGGTCGACTTTTTCTAACACAGGAGGGAAGGCGCTGACGGCTGTGTGTGGCACAGAGTGCCTACCATCAACTTTAAGACAGCGATTCAAAAATAGCGCGATGCAGAATAGGTTCCTAAAATGAATTGCTTTCTTTCGTACTCTGACCTTCTAAAAACTGGATCGCAAATGAATTGCTAAATGTTAATGACCGAACGATTTGTGTCCTTTTTCTTCTACCCGTCCCTTTCACTCGATTCTGTCATGCCCGGAGAGTGAGAGGGACGGGTATAACCTGCAGGTGACATGTTAAATCGACCGGGTTATAAGTCAAATAAGAGTTCCTGACAGCTTAGCGGCTGTGAAATGTCATTGATCGATCACTGAATCGCTGTCATTGATATTAAGCTGTCGTGGTACGAATAAGCGAAGCAGATCAGTTTAGGTCCTAAACAAAACCGCAATAAGAGTTGATGGCCGGAGGGGGTGCATACCACCACGGCCCCCCCACAGCCGGTGTGCTTAAAACTGACGGCGGAGAGCAAGTAGTGAGGGGTTTAGTTGGTAATGGTGCCTGCTCTCGACCGCCCCATCAGGTCAGCCCACCCGGAGTGGGTAACCTTATGGGGAGATTGAGAGGAGGCTCTCTCCTCCTGCCCCGCCTCCTGTCGAGCTTTTGAGCTCGTCAGGGGGCGAGGCAGAGGTTAGAACCACCTAGCCCTGACGCAAAGCCTATTAGGCTTGGCGGGAGGGCTGGGCGCGGCGAGAGACAGGCCTTGTCTGACTGAGTCCAACATGCCGTTGGCGGTATACAAAAAGACTGTATTTGCCCTCACTATAAAAAAAAAAGGTGCGCAATAGGTGTTATTGTTGATCGAAGTGCGCAATTCAGTCTTTACGCGGTTCAATTTACTTAATATTTTCCATAAATAAAAGTGTAGAGTTATTTCTCGTTAGCAAAGCAACATATGGTTCGTAATTACGCCTCTCAAAAATCAATAAGGGATAATGTATTTTTGCTATGAGCTCTTATTGAAGCTATAAAAGCAACATGTCTCGGTTACAGTGTTAATTAGCAGTCTTTGTGGTTTTATTTATATTCTTATAAATAAAGTGCTTTGTAAATTGGTTGGTTTAGCGTATATTAATTGGGTTTATTATATAAGCACAGCTGCACTGCGATGAACATATTAGACTTTGGATTAGGTAATTAGACATAGATATATTACATACAGTAAATTAGTTTTTACCCACAGTAATTAAGGTTACCTACCTTACCTACCCACAGTAATCAGCAGGGTTGTAGACTCAAACGAAGCGAAAGAAAGGTTATTTAGTGATACTTTTTTCTTTTGGTTCTTTTTACAAGCTTTTTATAACGTGCCATGTTAGTTAGTTAGTTAGTTAGTTAGTGATGGACAAATCTTGCAAGCTTAATTTGACTCACTTCCCAGTGTCCGATGAAGCTGAAATTTTGTATACAGGTTTGGTTTAGATGACAATATACAATATTTAAGTACAGTCAGCAAAAAAGCTTGTCATAAAAATGTAATTTTTACTAAAAACTCATTTATACTGATTCTCATCGTGTTATTGCTCATCTTCATTGGTCGTTGGGGCACGAATCGATGCGAAAGATTTTTGAATAGCATGCCATAAGGGCCCGCATGCGGGGAAACGTTTTCATTGGTCGATTATCCGCAAGGGGGGTGCTGGAGATTTCTGTATCGCATTAAGGCGCTACTCGGAAAAAGTATGGACTTTTTGATTTAAAACTATAGGACGTTTACGGTTGTTACAAATCTGGTAATAAGATATATATTTCTTTATACCTTTATCTAGAATCGTATAGTTTTAAAAACACGATTTTATGATTTTGCCTGGACACTTCTTCTTTTCGAAAAGACCTCTAAAAATACGAAAATTCAAGATCATTCTTAAATGGGGTTACTTACACTATTGGAAATTGGTTTAATTAGTGGACACCAATAATATTTAGGATCGTATAGAAGCATTTTTTTAGAGTCGCTGTAGTTTTTTAATACGAAGTGATTTTGTGTTTTTTTTTGCCTAATCTGCAAAATCGGTCTCGCTCCCGCGCGCGTCGTTTTCTCATTGCTTCAGCATAATTTTTCCGAGTATTGCCTTAATTTTTCATATCATAGGCCGGATTTTATATGAGGAAATTGGAGGATGGATTATTGATCGTGTCTAAAATTGTCACAGTGTGTTTTTCTTTTATAGCAAAATAACATACTTACCTAGTACCTACGCCCGCTGTGGTGCCTACCCGCAGGTAGCTTACCGACCGCGTTATCGAATTGTCACTTTCATTAGTCGTTTTCTCGCTTGCGGGGAATGCCTGTATGCTGTAAGTATAACGACCCAGTTAACGACCAGTGAAAATGAGCCATAAGATAGGTATTCTGCTTAAAGCGGAGTTGCCATATCGTTATTAGAAATTCGTTATTAGAAACATTGAGGAATAGACTAGCTAGGACAAAATATTTTTTTATTTTAATATAACAAAATAATCTAACAGAAACTCGTATGGGCAAATGCTGAAGAAATCTTTCTCGTAGATTCCGTTTTAAAAACTTTCTCAAATAAAACTTTAACTGAAAAATGTTCTTGAAAACTTTTGAACCGATAAAGGAGACCACCTTTTGTAAAAGACGCTAATCCCAGCAAACGCTGAGACAAGAATTCCTGGCATAGCAGTCGATGCTCAAAAGAACGATGTCCAGAGAATTCCCTTAAATTCCCTTGAAATCTTACTTCACCAAGTCACATTTTATAGTCGACAGGAATCCATTAGGATGCGTTCACATGGAAAAGACACTAAATAATAAAAAACACGACGTTGTCATCGGCATACTTTCAATGAATAAAAAACGATGTTCTTTTACTTATCATGCTTTATTTATTAAAATAAACTTTTAAACAAAATTTGTTTGTATACAAGTTCACGACGCCCGTATTTTTAAGGCGTTAAAACAACATAAATTTTATATCTGTCTTTTTGAATGTGTAACAACTTACTTACATTTAAAAATAATCGAACTCGCTATTACAATAAGTCCGCACCAACTGATTAATTTAAAAACATAAACGAGGTCAATATTCACCTTCTTAGGTTTTTTCACAACTGCGTCTTACCTCTTTTTTGACAACCGATTTGGCTTCTGCGCCAGAGGTCTCGGGTTCGATTCCCGAACAAGACAAATATTTGTGTGCATGAACATGTCTATTTGTCTTGGTCTGGGTGTTTTCTATGTATATTAAGTATGTATTTACAAACAAAAAGTATTTAAGTATTATTTATCCTTTCTCAAGTTCACGTAGACACAGTTTCTTAAGAAATTAACTACGGGCTTAGATAATTGGTGTGATTGTAAGAAAATATTTATTATTTATTATTCCCTTTATTATTCACAATACTATGAAAAGGATAGTTCTATCACTGAATTAGGTGTCGTTTAGCCATCCTCTTTGTAATTCATTCCCTGAATTGCTTTATGTAGACACAGGCTGAGATTTCTCAGATATTTTTCCCGGTCCCGGGTCCACCTACCTCAAAAATACAATCATATATTGGCATTAAAGTAGGCAAGGAGTGCGTGGAAAATCCTATGCTCAAAAAAACTTATATATGATATTTTTCCCTTGCCCGGATTACAATCCCACTATTCATTTAGTACAAAATGCGTCGTACCTCTTTCTTGTGTTCTATCCTTGGCAATGTAGACACAGGGGTGCAATTGCATAAGGTGATCATATTAATTTGACAGTTCATATCGTATTCGATCGGCTGCAATTTGTATTAAACGACATTTATTACGACACAATTTATGAACTGTCAAATGAATACGATTGACTTTACGCAATTTCATAGCTGGTTTAGATTCCACCGATATTCTCCCCTTGATTTAGTACAAAATGCGTCTTACCTCTCTCTTGTGTTCTATCCTTGCCAATGTAGACAAAGGCTTTGATTCCTTCGATATTTTTCCGTTCCCCGGATTACGATTCCACTATTAATTTAGTACAAAATGCGTCTTACCTCTTTCTTGTGTTCTATCCTTGCCAATGTAGAGAAAGGCTTCGATTCCTTCGATATTTTTCCCTTGCCCGGATTACGATGCCACTATTCATTTAGTACAAAACGTGTCTTACCTCTTTCTTGTGTTCTATCCTTGGCAATGTAGACACAGGTATAGATTCCTCGGATATTTTTCCCGGATTACGATTCCACTATTCATTTAGTACAAAATGCGTCTTACTTCTTTCTTGTGTTCTATCCTTGCCAATGTAGACACAGGTTTAGATTCCTCCGATATTTTTCCCTTTCCCGGATTACGATTCCACTATTCATTTAGTACAAAATGCGTCGTACCTCTTTCTTGTGTTCTATCCTTGCCAATGTAGACACGGGCTTAGTTTCCTCCGATATTTTCCCCTTGCCCGGGTCCAACTCCTTCAAAGGTACAATATTTCAAACCCTAGAACCGCAACGGTTGTTCAGACGTACTTGGGACGAATAAAACAATAAAGTTCTTGACTTTGGCAAGTTCCATGCGGTTGTGGTCGAAATCTTAAAAGGGGAGAAATCACTGTACTGTACATTACGATTCCACTATTCATTTAGTACAAAATGCGTCTTACCACTTTCTTGTGTTCTATCCTTGCCAATGTAGACACAGGCTTAGATTCACCGAGTCCAACTCCTTCAAAGGTACAATATTTCAATCCCTAGAACCGCAGCGGTTGTTCAGACGTACTTGGAACGAATAAAACAATAAAGTTCTTGATTTTGGCAAGTTCCATGCGGTTGAGGTTGAAATCTTAAAAGGGGAAAGATCACTATACTAGGTACATTATTTGTTTAAGCGTTTTATTTGCGCACACTAAGGACTTGTTCTAAGTCCGCCTAAGTTGCTACCACATTTTTTTTTATTAAGTATAATGCTATATTCATTTATTTATTTATAACAACGATGTTTTCAATATACATTGTTGTGTGACAGTTAGAGATAAGATGCCAGTTCCTCAGTAGTTGGAGATTCCTGGAGTAGTGATCTTGCGATAGATGTTGAGTTAGACAAATTAATAATTATTTAAGGGGGCTAATTTAGCCGCCTGGTTCCTGAAAATAATGCTTATTTCAATAAACAGTGCTTGCAGAAAAATATACGATGTTATTTAAATTTTTACTTTTTTGCATTCACAGTGCAATTTTTATTACTGAAAAATTTAAAATGAAGTATTTAGAAAAAATCGACCCGTCTCACCATAACCACCATAACCATCATAACCATTCACCAAACCAACTCACCATAACCATCTCACGTCCCATCGGAGCTGGTTGTGAGACGGGTCGATTTTCTAAATACTTCATTTAAAATTTTCAATATAATAAAAGAAATGTGCTAATTCGTAAAAGTATTCTTTTTGAGGCCTTGGTAACAGGATGTCTTACTAAATGCTCCTGAGAGTATTTATGCTTACGTAGTGCTATTATAGGTAAGGAAGTTTACATCAAAACGTTTATTAGAGCATTATTATGGTTTACTTATATAGTCTTTTGTTATAGGATTACTTTGCTAGTTGGGTAGTGACACGACAAATGCCTATTTTACTTAACACTAAGCTACTATATTTTATTTCAACCTTTTACGCATTGCAAAGGAAATAAAAAGAAAAATATCCATCCAGTCCAGATGAAAGAGATCCAATTTCAAAGGGTATTTACTTAAACCTTCGTATGAGAAGCTTTACTTATATGAGTAATTGAGTCAATAAAACCAAATTGTGGTAAGCCCAGAGTTTCCGGAAATATTCAAAAAGAATATTTTTACGGAAACAGAATTCTGAAAAAATAGACGTGTTTATTTAAACTAAAACCAAGTATAATGCAAGTAGATATTTGGATTACGATTAGACGGATGTTTGGAATTTTATGTGATACTGTAAAGTATCACTAATCGAAAATATAACGGCCGGGAGCAGGCCGGATTTGCGAGTTATCCATAATTTAAAATACCGTATTTTAGGGAATCCTAGCCTTAATGCAGACATTCTCAAAAGAATAGGTAATTAACTGATGATTTAACCAAAAGAATATTTCATACTAGCTGACCCAAAAAACGTTGTTTTGCCATATTAATTATAGTGGACCCGGTAAACTTCGTATCACCAACATCTATTATAGATAGACAGATGAAAATAAATAATCGCGAAGAAGTTTTATACACTGTTTTTTATACAGTAGGTAATCCAAAACGGCTAAAACGAAACGTCAGTGATTACAATACTCTTTGACATACCTCTTAGGAAGCGGCTTGGAAGAATGACAGTTTTGTATAATACGACAGTTTATCGATTTTCTATACAAAATAATCATTTTTATTTTATAATTTTCCAGAATAAAAGTAGCCTATGTTACTCTCCAGCTCCCAAACTATCCCCATACCAAAAATCGAGTTGATCCGTTGCTCCGTTTTGACGTGAAAGACGGACAAACAAACAAACAAACAAACAAACACACTTTCACATTTATAATATTAGTATGGATTTCATTCATGTTAAGAGATTCATGATGTTCATTGACGATTTCCAAGGTACCGCTCACTCTGAGATCCCGGGCTCGATTCCCTGCGGGTAAATGTCGAAAATGCACTTTTCCATATTTTCTCGCGTCTGGGTATAATAAATAAATTAATAAATAACTTCTTACATTCACACCAATTATCTAAGCCCATTTTAATTTCATTTAGAAACTGTATCATGGAAAACTTGATAACGGATAAATATATACTTAAATACTTTTTTTTTGTAAATACATACTTAATATACATAGTAAACACCCAGACCAAGACAAATAGACATGTTCATGCACACAAATATTTGTCTTGTTCGGGAATCGAACCCGAGACCACTGGCGCAAAAGGTAGGTAGCCTACCCCTGCGCCAAATCGGTCGTCCTATCCGTGTATCCGTCCGGGGGTATCCGTGGTACCCTACGTTTTTTCCAATTGCCATAATACAACCTAAGCTACCTAAGGGGTTGAATCAATGTATATATATGTTGGCGTACAATACTTTTTTTTATTTCTTATTTAAAACATTAATAAAAATAAACAAGCTCGATTAATTCGAATAAGGAAGCAATTATAAAATTCATATTAAATACAAAAAGATCATAAACTCAACTTCCATTACCCGCACATTATATTTGTGCGTGTTGTATGGAGATTAAACACAAACATTTGCCATGTAAACATCATATTTACACGCATGTAGATATACATGTGAAAGCACCCCGGTTCGTTCTTGCAATAGCAATTTCCTGTTGCGAATTGCGCGGATAAATGATTGTGAGCAATCAATTTTAGCGCCAGAATAAAATTGATTTTTTACAAAACCCGAGTTAAAGACAAATTGATTTTATTTGACTTAGCCCGGGCTCACATTCCGATACTTACAGCTGACTGGTATCATATTATTATCGCATTATTATCGTATTATTATCGAGGAGTCGAATCGCCGATGCGTATCTTCCATACATGTCGGTCCACCTTGTAGGGGGCCTGCCCACGGAACGTCGTCCGGTTCGCGGTCGCCATTCGAGAACCTTTCCGCCCCAAATTGTCATTAAAATATCTATATACATATAATAAAACAGAAACGGAAAAAAAGTCTGTACTTACATGAAAGATTTTTAAAAAATAATTACTGCTATGTGATGTGTACAGGATATAGACCCCAAAACAATAGATATTAAAATTTTTGTCTGTTTGTCTGTTTGTCTGTTTGTCTGTTTGTATGTTCGCTTTTCACGCAAAAACTACTGGACGGATTTTTACCAAATTTTGTGTAGTAATAGCTTATAACCCGGGTCAACATATAGGGTACCTTTTACTTAATAAAAATCCCTTATTCCTACGGGAAAATACAAAGACTGATTCTTACTAAAATAGATGGCGCCACATGATTATGAAAATACGTTATATTTAATCGCTGTCTCAATTAATAATGAATCATGTTATTTTTTTTACCTGCTTCAAAACATAATATAAATTGAAACCCATCCAGGCCCATATAAAATCATAAAAATAATTTCATGTTATTTACGTCATTATATCTACTAAGCAATAGATGGCGCAGGAAGTCAGTAAGATTACGATATACCTCTCACAAAAGTCCATTGAATGATTATATTAATTAGGGTGAAAGCCCCCTGTGTTGCCACTTTAAGATGTTTTTCACTTCTTTCGCATCATAACTACTAAGCAATAGTTGGCGCAGGAAGTCAGTAAGATTACGAATACCTTTCACAAATGTAAATTCGAATGATTATATTAAGTAGGATGAAAGCCCCCGCTATTGACACTATAAGATGTTTTTCACTTCTTTCGCCTATGGTCTTAAGTAGGTATCTATAAAATACAAAATTTATATCTAAAATTGTCAAAAATGTATCTTATACTTTTCTTTAAATTTTTAAATTCTAACAATACAAAAAAACTACTTAAAAAAATTTAACAAACTCCAAAAAGTCTTTGTCAACTGAAAAGGAAAAATATAATATCTATAATTAAGGTACCTTTTTGAGGTCGGTGCCAGTCAGTTTATTTTATTTAAATTACTTTTTATATCTTAAGTTTTAGTGTGAATTGTACAATAACATACCCACGAAAACTACTAAACCGATTTTGATGAATCTTAGACTGTTCCCAAAGTTAGAATACACCTAATTAAAATCAAATAGAATCATCTCGATATGCCTTTAGATTTCGAGAAATTCGTGGACAAACATAGTAAAAAACATATAACTATTTATTCAAATACTTACGAAATTAAGTTTTATTTTAGTAAATTAAAAACCTATTTTTTAAACTTAAAATGTGCGAAGGGTGCTGATTGATGTGTTTTTTGTTAATCAAATTTTAAAAGATACATCGAGAAATCAATACTTAACTCACTTAGATAAAATAAAAGAAACATCTAATTCGATGTAAACTGAAAAGCGTTTATTGAATAATATTTCTATGTCATAAAGAATTATTACTATTGTTATTATGACTTAAAAGTCATAGATAAAAAGTATATTATCGAGCAAAAGTTATTAACGAAATGTTTTAAGCTAAGTAAGCACTCGGGGCAGTGGCCAAAACTGAAGTTTTCACCCTATTGATGTAATATTTCTATTTCGCATTTCCACTCGACGCTAGATGTCGCTACAGTAAGTATAGTGCCACAAATATATCTGACCCGGTGACAGTGGTCGTGCAGGAGCCACTAGCAATACAAAATTAACTGTCTAAATTGACTGCCGGCAGTCAACAGTATATTTAGTACCAAAAAATAACCACTGTGTGAAATAAGTTTGTCGCAATGTAGACAAAATGTCACCAATGTAATTTTGAAAAATTTGCCCATAAACGCTAAGTGGCCAGTACGTAGATAGCTACACCTACCTACCATTTTTTATGTCATTTAACCGGCTTTGGCTACTTAGGCCTTCAGCCGTGGGTACCATCCAATAAAATAAAGGTATATTAAAAATAGTTTTCTATCTAACTTATTTATTCATTTATTTACTAGGAAAGCTTACATAAATGAGGTTTGATTAAAATTAAATACTTACATTTTATACCTGTTACTTAAAGAAAGTTAATGACAAGCTCTCACAAATAGGAAATGTCTCAATATCAAAATACTAGCCTTCCGCCCGCGACTTCGCCCGCTCGGACTAAACGACGACTTTATCCCGCGGGAATGTGATATTTTTCAGGGATAAAAAGTAGTCTAAGGCAGCCATTACACAGTCCATCCACGATCAGTGATCGCGATCTAGATCGCGATCGAGATTTACTATGTAAGTACATATTTTGCAATCAATATCGTGAGCCGTCAATCACCTTCGTACACAGTCAATCTGGATCGCGATCATTGATTTTGATCGCGGATCGCGATCCAGATTGACTGTCTAATGGCTGCCTAAGTATGTCACTTTTCAGCTGCCAAACTATTCCCATTCCAAAAGTCACGTCGATCCGTTGCATCAATTTTGACGTGAAAGACGGACAAACAAACAAACCCTCTTTCACATTTATAATACTGGTATGGATACACACAATCTCTTTTTCATTTTATAGAAAAAATATGATTGGCCTGATATTATGCATTACTAAGTAAGAACTTCTGTTTGAATCGTGAAAGCGCGCATATGCGCAAAACGATAATACGCGCTCTAATCGCGCGCGGCAAGAGTGCGGTCGGAGTGGACGTGCCTCGTGCGATCCAAGAGCACCAAGAGAACAAATTCGATTCACGATCCATGATCCCCAATCTTAGATCGTAGTTGGCCAATCCAAGATGGATCGTTTGGTGTGGTTTAGTCTTATGAACCTCGCGTAGAATAGATCTATTGCCCGCTAGCAAGCAACGAGATAAGTTATCACAACTTACTGTAAATCGAGATTTGACAGCCTAAACCGACCTAGATACCGCTTTAAATTTAAATCGAGATCGGTAACAACAAGTAGCTAAATGGGATTTAAAATAAAATCGAGATCCAAGTGGCCCTTTTGAGTTATGAAGAAGAGAAGAGAAGTTTATTTTTTTTCTCGCCTCTAAGGGATTGCAGACTTCAGTATTTAATTTGACATAAATTTTAGCTTGATACCTCCCACGCATACTTGAGAAAAAGTTTCTTGACAGACGGACAGATCTATGAATGAGGGCTCAACTATGTTCATGTAGCATATGATAACAACATACCATGTTCATACCCTGGTCTGCATATTATTATTCGATATCGTCGTTCGGCATTCAATACCGCGAATACAACATTAGTAAAATTTTACAGGAGACAAAAAAAACTTCATATATTGTGCTGTACACCTACTATGAATTTAAAATTATGTTTTTTGAACTAAAATTATATCTTATCATTGGGTGCAACACATTTTTTTCGTTTTAAGCTAGTATTGGCATGTGTAAGTCACATTCGCGGTTTTATCCTATTACTTTTGGTCATATCCTATCATATTCGCGGTTATGTTATATGTGATTTATAGAAAACCCAACAGATTTAAAATTTTTGTTAACAATTTTGGGAAGTATCTATTTAATTTTAATAGTTTAAAATAATTTATTTAAAATAATAAATAATTATGGTTTTTTATATTTTAAGTAATTACATACTTACAAGCAATCGACACTCAACAGTCTTCAACTTAGCATTATATTATTTATCTTCTTAAATATTAATGTAAGATCTAATTAAAGCAATCAACAATGAAAATCTTTCGATATTAATATTATTATTGTAGTTGGTACCAACCAAGTTATTGAAAATGGAGTATTAGAAAAAAACGACCCGTCTCACAACTAGCTCCGATGGGACTCGAACTCACGACATTTCACTGTCCGGGCGAATGCTCTAACCACTGAGCTACGGAGTCGTTGTCGTCAGTGGTTAGAGCATTCGCCCGGACAGCGTTTTTTTCTAATAAGTACTTCATTTTCAATAATAAAAATTGCACTGTGAATGTAAAAAAGTAAAAAAGTAATTTGAACTAACCAAGTTGCTTAAGCAGTTTTAATTATTCCAGTCTTATTAAATAAACGATTCCTTAAAATAAAAATGTAATGGTAAAATGGGCTTTGTGTGCAGGTAAAAATTAGTCTTAATGCTGGGCATCGGTTTTTGACTACATTTTTATTTATATAGAAAGGGTTTGTAGAGCGTTTTAGTTTTACAGTAAAAAACCAGATAGCACACAGTCAATTTTATCAGAGCTTAATATAATATAATAATATTAAAAGCATAATTTCCTTAAAATATCCTTATAGTAAGATCTAAGCAATCAACAGTCTTGTTATAGGAAAATTATGAAAATCTTACGATATTAATATAATTTGTAGTTGGTACTAATCAAGTTATTGAAAATGAAGATATTAGAAAAAAACGACCTGTCTCACAACTAGCTCCGATGGGACACGAACCCACGACCTTTCACTGTCCGGGCAAATGCTCTAACCACTGACGACGACGACTCCGTAGCTCATTGGTTAGAGCATTCGCCCGGACAGTGAAAGGTCATGGGTTAGAGTCCCATCGGAGCTAGTAGTTGTGAGACGGGTATTTTTTTTCTAATTCTTTTATTATTTTATAAAGCTTATATAACTTAATTAATCTTTAGGTATGTAGCAAATTATCATAATATGCAATTGCAAACATTCATGTGAAATACTTGAGTTATAATGCTTCAAACAGGAAAAACTTACCCTTAGATCAAACGGAACAGTTTTGCACTCGCGACTCGCGGTTGCTATGGGGCGGCACTGAGAAACTGTCACGTTCGCGGATTTGTTGGCGAGAAATTAGGTTCGCGGTTTTGACCGACTTAAATATAACAGGATTGGAGTAAGTTTCAGCCAAAATTTAAATGTAGGATCGCGTATTTGTACGATTAGAATCAGATAAAACAAAAAAACGATTTTCGTAAAAATGTCACGTTCGCGGTATTGAACGCCGAACGACGATATTCTTTAGACCGTTTTAGTATAGAATAGGCTTTCAAGAAGAGCGTTATGAAATCTGAGTAACAAACACACATAAACTAAACTAACACAAAAGTCACTACACCGCGCGTACGAAGTCGCGGGCAACAGCTAGTACAAAATATAAAAGAATGGCGTTGGATACCGCACCCAACAAACATTTGTAGGTCGCCGCGACCGACGTCGCCATGACCACTAAAAGGGCCCACTTTAAACGACTCAGTCGTTATAGAGTCATGTAGGTAACGGTCGTATTTTTGTGTCGTTTAGAGGTTGTATAAAGGTAATGGGCTCTAAGTTGTATTAATTCTAAAATTACTTCAATACGATGTTTTAGCACTTTCACGCCCGAATTCTCGAACGCAAATCATCTTTGGGAGCGTCTCAAACATCATGCCATCTCTTTCATACGTTTGACATTTAAAGTGACAGGGCGATGTTTGAGACGCTCCCAAATATAAGTAGCGTACGAGTATTCGGGCCTCAGTCACGTAAGTCACGTAAATTACTTTTCAATACGATGTTTTTACCACTTTCAGTCAAGTAACTATCACTTATTCAGGGGTGCGTAATGAATGATATAATGTCATTTGGTATAATTTCATTTCAATAACGTTCATATGACATAATAAACGTTTGTCATAACATAACAACACTTCAACTAATTTCATTTTGCATAATGTTTATGTCATATAATCATCATTTTATATAATATCATTTGACATAACGCTCATTTTAAATAAAAATGTTTTATATAAAACACATTTGCTATAACGGTCATTTGATATAATTTGGTTTCATATACTAAATCATCATATGTAATAATTTCATTTGATATAATTTTGTTTTATATAATCATCAATTTTTATATTTTATCTTTTAAAAATGTTATGTAAGTGAAAAAATTAAAATGAAGTAAGTATTTTGAAAAAATCGACCCGTCTCACAACGCTCCGATCGATGGGACGCAAACCCAAGAGTTTAGTTTTTTTTTAAATACACAGTCTGTTCAAAAAATAAGGTGACTTTTGATTTTTTTCGAAAACCATTTATTTATTCATCAATTTGTATTTTGCCCCCTTCAAAGTAATCACCCTCTGATAAAATACACTTATGCCAACGCTTCCTCCAATCCGCGAAGCACTTGAGAAAATCGTTTTTCGGGATCTTGTTCAGCTCCTCCAGCGATGTTGTCTTAATTTCCTCAATCGTGCCAAATCGTCGTCCTTTTATGAGCCTCTCCAGTTTGGGGAATAGGAAGAAGTCGCAGGGGGCCAAGTCCGGCGAATACGGTGGCTGAGGCAGCAATACGGTGTTGTTTTTGGCCAAAATATTGCGCACAAGGAACGATGTGTAGCCGGTGCATTGTCGTGGTGCAAAAGCCACTTCTGATCCTTCCACATGTCTGATAGATTTTTGCGAATGGCTTCGCGCAAACTGCGAATAACTTTGAGGTAGTACTCTTTATTATCCGTACGAGCCTGTGGTAGGAACTCGAAACGCATCACGCCTCTGCAATCAAAGAAAACGGTGAAGAAAACGGTGCTGGGCCGTCCAGGACACTCCTCATCATTGACATCTTCTCGACCTTCCGCGAGCAACTTGTACCACTTATAAATGCTTTTTTTGCTCAACATAGAATCGCCAGAGGCTACACGCAACAGTTCCATAGTATCTTTGCGCACTTTATTATGTTTTTCACTCCAAATCATCGCAGAGAAAAAACATCTTCGCGCTTTTTTGCTGTCAAAAACTAATTTAAGTTCCAAAACGGCCGACCTTGTCAGCATAAGCGACGGACAGGAGTACCAACATAAAGCCACAAAAAAATCAAAAATTGTATTCACGTAATCCGTGAAAATTTAAAAGTCACCTTATTTTTTGAACAGCACTCGTACGTCATTTTCAATTTTTCACTAATAAAAATTGCATTGTGAATGCATAAGAGTAAAAATTTAAATAACAGGTTATGTTATTGTTAAACTGAATTGGTTGTTTGCTCAGTGACACGCGCCACTTTCAGCAAAAGCAGAGGTACCCTTTGTGGCCACTTTAAGGATTTTTTGACTTTTAAGCACTAAGTACTAAATGGTCTTAGGTATTTAAGACACAAATTATATCTTAAATTATAGATAATTTATCTACCTTTAAAGGTACATTATTCAAATGAAATACAGAAAATGGAATTTATTGAAAAAAAAAACTTATGACATAAGGAATTCTAACGGTTGTTATTATTACCTTAAAATACCTTATTTTAATTGCCTTTATCAAAAATGGCTAAAAGTTGTTTAGAAAACTTTTAGAGCAAAAAGTGGCCAAAACCGGTACAGTGGCCAAAACCGGTACGCCTGCCCTACTTATCTGCAGAATACCAGTGCCATGAAAACACTCGTTGTCACGATCAACGTATCAATGTTGGTTTATTTTCATACTACATCAACCTTCATATCAGTTTTCATCTTAACGCAATTTCCTGAAAGTCAACGGACATGGAAAAGTACGTCAGAGCACAGATTATGTACCAAGACTTTTATTTTAATCCACAACGGGTTAGCATTTAGCCTTCATCACTCCTGATGTTAAGTGGTGATAAGGCTGAAGGTGGAAGCGCACTTCTCCCGGAATCCTCAATCAGTGAGGAACTGGCTATTTTATCTCTAACTGCCGGAAAATAACAATAATGCTGAAAACAAAGAAACCTAGGAATCCTGAAACCCTAGGCGGAAATGGGTTTATTATTATTTTTATTTAGTTTCCTGACTCTCATAATCTACACTAATATATAATTAAGGGTAGATTTGAGTTTTTCTTTGTAACGGATAAAGTCAAAAACAACTAAATCTATTTTGAAAATTCTTTCACCAGTAGAAAGCTAGATTATTCCCAATTGACAAAGGCTACTACTAGGTACTTTATCCCAATATTCCCACGGGAACGGGTACTACGCGAGTAAAACCGCGGGCAGCCACTATTTGTTCATAAAATTCGAATATATAATAATTAATTAATCTCTATGGAAACTTACTTAATATAGTTACAATTATACTTTTATTTGCCGTGCCGTGCCGTAAAGTGCCGGCACATAAAAAGAATAGCACTACCCCCTATCTTCCCGTGGGTGTCGTAAGAGGCGACAGAGGGAAAACTGCCATCAGGAGATGGGCAGCAGCGTCTCCATGTAACAGCAGGCCATACTGCGATCGCCAGCCCGCCTTAAAATCGCTTTACACAAAAAAACGGCCACAGTCCCCGGCGGCCCCGCTATTCCTAGGGGGTGCTAAGAATCACCGGGTAAGCCGGCCTAGCATGAGCGGCTTATAACGCGCGATATGATATGGTACGGCATGCCGTCTTGCTTACACCTTAGTGGGGTAAGCAAGACAACTTGCCGTACCATATCATATCGCGCGTTATAAGCCGCTCATGCTAGGCCGGCAGACCCGGATAAAATAAAATATGTTGCACCAGATGTACTCCTATACATGAGCACAGAATATATAATAGTCTAAGGACATGAGTTTAACTTCAATGTGCATCTCGTTGTTCCAGGTGATCCCGGCGATGTTCCACACGGCGAGCATATGGCTGACGCTGGCGCTGGCCGTCCAGAGGTACATTTACGTGTGTCACGCGCCCGTCGCACGGACGTGGTGAGTCTGAACAATGTTAAGGTTTAAAATTATGTTTGGCGATGTTCCACACGGCGAGCATATAACTGACGTTAGCGCTGGCCGTCCAGAGGTACATTTATGTGTGTCACGCGCCCGTCGCACGGACGTGGTGAGTCTGAACAATGTTAAGGTTTTAAATTATGTTTGACGATGTTCCACACGGCGAGCATATGGCTGACGCTCGCGCTGGCCGTCCAGAGGTACATTTACGTGTGTCACGCGCCCGTCGCACGGACGTGGTGAGTCTGAACAATGTTAAGGTTTTAAATTATGTTTGGCGATGTTCCACACGGCGAGCATATGGCTGACGCTCGCGCTGGCCGTCCAGAGGTACATTTACGTGTGTCACGCGCCCGTCGCACGGACGTGGTGAGTCTGAACAATGTTAAGGTTTTAAATTATGTTTGGCGATGTTCCACACGGGGAGCATATGGCTGACGCTCGCGCTGGCCGTCCAGAGGTACATTTACGTGTGTCACGCGCCCGACGCACGGACGTGGTGAGTCTGAACAATGTTAAGGTTTTAAATTATGTTTAGCGATGTTCCACACGGGGAGCATATGGCTGACGCTCGCGCTGGCCGTCCAGAGGTACATTTACGTGTGTCACGCGCCCGTCGCACGGACGTGGTGAGTCTGAACAATCTGATATAGATATAGCACTTGGTCCCGTAGTAAAAGTTGTTTCTATTGATGGGTACTTTTAACTCCTGAAGTATGTCCCATTTTTAAACAAACACCCTGTATATCGAGGGGTTTTTCCTCACATCGATGAAGCAACGCTGGCCTACAGCGTCAAAAGTGATAGATAAATTGGACGAGTCTAAGAAGCCTTTAAAATGTCCCACACGACATGTGATGCTTTATACTTCTGATTAGCTAAAAGGACTGCTAATTGATATCAGAATATTTAATTTCGGATTTTTTTACTGTTTTCAAAATTTCCTTCTTGGTGCTATACGTTTAAGAGTGCGTGACAAAAGTTGATGTTTTCATGGAATGCTCTATTAACAGTAAAGCTCCGCCTCTCACTACTTACACTTCAAACGCGCAAAGCTCGCCCAAATAAAAAAAACCCACTAATTAATAAAAAGTTACTAACTAGGATATTTACCTAACCTCCCGTTACATTTAATTTAATTTGGCGTTCAACAGAGATAAAACGGCTGATAAAACTTCGTCCCGACTATTTGTCTGATTTAGTTCAAATGGCCGCGTAGAGAACGCCTGAAAGCGATCCGTCCTTAACTTTGTATCCGATTAGTTTTTGGCTCAGTTGTAGTAGGGAGGTGCTCCTAGTCCAAGAGACAAATTCATAGCGAGAAATCTAACACTTTAATATTTTTCTCCGGTATATAGTGTTTGATAACGAGCTGTTTCTTTGTTATTTTTGTAAATGACATTGCTTCTATTAGAGTGTCAGGTCAGCTTTAACAGCAACAACGTCAGTTTCTTTCGGGGTTGAAGTGAAGTCTCTTCCGCGATAGCGATCGTTAGCTATCGACTGTTGTCGTTAACTCAAAATGAGGCATTTGGTGGGATATGGGGCTATTTTTATGGTAAAAGTGTGTTTTGTAGTATATTTGAGCGATAGCAAGCCACTAAATAATAGTTAAAACTAGTTTTGTATTGTAATTCGTGTAAATTGCTACAGCAACCATCGCTGACTTAACGATTTAAAAAAGAACTTGGCGATGTTAACGTCAAACATAGCGTGCAAATTTGAAAACCCGCTGAGCTAACCACAAATATGTCGGTACGTATCTGCCCTCACCGCAATGCTCGAGCAAGTGAGAGAGAGAGAGAGGGCGAATATTTTAGCTTGGCCAATCGCGCGGCCGTGTCAACGGCGGCTTGTCAATTATTGACGCGTAATGACGTGCCAGATGCCCGTCTTGCATTTCCCCGCACAACACAAGGACACATGTCTATTATATTATCTAATTATTGGTTTATTTTATAAGATGTTAAATCCAAGTATCGGTTGACTCTATATGCAGTAAAATCAATGTTATTACCACTGCCAGTTGAATAAAATACTGGATATAAAAATAAAAATAATAATTTAGTGGCTTGGTACGAATCAAACATAAAAAGCATACTACAAATACACTTTTACTGTAACTAAAACTACACATCCAACGAAACTCAGATACGTTTCTCTCAACAATCTTATAACAGAAAATTATATCTCCAAAAAAAATTTACCTAAATCTATAAAAACATCCCTAATTTGTGAGGAATCACCACAACCTGGCGGCACTGACTTACCGAACCGAATTCGATGATAACTAACGATCGCTATCGCCGAAGAGACTTCCACCCTCTAAAAGGAAATAAAGATGAGACAGTTTAAAGTTGGATCAAAATCCCCGGTTTTGGGCCACTGTCCCGGTTTTGGCAACTTATTGATAGCCTAACTTTTGTAAGTAAAGCGAAAAATCAAAACCAAATCCGTGTTAAAACAAAATACATGGTGGCCCGTTTCGGTCAGTATGAGTAAGGCTGAATCCAAAGATATAGGTACAAAAACCTGTTCTTAGGAACAATGTAATCGATTTTAGTGAAAAGAAAAACAATTGACACCTTGCGCACATTTTGTGTTAGGTATATACAAAAACTATTTTTCATACTTTGATTTGGAAGATGTACCTTTAAATGTATAATAATTCAAACTTAATTTTTGTCTTAATACTTTAAGTCCATTTAGCACTAAATGCTTTAAAGTGAAAAAATCCCTAAAGTGGCCACAAAAGGGTCCTCTACCCTACTTCTTTTAGGAACGAATTTTATACTTAGACTTTGACGTTGAATTAATTTGATGTTCAAAGATGTTAGGACTTTCTATTACTGTCTTTTCTACTTAACGAATTAGTTGTTTTTCCTTTATAACGATAAAGGCAAAACTTAATCACAGGTTATAACAGCATAAATTTGATAAAAATGTTAAAAAGTAAATACTTACTTTAATACCCAGGATTAAAACTGGGACAAGCTTAATGACCCCGGGATTCCGGGTGCCTTTCGTGTCAACGACTGCATTTATCGTTTAACATTAGGCTGGTCGTTTGTATGAATGCCATGTCTGATCCCTGTTGTATAATATGAATTAATTTTGATGTAGCAAAACGAAAAATAAATCAAAAGTTACAAAACCTAAAAAGTGCATACAGAAAAATACTGTCGCTTGGAAAAAAAATACTCCTTGTAACATTGAATTGACAGTTGTCCCTTGGTATTATAATTTGTTACTATTTAAAGATGTTATTTTTTATGTTCGGCTGGCATGATGATGTTGATGATGTTTTAATTTTTCTGTAAATAAGGGTTGAGAGATAAGTCTTAGCTCTTGGACTAAAAAGCGAGGCTAGACAGTCCCAGAGAATTGAAGGTTTCGAATTAAATCGCGTTAGCCAAATGTGTTCAGGCCGAGATAAATGGGCCTTTTAACTACCTAACTTACCGTGATAGTGTGCAAGGATAGCAAAATTCGACGAGTCGTGTAAGCCTTTGGGCGTTTGTGCACTACACTGAATTTTACCGATCCGGAAAAAAACGGATGCTTGTATTTTAATAATTTAATTATTTATAATAGTAAGAATTTACTTATTTCGTGTAGTTTCAATGTTTCGAACCCTAAACTACACGAAATAAATAAATTCTATTATTTATAATAATTAATTATTAAAATACAAGCATCCGTTTTTTTTCGGATCGGTAAAATTCAGTGTAGTGCACAAACGCCCTTTCGGTAGCTTAGTTGGTCAGAGCATCGGGCCGGATTCCCGGAGGCGCGGGTTCGAATCCCGCCTGAAAGCTACTTATAGGGCTCGTGGTTTTTTACTATCACATTTTTCCTATACTTACAAAAATTGCATTGTAAATGCATAAAAATAATATAAAATCTAATAAATAACTTCTTACATTCACACCAATTATCTAAGCATATTAATTTCATTAAGAAACTGTATCATGGAAAACTTGATAACGGATAAATAATATACTTAAATACTTTTTGTTTGTAAATACATACTTACATAGAAAACACCCAGACCAAGACAAATAGACATGTTCATGCACACAAATATTTGTCTTGTTCGGGAATCGAACCCGAGACCACTGGCGCAGAAGGTGGGTAACCTACCCCTGCGCCAAATCGGTCGTCAAAAGTATATGCAAAAGAATTAGCCTTAAAAATTTAAAATGCTGCTGAAAGTCACAATTCCACGCGGACGAAGTCGGGGGCACAGCTAGTAGGTATTAAATACTTATAATCTTTATTTTTTATTCCATCTTTGAACTCAGCAGTTCTGGTGCCTTGCCACGCAGTCTTGTTCGATTGACACCATGCGTCTACACTTGTAACATTTTGGCGTGTCTGAACACCGTGTCTTTATAATACACTGTCTCTTTGATACAGTATTACCACAGCGCATGCCCAACAAAACTAGCGATGCATGATAAAGACACGGTGTTCTGGTTCTGACACGCCAAAATGTTACGGCAGCACAACCTAGACCGTCCACATTGAGCGTAACAAGTCTTGTACGATGACACGGAGTCCGGTCCGATGTCATGACACAAGTCTGGACGCAGCTAAAGATGATTAGCGTTCGAGAATTCGGGCGTTAGCCTCATAAGTGTCTTTTAAGCCGTTGTTAGAAGTATTAGAAGCAACTTCTCACCTCGCCAGACGTGGAGCACCCCATGATTGATCGGACTCCTGATTTATTAGCGGAGCACCCATCCATCATCATTACAACATGTCGCTTGTTCCAACATGTATTACTTTAATTCTTAGACTAGAAAACAGAGCGAATGTGGGAAACAAAATACAAATGGAGTTTTAGCGAAAAAAACTAAGATATATTTTTAAATTTTCATGGTCATTAACACTGTAAATATTACGAAAAACGATTTGATTAGTGACCATGTTTTGATTAGTTGTCGAGTCCCCGATATTTCGGCGCAGTTGCACACGCCATGATCACGGAGTAATTCCATGGCATCATGGCATGGATCGTGATTTGTATGTTTACAAAACAAAGATAATGTGAAAAATTCAAAACTTATGCTTTTCATGGCATAAGTCACTTTCGCTTCATTTTTACTTTGGCCAAATTGGCTTTGAATTTGTCCTGATAGAGAAAGAAAAAGGTTTTATTTGTGAAAATTATTAATTCTAGAAATACCGTGTCGTTTGTTACAACATGTACCTATCAGTTCAATTATTTGCCACGGATAACCGAAGACGTAATGGCGAAACAAACAAAAATAATTCGGGCGAAAATTGGACACTTTTACATTGGCTTTGACTGATACAATGTAGAAGGATAAAAACTGCCTTTACTTACAGAAAATACAGTGCATCAAACTTTTTCGACCCGGTGGTAAAATTTGGAATCAATACCTACCTACACTTTTCTGACTGGTTACAACACCGCCAGTTCGGTAATGTTGTATTGCTAGTGACGCCTCTACCAACGTGGAACTGTGATTACTTATATAGAAGGTTGAAAAAGAGAATGCTAGAACAAAAGCAAGAGCAATTACTAGTTTCATTAAAGACAAGAGATAACAACATTTAGCCTTTTATGTATCGATTAGAAATGAAATTTAAAAAAATACATATTAGGTATACTTATTTTGCACAATACATGATAAATGGTTACATTTTATGATCTTATTTCCATTTCGTTTTATATTGTACTAGCTGACCCGGCAAACGTTGTTTTGCCATATAAATTTTATTGGACACGAACTTCGTATCAACTGCCTGACACAATGTCACTTATTAAAAAAATTGAAATCCTAAGCGGCAAAAATGTCAGTGATTACATACTCTTAGACATACCTTCTCTTTGGAAGCGGCTAAGAAATGACAGTTGTGTGAAGTATGACAGTTTAACGGTTTTCTATACAAAATTAACATTTTTATTTTATAATTTTCCTGGATAAAAAGTAGCCTATGTTACTCTCCAGCTCTTAAATTATCTCCATACCGAAAATCTCGTCGATCCGTTGCTCCGTTTTGACGTGAAAGACGGACAAACAAACAAACAAACAAACAAATAAACAAACAAACAAACACACTTTCACATTTATAATATTAGTATGGATTATCCGTTATAACCCTCTCTGTTTGAAGTAGCACATGAGAATCCATTAAGTCCTATAAAGAAGTAGTACCAACTTCTCACCTGAGTGCCTAATTCAAAACTGGTGCCAAGAGATGTATTTTTCCGTGTTCTGTGACTGGTGCGTTCCAGAATAGGTTCCTAAAACGAATTGCTTTATTTCGTACCTTCCAAAAACTGAATCGCAAATGAATTGCTGAATGTCAATGAACGACCGATTTGTATTCTTATTTCTTCTCCTCGTCTCTTTCAGTCGATTCTGTCATACCCGGAGAGTGAGAGGAACGGGTATAACCTGCAGGTGTCATGTTAGATCGACCAAGTTATAAGTCAAATAAGAGTTCATGACAACTAAGTGGCTGTGACATGTCGCTGAATCGCTTGTCATTGAAGCAATAGAACGTGGTACGAATAAGCGAGAATTACACGCATAATGACATATCTATGTCTCTGACGCAAAATGACATATTGTGACTACGCAGAATGACATACGCATACTGGCATATCTTGGACTTGACATATTGTGACCACGCAGAATGACATACGCATAATGACATATCTATGACTCTGACGCAAAATGACATACTGTGACTACGCAGAATGACATACGCATAATGACATCATTCGTTCTCATTGTTTTTGATATTTATTTATGTCTAAATAATATTAGGCGAATATACAATATGCCTAATAACATTATGCAAAATCAAATTAGCCCAAATGATAATACGGTATTTTACTGATTTTTTTTTATTTCTTTAAAATGTTTTTCGAAATATTATCTACACAAAACAAGTTTTCATTTTGAATTATCTTGAATATTTTCAAATATATAGGACTTCAAACTTTATAATTAGACAAGGACAGGACGCTATCTTAGTGACGTCAGTGGGTTAGTAGCGTCATAGTCAGGCCATAGAAGATTTCGTTTTAGAAAGAGACAGCTATAGTCAAAATCAAACAGACTATAATTCTTTTATTATAAAACAGATTCAAATTATTTTTTCACATTTGGTATTCTTAATTGCAATATTTTTAACGTCATCATGAAATATCTACATTTCAACAACAGTAAAATACCCTATTATGCCAATATAAATAGTATGCCAAAAAAAATATGGCAAAGTGTATTAATATGACAAATAAAATATGGAAAATTTGTTATGCTTGCCAAAGCAAATTAGGAATAAAGACATTATGCAAAAAGGGGCTCTCATGCCACATACCACAACCTTTATGACACTGATACGTAGGTATTTATTAGAAAAGAAGAAGAAAGAAAGAAAGAAAATGTGTTTATTTCGTCACAAACGCGAGACGATACATAACAAAATACAGCTAGACAAATAATAACCAAAAAAACAAAAGGAAGTACAAAAGAAATGAAAATAGATAATAATTATAAAGTTCATAAGTGTTGTTAAACAAACCTAAGTTGAATAAACGAAATTGAAATTTGTTTTTTTTTAAACGTCTCACGGCTGCGCCAAAATAGGTGGCCAAATCAGCATTATGTCAGGTATAGTATACATGACGCTGGTTTTCAATTGGCACCTATACGTTTTTTTTTTCGACAGCAATGTCTGTCAAGAAGCATACTCATGATATAAATTACAATTAAATGTATATAATAAAGTAAAAACAAGTATTTGCAAATACATAGTACATAATATAAAAAGGGAATTGATAAAAAAAATGCAATACGGTATGATATTTCTCGATGGTATTACAAATCTACACGCAACAAAATTTTACGTCTTTAATTCATTTTATTTCGCGTATCTGTCAATTCGCGTATATGTCATTTCACGTATTTGTCATTTCGCGTATTTGTCATTTCGCGTATTTGTCATTTCGCGTATGTGTCATTTTGCGTATGTCATTTTGCGTATGTGTCATTTCGCGTATATGCCATTTTGCGTATGTGTCATTTTACGTAATCAAAATGTGTCATAATGCGTGAAATTGATAAGCGAAGCAGATCAGTTTGGGCCCTAAACAAAACCGCACTAAGAGGTGATAGTATAGGCACCCTGGCCAGACGTCGAGCCATAATAGATCGAGCTGCTGATTTATTTAGCGGAGCTCCGATCCATCATCATTACCATTTGTCGTTTGTTCCAACATGTATTAGTTTAGTTCAAATACATATGTGGTTAGTAACCAATATAATGTAGGACAAACAGTAATTTTAGCAGTTTCAGAGTTGGATATTGATTTTTTACGAATATCAGACTCATAGACATCAGACACTCTTTGATTCTGAGATAAGGTACTGGGTGGTGCAAAAGTATTGGCACCATAAAAACTACTTATATTTTTTTTTATATGACATCTCATATTATTCTCATATTGAAAACTATGCAGTAAACAGTAAACGGTAGTAGAATTAGCTGCTGATTTATTAGCCGAGCTCCTAGATCTATCATCATTACAATTTGTCGTTTGTTCCAACATGTATTAGTTTAATTCAAAGGCATAATGTCAATCTCATACATTTTCTTTCTGTTCGACTGGCGAATTCGCTAATAGAAAGCCACTTGTCCACAGGAGCAGGTATCAAATATACCAAATATATTTCACAAATGAATAAGTTTAGTACTTTATCTCAGAATCAGAGATTGTCTGATGTCTATGAGTCTGTTATTCGTTAAAAATCAATAACAAATTCTGGAACGCTACGCTCAAGTGGCTCTGTGGGCGCATATTTTCTCAGCCGTGTTTGTCACTTGAACTATGTATATCTAGACCTAGGTGTTATTGTTGATCGAAGCTTCTTTCTCATAAGTATCATTTTAGTACTTGTTAGAACTTCTCACCTCGCCAGACGTGGAGCACCCCATGATTGATCGCGCTGCTGATTCATTAGCGAAGACACACATTTATCATCATTACAACTTGGCGCTCTTGTTCCAACATGTATAAGTTCAATTCTCAGACATGTGTGCCGAAACAATGACAAATCACTCATCATATTTTCATTTGAAAATTCTCAAATTAAGAGTAAATGATTTATCCATTCTAACGCAATAATGCTATTTACATTAAGATACAGGAGAGTTAGTTTCCATGTTGTTTGACAACGTAATCGGTGAAACTAAGTATCATGTCTATTTTTTTAAATGGTGTTTGAAGCCGAATTTTTAAGATTGGTTATTATTAGTTACGTATATCATACTCAAGAACTACGGTTACAGATGATAGATGTAATACATGTTCATACGACAACTTTTAGATCTAGTTACTACTCTACTAACTGTAGACGAACTACGGGCAATATTATATGATCTGAGGGCAAACTCTAGTACATAGATAAATAATTATACCGCGCCATTTAATATTTTGATTCAACCAGGAACTAAAAACAAAAAAGTTGCAGAAATCCAGAGCAGAACTAACCTCATTTCTCTTTCCTTTGTTAGTTAGTTTAGTTCTGAGAACATGGGACCTCCTATTAACACACGTTTTAAGCTTGACTAGACGATAACTACTATAACATACAACTCACTCATTCAGGCATTGTTTTACACATGAAAGGATATGCTTTGTGCCCTCGATCAAGCCTATGTTTGACTAGAGATATTGCACACCTACGCTCGCCAAATTCTAGAGCAAATATCTTGGAATACCTAGACACAATATACGAACACGTTCTGAGAATATATCGTAGGTATATTGAATTATTTATGTCCTAGTATATTAGGTGTCTGAAATGTATTGATATTAACATCAAATATTTAAGCTGATATAAATACCTAGTTGCAAGTGTTTACAAAATTTCACTGCTAAGGGTGGTATTCTACTTATCAAATATTTGATCAAAGAAATTGGACGAGGACGAATTCATGAATGGTTTCATTCATAAATTCTTTGATCAAATATTTGATAAGTGGAATACCACTATAAAGCCTGTCCAGAAAAATAAAAACAGATCGACGGCTACCTATTTAAAAAAAATTACACCATCACATACATTGTTCCAACCAATCCCAAATACAGTACAGTAGCTGAAGCACTTGTGGTTTGACGACCTCTGTGGCCGAGTGGTGTACGCACCGGTTTCAAGGTGCCGCTATCTCTAGAGGTCCCGGGTTCGATCCCCGGTCGGGTAAATGTTGAAAACGAACTTTTCATTATTTCCTCGGGTCTGGGTGTATGTGGTAATACCCTACATTGTTTCCAATTTCCATAATACTAGTGTTTTAAGCTACTTTATCTTGGTATTGGAACAATGTAGGTGATGGTGTCCAATATATATTTATTTCTTTATTATTATTATTTTTGGCTATTGGAAACACGACGGATATTATCACTTACGCCAAGACACGAGAAGATTGTAGAAAAAAAGTTCGATTCCTACATTTATCCGGCCGTCTCGTCGTAGGTATTTATAATATTAGGCTTATGTTTAAAAAATGTAATGTTGTAATAGTATGCGTGAACTATGCAGGCATAGAATAACAGCGTAGGGCTGATTTTTCAATGCCTGGATATTAATTTTACTATTCATAATTCATAATTCATTCGTCTGATATCGTTTAATTCCTCCGAATTGAAAAGCAATTGTCATTCATATCTCTTTTGTTTTGAGGTTGACATTTCAGTCTCTAGCATTAAAAACTATCGTAGGGTAATCGAATAGTAAACTATACTATCCGTCAAAAGCTGTCAAAGTGCAGTAGCCCAAGCACGACAAACTGTCGTTATGGTAATTTTAACGGTTAATTAAACATTACTATTCAGAGTATAATGATGTATAATCACATCCGTCGAAAGCTATTTGCAGCAAAGTGCTGCAGTCAAATATCTATTGAACTTTTGTACAGTACTTACGTTAGTAACTATTAAGTAATCTGTGATTATACGACTGAAAAAGGCATTGCTCCGGTTTTCAAATAAAATAATTTGACCAGGATAACCATCACTAGGTATTACGATACTTTTAGGTAAACTGTTGTCAAATATTTATTGAAATTTAGTCCCTCATACGACCGAAAGAGTCGCTATAGTTTTTCATGCTTGGTGTACAACAGGGGGCCAAGCCTGCTAACGTTAAGTCACAATCGTGTCACAATCGTGTTTCAATTGTAGTTCAATTGTAGTGCTTTTTTAAACACTAGTTACAAGAATTATGACAGTGTGATGTGATGTGAATGTAGTGTTTGGTGTGACCATCAATAGTATTGTGAAAAAAGTACATATTTCTTGTAACTAGTGTGGAAAAAAGCACGACAACTGAACTACAATCGAAACACGATTAAGACACGATTGTGACTTAACGTTAGCAGGCTTGGCCCCCAGGAGTCATGCGATCAGAACATTCGCTAGAATCATACTCCGCTGGATAAAAAAACACGAAACAGCTGACCAAATTAATCCATAAACCAATAGCTGAAGCCAGACGATAGTAATTCAATCTTCACAAAGGTCAAAACATAAAAACTACAAAACAACTACATCACCACAGTTTATACGACAATCCAGATGAATCCTAAAGCCAGTTTAGTAGGCGTTTACGAAAGCAGAACCGTTTTACGACGCCAATAAAAAAATTGACCAAATAAATAACATCATCCTGTTTGCTAAGACTTTATGACTATTGCGATTGGTCTGAACCACACGATAGTTAAAATTATGTCTGATATCAAAGTGAAATCATCTTTTTGATTTAGATTACAGGCACTTGTAAGGACTATAATGCATTTTTTCCAATAAAAGAATTCTTTCAATATTAGTTTTTTGTTTTTGTTGTGTGAATTAAGGGTTTTTTCGTAATATTTTCTAGCAAAATAAATTATCTAACCAAACCCAATACACACTATTTAAATTTATAGTAATTTCCATAAAAAGCTTTAACATTGCTATCTAACTAAAAAAGTAAAGGACCAAATATCGATCCTTGGCGTACGCCTGTAGTCATGGAAACTGTGTATTGTAGCTGTGCCAAGTTTAACATTTAATGCAAAAATGTCAAGCATCTATTTATGAGGGGAAAGTAACTTTATCAAAAATTTAATTAAAATTACGCGCCTGAGAGAGCGGGCCCACAAATTGCCTCGTAATTTAATTTACGTTGACGACCAAGTCCGCATATAGACTTGCGAAATCAGTATAAAAATACATCTACCTTAAACTTGTTATGATTTTACTAGCTGCATCTCTTGACTTTGTCTACATTAACAAACGGTCGTATCTTATGATATATTACCTAGTACTCCTTAAAAATTTTGGGGTATATTTAGTCGTGGTAAATAATCCCAGAGATTATCTGGTTAAAACCACTAAATACCTTTTCAGATTTATTATATTTTAACCGACTTCTAAATCAAAAAGGAGGAGGTTCTCTATTCGTCTGTATGTATGTTTTTTTTTTTTTTTGTATGTCCACCGATTACTCGAAGACGGCTGAACCGATTGAAATGGTTCAAACGTTATTACATCAGGTTGGTTTCCAAGTTGGTCCCATTTTTTGAAATTTTGAAATCGGTTCAGTAGTTTTCAGAAAATCTTGAAAATACTGTCGTTTTCGTTACCACTTTATGTGAATTTAATACGTATCTTTGGGCATAACTCCTTTGTTTATAAACCGATTTAGATGATTCTTGTTTTGTTAAAAAGGGGATACCTCAAGGTATTTTAACCGACTTCGAAAAAGGAGGTTTTGAGTTTGATCACATACCTATTTACCAGAAAACACGTAAATTGCCTGCACGATGCACTAAAAAGAGTGAAATAAAAATTATTTTTATAAAAAAATAAAACCGCCTTCTAAAAAACCACATCAAAAAAGTAAGAAATAATTCCTCACCAAATAAACTTCAAAGTACTTACGTTATTTATTTGGTGCGGAATTATTTCTTACTTTTTTGATGTGGTTTTTTAGAAGGCGGTTTTATTTTTTTATAAAAATAATTTAAAGGGGGTTATTCAAAAGTTTGTAACTAAAACTATTTTTACCAATTCAAACTTGCAATTATATATGTATTTAACACCAATCCGCACTGAGCCCGCGTGGTGGGTCATGGCTCATTCTCCTTATTCATCCATAAGGAAGGCCAGTGCCCCAGCAGTGGGGACATTAAATGGCTGATGATGATGATGATGATGAAGTAGGTACCTATATGGAATTCTAATATAAAGGGATCTGTAAACAAAAAATCTGCTCTACAACAAATTAAGGAAAGGTTTTGGAGAAGTTTACAACTAACACTTAATGTTCCTATACTTTTGCTAAATCAAATGTTCTTTTTTTATTCACAACGGGATAGCAGTGATAGCAGTTATCTTTCATCACACCTGACGTTATGTTATGTAATGACAAGGCTGAAGGTTGAAGCGTGACACTTCTGGAATCCTCATCCGCTGAGGAACTGGCTATCTTATCACGAACTGCCGGAACACAATAACGCTTTAAACATCGTTGTTATTTTCAGACAAAAATGGCGTTATGGGTTTCCAAATCGTTTTAGTGTCTGTACCAAACCTTTATTGAATTGCCATAATTTTAAACATAATGAATTGAAACTAATGAGGTTCTGTTCAATAACGCCCGAATTCTCGAATGCAAATCATCTTTGGGAGCGTCTCAAACATCATGGCATCTCTTTCATACGTTTGACATTTAAAGTGACAGGGCGATGTGTGAGACGTTCCCAAAGATAAGTAGCGTACGAGTATTCGGGCATAAGTGTAGTACCTACGAACGCTTGCTAATGAGAATGTCAAAAATTTATGTTGTTGTAAAACTATGATTTAATTTTCAGAAGATAAAGAGTATTCACTAGCCAAATATTACGAAGATATCTTTGTAAACAAAATGACAATAAAATTCTCAGTAAAGTATTTAATATTTATATTCTATTAAAACCTTCGCTTTTGTATTTGAATATTGTCGAATATTGATACTATAATAACGTATTTTCTTTTATTAAGTTTATTCAGTCTCCTTCAACGAGTTTAATTATAGAAGCAAGCAAGAATCTCACAATCTCTCTTCGCCTATATTCAATAAATTGCTGGTATACTAAATTAAATCAACAAGCAAAGATCCAACGTTGCGACAGAATTAAATCCGGGGAGTTTCAGAATATCTATAAAATATTTATTGATAGCGAGAAGCCCGTGGCACAGTGATTATCGCGCTCGGCCTGCGATCGTTGAAGTAAGAAGCTTTCGCAATGGTCGGTCACGGGATGGTGTGATGGCATTCGTATTATTAGCAGATGTGCGGGCCGGGCTCGTAAAACAAAACTAGGAATAAAAAAAAAAAATTCAAAAAAATGTTTCGAATATTTCTTCTAATAGATTAAGAGCGACAAGTTTTATTAGCGCACGGCGGGGACTAAGACAAATGAAGTCTTGGGTAGGCCGTAAATTACGCTCAACTGTCAGACAAACTATTCAAACTGGTGAATATTGGACAATTTTAGTTTAAATGCACAGATTTCTAAGAGTTTGGTAGATATTAAATGTGTTGCAGATGGGTGAAGTAGACGAAGGAAGGAAAAAACTTGAGTTCTCAGAATTGTTAGGGCGGATCGTGAGAAGTTGTGCGTAGGCGTCACCATGGAGATTGCAAGCATCAAGCTGACCAATGAGGGATCGAGATGGGCGTAGAGCGGGAGGAGATAACTTCAGTAGAGATGGAAGAGATAAAACGGGGATGCAACTGGTATTCGGGAGACGCTTTTTGATATTTTAGGACAGTGATAGATTGGGAGTTTCGTGACTCCATTGTAACTAACTGTGTGAGAAATAAAGATTAAAGAGTTAACTATTAATTAAATACTAACTTTGTTAAGTAAATTGTAGATTTGAATATTAAAACAAGTGTAACTATTTTACAAAGTGAATTTAAACAACGTCGAGAGGGGTATGTAATTGTGTACATTGTGGCTTATTCCGTGTGTCAATAAAGGTACAATCTCTAGAATAACGAGCGGTATATCACATACAACGTAGAAATGTATCAATACGAAGAACAACACCATTCTGGGGGTTTCGCTTTAATAACCGAATGGAACCCGATAGAACATCTCATTTTTGTGTTGGCTTTAATATGCGCAATAGTTGTGTTAGGGTGTTGTGGATATAAGATATTCAGTTATTGCAATCGTCGAATATTAAATAGACGGAGGTATTTGCAAGATGGTCTACCGAATGAGATAGAAATGCAAAGAGCCGGGTTAGACCTCAATCGAGGCTGAATTGGATTGCGTCTTTTCTCGATGCATAGTTAATCTCAGAGATAGGGATGGTTAACGTGAAAGTATTAATTAAAGCTCTAGAGACTGTAACTTTATGTAGCCTGGTGGAATACGAAAAGTATACAAGTCTAAATTAGACTAATATGTGAAATAGTTTTCCTTTCCATTTTTCAATCAATGGAACAGGTTTGTTCTATAAATGTGTTCGTATCTCACTTTAGACTTAAGTTGTAAAATAACTATTGAAACTTTAGTGTGTGTTTAATTAAATTTAAGTGTGAATCTAGATGACCTTAGAGAGTTTTTTCTTTGGATTTTCGCTTTCTCTCTATGTAGTATGGTCTTAAGATAGGAGCTGAAAATCTAGCTGTCATTATATAGCAACCTATAGGTGACAGCTTAAATAATCAAACCAGTTTCTTTTTGCTATTTCGAAGATAAACAAAACACATTTAAGTTAAATAAATAATTTTTTTTTTCCATAATTATATGTTTTACTGCTTAGATATAAGATTCCTAAGAGGAAGCACAGTGTGAGGCATAGTCAAATCCGTGTTAAATACTAAGAAATACTTAGGAGAACCATTGAGCTAGTTTGTTTGACTTCGCTTAACACCTTGCGTTCTCACATGTACACCTTTCAGTTGAATCACGATTTCTATGAGCTAAATTCGTTAGATTTCAGTCTAGGTCTAGGTAGATTTCTATACATATACCTAAATAAATAAACATGGGATAGTAGGGAGTGATTAAAGACTTTAAGGGAGAGACTACATTCAAACCGTTGAGGTTACCTGTGTATAGGAAGTTTATTTAAACAGGTTAGTAAAGGGGTCTAGCTGCTGAGTTTGGACGAGAGAGACAACAGGAGCAGAGCAGAAGGAAGTATAATGTATTAGTGTTGAATAGGTATAATGTGTAAGTTCATTTTGCCTCTACACAGGACATAGACGCTGTTAGGTGCACTTATAGACTTGTATTTAGGATAGGAAATAGAGATAGGTATACTAGGTGATCTGTGATGAAATAGGACTTGCACAGGGTGTTTAAATCCTGGGGTGTTTGACCGCTTGAGGCTGCGAGCTAGTCATTCCACCCACTGACTTTAATCGAATGAGGGCCCTTGACTATAAGAGATTATTCTCTTAGACTACTGAACGGGATGCTCTGGCCGGCACTCGCGAGCTCAGCCTTATTGAGCCTAAAGGCTATCTGCGTGTGGGTTTCAGTGAACGGGTAGCAGCATTTCTGGGTCGTCGTCACACTTGCACTTCCATAGCGTTCAGCCATCGCCCGATTTGGCCAAATCGAACTTTCTCAATTAATACAAATATGAATAAATAAAGTATACCATGGTATTATGGGGAAGGTGTCTAGCGAACACCTTATAAAATAAAGTAAATAAATGTCCACATCCTGGAGATGTCTGACATACGCTGTTCGCGCCGCGCTGCGAGCGGTGCGTTGTCATTGTCAAGGTCACGAGACAATGCGCTCGGCCGGCCGGTGTAGGATCGCCAGTTGGCCGTAAGCAGCCGTGAGACAAGTTCGCGTGTTTCTGTAGCGACGTGCCGCGCAAGTTACCTACCCATATTGGGACCGAGATTTCGTTTTGCACCTGCTAGGGCTCCGGTCGGGGTACGGACTTGTAACCCGTGTGTGTTCGCTTTGAAAAGCGCCGGGAAAGTTTTAGCTACCTATTAGGGCATTGTGTAGTATAAGAGTGTTAGCTGTAAGAGTTTCCCCTCGGGGTTGGGTGAAGACCTACTTGGCCAGGCGCGCGCGCGCCGGCAAGACAGCGACCAGCCCCCTGGATTACGGACACTATTTTCTAGTAAGGTAGGACTAGTTTTAATTTACTTAATTTTGCATGGGAAACCTTCGTTTCAATAAACTGTGGAACACAGTAGATGTGGTCATCACAATTGTGCGTGATCATATTTTTGGTAGCAGAGCGTACCTAGTTGATATAATTAGTTAATTTTCATATTAAAATTAACTAGGTACATAAAATTTCATAGTAAAAATAAAAAGCGTACCTAAAAAGCGTACCTAAAAATTATTTTTTTTTGTTGAAATCTCGAGGGTATGCCGAGACGATTGAAGTACTAAGAAATTGTTCTAGTAAATTCTCGAAGCGAATGTTTCTCACTTGGTGGATCCGATAATAGATAGACACTTATATAATTGTTGTCACATACTAGTGTTTTGATACGAGTTTGCTCGCCTAGATGTGTATATTTTTTTTTGTGTGTCCGGATTTATTTGACGAATGGTTCGTTCGAAAGTGTGTTTATTAGTACCACATACTAGTGATTTGATACGAGTTTACTCGCCTAGATGTGTATATTTTTTTTTTGTGTGTCCGGATTTATTTGACGAATAGTTTCGTTCGAAAGTGTTGTTTATTAGTACCACATACTAGTGTTTGTTCCGAGTCCGCTTGCCTAGTTAAAAAAGTGGAACTAGTTTTAATTATTAGTAGTATTAAATTACGAGTATTATTATTAAAAATAGTTTTGTTTTCGTTTGTTGATAACGGTTTAGTAGTTGATTTGCGAGGTATGCCATACCGTTAATCCTATACGTTTTGTTTATACCGTTATATTGTTAGCCCTTGAAATTGGTAAGTTGCTAATAATTTATGAAAATAGTAGGGTCCGTGTATGTCGTCCGAATTTTAATTGTGTTTTATATTATCGTGACGCGACCTATTTCTATTGTTTTTTTTTTGTTGATGTTTACCACTTTTATATTTCTTTGTTTGCTTTGTTTATTAAACGGCTTATAAATGGCTCCTACGAATCCGACCGCCGTATCCAGGGCTGGCATCCAAGGAGTTTTGCGTTGGCTTGCTTGTGCGGTCACATTAATAGACCGAGCCGACCGGGTAGGCGCGTTGCTAGCTCGGTATGGCGGGCTGGCAGCTCGGCTGCAAGACCTGGAGCGCCACGCCATGGAGTGTCGCGCGCATTATTTGGAAAACCCCCCAGCTGATGATGCCGTGTCGGAACAGCTGGAGCAGGATGTAGCCCAGGCCTATGAGCTGGCTGACCAGTTCACGGAGGCGGCTGAGAGGGCCCTGGCTGTTCGGAAGGGGGAGCCGGTTTTGAGCGGGGAGGTCAAACCTACCCCGACGGCGTTGCTAGGCCGATTGCCTACATTGGAGATTCCCACTTTTAATGGGGATCTGTCAGCCTGGATGGGCTTCATTAATTTGTTTGACAGTTTGGTGGATTCACGACGGGACTTATCCCCTAGTGAGAAGTTGGCCTATTTGCGCTCCTCCCTGCGAGGAGAGGCCAGCTCGGTAATCCAGCACCTGCTCATCAGCGACGACAACTACCAGGTGGCTCGCCAGCTTCTGGTTAGCAGGTACCAGAATGTCCGGTTACTGGCGGACACCCACGTGGCCACGATTTTGGCCCTCCCGCGAATCACGCGGGTACACCTGTTACGGAGGGAGTTGCTGAACCCGCTACTGTCAGCGGTCAACTCCCTAAGGCGATTGGACCTGCCGGTGGATCAGTGGTCCTTTATACTGCTGCACATAGTCCTCGCCAAATTGCCCGCTGAAATGAAGGGGCGTTTCGAGCAGAGGTACGGAGGCGACAGCGCCTCGTATCTCCCGCCCTTCGCGGACCTCCTTCGTTTTTTGGAGGACGAATGTAGGGTGACGGACCACCTGGAGCCCGCCCCGGTTCCAGGTGTTGGTCGTATGGTGGCGGCGAGGGAACAGCCCCGTCGCCCGACCAATCGCTATGCTGCCTTCCAGCAGTCCCCTCCCCCCGCACCGAGTGAGCGGTGCAGGTATTGCAGGGGAGATAGGCACGTGGTGCACGAATGTGCCAAATTTAGAGGCCTCCGCCCAGAGGGACGGAGGGCCGTTGCTAGACAGCGCCAATGGTGCTATAGGTGTTTGGGGGGACACATGCAGTCGGCGTGTCCCCAGACAGAGGATTGTCGTCTTTGCGGAGGGAGGCATCACCCCCTCCTTTGTTTGGACCGCAAGGACGCCGGGAGCGACCGGGGTTCGAATTCCTCGCGCACGGGCGGGGGCCCGGCAGCCCGGAACCGGTCCCCTAGAGATTCGGCGGGGCTTAGCCCCCCCGTTCAGTCCCCCCCGGAGAGGGGGAACTATAGGAGAGACGCCCCCGCCACGGGCGGGGGTAGGGGGGTACCCCAAGAGTACGCCACGGTGGCGATGGGCACGGGCCCTATTTGCTACTCCCCCCCCCTAATGGAGAGGCCTCGATTGGGGTACTATGTACCGAGGCACGCCCCACACGGGTATTACCCTGCACCTAGGAGTGCTGTTGGTCGGGGCCAGTATGTACCCGATTGGGACCCGCTCGCCCGGTACGAGCGTCCCACATTTGGCGCGCCGACTCAGGCGCGAGGGGGACAAGTACCCCCCCAAAATTTTTAATGGCGCCCCTGTCGGACCCAACCACCCCTCCGGAGCTTGTGCTGTTGCCAACAGCCTCCGTGAATGTTTGGGGACCTAAGGGCAATGTTGTAACGGTGCGTGCCCTTTTGGACTCAGGTGCCCAGGGGTGCATAATGTCCAGGTGGCTTGTCCGACAGCTGGGTCTTTTGCTTGTGCCGCATCACGAAGCGGTACGGGGGGTGGGAGACTCGCGGATCCCTGATCCGATTGGTCGAGTTGAGTTCTCCTTCTCCCCCCACTTCACGCCAAGGCCGAAGATCGGTGCTTCGGCGATAGTATTTGATAAGGTGGTTGGACCACTCCCGCAAGTGCGAGTGCCGCCATCCACGATTGAGCTGACGTCTGGACTGGCTTTGGCTGATCCTTCCTTCCACCGACCGGGCCCAATACACTTGTTGATTGGTGCGGATGTCCTCGGTCGTGTACTGTGTGGAAGCAAGCGAGTTTTGCAGACAGCCGATCTTGTCGCCTTGTCCTCGTCGCTGGGTCATGTGGTGATGGGAAAGGTACCACAGACACCAGAGACCCCGTCGGTAGACCGCCAGACCATTGTCGGTTCTACTTTGTCCGACGTTCTCCAAAAGTTTTGGGAGGTGGAGGAACCCCCCACTGCCAAGCGGTTGGATCCGTTAGCCGAGGAGTGCGAATTGTTCTACCAGAACAACACTGGGCGCCTCCTCTCGGGTCGCTTGATTACCCGCTTGCCCTTCTTGGCGGCTCGCCCTCCTTTAGGGAGCTCCCGACCGATGGCCGAGAAGAGATTGTTGTCCATGGAGCGTAGGATGGCCAGGGATCCCGCATTCAAGGAGAAGTATATAGACTTCATGCGGGAGTATTTGGACCTTGGGCACATGTCCATCTCGCAGTTGGACTGGCGTAATGTGGAACATTACTTCCTGCCACACCACGCTGTTTTGAAGACTTCCAATGGGAAGATCCGCGTGGTCTTTGATGGTTCAGCGCCCACGTCAACCGGAGTGTCGTTGAATCAGTGTCTGCATGCGGGGCCGAAGTTGCATCACGATGTCTGTGATGTTTTGACCAACTTCCGCCGGCACGCTGTCGTCTTTGTGGCCGATATCCGCATGATGTTCAGACAGACCGTGATTCACCCGGAGGATAGACGATACCAGCTCATCCTTTGGCGTGAGGATCCCCAGGATCCGATGTTGGCTTACGAGCTGAACACCAACACTTATGGATTGCGGTCGAGCCCCTTTGTGGCGATCCGTTCGCTTTTGGAGCTCGCAGAGCGCGAACGGCTACGCTATCCCCGGGCATCTGCTCTTATTGAGGGGGGGGCCTTATTTGTCGACGATATCTGCACGGGGGCCTCGAGCTTAGATGAGGCTCTCGTCTTACGTGATGAGCTGATTGCGCTCTTGAGGGCTGGTGGCTATGAGTTGCGGAAGTGGCTGTCTAACTCACCGGACCTATTGGCAGATCTGCCTAAGGACCACCAGCAAGAGCCGCTCCTCTTTGAAAATCCGGAGACTCCAGACATGCTGTCTGTTTTGGGAGTCCAGTATCGACCAGTCCCGGATTTGTTCACATATAGATTGGAACTGCCAGACCCAAAGGTCTGGACTAAACGCACGGTGCTGTCTACTGTAGCCCGTACCTTTGATCCGAACGGTTGGCTCAGCCCTGTAGTGTTTTCGATGAAGTGCTTCCTACAGGAGCTCTGGGCTGCGGAATTGTCATGGGATGAGCCCCTCTCTGGTAGCCTCCTACGAGAGTGGGTGAGGTTCGTGTCATCCCTACCCGACGTCAATCGGGTTTGTATACCGAGGCAAATGCTGCCTTCGGGAAAGTTTAAAGCCTCCCTGCACGGCTTTTGTGACGCGTCCGAAAGCGGATACGCAGCAGCCGTTTACATCCGAACGGTGGATGCAGCAGGCGTTGTCGCCGTACACTTAGTTACGGCCAAGAGTAAGGTCGCCCCCCTTCGGACTAGGCTAACCATTCCGAAGTTGGAGTTGTCCGGCGCCACTCTCTTAGTACGGCTACTCAATCATGTTGCCGACACCTTGGGAACCGGTGTCGACTTGGGGTCGATATTTGCGTGGTCTGACAGCCAGGTCGTCCTTTGTTGGCTGAAGAGTTCAGTCCACACCCTTGAGGTTTTTGTGGCCAACCGGGTCTCACAAATTCAGACTTCAAAGGCCCCGTTGATTTGGCGCCACGTACCGGGCGAATTGAACCCCGCAGATTGTGCCTCCCGCGGCTGCGAGGCGCCTGAGTTAGTGGACCACCACCTATGGTGGAGTCCATCATGGTTGTTACGGCCTGAGCGCTCATGGCCTGCCACCCCGGCTGTGGCCAGAGTCCCAGACCTAGGCATGCGTGTTCACGCCGTGGAGACGGTGGCGGCTCCGCAGATGGAGTTTTTGTTAGACCGCTACAGTTCTTTGGATAAGTTGCTCGGCGTGACTGCTTGGATGAGGCGCTTTGTGCGAAATTGTCGCCAGCCTCAGGAGAAATCGTTGTCTCCGGTCCTCGCCCCACAAGAGCGGCAAGACGCTCTGTTGCATTGGTTGCGAGTGACGCAACAGCGAGAGTTTGAACCGGAGCTGAAAGCCCTGCGCTCAAGTAAGCCCAAGTTGAAGGGACCCTTGGTGCGGTTGAATCCCTTCTTGGACAGTACCGGATTGCTGCGTGTCGGAGGTAGGCTCAGACATGCCAACCTGCCGTACGGATCACGCCACCCTTTGTTGCTCCCCAAGGATGGACCGTTAGTTAGACTGTTGATTACAGACCGACATGTAAAGAATGCTCATGCCGGTTGTAATGCTTTGACCGCGCTCCTCCAACGAGAGTTCTGGATTTTGTCAGCGCGGAGAATAATCCGATCCGTTATTTTTCGTTGTCTCCCGTGTTATCGTTTGCGCGCCGATACGATGCAGCCCCAGATGGGTGATTTGCCTGCCGATCGAGTGAACGAATCGATGCCCTTCTCAGGAGTTGGAACGGATTTGGCGGGGCCATTTACCGTTAAGACATCGCGGCTTCGTAATGCTAGAACGGAAAAGGCTTACTTGTGTGTATTTGTTTGTTTGGCCACTAAAGCGGTCCACCTGGAGGTGGTTAGTGCCCTCACCACAGAAGCCTTTGTAGCCACGTTGAATCGTTTTGTGTCTCGCCGCGGAATGCCGTCGTTAATCAGGTCCGATTGTGGAACCAATTTCAAGGGCACCGATAGGTATTTAAAGGAAGTTTGTGAATTTTTGGATAGGAATAATTTTGAGATCGGATCCACACTCTCTCGCAGAGGGGTACGATGGCAGTACTCCCCGCCATCCTGCCCCCACTGGGGAGGGATTTTTGAAGCAACTGTAAAGGCCGCTAAAACTCACCTTCGTCGCGTTATTGGGGAGACGGTCCTCACGTTTGAGGAACTCGCGACCGTATTTTGTAAGGTTGAGGCGGTCCTCAACTCGCGTCCGTTATGTCCGTTGTCTTCGGACGCGAATGATTTAGAGGCCCTTACGCCGGGCCATTTTTTGATTGGCAGACCGCTTAACGCCTTGCCGGAATATCCTTATTCCGAAGTGCCCTCCGGACGGCTCTCGCGATTTGAATTGCTCCAGCAGCTTACGCAGAGTTTTTGGCGCCGTTGGCATCTGGAGTATTTGCACATTTTGCAGCAACGCGTTAAGTGGTCGGATAGGACGACCCCACCCAAGACCGGAGACCTCGTGTTGGTAAAGGATCCAAACCTGCCGCCCCTCCGCTGGCGTTTAGGACGCATTGTTCAGCTTCATCCGGGGTCGGATGGTGTGCCCAGGTTTGCCGAGGTCCTGGTGGGGGACTCTGTTTTGAAGCGAGCGATCGCTACCCTCTCTCGCCTGCCCTTAGATTGAGTTGGCGGACAGTTTGCTACTGTCCGGGACGGGGGGATGTTCGCGCCGCGCTGCGAGCGGTGCGTTGTCATTGTCAAGGTCACGAGACAATGCGCTCGGCCGGCCGGTGTAGGATCGCCAGTTGGCCGTAAGCAGCCGTGAGACAAGTTCGCGTGTTTCTGTAGCGACGTGCCGCGCAAGTTACCTACCCATATTGGGACCGAGATTTCGTTTTGCACCTGCTAGGGCTCCGGTCGGGGTACGGACTTGTAACCCGTGTGTGTTCGCTTTGAAAAGCGCCGGGAAAGTTTTAGCTACCTATTAGGGCATTGTGTAGTATAAGAGTGTTAGCTGTAAGAGTTTCCCCTCGGGGTTGGGTGAAGACCTACTTGGCCAGGCGCGCGCGCGCCGGCAAGACAGCGACCAGCCCCCTGGATTACGGACACTATTTTCTAGTAAGGTAGGACTAGTTTTAATTTACTTAATTTTGCATGGGAAACCTTCGTTTCAATAAACTGTGGAACACAGTAGATGTGGTCATCACAATTGTGCGTGATCATACGCTTCGCAGCGTAACAAAGATGGCTGACGTTCCCCAAATAATAAACCTCAGAAGGGTTTTTCCTAGAAGGTTTTGTAGGCGCTACTAAACGACCAGAGTGTAATCCACTACGTGAGCAGACATCTATTGGTTATAGCTTAGGAATTAGAGTAGAAGAGAGGCGAAGGTCGCGATCAGATTAAAACAATTTGCATTTTAATATTAACAAGCTTCGCAATGTTATTTAAAACCATAGGCCTGCGGAATGATGGATTTATCTCGATGAGCTTCCGTTCTATTCACACGCAGCTACTAAATAGTACAAACATAAACACGATTCGCAGATCACTTAGATGCCAGTAACATCGACTTTCACCAAGACCACCAAATACATAGAAAAACATTATAACTAGACGATCACATATACAAATCAGGGTTAGAGCTACTACAATGGGTGACCAAAAATTGATTATCTTGAGCTCCTCCGTGCTTCGAAAGGCACGTTAACAGGTTCCCTGTCCCAAGAATCGTATGTAATCGTATGTTGGATTCGTGGGACATATTTATTACCAAGATTCACACGTTCATGAATCATAAATTATATGATCAAATTAGCTAAATTTGGACGTAGCAAGACAGTCACATTTTTAGTATCAGGACGTGTGTAGAACATTAGAAAACAAACTGGTGTGATTTATCAAAAAATAATATAAAAAAATGGGACGTATAAGATAACAAAAAGTGAATGTATAGTGACAGGGAACCACGTTGATCCCGACTGTGTTACACAGTCATAAATACCCACTAATTCGCAATGGACCCGCGTGGGAGTCATAGCCTGATGTCTTCATCCATCCATAAGGAGAAAGGCCAGTGCCCCAGCAGTGGAAACGTATTCTAAGGTGGAAACGTTAGATGGCTGATGATGATTTATTTGTAATTAGCGGCTGTCACCGGCTTCATCTGTGTGAATCAAGAGTCTTTACGTTATAAAATAATTTTGAGACTCATTAAAGATTTCTTCATACTAGACTTCTAACTTTCTAGTAATAATAAGCGTTTATCCCGCGACCGCTTCCTTATATCGCGTTCCTTATGAATCTTTTCTAGGTCTAAGCTATCTGTAGGTAGTCCAAATTTCGTCAAAATCGGTTCAGTGGTTTAGTCGTAAAAAGTAACAACAAATATAGTTAAATTATCATTCATAATATTTGAATGGATTAGATAAGGGATTAGACGTTTTAGGCTTCCTTTGTTCTATCTTGTCGTTGAGTGGTGATTCCGATCCGGGTACCTTTGTCCCCATCCGTCGCGTAGGCATTGAGGAGTCGCAACGCAGTGGTTTTTAGCCATGTCGAGTACTCCCTGGATGTCCACGGATAAGGAGTGAATCCGCTCGGTTGGTGCAACCTTCACGAGCTTAGAAATTCGATAAAGCGAGTTTCCCCTGCTATACAAAAAATAGGCTACTTTCATCTCGACAATTTGTAGTAATCCCTTAAATATCAGCTTATTTAACTTGGCCAGTGTTTGAGTTATTCTATAAGTGAGTAATGCCCGAATACTCGTACGCTACTTATCTTTGGGAGCGTCTCAAACATCGCCCTGTCACTTTAAATGTCAAACGTATGAAAGAGATGGCATGATGTTTGAGACGCTCCCAAAGATGATTTGCGTTCGAGAATTCAGGCGTAAGGTCTCTAGAAATATACTATTTCTGTTAACGCGCCAGATATAAAACATCCTTCTAAGCAGGTCGTAAAATATAGCGAGCAAGGGCACAAGCTTAATATCTAATTCGTTTAACGGATGAGCAAATATTATGGACTATTCCTCAACTATAAAAAGCCGAGTATTGAAAAGATAAGTTCTATTATTAAATATTACGATAGAAAAAAGGCCCTTGGATTTTTCTATTGTGGTGTCTTACTTGTTCACTCACAAAACAATTTGTAAGTAGTTTGTTTATAACGTCATATATTGTTTAGGTATTTGTGATCACGTTTTTTTCTTTATTTATTTTAGAGACTTTTGTAAATTTATTTACACGTCAGTCCCATTGACTGCTTTCATAATGAAATTAAAAAGCCACAAATTTATAAATCAACAAAGCTTCCTTAGATGAAAGTTTTGATAGAAAGCTCTGAAAGCCCACATCTGCTTTATTAACTTTCAGCAATTTGTGATCATGATAATTTACAAAATACTTTCATGTTTTTCATGGTCCAGGATCTGTTTCTTGCTTAAATAAATATTTTTATTAGAAGCCGTTGTGGATTATTTGCATTTAGATAAAGGTGTGTTTATAACAAATATTCTTTATTGAAACAGTTGGCAAGTTGGATTGGATCCTTCTTTATGTATTTTTTTAATGATAAATGAAAAAATAAAAACTGTCATTCTATGGCCGATACACTAATTATTGGTTGAACCATATCCGTGAAATAGTAACCACTATTTTGCCAGTAGAGGCACGATACCCCACGTTAAAAAGTATCAGATCTGCATAATTTACTACTTTTTATATTTCCATCGAAAATTATAATATTCCACCATTTCGTGTAGGTATCGCCATTTTGAATAACCACCATTTTGTGTCCAGATGCACAATATTTGTGTTGATTTATACCTTATTTCTATTATATAATTATAAAGAGGAAAGATAAGATTTTTTGTCTATTTTGTTTGCTTGTTTGTTTGTATGTGTGTAATGGATAAGCTCAAAAACTACTGGCCCAATTTTTTTAAATTCTTTCACCATTACAAAGCTACATTCTTCCCGAATAACATAGACTATATTTTATCCTAACTATTTATTTGATCCTATCCTATCCTATGTTAATAAGGGATACTGTAGCATTCTAAAAGTGAAAGAATTTTTGAAATCGGTCCAGTAGTTTTTGAGTTTATTCGGTACATACATACAAATCTTTCCTATTTATAATATTAATTATCGATTTACTATAACCCCTTTTTGTCCGCAGGTGCACCATGCCGCGCGTCATAAAGTGCCTGATCTACATCGGAGTGGCAGCATTCCTGCACCAGCTACCCCGCTTCGTGGACCGTCAGTTCGTGCCGCACTTGACTGTGTGGCGAGGGCACCTTGAAGAAGTTTGTAGGGTAAGACTCATTTACCATACTAGCTACGCCCAGCGGGCCAATCGCCGTAATTCTATGCAGCGCGTCTTCATCGCGTTTGGGTCTTGACGTTTAACTTCGTATTGCCGTAATGACATAACGACGCACACGTCACGCAAACCTATAGTCCTACAATCCTGTCTGATCCGGTGACATCCGTGACAGAGGAACCACTTGCAGTACGAAATTAGCTGTCAAAATAGACTGTCGTATGAAAACTGTTTTAGTTCCAAAGATTATCACCGGAACAGAAAACGTTGTCGCACTGTCAACGCCGCGAGTTATCAAAAACGGTTTTGCACGTCAACTGCACGTACACCTGACTAATGCGTCATAGGATTACCGCGATCGGGGCTACGCACAGAGCGGCTTTATCCAGGTGTTGAGAATATCGGGATAAAGTGCCTGATCTTCATCAGGTGCCGCGGTTCGTGTACCGACAGTTCGTGCCGCGTCTCACCTATTAGTGCTATCAGTCCGGCCTGTCAGTTGTCCGCAATCGGCCACACACTCATGCTGGGGCCACACTATCGGGATATGCCGATGTTCAACAACGCGTGAATTATCGCGATAGTGTGGCCCCTCGATCGCAATAATTCTCGCGATAATCGCCACTCGAGCTATCGGCATACGGCATACGGCGTAGTGAATGCCGTAGTAAAATTATCTAAGGTGGCTACACTGTGTTGGAATATGGCATATCCCGTTGATTATCAGCGTATTCCGATAGTGTGGCCGCAGCATCACAGCAAAGAATACTATAATATTTTCTAAGTAGGTACTCACAGTTTTACATACAAAAACTAAACATCATGGCCGATTACGACCAACTGACAGGCCGTTGACTGCTGGCGGACGTTTAGTCTGTGAGGGCCTTAAGACTTTTTATTAGAGACATTTCCTTAGATTTTCCGAGTCACCCTTGACCGCAGGCCACACCCAAAAAATAACACAAATACAATACAACAGTGGCAATTAAAAATATTTTTATCTTATTAAGACTTTTGTCCCCCAGAGTAGGGACTTTCGCCAATAGGAAAATATTGAAGATTCAAAAGAGCCTATTTATTAAGTCGAATATGGATATTTCTGTTTATTTTTATTTATTCAATTTGATGTGTACATATCCATCACTGGTTTTTTTTTAAAGACAGTTGTAAAATGATTTGTGTTATTGCAACAATGGACATAAGTATCTTTTAAACCGAAAGCAATTAGGTATGATAAACATTTGATTACACAATTAAGAGGCAGGTTTATGAAACGCATGACATTGAACAAAATAAAATACATTTTAATTAGCCAATCTCTATCCTAATGTTATATGTGTTTCTGAAGAAGCTTATTGACCGATTGTGTTGTGAGTGAGTTATTTATCATTTTCGAATCATGAAGAATTTTACGGATAATCGTTATAGTTGTCCAAAATTATGATAGTCTACAAAAGATATACTTATTTGACGTGCTATTCTTGTTAGAGTGACATTTTAGGACTGATTTGCATTAAACTGAATAAATTTTATCTTTCGTGTTCTATTTAAAATTTTGTGTTAGGTTAGGTATTAGTTCAAGTTTCGTTTTGCGCAAGCCATTACACCGTTAGAATCGTAATTGTTCGCCAAAATATTTGTACAATTCATTGCTTTCAATTAAAACATTAAAACTTTACTATTACGGCAGTTTAGGGTTTTGAATTCAAATAGTTAAATCGTTAGTTTATGCAAATGAAACCGCCATTAGTGGAGTTCGCGCCGCCCGCCCAAAACGGACATGAGATTATACCAGATTGAAACATAGAGAATGTTCAAATTAGTTTGTGATTAAGGTCACATAATAAATTGAAAAGAAAATTATGATTTTAATTCAAGTAGTTTAGACAGAAGATATAATCCCCGATTGAAATCAAAGAATATTGAAATACATTATGAGATTAATAATACCATATAAAATGAAAACATAATATTATGATTTCATTGTAATTATTTTGAGATTAAGGTGACATATTACAGTGCACTCATAACCCAACTGCCCTGTTTAACAGTATACACAAGATAACATTAAATTGAAGGGAATGTTCAACTGACTTGTGATTCTATAATAAAGGTACCATAATAACGCGAAAGCAAAAATTACTGTAAATACCTGTATGTGGGTCATTTACAACAACTTGTTCCGTTATTCAAGAACTTTTTGTGAAAAATTTATACAAATAATAAACGGTTAAGCAAGCTAAGGAGTTTGTTTGTTAGAACGCGCTATTAAAATTATTTTGTATGTAATTGCCAAGTTTTTGAGTAAGTTGTAGGCTAAGTATTTAATAGCACACTACGAGCTTTAGCCGACACGTGTACCTAATGCTGTGGGTGACCGCGTTTTGAATACTCAAAGGTGACCGCTAATCATAAACAAATTAAGTTATTTCCGTCAAAAATAGCTCATGAACAAAAAACACGGGTCGCCTAAGTGATTGCTGTTCACTTGCTTATTAATCATTCTTTTATACATGGTTTTCGTATAGTTGTAGCTCACGCATACAGCATAAAGAGACGTAATGAAGTTTAAAGATATTTTTACGTGACGCCCTAGTGAGTTAAGTTGTGTCAGGATTTCTGACAATGAATAACTTAATGCCTAGCGACCTCGGTTTTGTTGGTAGAAAAGTGTGGTTGACATCATAATTTCTTAGTATTCACGTTATTTTTTATTGAAATAAATTACTAATATGGATACTAATGTAATAGATTCAGCTGTTAAGATTTGCGTTATATTTTATTTATTCGATTAGATTTATTGATTTAGCTGAGATCGTGATTTTAATACCAGTAATACAAATAAGCAATTGGTCATTCATTCCATGATCGCTCTTAGCTACTACTTCCTTACTACTTACCAGACCGCTGCAACCGTAGAACGATGTTTTAACTCAAAAAGCTATTGAGCTATTTGAATAGTTGTTATTTTTAAATATGCTCTCCATTATAATAACAAACAATGATTCAGATATTTTTGGAAAACCAAATAATAAGGTCTTTGATTCTGTGTTTGAGATAATAAACGCTTTAAGCTTTACCCCTTATAATTTAAAATACACATAAACAGTGCTATCAATAAGTCCCAAGTCCCAAGCTTCCGTAGTATTAATAGGACTAGCATTCGCATGCAAATTCCATTTTATACCGTTTTGTGTATGCATACTCTCTAGGGCGGGCGGTGCAACTTGGCAGATTTAGAACCGTGTCACGGGCTATGGGTGGATTCATTTACATAAAGTTCTACATTGACCATTTAAATTTAGAGTTCGATGTTGGAACACGCTGTTAAATGGGATACTGAATAAAAAAACAATTTTGGGTAGGTAAATTCGCAGGGATTTGTTAAGGCTTTAAATATTTTTTACGTGTGACGTACAAAACGTAGGTAAAACTAAATACTTACTACAAAATCGAAATGTTCACAAACAGAATGTGTGGTAAAACATAAAAGTCAGATTGTTTATATTGGCTCTCTATGTTTGATCTCGTTTACAAGCTTACCTATACAGTCAGCCCTCTACGTAGTATAATGGAGTCTGTTGTGTTGTGTGTTATGTTCTAATCAAAAAGAAAGAATATATTGTATGCTCACTCTATTTCGCAGACTTAGGCGAGCTTAACACATAAACAAATCTCTTCATTACATTCGACGGCGACGCTCTAAACCTTTATGAAATTGCCGTAAAATCTGTCCCTAATTCCCGTTAACGTCTTCTCAGCCACACGACGTCGAAGCATCAGCATGTTAATTAGAATTAGATCCGCCATTATCTGAGCAGCGTTTGGGCGGGCGGCGCAAACGACCGTACGTTCACGTACCTAATCTGAAATCTATAGAAAGTATAACCGTCTAAAGTTATAGGACAGGAATATACTTAGATTTGTTTATTACCTTACCTGTACTTTGGTATCTTCTATTTGAGATAAATGTACGGGAGATTTTAGAACATAATTATTTTAGAACTTACAAGTTGTAGGTAGGTCAACTTTAAAGATTTTATATTTAAGATAAGCCAATAATGTTTAATACAACAAGAATCAATAACCACTCTCAGGGAATCATGATTTAATTTGATTCATTGTTGCCAGTTTCAATAATAAATTAATATTTACATTTAAATGCAGAGCCAAAATTTTTAAGGCATATTTTAAGGTAGGCCGTTTTCATGTTTTACGGCTTCTCAATGAATGTAGCTATATTATACGCAGAATGTGTTTGTTCTTGATCAATGGCTAGAATTATATTTTGCTTTATCAGTAAATGAAAAACAAATTTGTGCAATATCATTATTTATTTTTAATTCATAAAAGACAAAAATAAGACAAAAATATCACATTCGGAGCTGGTTGTGAGACGGGTCGATTTTTTTCTATAAGTATACTTACTTCATTTTCCATTTTTCAACTTACATATATTCATTCATGAATCTTTTACTGAACTTTTTAAGCAAAAATTAGGCCTAAATTTTTTTATAAACGGTTCTTTAATGTAGGTATTTATAAGAAAACACCAGTATGACAACAATCATTACATAATAACGAGTTAATTCAAAACCCTAAGTACTATTCTTGCCTCACATTAATCTGCCAAAATGGGAATATACCTACATACTATACATTATATTATTTTTAACATAATGAATTAACTTTTCAAAACACCTGGCTTATCCCGGCCAACGGGCCGCCATTTGTAAAGGCGGTGAATTTACATGTCAATTTGCGTTAAATCCCTCCTTTATCAGAACACGCCAAGCCTAGGCCCCCGATTCTGTTAATACTAACGTAATAATCGAGAATTCGAGACTCAATAATTGTTTGCGCCGCCCGCCCAGGGCCTCGATTCCGATATTTACTAATAATCATTGTCTCAATGGTATTGCTTTTTGACACAGTTCTCGTTACGAAATAACTCAATAACAAACATATCTACGTAACAATAACAAAGTAGTCAATAATTATTATTGTAGTAATTAACAAGAACTGTGTCAAAAAGCAATACCATTGAGACAATGATTATTACGTAAATATCGGAATCGAGGCCTTGGGCGGGCAGCGCAAACAGTTATTAATTAGCTTTTTGAATTATCTTTTGCAGCTGTAAAATTTGTATTAATATGCCCTATTATCTATACATATATTATTAAGCTGAAGAGTTTGTTTGTTTGAACGCGCTCATCTCAAAGACTACTGAACCACATCACGCTACGACCAGCAGAAGCGGAGCATCAATAAAAAATGTTGCAAAAACGGGAAAAAATATTTTATTTTTACTAGGGGTAGGTTTTTTCCTACTCAAATTAACGCAGATGGAATGGTGGAGCACAGCTAGTTAACTATACAACTACGAAATAATTAATGAATTTTCGAATTAACATTAAGTTTACAGTCAGATTTTATTAAAAGTGCACGCTGTGCTGTGTATGTGAAAACAATACACTCGTATACCTATTAACTACTACATTAGTCCACATGTTTAGCTTAATATAATATTTAGGTATAATTATCATATTTTTTGTTAATTCCTTTATTGCACAAATGCCAGGATATATAACAAAAAAAACAAGGTAATCAAGGATCAAAATAAACAAAATAACAATTAACAATTAACAAAAAAAATAAATTAACAAGTAACAAAATAAACAAGGATCAAGCATACAAAAGGCGGCCTTATTGCTAGGTAGCAATTCCTTCCAAGCAATATCTGTTTAAAAATATTACTACAAACGGCTGTATATTATGGACTTATTGTAACTTTTGTCCCGTATTTGTGCCCTAAGCATCAATATTGGCATAATAAAATATTCAACAAGAAAATAAATTACAGTCCTTCAAGACTTATTTTTCCGCACAATCCGTCTCAAAGACCAATTTACTGTCTTTTATTGGTACTTAAATTCGGCAAAATTGGTCTATCAATTCAGGGTGATATAACAGGCCGACTTTGTCACTTCTACAACATCATGCATAACTTCTTTATACTTTGTGTTTGCCCCGCATATTTTCGCCAGTTCCCAGCATACTTCCCACACGACCGATATGACAAAGTGTGGGCAAATTAAATTACTTGACAGGCGCCTCCCCTTGAAACCTATGAGCACAGATAATATAATACTGCTATGAGATTTCAGAGTTCAAACGTGTAGCGAGTAGGGTGACCATCTGACAGGCATTTGCTGCAGTTGACAGATGTTTTATGGATTAAATAAGAATAATATCCTACTATAATAATATTATAAATGTAAAAACTTAGATGTTTGGATGTTTGAATGTTTGTTAATCAATCACGCCAAAACGGCTAAACGGATTTGGCTGAAATTTGGGACACAGATATTATTTAGCCTGGAGAACAACATAGACTACTTTTTATCCCGGAAAAATATCACATTCCCGCGGGATAAGCCGCGGGCGGAGAGCTAGTTAATAATAAAAACACTTTATTGCAATAATAAAACACAACAAAAAGAAGACAATTAAACCACAGAACATAAGAAAATACTAAGTAGGCGGGGTAAGCGTTGGCCTTTGCTCAAAACAGCAAAACCAAGGTACATAAATTGTGCCATTTTCACAGATCTTCTTAGTTATTTAAATTTTTATTTTTTTGCATTCACAATGCAATTTTTATCATAGAAAAATGGAAAATAAAGTATTTAGAAAAAATCGACCCGTCTCACAACCAGCTCCGATGGGACTCGAACCCACGACCTTTCGCTATCCGGGCGACTGCTCTAACCACTGAGCTACGGAGTCGTTAGCTCCGGAGTCCCATCGGAGCTGGTTGTGAGACGGGTCGATTTTTTCTAAATACTTTATTTTCCATTTTTCTAGCTCTTCTTAGATTAGCGTTGGAACACATCTGGTAGCACGGAACAGCACTTTCCTATACTGCTATCCTTTTCTGTCTCTCAGAATTTTTATTTGCTAGAACAAGAAAGAGCGCGGCCATGCGACGGCCTCCTTCTCTTCTCGCTCTAGTTATTGACGGTTTGGTGAGACAGAAAAGGAAAGCAGCAAAGGAAAGTCTGTTCCTTGCCTGCCAGATGTAGTCCAACCCTTAGAGGTACCCATCTTACCCTACCTGAAGGGCAAAATTATATTTTTTTATTAATTTAACTATCGTGCAAGAGTACCTTATTACTGTTGATCATCAATGACTGATATGATAGCCATAGAAAATTATTAAATGGTAAAACATATAAGTACCTACATTTATGTTATAGAATAATTTTGTACATTTTAGATGATTTCAAACCTTAAGTATCCCGTCTTGCGCCTCTTCCCCTAAATCTGCCATTAGGCTAGGAGGGGGATTAAGATTGAGACAGACCAACGGGAGAAAGAGTTTCACATAACCACCCACGTTAGCACATTACCAGGGGTTTGAGAAAATTTTAAATAAAAATAAAGAAAGAAGAAAGAAAAGCATTAATTGGTCTTACACACAAATATAAAATAAGTAAAAATAAAAAAGCAAACAAAAAGAATTTAGACACAAAAAAAACTTAAGCTAATTACTAATATAATAATACAATATTACAAAGAAAAAATAACATACGAAGGGATAAGTGTGTAGGCCAACAAATAACCCACCTCAACATAATAATGCTGAGTCTCCTAAAGATGGACAAAGTGACCCAGCAGCGCTGTAATTTGACATCAACACTGCCGGACCCAGACAGACAAAATTATAGATATCGATTAAAAAAATATTAAAATACTAATGTTGATAATAAAAATAAAATGAGTGAGATTGAGAGAAAAATTAAAAGAGTCTTTTTTTGTAAAATCATGCATTTTGTACACTAAACCTAAATGGGTGGTTACCCTTATCCCAACCTAATAAGGCTTGCCGTGCTCCAAATGATATCACTATCGAACAAGTTTGGAAATCTAATTTTTACGCCAATTTCGGGAACAGACTAGGGATGTCTTTGATCGTCAAACACCCGACTTACCCGTCAACGAATATATAGGGTTAATGTGACAAGAAATGTTGCTCAAATTCATAGAAATTTAGAGCTAAACAGCTCTAATAAAATTTATGAGAAACATTTTCTTTGAAATGAGGTCTAATTATTTCTACTATATTCGTAGAAATAATGTAGTAACAGATTAGGTACAGTACCTACAACGACTTTCATTCATTACCTCAAATTAATATCGTAATTAGATTTAAGCTAATATGAGTATTGTGAAAGAACTAGTCAACAACCTAGTATTATATGATCTGAGTCAACAACGTAAGGACAACGTAACTTTTAAATCTTTACAAAGCGCAAGTCCGGTCATGCATGGAGTATTGCTCTCACCTCTGGGATGGTTCAGCGAAATACCAGTTAGCAGCACTTGACTCAGTGGAACGCAGAGCGAGGAAACTAATCGGAGACGATAAGCTGGTTCAAGCCAAGCTCCATAGTCTAACCCATCGACGTAAAGTGGCTTGCTTGTCGGTATTTTACAGGCTGTACTTCGGTGAGTGTGCTTCTGAGCTGCATGAGCTCATTCCACCATCCCCGTTCTACCACCGAGAATCTAGACGCACAGCGGGCTATCATCCTTACTTGGTCAACATCCCGCGAATGCGTACCAAGCGCTTTTCTTCATCCTTTGTGATGCGCACCGCCAAGGAATGGAATACCCTGCCTGCGTCTATATTCCCGAATGACTACAAACCTAAAATTTTTAAAGCTAGAGTGAATAGGCTGCTTCTGGGTAAGCTCGCTCCTTCTTAGGCTTCTTCTCAACCCTAAGGTTCAGTGTGAAGCCAAGAGCAAGCCCATTATACATAAAAAAAAAGGACTAATTCTTTCACATATAAAAAAAATAGTCACTTCATAATTATATATAATATATTATATAATATTAGACGACCGATTTGGCGCAGGGGTAGGCTACCCACCTTCTGCGCCAGTGGTATCGGGTTCGATTCCCGAACAAGACAAATATTTGTGTGCATGAACATGTCTATTTGTCTTGGTCTGGGTGTTTACTATGTATAATAAGTATGTATTTACAAACAAAAAGTATTTAAGTATATATTTATCCGTTATCAAGTTTTCCATGATACAGTTTCTTAATGAAATTAAAATGGGCTTGGATAATTGGTGTGAATGTAAGAAGTTATTTATTTATTTATTATCACTACATAGTATAAAACAAAGTCGCTTTCTCTTTCCCTATGTCCCTTTGTATGCTTAAATCTTTGAAACTACGCAACGGATTTTGATGCGTTTTTTTTTAATAGATAGAGTGATTCAAGAGGAAGGTTTATAAGTACTTTTTATCCCGATATTCCGACGGGAACGGGAACCACGCGGGTGAAACCGCGGGCGGCCGCTAGTTTATTTATAATCGAACTTTCATATCCATACTAATATTATAAATGTGAAAGTGTGTTTGTGTGTTTGATTGTCTGTCTTTTACGTCAATGCGGAGCAACGGATCAACGTAATTTTTGGTATGGTGAAAACAGGGTCTATCACCATAGGGAACTGGCAAGTGGCATAGTTGGGCTACTTTTTATCTTTGAAAAATATCACATTCCCGCGGGATAACGTCCTGAAGTCCATGCGGGGGAAGACATGGGTGAAAGGCTAGTTTGAAATAACTATTCCATGGAAAATTAAGTATTTTAGAAAAAATCTACCCGTCTCACAACTAGCTCCGATGGGACCAACGGCCTTTCGCTTTCCGGGCGACTGCTCTAACCACTGAGCTACGGAGTCGTTACGAGAAGCGTCGAATTTATCCAATACTAGCGCGTAAGAAGTATGGCTATATATAGCCAGCGCTAATTTCATCAATGTGAAGGTATTACTACCCTCACACACGAAAGAAATACCTTTCCAGGTATACATAACTATTCCACTCATAATTTGAGGAGTTTTATGTGTATTAAACTATCACCCCTTTATTCCAAAACGTGGACTAAAATAGTCCTGGTTTAAAACTGGAACTAAACTGGTGCTGACACTTTCATTTTCCAAATGAAAGACAGAATTAGCATCAGTTTTAAACGAGGGCTAACTTTAGTCCATGTTTCTGAATAAGGGGGTCAGTGGTTAATTAACGCCACAGTTAAAATAATTAAAATAGCTAACAAAAACTTTTCCCTATTTCAGGTGGAACTGGCTCCATGGGTGAGCAGCCTCTCCACCGACGCCTACTTCATCTCCTACTTCACATTCCGGGTGCTCTTCGTCCACCTCATCCCCTGCACCTCGCTCGTGGTCCTCAACGTCCTCCTCTTCCGAGCCATGAGGACCGCCCAACTCAACCGGCAGAAACTCTTCAAAGAAAACAGAAAATCCGAATGCAAGAAACTACGAGACTCCAACTGCACAACCCTCATGCTCATCGTCGTTGTAACCGTCTTCCTGATGGTAGAAATACCAGTAGCAGTCGTCACTATACTCCACATGATATCCAGTAGCATAGTAGAAATTCTAGACTATAATATCGCCAATATACTTGTCCTAGTCACCAACTTCTTCATAATTGTCTCCTACCCCATCAACTTTGCTATCTACTGCGGCATGTCTAGGCAATTTCGGGAGACTTTCAAAGAGTTGTTTATTAGAGGTGCTGTCACCAGTAGGAAAAATGGCGGCTCCAGTAGATATTCTCTAGTTAACGGCCCTAGGACTTGTACTAATGAAACAGTGCTTTAATTGTCTTTTGTAACGTTTTTGTAAATATTCTTACCGACTGTAATAAAATAGTAACATTTTTAGATATTTATTTTTTGTCTATTTGTTAAAATGTAGACATATCAATAACGTATGTATTCAATTTGAAATGAAAATGTTAATTACAATTTAATGTGTCGTTATCATTGCAAACTAGCATTTATTATGTTTTAGAAGAATGTAAATTGTAAATTTAACATTTTAACATGCTTAGATGGTGTTTTCGCTGTTGTGTTATTTAGTAATTATATACAGAGTGTCTTTAAAATATCATATGAAAAAAACTTTTAAACTGGATCTTAACACCTAATGATTCTTTCCGATGCTTCCACTTTTTTACGACTCCCTGTGTTTAGTAATTTTACTTAACTGTGAGATAGCTTGATGGATGTTATTGTTTTAAGTAGGTAAATGAAAATGTAATTAAAATAATATAATTGGTTTGTAATTGTAAATGATTAGCTGATCTTGCAACTAAATGGCGAGCCCCCATTTGGAAAGAGTATCTTAAACAATTGTAATTACAAACTTAAAAGTTGATGTATGTTTTGTAAATAAAATTATTTATTAAGTTGTTGTCTAAATATAACGCATATACCTATTGGATCATAAATTATAAAAATGTGAACAAAAATCTTTATGTAAATATACACTATGCAATTTTACATAAATTGTTAGCCTTAACAATGTGTAATTATTTTGTAATTGTAATAAATATAGATGAATGCATAAAATGTTGTGTGTATATTTATTGTGAAAACGATAATGGTACAACAATGTATAATTTTTGTTGTGTATTAAAATGAAATTACTTATTAGTATTTTACAAAGCTTTTATTTGTTAAAAGGTAGAAACAGAATTTATAGAATAGGGATAAACAGTTTTGTAAATGTCAGTCGATGACTTCGGACCATGGCGAATCAAATTAACTTATTAGGTGCATCATTAATAGAAAAATTGTGAAACATTGGCTGTTTTATTTATGTCATAAACCTTTATCAGACCGCTAGGTCACAGATTACTAAATAGTTACTAGTAACAGATACTGCACTCCGCTAAGCCATTTAAATAAATAGCAACTCTAACTTTAACGCAATAAAGTGGAATTCAGCTTGTACGGCGCAAATTACGAACGGCCGCTCGTTGCATATCTTTCTATCGCAAATATTCTAGCTCTTTTGCGGATCTAATTTCTATGGATTTTCACCGCCGGCGGCGGTGAGGGCGAGATTTGCGCGCAGTAGGGCAGAGGTACCCTTTGTGGCCACTTTAAGGATTTTTTGACTTTTAAGCACTAAGTACTAAATGGTCTTAGATATTTAAGACACAAATTATAATCTTAAATTATAGATAATTTATCTACCTTTAAAGGTACATTTTTCAAATTTATAAAAGTAAATTAGTTTTTTTTATTTTACACACAATGTGTGAGGGTTGCCAACTGTACCGGTTTTGGCCACTTACTGATAGTTAAACTTTTTTAAGTATTGCGAAAAATCAAAACCAAACCCAGGTAAAATCAATATATTCTATACTATGCGCTTGAAACTAGTCAATTGCAAAACAACAATTTGATTTTAATTTAATGTTTCGTTTTTTGCATTCACAATGCAATTTTTATTACTGAAAAATGGAAAATGAAGTAAGTATTTAGAAAAAAAAAAGAGTCGAGTCCCATCGGAGCTAGTTGTGAGACGGGTCGATTTTTTCTAAATACTTCATTTTCCATTTTTCAGTAACAATTTGATTGTTAAAAACTACTGGTTTATAAAGTATTTCATCCAAAACAAATTTCTTAAAATTTTTATACAAAACATTTAAAACATAAAATGGAATTTATTGAAAAAAAATCGTATTACATAAGGAATTCTAACGGTTGTTATTATTACCTTAAAATACCTTATTTTAATTGCTTTTATCAAAAATGGCTAAAAGTTGTTTAGAAAACTTTTAGAGCAAAGAGTGGCCAAAACCGGTACAGTGGCCAAAACCGGTACAGTGGCCAAAACCGGTACGCCTACATCGAGTGACAGACGCCTGGCTAGGTGCCTATGTCCAGCGCGTTTTTCTCACGCGCTGTTTTTAGCGGCCCCTGTAGACAACAGTACCCCTAGTGTAAGTTTTTATGTCAAGCAAACGCAAACTATTTCGAATGCGTATTAATGTCAATGAGCGATTTTCTGAGAGGCCATTTAAAAAAAAAAAAGCTTTCATTTGCTTCACTAGATGGCGTTGAATAAGTATGTACATGTCTATGGTATATTTTGGTATGAAACATATTTAAATTAATTACTTTTTAAAAACCCAAAGGAAACTAATGATATATTAAATAAGTACTACTGTGAGGAACAGAAACGAAATAGGTAAATTTAAAGATTTAGGTAAATAAATAACATCTGTCTGACGTTCCGTTTTACGTAAAAAAGTCGCGTCAAAGTAAAATTTATAACGTTCCGTTCCTTCTAACTGCATAGGTGGGACAGCGCCATCTAGTGACTGAGCTTTCAGAAAATCGCCCATTTGTATGAAAACTATATAAGCGCGCTACTCGCCGCTAGAGGCGCTAATACAGTTTTCATACAAATTGACATTAATACGCATTCGAAATAGTTTGCGTTTTTTGACATAAAAACTTACACTACGGGCACTGTACCCCTAGTGTAAGTTTTATGTCAAGCAAACGCAAACTATTTCGATTCCGTATTTATGTCAATTTGTATGGAAACTGTATCAGCGCCTCTAGCGGCGAGTAGCGCGCTTTTACAGTTTAAAAACTTACACTAGGGGTACAGAGCTTTCTATTCTGGCTTTCTATTATCGATATCGCCACTACAATAGAAAGACAAATGTATGTGATTGACATTAGCTATCGAAATGTCACGTGACCGCTAATGTCAATCCTATATATTTTCTTTCTATTCTACTGGCAATATCGATAATAGAAAGCCACTTGTCTAGGCCCTCAGATACAGACGATTTTGACAGGCGACCGCCCGCGTAGTTACTTTGTGATTTTGACATGTAAAAGTTGCGAAGGTCTACAACTGCTGCATCTAACTTTCGTGCGTGTCGCGACTGTATCTGAAACGCTCCTGGCTGGAGGAGCCGGAGAGCAAGAGTTCAGAAATAAAAGATGTATATAAAATTAAATGTATAATTCGGTTAGACCGTTTTAAAATGAAATTACAGGGGGGGTAACTGGCTCGGTGATCGGCGTTGGAAGTCTAAGGTCAACTTAGCTTTATAACTTCCTAAGGAGAGGTGAAGCCGCTAGGGTTTAGGGGCAGCGGGTTCTGTTCCGGGGTAGACCGGAGCAGTGCAGACCTCTAGCGGTTAGGCGCGCAGGAGCAGGTGGAGAGCGGCACGAAGTAAGCAGGTACTCGGCGTGTAGGTAGACCGGAGCAGGTAGGTACCGGAGTGACTCGGGGAGATGTTGCCCGGAGATACGACCCCAATTATGTTGGGGCGAAAACCAGAAAAATGAGAAATCTTTAGCGGGTTCTCTCCTATATATACTAAAAATCTTCCAGAACATTCCGGCTGTAAGTAGGTTTATAATTTTTTTGCATAGATAGATTCAACTTGTCATTGGATTTTAATCATACAGCCAAGGCACAAACTAATTACGTCGCGAAGACTTCAGAATTATCTGGAAGATTAATTTAGTAAAAATCTATGGCGCGCGTAAGACAAAATTGCTTCCAATAGACTATTTATGTTGTTACGTTAAGAAATGCAATATAAATATGCACGAAACTACAATCAAAGTATTCCGCATACAGATCACAGGCTGCCACGGACCGCGCGGCTGTTTATAGCTGTTACTTCGGAACCTCGCAAACAAACCGACAGCTGAGTGGTATCTGACATTGACAGCTCCTATCACATAAATACAATAGAACTGAATAGACCATATTTGTTTATAATTGTAATGATTTTTTCATAACATTAATAGTTTGTGCGATTATTATGGATAAAACAATGCAAGAAGTAAGTAAAAATGGCAGCCGTTACATATCGAAACAAGAAACAAAATGTGCATTGGCGGTATCGGCTCTTGAAAAAAAGAGGAGAGCGTTGCGTAGATGAAGTTGAAAATGGCGGCTGAACCAAAGGTAATTATTTAGTACTTAACTGCAATTAATAAAAAAAATTATTGCAGATAAAAATATGTAAGTACTTAGTACATTTTTGCTAGTTTTATTTGGTAATGGGTACAATTTAATTCGCTGTGGTACACCCGCCATTTTGACGCTCATGTACGTAGGCGTTGTTTGCTTTAGTGGGTTCGAGCCCCACATATCCCCTTCGACTCTCCGGGACAAAAACAAAAAAAAAATATAGGCTGTTAGAGTTTAGAGAATTCATACTAATCTCCAAGAAGCTAAGACGGGAATCAAATCCGCAACCTTTGGGTTTCTGGTCCACTGCTCTTACCGAGACTAACGCTAACACCTATCACGAAAAACTGCCGCGGCAGCGGCCGGCGAAGCGCCAGAATCGACTTTATATGCCCCCCCTACCCCCTACTTCAGTTTAATAGGAATTGGGAATGTGTATAAAGTCGTTTCTGGCGCTTCGCCGGCCGCTGCCGCGACACGCTCGCTTCGCTCGCTCGACTCGCGCTGTTGGTTCATGTAAACCTAACATTCTCGTCGCTTCGCTCCTCGCACCTATCAGGAGTACGTGAGTCACTATTTTAAACTTAATAAACCGTAGGTGAAATGATCAGTAGTTCAATCAACAGTAGGTGAGATGACCAGTAGTGATTTCATTATCATTATTATTATTATTCCCTTTATTACATTTTAAATACTTACAAAATTATATTTCTAAACATTAAATTTTTACAATGTATAACACTAAAAAATATAACATTTAAAAATACAAAAATGCAGTTCCCCAACGGCAGCAAGATCAAGGTCCCGGCTACCGATGGTTAAGGATCCAGAGACAGGAACCTTCTCACTATACGGGCCGTGTCCAGAAGTACTGCCTTCTGCATCTGACTCCCGATCCATCCACCTAACGCGAGCCTCTTAAGGTGTTTATCGAGGCTCTTGGCTATCAGCCCATGGGCAGATATGACTATCGGAACAACAATTGCTGAATCAATGTCCCACATGTCGACAATCTCGTGAGCTAAATCAAGATATTTGTTTTCTTTATCTTTTTCAGCTTTCACAAGGTTGTCGTCATGGTCGTCACAGTGACATCAACAATTATTGCGCGGCGTTCGTGTCGATCTATCAATACAATATCAGGCTTATTAGCTACAATACTCCTGTCTGTAATGATAGATCGATCCCAATAGAATGTGGCATGGCTATTTTCAAGGACCTGTTCTGGTGCATACCTGTAGTACGGCACCTCGGATGCCACAAGACTATGTTTCAGAGCAAGTTGTTGGTGTATTATCCTGGCCACTTGGTTATGTCTATGCAAATACTCGCCGTTTGCGAGACGAGAACAACCGGAGATTATATGCCTAAGGGATTCACCCGGACGATGGCACGCTCGGCAAATATCCACTGTGCCATCCCTTAGGATATACTTTCGGTAGTTATTCGTCATCACAACCTCATCCATAATTGCACAGACAAAACCTTCGGTTTCACCAAAAAGATCACCGAAACGGAGCCAGGATACTGAGGCTAATAAATCTACGTCGGGCCCATGGAGAGCCCGGTAGAATCTGCCGTGTAACTCCTTGCTTTGCCACACAGCGCTGCGGTCGGACGTACTAAGTACTACAGGTTTGCGCCAGTTTTCTTTTGCTAAAAATAGAGGAGTCAGTCCATTGTCAACAGCAACTACATCTCTATGAGACCCCATATCGACTTGGAGAAAATACTCCCTAAGATTGCATATCTCGCGGTTATGCAATGTCTTAGCATTTAAGAAGCCACGACCACCGCACTTCCGCGGGATATACAATCTCATGGTCGATGAACGTGGGTGATGCATGCGATGTGCTGTTAGCAATGTACGAACTTTTCTATCCAGGGCATCCAGTTCAGTTTGAGTCCATTTAAGTATGCCAAAGGAATACATCAGTACCGGCATGACCCATCCATTGTATGCGCGAACCTTGTTTCCGCCAGACAAAAGACTTTTAAGGACTTTTGAGAGGCGCCCCAAGAAACGCTCACGCAACGACTGTTTCATGTCAGCATCGTTGATGCCTAATGCCTGTGACATACCTAAATATTTATAGGTTTCGTTAACGGAGAGAGATCTAAGATTAATAGAATCCGGGAGTTGTATACCCGTGGATTCCATTATCTGACCACGCTTTACATGCATGACTGCACATTTGTCCACACCAAATTCCATTTTAATGGCATTACTGAAAGCTTCAGTAACCTTCAGTAACGCTGTCAAATGAGAACTGCTATGGGCAAATAGTTTCAGGTCATCCATGTATAGCAGGTGTGATATTACTTGACCATTTCTCCGTAAACGGTAGCCTAATCCTGAACTCTCGAGAAGTGTACTCAGAGGGTTCAAGGCCAGACAGAACCACAATGGACTCAGACCGTCACCCTGGAAGATACCTCGCTCTATTTTTATAGGGTCGCCCTGACCTAGAACCCGTCGAGATCCTGGATAGAAAAGGACCGTTCTCCATTTTCGCATGCACGATATCAAGAAAGTGCGTAGAGTTGTATTTATTTTATACAACTCCAGCACCCTCATGAGCCATGAATGCGGCACGGAATCATAGGCCTTCTTATAATCTATCCAGGAAGTCGACAGGTTCTTTCGGTTTCGACGAACCTGTTGGTTAATAGCCATGTCAATGAGGAGTAGCTCCTTAGTACCACGGGCCCCATTCCTACATCCATTTTGAGAGGCGAACATTATATATATATATATATATATATATATATTATTATATATTATATATATATTTATATATATATATATATATAATAATTATTATATTATATTATATTATAATATATCCATGATATTTTTATAGATTTTATACGCAAATGGATCCCGCCTGCTTCCGAGAATTCTCTTACTTAAAATTTGTATTAAGTACCTAATATATATAACGCTGCATACTATTTACTAGTAAGAACTAAGAACATATTCAATCCACAATCGATCTTTTTTTGCTTGTTTTTTTCTTTTTAGTTTTTTTTTGATGAAAAAATGGTAAAATGTCCCATCGATGAAGTGGACATTCGTTGATATGGCGGGTGGCAAATGGCTTTCGAGGAAATAACTTACGGTGATAAGGGTGCCTACCATCAACTTTATGACAGCGATTCAAAAATAGCGCGATGCAGAATAGGTTCCTAAAATGAATCGCTTTCTTTCGTACTCTGACCTTCTAAAAACTGGATCGCAAATGAATTGCTAAATGTTAATGACCGAACGATTTGTGTCCTTTTTCTTCTACCCGTCTCTTTCACTCGATTCTGTCATGCCCGGAGAGTGAGAGGGACGGGTATAACCTGCAGGTGACATGTTAAATCGACCGGGTTATAAGTCAAATAAGAGTTCCTGACAGCTTAGCGGCTGTGAAATGTCATTGATCGATCACTGAATCGCTGTCATTGATATTAAGCTGTCGTGGTACGAATAAGCGAAGCAGATCAGTTTAGGTCCTAAACAAAACCGCAATAAGAGTTAATGGTAAGCACCCTGTCCTAGACCCGGTAGTCGTCACTTGTTTCTTCTTCTAACTTCAAGTAGTGTAGTTTATGTCTCGTGCGCAGAGACGGTAATGTGTAAGTTCTGTAAGGATCTGTATGTTTCGTTACTATAATGCTGGGGCTTCACTTGCGTGACGCCTAATTAATGGCATTAGACGCAGGTGGAGCTCCAGCATTAGGGCTACGATTGGGGCGATTGAGCTATAAAGCATTATTATTAATTGCGTATCTCAATTCTCCAAGCGTAGTATAAACCTCATCAGCTTGCGTCTAATGACGTGACACGCTGGAACGCCCCTTAATTACGTAATTAGCAGTCATTCATGATGGCCGCCCACTAGGAAATTACTGGTTTTCATCCGGCTCCTGAAACGCATATCATAATTATATGTATGACAACAGAATATCATAATTACGTAACAATTTAGCACTTTAGCTGCTAAAATCTTGTCTTCTCGCTATGTGCTGGAGCCCTGCCTTCGGTAGTTCTGGTACAAAAGAGGCAGTTATTAGGTTGTACTCCAATTTTAAAACCGGCAACCTAAATAAAAATTACCAAGTCTGGCCAGCCAGGTTCGCATGGAACGCATAAACAATGTTTCGGTCCGGTGGCAGGCTTTAATAACAGAGCGCACAGGGAGGGCTAGCATGACAGCAACGAGTCCGACTCGCACTTGGCCATTTTTGTTTGTGTGCTATGTTAATTTTTTGATTTAATCCTACTTATATAATCCTACTAATATTATAAATGTGAAAGTTTAGATGTTTGGATGTTTAGATGTTTGAATGTTTGTTACTCAATCACGCCAAAACGGCTGAACGGATTTGACTGAAATTTGGGACACATATACTTTGTAGCCTGGAGAGGAACATAGACTACTTTTTATCCCGGAAAAATATCACATTCCCGCGGGATAATGTCGTGTAGTCCACGCGAGCGAAGCCGCGGGCGGAAAGCTAGTAATATTATAAATGTGAAAGTTTAGATGTTTGAATGTTTGTTACTCAATCACGCCAAAATGGCTGAACGGATATGGCTGAAATTTGGGACACAGATACTTTGTAGCTTGGAGAGGAATATAGGCTACTTTTTATCCCGGAAAAATATCACATTCCCGCGGGATAACGTCGTGTATTCCGCGCGGGCGAAGCCTAGCTGGGCGGGCGGAAAGCTAGTCACTAATAGCTATATAGATAGCCAAGATAGACTGCAGTGTTATTACACCCATCACCCTGGATAGCACTACTATACCTCTCTGCCCTAGCGTCAAGAACCTCGGCCTGCACATCGATTCAACACTCAGTTGGATTCCTCAAGTTGCTGAGGTGAGTCGTGTTGTTTATTCCTCACTACGCTTTTTAAATCGGTTTAGAAATTTTCTTCCTGTTAAAACTAAAGTCACTCTTGTTACCTCTCTTATTCTTCCACTCATTGATTATGCTGATGTTTGTTATCCAGATCTAAATGAGGATCTTCTGAACAAGCTTGACCGAATTCTCAACAACGCTATTCGTTTTATCTTCTGCCTTCGAAAGTTCGATCATATCTCGTCATACCGGTCACAGCTTAATTGGCTCCCCATTCGTCAGCGCCGACAGCTAAGACTGCTCTGCACACTCTACACTATTCTCATGAATCCCAATTCTCCTGAATACTTAAAATCCAAATTTCAGTATCTCTGCGAATCTCATAACGAACGCCCTCTTCGCTCCGCTAACTCTCTCTCTCTCTTTGTACTCCCCTCTTTCATTCTGGCTATATGTCTGAATCATTCACTATGCACGCCTTGCGCCTCTGGAATCGTCTCCCTGATGCTATCAGGAGGTCTCTTAGCAAATTCTCCTTTAAAAAGAATGCTCGTGCTTTTCTACAGGATAGCTTAAATTCGTAGATCGGATCTGATTCATTGACTGTCATTATCATCATCATTGTCATATTATTTTATCAATGATAACTTTCCCTCAGTAGTATTGTATTTATATATATATTAAATATATTTATTTATATAATGTATATATTTATGTATATGTAGCTTGTATATTTTGTATGTTAATATATGTATTCATATAATTTGTACCGCTTTCGTTGTTTTCTGTTTCCCAAAGGTTGACTGGCAGAGAATACTTTTAGTATTAAGTCCGCCTTGTATATTACATTATGTATTTTGTACAAAAGTTTAATAAAAAATAAATAAATAAAATAATCACAGAACACAAGATAGAAATAGCACGTCACAAATTTTGTACTAAAAGAAGTGTCGGTCGCTATTCTCGAGGCTGTCCTATTCGTCCAGTCCCACAGTTTAAGTAAATCAGTTATCTTTTCAGATTGCCTCAGTTGCCTCCAAGACATATCAAAACCACCTTTCAATGCTAGGCATAACTTTAGTGTTATCCTTAAAAATAGAGAAGTCCTCCTACAGTGCTCTAGATCAAGCATGGATGTTGTCCTGGCCTGGATTCCAGGGCATAAAGGAATTGAAGGCAACGAGCTCGCTGATATGTTCGCTAAAAATGCCATCACGTGTGGAATAGAATATCGCAAAGAGTGCTGTGCACGTGACCTCCGCCTTGGCTCTAAATCCAAAATGAAAGAGAAATGGAACAATATATACAAAAGATCCCTTGAAATGAAAGGTAGACATTATGGATCTCTACAACCCGATATCCCAACTAAACCCTGGTTCTACCGCCATAAATCTATCCCAAAGAATGTAGCATCCACAATCATTCGATTAAGACTGGGCCACGTATGCACCCCTTCGTTTCTGGCTAAAATTAGAGTTAAGGACAGCTCGCTCTGTGAATGCGGACTGGATGAAGGAACCCTTGAACATATATTTTTCTACTGCCCGAAAATTACCATCCCACTGTTTGATATTCTAACCAAAAATGTGTGTCGCCCTATTAATATAAATTTCCTACTTACTCAGGTCCACACGTCCATCGCATACATTTTGTGCAAAGTCCTTAAACAAAATAAAATAAAACTGTAAATTAACTATCTATATTTCTATTTATTCTGTGATATATTTGTGCCTCGTTGTGGAGTCTTGTGTCGTTGTGCATGTGTTGTATTTGTCCAATGTTTCAGACTCAAGGAAAACTTTTCATTTGAACAAACCGTACAGCACCGCTAAAAACCGAACAGTATCGTAATACACTGTGTCTTTTTACTCGGACATTGGCAGAATCGTCACGAAAAACGAGACGCAGCCATTCACCATAAAAGTTGAAGTTGAAGTTGAAGTGTCGGTCGCCTCGCGACGCAATGAAGACATTTTATACCTAGCATTGTTAGGGTGAGTCTTCTTCAGTGTTTTGCGCGTAAGTGGATACGAGTGGATGGAAAACTTCCTAACCTTCCTTTTTTAGGGTTCCGTAGCCGAATAAAAAAACGAAACCCTTATAGATTCGTCATGTCTGTCTGTCCGTCCGTCACAGGCTCTTTATTCCAAAAGTATTAAGTATTATTATTATTATTATACAGTTGGAACTTGGTAGATAGATGTAATTTGTGAACCACTTTACTGCAGATATAACTTGTCCTTCATAATGTAAAACAAATTTATTTTTGCTGTCGAAAAATAAAAGTGGTATTTTGGCTAGGTGTAGGTAATCGGTACCTTAAGTGGGTACGGACGGAATTACGGAACCCTTCATGGGCGTGTCCGACTCGCACTTTTTAGTTTTTTTATGTGTGCTGTGGTAGTGTTAAGATAGGTACAGTCGCCAGCACATCAGGTTACTACAAACTGTCAAATTTCCTTAAACAGGCCAACAGATTAATAAATTTTGACATTTTGTAGTAACCCGACGTGCTGGCGACCGTACTATAACATTATGATAGGTACTCAAGTAAGTATTACCTTAATTTCATAGCTAAAGGTCCTTCCCTTTGTATCACAAACAAATTAGCTGTCAAAAACTTGTAATGTAGGTTTAAGGACCTCAAGTGATGGACAGATGAGATATCAAAGTTAAAGTTGGCAACACAATTATCTAGAGTTCATGAGAAACTTTGGTATGTCCAGACATGACATTATACTGTGCACCTGTTTCAATAGAGTAGGCCACTTAATCTTATGTCAGAAAGTTTCAACTAACATTTTGAAGACGATGTTAATACATCGTCAGACCACGAGAACTAATGGCCTCGTGGTCTCACAAGTATAAAGCGCAGTCCCAACACCAGCTTGAAAGAACTAACAAGAAAGTTATTTAATAACTAGCCCGGCTTTGCCCGCGTGGACTACACGACGTTGTCCCGCGGGAATGTCACTCTCCAGCTCCCAAACTATCCCTATACACAGGCATCCCACCTGTTATCGTACGAAAGATGATGGATGATAGAAAGATCAAGTATGAAGAATGAAAGTACGAACAGTAGCAAAAGCGAGAACTGGAATGAAAGAGAAACAAGTAAACATAGACTCCAACCTTACGCTGGAGGTATAGGAAAGAAAAAAAAACTATCCCTTTACCAAAAATCATGTCGATCCGTTGCTCCGTTTTGATTTGAAAGACGGATAAACGATTTACGTCAAATGTTTGATAGCTGGTTTGTATGGGAAAAGAAAAGTATTATCCTAAATTAATAGTTAATTAGTATCTTAGCGGTACTTACGCCAAAAAAGCTGCAAATGATATTTAAAGCATGAAAATCGGAACGATTGATCTTTAGGCCATACGATACGAATCAATTTGACCCGTAGCACGAAAAAAAACAAAAAAGGAGAGGAGCTTTATGACGTCATCTTTTATTTGTATGGGTTTTTGTTTTGTTCTGGAACCTATCGTGTGTGGTATCTAATGAAATGGCTTTTTAAGCCGATTCTTAAAATATATCACATCATATGTTTCAGTGACTTGTTTTAAATTAAAATAAAAATCATTTCAAAACATACCAAGTTTGGGCTCCTCCATAGATGTTACGGTTAAATCATTATTTGTAAACCTAAAATGATATTTAATAACTTCAAGAAAGCAATTTTGAAAATATTTACGTTTAGTATGTTTTATTATTTTTTAATACTACAAAATGTGATACGATCACAATTAGTTGAAACATGTATAAAAAGTTCAACGGCCTTGACAGACAGACAGACGGACGGAAGGACAGGCGGACAACAAAGTGATCCTATAAGGGTTCCGTATTTTCGATTGAGGTACGGAACCCTAAAAAACATACTCAAAAGACAGTGCAGGCAGGTGTTATGTGATGTCGAAACCTCAGCTCAGTGTACGCAGCAGATGAGATCTTCTGCTGAGTCCAGTTTGTTACATCACGCTAAAAATACTATAATTGTTAAGTAGCTGTTAAGCGGCAAATTTACTTATCCTAGGGCCTTAATTAAGCATACATTGCTTTCTTTGAGCTCTTGTTTAGCAAGTGATGCAATCAAAACAAGCAATTTCTTCTTAATTAGGGCCCCAACTAGGGTAAGTGTAATCGCCGCTTTACTTGACAGTCCATATAAAACTGTCAATTAAACTGGAAAATATCTTCTAATCCGACATTGCGAAATAACATCCTTCTCCAGCTAGACAATCAGTCAACTAGCACTTCTGTAAATGTCATCCCAGCCGGCCTAGCATGAGCGGCTTTTATCACGCGATATGATATGGTACGGCATGCCGTCTTGCTTACACCTTAATGGGGTAAGCAAGACAACTTGCCGTACCATATCATACCGCGCGATAAAAGCCGCTCATGCTAGGCCGGCTGATCCAAAAGATTCTTGTCGCACTAACCTCTTTACCGTCGCCGCGCACGAGCCACACACGACACGACAGCCACATACGCTGCCACCTGTAGCTAGAAGAAGAAACAAGTTACTACTAGCGGCGTCAACCGTGTATGGCGATGTTATATAAAATGTATGAAATCTACAGGAAATAGTTCGGTGGCGGCGATTTCGATCAACAATAACACCTAGTTCTAGATACATACTTGGAGATGACTTGGAGTGACAGATATGTCCAAGCCTCATAAGCCCACTTGAGAGTATAATTATAAGTAGACTAGCTTTCCGCCCGCGGCTTCGCCCGCGTGTACTACATGACGTTATCCTGAGGGAATGTGTTTTTTTCCGGCAGTACCCTGTGTATCCAATCCTCTAGCTCCCATTCTACCCCCGTACAAAAGACACATTGATCCGTTGCTCCGTTTTGTCATGAAAGACGGACAAATAAATAATACCCACTGATTTTCCCGTGGGAATATGATACATTTCTCTGGTAAAAAGTAAATGTAGCCTATTATAATCCGTCCCCCGGGTCTCAAACTATTTACCTAAGTAAATACCAGTTTCTGCCCACAAGTTTGCCAGTGATTTTCCAATGGGAAAGAGATATTTTCCCGCGGTAAAAAGTAAGTTATGTCCTTCCCAGGGCCTCAAACTGTCTCTATTATAAATATAATTCTTCCCTGGAACTCAAACTGACACCTTAAATAAGTACCAATTCTATTTCACAGCTTTGCCCGCAATAAAAGTTATTTTCCCATGGGAATAAGCTTTATTCACTCGGTAAAAAGTAGCCTATTTCCTTCCTAGGGCCTTAAACTATCTCCATTCTAAATTTCATCAAAATCGTTTAAGCCATTTTGATGTGAAAACAGAACAAACAAACATACACATTTTCACATTTATTATATTAGTAGGGATTCTTAACATTGTTTTTGATTTCGTGAAAATTTTATGAAACTACTTGTTTGTTTCAAAAGTGAGATTTTTTGTTTAATTTTATTAGTTACATAACTATACTCTTTGGTCAAAGAATATATACACTTACGCGAAAAGAAACGACACTTAAGCATGTGTGCACGTAAAATCGCTTGCGGCTATGTGTGGGTGTCTGAATGTGAGCGGGGGCCGTGAGAGGCGCGCGGGGCGGGGAACGGGCAGTCGGTGAATGCCTTGGCCGAGGGCTGGCGCAATCTTCATACATTCACATAGGAACTACTAGGAAGCCAAAAAATGCGAAAGTTGTTAAAATTCAGTCGATAAGTAATAAATAATTATTGAGAGGACTAATTTTTATTTGGGCGATTATTGATTCACTCACTCAGTATTTTTGTCGCTAACTTAGTATTTTTTTTGGAAGATTTAGTATTTTATTCGGACACATTAACTGTGTCCCATTGTTAGTAGCTTATTTTACGTTGATATATTATTATTATTATTCCCTTTATTACATTTAAAATACTTACAAAATTTTATTTCTAAACATATTTTTTTACAATATAAAACATTAAAAATATAACATTTAAAAATACAAAAATGCAGTTCCCCAACGGTACCAAGATCAGGGTCCCGGCTACCGATGGTTAAGGATCCAGAGACAGGAACCTTCTTACTATACGGGGCGTGTCCAGAAGTACTGCCTTCTGCATCTGACTCCCGATCCATCCACCTAACGCAAGCCTCTTAAGGTGTTTATCGAGGCTCTTGGCTATCAGACCATGGGCAGATATGACTATCAGAATAACAATTGCTGAATCAATGTCCCACATCACATGTCAACAATCTCGTGAGCTAAATCAAGATATTTGTTTTCTTTATCTTTTTCAGCTTTCCCAAGGTTGTCGTCAACTTGTCATGTCATGGGGAACAGCGACATAAACAATTATTGCGTGGCGTTCATGTCGATCTATCAATACAATATCAGGCTTTAATAAGCCTGATATTGTTGTATTGTAGCTAATGCTACAATAGTCCTGCCTGTCTGTAATGATAGATCGATCCCAATACAATGTGGCATGGCTATTTTCAAGAACCTGTTCTGGTGCATACTTGTAGTACGGCACCTCGGATGCCACAAGATTATGTTTCAGAGCAAGTTGTTGGTGTATTATCCTTGGTTATGTCTATGCAAATACTCGCCGTTTGCGAGACGAGAACAACCGGAGATTATATGCTAAAGGATTCACCCGGAGACGATGGCACGCTAGGCAAAATATATCCACTGTGCCATCCCTTAGGATATACTTTCGGTAGTTATTCGTCATCACAACCTTATCCATAACTGCACAGACAAAACCTTCGGTTTCACCAAAATGACACTTGTTTACCGATTACCTACCTTTTCTTATTTGTGTTTTTTATTCAATGTCGTTCATATTTGTTTTTTGTCTGAAATGTTATTATTTCCCATTTGTAAAGATATTTAATAAAAATATCTATAAAAGTTGATTGAAAATTGAACGTGTCTTTCATTAGCTAAATATTCTTACACAAATTATATAACATCCTACACGTAACCTTCTTTGGCATAAGTCTATATTCCATTTCGGCACAAAATAAAGAGTTTACAGAAGGACCGCTCCCACCGTTTTTGAAAATCTATACCCATCCTTGTCTGACTCACTAGGGTTGCTTCTGTATTGATTCTGAATTTAAAAAGGAGTAGGTAGTATAAGTTAACAATCATACATACATCAATTCGTTTATTCATACATCTTAAACATGTTTACATGCCTTAGAGGCTGCTTAGATGGTAAACAGAGCACCTAATATCCATTTAAAGTCCCGACGCCACACACGACGAAGACAAGATCCTATATTATGTTTTAATGTATTCCATTCCGATACGTTATAATGTACTCTATGAACAAGATATAAATATGGTGTAATAGTTACCCCACTAAAAACATAAACGTGAAAAAGGCACTAAGTTCGACGAAAACATAAATGTAAAAAGGGTGCCAAGTTCAGCGAAAAATAGTTGAAATCTAAATGGGTTACAAGTTCCATAAATTTTTTCATTCATGAACTTCAAATAATTAATATTTTCTTAAATGTTGAATTTATAACTTGTCATCTTCAAAAATTTAAAAACCTTTATAACGCAAGAACTATATCAAGCAATAGTGGTAACTATTTTCAAAACAAGAAAGTGTATTTAAATACCTATGTTGTGTGTTTTTATCGTATATAGTTAAATAAAAAAATATAGTTTAATAGTAAAAGTCAAATTTGTTTATTCAATTTAGATTGTTATTTACAATACTTGTGAACGTCATGAAAGCTACGCTATCGGTTCGCAAACCCTACAGCGGGAGAACAGCGAGATGAAAACAGGTTCATATTTGTTTCTGGCGCAGCTGTTCTTTTTAGTCTTTTCTTGCATTCAAGAATATCGTTTTTCAGCTTTCTTTTTCTGGGAGAACTTGCAGAAAGGTGAGCTGCTGTTTGTGAATTTGAGTCACATTTAACTTTTTCATATTGTGTACAAGATTCCTTAGTCTCCACAGTTGCTTGCGATTCTTTATTTTAACTTTTTTTTACAGGTAGCAAATGTTTGGGATTAGTGACTTTTTTCAGGATTGCGGTTCGATGTCTTGTTTGTAGAATTGGTTTCGAAATGGGCCTCACAAACTCGGAGATATGTTGACCATTTGTTGTGTACAACTTCTCGATCAATTAAACTTAACCATAAGGTTCGTCTGAAAAGAAATAATTAGATTTTTAAAATGAACTAGTTATTTTTGCAACGAAAATAGCTTATGGCACTCCTATGATTAAGACGTTAAAATAAATAGGTATACTTACGCATAATCTTGGGTGGTCCGTTTTCTCCTGAACTTGGCTGGTACACTGCCGTGCGTCAAAAAAACTTTACTGTAAGTAAAATGTCATTTGGGCTAAGTAGGTATAATGACTGGCGTTCTATCCCGAACTTGGCAGGCACACTGCCGTGCGCTTAGATGAAAAAAAATACTGCAAGTAAAATGTTATTTGGTGTTTAATAAATGGAGTCTCTAAAATGTAAGTAGGATCTCTTAACACTGCTAAAATAAAAGAAAATGCAACGACAACTTTTGAAAATTCGTCAACATGACTTGTGGCTGTGTTCTCTGAACCGCCAAGAAGTTTTAAGAAACTATAACATCTAAATAAGGACCAGCGTCATCATCATGTCAGCCGAACGACGCCCACTGCTGGGAATAGGCCTCCCCCAAGGATCTCCACAACTATCGGTCCTGCGCTGCCCGCATTAGTAATTAGATTATGCGTGACCCGCTGCGAGTTGTGATTGTGACCGGCGGGCGGCGCTCGAGCGCCAACAAAGAATATAATATCTAGGTACCTACTTAACTAAACCATTGTACCCAAATACTGGCGGACCACCAGCGAACGATAAGATGATGTGTATGGTTGATCGTCGTTATCAAAGCGGCTAGTTCCAAAAGTACCTAGGTATACTCACCTAACAACAAGAGAAAACAGTTTTACATAACTTACCTTTCAATATCGTTTGGAAATTTAAAGAACGTGTATGCAGTTTTTAATCGTATTTAGACAACCAAATACACTGGAAATGTAATAATATCGGTTGGTTATTTTGTTAAATATTAGTAAAATAGGTATATAAGTGTCACAGTGACACGTAGCGGCGGGCGCGGACGTGAAGTGATCAATTAAATGCTCTTTGGAACTTGCGATCACTGACCTCTTTGCGATACTCGCGACTGAGTACTGTCCCAAACTGCCCCATTTTGCCTGTATATGTGACGTCTATGTGTGCGTGACGAAAATGGCACCTTGTTCTAAGCGGACTCTCTGCTAGGGCGACCGCCCGCGTAGTTACTTTGTGATTTCGGTATCAACCCTAGCGTCGGCTAAACGTCACCGGCGCTCGAACTCTCACGGACACGGAGTGTCACCGCTGTGCTTTGGTGGCAATAAGGTACGTCCATGAAGTTTGACTTAATACTCTGACAGTATTAAGTCGAGCTTCATGGGTACGTCCAAAGATATTGTTTGGGTACGTCGCACTGTAAAAACCATAGTAGAAAACGGATTGAGTTTTCAAACATGTGTCAAAACAAAATGAAATTAAAAATCAAAAGCACTAAGGAGCATTGATATCAACTTCGATGCAAATCACACCCAAAATAACTTTATATCTCTTTTTGACCCAGTTAGGCGATGAGTTTCAATGAAATATGAAACAAATCTTCGATTAATTCTGTTATAGAATGTTTATGCAAAATTTGAAGAAGATTGGACAAAGGAATCACGTTGTCCCATACAAACTTTACCCCCGTTTTTCACCCCCTTAGGGGTAGAATTTCGAAAAATCCTTTCTTATCGGATGCCTACATCATACAAGGAACACACCCTCCATGTTTCAGGTCTCTACGATCAGCGGCTTAGGCTGTGCGTTTATCCGTCAGTGATTCAGGACAAAGGATTTTATATGTACCTTTAAAGATAGATTATTTTGACAGTGTCAATAATTATACCACAGTCTATAATAATATATAGACTCTATATACTAAGGTATTTCAAACTTGGAACGCTTCTTGTCATTTATAATGTACTAGCTTTCCGCCCGCGGCTTCGCCCGCGTGGACTACACGACGTTATCCCGCGGGAATGTGATGTTTTTCCGTGTGAGCCTATGTTCCTCTCCAGGCTACAAAGTATCTGTGTCCCAAATTTCAGCCAAATCCGTTCAGCCGTTTTGGCGTGATTGAGTAACAAACATCCAAACATCGAAACATCTAAACTTTCACAGAAGATCGTAACATTTTTTCTCCGTTTAAAAAAAAGTCAGTATGGCTATATAAAGTTTTCATTTAGTTCGTGAGCCTTCATCTAGTACTATTTGTTGATCGAAGGCGACCAGGCTTATTTATGTACTAGCCATGAAGCTCGACTTAATACTGAGGTAACTGGAGAGTGCAGTACGAACAATTTTTTGTGACCACAAATTACACAGTGGCTGTCTTCCGTCTCACCTACACTTTAAAAAATACGTATGGTCATATGAGACAACTGACAGCCACTACATACTAAATGTCAAATTTGGTGTTCACTTTTTTATTCAGGGTGAGAACTCCACTTACCTCAGTATTAAGTCGAGGTTCATGGTTCTAGCCGCAGTTGCAAACAAATGTCACAAAACCGCATAATGTCCACCAAAAAGGTCACCGATATCAGATTTTTTAAAAAGCTTACGATACAATAATGAGGTTGGAATTTGCAATTAATAAACCGTAAATCCCGTACGGCACACCGCACTTAATTAGCAAGTCATTTGGTGCGATATTATCGGTTTTAATTATAAAAACCAATACTTCATTACGCAATTATTGAAGTCGGTGGCAATTATTAACTGTATGAAATAGCGTACTGACCACAGAATGTTTGAAAAACAGGGTAAATCACGGATTGACGCCGCACTTTGAAATTATGGCCCTACTTAAATAACATGTACTGTAATCAACAAACTGTTTATGAATACATAATGTCCAATCTTTCATCTAAAAAATGAACAGTTTCATAATATGCTCCAAATACTTACGTGATAATATCGAAAAAATAAGTCAAATGGACATCTACCTACTTTCACTTTTCAAAGTAACCAGGTATGTAGAAATACTTCACTTTGAAAGAAACCGAAAGACTTTATCTAACTTTTAATGGTTCAACAATAGTACTAGATGAAGGCTCACGAACTAAATCAAAACTTTATATGGCCCGACTGACATTTTTTTAAATGTTACGATCTTAAAATTAAAAGGGTTATTCCACTAATCCCCATCGACTTGCCCCATCAATGGGGGATTGTGAACTTTTCTTCCACAAATCCCCATTCAGTACTAAACAAATTGACAATGGGGATTTGTGGAAAAAAACAGTTCACACAACCCCATCAGTTGAAAAAAAACGATTTATTATAATAATTAGATAAACAATAATGTTAATTACTTAAATTGATGTTCGCTGCTGTGAATGCATTTAAAAACATTTTAAATAATAAAATGAATAAATATATTTTGACACTCTCACATCAATTATATCCAAATTTATTTCATGTGTAATTTACACGTTGTCTGGAAATTGTGCTTTAAATAAAAAAATAAAATAAAATAAAATCATGGATACTAGACAACGAACGTTTTTAATTATAATAGAAGTATAAATATTTGAAAATATACTTAACCCGGCGTCATGGGGGTGGAAAATTGTAACATGGACGTGGGGGTTGGGTCATTATTACCCATGTAGATACTGTTATAAGTCAGTATATATTTAAGAATATAGTAAATATTTGTTTTGGGCCTCATTTTAATTTTATTAAGGCAATAAAA